>OZ024826.1:103149692-104434692 GCA_964016985.1 Anodontia alba | reverse complement strand
GTAAGGAGTTAAGATGCCCCAATATTTACGGTAAATGCATTTACAGAAAACAATGCTTGACATTTCTTTTGAATATTGTATCCAGCTAAATTGAGCAAGTTTTCTAGTCCCAGCAGTGTTTGGAATAGACAGATTTTGTTGTTCAAAGCAGCACAACATACATTTTTATGGAGAAATAAGAAAATATTACTACTTTTTGGTTGAAATAGAAAAAGTCATCCTATCTAGAGCTGTGGAAATGGCTGTCTAATGAGCTGGGCCCAGTTGTTCAAAGTTAACGACATCGTTAGTTAACGATTCGTTAAAATTTACATCGAGTGATACGCAAATATTCTGAAATTTTTTGCTGAAAAAATGTGAGTAGCTTTTGCAGTGCAAAAGCTACTCACATTTTTTCAGCAAAAAATATCAGAAAACTTTATATTGAATCCGCTAAAACAGTTAACGAAATGACCCTTAACGAGCTCGTTAAGCTAACGATGCTTTGAACAACTGGGCCCTGATAGGTAAGTTTTAAAGAAAATGATTAATGGTAGGTATATCTTACAAAGAAAAACATGAAATTTTATTGCCTCAAAAATGTCCTAGTTTACACACGTTTTTGATTCTATCCTTTCAGAGGTGTCATTTGACATCAGTGCAAGAAGTCTAAATGAGACTCCCTCATCAGCGATTGTACCTAGTCATGAAGAATATAACCCAGAAGTGAGCATGAAGAAGACCCCCAGCAAAGACTGGGAACTTGATGTCCGTGCACTTATCTCAACAAAGAAATGGCTGCAGAATTATGGGCTACAGAGGAACAAACTATCACTGTTCCAATTGCTACCAGCAATTGGCTTCAGAATGAGTGATGGTTGGTGTCTTTTTTTTCTATTTATTTACTTGTAAACCTAAAACGTAAATGTCCTGAGCATTTTTTTTTCATACCCTTTTAGCCTTAAGTTTGTTTTTTTATTTCTTTGATATGCACAGTACTTAGTAGGATGGCAAACAGTGTAGACTCTGATCAGACTATTCCTTAGGAGCAGTCTGATCTAGGTCTGCATTGTTTGCATGTCATTTAGTCAGAAATATTAGGACAATTACCATACCAGTTTGGCATGCAACTTTTAGTCTGCTGAAATTAAGGGGAATGGATACCCATCCAAGGAAAATAACTCTGATGACCAGGAAGTATTCACCACCATTCTCAATGGGGATTATTCTTAAAGAAAAAAAGGGAGCAAATTCTTTCTTTTAAGAATAGTCCTTATTTTTTTTTTAAAAAAGTTTCTAATACCAGCAAGGCAGTTTCTTGTCTCCAACAGTTGCCATGATTTGTGATTTAAATGAATGATGTTATTTTTTAGTTTTTTATGGAACATGCAAAGTCTTAATTTAGTATTGAATACATACACTGACAGTATAAAAAAAAACACACAAAAAAAAAACACACACACACGCTACTTTAAACGTTTATGTAGAACAGCCTGAGCAAATTGTAGATTAAGATCAAATGGCTCAGGAGCAGTTTGGTACTTTCTACACTGTTTGCCATTTAGACAGTTTCAGACACCTGGTCCTGAGGTTATAAGACTTTTTTTATGCTCAATTCAGCTGAGCATGAAATTTGTCCTGGGAAAAAATCTCAGACAACTAACACTTTCAAATTCTTTCTTGCTAAACATAGCTGAGCATGAAAATTTCTCTGCTAATAAATATGAAAATGCCAGTTATTGTTGGCATTTTCATATTTATTAGGAGAGAAATTTCATGCTCCACTGAATCAAGCATGAAAAAGTTTTATAACCTCGGGACCTGACCAGGTACTTAGTTCAGCTTGTTCAAATTTTAGTATAAGCTTGATATGATTTGGGTACCCAGCAGATTTGTCTCACCAAGGCACTTCTAAAGAGCGTCCACAACATTGAAAATTACAATACTTTTTGGTTAGAAAAAGCGTCTTTTCTAGATCTGTATCTGGATCTGCCATACACATTTGTAGATTTTGATCAGGGTCTACATTGTTAGCATACAAACCTCATGAGTCAAACAGTATGATAGGTACACAGAATCTCTTAATTAGATGGTTCATTATCAGATGGTTTCAGATATTGGATGATTTAAAGGGGGATCTCAAAAGTGTTATATCCAAACAAAAATGTATAGATTATATAGAAAAATGATCATTTGTGGTCATTTTGAAATGGTTATTTTTTCTATATAATCTATACATTTTTATTTTGATAAAACATGGTTGTATTTGGAGAACTTATACATGTACATATATATTATTGCAGATTTTGACAGAGTGATAAAGCGCCCAGTTGCATCAAGATATGCTGAAGGCTTATTTAACCAGCTACAGAGGGCTGACGGGAAAATGTTCAATGTAAGTAAATGTGTACCATATGCCATGTGTTTGCCAGGGCTCAGTTGTTCAAAACTAACGATGTCGTTAGTTAACGATTCGTTAAAATTTACATCGAGTGATATGTAAATATGCTGAAATATTTTGCTGAAAAAATGTGAGTAGCTTTTGCAATGCAAAAGCTACTCACATTTTTTCAGCAAAAAATATCAGAATATTGTGTATTGAATCCGCTAGAACTGTTAACGAAATGACCCTTAACGAGCTCGTTAAGCTAACGACGCTTTGAACAACAGGGCCCTGAAATTTTGTTAACATGTAGCATGCTATTGGCAAATTCAGCAGAAAACAAATAGATGGTATTTTTCTTATTCTTCCCAGAAAATAGGATTTAACATTTCATACAAATTGTCTCCTTAGAAGACAGTTACATGAAATGTCTAAGTATATCTTCTGGGGAAAAAAATATTGTCAATTTGTTGTCTGCTGAATTTGCCCAGAGGTGGTAGAAAGGTTAAGATAAGTTCAACTTTACTTCAAGCTTTTAGTCACTCCAGGCTGTTATATTTAGCTATTTTTTGCTCGGTCTGATAAACGGCTTTTTCGGAATAAAAAGACTGACACAAATAAACCTGTGTTAATTTATGACATAGATAATAGCTTCATTGGTTTACATTTTTTCTGGTAGTCAATTATGAAAGTTCCTAAAACTTGTCTGCCAAACTTTACTTGAACACTTACCATGCTATGGGCAAATTCAGCGGACGACATACTGGTGATATTATTATCATTTTTCCTAATAAATAGGATCTGACACTTCATGCAAATTGTCTCCTATCGAGACAATCTGCATGAAATGTGAAATCCAATTTTTTAGGAAAAATAAGAAAAGTATTTCAAAATGTTGTCTACTGAAAATTTTACCCAGCATGCAAAGTGTTAATCTACTGAGCTTGATCTGACATTTTAACCATTATGGCATTCAGTTATTTTGACTTCAACAGTATCTTTTGTTTTTTCATCATCAAAACATATTGTGTCTCTATTCACTGGAATTGCATTGATGAGAGATTTCTTTAGGTACCCACTTCTGATTACCTCAATTGTTATCTTATCAACTTATTATCTTATGGACAACTTTAATTTTCTGTGTAGGTTACTTGTGGCCGAGATAAATTACGTCAGATAGAACACCGGCTGCAACAGGCCATACATCTGTATAAACGTCGTCTTGATTGGTTGACCACAGAGAGTAGACGATTATTTGGCGTGATAGAAGAGAGGGCTGTCACAATTGTTTTGGACATACGCAACATGTCACCACAACAGTTTGATCTCTACAAGATGGCACTGGAGCGCGTCATATATGAACAAGTTACTCAGATAGCTAAATTTAATTTAATCAGGTATGGGAAGTTGTATATTATTTATTTAAAATATTTGAATACCTTAAGGGGACTAAATATACTTTCAGGGAAGACAACTCTATCAAAATTGTTTTGCCTTCCTCAATCCTTTTGAAAAAGGGTCTACTTTAAAAGTTGCTCCCTCTTAAGGGGACTAGATGTACTTTCAGGATAGGCAACTCTATCAAAATTGTTTTGCCTTCCTTCTGAAAAGAGGTCTACTCTAAAAGGAAAGAATTTGCTCCCTCTCGGAGCAAATTCTTTCTTTTTAGAGTAGACCTCTTTTCAGAAGGGGTTTGTTGTACTTTGTTGTACAGTGCAGTAAAAGAAACCAAAGTTGTCTTCCTTGTATACTCTGGCAGAAAAAGCTTTAGAGTAGACCTCTTTTCAAAAGGGATTTGCTGTATAGTAGAGTAAATGAAACAGGTAGTTATAAAAGTTGTTTCCCTTGTATAAAATGGCAGAAAAATCGTTACAGTAAAAGAAATAAGAAGTTATAATGGTTGTCCTAAAATTCTGAACACTTTGTTCAGAGGAAAAGATGAGGAGGTATCTGAGTATAAAAATATCCAACTATTTTGAGCAAATACACAATTATTTTCAAAAACTGTGGTACTTATTGTTACGAGCCAGGCGTAACGAGAAAGAAATGAAAGTGAAACCAGCAACAAGTTTTAAATTATTAACAATATTTATTCCACAAAAAAAATAAGACAAGATTCAAAACAAAAGAATGTAAGTAGACAGTACCTTTCAAGTTTATGTCACAAAGTCCCTCTGAAATAATCCATGAGAATTTATAAAACAAATCCTTTGAATATCAGTTTCTGATCCAACAATTTAATGTTCCTGAATTCAGAATTTAAGTCCAGAATGAATAAAATACTAAAGTAATCCAGTATAGAATAATTTCCAGTGAAAGTATACAAAGATGCCCAGATAAAAATCTTTTCTCCTTATATAATATCAGAGAACGTTCTAGAAAAAGAATTTACTACAAGCATCTCTTATTTTCTAGTTCCAATCAAGAAACTTCTAAATCTTCCATGACATTCCAAAAACAACTCAGTCCAGAATCAAGGCCGTAAACATCATGCTATTGTAAACATGTTGAACATTCCAGAAAGTTATTTTTGGAAACATAGTAAATAAAGCTATTTATGGAAACATAGTAAACATGTTGTTTAAAACAATTGAACACCCTGTTATATAACACTTCCCCTCTTCAGGGAAAAGAAAGATTTATGTAATAAAGCTTTCTTTTGCCATAAAATTATCATAAAACAAAATACTGATAAAGGCAATTATTATCTTATATACAGCAAGTTACAGGAAACCACAGATCAAGACATCATGCTCTGGACAAGGCATCAGGAATAATATTATCTTTTCCCCTGATATGCCTGATGTCAAGATTGTATTCCTGTAACAACAGACTCCATCTGAGCAACCTCTGATTCTTGTTTTTCATCTTATGGATGAAAGTCAGTGGATTGTGATCACTGAAAACAACAATAGGTGAGGACGAAGAAGTCAGATAAACTTCAAAATGTTGAAGAGCAAGAATGAGAGACAAACATTCTTTCTCTACTGTAGAATAATTCTTTTGATGTTTGCTAAACTTTTTGGAAAAGTAACAAACTGGATGATCCACACCATTGTCATCCTCTTGCAGTAATACACCACCTGCACCAACATCACTCGCATCTACTGCTAACTTGAATTCTTTATTAAAATTCGGTGCCAAGAGAACCGGCTCACTTCTCAGTATGGCTTTCAGTTTATCAAAGGCATTCTGACAATCACTGGTCCACTTAAACCTCATTCTTTTACTAAGTAAATTAGTCAGTGTCTCAGCAATGACAGAAAAATTATTACAGAATTTTCTGTAATAACCGGCCATACCAAGAAACCTCATCAGTTGTCTTTTGCCTGTGGGCACCGGAAAATTTGAAATAGCTTCAACTTTAGCCTCTATAGGTTTAACCTGACCATGACCCACAACATGTCCTAGAAATGTTAAAGTTGCATGACAGAATTCACTTTTAGCAAGGTTTATTGTCAATTTTGCTTCACTTAGTTTATCAAAGAATGCTTTGATAGTTCCAAGATGGTGATTCCATTCATCACTGTATATGATGGCATCATCGATGTAAGCATCGCAATGCTCGATTCCAGCTATTATGGTGTTGATTAAGCGTTGAAATGTTGCTGGAGAGTTTTTCATTCCGAAAGGCATTACTTTATAGTGATATAATCCATCAGGAGTAACAAATGCTGAGATCTCTTTGGCTCTTTCTGTGAGAGGAATTTGCCAAAATCCTTTCAGAAGATCAAATTTAGTTATATATTTTGAATTTCCAACTTTGTCAATACAGTCATCCATTCTTGGTATGGGAAAAGTGTCTGTTTTACTCAAATTATTGACCTTCCTGTAATCGGTGCACATCCGATATGTTCCATCAGGTTTTGGCACAAGAATGCAAGGTGAACTCCATTCACTTTGACTTGGTTCAATGAAATCGTTGTCCAGCAAATACTGAATTTCCTCCTTAAGATATTTTTGTTTTGTTGGGTTCATTCTATATGGATGTTGTTTGACAGGTTGTGAGTCCTCAACATTCACATCATGATAAATTTTGTCAGTCCTTGTAGGAATGTCCGGAAATAAGTGTTCATATTGATAAATTAACTGTTTCAGTTCTTTTCTTTGGACTGGATCTAGGTGTGAAAGTTTCTGGTCGAGATCCTTTAGAATGTCAGAATTCTGAAGTTTTGATGAAGCAGGATCAGATTTGGTGAATTTCATGTCTTCAGAGTTCATTTCACTTTGTTCCTGAGGGACTGAACTAACAACACTAATTGGTGTAACAGAAGAGCTATCCCTATCTATGTATTGTTTAAGCATGTTAACATGACATAACTGTTTTTGTTTGCGTCTCCCAGGAGTGTTAACAATGTAATTAACATCACTAATCTGTTTATCTACAGTGTAAGGGCCGTAATATCTGGCTTGCAGTGGTTTGCCAGGAATAGGCAAAAGAGCAAGTACCCTGTCTCCAGGCATGAATTGTCTTTCTTTTGCATTTTCATCATACCAACGTTTCATTTTCCTTTGTGCTGACTTAAGATTGGTCCGAGCAGCTTCACAAGCTTTAGACAGCCGGTCTTTAAAATCTGATACATATTGAAGTAAGTTCAGAGAACTGTCATCATTTGAGAGAAATTTCTCTTTCAAAAGTTTCAAAGGTCCACGCACAGTGTGGCCAAATACCAGCTCAAATGGGCTGAAACCAAGAGATTCCTGAACAGATTCTCTAACGGCAAACAACAACAAATGAATGCCTTCATCCCAATCTTTTTCAGTGTCAAAGCAGTATGACCTGATCATATTTTTCAGTGTCTGATGAAATCTTTCAAGGGCACCTTGACTTTCAGGATGGTAAGGTGATGATTTAAATTGAGTAATTCCCAACTCATGCATGACCTGTTGAAAAATTCCTGACATGAAATTTGAGCCCTGATCCGACTGAACAGACTTTGGGAGACCTACAAATGTAAAAAAACTTTACCAAAGCCTTAACAACGTTCTTAGTTTTAATATTCCTAAGTGGAATGGCTTCTGGGAAACGTGTAGAAGCACACATTATAGTGAGAAGATACTCATGGCCTGACTTGGTTTTAGGCAAGGGACCAACACAGTCAATAATTATTCTGCTAAAAGGTTCATCAAAAGCAGGAATGGGCTGTAAATGAGCTTTTGGTATTGTCTGGTTGGGTTTTCCTACCATCTGACAAGTATGGCAAGATTTACAAAATTGAGAAACGTCAGATTTTAACCCTGGCCAGTAAAAATGGTTAAGAATTTTATGATAGGTCTTATTTATACCTAAATGACCTGACATGGGAGTGTCATGGGCCAAGTTCAAAATTTCAGGGCGATAAACCCTAGGAACCACTATTTGGTGGTTAACAGTCCACTCGTCTTCTGCTGAGACATCAGGAGGACGCCATTTTCTCATTAAAATGCCATTTTTGACATAAAAACAGACTGGGACTTGATCTATTTCTTTCTCATCTAAAGCCCTTTCAAGCAAAGGCAAAATTTCAGGATCATTATGCTGTTCCTTACAAAGCTGGGACCTTGACACCAAGTCATGACCTTGACCTTGGTCATTTAATACTGAAGAGTAATGACTGGACTCTGACTTGTCACTTAAGTCTGTCTGCTTGCCAGACAGGCTGGGTGAAAGAGAATTTATAATCTCGTCTGTAAAAGACTGACCCAAAAAGGTATCAGTTAAATCAATTTCCCCATCATTCTGTTTTGCTTTCTTTGCCATGGCCCTTGTAACAGCACAAGATGGGTACAGATCAGGGATTTCCTGTTCAATGGGATCAGGTGGCTGATCAAGACAAGGTATAGTAGTCAAAAGTGGATTTACCACAACCTTATCTCCTGCTAAGTCATTGCCTAACAGTAAGTGAACACCTTTAAAAGGTAAAGAAGGTCGAATACCAACAGCCACTAAACCAGTTACCAAGTCTGAGGATAAATAAATGTTATGAAGAGGAACATTAACAAATCCACACTCTACACCCTGAATAAGGACACTTGTCCCAGAAGAAGTCTTCTCAGAAAAAGGCAGAGTATCTGCTAAAATAAGGGATTGAGAAGCTCCAGTATCTCGTAAGATTTTAATTGGGGTAGACTGGGCATAGTCACTATTTAGTGACACAAAACCATCTGATAAGAATGGTTCATAAATCTCCATAACAGAATCAGTCTCAGGCCTTTCGGTCTGGATAGGATCTTCCTCCTTAACACATGACTGTGGTTTTGACCGTAAAGAGGTAAGGCCAGTAGGTTTAAGCCCCTCTTGTTTTTCTTTCTTTCTTTTCAAATGTAAACATTCAGATATAATATGACCTGTCCTTTTGCAATAATTGCAAATTGGTTGAGATAAGGTATTTTGATCTTTATTTTCACCAGAAGGTTTGGGTTTGGGAGTAATTGTTTGGCTATGAGTACCAGGTGGATTACTAGGACTATGTTTGGATCCTGAATGTGGGAAAAATGGTCTTCTAGAGGGATTTGACTTATTTATAAAGGAAACTTTATGTGTTAAAGCATAATCATCTGCAAGTCTAGCTGCAGCTTCCAAAGTTACAACCTGTTTCTCATCTAAAAAGGACTTAATGTCTGAATTTATGCACCTTTTGAACTCTTCTACAAGCATGAGCTGCCTAAGTTTTTCATGATCAGAGCCAATTTTTTTCGAAGAACACCACCTGTCAAATAACTGTTCTTTAGTTCTAGCAAATTCAACATGGGTCTGCTCATTTTCTTTCTTACAGTTCCTAAATTTTTGCCTGTAAGCCTCAGGGACCAACTCATAAGCCTTAAGAATTAATTCCTTTACAGTATCATAACTGGAGCTCTGCTGGACAGTCAGCTGAGTATAAATTTCTCGAGCCTTCCCAATTATAACACTTTGCAAAAGCAAGGTCCAATGCTCCTTTGGCCATTTTAAATTTTCTGCTACTTTTTCAAAATGAAGAAAATATTTGTCAACCTCTTTTTCTTGAAAAGGGGGAACTAATCTGATATGTTTGGTAATGTCAAAATGAACGCCAGACTCTAAAGGTTGCCGTTTTACCGTCATATTTTGCATTTCTAATTCTTTCATTCTTAATTCTGTATCAAATTTTAATTTTTCCCTTTCTATCTGCATTTGTCTTTCTTTTTCTTTCTCCCTCTCTTCCATTTCCATTCTTTCTTTCTGCACTCTTTCTTCCATTTCCATTCTTTCCTTCTGCATTTGTCTTTCTTGTTCCATTCTAAGTTTTTCTTGCTCTAATCTTAATTTTTCTAACTCAATTTGCTTCTGAATCTCAAGCTCTCGCATTTGCAAACCTGTCTGTGTAACGAGAACAAGAGACAAAGCAGAAGAATCAAGAATTTCCTTATCAACAAAAAATTGGACCAAAATATTTTTTATTTCCTGTTTTAACATAGACTTGTTGACGGTAGTCAATTCATAGTGAGCAGCAATATCCAACAAATCAGACTTTTTGGCCAAATCTAACAGCTCCTGCGAAGGCGCAGTGATAAAAGCTTGAAGGTCAAATGACATGATTGCTTTTTGCTGGTTTTATCAAGTAGATTTTCAATCAGAGTTTATTTATTGATATTTTTCAAAAGTCAATACTTGCTTTTTATGAAACAAATATTTTTATAATTACTGAAATTTTTTAAAAGTCAGTACTTGTTTTATAGCAAACAAATATTTCTTTTTTTTTCTTTAAAGATCAATATTTGTTTTCTTTAAAAAGCTCAAACTTCTTTTAGCTCAAGAAAATGTTCGATCCCGGACGAGCCCCCAATTTCTGTTACGAGCCAGGCGTAACGAGAAAGAAATGAAAGTGAAACCAGCAACAAGTTTTAAATTATTAACAATATTTATTCCACAAAAAAAATAAGACAAGATTCAAAACAAAAGAATGTAAGTAGACAGTACCTTTCAAGTTTATGTCACAAAGTCCCTCTGAAATAATCCATGAGAATTTATAAAACAAATCCTTTGAATATCAGTTTCTGATCCAACAATTTAATGTTTCTGAATTCAGAATTTAAGTCCAGAATGAATAAAATACTAAAGTAATCCAGTATAGAATAATTTCCAGTGAAAGTATACAAAGATGCCCAGATAAAAATCTTTTCTCCTTATATAATATCAGAGAACGTTCTAGAAAAAGAATTTACTACAAGCATCTCTTATTTTCTAGTTCCAATCAAGAAACTTCTAAATCTTCCATGACATTCCAAAAACAACTCAGTCCAGAATCAAGGCCGTAAACATCATGCTATTGTAAACATGTTGAACATTCCAGAAAGTTATTTTTGGAAACATAGTAAATAAAGCTATTTATGGAAACATAGTAAACATGTTGTTTAAAACAATTGAACACCCTGTTATATAACATTATATCTAATGTATTGGACAAATATTTCTAAATGCATGGATAAAAATTAAATGCTTCAAAGCCAGAAAAGCACATGATCATTATTACATTATGATTACTGCAGATAAACGGCACCTTTATATTTATATGACACATTACTGACAGTTCTAATATTTGATAGGATATAATGAAAAACCAGTATTTAGTGCCAGTTTCAAGCATTTTAGTTCCCTTTCTTTCCATTTTCTTAGTTTTTCCCAATTAGTTCTAATTTTGGTGGTATCTTTACTCAAATCCAAAAATGAAAATAAGATTTTACCCAAGCAATTAAATTTTGAGGGGTAAAATGCCCGAATGCCCCAAATTATCTGTTGCTCTGTTTGTATCATACTTTTTTTGCATCTAAATTTTCTTTTTAAGCAGTTGTTTCTGAAAATACTCAGTGCAGTGGCAAACAGTGTAGACCCTGATTAGGGTCTGCACTGTTTACACATGTCATTTTATCAGAAACTTTTGTGTGCAAAATTTTAATACATTTACCACATGTCATTTCCTTATGTTTTTTTTTTCAGAGCATCTGATACGATAAAAATGTATCAAGATGACTGTGTTCCAGTTACTCATGATACGATAGAGGGTGCTATCAAGTGGCTGTGGGATCTAGACAGGTTAGCGGGAGTGTCAAAGACAGCATGTGTAGAGGCAGTTCTCAGAGCCTGTGAGGATAAACAAGTAAGCTATTACTTCTGTTTATGTTTAGATGGGTTTCTAGTGTTACATGCATTAGACTTTTCATACTAAGGTAAATGTCCTAAAATTTCGAACACCAAAGTGTCTGTCAAAATGAAAATGACATATGCAAACAGTACAGACCCAGATCAGACTGCTTCTGAAGGAGCAGTCTGATCAGGGTCTACACTGTTTGCCATTCCACTCAGTATTTTAAGAAACAGCTGCATAAAAAGCAAAATTTAGGCCAAAAAAGTATGGTATAGAGTGTTTGAAATTTTAGGACATTTACCATAAGGGGATTTGAATAAGAACCTTTTACTTCACAAATATTAAAAAATGTCATGAATTGTCATCAGAATTATTACCCTGTCTGAAAGTATGATAATTGTTTTATGTCATTTCAGAATGAAGCTGTCTATCTATTCACTGAAGGCTCATCTGTTGAGACTTGTAGAGAATTGCTGATGCAGAAGGTAAGTCAGGCTTACTGTAGTCCATCTTGTGGTTTTCCTTTGCTCTAGCTCTAGCCTGAGATTGCCATCGAGTCCTCTACTTTGCTTCATTACAGTTTTATGATTGCTTGTATTTTACTGAGATGTTTTACTGATGAGGTAGAGGACTCTACACAAACTGAACACATATTTTATAATTAGCAGAGCATCAGAATAAGGATGAGGCTTTCATTGAGTACGGTAAATGTCCTAAAATTTCGAACATCAAAGTGTCTGACAAAATGACATATGCAAACAGTGCAGACCCAGATCAGACTGCTCCTGAAGGAGCAGTCTGATCAGGGTTTACACTGTTTGCCAGTCCACTAAGTATTTTAAGAAACAGTGTCATAAAAGGCAAAATTTAGCCGAAATAGTATGGAAAATAGTGTTTGAAATTTTATGCATTTACCATAAAACTAGTTGAAGCCCCAAAGTAGTTGTTTGTGTGGACTATTCCAAGGCAACTCCTTTGTTGCAGCTCCTTTTTGTTTTTATGTCAGTTATTACAGTGCCATCAGTCTTGTCATTGCCTGTTTGTCATCTCTTCTCTTGTTGCCTCAGAAAGGTTGTGATGTGCGTGTATCAAATATCAGCCTGCTTTACAGTTTGATTTGACAACAGAATTACTGGATCAGAATCATGTTGTGAGACAAATCTGTGTTCATTGTGGTTAAAACATGTGCTGTTCAAAAGAGAACTCATTCTCTGACTAATTCATGCAGGTTTTTCCATCTAGTTTAGAAATGAAAGTTTGCATACCATTTTTATGCTAGATATTTGGATGGGCATATCTGAGCAAACAGTGTAGACTCAGATCAAATGTAAAAAATATACTTAGAATGTTGTCTACTACAATTTTGAAAAGTGCTTTAAGGGTTAACACTTGACTGGCTAAATTTTTAATGCTATTTCTGTGTGTGTTTTCTAGGTTTGTGCATTAGAGACAAAGCCACCGATAAATGTTGTCTCCTACAACTGTGATAGTTCTGACACAGTGAGATTTCTGAGGGAATTTGCCAAGAATGTAGCAGGAAAGTAAGTTTATATTACAATACATGTATTGATCTTAGTATTCAGACAGACAGGCCAGGGCAAATGGTGTAGACCCAGACCATACACCACAGATTATGATGATTGATCAGGATCTACACTTTTTGCCACTCATCCAGCACATTTTAGAAACATAAACAGGTAAAAAATTGTTGTTAAAATTTTAAGTTAAGTAAAGTAAAGAGTTAAGGTTTCCAAATATTTAGGGTCAGTAAAATTATGGCATCATGTGGTGACAAGTATCTTTTCATTTTATTGTTGTTGTTTTTGTTGTTGTTTTTCTTTATTGTTGTTTTTAGTTCTGTTTTTTTTTTTGTTTTTTTTTTTTTAAGGGTCAGGTATGCAGTTCTATAATAGATATTAATTATTTTATGTGAAAACTTATAGTGTGCCAGACTAAACTGAGAATGTTTATCCACAGACAGCATTTGAACTTTGTAAAATCAAAATAGTGAACATCAAAGGCCCAGACAGACTATATATATATTTTTGAAAAGTGTTCATAGTTTGCTTTTTGTCCCTTTTCGTCAGATTATTCAGCTATTTCCATTCCATTCATGTTAATTTTGTATTTAATATTTGGTTACATTTCCAGGGCAGTATATAGGGTGAAAGTATATAGGGTGGTCAGTCATTACCACTGCCACACTGATGCATTCCTAATGAGTTTCTGATACATATGTTTTCTTGGAGAAATAAAAAAATACAGTTGACTCTCGTTATCTCGACCTCGCTTATCTCGAATAACCGCTTATCTCGAAGTGAAAATCTGGTCCCTGCCTATACATGAAAACCCAAGAACAGATGGAAAATATTGTAGAAAAGAGGAGAAATTGCTCCTAAGGAGCAATTTCTTCTCTTTTCCACAATATTTTCAATATATCTCTAACTTTAAAAGTCCAATTACCTATCAGTTTGATAAATGTGGTTAATCAAATTATTTTTTCCTCAATTCTGCAAACCTGATATGTCGAACTACGGATATCTCGAAGTATTTCAGAGAGTCCCTTGGAATTCGAGATAACGAGAGTCTACTGTATCTAGTAAATATGTAACAGTATTTATGTGAATACACAGATCCACTTGTCTGTAACTTAATTAATACGGATACTTCACATATCTGTAACCACCATATTTACCCAGAGTATTGGGACTGAAAGGCAAATAGTGTAGACCATGATCAGACACATTCTTTTGCATCAGATCAATGACTACACAGTTTGCTGTTCATCTGGCAATGTCTGGATTAATCAAGAGGTAGTAAAATAGGCTTGTTCAACTTTAACCTTTACCACCTTTCAGAGTAAATTCAGCAGACAGCAAATTGATGATCTTTTTCCTATTTTTCACCGTAAGACAGGAATTCAACATTTCATGCAAATTGTATGCCAACCTCAGTGACTCGGTTGGATGCTGTTCAACTAGTGATTAGGAGGTCACAGTTTCGACCAATGCTGGGTCCGGCAACATCCTTTTGGAACATTGATCATGAAATATTTTTTTATGGTCATTCTCTTCCACTGATTCAAGAAGGGCAGTTGTCAGAATGTGCACAAGTACTGATGAAGCACTTAGAGAACTAAGCCTACCCAGGAAAAGTGTGGTTACTGGTTAGGTAAACTGACTGGCTCAACATGACCTTAACAGTATTGACTGGGCTGTTAGACTCCATACCAGCTATAATTGTCTCCATGAAATGTCAAATCCTGTTTTCTGGGATAAATAAAAAATATTTCAATACATGTATGTTGTCTGCTGAAATTTTACCCAGCATACTAAGCATTAACCCATTGTAGACTGAATAGATTCTCCCACACTATATATTGGAAGAGTCCAATTTCAGTTTTAGGTACCAGCTATGAGATTTACATAGTCTTAGAGAAAATTGGCTAAGCTATTTGCAAACAGTGGAGACGCTGATCAGACGCCGCATTCTGCGACTACAATGGGTTAATGACGAGAATGGTAAGGAGCTTTTGGTGACTGAATGCTTCCGGTAAATATAGGTCTAGATAAGGGAGGGTATCAGGTAAATATTTTTCTTATTTCTCCACAAAAACATATGTTGTGGGTACTCATTAGAAGTGCCTCAGTGAGGCACTTTTAATGAGTACCCACAACATATGTTTTCATGGAGAAATAAGAAAAATATCAATACTTTTGGATTGAAAAAAAGCGCCTTACCTAGTGCTATGGGTAAATACAGTATACTCTGCTAGAGCTCTGTGTAGGCTTGTGTGTGCATTTGGTGTTTGTACCAAGCAGGCATTCCAGTAATTCAGTGTGTGTATTTTTAGATTCCATGTTATTTTTAGATTCCATGTGTATGCTGTCATCATGGAAATGGACTCCTATGAGGGTCAGCCTGTCGACCCACATACAAACAAAGCAAACATTATCCTCAAACGTAAGACATTTGGAGGGATACCTCCTGGAGCAGGGATGAGGGATGATGTGATTGAATTGTTTCAAGAACTGGAAGAAGCTAGGACAACTCTGGGACAAATACAAAAATTAGTAGGAATTATGCCTGAGCCTAACATTGTACTAGGTAAGTTTGCCAAGATTAACCCTTAAAGTGCCAGTCATGACTGCAACAGACAACAGCCTGATTTTTTTATTATTCAAAGAAAATAAGGCTTGACATTTCATGTGAAATGTCAAGCTTTATTTTCCGTGAAAAATAATAAAAAAATATTTAAGAGTGCTGTTTAATATAATTTTGCTTTAAAGGGGAACCAAAGTCGGGGGCCAAAATCAACTCTTCAATCCTTAGCATGCTGGGTAAAAATTTTAGTAGATGGCATTTCCAAACATTTTTCTTGTTTTTGCATGAACTTGACTTGACATTTCTTGCAAATTGTCTGCTAGTAAAAAAATTGGCAGGAAATTATAAACCCTGTTTTTCTGCGAAAAATAAAAAATATCACTTTTTCATGCGCTGAGATTGCCCAGAGAGTACTAAAGTTTAATAAGAAAAAAGACACATTATCATTTACATGAAATACAAAGACCCATGTCAACCTGTGTAGCCTTACAGGGTGATCTGAGTCTGTAAATTTTATATTAGTATCATAGCTCGGTGTCAGTTAAATATTTTTCTTAATTTTCCATGAAAACATATATTGTGGGTATGCATTAGAAGAGCCTCAGTGAGGCACTTCTAATTAGTGTCCATAACATATGTTTTCATGGAGAATTAAGAAAAAAAACAATACTTTTTGTTTGAAAAAAGAAGTGCCTTATCTGAAGCTATGAATAGTTACCTTTATACTTGTAGCAACTCATTTGTCTAAAATTCTTGCCAACTTTCAAGTGATAAGTACTAAAACAGGTTTTGCCGCAAATTGATGCATTTACGAGTTTCTAATAAATGTTTCCAATCTTACTAATACACCTTTTTCTCTGTGTGTGTGTGTCTCTGTGTGTGTGTGTGTGTGTGTGTGTGTGTGTGTGTGTGTGTGTGTGTGTGTGTGTGTGTGTGTGTGTGTGTGTGTGTGTGTGTTTGTGCACGCACGCACATGCATGTGTGTGTGTGTGTAATTGCATATGTGCATGTGTGATAAGGGGAGAGGGGTGCATTAAGACATATATCATTCTCTATATGCCAAAGAGAATTATTTCTTATTACTAAGAAGCTCAGAAAAAAAACATAAAAAAAAAGATAAATATAGTTCTGGATGCTTGAATCATACCAGTAGTTGCAAACTAGTTTTTGTTTAGTTTATTATTTAAATTTAGACCAAGAGGAAACAAGAACATGTATTGAATTTGAAGGTAAATTCTAGAAGATATGTTATTAGTTATGATAATTGTACGTTTGTTAAAAAATATCTCATTATATCCTATTTAATCTGATAACCACACAGCATTAATGGAGCTTTCATTTTGATTATCATTCAACTACTACAGTTAATACTTAGCATGCTGGGTAATAATTTCAGCAGATGACATTTCATTTGTTTTTCTTAATTTCCGCAGAAAGTAAAATTTGACTTTTCATGCAGATTTGCCTCCAAGGACAATTTGCATGAACTGTCAAAGCTTATTTGCAGGGAAAAATAAGAAAAATCTCATCAGTTTGTCATCTGCTGAATGTGCTCAAAGAGTGGTAAAAGTTACATTTTATTTAAATGGGAAAATAGTCTTAAATTTTCAACAGCAAATAAAAAACTAAAAAAAAGAAAGAAAGAAAGAAAAAAAAAATAAAAAAAATATGATGTTTATTTTGTCATTGTGAAACACTAGTGTAAATGTTAGGCCATGATAAAGACTGTTTATATAAAATTATTACAAAACCAGTAAGTGCCCATTTTGAAATAACATGATATAAATGGTACATGTATGTTTACTAAGACCCAACCTGAAAATCACTTACTTGAATGAAGAAAAGGATACATTATCTGAACTGCTACACAAGTGTTGCTGGAAGTAGCCATGTGGTTAGCGCTCCCGACTTCGAACCATGAGGTTCTGGGCTCAAATCCCACTGGAGACAGAATTCAGGTCTTGACTATGGTGTTTCATTGCACAGAGCCTTTCCTTATCATTTATCCGTCATCTCGATATAAATAATGTTGAAAGTGACATAGAATACCAAATTAGCATCATCACACCTGCTGCTACAGTGCTATTGAACATTAACGGCTCTGTGATAATTCAACAGATGTCATAATGGTGGTACTTTTTTTTTTTGTCCCCCGCCTTTTCAAAGAAAAGTGGAGGGACACTGTTTTTGGTTTTCCGTGGGGCGTGGTGCGTGGCGCGTGCCACGTGGTGCGTGGTTCCAAGTTTTTAGTAGGTACTTTGTCCCCTTAACTCCTCCCACAGTTTTTGTCCGATCCTTTTGAAACTTTACAGGTGTTTTAAGGATGGTCTGAAGATGTGCATATGGTTTTTTCAGAATCCTGAAATAATTTTTTATCACTTTTTCCGCATTTTTAACTTAGACATTTTTTGAGTTCTAATATTACAGAAGTCTAGGGAGTAGGTACCTTGTCCCCTTAACTCCTTCCACAGTTTTTGGCCGATCCTTTTGAAACTTTACATGGGCTTTTAGGATGGCCTGAAGATATGCATGTGGTTTTTTCAGAATCCTGAAATAATTTTTTATTACTTTTTCCGCATTTTTAACTTAGACATTTTTTGGAGTTCTAATACTACAGAAGTGTATAGGGAGCAGGTACCTTGTTCCCTTAACTCCTCCCACAGTTTTTGGCCGATTCTTTTGAAACTTTACAGGTGTTTAAAGGATGGTCTGAAGATGTGCATGTGGTTTTTTCAGAATCCTGAAATTAATTTTTAATACTTTTTAGACATTTTGAACATAGACATTTTTTGAGTTCTAATATTACAGAAGCGTATAGGGAGTAGGTACCTTGTCCCCTTAACTCCTCCCACAGTTTTTGGCCGATCCTTTTCAAACTTTACATGGGCTTTCAGGATGGCCTGAAGATATGCATGTGTTTTTTTCAGAATCCTGAAATAATTTTTTATTACTTTTTCCGCATTTTTAACTTAGACATTTTTTGAGTTCTAATACTACAGAAGTATTTAGGGAGCAGATACCTTGTCCCCTTAACTCCTCCCACAGTTTTTGGCCGATCCTTTTGAAACTTAACAGGTGCTTTTAGATTGGTCTGAAGATATGCATGTGTTTTTTTCAGAATCCTGAAATTATTTTTTATTACTTTTTACACGTTTTGAACTTAGACATTTTTTTAGTTCTAATATTACAGAAGTCTATAAGGAGTAGGTACCTTGTCCCCTTAACTCCTCCCACAGTTTTTGACCGATCCTTTTGAAACTTTACGAGGGCTTTTAGGATAGCCTGAAAATATGCAGGTGGATTTTTCAGAATCCTGAAATATTTTTTTATTACTTTTTCCGCATTTTTAACTTAGACATTTTTTGAGTTCTAATATTACAGAAGTATATAGGGTGCAGGTACCTTGTCCCCTTAACTCCTCCCACAGTTTTTGTCCGATCCTTTTGAAACTTTACAGGTGTTTTAAGGATGGTCTGAAGATATGCATGTGTTTTTTTCAGAATCCTGAAATAATTTTTTACCACTTTTTCTGCATTTTTAACTTAGACATTTTTTGAGTTCTAATACTACAGAAGCGTATAGGGAGTAGGTACCTTGACCCCGTAACTCCTATCACAGTTTTAAGCCGATCCTTTGAAACTTTACAGGTGCTTTAAGGATGGTCTGAAGCTATGCATGTGGTTTTTTCAGAATCTTGAAATTATTTTTTATCACTGGTTTCCTGCTTCAATACTTAGGTAATTGATACAGGACCAATGGTCCTCTGGTTAACTTTACCATTTTTAACACCTCAAATAAAAATAAGGCGGGGGACATAAATTCCCCATGGAATTTGCTTGTTTCCTTATTTTTCACCAGAAACTAAGGTTTGATATTCCATATACTGTATTCAGCTTAATTACTGCACATACCCTTACCATCAAGCAATTTCATGGTCTATATACTACAGCTTGTGTACTTTTATCTACTCCCTTATTAAATGGGTTTTATTGTTATCATTACAGTAAAGTCCTAAAATTTTGAACAATTTATACCATACTGTTTTGGGCTAAATTTTGTTTTCTTATGCAGTTGTTTCTTAAAATACTTAGTGGAATGGCAAACAGTGTAGAACCTGAGCTGTCTGATCTGGGCCTGCACTGTTTGCATCTGTCATTTTTTCAGAAACTTCGGTGTTCAAAATTTTACTGTGTATGTATAGTAATGCAGTGGGGGAGAGTTTTTGAATCAGTATTTGTAAAATAGGAGGGTGAGTCAATAAGTAACCAGCCTAACTTATTTCCCGTTGAGATCCACCTCTTCTTTTTCGATGTAATTGCCCTCTAGTTGATGCACTTAGACCAATGGTGTTGAAGTGCCATCAGCCCAGAACTGAAACAGTCAGGGTTCCTTTCCATTGACCCACTCCTCAACTGCCGTCACGACTTCTTCGTCAGACTGGAAATGAAGTCCACGGATATCCTTTTTCAAGTTTGGGAATAGGAAGAAGTGGCTAGGAGCTAGGTCAGGGGAATAGGCAGAATGTGGTATTAATTCATAATCGTTTCGCTCTACAGCATCCATTGCAACTTTGCAAGTGTGGACTCTCGCGTCGTCCTGTTGCAGCAAAACATCTTTAGAGTTTACCTCGGATGGCGGTTCTCAGCTGATCTAACAAGTTTGCATAGTACACTCCATTTATTGTACTTCTCTTGGTAAAAAAGTCCAACATAATAACGCCTTTTGCATCCCAAAATACTGTGGCCATCACCTTGCCAGCAGATGGTTGCATCTTGAACTTCTTTGGCCTCTGGGACCCAGGCCCTACCCACTGACGACTCCGAGCTTTATTCTCTTGCTAATAATAATGAACCCAAGTCTCATCTACAGTCACCAGATGCAAAAGAAAATCATCTTTTGACCTAAAACGCTTCAACAAGGCGCTGCATACTGATGCTCTGGTTGCCATTTGCTCATCGCTAAGGGATCTGGGGACCCAACGGGCTGTTAGCTTGCGCATACCTAAACGATCATGTAAGATTGTTGAAATGCTACCATGTGGAATGCCTAATGCCTGTGCTGTTTCTTTCACCTGAATTCGCCTATCAGAGTATACCAGATCTCGAACTTTTCTAACACATTTCTTCGTCGGTGGCATCCAGTGGGCATCCAGACCTGGCTTCATCTTCTAAAGACGTTCTACCGCATTTGAATTCCCCTACCCAGAATTTAAACTGAGCATAAGATGGTGCAGAAGACCCATGAACATTGGTTAAATCGCCGTGTATTTCTTTGCCTGTTTTACCTTTTAAATACAAGTACCGAATTACAGCACGGTACTCAGCTTTAGATGAAAAGCATGCCTTTGCATCACTAGCCATGTTTGACATTCAATATCTTATTAAAGAATGAATCGATACACCGTGCAATTTTGTACTCATGTATAAAACATTTATTGAACCAAAGCATGAAAATCCTGACCGTTTTGGTCTATCGGAAATGGGATAGGCTGGTTATTTATTGACACACCCTCGTACAAGTATAAAATTGAAATAGTTACTAAGCCTCAATGCTTGCCTTAACTTTAATATGGTACTTGTTATGTACTTTATAGTCAGATCTCAAGGGAAAACTCTTGCAGAACATTATTGTATCTATGTTTTACAATCCACTAAATAGGTTCATTGGCAGGATATCACATTAATCCAAAGAATTCTTTTTATCATATACAACGAGATGAAAATTCTTCTTGCGATATGGTAAAAAGTATTCTTTAGATTTATGTTTCACAATGTTTGATGAAATTTCAAATTCATGTCAGTGTCAAAATGTATGTGATACAATGAAAGAAAACTTTTTTTCTGGAACACTGCCTTGGCAGATCAAACATAAATTTACAGAATTGAATATTGAAAACCCTGACCAAACGATTTGGATTTTTATGTTGAACAGGGTTTTCAGAGTCATTTGACTGGTAACATATGTTTAAGCCATATAACTTGCAACAGAAGGTTTGTTCTCTCTGTGGTGCACCTCAGATACTGTAAGATGTATGCATAGTAAAATGTATCTTTCATTTTATTTAGTCATAGAATATCATTTCTCTCAGGTATTGTGTGCAGTATTACTATTCACGTGTTTATATGTTGTTGGCTGTTTTCAGAAAGGCGAAAGCAAGGTATGCTTGCATGGATTCACTCTTGCTTGCAGAAGCATGGCTGTGCATGATTGCTCTATATACTGGGTTTCTGTTTGAAATTTCTTTAGATCTGATTTTTTTTCCCTTATATACTTTGTGTGTGCAGATATGGTATCTTAGGTCTATTGTTATCACATAGTCACATGTTATGGTAAAATTAATGTCCTAAAATTTCGTACACCAACGATTCTGACACAATAGCATATGCGGTAATCGGAAAGAAAGTATCAGGAAAAAAAGTATCGGAAAAAAAGTATCACTTTTGAGTAGGAAAAAAAGTATCCGGAAAAAAAGTATCAGTTTTAACCAGATTCGCCTCTGATGTTACAATGAGATGATGATTAGGATCCTTTTGTATGTTTACTAGTACTTTTCAGTTTAATAATAAATTTTGCAACCTATCTCTGTAATCCTTACCTTATAAAAGGGCTTGAGATGTCATTTCATCTCAATGTTTCGTAAAAGACTCACAAGTTAGAAGCAACTATCCAAAATGACCTATATAGTGTAGACAGGGATGTAAAAAGAGAAATTCCTCATTTGAGCTAAGTGTGCAAGTCGGATCTCCATGCTCATGAACCCTATTTGGGTTTCATTGGGTGGCAGGGCTTGGGATGTCATTTCATATCAATGTTGGGTAAAAGTCCCACAAGCTGGAAGCAACTCTCCAAAAGAACCTATATAGTGTAGACAGGGATGTTAGACCTCCAATTAAACAAGCTAAAGTCCATGCTCATGAACCCTATTTGGGTTTCATTGGGCGGCAGGGCTTGAGATGATATTATCAAAGTGCAATTAAAAACCTTACCATCAGTCAGGATTAACACTGAATTTTGGTACTGAATGATCAAAATGCAATTAAAGATTAATTAGGATGACATTACATAGCCTTTTATCTATCCTTTGTACATGAAACTGAGACTTATTTTTTTTCCTGATACTTTTTATCCGGATTCTTTTTTTCCGATACTTTTTTTTCCGGATACTTTTTTTCCTGATACTTTCTTTCCTACATTCAGCATATGCAAATAGGGTAGACACAGATCAGACTGCTCCTTGAGGAGCAGTCTGATCTGGTCTTCACTGTTTGCCATTCCACTAAGTATTTTAGGAAACAACTGCATCAAAAGTAAATTTTAAGGCAAAAGGTTATGGATTAAGTGTTCGAATTTTTAGGATATTTACCGTAACATTTTCTGGTTGTCCATCATTACCTTATTTACCCTAATCATTTGGAGATCATTACGCCTTACTATACTTCTCATATAATTTTAATTCCATTTTACTACCAGCTAATGAGTTCTAAAACACTACTGGACAAGTATCAGACAGGGTAGATCTGATCAGAAGCCCCATTCAGTGCCGGGATCAACACTGTTTGCTCAGGCCTTTTTGTCCAAATATTTAGGGTATATAGGGTATTTCGTGTAGAATTAGTTACTTTGTTGTTTGTTTGTTTTACTCTACTGACCAACTGTCAGAAGAGGTGATATGGCCAGTAGGGCTTATTATTTCTAGGTTAAATAACATCAAACAGGCTGTCAGTGTATGGAAAAATGTTAACCCTTGTCATGCTGAATAAATTAAGATGCCACACCCACTTCTGATTTTCAGCCAGTTAGATTACTTTATCCAGATTGTTGATATAAATTCATATACTGAATGACAAACAGTGCAGATCCAGATCAGTTGGCTTCTTCAGAAGGCAACTGATATGGATCTGCACTGCTTCAAAAGGCAGGGCATATCAGGGTTCAGCAGGACAAGGGTTAAGGTTTCTTATAGTGGCCACATAAGCTCTCTGTTCAATGCTTATTCTTTGTTGAAGTCATGTCACACCATTTTTAGCTCACCTGAGCTCTGCTCAGGATGAGCTATTGTGATCACTTTTCGTCCGTTGTCCGTCCGTCCGTCCGTCCGTCCGTTAACATTTTCAAACGACTTCTCCTCTGAAGCCGCTGAGCCAATTTTGCTCAAATTTCATATGGAGCCTCCTTAGGGTGGGGGAACGAAAGATTGCTAAAATGGTCGCGGTCCGTCGACTAAGATGGCCGCCATGCCCATATACGGGAAAAACCGAGGATGCCTTGGGGCTGAATCTTTGCACGAATCATCGGGGACAAGAGGTCAACCAAAGTTGCTAAAAGAATTATCGTACGTTGACGTTTGACCTTTTTACGGCAAGGTCAAGTTCGCTTCCCTATGCATTTGTATGAGCTCTATTGTTAAGAGTTTTAAACGACTTCTCCTCTGAAGCCTCTGAGCTAATTTTGTTCAAATTTCATATGGAGCCACCTTAGGGTGGGGAAACAAAAGATTGCTAAAATTGTCATGGTCCGTTGACCAAGATGGCCGCCATGCCCATATATGGTAAAAACCTTTAAAAATCTTCTTCTCCATAACCGAGGATGCCTTGGGGCTGAATCTTTGCATGAATCATCGGGGACGAGAGGTCAACCAAAGGTGCTAAAAGAATTGTCGTACGTTGACGTTTGACCTTTTTACGGCAAGGTCAAGTTCGCTTCCCTATGCATTTGTATGCACTCTATACATTTGAATGGGAAAATTGTTAAGAGTTTCAAACGACTTCTCCTCTGAAGCCTCTGAGCTAATTTTGTTCAAATTTCATATGGAGCCACCTTAGTGTGGGGAAACAAAAGATTGCTAAAATTGTCGCGGTCCGTTGACCAAGATGGCCGCCATGCCCATATATGGTAAAACCTTTAAAAATCTTCTTCTTCAGAACCGAGAATGCCTTGGGGCTGAATCTTTGCACAAATCATCAGGAAGGAGAGGTCTACCAAAGTTGCCAAAAGAATTGTCGTACGTTGACATTTGACCTTTTTACGGCAGGATCAAGTTTGCTTCCCTATGCATTTGTATGAGCCCCATACATTTGAATAGGAAAATTGTTGAGAATTTTAAATTTCTTCTTCTCTGAAGCCACTGAGCCAAATTTGCTCAAATTTCATATTATGCCTTCTTAAGTCAGGGGAACGAAAGATTGCTAAAATGGTCGCGGTAGGTCGACCAAGATGGCCACCATGCCCATATATGGTAAGACCCTTTAAAAATCTTCTTCTTCAGAACTGAGGATGCCTTGGGGCTAAATCTGTGCACAAATCATCAGGGACAGGAGATCTACCAAAATTGCTGAAAAGATTATCGTACGTTGACATTTGACCTTTTTACGGCAAGGTCAAGTTTGCTTCCCTATGCATTTGTATGAGCCCCATAACATTTATATGGGAAAATTGTTGAGAATTTGACGACTTCTCTGAAGCCACCGAGCCAAATTTGCTCAGATTTTTAGTTCACCTGAGCATGAAGTGCGCATGGTGAGCTATTGTGGTCAGTCAATGTCCGTCGTCCATCATGGGTCATGCGGCGTGAACAATTGCTTTAAAGGCCTACTCTTCCTACACCCCAGGGCCAATTGACTCGATACTTGGTAGGAAGCATCAGGGTGAAATGTAGATAAAAAAATAGCTAAAATCGTTCCGATCAGAAATCCAAGATGGCCGCCATGGCCGCCATCTTGAAAATCTTTTTCGCTTCTTCTCCTGAACCGAAAGGCCAATTGACTCCAAACTTGCTTGGAAGCATCAGGGTGACTTGTAGATCAAATATAGCTAAAATCGTGTCGGTCCAAATTCCAAGATGGCCACCATGGCAGCCATCTTGAAAATCTATTTTTCGCTTCTACTCCGAAACTCAAAAGCCAGTTGACTCCAAACTGGTTAGGAAGCATTGGGGTGACTTATAAATCAAAAATAGCTAAAATTGTGCTGATTAGAAATCCAAGATGGCCACCATGGCAGCCATCTTGAAAAGCTATTTTTCGCTTTTTCTCCTGAACCGAAAGGCCAATTGACTCCAAACTTGCTAGGAAGCATTGGGATGACTTGTACATAAAAAATAGCTCAAATCGTGCCATTTGGAAATCCAAGATGGCCTCCATGACAGCCATCTTGAAAATCTATTTTTCGCTTCTTCTCTTAAACCTAAAAGTCAATTGACTTGAAACTTAGTAGGAAGCATCAGGGTGACTTGTAGATCAGAAAATAGCTATAATCATTCCGATCGGAAATCCAAGATGGCAGCCATCTTGAAAATCTATTTTTTGCTTCTTCTACTGCACCGAAATGCTAGTTGACTCAAAAGTTGGTAGGAGGCATTGGGGGTGACTTATTTTACTTGTAACGTTTTGAAAATTTCAGCATTTTAACCTTGTAAGCAAGATATTTCAAAAACTGTTTAAGCCATTGCCTTGTCATAAGAGTATTGGAAAAATGTTGCATGCCATCTGCATATCTGCAGTGGCGGTTTCACTCAGGTGAGCGAGTTGTGGCCCGTGGGCCTCTTGTTTTATATATTTTTTTCTCAGGAAAAAAAATTTACAAACTTTGTTCATAGATAGTAGCTGCATCATGCAGTTGTTATTTCAGACTATGAAAAACCAAAGGTTACATTGTACTTGACCTAATAACTTAGTTATCAAAAGTAAAACACTGATATAGGTTTTAGGTTTACATTTTTTTCCCATTTAACCATCAGGGCTGGGCTTTGAACATGAAAAAATCCAAGGTCAGTCTGCTATGGTCTATGTTATGGTCTAGCTGACATTATAAGCTTCAGTTGTTAAAATTTAATGATGCTGTATATGCCAAATTTAATTTCCTTTACAGTATGTACATTTGGTATACTGATTGCATAAAGTTTGCTAGAAATTCAACATACACCACAACCTCTTTATAACACTATTGTTCGGGTCCATTGCATAAACCATGTTAGTTAAACAACTGTGTTATATCCAAACAAAAATGTATAGATTATATTGAAAAATGACCATTTATGGTCATTTTTCAATATAATCTATACATTTTTGGGGTCCATCTTTGAACCAGGTTATATCCAAAACCGTGTTATAACGAACTGTGTTATAAAGGGGTTGTGGTGTATTGGGCATTTGATAGAGAGAATATGTTACATCATCACATTGGTAACTGTATCATACCATATTTACCCTGGATATTTTGGCACCATATGGTAAATGTCCTAAAATTTCAAACACTTTATTTCATACTGTTTTGGCTTAAACTTTGGTTTTTAATCCCCTGTTGTTAAACTACTTAGTGGAATGGAAAACAGTGTAGACTCTGATCAGACTGCTCCTGGTCTGGGTCTGCACTGTTCGCACTTGTCATTTTGTCAGACATGTTAGTGTTCGAAATTTTAGGACATTTACCGTACTCCTGATCATAGAGGTCATAAAATTGGCACAACTCTATTTGACTACTTGGTTTTATGTCAGTTGTTATGACTGAATGACAGACAGTGTAGACTTGTCGCTGTTTGCTCAAATTGGTTTGTTAGAATATTTATTTAGGGTAAATACAGTATTACAACACTAGCACTTACAGTTGTGGTGGAAATTTTTAAGGAGATTGGAGATTTTCGGCCATTTTCACAAGGAAGACAACTTTTGTAACTTCTTTGGTTATTCTGCACACAAAGCCCCTTCTGAAAAGGGGGCTCATCGAAAAGGAAAGAGTTTGCTCCCAGTGAGAGCAAATTCTTTCCTTTTAGGGTAAATCTCTTTTCAAAAGGGGGACAAAACAGTTTTGACAGAATTGCCTTCCCTGAAAGTGTTCCCCTTAAGTTCTTTATGGCATGTGCTTATATATTGTTGTAGAGGATGATTTGTTTTGCTGGTATAGTTTTTGAAAGTCTTAAGTTTTTATTTGATCTTTGAGATTAACTTATAAACACCTGTAAATAATACAGTTTTTTTTTTGTCTGCTTTTCCTAAAACTCCAAAGAGCTTTTAGAAAACCTAAAGGCACAATCTCTTCATTCTGTCAACAGTATAAAATCTTTTGATTTCTCTACTCTTTACACTACTATTCCTCATGATAAATTGAAATCTAAATTAAAGGAAATTATCAACCAGTGTTTCTTCCATTAGAATGGTAGCCGTCCATTTCAGTATGTTGTCATTGGCTACAAAGACACATACTTCGTTCGGGATCACTCTAATGCACCACAAAAATACTCAGATGCAGATGTCATAAAGATGCTGGAATATTTTTGTGGAGTTCGGCAGACGGATATTTCAGCAAACAATCGACATACTGATGGGTACTAACTGTGCACCGTTACTTGCCGACTTGTTTTTATACTCGTATGAGGCGGAGTTTGTACAAAGAAACACGTTGCACAACAATTCAATTTCACCTACAGATATATAGACCAGGGCTCTGGAAATTTTGAAATCTGAATCGGTCCAGCCGATGACGATGACGTCATCAATGAGCCCATTTCCAAAAAAAAAAATATGAGTATATCACCTGTCACGAAAACTAATGACAATTGGCAGTCCTATAACTCCTTTTAAATAATACACCTCAACTCCGTTATATGACGGAAGTCCAGGTACAACGAGCATGATCAAAGCTGGCGTCATCAATAAATACAGTCAGGTATGTAAAAAGAAAGAATTAAAAAAAGAACAAAAAAAAAGAAAAAACGGTTTTGTTGATATTTCCACCTCCGCAGGGTTTTCCTAAACTATTTATAAACAACTGATTTCCGTCTTGTATAAGCGCGAAGACGGCGGGAAACAGGAGAGACGGAACGAAACGACTTTCATGGACCTAATTAGGTCTAATAAAAAAGGCCTGCGCCACGGGCGGTTTTGCAGTTTTCAGTGTTTCAAGATTTGATCAGACTGCTTAAATTTTAAGCACTGACCAATCTTGCCTAGCGCAAGTGGTGCATTACTTATTTTTACTGTGAAATCTACATTGAATTATACTCGTGTGTTAAGGCAATCAACAAAAAAAAAAAAAAAAAAAAGAAGCAATCAATAATACCCAGATCAGACGCCGTTGTATGCGACATCTGATCAGGACGTACACGCTTGGGAATTCATTTATCGAATCTGGGACCGACAAACCGTGTTGGTCAAAACAAAAAAGAAGAGGAAGAAAACGGGTGCGTTCAAGCGGTGCATTCTTTTATCACTCTCAGTAAAGCGACCTTTGATCTTTTGGACACGCCGACTCCACCTGGATGTTTTGCAGTCTCAGTGTATTCACAAGTGTCACACAAACGGATTAATTATCAGACTACCGTTACTGATGATTCGTGTTATTCGCTTGTTTACCGCACAAAGGTCAGTGAAGTGTTGATTTTTTTGACTATGTTTGGATAATGACGTAATTAATTTGTGCTGCGGGTAGGTTGCCGTTATTCAACTGTCTCTCCAATATACATGTCAAATGACCGTTTAGAGCTTTTTAACTACCATAATATCGCATTTAAAAGGTGCGCGGACGTTGTCAGTTTGGAAAGACTTGACCTGATTTTTTAGACATCATTGATTTGTGAAAATTGGTTGGTTTGGGAAAAATGGGGTTCAAGGCACAAACCTGTTGGACCGATTTATTAGCGTTTTGGGGTGTTTGAAATCGGTCCAGAATTCTTTATTTCGGTCCAGACCGGCTATTTTTCCGGTTTTCCCGAGCCCTGATATAGACGATGTATTGTCTCTGAAAAACACAAAATTTGCAGAGTGTTTGGAATTTATCAATCCACGTGAACTTGAAATAAAGGAAACAATGGAGACTGTAGCCTGTTCCTCATACTTGGATTGTTATCTCTACATTGACAATGGAAAGCTTACTACTAGGCTTTACTACAAACGGGATGACTTCAGTTTTCCCAATGTTAACTTTCCATTCCTGAGCAGTAACATCCCTTCTACACCAGCATGTTTCACAGTTAATCCGTTATGCCAGAACCTGTTCAAATTATCAGGATTTCATGGAGTGTGGGAAAGTGCTCACTACAAAGTTGTTGAGCCAGGGGTATCAAAAAAACCAAACTGGTAGCAACACTTAAGAAGTTCTATGGGAGACATCATGATCTGGTTAATCCCTACAATGTGGCATTTTCCAGAATTGTTTCTGATGTGCCATAAGTAGACTTCCCAAATCCCGGACATACGCTTCTACTGACATTTCCTTCGTTCAGGCTTATGGGCATGGTGGGCGAAGCTTGCTTACCAAGTAATGCTTACTATCCGTAGATGCCTGATTACACCCTTTGTTCTGGGGTCCATGTCTGTTGGTCTGAACATTCTGATTCGTCATTCGTTATCGGATTTATGAGTTTGGATTATGGCTTAGTTACCATGACTGTAACTACTTGTTTAATTCATAGTATAGTGTAGATGTGGAATATATTGGATTCCATCCTTCATCCCCATCCCCCAATTTGTAGGTCTGCATAAAATGAGAATTCAGGTAAATATTTTTCACATTTGTCAACAGAAATATATGTTGTTGGTACATACCAGGGTACTGGAATGACTTTTTGAAGTGATTCCAACAAGTTCCACAACATACATTTTGATAGACAAAAATGAAAAATATTGATACTTTTTGTATAACTAACCTTTACTTCTCTCTTGGCTAATTCAGCAGATGACAAATTGGTGATATTTTTCTTATTTTTCCCAGAAAACAGGATTTGACATTTCATGCAAATTGTCTCCAGTGGAGACAATTTGCATGAAATGTCAGATCCTGTTTTCTGGGAAAAATAAGAAAAATATTTCAATATGTCGTCTGCTGAAAATTTTACCCAGAGTGCTAAGCTTTAACAGCTTCTTATCTACAGTTTTGCCCAACTTTCCTTCAACCTAACCTCCAACATAATTTTCACCATAGCATTCAGTATTGTATCAAATGCTCTGAAAAGTCACTAAATGTATCAAATATGCTCATTTAATTATTGAGCTAATCTGAGTTAAAACTATCCTTATGAGATATGATCATTTGAACACTAATTAGGGTCTGTACTGTTTGTTTCAAACATTTCATTTGTATAAATATGGATATTATATAGTCACATGAACTTATTACAGGTGGGACTTTACAAAAAAAAAAAAAGATTGCTTATATGAATCTAATGTTACATTGTCTTTAAATAGCTGACCAGTTTGATAATTTTATCATTCAAATTCAAATAACCACATGTACCATACCTTGGCTAGATTCTCAAGAAATTGTGATAAGCATTCATACTTTGTTTTTTTCTTGAGATCTTCTAAGTAGCTCTATAATGCTTCTTTTTGATGCTGCATTGTCTTTTAAACATTTTGTTTTTCTCTTCTAGTCTTGCAATTTCTATAAGTTTTGGTTATTTTAAATTATTTTACACTTATTCTTTGATAGTATTTTGAAGCATTGATTCCTTCCTAGATTTATAGTAGTAACCCTAGTAAATGGTGAAAAGTTTCCACTGTCAGTGGAAAAGACAGTATTTTTCAGGGCCCAGTTGTTCAAAACTAACGATGTCGTTAGTTAGCTTTTTGTTAAAATTTTGATCATTAAATATGGCAGATATGCTAATATTTTTGCTGAAAAAATGTGAGTAGCTTTTGCATTTGCAAAAGCTACTCACATTTTTCAGCAAAAATACCTGTGAATTAGATATTGTACTTACTGGAACAGTTAAATTTTGACCACTAACGAGCTCATTAAGCTAACGATGCTTTGAACAACTAGGCCTAGAGCTATAAATAATTGTCTTTCTTCTGTTTTAACCCTTTATGTGCTAATCACAATTGCAGCAGACAACATTTCTATTTATTTACAGTTGGATTTTGTATTTTTTCAGAGAAAATAAGACTTGACATTTCATGTGAATTATCAGCCTAGTGCTTTAGGGTTATCACATCTCTGGCAAGATTGATTATGAAATATTTTCTACATTCTGTCCCTTCCACTGATTCAAAAAGGGCAGTTGTTAGTATCTAGAAAGAATGTGCACAAATACTGGTTAATCGCTTAGAGTATCTAGAAAGAATGTGCACAAATACTGGTTAATCGCTTAGAGGACAAAACCTGCCCAGGAAAAGTGTGGTTAGGTAAATTGACCGGCTCATCATGACCCTAATGGGTTGACCAGGCTGTAAAACCTCAACTCAATAATCAAAAATCTCTGGCAAAGTAACAGAAGAGAAATCCTGGAAAATTCAAACAGCCAGTTTGATGAATATTTTATAAGAATTCCATACCTGATGAATTTTCATCACACTGGAGAATAAGAGAGAGGAGGAAAAAATGTGTAATTATCAATAATTAATCATACATAGACTCTTGATTCTGTAACTCCTAGTAGTTGTAGTTTAACCAAACCGCAACCCGCTGAATTTAAATACATGTATTAACATATATGTTTAATCAGTATTTTTTCTATTTTCACTACAGATATGTAAAAAAAAATGGATAAATTAGCCATAAATCCCCATTTTTAAGTAAGAGTGAGAAATCTGTATCTTAATATGGCCATTCCATGCGAAAACTTGATTTTGAGCGGAGTACATGCAGACTGCAAAGACCCTTATCATAGTTGTGTCATTTAATCCACAGTGATGTGATAATAACAGGAAAATGTCTAATCAGTAAACAATGACTTAATTAGAATTCATTGATTTCATTAAATCTTGTGAAAACCTACCATATTTACCATAAATATTTCAGCAGAATAGATTTGAGTAAACATTGTAGACCTAGATCAGAATGCTCTTAAAATCAGTTATGTGGATCTGCACTGTTTGCCATTCAGCCAGCATCTTTAGACATTTCATAATACTGTAAAGTGAAACAAGTTTATGCAAATTTTTATGATAAGTATGGTAAGGAGTATCTAGAATGTGTCTGAAGATTTAGGCTAATCATGGTTTTTCATTTACATCTTGAGAAAACCAGTCTGATGCCATGTTTAAACAGATAAATAACTAAGGCAGATTGTGTCATCTGGTTGGAGACATTTCTGTTCAATTATTAAGGAGAGTAGATACATGTACTTTCTAAAAAGAAGGCAACTTTCATGACTTCCTGTTTGCATTCCTGCATGCTTATTCCCTTCCAAAAAGGGGTCTGCACTAAAAGGCAAGAATTTGCTCCCAAAGAGAGCAGAGTCTTTCCTTTTATAGTAGACCCCATTGCAGACGGGAACAAAACACTTTTGATAGAGTTGCCTCCCCTGACAGTGTGCCCAGTCCCCTTAAATACTGGTAATGAAAACACATCAGATGCTGTTTGTTGAAAAATGGAGAGTTTGATGAGGTTGTGTATGTGAAGGCTTGTCTAGATACAGGTGTTTCATACACCAGTGCATAAGACAGGTTTTACCATGATGTGTCTCTAATTATTTCTATATAAAGATTTCTCTGGTGTTTCACTTGCACTCAGACTTGTAAAATATAATCAGATTATATTTTAAATTCTTATCATAGAAACAGGACTATATGATTTTGGATTATTTGTGGTTTTTGAATTGTTCTGGTGGATTTTCTGGTGTTACGGGGCATACAGTGATAGCATGATAAATACTTAATCTGGACATGAGAGGGTGCTTTCATACCTTATGGGTATAGGTAGCTGACCAAAGATGTAAGATGTAGGAAGGGAAGCTACCCAGTGGCTGGAAGACTTGTCTGCATTAGTGCCTTGTTTACCCTAAGTGTTGGGACAGTCAGGCCTGGGCCAGCTGTGTAAACCCTGATCAGATGCCACAGAATGTGGCATCTGATCAGGGTCTACATTATTTGCCAGTTGTCCAGCAGTTTTTAGACACATCAACAGATAGTAAAATGAAGTTATTCAAATTTTATATGATAAGTATGATAAGGAGTTAAGGTATCACTCATCCAGCATCAACAGGTAGTAAATTGTTATTCCAGTTTTAGCACAAATATGGTTTTACTGTTACCCAATATTTAGGGTAAATATGAGATGCAGAAAAGTTTATGATTTTAGACATATTCATGAGTACTTTTATATCATGTTCAGCTCTTCCAGATACATTATTTAACACTTTGCATGCTGGGTAAAAATTTCAGCAGACAACACTTTGAAATATTTTTCTGATTTTTCCTAGAAAATAGGATCTGACACTTCATGCAAATTGTCTCCTAGGAGACAATTTACATGAAGTATCAGATCCTATTTTCTAGGAAAAATAAAAAAAATATCATCAGTTTGTCATCTGCTGAATCTGGCCATAGCATGGTAAGTGTTAAGCTGCAACATGAGAAAATGGTCATTATGACATATATAGATAGTGAAGGCTCAGATTAGCCTGTGTATTTCATAGCTCCTGATATACAGTGTGGGAACTCATTAGAAGTGCCCCACTGAGGCGCTTCTAATGAGAGCCACAATGTATGCTTTTGTGGCGAAAGAAAAGTACATTGTATCAATACTTTTTGGTTAAAAAAAAGTCCCTAATCTGGAGCTGTGTATGGTTCTGATTAGGGTCTTTGCTGTCCACTTTTAGGATCATTGGATAATGTAGAGTACATAATTGGATAGAGAAAATCCTGATGAAAAAGGCTGACCTGAGACTTTGCAGATTGCATATGCTATAATGACTCTTTGTTGCAGCCCTTCTACTTTAATAAGGGAAAATAAAAAAAACAAACTGTTACTCTGGATTAATCTCTTTGTTTTAAGTGCTGATTAAAAAGAAACAATAAAAAAAAAAAAACAACATCTACCTTACTGTTACTGTGTTACAGAATCCGAGCTTGCCCCAGTGATGGATATAGAGAAAATGAATGAACAATATATGAGTTCTCGACAGTGGTTGGAGAAATATGGACTTGCGGCGCGAAAACTAGAATTGTTTGATGTGCTCAGTGGTGTAGCTTTTAAACACAAGGATGGTGTTGTTGGTCTGAAAACACATCCAGGCAATGATTTTCAAACAGATGCAGTAAGTAGTATGACTGGTCAAGCCTTAGCACTCTGGGTAAAATTTTCAGCAGACGACGTATTGAAATATTTTTTACTTATTTTTCTCAGAAAACAGGATCCAACATTTCTTGCAAATCGCTCCATGGAGACAATTTGCATGAAATGTCGGATCCTCTTTTCTGAGAAAAAATAAGAAAAATATTACCAATGTGTCATCTGCTGAATTAGCCAAGATAGTGGTGAAGGTTTAATTTTAGTTTACCTCAAGAAACAATCCATGAAACACCAGTCACAACAGCAGCAGACAACCTTCTGAAATGTATGTTTATTCAGTTTTCTGAGAAAATAAGTTGACATTTCATGTCTGCTGGGCAGACAATTCAGATGAAATGTCGAAACTTACTTTTTTGGTAAATCAGTGGTGCTTTGAGGATTAACTGATGACAGTTTTTTTAATTATTCTTTTGTACCGAAAATATGTGTTGATACGTTAATTCTGATTGTTATGAGAAAATTCAAAATAAATGCCAAATCGTCTTTACAAGAAAATGAAGGAAAATTTTACTTTTCTCATTTACTTTAAATATTTGGAAAGTGACAATAAATTTCCTTGAGATCGCAGACTTCTATTTCTATGTATTGTACCTAAATACTCAATCAGCCCATTTTTGACATACCTGATGGCCTAATAATGGACTTTTTAAAATTTTAAGCTAAGTATTGGTGTCTGAATATTTAAAGGTGAATACAGCAAATACTTGTAAATTTCAGATAAATGTTCAAAAATTAGTGAATGCCAAATATTGTGATCGGTTCCCGGTGGTGAAGTGGAGGGATGGAAGAGTAGTGCATGTTCAGGTGACACCAGAGTTACACAGGAACTACGAACAGAAGATGATGACAGCACTCAGATGTATACAACAGAGGTAAACTCTATAAACCAGTTTTACTGTAGGAATGAATTTTATTTTTGTGGATTTTATTGGTGTCTAAATGCCTGCAATACACCTACACATCGGGTGTTACAGTTGTGAATGATGAGCTACCATTTATGCATTGATATTCATTTAATGTAATTTCATGTTATACCCTAATAACCCTAACTATTGGGACAGACAGACCTGAGCAAACATTGTAGACCCATATCAGACACAGCAGAAGACAGCATCTGATCAGGGTCTTCACTGTTTGCCACTTATCCAGCACTATTTTAGACATCAGCATGTAGTAAAATAGACAAACTATAAGTACTGCACTGTATCTACATCAGAGGATTTGTTAAGGCGGAGTATTTGGTGATAATTCTGGGATATTTTTTTTCTTATTTATGCATAAAAACATATGTTGTGGGTACTTATTAGAAGTGCCTCACCAAGGTGCTTCTAATGAGTACCCACAACATAATTATGTTTTTACTGAGAACTGGAAAAAATTATCCCAGAATTATCACCAAATATGCCTCCTTAACAATTTATTGTTATATTAATACACTAACTCCAAGTCATTGAAGAACATCACTGTCCCTGTATGACATCAGCAGGCTTATATAGCTCATCCCAGCTAGCATTCTTTATAAATCTATAGCGGGCCGTTAACGGCCCGCTATAGATTTATAAAGAATGCTTACTGGGATCATGGTCCTGTTTGTGGTTTTCTTCTTTTCTGGCTTCAGATTGCTGTTGAGGCCTTTGCTGCATCATAGGGTTTTTGATTGTATGTGCTTCACTATGTTGTTTCACAGCTGAAGTAGAGGACCCCTATGCAGACCGAACATTATATTTGTAACTGGACCTGTATCAGATTTGTTTGTGCATCTATGGTTTCATATGTGGCTATTGTTTTGTCATAATTTGTTCACCATCTCTAGTTCTTTTGGTGCTTTGGTAGGGCTGTGCTTCATGATTATGGCATTTCCTGGGTATCTTCACTTATATTTCTTATTCCAAAATAACAAAATGGCATCCAGTAAGGCTACAATGTTTAAACAGTACCTAAAGATACTTTGGCAATTTTTAGACTGTGACAAGGAAAATATGAAGCAATAAAGGTGTTTTCATTTAAAATATTATTTTTTTCTGGAACCACATAATTCTCTCATAGGAATCTGAAATGCATGGCCACTAAAATGGTGAATTAGATTGCAGTAGGACTATGAGTGGCCCAGCCAAACATGATCTGATCCATATTTAGGATGGAGCCATCATTCAGATTGAGGCCTGGTCCACTGTGGTGCAGTGAAGGCAGCCGGAAAGTTGTCAGCTGTGATTAAATTGAGCACCATGTAATAATATACCTTTGCTTTAATTGCTATTTGATGATGTTCTAATCTGGAAATTTAATGTTTGTTTCTTGTAGGATTGATTGGCTGAGTCAAGGGAGCCGAGCTCTGTTTGGCACTGTGATAGAAGAACAGATATATATCCTCATAGATACCTCAGAGAGTATGGTGCCCAGCATACAGTATGTCAAAGACAAACTATTCCTGCTTATGCAGGTGAGAAAGTCTGTTTATTTATTATATTTATTATTTATTTATTTATTTTTTTTTATTCTTTAAGTAATTATCATTTTTTGCTTGGTTGATAATACAAACAGACCATTGAAATCTTACCCTAAATGTTGGGATATCTTAATTCTTTACCATACTTGTCCTACAATTTGAAGAAGTCAATTTCATTACCTGTTTATGTGCCTAGAAACTGCTAGCTGAGGGGCAAATAGTAAACACCCTGATCAGATACCATGTTCTTCAGTGTCTGATCTGGATCTACACAGTTTGCTTGGGCCAGTCTTCACAATACACAGAGTAAATATGGTGTATATATTTGATGTCCCTTGTAACATAATTTTTAAAGATTTCCTGATTATATAAGGGCATTACTTATTGAATGAAAAATATTTGCTAAGCACTTGGAACTTAATCGTTTCAGCTTGGAGACTAAAACTAATTATGCAAGCAGTATAGACTTATAACAAGCCATCTCATCAAGATCCACACTGTTTGCTGTTCTGTTTTGACGTTTGACTGACATCCCTATTTGCAATAATGGACAGGTCCAGAATCAGTGATGGAAAAGTCCATCTCATAAGCTCTGGTTTGAAAGCATTAATCATATTTTTATGATATAAGAAAACTTAACATTTGAATACCAGAGCCTCTTTATCACAGTTACTTCTTCTTAACCTTAAAATGCCAAGAAAACCTGCATCTGAAAATGTTGTTTGTTTATGTCATCTGCTGAATAATCTTGCAAACTTTTCAAACTTATTTTTGCATACAGGCAAACAGTGTGGACCCTGATCAGACTGCTCCTAGAGAAGCAGTCTGATCTGGGTCCACACTGTTTGCAAAAATGACTTTTAAAATCACAAGCAGATGACAAAGCAGACAACAATTGTTGTGATTGGCAGTTTAAGGGTAAACATGAACAAGTCCATTTGAGTATCTTCTGATGTGTTTGCATGGTAAACAGTGCAGATCCTGATCAAACCACTTCTTTAGGGGCAGTGTGATCTGGGTCTATTGAAACCCCATGTTTCCTTATGCATGCCTGTTCAGACATTTAAAGTAAATATAGTTTGTATGTTTTCCAGGAACAATTACGTCACAAGATGAAGTTCAACCTAATAGCATTTAACTCAAAGGCCCAGGTCTGGCAGAATCGACTTGTTGAAGTGAGTGAAACCAGCCTTGAAGGGGCCTGGAGGTGGATCCAGGGTCTCACCTGCTGGGGCTCAACAAACACCTATGCTGCCTTACAACATGCTCTAGGTGACCCTGGTACTCAGGCAATATACCTGCTTACTGATGGAAGACCTGACCAGGTAACTAATATCTTCTATATGTCATAACATCTAATAATATTTGATGTTGAATGGAAAACATTGCTGCTCATTTGTTGGTGTATTCTTCTTATCAACCTTGTCCCTGCTGAAACCAGATGAGCTGCCGTTACAAACAATGTAGATCCAGACCAGTGAGCTGAAGAAGCCAACTGATCTGGATCTACCCTGTTTGTCATCCAATATGTGAATTTATATAAAAAAAACTGGATCAAGCAATCTGATTGGCTGACAATTAGATGTGGATGTGGCATTTCAATTTATTCAACATGACAAGGGTTAAATTATTGTGTCAGAGATGGGTGGGGGTTGGGGCGTTACTTCAGGGATATTAAATTACCTACATAATGAAAATAAAAGTATGTATAAAAAGTCCTGGAGTAAGTGTAGATTGACAGAAGTACTGATTGCACTAGTATATCCTTTGACTTTCAGACTTGTGTAGTAGCTCCACAAAGAATGTTTTACACCTTTAACCCTAGTCATACTGAATGAATTAAAAAGCCATGGCCACCCATAATTGTCAGTCAATCAGATTACTTGATCTAGATTGTTGATACAAATTCACATACTAAATGGCAAAAAGTGCAGATCTGGATGTACACTGTTAGCAAAGGTAGGCATATCCATGTTCAGCAGGACCAGGGTTAGTAATTCAGATATCAGAAGGCAACATTTTGGAATAATTTCCTTATTGTTTTTGTGCCAGAAAACGGGACAACATTTCATTCAGATTAAGAGACAAATTGATGCGAAAAAGAAAGAGAGAGAAAAAATATTTCCCACCTTCTCTTTTCACAGAGGGAATGCGAACAGTTAGATCCATATATTGGTGGACTCAACTTTAGCACATTGAAGTTGAAAGTAGTAGACATTATTTTATTGATATTTTTCTTACTGTCCAGGAAAAACAAAAACAAAAAACAAAAAAAAAAAAAAATAGTATATAAAAAAATGTCACTTCTAATATTTTGATTTAGCCTGCAAAGTATCAAATTTGTTATATACTTTCATATTGTCCCTATTCAGAATGCTTTGTCGAAAGTGATTAATATTCTAACGTATTGGTTGTTGGTAAGATTCATATTTTCGTGGAAGTTGATCACTCAGTGCCATGCAGAATTTCAGCCAAAGTTGGGCTGCGATTTTTTGTTTATTTTGCATTACAGGTCTGGTTCTCACTCAGATTGATTATTCTCTTCAATTAAACCAACAAAGAAGTTTGTAAACCTTTCAAGTTTATTGAGAATTGTTTAAAATTGCAGAAATCTGGATTGAACCCAACCATCACAAAATGTTTTGGTCATGTTTATTTACCTTTGTTACCAAGCAAGTCATGTTACAAGGTCTGTTACATATTACTGCTCAACATGACTTTGAAACACGGTGCACAAAGTAAAATGTTGAAGCATAATTATGCTTTTTTCTTCAGAGACAATAGCGCTTGTTGTGGAAATAATAAGAAAATAATTGCACAAGTATATTTTAAAAAGATAATTGGATTTGTATTGAGATATATTTTGTAGGGACTCATTGTGTTGGTGGGACTGACTCGCAAGCTCACTGGTTCCATCAGAAAGATTCATCCCTACAAACATATCTGCATACAAATCCAATAACTTATAAATCCTACATATTTTAGCCACCAAAATCAATAGTTGCTCAAGTTCAGATGCAGCACAGTGTACCGGTCCATACCATATCTTTCAACTGTAATGATTCTGAGGCCAATCGCTTCCTCTCCGACCTGGCTAGAGCAACTGGAGGGCGCTATCATTACTTCTCAGAGAAAGGAATGGACCTTGAGGGTCAACCTGAATCATGGGAGGTAAGTAAAACTTTATTCTGTAGTTTGAGACAACATAATACCACATTTATCTGAAGTATTTGGACAGGCATATTTAAGCAAACAGTTTTCTCCAACTTCCAGACACCACAGCAGGCAGCCAGGGCCCAGTTGTTCAAAGCGTCGTTAGCTTAACGAGCTCGTTAAGGGTCATTTCGTTAACTGTTTTAGCGGATTCAATATACAATATTTTGATATTTTTTGCTGAAAAAATGTGAGTAGCTTTTGCACTGCAAAAGCTACTCACATTTTTTCAGCAAAAAATTTCAGCATATTTGCGTATCACTCGATGTAAATTTTAACGAATCGTTAACTAACGACATCGTTAGCTTTGAACAACTGGGCCCAGATTGACTTATTCTAGGACAAGTACAGTAAAGACGTCTAATGTCTCAGTATTAAGGGTAAATATGGTAGTTTGCAAAATCATTGGATTGTATGCTGTAGCAAGCAAACCAAAGGAAGTCTATATGAGCCACAACTGATATTATGTATTTTTTATTTTTGCCCAGTGAAGACTCAGGTCAGCTTGCACAAATACTTCTGAGTGGGATACATGAGATTGTTTTGTTTGTGTTGAGGTTTTACGGCCCAGTCAACCCATTGGGGTCATGTCAAGTGTGGTCAGTTTACCTAACCACAAGGTTACTGGGCAGGCTTAGTCCTCTAAGTGGTTAACCAGTATTGTGCACATTCTTTCGCCAGAAAACATGAGATTGTATGTTGTCCCTTGTCATGCTGAAAAAATTAAGATGTCACGCCTACATCCAATTTTCAGCCATTTTACTAGATCCATATTGTTGATATAAGCTCACATACTGAATGACAAACTGGCCTATACTGATCTGGATCTACACTGTTTGCAAAGACAGGGTATATCTGGGCTCAGCAGGACAAGGGTTAGTAAGCAAATATATCAAGAATTTTAGTTTTAAAAAATACAGAACAAATTTTTTCAATATTGTGATTTTAAGTCATCAAAACCATCAACTAATCAAAATAATTTAATAGCTTCACAAATTTCTTGAAAAACACTGACATATCATTATAGGACCTAAATTCAGGTTTTGTCTTAATATTCAGTGTTTCAGATCATAAAAATTGATAAACAGATGAAGTAAAGCTTTGATATTTCAGAGTGAGGATATTCGTCTACTGAAGGACACGCTACGCAAGGGTCTAGAAGATCTAGATAAAGTTGCCGAATTACGAGATGAATGTTCCAAACTGTCATGGAAAAAAGAAATTGATAATTTGAAGAAATGTAGCAAGTAGGTAGTTCTCAACATCAACTTGATCATTTATCTATCACAAACAGCAATACAGCTTGCAGCACTGCCTTGAATGATATTGTATTTTCAAATTATTGATATTCAAAATGACTTCATTGATCCCACTGGACACAAAGTATAAACTGTACTGGGGTAAAGTACAGAGAGACATTTTACAGCCACCTGACAACACTTAACACCAGCTGTTGTGAATCCTGCTTTCAAAGTAGATAATTTTCAATACATGGGGATACACAAAAGTAGCAAATAACTGTATTATTTTATCAGTTCAGGTCTTGCATCAAAAGTAAATGTTTTTAAAACTTTACATGATTTGAAATATTTTAAATTTCAGCTGCAGTGCAAAACAAATCCATTATGATAGCATTGGTTTCTTTATCTGATATCATTTGCATTATAGCTTAGATGATGCACAGGAACTTGAATTTTTATCATATAAACATATAATAAGTCCCTAAATTGACTGTCCTATATATTTGACAAAAATCAAAATGATGTAGTTGATTTAGGAACTTATATGTTTATTTGCCAAAAGATTCAAGCTACACTGTAGATCCAGTACATTGCGGTCCGTTATTTCGCGAAATCCAGTATATCGTGAATCGGCCATGGCTCCCAAATTTTCCATAAGCAAAATATTTAAAATTATAAAATGTTTGTTGTTTTTTCTTCAGAAAAAAAAAAAAAAAAAACATGTTCCGCCTCCGGTAATTGATTTTTCGTGCCTATCCCTAAGTCGCGTCAGGTATTATGACAAACAATCCACTTAATTAGTGTCAGTCAGCACAAACGTTGATTATAATTGGCAAACAATAAATTATAATCGCCGTTATTGTCATAATCATTATCATCATTGAGTACATAGATCTACTCAATGCTCAATCAGTCAATGATGCCCACAAACTAATTCTGCTCAAAAGATGAAAACAGACCACCTCCTTTTCAACACCAGCAAATTTTACAAGACAGTAGTCTTATGATGTTTCTGTCCCACATACACAGATCTTAGTCTGCTCATTTTACACTTCTGTAGCAATAAATATTTTAAAAGAAAACAACTGCGTCAAACAAAAAAATGAAAAAACTAAAATTAACTAAAATAAAAGAAAAGCTGACGACAGTTTTTTGCACCCGGAACACAATAATAAGTAAAGGGAAGCAACTCAAATTATCTCAGCACAACTGAAGCGATTTGAGTTACTTCCCTTTGCCATTCCAGGGAACCAGAGTATCCAAAATGGCATCCTAAATTGTCAACCGGATGATTTCTTGTTTTCAAACGTAGTTTATCAGCTGGTTTCGATTGAAATTACTCATTAGACATAGCGCACCATTGTAAATTATGCCATTGAGCAGTTCTAATCCAATTTTAATTGGGAAATATGGCTGATAGCATGACTGAATGCCATTTGTTAGTGATGTCTCAGCAAACTACCACAGAGACAAACCAAGGGAGTGTTATACATGACGTTATACATGCATGGTACATGTCTGGACTTATATCGCGCTCGGTTTATATCGCAATAGCGGACTTTGGACCCCGAGGATCACGGTATATTGGATCTACAGTGTAGTACAGTTGATTTAGGAACTTGCGTTGACAAACAATTCAAGCTGGAACAGTTGATTTAGGGACTTATTATATGTTTGGCAAAAATTTAATATGACTTTTTGTCAAATAAACATATAATAATCAGTCCTTTATCTGACTTTTTATATGTTTATTTGACAAAAATTCAAGTTCCTGTGGATGAAGAATGTTATCTAATTTAAGTATTTTCTCATTACAGGAAACATCCATTACCTGAAACTGATCGTGTATCAGCTGTCCCACCAATGGAACCTCAAGACCTGTACAGATCTGAATCCCCTCTTCTACCTCGGCCCAGCAGTGCCCCACCGGACAGGAAACATTCCCCTGCCCCACCACCAAAGACAGCAACATCAGTAGAGTTACGGTCATTGTCTACTGTCTCTAGTAGACATAAGTTTGCCAGGCCTAGTAGTGCCAGACCTGGCAGTGCAAGACCCACAGCAGAGAAACCCATACAGAGACCACTGGCTGCAGGTAAGATGTTTGCCATATTTACCTGGGCCCAGTTTTTCAAAGCATCATTAGCTTAACAAGCTTTTTAATGACAAACTCATTAACAGTTGTAGCTAAGGTATTTTTAAATACATTGATGATATTTTTGCTGCAAAAATGTGAGTAGCTTTTGCATTGCATTGCAAAAGCTACCCACATTTTTTTCAGCAAAAAATATCAATGTATTTGCCATATTTGAAGATAGGAATTTTAACATCAGGTTAGCCAACAACTTCTTTAAGTTTTAAACAACTGGGCCTTGAAATATTTCAGACACTTTAACACACTTATCCTAAATATGACTAGTTCCATTCGGCTTGCTGCTAATATGTCGTAAATATGATAATTTTTTAAAGTCTGACTGAGAAATAAATTTTGCAAAACATCATACTGAGGTTGTCTAAAATATGTATTATTATTTTTAAAATTCTTATAATATAATTATTATGTCTTATTATTGTAGGCCATACTCGTACCAGCTTATTAAGGACATTAAACAGTAGTGGTAGTTTTAATGCCGAAGAATGGTTGCTACCAGAGACAAGACAGTTATTTGAGAGGCAAGCTGCTAGGCAGAAGAAACTTGCATTAGGTAGGTAGGCGACTTTACCTGCTACAAGGAACAGGTAACAGATAATAAATTAGTATGGACTGCTTTGAGGTTTATTTGTTGCCCATTTAGCTGACCTGAGCTAAAGGCTCAATATATGAGCTATAGTGATCACTTTTATACATTGTCTGTCCACCCATCCACCTTTTCAAGCAATCTCTTCTGAAGCTGCTGGGCCAATTTTAAACTTATGCCGACAGAACAACTTTGTGTCATGTTGTTGTAACTGTATCAGGACTAAGAGCAAGGGTTGAGCATCTATCAAATAGTATTAAAGATGTCCAAGAAGAACCACGATCATAGAACATTGTCTACCAATGATGTCAAGGGGAATAGGGAACAAACCATGAAATACAGTACACATGCCACAATCCCAAGGAAAAGCAAAGTAACCAACATCCTCTCTCCCAACAAGGTGATCACAATGCTAGCCAGGATCCACCAAACACAATGAGGAGATCACAATGCTAGCCAGGATCCACCAAAAATAATGAGATCACAATGCTAGCCAGCATCCGTCAAAAACAATGAGGTGATCACAGTGCTAGCCAAGATCCTCCAAAAACAATGATGTGATCACAGTGCTAGCCAGCATCCACTAAAAACAATGAGGTGATCACAATGCTAGCCAGCATCCACCAAAAACAAAGAGGTGATCACAATGCTAGCCAGGATCCAGCAAAAACAATGAGGTGATCACAGTGCTAGCCAGCATCCACCAAAAACAAAGAGGTGATCACAGTGCTAGCCAGCATCCACCAAAAACAATGATGTGATCACAATGCTAGCCAGGATCTACCAAAAACAATGGGGTGATCACAGTGCAAGACAGGATCAACCAAAAACAATAAGGTGATCACAATACTAGCCAGCATCCACCAAAAAAATGAGGTAATCACAATGCTAGCCAGCATCTACCAAAAACAAGGTGATCACAGTGCTAGCTAGAATCCACCAAAAACAATGAGGTGATCACAGTGCTAGCCAGCATCCACTAAAAACAAAGAGGTGATCACAATGCTAGCCAGCATCCACCAAAAACAAAGAGGTGATCACAGTGCTAGCCAGGATCCACCAAAAACAATGAGGTGATCACAGTGCTAGCCAGCATCCACTAAAAACAAAGAGGTGATCACAATGCTAGCCAGGATCCACCAAAAACAATGAGGTGATCACAGTGCTAGCCAGCATCCACTAAAAACAAAGAGGTGATCACAATGCTAGCCAGCATCCACCAAAAACAAAGAGGTGATCACAGTGCTAGCCAGGATCCACCTAAAACAATGAGGTGATCACAGTGCTAGCCAGGATCCTCCAAAAACAGTGAAGTGATCACAATGCTAGCCAGCATCCACAAAAAACAATGAGGTGATCACAGTGCTAGCCAGGATCCTCCAAAAACAGTGAAGTGATCACAATGCTAGCCAGGATCCACCAAAAACAATGAGGTGATCACAGTGCCAGCCAGCATCCTCCAAAAACAGTGAAGTGATCACAATGCTAGCCAGGATGCACCAAAAACAATGACGTGATCACAGTGCTAGCCAGCATCCACCAAAAACAATGACGTGATCACAGTGCTAGCCAGCATCCACCAAAAACAATAATGTGATCACTACTAGCCAGGATCCACCAAAAAACAATGGGGTGATCACAATACTAGCCAGCATCCACCAAAAACAATGAGGTGATCACAATGCTAGCCAGCATCCACCAAAAACAAGGTGATCACAGTGGTAGCTAGGATCCACCAAAAACAATGAGGTGATCACAGTGCTAGCCAGCATCCACCAAAAACAAAGAGGTGATCACAATGCTAGCCAGCATCCACCAAAAACAATGAGGTGATCACAGTGCTAGCCAGCATCCCCCAAAAACAATGATGTGATCACAATGCTAGCCAGGATCCACCAAAAACAATGGGGTGATCACAATGCAAGACAGGATCAACCAAAAACAATGAGGTGATAACAATACTAGCCAGCATCCACCAAAAACAAAGAGGTGATCTCAATGCTAGCCAGCATCCACCAAAAACAATGAGGTGATCACAGTGCTAGCCAGCATCCACCAAAAACAGTGAGGTGATCACAGTGCTAGCCAGCATCCACCAAAAGAATGAGATAATCACAGTGCTAGCGAGCATCCACCAAAAAAATGAGATGATTACAATGCTAGCCAGGATCCACCAAAAACAATGAGATGATCACAATGCTAGTGCTAGCCAGGATCCACCAAACACAATGAGATGATCACAATGCTAGCCAGGATCCACCAAAAACAATGAGGTGATCATTATGCTAGACAGGATCCACCAAAAACAATGAGGTGATCACAATGCTATCATGGATCCACCAAAAACAATGTGATCACAATGCTAGCAAGGATCAACCAAAAACAATGAGGTGATTCCAATGCTAGACAGGATCCACATAAAACAACAATAAAATAACAAACAGGAAAAACCTGCAGTGAGTTTCCGTAAGAGCAAACAACACTAGAAACACCACCTTAGTCAGTAATAAAAACTAGCAGGGTTTAATTTGATTTTACTGATGCCAAATCTTCACCCCAGATTCAAATGTTGTAAAAAATATAAAATGATCTTTGGCCTGCATAGAGGCTCCTTAACTCAGTCTGTGAAACATCATAGAAAAAAGTCTAAATCAAATTAAAACCTAGGGCTCAGTTGTTCAAAGTATTGTGTGCTTGACAAGCTCATTAATGTCTAACTTGTTAACTGTTGTAGCTAAGGTGTTTTCAGATACATTGATATACTTGCTGCAAAAATGTGAGTAGGTTTTGCAGTGCAAAAGCTATTTTTTGTGAGTAGGTTTTGCAGTGCAAAAGCTACTCACGTTTTTTTAAGCAAAAAATATCAATTAATTGCCATATTTCAAGCTAGAAATTTTAAGGTCACATTAGTTAACAACTTCGTAAAGTTTTGAACAGCTGTTTAGTAATTTGGCTGTTGGTAATTCTGTTGCATTTTTTTTCATTTGTTCATTCTGTTTTCAAGGAATTATTTTTTTTGTCATTTCATGGCACTAAACCCTTATCTGGTGCCTTGGGAGGACAATGTTTCATGATTATGGCCTGTCTTGGATATCCATTTTTATTTGTACAGTCATAGATTCTAAGGTTGACAACATTACTATTTTGAGTCCTCATTGTATGCAAAATCATATTATAACAAACCATATTACACAGAAGTTCAGCTGTTCTTGCAAAACTATATAAATCTCTCTTGTTTAAATAATTCATACCTGAATTTTCTTTTTGAAAACATAAAAATAAGATGTATCTTGGTCACTAGGCTTATCACTGTGAAAACCGCCTGGAAGAAGTTCAAGGATCTGCTACCAGTCCTCTCTTCACGCCACCTGTCTTTCAAAACACGTGGCCGTGTGTACAGCTCTTGTGTGCGGAGCGCAATGCTCCATGCCAGCAAGACTTGGCCATTGACAAAGTTGAACCTCCAGTGTCTGCAGCGAAATGACAGGGCAATGATCAGACAGATCTGCAATGTCAGGCCGCAAGACATTTTCACCACCAGGTCCAATTAGCTACTTGTGCGGCTTGGCATTGAGGATCTGGACCTCATTCTGAAGGAGAGAAGACTCCGATGGTATGGACATGTGAAACGCTCCAGTGGTACAGTCAAGACGGCCTTTGACATACAGGTTGATGGAAAGCTTGGGCCTGGGAGGCCCAAAATGACATGGAAGCAGCTGACAGAGAAGGATTGCAGAGAGTGGAGGATCTCGACTGTCAGCCCTCATGGTGGACGTGCCTGGAGATCTGGTGTGAGATCTGCCATGCTTGCAGCAAGCCAGCTATCTGGAAGGTGGCCCACTGATGTGGATGTTGCCCCTGTACCTGCACATTAATCAAAAATCTGATTATGATGATGATATGAAGAGACTTGGCGCAACAAAACCTTGTATAGACAGGTGGAGGCCCATTAAAGGAATTTATTACTGGTTTAATTATCTGATCCATAGGTAAATCCCCTCCAAAATATCCTCATCAGAAGGCCTCTTTACCACACCATGCTGTGATCACATAAACACTTTTATGACATTCCTCTTGCATAGCACCTTGATAGGCACAATAAAATCATTAGTGAGTGGTTCTACGTTTGGCCTCATTTTAACTATGTCTTTAAGTAGGAACACCTACAGATTTGTATAAGGCTGCTTTAATGTCCATTTTATATTGTATTTTTGTATACTGACATTAATTCCACTTGTGGACAGCTTGATGTTTGCAGGGAAAGTAAGTAAAGGCAGCATTTTATTTGAATTACACTTTCTTATATTTTTAGCCCACACCAAAACACCTCCAATCTGAGACTTAGGTAAACTGGACAAACCAAATGATTCTTTGGACTTTAGATTAACAAATTCTAGGACTGGCTATATTTGTGCTCATGGACACTTGTCTGCTTGTATCATAGCTTTTCATCAAGAAAACAAGCCTATATAATATTAACCCCCTTAAACCCCACTTTTATACAGTTAAACTGGGGTTTACAGGGGTATACATTATTTTTCTTATTTCTGTTCAAAAACATACATTGTGAGTCTGAGGCGGTTCTAACGAGTACCCACAATCTATGTTTTGAGCAGAAATGTGAAAAATATCAGACTTTTTTATCTAAAAATTTTCATTTTTTGGTGGCAAAATTTTCAGTATACTTGAATAGGCATGTTTTCCTAATGTGTAAAGAGGTATGTCCTGAAAAATAGCAATAATTTTTGGCTGAAAAGTGCCTTATTTAGGGTTATATAATATTAGCCCTTGCCTTGCTGAATAAATTAAGATGTACGTCCACTTCTAATTTCCAGCCAATCAGATTACTTGATCTGGGTTCTTGATAGAAATTCACATATTTAATAACAAACAGTGCAGATCCAGATCAGTTGGCTTTTTCAGAAGGCAACTGATCTGGATCTACACTGTTTGCTAAGAAAGGGCATGTCATGTTCAGTAAGAGAAGGGTTAACTGACATACTCCTGATTAACAAAGCTCTTGATTATCTGAACTGTTTACTTGTCATTGGTGTATAATGATATTTGTTTACCTAATATGTTTATAATAATATTCTTATTTCTTAGGTTACACTGCTTTAACAGATGCCGAAACTGGTGAGACTTTCTCATCATAATCTGATTTTTTCCTTCAGTTGCTCATTAATTTTGCTGTTTTTTAGATTTCTTAGCATCCTCTTTTGTAGAGATCATATTTAGCTGTATAACTTGCATAAAATTAATAGAACCTAATGAGTATAAAGTGATCCAGATCAGTATATGTATTCAAACATTATTCAGACAGGAAATTTGTCTCACTGCAACTTAAAGGATGTGAAACCATCTGCCTCTAGACCTCATTTTGTACTTTTTAACTTGTTTCAAACAGTTAGCATCCATATTGTTCATCATCAGAGTTTGTAAATGACTCTATTTTCAAGTCATATTCTTAATATAGTGATCAAATATATTATACTAATGATTCATATCTTTTATTATAGTGACTTCTATGGAAACATTTTATAGTCTATTGTATTCAATGTGTAAATCTTCTAAAGTTCTCTTTTACAATTTATTCATTTATTGATTTTAAGTGTAGATCAGTAGGTAATTTTTTGCAAGTTTATTAATTACCAAAAATGCATATCCAAACCTGAAGAAATGTTGGGGTTACTCTGATTCATTTGTAAGAAATATGAAAGAAATTGAAAAGAATAGTAAACAGATATAGGAATCTATATGGCCTGATTTCACCTTGTCTCTCCTAGCTTTATTGTGATGGTCACCACGATTGTTGCTATTTAAATTACCATGGTTGTTTGATTAGCCTTTTCATAATTTCATGTAGTTCATGTTTGTAACCATGGGTAATGATGGGTAAGAGATGGTTACTTGTTAATGGGGTTTTAGGAAACAATATTTAAGGTTGTATGAACTTTGCATGAAATGCCTGAACATAGTCAATGATGCTTGGTGAGCATTTCATGTAACTTGGAACAATAGTTTAGAAGATACAGCCTTTTCAAAATCTTAAAATAGTTACCTTTAACTGACATGAAGGCAGCTGTTTTTAATTTTCAGTAACTTGACCAAATAGTAAATTATTGTAATTGTCTGCTGCAATGCCATTTGTAAAGCTATAATCTTGTGTGTCACATAAAACTTCAAGACTTACTCCTATTTTCTTGGAAAAAGTTGGAATATCATCTTCTACTACAATATTAGAATGGCAATTTGAGGATTAAACATTTTGTAATGAGTTAATTCCAAATTTACATAATTATAGCCTGGTTTTCATAAATTTTTCACCAGTATTTTGAGTTTTCTTGTTTGTTTTGGTTGAGGTACACTTATCGTGAACAGTAATTTTCTCTTTAAATGTTTTTACTCTTTTTTTTTACACCTGTTATCTGTAATTCAAGAACTCTTTTGAGATATTTAGCCATGTCCCAATTTTACCAAGCACATGGATGATTACTCATCAGAGTACTTTATGGTATAACCTGAAGTACTCAGTGCTGACAGAACCATAACATTAAAAAAGACATTTCTGTGTATGCAAATTGTGATATAAAATCTATAAACATCATTCTTGGAAACAAAGAATACACGAAAGAAGAAAAGTCAGTCACAGTTTTATTATGGCTCCTCATATGACAGCAGTGTAGTTTGCAGGGCTGCATATGCCACTTAGAATTAGGTTCAGTGGAACTGGAACTCCATGATACCTGAATGGGCTCAGTGACCCCAAGACAAATAAAAATAAAAATTGCTTTATCATGGCTCTTGATAAGATGCTTTTTTTCAATCCAAAAGTATTAATATTCTCTTATTTCTGCATGAAAATGTATGTTGTGGGTACTCATTAGAAGTGCCTTGATGAGGCACTTCTAATGAGTGCCCACAACATATTTTTGGGAGAAATAAGAAAAATATTTAGTTGATACCAACTGGCTTTAAAACCTCAACACAAACAAACGAAAAACTTGATACTACTGTATCTCTTATCTAGACCTATGATTATAATGAAGTATGGGAAGACTGTCTTTATGACCATCACTGGGCACTTAACAACAGCTGCATTGAAGTCAAATAATTTTGATAACGGTTGTCCTTGGAAACACATGAAGGAATGATCACCAGAGTTATAGTTCTTCTTTGTGTGTCAGTGGTTTTTTATGTGAATTTGTTTTGTCATTGTTTATACATAATCTCTCCTTCTTTTGCTGCCCCAGGAAGGTTGTACAGACGACCCTCTTTATACCGACACTCGATACAACGACAAAATTTGTTATAATGACAATATGACTTTCACAAATCCTTTGTTTAAGAGGTAACAATTAGTCACATATTATGCAAGAATATTGTATATAGTACTTTAAAGAAACATATGTTTTGGATATTTGTTAGAATTGCCTTATTGAGGCAGTTCTAACAAATATCCAAAACATATGTTCTATGAGGAAATATGAACAAAACAAGACATTTCTTACATATCAATCTGCTCATTAAGTATTCTGTACAACAGCAAATTCGTTTTAATGGCAACTTCTTTGGGAACAAATGCTGTCGTTGTAACAAGGGTTCACTGTACTTGTTAATTGTGGCATTTTCTGGGTATCTTTATATATATGTTTTATTGAAAAAATATAAGTGAAGATGTTTTGCATACATATGAAAGCCCACTTTACTTGATATGTTTTAATGCTAAGTTGTTATATCTGGTTGCCTGAGGTTGATGGCATACACAAATTTAGCTTGCATAACTTTGATTAGTATGAATGAAGAAAGCAAGTCAGTTTGCAGTGTAGAAATTTTAAGGAAATTGTTTGCTTTTTATATATTCAGTATACATTTGTATTCCTAGTGTATTGGTTTTATTTGATATTTTCAAATATATCTATGTCATTCTTTCTATATTTGAACTTTCAGTTCTTATGGAATTGGATCTTTCTCCATGTCCCCTAGAAATAGGTTCTTATCATATGTTGTATTTTCCAGTATATCTAGAAAATTGTGACAAGAGTCATTTTTTTGCCGGCCTCGGTGGCTCAGTTGGATGCGCCGTCCGACTGGAGACCAGGAGGTCGCGGGTTCAACCCCCGCCGAGGTCGGCAACATTCTTTCGTGGAGATTGATCATGAAATATTTTCTACGGTCATTCTCTCCCTTCCGCTGATTCAAGAAGGGCAGTTGTCAGTTTCTGGCGAAAGAATGTGCACAATACTGGTTAACCGCTTAGAGGACTAAGCCTGCCCAGTAAACGTGTGGTTAGGTAAACTGACCGCGCTCGACATGACCCCATTGGGTTGACTGGGCCGTAAAACCTCAACACAAACAAACAAACATACCACTTTTTTGGTAAACACTGTAAAGTTTACATGTACAAATGTAATTTATCATCTTCATATTACACTGTTTTAGGGAGAACTTTCATCATTTGAAAGATGTATTTGTTTGTCAAATGTTTTCAATCAAAATTTGTTCTGTCACCTGAAAATTCATTTAGGCAGCAGTTGTGCAAAAGAGTATCCAAAATTGCACCTGAATGCACACATTTCTAAAATGATGCAATGGAAGAATTTTTAATGAAAGCTTAACAATTTTCCAATTTTATAGATGGGAATGGAATAAATTTCATAAGAAATTAAAGAAAGTGGAATGACTTTTTCTCATCTTTTATTTGTGTAATTATTTTTAACATTGTGTATATCCTTCCAGCATAAGTTTATGATGTGCTGTCTGTAATATTATTTAAATAAGTTCTTCAAAGGATGAACCCTAAGAGCAACAAATACAGTTGGAAAATCGAAAACAACAGATTAGCATGATGTTTTATGATGTTTTGGCCATTCAATCTAGTTTTGGCCATTTAAACTTCATCAATAACCTAAAATATTAATCTGACAGTGAACTATAGCGGTTGTAACATGCAGTACAAATTTGAAAAATAAAATTAAAATGTGTATATTTCATGGTAGATAGTCATTTAAAGACTGTTAATTAACCTGAAAAGATACAAACTTTCAGTTGAAAAGTCAATACTGAAGTTTACAAGAGGAAACACCTCAAAATCTTGTAATGGACTCATTGAACTCAAAGGAGCAGAAAATATAAACTATACAATGATGAAGTATGATGAGGTTATAGCTACTACACAGCACCTGACATGAGCCGTATATAGTGAAGATAACTAAGTGCTTGAAAGAAAGACCCCTATCAGCAATGACTGTAGAGCAAACAACAGACTCACTTGATGTTTGGGCTTTTATCGCTAGTTTCAACCATAAAGGCCTCGTCAGTATCCCTAAATAACAATCTGATAATGAAATGAAGAGGTTGCAAATACAAATTTTGAAAAATTAAAATGCACACTTTTCACTATATACAGAACAAATATACATATATATCTGAAGTTATATTAGTAAAATTGTTGCTAATTCCTGTGTATATATGTAACAATAAACTGCCTTGTTGTGTAAGAATCTAGAACTAACCATGTAGAATGGGATGGAAAGGTATATTATATAACTATTATTTTATTATATAAAAGGTATTTTGAAAATTACCATGATTATAAATTTTAAGTTTTTAAAGGTTTACTTGCAGTGAAAACAAGTGAAATTTTGTGAATTATAAAAATAACATACATTGTGGAATACAAAAGCTGTTGTTTAAACAAAGTGATTGTAAACTAGTTTTGTACAAATGATGAAAGGTTCTCTGACTTTAAAGTCATAAGAACAGTTTTAGGCATTGCTATGAACGTTTTTGTATATAAAGAAAGTACCATTTCATTGGAGAGTGACTGCATTTCCATTGTGATAAAAACCTGACTAGTATACTCTTATTGGTGAGGCTCTTAGTTTTCTGTTTGGTACAGACAAAAGCTTCAGAAACATTGGGAAGCATGTATTAGATAGAATATGACTTATGTACTTTTATATGTATGAAAATGTACATTATATGCCAAGATGTATGCTTTTTTTGATATAAGATTTTTTTTCTTTTGAAGTCTTACAACAGAGAAATTTATACTTATAGTAAAGGTATAAGCAAGCCTTCATAATGAGAAAATTTGTTTCACTCTTTGCTTTTCAGCATTAGAAGATTTTGGTCTGTCACCAAGGGTTGTTGATATAGGTGATATATTAACTAGTGTCTGCTGTTTAAATAAACTGAGTGGCTCTTGTTTTAAAACTAGTGTTGTATATATAGGTGTTAGCTTGCTATATATGAAAAAAAAAAATTGTTAAGGTGTTAGGCTTGCTGTGTGTAAAAAATGTGAGAATGTGTTCAGTACTTTATGTCCTGTTAACAGTTAGTCATTTGCTGATGGTGATATGGGGATATGAGCAGAAATCAATCTCAGCTATATGGCTTAAATGTAATGATTTATTCATTGGGTCAAGAATGCTAGACTGTTTGGAGCTAAATAATGAAAGGCTAGTGTATAGCTATATACTGGGCAGCAGTTATGTTTAGTAAAATCCTTCATGGAAACTTAACATTCTAGGGTGCCACAGAACTTTATCAGCAAGAAGATGCACATGAGATCTTAAAATATATGTTTTGATAGAAAAATAAAGATGAACATTTGTTCAAGTACCCTGAATGAACATTTGTTCAAGTACCCTGAATATCTGTTTATTGCAAACATATACACTTGCAGAATGCATTGCGTATACATGTAGACCAGACCAATATATTTAACTCGCCTCAAAGAGAAATAGGTCTAATCTACATCCAGTCTTTTGATATTTGTACATGTACCTGCCTCGGTGGCTCAGTCTGATGCGCATCCAACTGGTGATCAGGAGGTTGCAGGTTCCATCGCCACTGGGTCCGGCAACACTCTTTCATGGAAATTGATCATAAAGATCATTCTCTCCCTTCCACTGATTCAAGAAGAGCATTTGTCAGTTTCTGGAAAAAAGAATGTGCACAAATACTGGGTAACCACTTAGAGGACTAAGCCTGCCCAGGAAAAGTGTGGTTAGGTAATCTGACTGGCACTGTATGACCTTAGTGGGTTGACAGAGCCATAAAACCTCAACTCAAAATATGTACTAGTATTGTATATGTGTATTTATTAGAAATAATTTTTTTAATGTTTGTTCTTATCTGGAACCCAGTATAACTGTTTGTGTAGGTACAAAGATAATGCTATACATTGCCTGTTTATAGGCAAAAAATGCTTATGCTAATTGGTTGTTGTTACCATTAAACCACTGAAAGGCTTGATTTCACCTTAACACTGCCAGAGTTATATTTGTGTGTCTATCAATTAATTGGCTTTTTTGTTGAAATTTGAGCTTAAAGGGAATTGATACACTTTCAAGGGAGGTAATTTTGTGAAATTGCTTTTGCCTCCCTTCTGAAAAGGGGTCTTCTCAAAGGGGAGCAAATTCTTTCCTTTTAGAGTGGATCCCTTTTCAGAAGAGGCTTGATGTATAGGAAAAGAAAACAGGAAGTCACAAAAATTGCTTCTTGTAAAAATGGTGGAAAATCTGAGTGTATCAAGTCCCCTTCATTATGCAAAAAGATTCTTAATATTATAGTGAAATGAGGGAAGCAGGTTAGTGTGTACATTTATGCAGCCTGTTTAGGGTCTTTACTATACAATGATGTTTTATGTTATTCTGTTCATTTTTGTGTATTGGTTTTATGACAATGAAGTGCAGAAAATTCATGAAGGACATTTCCTTTCTTCTTTTTTTTTGAAATGACTATTGTCCAATACTTTCTTTCTACAAGTAAAATTCAGTGATTTTTTTTTCTTTTTTTAAACACTTTATTTAGATTTTAAATTGATGATTAGTTGATGCTACTTTTATGCTCGCTAAAGCATGAGCACTACTCATGAAAGAATTTGTTTTGATCCAATCTTTTTCAATTTTTATAATCTTATATAGCTAAGAAAAGTCACTAACGGAAACTGTAATGACCAGTATACATTGATTTCATCAACTCTGAGGATATGCATAGCTTTAGGTAAGGTACTTTTTTCGACTGAAAAGCACTGATATTTTTCTTATTTCTCCACAGAAACATATGATGTACTACTCATTAGAAGTTCCTTTGTGAGGCGCATCTACTGTGTACTTACAAAATATATTTTAATGGTGAAATACAAAAAATATATGGTGGATACACCTCTTCTCTGGAGCTATGGATTATTGTGTAGCTTTTAAATGATATGACTTTTAACCCTTGCCATGCTGAATAAATTAAGATGCCACACCTACTTCCAATTTTCAGTCAATCAGATTACTTGATCCAAGTTGTTGATACAGGTTCATATATTTAATGGCAAACAGTGCAGGTCTAGATCAGTTGGTTTCTGCCAACTGATCTGGATCAACACTATTTGCAAAGGCAGGGCATATTTGGGCCTAGAAGGACTAGGGTTAATGCATTGTATGATCATGTTTGATGCATTATACTTCTCATTTTCAGTGGAAGCAAGAATGGAGAGAACTAAAAAGGCTGAAAGAAGAAGATATTCCAAGTAAGTTCTGCTCATATGGTTTAATGTCTGTTTCATTTAAAAATGTTCAAAAATAAATTGACTGGAAAAAATGCACTAAGATCTAAGTGACAGAATGCACAACAAAGATGTTGCCAGTTTCATGATACTGAAATTCTTTGTAAGAATCATTTGAATAACTAATGCATTGATGAGTAGTAGAGAGCTTGAAAGGGCAATTTTATTATAGTTTAGTTACTTTTGCATGGTAATGTATTAGTCATTTTGGAACTATACCAATTAAGGTACCAGAAATGACAAAAAATATCTTTATCATCTCAGTGCATGGATAGGAAAATCACATTGTTAGAGGACATATAGAAAATTCAGTGGACTCTCATATGAATGTTTTTATTAATACCTATAAAATATTGTATTGCATATAAAAGACATAGACAACTCTATGCATTGAAAACAGAGGCCAGCCTATGTATTGATGCAATATATCCTATGTAATGATGCAAAACATGTACATGATAAACCCTGACCAGCTTATGCATGGACAAAGATGTGAACATGGAAAAGACAGATAAGCTATGCATTGATGCAATAAATGCAGATAAAAAAAAACAGACCATCCTATGCATTGATACAATATATGCACATGGAACCCTTATGTCCAGCCTATGCACTAATGCAATAGATCAGCCTAGAAAGCCAAGAAAAGCCTTTGCATTAACATAACATGTGCACACAGAAAAGTCAGCCCATCCTATTCATTGGTGCAGTGTATCATACATGGGAAACCATGACCAGAGTGTGCACTGGAACAGTCCAGTCATTGTCTTTGGTGTTTATTATATTTATATTCTGCAGAGTTATTGTGTGACACAAGAAAGAGGAAAGTGCTTGTTGACATTGTATAGCTGTACATACTGGTCTTCTTTGGTAGGATATAGTATAATGTAGGTTGTCTTGTGCCCTGTGTCACATAAAGGGAAGTAATATACTTGATAGATTTTCTGCTGTATTGTTTTAACATGAGAGACAACTTTTATAACTCCCTATTTGCTTTCCTGCACAACAATACCTTTCATAAAAGGGTCATTTCCTCTTCCAAGAAAAAAATTGCTTCCATTCCCTTTTAATGTATGTTTATTGTCTTTCCTGCAGGCAGAGAAATTTATCGTCGAAACAGTGGTTGTGGAAACATGGTCTTATAGCAAAGAAGCTGACATTATTGGATGCTCTCGCTCCGACATTCATCCCGCACAAGTCCAAATATGTTCCAATATTAGATAAACATGTGCTTTCTAAAGTCTTTGATGAGGTAAGAATTTTTTATGCTTTAGCATTCCTTTTCATTACACAGCCCATAATCTTTTTTGTATTTAGATTACTACCTTAATTCTAACTTAAAGGGTAGTTTTATTGTGAATTTTTTTTGGCAAAAGAATGTGCACAAGTACTGGTTAACCACCTAGAAGACTAAGCCTGCCCAGGAAAAGTATGGTTAGATAAACTAGCCAGCTCAACATGACATTAATAATGTTGACTAAGCTGCTAAATCCCAAATTAATTTTTGGCTGTCTTTAAAGGAAAGAATTTGCTACCAGAGGGAGCAAAGTCTTTCCTTTCAGAATAGCCCCAGTGAAAAGGGAGGTAATTAATGTATAGCAGATAAGATTGTGTATCTCTTCCTCTTAAGTAAAGTTGTTCAATATATTCAATGAACTTTAATGATAAACATGCTGGGAAAAAAAAATTCAACAGATGGCAAAGTTACATATTTATACCCCCGACATACAAAGTATGTGGGGGTATATAGTTTTCGCTTTTCCGTTTGTTCATTCGTACGTACGGTCGTTCATTCGTTCGTTCGTCTTTCCGTCACAGGGTCAAAGTGTTTGCGTTAAAGTTTATAAGACCTCATATTTTGAAGGCCCTTTGATGTATTTCATTCATATTTGGCATGATGGTAGATATAGGTCTAAAGTTTTTATCAGCACCATCCCCACCCCGGGGGTGATCTTGGGGTCAAGGTCACGGACTTAGAATGTTCATAAAAAAGTCAAAATCTTTTGTGTTTAAGTTTATATAGCTATATCATCAAGACCCTTGAGGAATTTCATTTATATTTAACATGTTGGTAGATATCGGCCTAGCGTCTTACTCGGCATGATCCCCACCCCGGATGTGACCAAGGTAATGGTCACGAACTTAGAATTTTCATATAAATCATATCATATATCATAATCGGATTTTTGATTAACATGCAGGACATCCACATCAGTGGGCCCCCTTCCAGATAGCTGGCTTGCTGCCCGCATGGCAGATCTCACACCAGATCTCCAAGTACGTCTATCATGAGGGTTGATAGCCGAGAGCTTCCACTCTCTGCAATCCCTCTCTGTCAGCTGCTTCCATGTCATTTTGGGCCTCCCAGGCCCACGCTTTCCATCAACCTGTATGTCAAAGGCTGTCTTGATTGCACCACTGGAGTGTTCCACATGTCCATACCATCGAAGTCTTCTCTCCTTCAGAATGAGGTCCAGATCCTCAATGCTAAGCCGCACAAGTAGATCATTGGACCTGGTGGTGACAATGTCTTGCGGCCTGACATTGCAGATCTGTCTGATCATTGCCCTGTCATTTTGCTGCAGATGCTGGAGGTTTGGCTTTGTCAATGGCCAAGTCTCACTGGCATGGAGCATTGCGCTCCGCACACAAGAGCTGTACACATGGCCACGTGTTTTGAAAGAGAGGTGGCGTGAAGAGAGGACTGGTAGCAGAGCCTTGAACTTCTTCCAGGCGGTTTTCACACGTGTTGTGGTTGAAAGTTCATAGCCACCTGCTGCTGAGAGCATGTCTCCTAGGTAGCAAAAGGAAGCTACCACCTCAAGCTTGTCAGGTCCGACCTGGACTTCCTTCTGTGGTCTGCCATCCAAGGGGCATGCAGTTCCCTGGCACCGTGTACATCTATAGTCAGGGTCCTTTTTCAAGCGCTTGAGCCCACTGCATTTCTTATGCACCCAGTGCTTGCAGCCATTGCAGAAGATGCTGTTGCTGCCCACTCCAGTGTGGCAGACAGCGCATGGAAACTCGCCTGAACTCTGCAGGAGGTCCAGTCCCGTACCGCAGATCATGATCTTTGTCTTTCCTGCATTTACTCTCAGTCCTTTCCATTTACTCTTTGTCTTTCCTGCATTTACTCTCAGTCCTTTCTTCTCCATTGCTTCTTTCCAAGTCAAGAGCCTCCTGACACATTCCTCAAGCGATTCAGCGATGATAACAAGGTCATCGGCATAGAGGTCCTCCCAGGGAACCCCAGAGTGGAACTCTCGTGATAAGGCTTCAAGCACAATGATGAAGAGCAGTGGGCTGAGTACTGATCCTTGGTGAACACCAACCTTCACTTCAAACTCTTCACTGTAACCCTCACCAACACGGACACGGCTCCGTGCATTTGCATACATCCCCTTCACCAATCGCACAATCCACTCCTCCACACCAAGTTTTCTCAGCACCCACCAGATGACCTTCTGAGGCACTCGATCAAACGCCTTCTCCAGGTCTACGAAAGGCATGTAGAGTCTCTTATTGGCAGCTAGATACTTCTCTTGCAGCTGCCTGACAACAAAGATTGCGTCTGTAGTGCCTCTGCCTGGGACGAAGCCAAACTGGGAATCGTCGATTGACACCAACTGTCTGATGAGGAGGTCTACAATCCTCTCCAGGATTTTCATAACCTGCTCTGTCAGCTTGAGACCGCAGTAGTTGCCCAAGTCCAATGCGTCCCCTTTTCCCTTGTAGAGGCAGACAATGAAACTCTGCTCCCAGTCAGAGGGTACCTTGCCATCACGAATGATTGCAACTGCGAGGTCATGGATCATGGAGGCACCCATGTCACCGGCCGCTCTTATCATAAAAGTAAAAATTTTTGTGTTTAAGTTTATATAGCCATATCATCAAGACCTTTTATTAAATTTCATTATCTCTAATTGAAAGGTTGAGCTGATATATCTATCAGCAAGGAATCTGTTCGTCTGTCCATCAGTCCGTCGAAGCATTATTCGTTCATACTTTATTTTTGTCTTAGGATCAAAGTTTTTGCGTTATAGTTTATAAGACCTCATATTTTGAAGACCCTTTTGATGGATTTCATTCATATTTGGCATGATGATAGATATAGGTCTAAATAAAGTTTTTATCAGCACCATCCCCACTCCGGGGGTGACCTTGCGGTGAAGGTCACAGAATTTTCGTGAAAAAGTCAAAATTTTTGTGTTTAAGTTTATATAGATATATCATCAAGACCCTTTGAGGACTTTCATTTATATTTGACATGTTGGTAGATATGGGCCTAATGTCTTACTCGGCACGATTCCACCCCGGGTGTGACCGAAGTCAAGGTCACTAACTTGGAATTTTCATATAAAAGTAAAAATTTTTGCGTTTAAGTTTATATAACCATATCATCAAGACCTTTTATTAAATTTCATTATCCCCTAACTTAAAGGTTGAGTGGATATAGCTATCAGCAAGGAATCTGTTTGTCTGTCCGTCAGTCCATTGAAGTATTATTCGTTCATACTTTATTTTTGTCTTAGGATCAAAGTTTTTGCGTTAAAGTTTATAAGACCTCATATTTTGAAGACCCTTTGATGGATTTCATTCATATTTGGCATGCTGGTAGATATAGGTCTTAAGTTTTTATCAGCACCATCCCCATCCCAGGGGTGACCTAGGGGTCAAGGTCAACATTACGAAAACACGCCTATTCAAATATATAGACTATTTTACCACCCAAAAAAAATGAAAATTTTCAGATAAAAAATTCTGATATTTTTCTTATTTCTGCTCAAAACATAGATTGTGGGTACTCACTAGAACTGCCTCGATGAGGCGTTCTAATGAGTACCCACAATCTATGTTTTTGAGCAAAATGAGAAAAATAATGTATACCCCTGTAAACCCCAGTTTTACTATATAAAAGTGGGGTTTAAGGGGGTCAAAATTATATAGGCGTGTTTTTGTGATGAAGACTTAGAATTTTCATAAAAAAGTAAAAGTTTTTTGTGTTTAAGTTTATATAGCTATATCATCAAGACCCTTAAGGAATTTCATTTATATTTGACATGTTGGTAGATATTGGCCTAGCGTCTTAATCCACATGATCCCCACCCCGGGTGTGACCCAGGTCAAGGTCAAGAACTTAGAATTTTCATATAAAAGTAAATATTTTTGCGTTAAAGTTTATATAGCTATATCATCAAGACCTTTTGTTAAATTTCATTATCCCTTAACTGAAAGGTTGAGCGGATATACTGAAAGGTTGAGCGGATATAGCTATCAGCAAGAAATCGGTTTGTCTGTCTGTCCATCCATCCGTTGAAGCATTATTTGTTCATACTTTATTTTTGTCTTAGGGTCAAAGTTTCTTAATTTTATATAGCTATATTATGAAGACCCTTTTGTTGGTTTCATTAGTATTAAGCATGATGGTATATATAGGTCTAAAGTTTTTCTAGGCACCATCCCAAAGCTGGGGCATGGCTTTTAAGTCAAGGTCACAGACTTTTCATACAAATGTCATTTTTGCTTATATTATAAAGACTGATTGATTTCACTAGTATATGGTGATAGTTATAAGGCTAAAGTTTTATTTAACTCAATCCCTGCACCTGTGCCTAATCTTTGAGGTCAAGGGCTTCATATTATGTGTGATTGAATTTTTTCAATGTTATAACATATAGTATACAACTGCCATCTCCAAAGTCAGAGCTACATACTTTGTGCTCTTTAAAAACTGGCGGTAGCGCTGGTTGGGGGTATACATGCCGCACTGGGCACTTTGTCTAGTTTTTTTTTGTTTTTTTTTCTAAAATATAGACTTTTCATGTGATTTTTCTCATGGGGAGACAATTTCTTTGAAATGTTAGAGCCTATGTCAAGGCCTGTTTTCTGGGAAAATAAGAAAAATATTCCAAAATATCCTTTTATTACCCTGAATGTTGAGTGTAACTGAAATAATTTGTTAATTGTTCCTGTCCTGTGTTTGCCAGGTGCTACCAATAGCTCATGTCTCTAACAAGTCAAGGAAACCACTGAAGCTGATCAACCCCAATGCTGCCAACCTCGATGATTATGAGTTAAAATTACAGAAGGCTCTTGACCTTTATAACAGGTGAGTCAGTTGTCAAGCATAACAGATCCTTTTAACCTTTTGTAAGCTAAATTTAAGCTATTTACCATCAGGACAACATACCTTTATAAGTTTGATCCCCTTAAACTCAACTTTTATATAGTAAAACTGGGGTTTACAGAGGTATACATTATTTTTCTTATTTCTGCTCAAAACATCAGTTGTGGGTACTTGTTAGAACCACCTGCTACCTTTTTATTGAGGTTACTCAGCTGTAAATTTTATACTATCTTGCAGGAGACTGGACAGTCTGGTGTGGGAGGCAATACCAAAAGAGGTCAGAGATGAAGAGTAAGTATTTCCTGCACATCTAGTTACAACAGCAGCAGATGACATTCTAAAGCACCGTATATACCCTAAGTATTGGGACACCTCATCTGTCTACTTACCATACTTGTTTTGAAGTAGTCCATTATATTGCCTCTTGATATGTTTAAAATATTGCTATATAAGTAGCAAACACTGTAGACCCTGATCAGACACCACATTCTGTGGCATCTGATCTGGGTCTACACTGTTTGCAAAGGCCTATCTGTCCCAATACTTAGGGTTATTATGAATATGATGAAAAAAAAGACTTTCAGTCTAATCATACCATTTGGTGTTCAATTATTCTACAGCATTCAAATAATTCTGTAGTGATCATGGAAGGCTCTGATTAGATTGTGTAGATGTACAGGCTAATGAAGGACAGTGCTGTCAGCAGATGCACCAAGCACCTGTTTACCAGTGGTATGTGGATAGGTTGTTTTCCAGTAGGAGGTCTCAAATTTTATAACAAGGGTAAAGTTAAGTTTAAGCACCTTCTGAGCAAATTCAACAGCTGACAAATTGATGATACTTTTTTTTTCAAGAAAATAATTTTGACATAAAAAAAAAGAATATTTAAAAAATGTTACCTGCTTAAATCTTTACACTACATGCTAAGCAGTATGTTTAACCTTTCACCAGTGGAATTCAATTCAGCAGCAAGTATAAAGAAAACAAGAACTATTCTCATGTTTTGAAAACAGTGATTTGCAATTTATTCACCTTGAAGACAATTCGAATGAAATGTCAAGCTTGTTTTCAAGAAAAAATAAGAAAATGACAACAGACATTTGTTGTCTGCCAATAAAAATCTAAAAGATTGCCTTTGGAAACAAAGAACAGACAAAAGAATGAAAATTGGAGACACGGTTTTATTAAGTCTCTTCATATACAGCAGTGTAATTTGTGAAGCTATATACGCCCCCACACACCGGCTTAAGCGGTATTCGATTTTCAAAGTAACCAGAATAGGCTCAATGATCCCAAAGGAAGTAAAATATAATTCGCACTATGATGACGTATGGGGAGACGTTTTACAGCTGTCACATGGCACTTAACACCAGCTGCATTGAAGTAAAATTAAAGTCTAAAAGGTTCCGTTTGGAGACAAAGAACACACAAAAGAATGAAAATTGGAGACTCAGTTTTATCAAGTCATTTCATATACAGCAGTGTAATTTGTGAAGCTATATACGCCCCTTAACACCAACTTAAGTGGTATTAGATTTGGATATATTTTCAGGAGACATAACTCTTTGAAGAATGTTTTGTGTCTTTCTTAAAAGGGGTCTAAAAGGAAAGAATTTGCTCCCCTTGGGAGCAAATTCTTTCCTTTTAGAGCAGACCCCTTATTTGAAGGGATATAGTGTGCAGGAAAACAAACAGGTCACAAAATATGTCTCCCTTATAAAAAAGTTGGCAGAAAAACTACCAAATGTATCAAGTCTTCTTAACCTATTGTAGTCTGGAGACCCCTAAAAGGGTATTTGGTAAACAGTGCAGATCCAGATTAGATGCCACAGAATCCAGCATCTGATCAGGGTCTGCACTGTTTGCAAATAGTTCAACCATTTTTGTCCTGTAATATCTAAATCACATAGTCTGATATACCTAAAATCGAAATTAGACTCTTCCAATATATAGTTTGGGAGAGTACATGCAGTCTACAATGGGTTAAAGGATTAATTAAGAGAAATGCTTTCAATTATGTTTTAACTTTCAGGTTTGGTGAAGATGCAGCCCCTTGTTCATTTATTAAGAACAGAAGCTGGTGCATAAAAGCCTTGGAAGAATCTCATTGGCAAATCAATGAACAAGATATTCTTCTTTTGGAAGAAGAAATAGCCAAAGGTGAAAGGTTCTTACAGCAGTCCAAAGATTTACGCAAAGCTGCCAATCCAGGTGTTGATGGAGATGATGATGAGCTCACAGTTTATGATGATAAAGCAAGCAATATATCGGGTCTTTCAGCTCGGTCCAAAGAGTTATCTCAGTCCAAAGATTCTCTGTCATCTACTAAGTCAAAAGAGTCATCATCTTCAAGTTCACATTCCAAAGACAGCAAACACTCAAAAACAAGCACACAGAATACAGAGGTAATACCACAGTATTAAAGTTGAAATAATTATTTGTTGACTGTTACCAGTTATGCATGAACTTGTTGGTTATTGGAAAAATGTTCTGGTAAAAGTTGGTTAGGTAAATTGATAATGGATAGCTTACATTAAGATTTTTATAAACCCATAAATTATAGCAAAGCAAATGATAGTCTGTTTTTTTTTTGTTTTGTTTTTTTGTTTTTTTGTTTTTTTGTCTTTTTATCATTTCTTTTATTACATTGAGCCTTGAAATTTTATGTGAATCATCTAGCAGATGAAGAAATAATATCAACAAATATTTATAAATACCGTCTGCTCCAGTTGTGATTAGCGCTTTAAGGATTAATGGATGGTATTGAAAAAAAAAAAAAAAAACATACACAATTTAGGGTTGGTATTTTGCAATTATTTTACTTTTATGCTAAATTTCAGTTGGAAAATGGTGGAAAAAGACCCACTGTGATTTATTTTTTCATAAAAAAAAATATATATATATCCCTATTTGAGGTTTGAATGCTTAACTAAATTGTCCTGTCTTGCTTGTTTGACAAAATTGTTTACAAAAAAAAAAATAAATAAATAAAAATAAAAGAAAACTTCAGGGCCCAGTTGTTCAAAACTAACGATGTCATTAGCTAACGATTCGTTAAAATTTACATCAAGTGATATGCAAATATGCTGAAATTTTTTGCTGAAAAAATGTGAGTAGCTTTTGCAATGCAAAAGCTACTCACATTTTTTCAGCAAAAAATATCAGAATATTGTACATTGAATCCGCTAAAACAGTTAACGAAATGACCCTTAACGAGCTCGTTAAGCTAACGACGCTTTGAACAACTGGGCCCAGATGACCATCAACTTCTGTATGAGAAGCCAATATTTCCTATGAGTTGCTTATATATAGAGTAAGAAAACTAATGCAGCCTTACAGAAATAAAATCTTGTGTTAAGCTATCATTTTATTTATTTTTACAAACACTTGTGATGTAATTCAACACTGTTTTCAAATTTGTTCTAGTGTTCAGTTATGTTTTGACCAAGACAAGCAAAATAGTTCCTTATCACATGTATGGTAAATGTCCTAAAATTTTGAACACTTTCCATACTATTTTGGCCCAAGCTTTGCCTTTTATGCACCTGTTGCTTAAAATACTTAATGGAATGGCAAACAGTGTGGACCCTGATCAGACTGCTCCTTCAGGAGCAGTCTGATCTGGGTCTGCCCTGTTTGCATATGTCATTTTGTCAGACACCTTGGTGTTCGAAATTTTAGGACATTTACCATTCTGCCTTTTATGCAAACAATGTAGCTATAGATCAGAAGTTACACTGTTCATAATTAGGCTCACATATAATATATGCAAAATGTATATGTATGCAAAGGCTGATCTGGGTCATATGTTAGATGTTTCTTGTAATTAGCCCGAATACTCAGACACTATGGCTTATGTCTGTCTAGCACCAGATAAGATATTTTTCAACTGAAAGCACTACTTTCTTCTTATTTTTCCATGAAAAAATATGTTTTGGGTACTCAGTAGAAGTGCTGCACTGAGGTGTTTCAAATGAGTACCCACAACTATATGTTTTCAAAGAGAAGTAAGAAAAATATTATGTGAATACCCTGTCTTATCTGAAGGTATGCTTATGAGTCACTTTGACTATCTTGTGAAGTTATTAAAGCCAAGTATGTAGGGTAAAAATTTCAGCTCTAGACATTTTTGATGTATTTTCCTTATTTTTTTTTTCCAGAAAAATCGGAGACAATCTTCATGAAATATCTAATCCTATTTTCTGGAAAAAATATTACCAGTATTTGGTCTGTTAATTGATTAGAGAGTGCCAAAGGAGCAGTTTGATTTTGGTCTACACTGTTTGCTTATGTATGTTTATACAAATTTCTAAGGCAAGTAATAAGGATATGATAAGGAATATTTTTTATTTATAAGTAATAAGGCAAGTAATAAGGATGTGATAAGGAATATTTTTTATTTATAAGTAATAAGGCAAGTAATAAGGATGTGATAAGGAATATTTTTGCTTGTTCAGTCATTTTGTTTTCTGTTACTTTTATTTTGTTTTAGTTATAGCTTTTGAAAACTCTGGATACCAGATAAAAAGGTTATCCAGATTAATATTGAGCCAGCACTTGACAAAACCTACGATAAGACCTCTGTGACCAGCAAAGACTCAGCTCAGCCTATACATCCACCCAATATTGCAAGGATTCTCATTTATCCCTCTTTGGATAGCCTGGAGGCTGTAGAAGGCATATGCGATCAGCCAGGACACTGATCAGGCTGCGTGTATGTTCAGGCTGATCTGAGTCTTTGCTAGTCATACACGTCTTATTGTAGGTTTTGTCACTGGCTCTATTATAGGAATCAAACATGGTTTTTCGGTGAATTAATATTTGCAGAGTCCTGGGAAAGGTGTTGAAAATCCAATCCTGAAGGGCAAGGGTTTCAACCTCTGAGAGACTCCGCAAAGAATGTATGGAAAACCATGTTTGATTGTTCTTATTTCACAGACACTTGCCCTTGTACGAACCAGAAAACATAAAAAAAAGCAAAGAAAATGTGATCAATGTATCCCTTTCTCAATGGCTGAAAATCCTTGGGAAAATGACATTAACAAGTTAATCTAATTGTATACTCTCCCATTATATGTATTTGAAACTGAAGTATGCTGTGGTATATGTTATTAGGATAATTTTTGTAATTTTTATTGTTTTAAGCCCTATTCAAACTTCACTGTTATATCTGCCAGCATTTTGAATTGCACAAATATATTTTAGTCAACATAATAACCACATTTTCTCCATTTTTTTTCCATTCTAAACAGTGGAAATGTTATATACTAGAAGAGTAAATTTCACTTAGGTGTGTTGCATAGTGTTTCTAGCTATATATTGGAAAGAAAAGTAAATATATTAAGAAAATGTTTTGCATTTGTTGAGAAGAGCATATTTTAGTCCAGAAACCTCATGTATGTGTTGGTGAATTACAACTTTTGCTACATTTGACCAACACTATCTTTGCTACATTTGACCAACACTTATTTAAGAACTATAGACCTACCATAGTTATTCAGATATAATCCCCCTCTCTAATAAGGCCCCCTCCTACTTTTCAAGGAGAAAAGCATTACTAAATACATACAAATTTGAGTTTAGCCTGTCAAAATATCTAATTTTTTTGCCCAAATTAGGACTCAGTACTGTCTTTACCATATTTATCCAAAGCATTTGGACAGGCATGGCTAAACAAACAGTGTAAACTCAGATCATATGTTGCTGAATGCTTCTAATCAGGGTATACACTGTCCGTCATCAGGCAGCTTTTCACCCATCAAAGGGTAGTGAAATGGACTATTCAGATTTTAGGAAAGGATGGTAGTAAATTTCATGTCTGAATACTTAATAAATATTGAGACACTGTCACTTCTTAAATTTCAACTATCACCTAAAAATTTAACAAGTCCACCTGCTCAGGTATCCCAACAGGCACACAACATTGAAATAATGTTGATTCAATGTTTACATTGAATCAGTGTTGCAACAACACTGTTTCAATGTTGTGTGTCTGCTGGATACTTAACCCTAGTAATGCTGAATAAATTAAGATGCCACGCCCATTTCTAATTTTCAGCCAATCAGATTACTTGATCCAAATTGTTGATATAAATTCTCATACTTAATGGCAAACAGTGCAGATCCACATCAGTTGGCTTCTGAAGAAGCCAACTGATCTGGTTCTACGCTGTTTGCAGAGATGGTCATATCCGGGTTCAGCAGCACTAGGGTTAATCTGCCAAATACTTAAGAAAACAAGCTACAATATTTAATTTGAATATTTGGACACCTTAACTTCCAAACATACTGGTCCTAAAATTTGTACTAGACCATTTGACTGAATGTTGATTTATCTAAAACGTGCTGGATCTGTAGACCCTGATCTATGGCTTCTGATCTGGAACTGGCTTTTTCTGTCTGAATAGACCTTTTTAAATAATATATCACACAATAAACGTCATTCGGAACCTCTCATCTTTAACGCAGAGCATGTTCTAGCCTCGTTCCTCTTGGATGGCAGAAAGTTGTTGTTTACGTTTATTGGACAGAATAATGGCCAATGTTTTTTTTGTTTTTTTTTTTTTTTCAGAAAAGTAAAGCAGTTCCATTCGTCATAATTTTCTTATACAAGAGATTATCATCGAGTGATCATTTAAATGTCATAACCACAAATATTAACATATATTTTGACTATATACTAGTTAAAACTGGGTGTAAAAATGGTCACCATAAAGCAATGTTATGGTTACACATGCGCCTGCTGATATCGGAAAAATCATTGAAACAGTTGTATTTGTATTAGGAAAAGCAGTCAGATTGCTTCTTAAAGCTTTATTTTAAAACACTAGATCAAATTTACAATTAATATTAAGCAAAAGGAATGTATTATCCAAGTAAAATTTGACTTGAATCAATTGGTATTTATGGAACCGGAAATGTTTTTGCCATCCACAATTTTTGGTTACGTGGCATAACATTGTAATCACATGGTCAGTAGCCCGGATGAAAACAAAAACATTAAAAAGGTCTATATTTAGGTATTATGGTGTGAATAGTTATGCATTTACCATTATCTTACATATTAATCATGAACTACTTACACATTTCATATTGGGAGTAACAGGACTCTGTGTTCAGTTTATTTTCTTTATTGTCTGACTGTTTTACAGAATGATATCTGAGTTTACTAAAATTCAGGGTATAAGTGAAGCCAGATCATGCAACATGTGTTTCATAACACTTAAAGCGCCACACAACTGCAGCAGACACCACTTTTTAAATATTTTTTCTTATTAATATTTTTCTTATAAAATAAGTCTTGACATTTCATGTGAATCATCTGCCAAGCAGATGATTCACATGAAATGTTGTCTTATTTTCTCTGAAAAGTGAAAAAAAAGAAAATGTTGTCTGCTGCAAGTTTGCTTGGCACTTTAAGGGTCAATAGGATAAACTGCAATTATGCACATTCTCCTCCGGCTTGTGTGAAAAAAAAAAATGTCATGGTAAGTAGCAATATGTAATTATTTTTACACACCAAATCTTATCTACTATAGTTGTTGATATTTATATTATTAAAATAAAAGCATCTCTGTGATTGGTTAACTCTTAACATTGAAAATGAAATATACAGATGATGGATGAATACATTTTTCCCCCAGAATTGTAATTTTTGTTGTGTGCCTTCCCCAGAATTGTCTAAAGGGGATCTGATACAGATACACTTGGTAGATTTTCAGACATTTTTAAAAAGGGAGACAACTTTTGTGACTTGCTGTTTGTTTTTCCTGCAATCAAACCCCTTCTGAAAAGGGGGCTACTCTAAAGGGAAAGAACTTGTGCAGGTCTACTCTAAAGGGAAAGAAATTGTGTGGGTCTACTCTAAAGGCAAAAGAACTTGTGTGGGTCTACTCTAAAAGGTAGAACTTGTGCTGGTCTATTCTAAAGGGAAAGAACTTGTGCGGGTCTACTCTAAAAGGTGAGAACTTGTGTGGGTCTACTCTAAAGGCAAAAGAACTTGTGTGGGTCTACTCTAAAAGGTGAGAACTTGTGCGGGTCTACTCTAAAGGGAAAGAACTTGTGCAGGTCTACTCTAAAGGGAAAGAACTTGTGCGGGTCTACTCTAAAAGGAAAGAACTTGTGCAGGTCTACTCTAAAAGGAAAGAACTTGTGCGGGTCTTTTCAGAAGGGGAAGCAAATTCAATTTTGACAGAGTTGTCTTTCCTTTAAAAGGGTATCCATTCCTCTTAATCTTACATGTGAATCACTGAGGAGAAAACATTTGCTGCAATTGATTACCAATATTTGTTTGTTTTTTATGTTTTTTTTTGTTTTGTTTTTTTCATTTTTTAGAAAATTCAAGGGAGTAAAAGTTCTTCTCTTTAGGAGTAGACCTCGTTTCAGAAAGGAGCTCCCTGTAAAAGCAAACAGGAAGGCTTAAGAGGTTTTCTTCCTTGTATAAAATGGTGGAAACTCTATCAGGTGCATCTAGACTCCTTAAAGCATTATCTGTTGCTATTTGAATTCTGTTTGGATAGAGTTAGAGGATGAAATAATTGTTTTTTTCATGTAATCCGATGATAAATTAAAATTGTTTCATACAATATTTGTATTCAGAATATTAACTAAAAGTATTTTATATACCTATGGGAATCTTTAGTCATTTTGGCAATATATAGGGCTGTTCTTGTATGTTCTATTGATTCCCCCTACCCCCCACACCAAACACTTTTCATTCAGGTTTTTATATTATTTTGAACACATATGCTGTATGGATCAGTATCTAATCCATATTTGATTACATGACATTGAAGTACATTTTCCCTACTTGAAGTAACTGTCTTGTTAATGAGAATGATATGTTTCAATAGATGTGATAGCTTTGCCTGTTACTTTTTTGCAATTTGTAAACTGGTCCATAGCTCTATATAAGGTTGTTTTTTTTTTGTTTGTTTTTTTTTGTTTGTTTTTTTAAACCAAAAACATATTGATAGTTTTCTTATTTTTCTACAAAAAACATATATTGTGGGTGTTCATCAGAAGCACTTCACTGTCTGCTCTAAAAGGAAAGAATTTGCTCGGGAGCAAATTCTTTTCTTTTAGAGTAGACAGTGAGGCACTTCTGAAGAGTACCCACAACATATGCTTTTGTGGAGAAATAAGAAAAATATTTATTTTGATACTTCTTATCTGGAGCTAGGCTGATAGTTTTGCACTTCGCTTATTTAAGTTTAAATTGTGAGTCATGCCATGAGAAAATCTGTTTATGCGGTGCACAAAGAATGCATTCCTTTGCCTGAACACTCACCATATTTTAGCCCCATTGTAAATAAGTCTCTTATTCCGACCAAATTACTGATCATTTTTTTGTATATTCCTGGTTTCTCCACAAAATCAAATGTTATGGGTACTTGTAATACCCCAACATACCCCCAGCTTAGAAGACATCGGAAGAGCATATTGTTTTGGGATCATTATCTGTCCATTTGTCTGTCCATTCATTTATCATGCTTATCTTGTCAGCAAGATATCTAAAAAAAAAAGTGTACAAGCTGGAGCCTTGAGTTATGGCACTTTGTAGGGACAAGCATATAGTTGAAGGCTTAGTGTTTTGCAACACACTTTTCTAATTAGAAGTGCTTCATTGTGGCACTTCTAATGAGTACCCACAACATATATTTTCACAGAGAAATTGAAAAAAATATTCCCTTTAATTGGGAACTGTGTTAAAATATCTGGAACTTTTGGCATGAAGCAGGTTTTCTCTTGACATATTTATGTATTAATATTTTCAGACTTCATTTTTATTGAACATTTCTTAATTACTTAATTTGTTAGGTTTTAATATTTAGTCAGCTAAAAGGTGCATTATTTGGTTTAATAGTCTTAGTCAATACTATGTTGTTAGGAAATATTGATTTTGATAGGCAGAGTTTGTTTTGTGAGATAAAGTACATGTAGTTTATATTATATACTGCACAAAATTACATTATGTTAACCCTTGTCCTGCTGAATAAATTAAGGTACCACACCCATTTCTAATTTTCAGCCAATCAGATTATTTGATCCTAGTTGTTGATACATATTCGCATACTGAATGACAAACAGTGCAGATCCAGATCAGTTGGCTTCTGAAGAAGCCAACTGATCTGGATCTACACTGTTTGCAAAAGCAGGGTATATCCGGGTTCAGCAGGACAAGGGTTAATAATAGTATGATGATAGTTGAGCTGGGGCACTGCATTTCCTACAAGATTGCATGTGCATCCAGTAAAGACTCTGATCAGGCTGTGCATCTGCACACAGTCAGATCAGTCTTTGCAGGTCACTCTGTGGATAGACAAGGAATCAAGATATTCTCTGATAGATAGCAAAACTCTAATCAGCCTGCACAGATGTGCATGCTAATCTGAGGCTTACTGGATGCACATGCAAAGTTGTAGAAAATACTGTACCCGCTTCTCTGTAGTTATTATTTGTCCCATTTTGTTCAAAGTTTGAATTGTTAGCCAGAAGCTTTGAGTCCTGTATCTTAACCCATTTATGCCGAATGGCTTCTTCTACCTTCACTCTTCAGACCAGTCCATTTCAAATACAAGGGGTGTCCAGTAAGTTTTTATTATTATCATGTTTTTTAGAAATTTCTGAACTTAAAGCAAACAATGTAGACTCAGATCAGATGCCACATTCTGATGTGGGTCTACGCTGTTTGCCAAAATCCCTTTTCTGGAATGCTAGGCATAAATGGGTTAATTTATGTATCTGTGATTGTTTTTGCAAGAGCACCTATGATGTTAGCACCATATTTTCCCACAATATTCGGACAGACAGGCCTGAGCAAACAGTGTAGACCCACATCAGACACAGCAAGACATACATTTGAGCAGAGTCTACACTAGCACTCATCCAGCAGTCAACAGGTAGTAAAATGGGTTTGTTCAAATTATAGTATGGAGATGTCTGATATTTGGGTAAATATGGTTCTTTGATTGTACAAGTTAATTAAACTGCCAAGTCTTAAGCAGTAAACTTCTGTTCTGTGATCAGTCTGTGAAACTGACATAAAGATCAAATTAACCCTTCTCTTGCTGAGCACGACATGCCCTGTCTTAGCAAACAGTGTAGATCCAGAGCAGTTGGCTTCTGAAGAAGCCAATTGATATTGATCTGCACTGTTTGTCATTAAATATGTGAATTTCTATCAAAAACCCGGATGTGGCATCTTAATTTATTCAGGATGACACGGGTTAATGTTTAGTATGCTGGGTAAAACTGTCAACCATAAGTGAAACATCACAGTGAAGCTGACACTATCATAAACACTATGATGAAACAAAGCAAAAGGCATAAAGCAATCTGAAGCCAGAACACACACACACATACACACACACACACACACACACACACACATGCACACACACACACACATACATGCACACACACACACAAAAAAAAAATAGGACCATGATGGGCCCATCCACAGACATTGATAGTCTGACGCCAACCTTCTGAAAAAGATTGAGGAGAGAGCTGCCATGGGCCATCATTTGCTTTTCTGCTTTCTTCAGGTTTACATTCTTATGAGAATTGTTTTCACAGACCATTAGTTTATCGTTTTTACTCAAATTACAGTATTATGTATTATAATGCATGTTTTTGCAACTAATTGATTACCTTGGGCTTAGTAAATTGATAGACCAATGAAATCTGTGTTTGCTAACATTTATGTTTTTATGCCAGTTTTTTCTTGTTTTGATGTTCTATAAATAGAAACAGTGCCCTTATTCCCAAAAATGTCCTTATTTTTTAACACTTAGCGTGCAAAGTAAAAAATTCAGTAGACATTATGAAATATTTTTTTCTTATTTTTCCCAGAAAATTGGTTTTTTACATTTCATGCAAATTCTTTCCTTAGGATACAATTTCTATGAAAAGTCAAAGCTTGTTTGTGGGAAAAAATAAAAAAAAATTATATACCATGAATTTGTTGTCCGCTGAATTTGTCCAGATTGGTAAAATTGTTTTCCCAATGATGTCTTTACTTAATGTACATAAAATCATATTCTTGAAAATGGATAGTTTCATGCATAAAGGGATCTTAGAGCATATGCAAACATAGAAGTCCTAGATCAGCCTGCATGACTATCCACACTTTTTTGTTGAAAAAATATCCCTTATCTAGAGCTATGCCTGTCTAATTACCATATTCGACCGAATTACCGCACATGTTCCTATAAGCATAGTCAAGCAATTTAATAGTCTATAGATTACAACCAGTGTACTTTTATCTACTTCTTCATAAAAACATATGTTGTGGGTACTCATTTGAATTGCCTCAAAAGTCAAGGCAGCACAAATGAGTACCCACAACATATGTTTTTATAAAGAAAATAAAAAAAAATACTGCATAAGTATCATAAAATAGGTTCCTCGTGAAGTCCTCTGCTGATCTTTTATTAAAGTGTACCATTATTAGATTGATATTTTACTGCAAGGTTTTCCATTTTTTTTTAAAAAAAACCTAAATGCACAGTGCGGCAATTAGGTCAAATATGGTAGTTCTGAAAGTTGGACTAAAACTGTTTCTGAAGGAATTATGCATAATGTAGAATCCACTGGCAAAAGCTGTCAGCCCTGGTCAGACTGCCCAGATGGGTTTGTTGATCTAGGTCACCACTGTTTGCATATGCTATACAGCATCTTTTTATATGATATTGTTTAACCCTTAAAATGCCAAGAAAACATGCATCTGAAAATGTCGTCTGTTTATGTTGTCTGCTGAATATTCATGCAAACTTTTCAAACCTATTTTTACATACAGGCAAACGTGGACCCAGATCAGACTGCTCCAAGAGGAGCAGTCTGATCTGTGTCCAAACTGTTTGCAAAAATGACTTAAAATCACAAGCAGATGACAAAGCAGACGACAATTGTTGTGATTGGCAGTTTAAGGGTTAAAATGTTACTTGCCCTGTCCACTATAACTATGTGTCTTTCAATGAAAATTGAAATGGAGGCAAGAAACTCTGTCTATTACCATAACTTTACTATACAGATAATATATACATGACATCTCACGTAGGGAGACAAACTCGTGGTTAATCCACTCATTCGAACCTCAAAACTGGTAAGATCTAAAATTTTACTTAATGTCTTCCATTTACTAATAGAAAAGCTTTTCATAGGAGTCTTCATGTTTGATTTTCATACTTACCATACAGAGTAAAATATTCAGTAGACAGCAATTTGAAATATTTTTCTTATTTTTTCCCAGAAAATAGGCTTTGACGTTTCTTGCAAATTGCCTCCTTAGGAGACAGTTTTGTCTCCTTAGGAGACAGTTTGCATGAAATATCAAAGCCTGTTCTCTGGTAAAATTAAGAAAAAAATAGATTGTGCAGTCAGTGGCATGTCATTGCAAAATCCCCACACTCATTGCTAATGTTGCTCTCACAACCTTACCATGAAGGGAAGTCATTTAGCAAGTTTGGTTGAATTCTGCCCAGTGGTTTAGGAGAAGGTGGAATGACCACTGAATGGACAGAGAAACCATCAGACAGAGGCGTTGACAATATCTTCACTGCTAAAGAATGGGGATACATATCATAAATTTGTTGTCTGCTGAAATTGGTTAGAGAGTGGTAAAAGTTGATTACTGTATATGCCAAAGAGAAGTTTGAAATGAAACTTTATTATTGCATAAAAAGCAGTGCCACACGTTATTAACAGCCGTGCATTAACTGGCGAAAAGCCATGTATTAACAAGGCAATTCACGCGCTGTTAATGCACGGCTACGCAACTTTCAGTTTGATCTTACTGGGGCCACATATTTGCTGCCGTCACGAGATGTGTACTTCCCGGCCCTAGAAGGAGCATAGTCCGTGGAAATTACGTTCGCGAGACATATGTGAAAAGGCGAAACAAAATAGTGCAAAAAATAACCCGAAATGTAGCAAATGTTTTCAGTTTTTATGCAATAATAGTGATCGAACATGGTTTTTCAATGCATTAACATTTGCCAGGTCCCTTGGGAGGTTTGAAAACTGCGGCCTTCGGCCTCAGTTTTCAACACCTCCCACAGAACCTGGCAAATGTTAATGCATGAAAAACCATGTTTGATCCCTATATTACATTGTGTTAGGAATATACCCTCAGCCTTATGCTGTATCTCCACTGGTAGCAGAAATGTGTGCCATGCATGCAGTATTTCTTTTTTTGTTTCATCAAAAGAAAACAAGCAATAAAGTCAGAGAAGATTATGCACATGCTTTATGTATGGCATAAGACAGAGTTTCCTATGTCCCATTTAGTTTTTAAGTGAGAATAATATTTTTATTATATCTGTGATAGTGTTCTTTTTATTTTATTTTCGAGCTGATATTGTGTGGACCTCCATGGACAGTCTGATTTGCTAGATCAAAATTATTTGTGTGAAGGTTGGGGCAGACCGAAATTGGGGTGGTGATCCTCGCCTTGAAGTACCTGAGCTGCATCATACAGACATGTTGCATCTCACTATTTTTAGTAGGACTCACTAATATTTTGGCTCAAGAGAACAGGAGTGGGTCATTGAGTGATGTAGGACTGGAGGCTTCCTTCCAAGTATCTGGGTAAAATTTTCAGCAGATGACATATTGAAATAATTTTTTCTTATTTTTCCAGAAAACAGGTTTTGACATGTCATGCAAATTGTCTCCCATGGAAACAATTTGCATGAAATGTCTAATCCTTTTTTCTGGGCAAAATAAGATAAATATCAATTGGTCATCTGCTGAATTAGCTCAGAGAATGGTAAAGGTTAAAGGAAGTACATGTATTTGCTTTTTAAGGGTATCCCTCAGTGAGAAGAGCAGTAAAAGTTTCTGTGTCCCTTGGAAGTGTAACTAAGGCAACCTGGAAACCAAAGTCTTCTCTCATGCAATATAATGTATAGCACTTTAAAAATGCTGAAACTGAAAAATTACAGGCACACTGCACCTATAGTCTAGCAGTATCATAGTCCCACAAGCACCAAGATGCAAGTTAATGTCATGAATTTATATATAAAAAAGTTCATTTTAGACTCACACCACCTCGCATTTGCATCTGTATGTAGTCCAGTTCATATAATGCACTTACCTGTTGCTATATAGATCAAAATTACTTGTGTGAAGGTGGGGCAGACCAATATTGGGGTGGTGATCCATGCCTTTAAGTACCTGCTGCATCAGACAGACATGTTACATCTCACTATTTCTGTGATTGAACTATGCAGGTGCAAAGGTTATATTAGATCAATGCATTTATTATCCTATTTACCCTAAATATTCAGACACCTAAACTCTTCACTGTACTTGTCCTAAAATTTGAACAGGCCATGTGACCACCTGTAATATATCTGAATTGTGCTGGCTGCAGAGTGCATACCTTGTTCAGTCATATGTGATCTAGGGTCTTCACTGTTTGCTCAGCCATGTCTATTGAAATGTTTAGGGTTGGTAACTGTCGTGACCTAGAAAAAGTCTCTTGCCCTTAGATGTTTTTGACATAACATAAGAAAAGGAATTTTAGAGAACTCATCTGACAGCAATGGCTTTGATCAGCTTACATATTCAGACCATTTGATTGGTATTTCCTGCCTGCTTAGAGAATTATAAGATATTGTCAAATACATCAAAAATAACTAGGAACTAATCAGTCTGTGTAGAGGTACAGGATGGCTGGGCTCTCATTGTCTGCATATGTTCTGATAGCCTCTGTTCTCATGACGGCTCATTGCAGATGTTGGACATTGCTCTAGGTAAGCTAAGTATTCGAATAAATATTTTTTCTTATTTTTCCACCTAAAAATATATATTTTGTGGGTACTCGTTTGAAGTGCCTCAATGAAGCACTTATGTTATTGAGGCACTTCTGTTGAGTACGCATCTGTTTTCATAGAGAAATAAGAACAAAAATATTAAAAAAAAAAATTGGTTGGTAAAACAGTGCCTTACCTAGAGCTCTGTGGTTGAGCCAACTATCAGCAAAAGGTATATACAAGCATCTGCTAGGTCTCACCCCAGTAAGCATTCTTTATACATCTGTAGCGGGCCGTTATTGGCCCGTCAGGGTAGCCGACGGGCCGATAACGGCCCGCTATGGATTTATAAAGAATGCTAGCTTGGACTAGGACCTTTGCCCTTAGTTGATGCATTCTTTAGTTATCCAGTGATAGTCTCTTCCGTAAGTGGATGGTGAAGGCCCTATCAGACTGTGCAGATGCACAGTCTGATCAGGGCCTTCACTGTCCATATTGTCCTGAAGATGCCTTTTCGCATGTTTAAAATCTATTTTTCTTGTTGGTTATGTGTTAGGGAATGGTAGAATAGAACTGTAACTGCATGTATAACAGTTTGACATTAAATTTACCTAGCACAGAGATTTTTGTGTGGTTGTTGATTTCTTTACGTCACAAGCTTCCACTGATGTAAAATGGCCATATCAGTTTGCTTTGGTTTGTTTGTAGAAATGCTGTTTTTAGTGCATACAAGACCATAGCCTAGCAGTGCTACAGAAAAGGCCTCTCTCAAATGAATAACTGTCATTCATGTTTGATTTTTATCCCTTGTTCAAATTTTATTTCTTTATTACATACAGTTTAGCAAAGCTAACAGCATTATTACGAAAGCACGTCTATTCAAATATATTGAAAATTTCACCACCAAAACCTGAAAGTTTTCAGATAAAAATTCTGATATTTTTCATATTTCTGCTCAAAAACATAGATTGTGGGCTGAGGCAGTTCTAATGAGTACCCACTATCTATGTTTTTGAGCAGAAATAAGAAAAATAATGTATATCCCTGTAAACCCAAGTTTTACTATATAAAAGTGGGGTTTAAGGGGGTCAAAATAATGTAGGCATTTTTTCGTGATGATGTAGAGCATTTATCAAGCATACAGGATGTGTCATGGTGGCTATATGGTGGCTATATGAAGAAAGTTGCTGACAGAGTGAAAGAAAGTGCAACAAAGGAAGAAAAAACATAATGCGGTATCTGTAATGATGACTGAATTAAAGTATTTCTCTCAAAAAATATGTAATTACTGTTTTAATTCTAGATTAATGCAGTTAATTCAGATACACAGCACCTTTACAGCAAAGTCATACCACTGCATTGACATAATTATACCCCAGGCATAACAAGTATGCAATGGGGGATATAGTTTTTGTCTTTTCTGTGTGTCTGTGTGTCAGTCAGTCTGTCTGTTAACATTTATTTTGTGTCAAAGATATCTCAGGAACTACTTTACCTAGAAACTTGAAATTTTGTAGACATGACAAGAATGACTAGTTTTATTGTGGGAAAGAAAATAAGGGCCATGGGACCAGGTCCCTTAGAGTTAAATCCCTTTGTTGTTCTGGCTATACCGATGGCCATGGCCGGGGTATTAGTGAGCATATGCTCACTCCATGGTCTAGTGACTTCTGTCAAAACTTGAGAATAATAGGGCACATGGTCATTCCTTTCCTCCATATTTGCAACATTTACACACTTCACAGCACATTTCATTCATAGTTCCCTAGGCCCAGTTGTTCAAAGCGTCGTTAGCTTAACGAGCTCGTTAAGGGTCATTTCGTTAACTGTTTTAGCGGATTCAATATACATTATTTTGATATTTTTTGCTGAAAAAATGTGAGTAGCTTTTGCATTGCAAAAGCTACTCACATTTTTTCAGCCAAAAATTTCAGCATATTTGCGTATCACTCAATTAAAATTTTAACGAATCGTTAACTAACGACATCGTTAGTTTTGATCAACTGGGCCCAGATTGTTTTAGCTTGTTGTTGTTCAGCTTATGATTCCATGTAGCCTTATGTCACTGACATGAAACAATGAATAAAATAAGCTGCATCATGGGAAAAGAGCCATTATTGCATGTGCATACAGCCAAGGGTCAGGCAAGCCTGTCCTTCCATGCTGGCTCACCAGAACTTATGCTGTTTGCTCATATAAGTGGTAGGCCAAAAGGAAACTTAGCCAAAAAAACTAGATGTGACCTCAATAAGGGGTCAGGTATGTGCACTGAAAGATTGATTTGACAAAGTCCAAAGAATCTTTTCTCCTAATGCAGTGCAAATGTTTGTCAGTGTAGTGTGTAGTAAACATGCACAGCAGGATTATTTAACTTGAACTTATTTCAAAGGTAAGTCATATTGTTTGCACAATGATAATTTGGAATAGGTGAAGGCCTGTCCTGTGTCACATTGTAGCCAATACCATCATAGAAGTAGATTAATAAAGCAGCTTGGGATCATCACAATGAACAGCAATGATTCCAGTCAACTCTCATGGAAGATCCAGGCTGAATGTCTGTCATATGACCATTCTGGAGTATAGGCAAAGGCACAACTTAAAAATTTCCTGAAAACTGTTTTATTTCTGAATGTTGACTAATCTGTAAAAAGATGTACTACAGTGACTGACAGAAAGGTTTTACAAATGCAGTCTTGATAACCTTTAAAGTACTGAGTAACATCAGCAGACAACTTTTTTAAATATTCTTATATTTCTGAGAAAATATAGCTCTTGACCTTTCATGTGAACAGGAAACAGTTCACAAGAAATGTAAAGACCTGTTCTTAGCTCACCTGAGCCGAAGGCTCAAGGTGAGCTTTTGTGATCACTCACCGTCCGTCGTCGTCCGTCTGTCCATCCGTCCATCCGTCCGTCCGTCCGTCCGTCCGTCCGTCCGTCTGTCCGTCCACAATCTTTAAACAACATCTCCTCCTAAACCACTGATTGGATTTTGACCAAACTTCACAGGAATGATCCTTGGTTGGTCCTCTTTCAAAGTTGTTCAAATGGTTCCGGTCCATTGCATATCTAGGTCACAGGAGCAAAAAATAGATTTTTTAACTAAAAACTTAAAAAATCTTCTTGTCAGAAACCACTGGACTGATTTCAATATAATTTTGCAGAAATGTTCCTTTGGTGATCCTCTACCAAGATTGTTCAAGCCATTTGGATTCGTGAAAAAACATGGCCACCAGGGGGCTGGGCTTATTTTCCCTATATATCTATAAAAGAAACTTTAAAAATCTTCTTGTCAGAAACAACTGGACCAATTTCAATATAATTTTGCAGAAATGTTTCTTTGGTGATCCTCTACCAAGATTGTTCAAGCCATTTGGATTCGTCAAAAAACATGGCCGCCAGGGGACAGGGCTTATTTTCCCTATATATATCTATATAGAAAACTTTAAAAATCTTCTTGTCAGAAACCACTGGACCGATTTCAATATAATTTTGCAGAAATGTTCATTTGGTGATCCTCTACCAAGATTATTCAAGCCTTTTGGATTCGTCAAAAAACATGGCCGCCAGGGGGCGGAGCTTATTTTCCCCATATATCTATATAAAAAAGTTTAAAAATCTTCTTGTCAGAAACCACTGGATGGATTTCAATATAACACAGCAGGATTGTTTCTTTTGTAACCTTCTACCAAGATTGTTCAAGCCGTCATGATTCGTCAAAAACCATGGCCGCCAGGGGGTGGGGCTTTTTTTTCCCTATATATCTATATAGAAAACTTTAAAAATCTTCATGTCAGAAAGCACTAGACCAATTTCTATATAACTAGGCAAAAATGTTTCCTTAGTAATCCTCTTCCAAGATTGTTCAAGCCGTCATGATTTGTCAAAAAACATGGCCACTAGGGGGCGGGGCTTATTTTCCCTATATATCTATATATAAAACTTTAAAAATCTTCTTGTCAGAAACCACTGGACCGATTTCATTAATACTTGGCAGAAATCTTTCCTTGTTGACCCTCTACCAAGATTGTTCAAATTATCATGATTCTTCAAAAAACATGGCCGCCAGGGGGCGGGGCTTATTTTCCCTATATATCCATATAGAAAAGTTTAAAAATCTTCTTGTCAGAAACCAATGGACCAATTTCAATATAACTTGGCAGGAATGTTGCTTTGGTGACCCTCTACCAAGTTTGTTCAAGCCGTCATGATTCATCAAAAAACATGGCCGCTACGGGGCGGGGCATATTTTCCCTATACGAGGGATGTTCGAAATGAATTGCTTATTGCCCTCTAGCTCAATATCCACGTGGGGCACAATAAAAACCAATACATGCCTGTATAGGGCTATTCAATATCTACACAATGGTGTATAAATGTACATGTTAGACTAAGTGTAAGACATAAAATTTACCATTTGAATACACGCAGTCATTGACCACTGCAGTAAAAATGGTTGGTAGAAGCGTCAACAAAAAACATCAAAGCTCGCTAAAAAACTTGGTTGTTCTTTGAAGAAGCTGATGACTGAAATTTCTACTGCTTTTGGACCTTCTTGTGTGTCTTATGACACAGTTCGGCAGTGGAAAAAGAAATTTGAGTCTGGTGTACAGTCCATCAAAAATGCACGGAAATCAGGTAGGCCAAAATCTGCATCTCGTAAAGAAATTATTTCCAAAATAAAGGAAATCATTGAAGGAGATGCCAGATTTACAGTTCGTGATATTGCACGAAAGGTAGGCATATCACTATCAACGGTTCACCTTATTTTGAAGAAGCATTTGAAAGAAAGATTTCTGCTAGATGGGTGCCGCATCTGTTGACTGACGAGCAAAAGAGGCAACGGGTTAAAGTGGCCAAAAGCTGCTTCAAATGTTTCCAAAATATGACAAAAAGCAGTTTGCCAACGTCGTCACAGGTGATGAAACCTGGGTCCATTATTTTGAGCCCGTCAGAAAGGTTAGCAATAAGATCTGGGTCACTAAACACAGCAAACGCCCAATAATTGCCAAACGTTCTTTGAGTACAAAGAAGGTTTTGTATGCAACCTTCTTCTCTGGTGAAGGAGTCGCAATAAAAGTGCCACTGAAAAAGGGCAAAAGCATCACCGGAAAGTACTACAAAGACGTAGTACTGAAGAAACTGAAAAAGTATTATCAGAAACGACGCCCTGCCACTGGTTTTAAACATGTCCGTCTTCTACATGACAATGCCCCAGCTCATACCTCCGCAATAGTTACGGCGTTTTTGAAGAAAGAAAAAGTAACTGTTTTGCCTCACCCCCCATATTCCCCAGACCTTGCCCCATGTGATTTCTTTTTGTTTCTGAAATTGAAAGCATTCCTTGCTGGGCGGAAATACCAGTCCCGACAGGCACTTGGATCTGCCATTCATCAGTACCTTATTACTGTGCCCAAATCAGCGTACCGTGACGCCTTCAAGAAGTGGATACATCAGCTGAAACTTTGCATTTCTAGCCATGGGGAGTACTTCGAGGGCATGAAATGAGTACTTTTGGGCTAACTTGAAATTTGAAGTCTCCAGATAGAAATAAACAATTCATTTGGAACATCCCTCGTATATCTTTATAGAAAACATTAAAATTCTTCTCGTAAGAAACCGTTGGCTCGAGTTCAATGTAACTTGACAGGAATGTTGCTTTGGTGACCCTCTACGAAGATTGTTCAAGCCATCATGATTCGTTAAAAAACATGGCCACTAGGGGTGGGGCTTATTTTGCCTATATATCTATATAGAAAATTTTAAAAATCTTCTTGTCAGAAACCACTGGACCAATTTCATTATAACATGGTAGAAATCTTTCCTTGTTGACCCTCTACCAAATTTGTTCAAGTTGTCATGATTCTTCAAAAAATATGGCCGCCAGGGGGAGAGGCTTATTCTCCCAATATATGTATATAGAAAAGTTTAAAAATCTTCTTATCAGAAACCAATGGACCGATTTCAATATAACTTGGCAGGAATGTTTCTTTGATGACCCTCTACCAAGATTGTTCAAGCCGTCATGATTCGTCAAAAAACATGGCCGCTAGGGGGCGGGGCATATTTTCCCTATATGTCTATATAGAAAACTTTAAAAATCTTCTCGTAAGAAACCGTTGGATTGAGTTCAGTGTAACTTGACAGGAATGTTGCTTTGGCGACCTTCTTCCAAGATTGCGCCCTCATGATACATCAAATAACATGGCCATCAGGGGGTGGGGCTTATTTTCTGTATATATCTGTATAGAAAACTTTAACATTCTTCTTGTCAGAAACCACTTGACTGATTTCAATATTACTTGGCAGGAATGTGACCCTCTACCAAGATTGTTCAAGCAATCATGATTTGTCAAAAAACATGGTTGCTAGGGGTGGGGCTTATTTTCCCTATATATCCAGATAGAAAACTTTAAAAATCTTCTTGTCAGAAACCACTGAGCTGATTTCAATTTAACTTGGCAGGATTTTTCCTTTGATGACCCTCTACCAAGTTTGTTCAAGCTGTCATGATTTGTCAAAAAACATGGCCGTTAGGGGGTGGGGCTTAATTTCCCTATATATCTAGATAAGACATTTTAAAAATCTTTTTGTCAGAAACCACTGGACCAATTTCAATATAACAGCAGAATTGTTCCTTTGGTGACCCTCTTTCAATATTCAGTTCAAGCCATCATGTTGCATGAAAAAAACATGGCCACTGGGGTGCAGGGCTATAAAATTTATACAAAAATCTTAGAGCAGTGAACTTGGCTGAAACTTCAACAGTAAGTATGCAAAGCTGTTTGCTCAGGTGAGCGATATAGGACCATCATGGTCCTCTTGTTAGATCTACTGGCCGAAGGCTAGAAGAACTTATGTTATACCGTGGTTCCCATCTGTCCATGTGTATGTACGTCCGTCAGTTAACTTTTCTCATTTATGCGATAAAGTCCACAATTTTGATCCGATTCTTTTGAAATTTGCACAGATGTTTTGTATCATTGTAAGGATTAATCCAATTGAAAGTAAAGAAAATCTGTCTCACATTATGGGAAAAGGGCTCTTTTAAAATTTTGGTTAAGTTTTTTCTGGTTTACACAATAAAGTCCACATTTTTTTATCCGATCCTTTTGAAACTTGCACAGATTGTTTGTATCATTGTAAGGATTAACCCTATCAAAAATGATGAAAAATCCATCAAATATTAGGGAAATTTTGGTTAATTTTTATACCCTGCCACACTATAGTGGCGGGGTATTATGGTTTCACGTTGGACGTCTGTGTGTCCGTCCATCCATCTGTCAGTCGTCTGTCTGTCCGTCCATCCATTTTTCGTTTCCGGATGATAACTTGAGTAAACATCAATGCATTTTCATGAAACTTGGTGTGTGCATTGATAATATGGAGATCTGGTTTTGGATTGTTAATGGGCAAATTTCATCAAACTTTTACGGAGTTATCTGCCTGCGACAATGGCGGGGTATTATAGTTTAATGTTCTTATTTTCTTGTTTGCACGATAAAGTCCACATTTTTTATCCAATTCTTTGAAACTCACACAGATTGTTTGTATCATTGTAAAGATAAAGCCTATCGAAAATGAAGAAAATCCGTCAAACATTATGGAAAAAGGAGCTTTTTAAAATTTTGGTTGATTTTCTCGTTTATGATATAAAGTCCACATTTTTGATCCAATTCTTTTGAAACTTGCAAGGATTGTTTGTATCATTGTAAGGATTAGCCTATTGAAAATAAAGAAAAGCTGTCGCTCATTATGGGAAAAGGGCCCTTTTAAAATTTTGATTAATGTTTTCTTGTTTACGTGATAAAGTCAACATTTTTTTATCTGATTCTTTTGAAACTTGCACAGATAGTTTGTATCATCATCATAGACATCAACCCTATTAAAAATGAAGAAGATCCTTCAAACATTATGGGAAAAGGAACCATTTCAAAGTTTGGTTAATGATTTCTCGTTTACACGATAAAGTCCACACTTTTTATCCAATTCTTTCGAAACTTGCACAGATTGTTTGTATCATCATAGATATTACTGTGAGACCAGAAAACAAAGCTCAGTAATCAGTGGGTAGGACCTGGTTCCCCAGGGCCCAAGATATTAATTCAAGACACAATCCCTTGACCGGCAGGGTGATAGCAAATGTGTTTTGGGACGTACACCAAAGAAACAATTCTGCAGGACATTTTACCAAAGGGGAGTACAATAACTGACAAGTATTCTGCAAACTTAAAAACTCTGAACTTAAAAAAAATCCCTGGATTTCATTTCTGATCTTATGATGCTTTAAGGTTTTTGTCTGCAGTATTTTAAAAGTTTACGTCTATGCCTCAACTGACTTTTCAGTTTGTATAACAAAATGATTTTTTTTAAGCTGTTAAAAGAAGTATTTGCTTTTCTCTGTTGATTTTGAATTTTTGTAGTTTCATAACAGCCGCAAAAATGACCTACCTTATCAATTTCTGCATCATTTAGTCATCCTTACAGTGGAAACAAAAAATAATAATACAAAAAGAAAAACATTTTAATATAATTTTTATTTTAACTGATCAGTAAAATAAAACTAGTTATGATAGGTTTTATACTACTTCATGGCAAACCTTTGCCAGTCTATAATCTTGTGTAAAGCACCAGACAAAAAACAAAAATACAAAAAAGAAACACACAACTTTTTGATAGATGTTGAAAAGGCAGCATATTTATTACAAATGGTGAAACTAAATCATTACTGACCAGGTAATTCAAGGGAAGTAACTCTTCAGGTCATGTCAGTTAACTACTGTAGCATAGCAACACCAAACAAATAGTTTTATTATGCAGATAATCTTGATTTGGTATTTAATGATCAAAGTATTTGATATTACAGTATCTCATATCAATACTCAACACAGCTAAATTTGGAGTTACTATTTGGCCAATTATACGAGTCTATCAAATTTCGGGTATGTATATGTGTTTTATATTGATCGTATATTGGAGGCAACTACGTTATTGATCCAACTCATTGACCTTGTTTGACAGTATTTAAACTGTGTTATCAATATCTGTGAGGACTGGAAAAAAATAATTGCTCCTGTCATGGTAGATGAATAAATATTCTACAGATCATATTCAAATGTAAATAACATTTTTATCTTTTCTTATGAATTGTATATATCATAGCTCTAGATAGGGTACTTTTGTCAACCCGAAAATATTGATATTTTTGTTATTTCTGCTCAAAAACATAATGTTATAGGTACTTAGAAGCACCTCATCAAGGCGCATCTAATGAGTACCAACAACATATGTTTTTTGTAAAGAAATAAGAAAAATATTATCCGGATACCCACTCTTATATGGAACAATGGTATATTTTCTTCAGCAAGTTTGTGTTTGCATGAAAATGTACTAATTCACTTGCATGCCGCTGATAAAGACACCTTGACAATAGTCAGTAATCATCCATCCATTTATATAATGACAACATTAGACTTAGGATTTATCGCTCTCAGTCAGAAAGAATATTTAACAATGGACCTCTTAACCTTTATATCACAATTACAACTGCAGCAGACGACATTTAGAACATTTTGTTGTTATTTTTTTTTTTTTTTTTTTTTTTTTAAAGAAAAAAAGTCTTGACATATCATGCAAAGGGTCTGCTTGGCAGACCATTTGCATGAAATTTTAAGATTTATTTTCTCTGAAAATAAAAAAAAAAAAAAATAAAATAGAATGTCTTCTGCTTTAAATTTTGTTTGGCACTTTAAGGGTTAACCCTTAACATGTTGTTCAAAATCGTAGCAGATATTTTAGAATTTATTTTTTTTTTTTTTCTTTCTAAGGAAATAAGGCTTGCTAGTTCATGTGAATGGCCTTTGGCACTTTTGCACATTGAACTTGAAATTAGTGGTTGAATAAAAGACTGATAAGGATAGTACCTATTATGATGCCTTTTTTCCAGTGAAAAGGAGGGGCAAAAAATTTGCAAAGAACTGAATCCTCTGCAGAAAATGCTTAACCATGGCCATGTGGGTAGGGGGTAATTTTTTTCTGAGACAATCATTACATTAAGCCGGCTGACATTTTGTATTTAAACACTCACGTTTTTTTAGAAAAACATATGAGTAGCTTGTGAGCATTTTTTCTTTCATTTCAATTTTTTGTATATTAATGTTTAATGCTTAAAACTTCAAGCAAAAAATTTTGTTATAGACAACAGTTTATTTATTTATTTATTTATTTATTTTTTTTTCAGAGAGAATAAGTTGAATAAGTCAATATTTCATATGGATCATCTGCTTGGCAGATGTCAAGATATATTTTCTTTGAAAAATAAAAAAAAGTAGTTCAGAATGTTGTCTGCTGCAGTTGTGACTGTCTCTCTAACGCTTGGCATGCTGGGTAAAAATTACAGCAGACGACATCTTGAAATATTTTTCTTATTTTTCCTAGAAAATAGGATTTGACACTTCATGCTAGTTATCTCATAAGGAGAAAATTTGCATGAAATGTCAGATCCTATTTCCTACCTAAAATAAGAAAAAACATGAACATTTTACTGGCTCCTGGCCCAGTAATAATATCGTCAGTTTGTCATCTACTGAATCTGGCCATAGGTTGATAAGTGTTATGGGTTATTTTTATAAAGCTAATGATGCCTAGAACAGCAGTGATAAAAATTATACTCCATTTCATAACTGGGGAATTTCTTTTGTCTTTCAGTATATTTGTTGTCCAACACCTTTGCATTTGCAGCTGTATGTCCTCATGAAAATTTTACTGGCTCCTGGCCCAGTAATATAACTGGCAAGCCTTCAGTTATTGGTGCAATAAATCTTGGCATGCTACAGATTAATTTTGCAGACAAAATGACAATTTTCTTAACTATACCCTAGCAAACTATATTTGTGGGGGTGTACTGTTTTCACATTGTTTGTCCATCCATCAGTTAGTCTGTCAGTAACACATTGTTGGGCAGTGGATACCTAATAAGCCATGCTTATTAACACTTTTTTATTGTTTTCCCAGAAAAGCGTGATTTTTCTCCTAATGAGACTAATCACATGAAATGTCAAGCTCTGTTTTCTAGGAAAAAATTAAGAAAAAATGTTTCTAACTATGGTCTGCTGATATTTTGATCTGGCATGAAAAAAGTACTAAAGAACAGTTGTACCATCAAGTAGAGCATAGAATAACCTTGTATTGGTTTCCTGTCTATAGTAACATGGGTCATTAATGTATACATAGCCCCAGATAAGGCATTTTTTTTTTTCATTCAAAAAATACTGATATTTTTCTTATTTCTTCATGAAATGCTGAGGCACCTGTAATGAGTACCCACAACAGTTAATGTCCTATATACCTGTATACTCCTGTCGGCAGTATGGTCTACCATAATTACCCAAAATATTCAGACACTTTAACCTTTGTCCTGCTGAACCCGGATATACCCTGCCTTTGCAAACAGTGTTGATCCAGATCAGTTGGCTGCTGAAGAAGCCAACTGATCTGGATCTGCACTGTTTGTCATTAAGTATATGAATTTGTATCAACAATCAGGATCAAGCAATCTGATTGGCTGCAAATTAGAAGTGGGCATGGCAATTTAATTTATTCAGCAGAACAAGGGTTAAGGAGACTAGATATACTTGGTACATTTTTCAGCCATTTTTACATGGGAGACAACTTTTGTGACTTCCTGTTTCTTTCCATTGCATCAGATATCTTCTGTAAAGAGATCTGCTCTAAATGGAAAACAATTTGCTCCCCTTAGGGGTTTTACTCTAAAAGGAAAGAATTTGCTCCCAAGAGGAGCAAATTCTTTTCTTTTAGAGTAGGCCTGTTTTTAGAAAGGAGACAAAACAAATTTGACAGAGTTGCCTCCTCTGAAAGTGTACCAATTCCCTTTAACACATTGAAGACCCCTAAATGGGTAACTGGCAAACAATGCAGACCCAGATCAGATGCCACAGAATGTGATGTCTGATCAGGGTCTCCACTGTTCGCAAAAAGTTCAACCATTTTCCTTTGGGAATAACTATATAATATTGCCTGACATACTTAAAATCGAAAATGGACTCTTCCAATATATAGTGTGGGAGAGTTTATTCAGTCTTTAATGGGTTAATTCTTTACGATACTTGTTCTAATATTTGAAAAACTCTTTTTTTATACCCCATCACACAATAGTGGCGGGGTATTATGGTTTCACATTGGACATCCGTGTGTCTGTCTGTCCATCTGTCCATCCGTCTTACATCCATCTGTCAGTTTTTCGTTTCCGGATGATAACTTGAGTAAACATCAATGGATTTTCACCAAACTTATTGATATTATGGATATCTGGTTTGGAATTGCTAATGGGCAAATTTCGTCAAATTTTATCGGAGTTATCTGCCCAAGACACACCCATATTTTCGTTTCCGGACAATAACTTGAGTAAATAACACAGGATTTTAACCAAACTTGCGAGATGCATTGAAATTAAAAAGAGCTGGTTTGGGATTGCTAATGGGCAAATTTCGTCAAATTTTTACGGAGTTATCTGCCCAAGACACGCCCATATTTTTGTATCTGGACGATAACTTGAGTAAATAACAACTTGAGGAATTTTAACCAAACTTGCTATATATATTGACATTAAGGAGATCTGGTTTGGAATTGCTAATGGGCAAATTTCGTCAAAATTTTACGGAGTTATCTGCCCAAGACGCCCATATTTTCGTCTCCGGACGATAACTTGAGTAAATAACAAGGGATTTTAACCAAACTTGCTATATGCATTAACATTATCTGTTTTGGAATTGCTAATGGGTAAATTTCGTCAAATTTTTACGGAGTTATTTTTATGAATTTACTATCACACGCCCATAACAAGGCCTTTTAACCAAACTTGCTATTTGCATTGATATTATCAAGATCTGGTTTAGGATTGTTATCTGTCCCGCCGTCATTTTCTTTCCAGACATTTTCGCAACGATAACTTTAATTAATACATAAACAAATAATTGCTGTGGTGGGGTATTATGCTTGCTGTGCTAAATTATTTTCTATACCTGTTCATGTATATAAAACTGATGGATAAGTTGCAAACAGTGTACACCCTGATCAGATGTGTTCAGTATGTACTGATCTGTGTCTACAGTTTGCTCAGACTTGTCTGTCTTAATATTTGGCGTAAATAAGGTAAAATACATTTTTTTCTGTAGTCTGATCGAAGTTGTCAAAATTGTCTGACTTTGTTATCTGGTCGGTCTAGTATCTAAAAATAAGACCATAGAGATATTTTATTGTCAATGGATTTTAAGTATTGAATTCTCTTACATAACTTAACCTTTAAAGTGCAAAGCAAACTTGCAGTAGACTGCAAAGCAAATTTACAGCAGGCAACATTCTCTTTTTTTTTTTCAGAGAAAATAAGACTTAACATTTCATGTAAATTGCTTGCTAGGCAGATGATTCACATGAAATATCAAATTGTATTTACTCTGAAAAAAAAATGAGAATTTTGTCTGCTGCAGTTGTGATTGTCGCTTTAAGGATTAATAAATACCAATAATCAATGGTGCATTGATGACAAGATACTTGTCTCATTGTTTTTTGTTTTTTTTTAAAATGGGAAACAGCTAAAATTGCACTACTGCAGGGGAAAACATGTCTATGAAATTTTATCCTCTTCTCCCTAACCCCTCCCACCCCAACCCCACCCCCATACCCCTCCCTCATCCCACCCTCATGCTTACACACCACACACACACACACACACACACTACCCTACTCTACCATGTACAAACCAGATAATAAGTAAATGAAAATAATAGATTGATAGCTTTTTGAAATTTATCCCCTTCCCCTTTCCCCTGTCTGCCCCAATCCCCATCACCCCACCCTCGCACACATACGCATACAAACAAAAGAGGAAAAAATGAGGGACAAGAAAATAAGTAAATTAAGAAAATCCAAAAGAATAACATTTGAATTTTCTTGCTTTTTGTTGCTTTATTGAAAACGTAAGACAAGTACACACAAAATATATATAAAAAAAAAAAAAAAAAAAAAAGATAATAGGAATGATGCTACAACTTCTGTGCTTTATAAATATAAATGGTATAAGCAGAAGAATGCTTACTACAGTAAATGTCCTAAAATTTCAAATACTTTATTCGATACATTCTTGGCTTAAATTTTGCTTTTTATGCATTTGTCTCTTTCAATGCTTAGTGGAATGGCAAACAGTGAAGACCCTGATCAGACTGCTCCTTACTGATCTGGGTCTGCACTGTTTGCATATGACATTTGTCAGAAACTTTGGTGTTCCAAATTTTAGAACTTAGCGTACATCATACAGTGAATACTGAAATTTCAGTGCAAAACATGGGAATTCTATGCTTTATCATGGTCAGTAACATTTATCAAATTATATTTGAATGTATATGTTTTTCCATAATACACTGGTACCATTTTATAAGACAGTTTCGGATATAAGATGGTTTAAAGATGGACCCCAAAAGTGTTGTATCCAAACAAAACTGTATAGATTATATAGAAAAATGGCCACAAATGGTCATTTTGCTATATACATGTAATCTAATATCTTTGTTTGGATACAACAGATGTTTAGCTTTTGGATCCCAGCAATAGTGTTATAGAGATGTGGTATACTACTGTAATAAGCCTAAGTACTGAGACAGATTGGCCTTTGCAAGCAGTGTAGATCCAGATCAGATGCTGCAGAAACTGAAATCTGATCAGGATCTACACTGTTTGCCATACATACAACAATATTTTAGACACCTCAAGAGGTAGTAGAATGGACTATTTCAAATTTTAGGACAAGTATGGAAAATAAATAAGGTGCCTCAATATTTAGGATTATTATGGTACCCTACTTAAAAAAAAAAAAAAGTTCTGTCACCAATAAAATTATTTTATGCCTGTAACTGTAGTTTTAAGCCTTGTCCTGCTGAATAAAATCAGATGCCACACCCTTTTCAAATTTTCAGCCGATCAGATTACTTGATCCAGATTGTTGATACAAATTCACATCCTGAATAGCAAACAGTGCAGATCCAGATCAGTTGGCTTCTTAGAAGCCAACTGATCTGGATCTACACTGTTTGCAAAGGCAGGGTATATCTGGGTTCAGCAGGACAAGGGTAAATAGTGTAGTTGCGTAGTGCTTCCATTCAATATACCATAATGATATATCTACCTGTTCAGGTATTGTGACAAGGTTGATCTGTGTGACACAGGCAGACAAGGACATTTACAATATTCAGTCCCTTATTAATGAAAACTGTATGTTTATATTGGAGATCAATATGGGGGAACAATAAGTGAACAAACAGTCACTTTAATCCGCACAAAGTTAACACCATGCCGTTTAGAAAATATCAGTTAGTTTGTGACAACAACAGAATGAGGGAGAAACTACTTAGGGAGAAAATAAGGAAAGTGTCACTCATAGAAACGGATGATACACTTGACTTAAGGAATAGAAATTTTGTGTGTGAAGTTAGAAAATCTCCAAGAGCACCACAGTATGAGATTCATTATCAACCAGTAAAGGTTGAGGGGATACAAGCGGTAGGTGTTCCCAGGTGGTGATGACAGGGTTTAAGCAGGAGTTTAGTTTAAGTGTGACTTTCATTTTAAACCTTGAACACTGAATACGGGCAAACTGAACAAATAGCAAGTGGCTTTTTTCAAAGTGTTTCGCTGAAAATAAGGATTGACAGTTCATTCCGATTGCCTACTTCAGAGAAAATTGCATTAAAATGTCAAGCTTTTTCTTTTTCTTTTTTTTTTTTTTTTAAATAATTAACCTTTAGCATTTCCTACACAATTGAGCAGACTCCACATGTGTGACATTTCCCACAGAAAAAAAGGCTTCACATTTCATTAAAGTTGTCTCCTTTGCAAAATGTATTAAAACATATTTTTTTAACCTTTACCACTCTCTGAGCATTTTCAGCAGACGACAAAATGATGATATTTTTCTTATTTTACCCAGAAAACAGGATTTGACATTTCATGCAAATTGACAATTTGCATGAAATGTCAAATCCTGTTTTCTGGGAAAAATATGAAAAATATTTCAAAATGTCATCTGCTGAAAATTTTACCCAGAGTGCTAAGCGTTTAAGATGTAGTAAAACAGAAAAGATTCACTTACAAAGTGTGCATTTGTGTGTCTCATAAAAACTGACTAGTAAAAATATTTTACCTGTTTAATGCTTAGCATATTTTTGGTAAAATTTTCAGCAGACCACACGCTGAGATATTTTCTTAATTTTCCCAGAAAACTGTTTTGTCATTTCATGCAAATTGTCTCCATTTGGAGACAATTTGCATGAACTGTCAAATCCTATTTTCTGGGAAAATAAGAAGATATCATTTTGTAGTCTGCTGAATCTGAGAGTGGTAAAGGTTAAGCAAATTCTTCCATAAGCAAAGGTCCTTTTGACTTGATGCTTGGTTTTACTGTGTGTACGAATATTCATTAAAGATAAATTTCAAAGTTACATAGATTTTTGATTTGCTTGGGTCTATTTTAAGCATATAAATATTTGGCTTTTCTTTTGAAATCCAGTTTTGCTTTACTTTATAAGTGAATGCAAGGTATTATTGAACACAAGATTATAATTATGTAGAAAAACAAATATTTGCTGTCGCCAAAACATATATAAGTACAAGACACTTGTTCAAGCTTTTAAAACTAGTCAAACTCTTCCACACATGTACGGCTAAAGTGATAATACACCACTCAAAACTTGCTATGCTTTAAATTTTCCAAATAAAAGTAATTTTTTATGGTGTCCCAATACACTGTAACCTCTTCATAAGACGGTTCATTATAAGACAAGAGTTTAAAATTTGACCCCTACAGTGTTGTATCCAAACAAAAATGTATAGATTATATAGAAAAAAGTGACCATAAATGTATCAAAAAAATGTATAGATTATATAGAAAAAATGACCATAAATGTATCCAAAAAAATGTATGAATTATATAGAAAATGACCATGAATGTATCCAAACAAAATTTATAGACTATATAGAAAATGACAGATGTATCCAAACAAAAATGTAAAGATTATATAGAAAATAACTATAAATGTATCCAAACAAAAATGTATAGATTATACAGAAAAATGACCATAAATGGTCATTTTTCTATATAATCTATACATTTTTTTGGATACAACATGTTGATTAAGTGAACACAGCTTTTGCTTTGGATCCCAACAATAGTATTATTAAGAGGTTGTGATGTATTTAGGATAAATATGGTAATTATCAGTGCAGGTATTCTGGCTAATTATAGGATATCTTTGAAAGAAGTGTTTCATGAAATATTCACAGGCCTGTTATTTTATGAGGTCTTTCTGTTTAAATGACCTTACAACATATGCAACCAGTGTAGGCCCAGACGTGAAAATATGAAATATCAAGACTCTCTGCGCAAACAAAAAAACAAAACAAAAAAAAACGACAACAACAACAACAGAGTATCATCTGCTGCTAATGTGACTGGCACTTTAAGGGTTAACTTAGAGAACCCACAAGTGCCAAGGTCTAGCAGTAACAGGGTCCTTTGACACATTTACTATTTTCCATGAAAAGCATTCATCAGGATAGTATAATCCAAATTCACAGCAAATTTTCTCTGACGTCATTCAGAATTATTTTACTTACTGTGACAGTTGCGTCCTCTCGTTGAGAGGACTTAATCAGACTGTGACCTTGACCTTAGTGATGTCATTGTCTTTATCCACTGCTGGACTAGTTTCAAGCAGTGAACAAAGGCCTGTAGATGGGGCTGAGATGATAGACCTCTGTCCCTGTTCATCACCTGGGTGTACCCTCTTATCTGGATAGCCTCCTTGATCTGTCTCAGTTTTTTTAATTGCTCTCTGTCAATCACTTTAACCCTTCCCATTCAATTACATGGTTCAAACAGGCTATATAGTCCATCACTGCACTTTTATACATTACAGTTTCAGATTGTGTTCATCCTGCTAGTGTGAATACTTGTGGGCTGTTTTGGGAGTCAGTCTTATGTTCGGTCATTCATGCGCCTAGCTTTCTGCCCGTTTCTCCCCCATATACCATGTCACATTTTTGCATGGGATCCTGTAAACACAGCCACACACATTTTCACTTTGTCTGTCAGTGCACTACTGATTTCCTGAGGGTGCTATGAAGTCTTCTCAATGAGAGGATGAAACTGTCACAGTAAGTCAAATAATTCTGAATAAGTCAGAGAAAATTCACTGTGAATTTACTGTGTTTGCCTGTAATTAGATGAAGTCTGCTGCATTAACATCATGGCTTGTAAACTATCTGAACTATAACTATAAACATGATACTAAAATGTCAACTGCTATTTGGGCTAACAATGTAGCCCCTCTAATTTGACTGACCTTTTCAGCTAATATTTTCTACATGTATATTTACTCCAAATACAATGTACATGTATGTGAACATCTAAGCAGTATGGGGTGAGGGAAAGGGAAGATGGTTATGACTATATTCCCCTTGGGGAAGGAAGGGCCTGGACCGTCTTCATCCCTCCCACTTTGGCAGTCTTCACCCATTGGCAAATAAATTGCCTTGGCCATCTGACACTCCCCCTGGTTATCTTCCCCATCTTCATATAAGTGTTGGCTTGGCCATCATATTTGAACCCTTGTCATGCTGAATAAATTAAGATGCCATGCCCACTTCTAATTTTCAGCCAATCAGATTACTTGATCCAGATTTTTGTTATAAATTTGCATACTTGATGGCAAACAGTGCAGATCCAGATCAATTGGCTTTTTCAGAAGCCAACTGATCTGGATCTGCACTGTTTGCAAAAACAGGGTATATCCGGGTTCAGCAGGACAGGACAAGGGTTAACCCTCAGTACCTTTCTCCGTTTGATATTAGAATAATTGTATGAAGAAATACACTCTTAATTATCAGACAGAGGCAAATGATGGATTTGAATATAAACATACAAAGCAGTTGAGGTGAGTCGACGGTGGGGATTGGGTTTGGGATGCACAGATAACCAGGCTTAGTTAGTCAGACCTGGCTATCATACCCCTTCCTCCACCTAAGTCAGTCCAGTCCATGTCTGATACATGTATTAGATAATCAGAGAGCTTAAACATAGAGAGAAGGGAGTTTTGCAGTGGTTGTTGATATATACAGGCAAATTAATCTGGCCTGTCCATATCTGCATGGTGAGCATAACCCAATATTAACTCTTTTCTTGTTGCATTTTCCTCTGATCTGGAAGGGTCCCCTTACCTATGTATCAACTATTTCCCCTTATTTTTATCCATTTTATATATACTAGCACTTCTGGTGTCCCAATAAACAACTTTAATAATAATAAAACTGCCATGATCACATGACATCCACAGGACATCCACAGGATTGTGATTGCAGACAATTATCTGTTGTAGATATGTACATGAACAAAAAAAAAAAAAAATCAAAAGATTTGTGCAAAATGTAAGGAAGAATTTGATCACTTGCATTGGATTCACCTACCATTTGTGTGCATTTATCATTCTTTATGTAGAGGCTGCACAGGGATCCTGTTGGGCCAGATAGGGTGGCACTGAAAAATAGGAAAATCAGAAAATGGTGAATTCTAACTTAATTTTGAAGAATAATTTCACTGAATGACCTTGAATGCTGACTAAGATAGGTTTATGTTAACCTTTACCACTTTTTGGGCTTATTCAGCAGACAACAAATTGATATTTTTATGCCCCCAACTCCAAAGAAGTTGAGGGGCATATTGGTTTGGCCTTGTCCATCTGTCCATTACGCTTTTAGGTGCTTGTGAAACTAGAGAATGGCTTATGCTAGATACTTGAAATTTTATCCTTGGCATGAGCACAAAACGTAAGCAAACCCTTTTTTTTTCCCGTCGGACCTAGTATGGTAGAGTTATGCCCCTTTTCTGACTGCCATTATAGCATTAGAAAAAACCTTGTCAACACAATATCTGGAGAATGCTTGAGCTAGAATTCTTATATATGTATTTGGCAGGCATATTAAGGATCAGTGTGTAGACAACCTGATTAACTTTTGAGCAAATTCTGTAAAATTTTGATGGAGTTATACCCCTTTTCAGACTTTGCTATTATAGCAATAGGAAAACCTTGTCAACATGATATCTAGAGAACAGCTTGAGCTAGGAAGCTGATATTTTCATACTGTTAAGGATCAATGTTTAGATGACCTGATTAACTTTTGAGCAAAATTGTAAATAATTGGCAGTTATGTTCCTTCAACTTTATCTATATTGCAATGGAAAAACATTGTCAACAGCGAGCAAATTCCATAAAATATTGACTCAGTTACGCCCCTTTTTTTTACTTTGCCATTATAGTAGTTGGAAAACCTTGTCAACACAATATCTAGGGAACCGCTTAAAGTAGGATCCTGACATTTTGCCAACTATTTGTGATCAATGTTTAGTTGACCTGATTAACTTTTGAGCTAATTTGGTAAAAAATTGGCTGAGTTAAGTCCCTTTTGACTTTGCCTTTATTACAGTGGGAAAATCTTGTCAACATGATGTCTAGAAAACCACTTTAACTAGGATCCTGATATTTTGCACACAGTGTAGAATCAATGTTTAAATGACCTGATTAACTTTTGATTGAATTCTGCAAAAAATTGGCAGAGTTATGCCCCTTTCCACATTGCCAGTATTACAATGGAAAAACTTTGTCAACACAATATCTAGAAAACTGCTTGAGCTAGGATACTGATATTTTGAACACAGTTTAGGATCAATAATAAGATGACCTGATTAACCTTTTAGCAAATTCCGTAAAATATTGAATACTACATTGTATTAAAGTGTATTACAGTGGGTACCTTGTGTGAACAACTCCTCTTACAGTTTTATACCGACCAGTTTGAAACTTTGCAGGCCCTGTTATCATGGCCTGCAGATGTGCATGTGGTTTTGGCATTAAGATCAATTTAATTTTTGCTACTTTTCTTTTTGACTTTCGAACTTAGCCATTTTTGATGCTTAAGTATTACAGTCAATGCATATATAAGGGAAAGCATATAGTTGGGGGCCTAGTGTTTTACAAACACATTTTTTAGTTCTTATTTTTCTCAGAAAATAGGTTTTGACATTTCATGTGAATTGTCTTCTTATTTTCTGGGAAAAATAAGAAATGTATTTCAAAATGTTGTCTGCTGAAAATTTTACCCAGCATGCTAAATATTAAATTTGCTCCTCTGTTGGAGAACCCAGAACTAATGGGTGAGCCTCGTTTCTGGAGATCCTGACACACACTCAAATAGGTCTATCTCTCAAAAGTATAAATATATGTGAATGGCAGGATAAGGGTTGAAATCCAATGGTCAAATGAACAGACAGGTTTGGTCTATTGAATTAATAACCCTAAATACTGGGACAGACAGGCCTCAGCAAACAGTGTAGATCCAGATAAGCCACTGCAGAATGTGGCATCTGATCAGGGTCTACACTGTTTGCCACTTGTCTAGCAATATTTTAAAAAGCTCATCAGGTAAGAATAGACCTTTTCAAATTTTAGAACAAGTATTGTAAGTATTAAATTGTCCCAATACTTAGGGTAAATACAGTAAAATGTGAGTATTTCAATCTTTTCTTTGTCACAACCCTTTACTGTGGCAGTTGAACATTTCATAGTGATACACTACTGTTTTTGAATTGAGATTTAAAATTGTAGAGAAGTCACCAAATCTCTTATCCCTAAAACATTAGCAAATTAAACCAGCAATAGAATTACATGTATTAACAATAAAACATTTAACTTTAAGCTAGAATAGCATGTTGGGTAAAAATTTTAGCAGATGACACATTGAAATATTTTTTCTTATTTTTCTCAGAAAACAGGACTTTGACATTTCATGCAAATTGTCTCTTTGGGAGATCATTTGCATGAAATATCAAGTCCTGTTTTCTAAAAAAGAAAAAAAAATATTGTTAATTTGTTGTTTGCTGAATTTGCCAGCTAAAATCCAGTCTGTGCTAGGTATATTGCCTTACATGAATTTTTATTTGATTAATCTTTTATATCGGGTCTATTTGTGTGTCATTTTAATCCAAGTTTGACTTTATCTATAGAGTTTCTTAGGTTAAATCTGATTAAAATGTTTGCCAGACACTCTTAAGTGTAAGAAAATCTTTGTTGATATACACTATGAAAAATTAATTTACAACTACCATTTGGAGGTCTTATACATGTTGCTTGTTAAGTGTGTTTATACACTATAATATAATATACTATACTCTCGTATAATATCATAATACATGTATACCGGTAATATACCGTGATATAATATACACCATAACCTCTTTATAACATTGTTGTTGGAATCCAAAGCAAAAACCATGTTAGCTAAACAACCATGTTGTAACCAAATGAAAATGTACAGATTATATAGAAAAATGACCATTTATGGTCATTTTTCTGTATAATCTATACATTTTTGTTTGCATACAACAATAAATGGACCTTTGATATAATCAAAACCAAAAGTAACTTGTCAATTTTTATTATTAAGTAATTTTGTTTCTATTTTGATCTGGTTGTAAAAAATAATTCTAATGTTTTCTATGGTTTGTCTCAGCAGGATTCAAGAGAGATCATTCATGTAAGTGATTCCAGTCTGGAGTTACCTGCACTTTTATCAAAAACAGTATTTTCAAATTTTCTCACAACTTCAAAAGCAGAAAATGCTTTTTAACACAAAATCTGAAAGTCCATTGTTTGTTGATAAAATTCCCTGCAAAACATTTTTTCTGTTCCAGCGGGCTAATTAATGGAAATTATTCAAAGTTGCTTCATGTTGAAATTATCTCCCTTGCAATAAAAACAATAGTAAACTTTCATCGCTTGTAAAATCCATATCTCCAATATGCTTTGGAAGTTTTAAATGGCGATGTCTTTGGACCTCTTCAGAGAGTGTATGTCCAGAAAACAATGCAAAGGTTCTGATCATCAAAAGCAAACTGGATGACAATTTCCTGTAGGATTTCCATTACAAACATTGTTAAGTTTGATCACACGGCCTTCTCGTTAAAAAATCAACGCGTTCTGAAGTTGTGCAATAGATGGTGCAGACTTTTTGTTAATTTCAGAACAATTTTCAATACATGTCTAAGCGAATAAAGGGTTTTCGTCTGAAATAAACCCATATGTAAGGTACAGTGATCTTCCAAAAGTGAATTAACATCGTAACTTTTGATTTTGATCCCTTCTGATTTCAAGAGACCCTTTTTTGATAATCATTTTGATAGAAAGGGCTCAACAAATGTGTATCATGTGCGTAAATGATTGTTCTTTAGCATCACTAAAACAATTTTTAAATTTAACTTGGCAAAAGTCAGTAGAGCATATAAATATAAGCTGTAAAGTTGCTTTTGGCTTTAAGTATATATAATCTATACATTTTTGTTTGGATACAACACTTTTGGGATCCACCTTTAAACTGTTTTATATCCAAAACTGTCTTATAATGAACCATCTTATAAAAAGGTTCCTGTGTATATCTTATAACATAGACAGGATACCTTAAATATTTACCAAAGTAGCAAAATGAACATGTTCAGAATTCAGGATAAGTATGGTAAGGAGTTAAGGTGTCCCAATATTTAGATGATACAGTCAAATCTGTTCTAAAGGCCACCACTATTAAGCAATCACCTGCCTTTAAAGGCCACTATTTCAGATTCCATTAAAGGCAAAGAAGTGGAAATCTACCCATATTAAGCAAGCACCTGTCTTAAGCAATTAGTTTTTGGCTTTCCCATAGGTGCTTGCTTAACACAGTTTGTACTGTAGCTTGTTTTGCATATTAGATATTGTACATATATAATTTGGTTAAAAGCTAGCTTATATGATATAGAAGATACCTTATACATGTATGCTATGATATTTAATGGAATATAAGACATTATATAACATATATATGAAATATACCATAGAATATATATAGCTGACTCTTGTTATCTCAGACACTGATAACTCAAATTGCTGTTTAAGTCAAACAAAATAAAGGACATGTTTGGTTAGCTTGCTATATGTTCCTCACATTTCACTCCTTTTATCTCAAATTACTGTTACCTGAAACCAAACTCTCTGGTCCCTTGGAGTTTGAGATAATGAGAATTGACTGTATTTATTATATACAAAGTAATGAAATATAGAGAATTATTAATGAAATAAAATGCATATTTTCACTAGTGAAATATAAGTTTTATATTTTCACTAGTGAAAATATAAAACTTATATTTTCACTCCTCTAAGCAGTGAAAAATATAAGATCTGGATCTACTTTTTTCTTATTTACATTAATGTTTTCATTACACGAGATGAAAGTTTTTATGGTATTCACTGAAAAAGAGTAAATTTTCTTTTTATTTTATTTTTACACGCCAATGCGCGTTTCTGACGTCATATCTAACGTCACCAAACAAAACAAAACATGAACGTCATGGCGCCAAGGGACAAAACTGCGTGTCAGACTTTCCCTTGCAAATGCAAGATTTGCATCTCGTATCGAAAGTGATGTATATAATAAAAAGAAAATTCAAATGTTTGTCGTGAATATGACTTTTATTTCATCTCGTGAAGTGAAAAAATGTATATTTCATTCGTGCCTTCGGCACTCATGAAATGTACATTTTTTCACTTCACTCGATGAAATAAAAGTCATATTCACTCCAAACATTTGAATATCCTCTATATAGTCATTAACCCATTGTAGTCGGGAGACCCCTAAAAGGGTAACTGGCAAACAGTGCAGACCCAGATCAGACGCCGCAGAATGCGGCGTCTGATTTGGGTCTTCACTGTTTGCAAATACTTCAGCCATTTTTCTCCAGGAAATGTAAATCTCATAGCCTCACCTACCTAAAATTGAAATTGGACTCTTCCAATATATAGTGTGGGGGAGTTCATTCAGTCTGCGATGGGTTGAATATTTACTGGACATGATAAGTTTTACTCTTCTTCTTGGTGTCACTGGTAGGCTATGTCCTGTGATTGTAGTTCTTTCCGACATTTTACATTGTAATTTGGTTTGGCATATGAAGGTTAACCCTTCTCTTGCTAAACACAACATGCCCTGTCTAAGCAAACAGTGTAGATCCAGATCAGTTGGCTTCTTCAGAAGCCAACTGATCTGGATCTGCACTGTTTGCCATTAAATATGTGAATTTCTATCAAAAGCCCGGATCAAGTAATCTGATTGGATGGAAATTAGAAGTGGGCATGGCATCTTAATTTATTCAGCATGACAAGGGTTAATTGATAGACAGTTCTCAAGCTTTAATTTGTCTCATTGTTTGTCATGGACTTGACATTGGTTTGCTAGACTATTGACAGTAAATAAAGTGGTTGTCAAAGCACAGGGATGGATATTGATTTCCCTTTTTGTGATTGAAATTTTATTGCACCTGATTGGGGAGCATTAAATTAATTTAGATTAGTGGTTGTAGAAACAACTTATTCTCAGCATTACCATTTATATCTGGATGTCTTTGACTAAAGCTTCTATCATGAAGGTCAGTAGGGTCTATTATCTAGCCAGTGTGGTATCATATGGGCTGCTTCAAGCAAAAAAGTGCCTTCGAGCATGCGCAAAATGTGCGGCTTAACATCATCCTGCATATGTGCAAAGTTGCTCTTCATTGAAATATTCTGTAGTATACAATAATTTTTTTGTTGACAGTGAAGGCTCTGATTAGACTGCATGGATGCGCAGGCTGATTTGGATCTTTACTAGCCACATAATGCCCAAAGATGTTTTGGCATTGCGTGGCCCATATACCATATTTACCCCAAGTATTCAGACAGACTGGATTAAACAGAGTAGACCCTGATCAGATGCCACATAATGCGGCATCAGATTAGGGTTTACTATGTTTGCCACTCATTCAGTAATTTTTAGACAAATCTAAAGGGTAGTACACCACAACCTCTTTATAACACGGTTCGTTATAACACGGTTTTGTATATAACACGGTTCAAAGATGGATCCAAAAAAATGTATTGATTATATTGAAAAATGACCATAAATGGTCATTTTTCAATATAATCTATACATGTTTGTTTGGATATAACACGGTTGTTTAACTAACATGGTTTATGGTATGGAGCCCAACAATAGTGTTATAAAGAGGTTGTGGTGTATAAACATGGTTTATGGTATGGAGCCCACAATAGTGTTATAAAGAGGTTGTGGTGTATAAACATGGTTTATGGTATGGAGCCCAACAATAGTGTTATAAAGAGGTTGTGGTGTATAATGGATTTATTCAAATTTTAGGATGAGTATAATAAGGTGGTGTCTGAATACTTAGGGTAAATACATAAGAAACTGCTTTCGTTGCTTCTGCTTAAGGCAAATTGCTAATGCCATGGCAGAGTGATCTATAGTGGTTGCCATGGTTCCTCTGTGGCTATTCTTATTAATGTGTTGAATGAAATGAAATGAAGAAGAAACATTTTACTTTAGGGAAAATGTGATTATTTGCTTTGCTGATTTAAATATCAAAGTATTAATGCATTTGAAGGTATTTTTGTACTGACTTACTTTATGAATTACAGTCGACATTCATTATCTCGAAGCCCAAGGGACTCTCTCAAATACTTCAAGATATCCACATCTTGATATATTAGAATTGCAGAATTGAGGAAAATATAAAACAAACAACCACATTTCACAAATGAATATGTAATTTTACTCCTGACATTAGAGATATATTGAATATATTGTGGAAAAGAGGAGAAATTGTTCCAGAAAAAGCAATTTTCCACAATATTTTGTTACCTGTTGTTAGATTTTCAATTTTAAACAGGGACCAGATTTTTACTTCGAGATAAGCAATTATTTAAGATAAGCAAAGTCAAGATAACGAGAGTCGACTGTATGTTGTTGTTGTCGTTGTCTGATGTAGCATTTTATTGCTGCTTATGGTCACTTGGTACTTTTCTGACTCTTCAGAATGTGGCATCTGATCAGGGTTTACACACTTTGCCACTTATCTACCTATCTTAGACACATGAACAGGTAGTAAAATGGCTTGTTCAAAATCAGAATGAAATGTTTTATAGCACATTAAAGACTGAATAAACTCTCCCACACTATATATTGGAAGACTCTATTTTCGATTTCAGCCGGGTATGTCAGGCTATATGATGTAGATATTCCTAAAGAAAAATGGTTGAACTATTTGCAAACAGGTCAGATGTTGATCAAATGGCACATTCTGCAGCATCTGATCTGGGTCTGCGCTGTTTGCCAGTTACCCATTTCAGGGTCTCCAGTCTTCAATGGGATAATACTCAACAGAATCCCATTGCCAAGATGAGTGATGAGTACAATATATGTTTTGTGGAGAAAGGAAGAAAAAACATATTCTGGAGTCATACATTTTGCATACTGTATTTATCCTAAATATTTCCAGGCCTGAGCAAACTGTGGGGACCCAGATCAAACTAGGAGCAGTTTAGACACTTTTTCGGGTAGTCAAATCAGCCTGTTCAAATTTTAGGACAGATATTGTAAGGACTAAATGTATTGGAAAACTTAGGGTAAATATGGTAAAAATGGGTTTTTCCCAACAAAAAAGTTTTAGCAGTCAAAAACATATGTGAAATAATACTCAACAGAATCACCATGCTGAGATGATTCTGATGAGTATGGTATATGTTTTGTGGATGGAGAAAACAACAACATTTTATAAAAATAATTAGGAGACACACATTTTGCTTACTGTATTTATCCCTAAATATTTGAACAGGCAAGCCTGAGCGAATAGTGTACATCCAGATCAAACTCCTAAAGGAACAGCTTGATCAGGGTCCACACTGTTTGCCATCCCAGTACAAAAATTTTAGACACTTTTTGGAGTATTCAGAATGGACTTGATAAAATTTTAGGACAAATATTGTAAGGAGTGAAAATGTCTACTCTACATGCTGGGTAAAAATTTCAGCACATGACAATTTGAAATATTTTTTCTTATTTTTGCCAGAATATTGACTTTGACATTCCATGCAAATTGTCTCCTCAGGAGACAATTTGCATGAAATGTCAGAGCCTATTTTCTGCCCAAAATAAGAAACAGTCATTAATTTGTCATCTTTCAAATTAGCCTAAAGAATGGTAAAATTTAAATTGGATCTGTGAATTCTGAATATCAAGGCATGTATGTAAGAAAAGGCATTGTCTCTTTGCAGGTTCATGTCAGAAAGAGACCCAAATATGTAAGAAAACCTCCTGAGGGAGGAGGACCTAGTACCGGGCGTTCTGAAGACACAGATGTTAGTACCAGGTTAGGTCCCTTGTCAGACAGAGAGAAAGAAGACATGGGTGGACCAAGGGTACTGGCCTGCTATAGGGCTGACGGACTTTACTATCCAGGTAAAGAGATAATATATTAAGTAAGAGTATATAAAAAATAGAAAATAAATTTATTGTTATTAAGAGATATCAAAAACCTGCGGCAGGACACTCACATTGTAAATTGTAATAAAATGTACACTGTACCTGATATACAGATTCCCTCTTGTCTAAATATATTTAGATATATATACACATTATTACTGTACTAACTTGATCTGCCAGATGGCATCACGTAGATGAGCTGATATGATCAGATCACGTTACGCAAAGCGTCGAGTGTGATCCGATGATATCAGCTCATCCATAAGATGTGATTCAGTACACCAGATCAAGTTACTACAGTGATGATGATGTTTTTATTATTACCTTAGCTCTCATTTTTGTTCATAATTTTACTTATATTACGCGGAAATGCGCAAACTACTGATGTTAGGTTTCGAATATTGACACCATTAGCGTCTGATGCCATAGTCTTTATTACATTGCATAAAATGATGTTTGGTAATGTCAATGCAAAATTTCTAATAAAAATGGTGACAGGAGAGCTGTTAATTACACAAAAACAACTACATGTTTTAGAATTATGATGTTTGTTTTTTTTCTGACATATTTACCTTTGAGCTTTAAAATGCTAATCACAACTGCAACAGATAATATTTTGATTTTTTTTTTTTTTTTTTTTGTGTGTTATTTTGAGAGAAAAAGATGCTTGACAATTAATGTGAATTGCCTACTGAGTCTTATTTTCTCAGAAAAATAATAATAGTGTAAAAATGGAATGTTGTCTGCTACAGTTTTGCTTAGTGCTTTAAAGATTAAACTGCATTCTGAGTCCTAACTGTAGTTCTGGGTAAAAGTTTTTATATTTTTATAGTTTTCTTATTTCTTCATCAAAATATCTTTTGGTGAGGACATAAGAAAAACGATATATATCTTGCTGTATTGTAAATACTGGCAGACAACATCCTATTCTTTCCTTTTCCTTTTCATCAGAAAATAATGGTTAATATTTCAAGCAAATTTTCTTAGTCGTAATTAGATTTTCAGAGAGACTCAACCTTCCACTTTCATAAATTATGTACAACAGTGTAAATTGATCAGTAGATCTTTATTGATTTCATTCAGAAAATAAATGATTTATTTACACATTTATGGACATCAAAAAGATAAAATAATTGGTTTTCTGCTTTTCTCATCTTACACAAGCTTTTGCTTTCAGTTAAATCATCAAAAGCAAATTGTTAACATATTGTACTGTAGTTACTCTAAATAGTTAGGGCCCAGTTGTTCAAAGCATGGTTAGCTTAACAAGCTTGTTTGTGGTAAAAATGTGAACTGTTTTAGTAAGTACAATATCTAATTCACAGGTATTTTTGCTGTAAAAATGTGAGTAGCTTACTCATATTTTTTTCAGCAAAAATATTATTTAATGATCAAAGTTTTAACGATACGCTAACTAACGACATCATTAGTTTTAAAAACTGGGCCCAGATAGATACGGCTGAGAAAACTGTGTAGACCCAGATAAAACCAGGAGCAGTGTGATCAGGCATTGAACAGCTTTCTGTTCAATCAGCACTTATTAACCTTTACCATTCTCTGGGTTAATTTAGCAAACAATATATTGATCATATTTGTTCTTATTTTTTCCCATAAAATTAGCTTTGTCATTTCATGCAAATTGAAAACATGTCTTGAAGTATTTTTTGTGGTGTTTATAAAAAGATATAAAGAGATGAAAGAATTGATTTGGCTGAGAAGTGTTGGGTGTGGTGCCAGGGAAAAGCAGGGGAGAGAGTGAGAAGATTGGGAGGCCCTTATGTTTTCTTTTTGTTTTGTTTTTTTATCAGAAAACAAAGCTGATAGATCAGATGATACAATTCTACATACTATTTTTAACTGTTTGCATATTCTGTAATGCACCGTTTTGTTTGGCATGAAATAATTCATGTACCAATATTGCCTTCAGCTCATGTATAGAAACCATCCATTGCAATGTATACAATACAGTCGACTCTCGTTATCTCGAATTCCAAGGGACTCTCTGAAATACTTTGAGATATCCGTACCTCGACATATCAGATTTGAAGAATTGAGGAAAAAATAATTCGATAAACACATTTAACAAATATATATGTAATTGGACTCTTGAAGTTAGAGATATATTGAAAAATATTGTGGAAAAGAGGAGAAATTGCTCCTAAGGACAATATTTTTTACCTGTTGTTAGATTTTCATGTTAAGGCAGGGACCAGATTTTCACTTCGAGATAAGCGGTTATTCAAGATAAGCGAGGTCGAGATAGCGAGAGTAAACTGTAGTTATGTTATTGTTTTCAGCTCATGTACAGAAACCCTCCAATGCAATGTATGCCATAGTTATGTTTAACTTTAAGAAGAGGCAGAAAGTCAGAACTCAATTTTTGATTCCTATTGGTGGTGCTGTTCCTCGACCAGAACTAGCTGTGAGTACTACACTTCTATTTACCTTTGCCCGTTTATACTGAGTCAAGTCTGCTATCTCAACTCTTTGAACAGGTCCTTTTCCAGTAGAAGCCAAGTCTGGTCAGCTTTTATTATCAATATGCTTTAAAGAAATTTCTTTATCTAATGCAATCTGTGTAGACCCTGATCAAATGCCACATTCTACTGCATGGAGAGCTGGGACTATAGTTTTTGTCAATGTCATTTCATGGGACACTAGGCATAAATGGTTTAACCCTTGTCATGCTGAATAAATTAAGATGTCATGCCCACTTCTAATTTTCAGCCAATCAGATTCTTTGATCCAGATTGTTGACATAAAATCATATACTGAATGGCAAATAGTGCAGATCCAGATCAGTTGGCTTAGAAGCCAGCTGATCTGGATCTACTACAGTTTGCAAATGCAGAGTATATCCCAGTTCAGCAGGACAAGGGTTAAAATATTTGGACTGACATGTTTGTGCAAAAAGTGTAGACTAAAATCAAACTTCTTTTATGAGGGCTGCACAGTTTGTCATTCAGCGAACAATTTCCAGGTACAGCATAGTTCAGATAAGACTTTTTTCATCTGACCAAAAAGTTTTAATATTTGTCTTATGTTTTCACAAAAACATATGTTGTGGATACTCATTAAAAATGCCTAATTGGAACCAGTCCATTTTACTACCTTTTAATAGGTCTAAAAATTGCTGGATGATTGGCAAAAAGTGTAGACCCTGATCAGTGGCAATGTGGCATCTGATCTGTGTCTACACACTTTTCTCAGGCCTGCCTGTCCGATTACTTTAGAAAATAGGGTAATATGTAATAAAAAGGAAACAAAAATCTTTATATCTCCTATAATGTATTTTACAACAGGAAGGTGATTTTGTACTGGTGCGTGTCTACAACCAGATGAAGAATTTAGAATGTTATGTTCCAGCAATTGTGGAGTTTCTGCCAGAAGATCAGCGACATCCACACAAGTTCTACTCAGTGCTCATGTTCAATGGACAAAGGGTATCTTTTATTTCTCATTTCTTGAAGATTGTCTCAGTCCTCCACATATTCTTTAACATACTTGTTTTAACATACTTGTCCTAAATTTTGAACTTTTACTACCTGATGATGTGTCAAAAAATGCTGGACAAGTGACAAACAGTGTAGACCCTAATCAGATGTTAGATTTGATGGCATCTGAATTGGGTTAATACTGTTTGCTCAGGCCAGTCTGTCTGAAGAACAACAAATGCTGCAGACTGCATTTAAAAAAATCAAAGAAAATAAGTCTTGACATTTCATGTGAATCATCTGGCAAGCAGATGATTCACATGTAATGTCAGAACTTATTTTCTCTGCAAGTAAAAAAGTAAAAATAGAATGTTGTCTGCTACAAATTTTACTTGGCCTATTAAGGGTCACGGTAAATACAGTATACCTATTTGTCATAAGGTCTGCACCATGTGAAAAGGTGTCTTCAGCCATATGTGGACAGTAAAGGCCCAGATCAGCCTGCCCATCTTCACAGTTGATCAGGCCTTTCACTGTCCACCAACAGAACCATTGGATACTACAGACTACAGCGATGGAAAGTAAAGGCCCGAATTATATTTTCACATGTGCAGGATGATCTGAATCTGTGTATTTCCTCATGTTTGGAGGCACTTTTTCACTTGACATGGCTTATATTATGATAATTGTTACCTACAGGAGACTAAAGATAAGTTTATATATAAGGTACTAAAAGGTTATTACAAACTTGTAATGCAAATATACCATTATTAAAGGCTTAATAAATCTTTATAAACTTAATCCTTTCAAAAGAACAAACCAGATCATAGTTATGCGTATGCCAAAAGTTGATTTGAAATAAACAAATTACGTTGCATTTGCAAAGTATATCTCCTTTAGAATCTTGAATGGGAGTCCATTCATTTTCAAGAGAATACCTGTTATATATTATTGACCAGTCTATTAGTCTAGTGAAAACATGTTTCACTTATTGTTTTGTTATTCTTCGTCATTAACAAACAAACAAAAAAAAAAAAAAAAAAAAGGATGGATTAAGATCAGTGGTTTCAAAATACGTTTGCTCCATATTATTATTATAGCTTGAAATCAAAGACACTAGAAGGTCAGATGAGCAAGTTTTTTCAATAACTTACCTTATACTGGTGGTATCATCTGTGTGTGTTCTGGTGTCTACTTCCAGAAGCCAACCTTGTAACACTATTGCATGTTTTCAAACTTTGGCTTTTATTTGCACTGATATATAGACTTCATAATACTCTAAATTTTATCTCTCAAGCTAGAAACAATGTAAACTGTCACACCGTGGCAGCCTGAGGTTCAATAAATCAATTAATATGTAAAGCTGAACTTAACATTTTTTTTTTATTTTTATATGTGTAGTATGATGTTAAACAATACCAAATGAAAACAATTGTCTACATTACTCATTCCCTTTCTAAATCCATTATGCAGTTTACCAATATTATGTGTATTACCCAATCATTCGGCACACTAGTAAATTATACATCTGTAACTTTAAATTCTCTTGATACTGCAAATGTGCAATTTGATTGGTTGAGAGCAAATTCAGAATGGCATTTATACTTTGGTGAATCCACTGAGCAGAAATCTTGGAACTATTTTCTTTGCATAGATTTCTAAAATATTTAACTCACAATTTCAGTGTTGTAAGAAATGAATTTCTTTTTTTGTGGATTTTCTTGATGTGTAAACACTGGTGAATTGCTAATAAACTAGACCCATTTATGCTAATTAGAGTCTTCTACCTTAACTCTTTGGACCAGTCCATTTCCATTATTATCATGGTTTACAGAAATTCCTATACTTTATGCAAACAGTGTCGACCCTGATGCCAGGCTTAAATGGGTTAACATAAAACCTGAAGTGCTTTATTCAATTTGTGAGTGATTCCCTGGCATTCACACCTTAATAAAATCCACAGAGATGAGAGTCTTTCCAATACACAGATGAATTATGAAAGCTCCAATCAGACTGCAATGATGGCTACATCTCACAGTCAAAATCGTGATATGGCCATTGCTGGCCATATTTCTGTTCATATCATATTTGCCCTAAGCATTAGGATACCACAAGTCCTTACCATACTTCTCCTCAAATTTGAACAAGACCATTTTACTGACAATTTATACATGTAAAACAACTTCTGGATGACTGGCAAGCAGTATAGACCCTGATCAGTTGCCATGTTCTTTGGCATTTGATCTTGGACTACCTTGTTTGCACAGGCCTGTCTTCCAAATACTTAGGGTGAATATGGTAAGTACCCTTACCAATAGTTTTTAAACCAAAACATGTATGTTGTTTTAACAAACAAACATCAAGGTTACCTTATAAACATGTATAGAATTTACATTTATTTATAACAATGCTAACCCTTGTCCTGCTGAACCCGGATATACCCTGCCTTTGAAAACAGTGCCGATCCAGATCAGTTGGCTTCTGAAGAAGCCAACTGATCAGGATCTGCACTATTTGCCATTAAGTGTATGAATTTATAGCAACAGTGCAGATCAAGTAATCTGATTGGCTGAAAATGAGAAGTGGGTGTGGTAGTTTAATTTATTCAGCAGGACAAGGCTTAAAAAAAGGGCCAGGAACATGCATGTGTTATTCTTAATTTAACATGAAGTACCATATTTACCCAAAGTATTTGGACACCTTAACTCCTTACAAGTTTATGTTGATGGTCTAAAATTGCTGGATGAGTGGCAAACAGTGTAGAGCCTGATCAGATGTTGCATTCTTGGGCATCTGGTGTAGGTCTACACTGTGTGCCAAGGTCTCTATATCCAAATAATTATGGTAAATATGGTAATCCCAGTCAGCTGTGTAAAAAGTTGATTTTTGAATAGTGGTACATTTATGTACCAAACCTGTGCATAATGTTAAAACAATTAATGTTTTATAAGAGAGTGAAATATTTACTCCCAGGCATCAACAATGAGAAGATATTTGGTGAAGATAGGCAGAGACAGGTTTACAAAAGCAGTGGAATATATTTCACAAATCCAGCAACTCTCTGACAAGTAAGTTAGCACAGTTATATTATTTACATAGTAATTGTCTCCATCCAGTATAAATGTTCCTTTTTATACCCTGCCACATGGGTGGAGTATTATGTTTTACCTCTGAGTGTCTGTCTGTCCGTCAGTCCATCAGCGCTTGATTTCCACTGTCTAACTTGATTAGTGTTTGATGGATCAAATTCAAATTTTGCGCACATGTATGTCAGGGGTGAGTAGTTTGGAATTGTTGATGGGCAATTTCATCAGTTTTTGACTGAGTTATCTGCCCACCACATTGCCATATTTTCATTTTCAGATGATAACTTGGTATTTGCATTGATATTGTGGAAATCTGGTTTGGGATTGCTAATGAGCAAATTTCATCAATTTTTGACAAAGTTCTCTGCCCACCACACATCAATGTTTTCATTTCATGATGATAACTTGAGTAAATATCAAGAGATTTTCACCAAACTTGGTATATGCATTGATATTATGGAGTATTGGGCTGCTATTGGACAAATTTTGTCAATTTTTGATAGTTACCTGCCAGCCACACTATAGTGGTGGGGCATTATCATTTCATGTTTTTATTAATCCAATCTGTTAGTGTAAAACAGATAGACTGTAAACCTATATGTACCTGTGAAATTCATTTTGACATTGCTTATAAACTTCCTTCCTATGGTAGACTTCAAATTACCACATATACCCATATAAACATACATTCAGACAATTTTTGAGTCTTTAGTTTATTCCTTTTGAACCTGAGGACTTGTTAAGTAGTATTTGGTGATACCTCTGGGATTATTTAACTTATTTTTCAATAAAAACGTCTGTTTTGGGTACTCCCAGAAGCACTTCTAATAAGTACCCACAACATATATTTTTATGCAGAACTGGAGAAAATTTTCTCAGAATACTAATTAAATACACCTCGTTAACAAGTCCTTTGCTGTACTCTTATTGAACTCTCAATAAAAGGCTATGCTGTGACTACTCATCAGAAATGCCTTGATGAGAGGCTTCTAATGAGTACCAAGAACATAAGTTTTCATGGAGAAATAAGAAAAAGATCAATATAGTTTGGTTGAAAAAAAAATGCTTTGTGTAGATCTATGTTCAGAGAAAGAGTTTTGCATATGTGAAGATTATGGTGTTATATGTGCAGACACTGATCATACTGTATGAATGAGCAGACTGATCGGAACGTTTAACCCTTAAAGCGCCAATCACAACAATTGTCATCTGCTTTGTCTTCTGCCGGTTACTTTAAAAGTCATTGTTGGGTCCGCACTGTTTGCCTATATGCAAAATGTAAGTTTGAAAAGTTTGCAAGAAGATGCAGCAGATGACATAAGCAGACGACATTTTCAGATGCAGATTTTTTTGGCACTTTAAGGGTTAAAGAATGTTTGAGTTGCTTGTAATGCATGTTTTTTTTGTTTTGTTTTTTTTTCTTTGTTTTCATACTTGCATTTATATGCTGATTTTTATTTATTTGGCACTGTGCATGCCCACACTCAACATTTACCACTCTCAGGGTAAATTCAGCAAATGACAAATTAATTGTAATTTTCTGATCTTTCCCAAAACATAGGCTTTGACATTTAATGCAGATTTAAATTACACACATCCTACTATTCTTTTCTGTATAGCAATGAATTACCAGTGTGGTCATTAGCACCACCTGATGAAAGGTAATTATGACCAGAACCTTGAGTAAACTGCCAGTTTGAAAATAACACAAGTGTTACAAAATTCAATCCTTTTGAAGTTCCAGTCACAGCAGCAGCAGACATTGTTCTTTTTTATCCAAGAAAACAAGTCACAACATTTCATATGAATCATCTGTTTGGCAGATGATTTACATAAAATGTCAAATCTTATTGTCTCTGTAAAATTAAAAAAAAAAAATAGGAAGTTGTCTGCTACAATTTTGAATGGTGCTTTAAGGACTGTTTTTTTATGCCTCTTCTGCTTTGCACATTTTCTTGTATTTTTACATGAACACATTTAACAAGATCTGTTTCATTAACTTGTTTTTTGTACATGAACACATTTGACCAGATCTGTTTTATCAACTTTTATTTCCTACATGAACACATGTAAAAAGCTCTGTTTCATTAACTTGTATTTTTACATGAGCACATTTAACAATATCTATTTCATTAACTTTTATTTCCTACATAAACACATGTAAAAAAGCTCTGTTTCATTAACTTGTATTTTTACATGAGCGCATTTAACAAGATCTGTTTCATTAACTTGTATTTTCTACATGAACACATTTAATAAATTCTGTTTCATTAATTTGTATTTTATATGAGCACATTTAACAAGATCTATTTCATTAATTTGTATTTTTACATGAGCACATTTAACAAATTCTATTTCATTGATTTGTATTTTATATGAGCACATTTAACAAGATCTATTTCATTAACTTGTATTTTTACATGAGCACATTTAACAAGATCTGTTTTATTAACTTATATTTTCTACATGAAACATGTAACAAAATCTGTTTCATTAACTTGTAATTCTTACATGAGCACATTTAACAGATCCATTTCATTAACCTGTATTTTCTTCATGAACCCATGTAACAAATTCTATTTCATTAACTAGTATTTTCAACATGAGAACATCTAACAAGATCCATTTCATTAACCTGTATTTTCTACATGAACCCATGTAACAAATTCTATTTCATTAACTTGTATTTTTAACATGAGAACATCTTACAAGATCCATTTCATGAACTTGTATTTTCTACATGAACCCATGTTACAAATTCTATTTCATTAACTGGTATGTTCAACATGAGAACATCTAACAAGATCCATTTCATTAACTTGTATTTTCTACATGATCACATTTAACAAATTCTGTTTCATTAACTTTTATTTTCTACACAAACACATTTAACAAGATCTATTTCATGTATTTTCTACATGAACACATATAACAAGATCTGTTTCATTAACTAGTATTGTCTATATAAATTCATATAATAAGATCTATTTCATTAACTTGTTTGGAAACAGTTTTCTATAATACATGTATTATGTTGTACTCAAACTGTAAGTACTTATAAGAATTACGAAAACTCAACTTTTCAGATTTTTTTTTTTCTATTGGACTGTATATTCTGATCAAAATGAAGACAGCCATTCAGATGAAATAGCCTTGTTTTTAAAGTTTCTGGTTTTCCATCTGGTTCAGGTTTTCATGTAATCTTACGAAAATTTGGGCATTTTTACTCATTTTATATTGGTGACATTGCAGTGAAAAAATATAAAGTGAATAAAGGCAATGAATAAAGCCAGTATGCTAACAATAGAACGCCATTTGGTTTTATGTAAAGTACTACAAGTTATGACCATGATACACTTGCTATATGCTTACAATACAGTCTCATGACTGCATAAAAACACAAAGTCAAAATAATAATTATGAAGGACATAAACTACACATAACCATTACTTATTGCTTTTTTTTTTTTTTTTTTAAATTCCCACAGCAAGCTTAAACTTCATTTAATCAGTAGAAACCACTTTATATGCCTAATCTCTGTAACATTCTATTCTCCCTAAGTATTGGGACAGACAGGCCTGAGCAAACAGTATAGATTAGATGCCACAGAATATGGTGTCTGATCAGGGTCTACACTTTTTGCCACTCATCCAGCAGTTTTTAGACATATCAAGAGGTAGTAAAATGGACTTGTTTAAATTCCAGAATATGTATTGTAAACATAAGTTTTCCCAATATTTAATATATGTATGGTACACTGTGCTTCCATGGCAATATTTAATTTTCCCTCCAGGTCGAGAGATGAGAGATCAGAGAGATCTGAGAGTGCCTTATCTGAGTCAGCAACTCCTAAAAGCAGTGTGAGAGAAATAGAAGTGCCAACAGCTGGAACAGAAAGACCAGACACAGAACGCTCATCTAAAAAATCAACAGAGAGGGCTTCGAGGTAACTTTTCCATGAAACATTCATGAACCATTCTGTATTGTCATTCCTTCAGTGCCTATAGCATTCTCGTCTGAGCTCAGATTCTGAGATTTTACAGTTTTTAGCCACATATAAAGTAAAATTAAAGTAAAAGTAGTTTAAAAAATAAAAATTAATTCCTTTTTCTTAGGCATCTTGCTTACACTCAAAAATAGTTTGAGATGTGAATACTTTATTTGGTTTAAATATTTGGATAGACTTCCTGAACAAACAGTGCTGATCCAGATCAAACTGCTTCCTAAAAGAGTAGTTTGATCAAAGTCTGCACTGATTACCATTTCTTCCAGTACTTTTTAAACACATTACCAGGTAGCTAATATTCATCACGAAAACATGCCTATATAATTTTAACCCCCTTAAACCCCACTTTTATATAGTAAAACTGGGGTTTATAGGGGTATACATTATTATCTCTGTTTTGAGCAGAAATATGAAAAATATCAGAATTTTTTATCTGAAAATTTTCATTTTTGTGGTAAAATTTTCATTATATTTGAATAGGCGTGTTTTCGTAATGCAAGTGCATTTGTTTAAATGTTTGGGTCAGTATGGTAAGGAAATGTCTAAATATTTAGGATAATATGGTAGTCTGCTTAACCCATGTCATGCTGAATAAATTAAGATGCCACACCCACTCCTAATTTTCAGCCAGTCAGGTTACTTGATCCAGGATGTTCATTCAAATTCACATTCTAAATGGCAAACAGTGCAGATCCAGATCAATTGGCTTCTTATGAAGCCAACTGATCTGGATCTTCACTGTTTGCAAAGGCAGAGTATATCCGGGTTCAGCAGGACAAGGATTAAGATTAAATGGATGCCTCTACACAATTTATCACCATTTTGCAAAGGGAGACAACTTTGGAATTTAGGAAGTTGTCTCCTTGGTATTTAAAACCTTTAAGAATTGTGGGCTACTCTTAAAAGAAAGTATTTGCTCCATCTGGGAGCAAATTCTTTCCTTTAAGAATAGCCTCAATTAGAAGGGGGTGGGGGTGGGAGCAAATATTTACTTGTATGCTCTTGGAGGTATATTCATTTTCATAAACTACAAAAGTATAAAATTACAATTTAAATGAAAGGATTTAAGAGTTGCTACAGTTACTGTCAAATATAGGGCAAGATTACAACAGTGCTCAGACTATTGGTGGGGTTTCTAAACTTCATAAACAGCTGAATGGGGCAGCATATGAGCAAACACAGCACCAAACAGTAAATTGACTTAACAGCAACTTTCTAAACTTCAACAGTATAGTTGGCTACATCACACCAAATAATGCATAACATATATGGGAACACCTAAGGGACCATTTTCTTTTTGTGAGCCTGTTCAGATTGTGAAAAAGTTTTGCATATTTTATGCATTTTACATTGTCTGGTTTTGATGAATTTTGTGCCTGCCTTCTGCTTCAACCCTTAATTCTTTCCCTGCTGGTGGCAACTTTTGTCATCTGCTGATAACCTTTGCAAACAATTTGGATCCAGATCAGGCCTGACAAAATGTCAGGCCTGATCTGGATTCAAACTGTTTGACACTCTGATGGTATTCCTGAAAGATTTTTTTGTAAAAGTTAATTAAAAAAAAAAAAAATCCACAGATGACAAAACAGCATGCAAAATTATCCAGCATGCAAAGTGTTAAAGCAATAGTCAAGACAACAGCAGATGGCATCCTACAATGTTTTCTTTTTTTTTTTTTTTTTTTTTTTTTTGTCATTGTTTTTTGAAGAATAAGGCTTAAAGATTAAACCAAAAGTTTTAGCCTTTTGTCTAGAAGATAAAACAGTTTTAGAGTGTCAGCTGCTGCAATTTTAAATGGTGTTGTAAGGGTTAGTCCTTGCCCTGCTGAATATATTAAGATACCATGCCCACTTCTAGTTTTCAGCCAATCAGATTACTTGATCCCAGTTATTGCTATAAATTCACATACTTAATGGCAAACAGTGCAGATCCAGATCAGTTGGCTTCTGAAGAAGCCAACTGATCTGGATCTACACTGTTTGCAAAGACAGGTATATCTGGGGTCAGCAGGGCTAGGGTTAATAGCTGGATGTGTTTCAAAAGTAACCATACAATGAGACTGAGAGATTTTCAGAACATATGCAACCACAGAGGCTCAGATTAGCCTGTAAAATTGTGCAACCTGATAAAGGTCTTTGCTGTTCACTTACAGAATATTTCCAGGGTTTGATCTGAGCTTTCCCTTTTTGTAAATGCTTCAAAGACTTCTTCTGGTGATGCAGCTCATAATGTATTGACCATGTAATGAGAGGTTGGACAGAAGATGAATTTAGTAACCCTTAACCATGGTCCTGCTGAACCTGGATATATCCTGCCTTTGCAAACAGTGTAGATCCAGATCAATTGGCTTCTGAAGAATCCAAATATTTAAACCCTTGTCCTGCTGAACTGGGATATACCCTGCATTTGAAAACTGTGTAGATCCAGATCAGCTGGCTTCTGAAGAAGCCAACTGATCTGGATCTGCACTGTTTGCCATTCAGTATCTGAATTATATCAGCAATCTGAATCAAGTATTCTGATTGGCTGAAAATTAGAAATGGGCATGGCATCTTAATTTATTCAGCATGACAGGGGTTAAACTACCAAGCTGAATTTGTAGCAGATGACATTCTATTTTTTCTTTTTAATTTTTCAGAGAAAATAGGTCATGGTATTTCATGTGAATCATCTACTTGGCAGAAAATTCATATGAAATGCCAAGATTTTTTTTTCCAAAAAAGAAAAAGCAAAGTGCTATCTACTTCATTTATGACTGGTGCTTTAAGTAGAGTGTATGTATCTAAGAATAATTTTCTTTTAAAAAGTCTTTATTTTTACTTTAATGTTTAACTATTTTTCAGAATGTCTATTGATATTAGGTAAGGTAAATGCACATTAGTTTAGTGACAATTTTACTACATAACTCTCAAAACAGCATCACAAACTAGTTATTTTCCTTCCACTAGATCTGGTTCATCATCTGCATCTGGCTCTGAATCAAGGTCAGGGTCAAAGTCCTCTTCTAGATCAAGGTCAAGGTCCAATTCAAGATCAAGGTCAAGGTCAAGGTCAAAGGCATCTAGGAGCAGATCAGGTTCTAGGTCTGGATCAAGTTCTTCAAGATCAAGGTCAAGATCACAGAAAAAAGCACGATCTAGGTCAACATCAAAGTCTAGATCAAGGTCAAGGTCTAGATCAGGATCTAGATCAAGGTCAAGGACACCTAAGAATAACAGGAAACCAAGATTTTCTTCAGAGTTAAATCATAGGTAGAACTTTTCTTGTACAATTTCTATTTTTGCAACCACTATTTCACTGCTTTATAATATTTTGCTTTCATTTATTTGAAATGGAATAATTATTTTCTTATTAATTTTGCATATTGTTTTCTTATTAATTATCTTTCCAGCAAATCATTCAATATTGCAAAAAAAAATAAGATTTGGCACTTCCTTTAAATCATTTGACCTGTAAGACTCTATTTTCTGAGGAAAAAACATTATTTAAATTAAATTCCAAAACCTGGAAAGAAAGTAAGTTGTTTCTCTTGTATAAAAGGTCTAAAAGATCAAGCAAAAATACTGGCATCAGGTCTCATAAGTCCACAAAAATTAAGTAGGAATCAGCATGAGAATGGATATCTACAAATCCAGCTTCTTTCCAGCTATAATTAACCCTTTTATGTTGAGTGGGCTCTTCTACCACAACTCTTTGGACCAGCCTATTTCCAATAGCAGGGTGTCTGGTTAGTTTTTACTGTTACTTTGTTATATAGAAATTTCAGTATTTAATGCAGTGTAGAAGCTGATCAGATGCCACATTCTGCAGCATCTGATCTAGGTCTGCACTGTTTGCCAATTACCCTTTTGGGAGGTTTCCAGGCTAAAATGGATTAAAGAATAAGAATGCACTTGCAACTTCCACAGTGTCCTTAGCTGAAAGTCTTGAACTTTCTGATATTGGTCAGGTCTAGAGAGTAATCTCCCTATTGCACACCCTTGGTGAAGGAAGTCAACTCTTTTGGAAAAGGCTTTGAATGCCATGGGAACCTGAATATATTTTATTAGCACTCTCTGGGTAAATTCAGCAGTCAACATATTGATATTTTTCTTGTCTTTTCCAGAATATAAGGTTGGACATTTCATGCAAATTATCTCTTTAGAAGACTATTTGCATGAAATACCAAACCCAATTATCTGGGAAAAATAAGCAAATATTGTAAAATTTTGTCTGTTTATGATTAAACCTAGCATGCAAAGTGTAAAATAAAAAACTGTTTGCAAATATTTAAAGTCAGCATGCTAAAGATAACTAGCTGTTTCTGGTATAGTTTTATATCCAGCAGTGCTTTTTTAGTGTTATAAGATCGACAGTAGGTTAACCTGCACTTTCTCATCTGTAAGCACCAAGACCCAGAGCAGCCTGTGCATATGGTTCAGGTGTAAGTGAATAGCAGAAATCTTTGCCAGACTTCATGGATGTATGGGCTTGCCTTGATCTTAACCCTTGTCATGCTGAATAAATTGAGATGCCACACCCACTTCTAATTTTCAGCCAATCAAATTACTCGATCCAGATTGTTGATATAAATTCACATACTTAATGGCAAACAGTGCAGATCCAGATCAGTTGGCTTCTTCAGAAGCCAATTGATCAGGATGTACACTGTTTACACAGGCAGGGTATATCCGGGTTCAGCAGGACTAGGGTTAATTGCATGAGGAGTAATGTTAGTTTTCAAACAATAGGCCTCTAGTATTCTTACACACTTGCACAAACCGATTAAAAGTCAGCAATGCTTATGACAAATCTTATTATTAATTATTTCAGTACTATTTGAATTATCAGTGATATTATTATTGTTTTCAGGAGTCCTAGCTCATCACCACCAAGATCCCCAATAGAACGACCCAGTAATCCTGTACCTCGGCCAGTACATTCTAGACTTGATGATATACAAGGACTGCATTCTGGTAATATTTTTAGCCCTTAAATTGCCATGCAAAATTGTGGCGTAACATTTTATTTTTTTTTAAATTATTTTTAAGAGAAACTAAGGCTTGTCAATTCATGTGAATTGTCTGCTTGGCTATTTTAAGTTATTTTCAATGATTTCTGTGTGGGAAGTAGCTCTTACTTCCTCAGAGGAATATTTTCTGTCAAAGTAGGGAAATAGTTCCTTTAGGATACTATCACACCATGTGATAAGTGTAAATGACATAACTTAGCAACAATTCTTGATTTCATTGAAAATGTCTAAAGAATTTAAAACAGCATTTAAAGAAAAATAGTCATTTTTTTTATTATATATGATATATAAGTTATTACACATGAATTTTAAAATACAGTAAATATTTCCCTTGAGACTTGCAAATATATATATATATATATATATATATATATATATATATATATATATATATATATATATATATATATATATATATATATATATATATATATATATATATATATTATCGGATTTTTGATTAACATGCAGGTACAGGGGCAACATCCACATCAGTGGGCCCCCTTCCAGATAGCTGGCTTGCGGCACGCATGGCAGATCTCACACCAGATCTCCAGGTACGTCTATCATGAGGGTTGATAGACGAGAGCTTCCACTCTCTGCAATCCCTCTCTGTCAGCTGCTTCCATGTCATTTTGGGCCTCCCAGGCCCACGCTTTCCATCAACCTGTATGTCAAAGGCTGTCTTGATTGCACCACTGGAGCATTCCACATGTCCATACCATCGAAGTCTTCTCTCCTTCAGAATGAGGTCCAGATCCTCAATGCCAAGCCGCACAAGTAGCTCATTGGACCTGGTGGTGACAATGTCTTGCGGCCTGACATTGCAGATCTGTCTGATCATTGCCCTGTCATTTCGCTGCAGACGCTGGAGGTTCAGCTTTGTCAATGGCCAAGTCTCGCTGGCATGGAGCATTGAGCACCACACACAAGAGCTGTACACATGGCCACGTGTTTTGAAAGAGAGGTGGCTTGAAGAGAGGACTGGTAGCAGATCCTTGAACTTCTTCCAGGCGGTTTTCACATGTGTTGTGGTTGAAAGTTCACAGCCACCTGCTGCTGAGAGCATGTCTCTTAGGTGGCAAAAGGAAGCTACCACCTCAGGCATGTCAGGTCCGACCTGGACTTCCTTCTGTGGTCTGCCATCCAAGGGGCGTGCAGTTCCCTGGCACCGTGTACATCTATAGTCAGGGTCCTTTTTCAAGGGCTTGAGCCCACTGCATTTCTTGTGCACCCAGTGCTTGCAGCCATTGCAGAAGATGCTGTTGCTGCCCACTCCATTGCGACAGACAGCGCATGCAAATCTTATAAACAAACTTGTGCTATTGCATTAATTTGTTTATCAGCTTTGGAAATATTTCTTGTATTTTAAACACCTAATCCTGCTGAACCCAGGTATGTCCTGCCTTTTCAAACAGTGTAGATCCAGATCAGCTGGCTTCTGAAGAAGCCACCTGATGTGGGTCTGCACTGTTTGCCATTAAGTATGTGACTTTATATCAACAATCTGGATCAAGTAATCTGATTGGCTGAAAATTAGAAATGAGTGTAGCAATTTATTCAGCATGGCAAGGGTTAAGATCAAGGCAAGCCCATACATCCATGAAGTCTGGCAAAGATTTCTGCTGTTCTGCTAATCTCTATATATTTTGCAGATGAGAAGGATCAGATGATCACAGAGTTACAGTACCAGCTGGAGAAGCAAACACGCAGACAGCTGAGACAGGAAAGGGTAGGTAGCTTGATAAAATATCATGACATTATTGTTAAGTTTTAAGAAATACACAAACTTCCTTTCATTCCCTTTATGGCAATTAATCTCCATCTTACTTATAGTCATTCCACATGATGTAATCATTTTATGATGAAATTGGTCTAGACATTATAACAGTGTTTGGAATAATTATTTTTAATGTTTAATGAGTACTCCTCATGTACTGTTGTCACCAGTGAAATTTGTTACTGGAATTTGGACACAATCAGATGAAGTTTAGCTTGCCTGCTATTTATTTAAGGAAAATAAGTATACTTTCTGACAAAGCAACTGTGTCAAAATTGTTTTGTCCCTTTGGAAAAGGAGTCTACTCTAAAAGGAAAGAATCTGATCCACTTGGGAGCAAATTCTTTCCTTTTAGAGTAGACCTTTTTTTCAGAAGGAACTTAGTGTTCAGAAAAGCATACAGGAAGTCACAAAGTTTGTCTCCCTTGTACAAAATGGCAGAAAACCTACCAAGTGTACTGAGCCTCCTTAACCCTTGTCACACTGAATAAATTAAGATGCCACATCCACTTCTGATTTTCAGCCAATCAGATTACTTGATCCAGGTTATGGATACAAATTCACATACTTAGTGACAAGCAGTGCAGATCCAGATCAGTTGGCTTCTTCAGAAGCCAACTGGTCTGGATCTACACTGTTTGCAAAGGCAGGGCATATGGGGATTCAGCAGGACTAGGGTGAAGGTGCACAGTGCCAGAAAAAGGCCTTTATACCTTATGTCAGCAAAGTTTGACCATGGCCTTTGTTATATACTTACTGAATCAATGGATACAGTAGTTGTAGAATATAAGAACAACCTATCATGAAAACACGCCTATTCAAATATATTAAAAATTTTAACAGCCAAAAAAGGTGAATTTTCAGATAAAAAGTTCTGATATTTTTCATATTTCTGCTCAAAACATAGATTGTGGGTCCTCATTAGAACTGCCTCATTGAGGCAGTTCTAATGAGTACCCACGATCTATGTTTTTAGCAAAATAAGACAAATAATGTTTACCCCTGTACTATATAAAAGTGGCGTTTAAGGGGGTCAAAATTATATAGGCATGTTTTCGTGATGCAGAGAAGGCCCTGATCAGACTGCATGGCTGTGCAGGCTGATCCAGGCCTTCAGTATTCACATACAGCATAAGGGCTGCTTTTTTTTGCACACAGTATAGTTTCTTCAAGAACCAGATTCTATGTGCATGTGAATCTCTCATGTGAAATGTGCAGACAGGGATCTGCATGCACAGTTGCATAGGCTGATCCAGTGTGTACAATTCATATGTGCTTCAAAAATAGGTTTTGTTTAGTGCTGACATATAGAGCTTAGAAACTTAAGTTTCTTTTGTTGCAGAGGTTGGTAAGGCAGGCCCGGAAAATCAACAAGATACAGAGAAAACTCAAAGATACAGATTTAAATGAATCAATGCAATCAGAGAAATCTGTAAGTTAAAATTTCTTATTCTTGCACAAATATTAATTGCTACTACAGTCAAACCTGTGTTAAGCAAGCACCTATGGGAAAGCCAAAAATTGGTTGCTTAAGACAGGTGCTTGCTTAATACAGGTAGATTTCCACTTCTATGCCCTTAATGGGATCTGAAATAGTGGCCTTTAAAGGCAGGTTATTGCTTAATACAGGTGGCCTTTAAGACAGGTTTGACTGTATTTATTAGCTGTGTCAACATTAAGCATATAACAGCCTTGCAGAGTTTCTTTAAAATAAAATTTTAATTGCTATCATATATACTGGTGAAATTTCTTGGTCTGAGGAATAAGAATTTTCATTTTTTAGAAACACAATTGTTTGGAAAGAAAACTATCAAAGCTGATCTTCAATAAAATAAATAATGTCAGAAAAGAATCAGGAAAAGTTGCTTAACTGAGCATCATTAGTAAGTTTAAAGTAATAACTGTATTTAAAGCGGATAACAATGGTTATTTAGCATAGTCGTTGGCATGGGATAGGTAACTGAAGACCAACAGATAAAAACCACTTGTCAAATTTCTATAAGAATCTCTTACAGCACTGAAGTTATTCAGCTAAACTAATGTTTTCAGCACTTCTGGGAAGTTCAAAGTAATAATTTCAGTCTTATCCCTTTAATTCTTGAATTTAAATATCAGACAACATTTTGAAATATTTTCCTTATTTTCTTTGAAAATAGGGATTAACATTTCATGTCAGTCATCTTATTAAGTTTTACGTGCAATATTGAGCATGGTTTATAAAAAGAAAAAAAAAAAAATCTCTTTCCTGATATGTTATTTTTGTCATCAATGTACTTAGGGTTGACCTGTTCCAACCCAGATCAGATACAGCAAAATGCAATTACTAATCAAGTTCTGCACTATTTGTCATGCCATTGTGTCATTAGCACTTAACAGTAACACAAGCAGTTTCTGTGTAACATCCCATTAAACAGATAATGACCTCTTCTAATTTGCAGAATGGAACAGTTAATTGAAACTAGCAGGTACATTTGTATGCATATCTATGCATGTAATGAAGTGCTTTCTTTATTAAACAGGGTCACTCAGATATTGTGCATGACAGAAGCAAAGGAAGTCCAGATGGTATGTTGGAGCTTTTCTTTAAAATTAATATCCACACAGGAAATGAAAAAAATATTCCTTAACTTTTACCACTCTATGAGCAAATTCAGAAGATATATTGATGTTATTTTTCTTATTTTCCCTAGAAAGTAGGCTTTAACATTTCGTGCAAATTGTCTCTTTGCATGAAATATCAAAGCCTATCTTCTGGGAAAAATACTAAAATATTTCAAAATGCCGTCTGATGAGATTTTTACTTAGTATTCTATGTATTTGTATAGGATTAGATATCGGGAGGATAAGAGCTCCTTAATATTGGTCCAGATATCGGAAGTATTGAGAAGATATTTTGTTTGCATGAAAATGTATCTTGTAGGTACTCATTTGAATTGCCTCATCAAGACAATGCCAGTGAGAACCATAACCGCACAACATATGTTTTTGGTGCAATTCAAATTATCACTTCATATAGACCTAGGACTGGGTAATTCTAATAAGCTCGCATTACAGATTTTTATAAGAAAATTATTATTCATGAATAAGTACCTTATTATGGTGGATTCTGAGAAAATTCTGGTATCGAGAGCAGACTATATCAACATTTTTTTATATGTTATATTACTATGCACTGTTTGCCACTCAGCCCAGGAGTATTTTACACACATCAGTAGGCAGTAAAATGCACTTGTACTTCAGGAGTTAACCCATTTATGCCTAGTCTTGTGTCTTGATTGTTTGGAAAGCTCCATTTCCATGAGAAAGGGTGTCAGGTCATTTTTAATATCACAATGTTTTATGGTAATTCCTGTATTTAAAGCAAACAGTGTAGACCCTGATCAGATGCTGCATTCTGCATTCTACACTGTTTGCCAATGTCCCTTTAATGGGATGCTAGGCATAAATGGGTTAAGATGTCCCAATATTTAGTGCTAATATGGCAAGTTGAGCATTCCCACAACTGCAATCATTCTGATGTACATGTACTTTCATTTCAAGTCTTCTAACTAAAGAACATTATAATGCTGATACTATTTTAGGTACAAGCAACAGAGAAGCATTTGATATTCTAAGTGATAGTAAACAACTGCCCAGTGTTGATGGTAATAGGGAGGTGCTAGCTCGCTGGTCTGATGACGGTTGGTACTATCATGGTCTTGTCATCAAAGAGACAAAAGATAAATGTATTATACAAGATGCTACTGGGTATCATGAGGCCATTAGCAAGGATGATATCATCATTGAGGCTAATCATAGTTTTGATGTCATACAGGTATGAATGTAAATTTCTTTTTTGTTTACTTTTTGCATTCTCAAAATTAGATTTTCAGATTTGCCATAAGTCTTCCATGGTAGCTTGTGAGAGTTAACAATTGTGAAGGGTATTGCACAAAATAAGGGAAGATCTTTCTATATTTATTGAAAATGCAACAAATAAAATCTAATATGGTTGCTCCAAGAAAAATAATGAGAACCATTTAACCCATTTGTGCCTAGCACCCCATAAAAGGGACATTAGCAAAGTCTACACTGCATAATGTGGCATCTGATCAGGGTCTACACTCTTTGCATTAAAATTAGGAATTTCAATAAAACATGGTAATAATAAAATGAAATTTGACAACCCTTCTATTAGAAATGGACCTGTCCAAGGTGTTGAGTAGACGAGTCCATTTGGCGTAAGTGGGTTAAGTAAAATAATCACAAAAAGATTTTCTACAGAAAATGGTATAACATGCAGACTCTTGACATCATTTACTGTGAGAGTTGATCTTGTGAGGGTAGCTGTAGAAGTAGCAATGGCAATGATATTGGAAGTGGCTTAAGGTAACTGGATATAGAGAGATCACTCTGACCGGCAAGTATTTACCTCCCTTCTCAGAGGGGATTTCCCTACTCTTGAATGGAAGGATTTGCTCCTCAGGCCCTTGGAGCAAATTATTTCCTTTAATGGGTAGCCCCTTTGAGAAGGGATTCATATATCATTTAACATAGGTCTCGATAAGAGTGGGTATCAGATAAACATTTTTCATATTTCTCCTCAAAAACATATGTTGTGGGTACTCATTAGAAGTGCCTCGCTGAGGCGATATCAATATTTTTTGGCTGAAATACATAAAGCTATGTATGAAGACAGCAAATTCTCTTCTCCTAGAGTAGTCTCCTTGTTTGAGGTATATCCTATCATCTTAAGTTCCACATATATAATAAGTGTGGAACTTGTCAAACTTATTGTTGCAAAATTATTCCTCTTCCCTAAATCATTTCAGAGATAATCCATTTATGTCTGCCATTGCATTGTTTTTGTTTCATTTTTCCAGCCTCATGACTGTGTGTCCAATATATATATATATATATCTATGCTCTTCCCTTAACCAGTCTAGGCAAAGGAAACAATCAATTTTGCAAAGGGAGGCAATTAAATATCCCTCCTTTGCAAAATTATTTCTCTGGTCTTCATTTTTTAAAGGAGATAATCCCCTTATGTCTGCTGTAGCATTTTGTTTTGTTTTATTTTTCCAGCCTCATGACTGTGTGATAGGTCTTCACCCCAACTATATATACAGCTATGCTCCAGGGGAGGTTCACAAAGTCAGTTACTCTAGTGCCGCCACCGTGGAGTTCTATGATGGAGTGGTTGCAGACTTACCAAAAAGAGAGGTGTTTAAAATCTCAAGGTCAAAGTTTAACAGTGATAAAGCCTATATTATGGATCAAGAAAGAAAGATTCTTTGGAAGTCTGTCATTGCTAGGGATGATGACACAGGCTACTACAGACTCGGTAATAGACCCTTGTGGTGTTGTTTTGTTATACACTTATAATTCCAACTCCTCATCTTTATACACATTTCAGGCAATTTGATTGGTTGAAGAAACATTTTACTCTTCAATAAAGTACAGTTTTTCAAAGCTAACGATGTCGTTAGTATACGATTTATTAAAATTTACACCGAGTGATACGCAAATATGCTGAAATTTTTTGCTGAAAAAATGTGAGTAGCTTTTGCATTGCAAAAGCTACTCACATTTTTTCAGCAAAAAATATCAGAATATTGTGTATTGAATCCGCTAAAACAGTTAATGCAAATGACCCTTAACGAGCTCATTAAGCTAACGACACTTTGAACAACTGGGCCCAGAGCAGGAATATTTAGGATCTATTTTCCTTCTGCTATCTCTAAAGACTGACATTTTTTTATTATTTTGACGACAAAGTGGGAATTTTAAGGAATTAATTATTACATTTATGGATTTTATCAATGTTTGTTTGTGTTGAGGTTTTACAGCCCAGTCAACACAATGGGGTCATGTCAAGCGCAGTCAGTTTACCAAGCCATACTTTTACTGGGTAGGCTTAGTCCTCTAAGCGGTTAACCGTATTGTGCACATTCTTTTGCCAGAAACTGACAACTGCCCTTCTTGAATCAGCGGAAGGAAGAGAATGACCTGAGAAAATATTTCATGATAAGAAAGAATGTTGCCAACCCGCAACCTCCTGATCACAAGGAGTAATTCCATTAAGACATGCAAGTCACTCACAAACTTAGCATAAAGTGCTTTAGTCAGGTTCTGAGCTATTCGCTGGAGTTTACACATGGATAAAATCCACAAAAATAAAATTCATTCTTCTAATGAATACTTTAGTTGGCACTATGCTCTTTTACCCCAGTGTCCTTTTTCCTGTTAGTCCATCATTTCATATTAAATTTTGTGTTAATCATTTTTTCAAATTCGCATGATGGGGACATTTCTTATGCGTTTTTCAACAGTAGTTCTACATTCTGTTTGGATAGCTTTGTAAGCCTATAATAACTATCAAATTACTCCAGGCAGAAAAAAAAACAAAAAACTTTTGATAATAACCAAAAACATTTAGGCCTCTCATTTCACTTGTACTTCTATGTACCATCTTATTTTTAACTTTACTGAATACTGATGCACTGCAGTAAATATAATGTGCACACTTCTCCAAATCTTTACCTGTGCACATGTGCAGTCAAATGTCACTATCTGATTGGTGCTCCATGATTTTGTGAAGCATGAGGAGATTTTCTGGTGTAGTGCTGTCCTTGTAGAGATACCTATTAAGAATTTTCTTGATCATACTTTTTTTTCAGGTGTTGTAGATTATAAGGAGAATGAAGGACAGAAGTACCGGATAAAATGGTTGGATGGTACAGTGAGTATCCAGTCCGCCCATCACACATTTCTGGTGCAACAGAACCGGACACACTACACCAGCTGGAACTATGTTTTAGCTCCAACTGAACAGCTTGGTGGTAACATCCTCTATAAACCAGCTAAGGTTGTTCTCACAAAACCTCTACAGGTGCTCTTCTCTGATGGAAGAAGGTAAAATATATTTTCAGTTTGATCAGTTAATAGGTTTCTCCATTACCTCTTGCCTTGCTGAATAAATTAAGATGCCACGTCCACTTCTAATTTCCGGCCAATCAGATTACTTGATCTGGATTTTTGATAGAAATTCACATATTTAATGACAAACAGTGCAGATCCAGATCAGTTGGCTTCTTCAGGAGCCAACTAATCTGGATCTACACTGATTGCTAAGACAGGGTATGTCGTGTTCAGCAAGAGAAGGGTTAAAAGTAATTCCAGACATGTCATCATGGGGATGATTGAAGGTATTTGTTTGCAAAGTCTTACAAGCACAATCATGATTAATACAAGTGAAGATAGGCAGGAAATGCCGCAATCATGAAGCACAGTCCTCCTGAGGCAATGAAGCACAGTTCTCCTGAGGCAATGAAGCACAGTTCTCCTGAGGCAATGAAGCACAGTCCTCCTGAGGCAATGAAGCACAGTCCTCCTGAGGCAATGAAGCACAGTTCTCCTGAGGCACCAAAGGAAATAGAGTTTAGGAACAAATAGGAACACCACAAATGTCACATATGAAATCACAGATGCACTAACAAAGATCAACTGCAACAGAGGAACCTTCTTGGTATGGTCAGTAGGAAAACTACTGTGGGGTTTAAACTAGTTTTACTCGTGCAAAACCTCAACCTTAATTCTGATGCAGTTAAGACTGATTTCATGCAAAGTTCTGTGTGTGCATATTTATATCTTTTATTGATCTATGTATATACATGTATGCTGTTTTTCCTGTTTTTACTCTTAAAGAATCACGTTTCTAAATTATCTAAAAACCTATTTCACATTTATTTCACTAGATTTATTTATTATTTTTTTCTTTTTGTTTGAAAAAAAAAAAAAAAAACAAAAAAAAAAAAACATAAGACTTTAATGCATGTTGATTAAGAAAACAGTTTTTCATGTTATTTTTGCCTCTGTCAAAGATGGAATAAAATATACTGATTAATCAGTTTATAATGTTAATTTTACGAAGATGATGTAAAATGTCTGAGTAATTGAAATTTTTGGTCTTATTTTTCAGTTCGGGTGACTTGAAGCTAAATGAATGCTTCTGGATTAGTGAAGAATATTATCAGAATGCTTCAAGGTTCATAGAGTCAAGAAATCAAGGATTTTGAAACAAATTGAAATTGTGACTGACATCAAATGTCATAAAACTAGTATAAAAAAAGTAGCAGAGCTCCAGATAAGAAGAGTATACAGATATCATATTTTTCATATTTCTCCATGAAAATATAGGTAAAGGGTAGCCATTGATCTAAAAACTACCATTAATATATATTTTTGTGGCAATATAAAAAGTATCATCATTTTTTGGTTGGAAATAGGCATCTTAACTGAAGCTATGATAGTATAATGTATTTACATTAAATATTTGGACCCTTCTTTCTAGACTTATTCTGAAATTAGAATACCGTATTCGACCTAATTACCGCACATGCTCCTAAAAGCGCAGAGTCAAGCAGTTTAGTATGTAGATTACAATCCAGTGTACTTTTATCTACTTCTTTATAACAACATATGCTGTTGGTACTCATTTGAATTGCCTCAACAAGTCCAGGCAATTCAAATGAGTACCAACAATATATATTTTTATAAAGAATCAGAAAAATATTGCGTATCATTAAATATGCCCCTCATGAAGTTCTCTGTTGATCTTTCTTTAAAGTACAAGTATTTCTAGTGATTTAAAAAAAAAAAAAAAAAAGCAAAAAACAGTGTGGTAATTTGGGTGAATACAGTAGGTCCGTTTGACTACCTGATGAGGGGTCTTAAATATGAGAAGGTATGCCAAACAGTGTAGACCCTGATCAAACTGCTCCATTAGGAGCAGTTTGATCTGGGTTTACACTATTTGGTCAGGCCCATCTGTCAAAATATTTTGGGTAGATATTGCATGTCAAAGCCTGTCGCAAAATACACCATGACATCAGACTGGCAGAATATTCAGAGAGCATTGTTTCCTTTTTCTTCATAAAAAAACATAGGCTGCACAAAGCAAACCTGTATCGATGGGCAACAAAATCTTAGATCAGGATGCACATCTGCTGATTTGGGCTTTTGCTACCTACCATTGCCTCAAAGGAACATTTTTGCTTTGTGTGACACAACTATACTGTCAAATCCCATCAGATAATCCTGCTGCCTGTAGCATTATCCTTATCTCCCATACAATGCTTTATATGAATATTCATTGCAATAGTTCTAAAATACCATTTTGCAATAACTTTAACATATTATTTTGCAATGATTTTAAAGCACCATGCACAGGAAATAGTTTGACATTCCTAAGGATGCATGAAATGTCAAATTTTATTTTCTAGAAGAAAAAAGTCAGTTTCACTATGTTTACCCAACATGCTAATTGTTAATCTGAATAGCACCTTCAGACCAAGTTACATACATCAGACTGTCATCACGAAAACACGCCTATATAATTTTGACCCCCTTTAACCCCACTTTTATATAGAAAAACGTGGGTTTACAGGGGTATACATTATTTTTATTATATATGCTCAAAACATAGATTGTGGGTACTCGTTAGAACTGCCTCGCCGAGGCAGTTCTAACGAGTACCCACAATCTATGTTTTGAGCAGAAATATGAAAAATATAAGAGTTTTTTATCTGAAAATTTTCAGTTTTTGGAGGTGAAATTTTCTATATATTTGAATAGGCGTGTTTTCATAATGGATGTTCTGGATTATTGTAACTGCAAAACATGATCCGTGCTGCTCAAAATAATACTGGTCTACATGCCAATGCATGTAAGCTTATCCTTCTTATTATTGTTCCATTTTAGACCTATAATAATACAGTTTAAAATTATTTTTGATAGATGTTAATAGGTTGAACAAATCTTGACCATTTGTGTTAAATATTATTTTGTCCCGCATGTATGGTATACAATTGCAGAAAGTGGGACTAGAGGCTAATTGTTATTTTATTTTTTAGGATGACAGCATCAAACTGTTAATATTTTGTAATAACTAGCTCAGTTACTAAACAACCATAAAGGCCAAGCTCATAGCTCTTAATAGGGTATTTTTTCAACCCAAATATGTTGATGTTTTCCTTATTCTCTTCAGGAAAACATATAATGTGGTACTCATTAGAAGTGACTGGCTGAGGCACCTCTAGTGAGTACCCACATGTTTTCCTGGAGAAATAAGAAAAATATCTATGCAGATACACCCCTTATATAGAGCTATGGCTAGGTAATAAAACATGGGACTTGTTTACACCAACACATGGACATCTAACAGTAGGCCTTAGCATTCTTGTTCATAGATCCCAGGCATTCAGGGCCCAGTTGTTCAAAGCTAACGATGTCTTTAGTTAACGATTTGTTAAAATTTACATCAAGTGATACGCAAATATGTTGAAATTTTTTGCTGAAAAAATGTGAGTAGCTTTTGCAGTGCAAAAGCTACTCACATTTTTTCAGCAAAAAATATCAGCATATTGTATATTGAATCTGCTAAAACAGTTAACGAAATGACCCTTAACGAGCTTGTTAAGCTAACGAGGCTTTGAACAACTGGGCCCTGATTTTGTGTTCTTGGCCGACTCTATATATTCCTTAAAGCTCTAAGCAAAATTGTAGCAGACAACATTGTTTTCATCATAATTGTTCAGAGAAAAATAAGGCTTGGAATTACATGTGAATTGTCTAAGGCACGTATATTAAGGAGATGATTCACATGCTAGCAGATGATTTACATAAAATATCAAGACTTATTTTCTTGATAAAAAAATGGTTTAGTATGATGTCTATTACAATTTTAAATGATGCTTTTAAGGGTTAATTATTTAGTCGCATCCTTTTATTTGAGCCAGGGCATGCCAGAACCTACAATAAGACTTGAGGGACCAGTGAAAACAGATCAGACCAGTCTGATCAGAGTCTTCACTGTCTGCATGAAGAAAGCTTGGATTCTTTGCTGCCCATCGAGTGCACAGCAAAGAATGATCAGACTGGGCAGATGCTCAGGCTGATCTGAGTCTTTGCTGGACACACATGCCATTTTGTTGGTTTTGTCATGCGCTGGCTCATTTCTTGTAATATGACTTTTGTCATGTCTGAAATTGTTTGTTTGTTTGTGTTGAGGTTTTACGGCCCAGTCAACCCAGTGGGGTCATGTTGAGCACGGTCAGTTTACCTAACCACGCGTTTACTGGGCAGTCTTAGTCCTCTAAGCGGTTAACCAGTATTGTGCACATTCTTTCACCAGAAACTGACAACTGCCCTTCTTGAATCAGCGGAAGGGAGCGAATGACCGTAGAAAATATTTCATGATCAATCTTCACCAAAGAATGTTGCCAACCTCGGTGGGGGTTGAACCCGCGACCTCCTGGTCTCCAGTCTGAAATTGGCATGTTAAGATGGCCTGTATCTACATTTCGTGCTTCAGTGATTTTCATAAACCAGTGTTGAATTCACTTTGTTCTATTTTCACCAACAGCCTTGGCTACAGACATGCTACATACTCCATAGTTGTATATGGAGGAGCACATGAAAGAAGGAACTGTTTTTGTGGCTCAGTGACTTTTCAAAACTTGAACTCTTTCCCTGCTAGTGGCGACTTTGGTTGTCTGGTGATAACTTTTGCAAACAGTTTGGACCCAGATCAGGTCTGATAAAACGTTGGCCTGACAAAACGTTGGGCCAGATCTGGATCCAAACTGTTTGACAATCTGATGGTATTCCTGAAAGATTTTTTGAAAATGTTAATTTTAAAAAAAAATCCACAGACAACAAAAAAGCATGCAAAATTACCCAGCATGCAAAAAGTTAACCATGACCATGCTATGGGCAAAGTCTGCAGACAAATTGATGACATTTTTCTTATTTTCCCCAGAAAACAGTCTTTGGCATTTCACATAAATTGTCTTAAGATATAATTTGCATGAAATGTCAAAGCCTATCTTCTGGAAAAAATAAGAAAAAAGGATTTCAAAATGTCATCTGCTGAAATTTTTACTCATCTTGATTCTTATTGTAACACATGTGATAGATTATTAGATCAGAAAACCAATTCAGTTATAAATTTCAAGTTTATACTTTAGCTTTTTGATTATTTAAATATTTATATAATTTTGATAGTATATTTTTGTATCTAAAAAATCTGATATGTATCCTATTTTTTCATGATTATTAAATCGTAGCTAGTCATTATTTCCCTGAATGTTATACAAAAACAGTGCAGAATTTGATACCAGACAGGCACTCATATAACTCATATACTGTGTGTAAGTCCTAAAATTTCAAACACTTTATGCCATACTTTTTTGCCTAAATTCTGTTGTTTTTTATGCATTTATTCCACAAAATACTTGGAAGAAAAGCAAACAGTGTAGACCCTGATCAGAGCAGTCTGATCTGAGTCTGCACTGTTTGCATATGCCATTTTATCAGACAAGTTGTATGAAATTTTAGGACATTTACCTCATAAAGTCAGTAAAAAGCCCCACTAATACTTGTCAATAACTATGGCATAGTTGTTTTTTTTTTGTTTTTTTTTTAAATTTTGTTAAAAAAGTTCAACAGGTAATCTTCTCATCATTTCCAATCAGCATACCAAATTTCAAGGCTCTAGCTCAAACACTTTTTAAGATGTCTTGCTGACAAGATCAGTATGACAAAAGGACAGATGAATGACACATAAGCAATATGCATTCCAACTTCTTTGACTAGAGTAAATGTGCTTAACTTTTGAACACTATTCCATACTTCTTTGCCAATTTTTTACTGTTTTTATGTGTTTAAGAAGTATTGTGAAGGAGGAGTACCGTATTTGACCTAATTACCGCACTGTGCACTTGGGTTTTTTAAAATTACTGGGAAAACTTAAGGTAAAAAATGTATCCACCTACACTAGGGGTAAACTTAACAAAAGATCAGCGAAGGACTTATCGTGATTTTTTTTCTTGATTTTCTTTACAAAAGCATAAGTTGTGGGTACTCATTTGAACTGCATTGACAAATTGATGCAATTCAAATGGGTACCCATAACATTTGCCTTTATAAAAAAGTAGACAACAAGTACACAGGCTGTAATCTAAAGACTATGGCATTGCTTGACTGTGCGCTTATAGGGATATGTGTAATGATGACAATTCTGGGATTATTTTCTCTTCTTTATAAGATAAATTATCCCAACATTATCACCAAATACTCCTCCTTAACTCCTCTGCTGGTGTTAGCTTGACAGATCTCTTGGTGGAATAGCAAGCAGTGTATACCACGATCAGACTGCTCTTTAGGAGCTGTCTGATTTAGGTCTGCACAATTTGCATATGTCATTTTATCAGCAATGTTGATTTGCAAAATTTTAGCAAAATTACTGTTAGAGGTGGTGGTGATATTTCTTTTTGAACAGTATTTTAGTTATCACAGGGGTCAAGCTGGCTCAAAAATTTTGGGAGAAGTGACTTCTCCCTCCAGACAAAACAGAGAGAAGTTTTATAGGATGAGGGAGAAGTCAAGACTCGGTTAACCTATTACCTTACTGAAAGCATGACACTTAAGGACTCACGACTCGCTTTACCGCATCGTCTTGGGAATTAACAAAAAAAGGAAACAATTTTTACTGTAGATCTGTTAATTCTTACCTCTAAAACAATATAATGATCCACAGAAACACAGATGTGAGTAGGGCAAATGCATCATATCTGCACCCATATCTTTTTGGAAATTGATCTTCTCAGTCAAAACATCAAGATCTGATTAACTATAAACTTAATGATAAAAAGAAATTTGTTAGCTAAAATGTCTGTCAACTTTTAAACTTAGTTTATAGCATTTTTAATGCTGTTTCTGACCAATTTTCAGCAAGTAAATGGTTCATTTTTTTTATTTATGAAAAAACGGACACCCACGAAAACTAATGATATTGACGAAAACAATCTTTTGGTCACTTAGTAGGCAAACAGTTTTCGTCCAAAACTTATTTTAACCACATTAGATTTTTATTCTGTGGCATTTCTGATACTTCTAACAACTTTTTTTTCAAAAGAATTTTACCTTTGCATGTTTGTTCCATTTTTACTGGATTTCTCCTAACAAAAAGTTCATTTTGCATAAGTATTAGCTTTTTTAAAAGTTGCAAAAATCGAAGGCGAAGTTTTTGTCGCCCTCAGGGCTTCCCAGGGCCACTCAGAGCCCTTGAGGGTGACTATTTTGTCCCAGTCACCCTGTAGCTTGACCCCTGTATCAGACTCATTGATGTATACTCTGTTTGCGCAGTGTACCGGTACATTGTTTTTCATGGCATCCCTTTTGACTTTATACTCAGTCCACATATCAGGTATGAGTTAGGCATTCTAATACTTTAAAGAATTCCCATAAACCAAGTGAGATTTGAACCCACACTCTCTTACTTGCAAGTTAAGAACATTAACCACCAGGTCACCAAGACTATGAAAATATGCCATTCATTCATTTATCATATGCTCTTTGTCAGCTGCAGATTAAGCATGATTATTGATACATGAATCTATTTCACTTTTTAATGTGAATGGATACACAGGAAAGATTTACTTTTGAAGACAAATAGTTGATGTCTTAGTATTTGAAACCCTTCAAAAACAGGAACTACTCAAAGGAAAAGAATTTGATACTACAGACAATCAATTCTTTCCTTCAAGAGTAGTTCCCAGTGAGAAAGAAGATAATATTTTCATGTCAGAGTTATTTCCCTTGGCAGTGTATTCACTCTCCTTAGGGTTTTGTTAATCAGGATATATGATAGTTCAGTTACCTACTTGAAAGGCACTTGTTATGATCTGTTATGTTGTTTGTTAATTTATTTATAAATTGTTTAGTTGATGGGAAAATTTATTTATTTATAAATTGTTTAGTTGCTGGGAAATGTTTGAGTAGTTTTAATGTTCTTAACTTTTTTTTACAAACATTTACTTCCTATGAACCTTTTCAAAGTTGTAATATAATATAATATAAAACAAAGTATTTTTTTGGTACAAGGCCTATTGGCACAATACATAAAAGAATTTTGACATGCAAGCAGGAACTCTTTGACATACTATAACAGTTATTACCACATTTACCCTAAGTATTCAGACAGGCCTGAGTAAAGAATGTAGGTCCTGATCAGACACACAAGAAACTTGGGAGGATGATCAATATCTACACTGTTTGCCACTCATCCAGCTAGCAATAAAATGGACTACAAATCTTAACCTTTGCCATGCTGAATAAAATAAGATGCTACACTCACTTCTAATTTTCAGCCATTCAGATTACTTGATCCAGGTTGTTGATACAAATTCACATACTTCATTACAAACAGTGCAGATTCAGATCAGTTGGCTTCTGAAGAAGCCAAATGATCTGGAGCTACACTGTTTGCAAAGACAGGGCTGTCCAGGTTCAGCAGGACCAGAGTTAAGACAGGTATGGCAAGAAGTTAACCATTTATGCTGAGAGGATTCTTCTACCTCACCTTTTTGGACAGGTCCATTTACTATATAAGGAGAGTGGTTGGTTTTCATTATTACCATCTTTTGTAGAAATTTCAATATTTAATGCAAACAGTGTAGATTCTGATCAGATGTGGCATCTGATCTGGGTCTACACTGTTTGCCAATTTCCCTTTTACCGGACACTAGGCATAAATGGGTTAAAGTGTCTGAATACATGTGACCAGCATAGATCCAGATCAGCCTGCATCCACACAATCTGATCAGGGTCTATGCTATTCACTAACAGAATTTTTAAGGGCAGTACAATATGTTAACTACCAGCACAGACTGATCTGAGTCTACTCTGGTTGCAAATGTCATAAGGTGGTTTTCTGTTGGAAGGTTCAAATGTAGATTGTCTACATGAATAGCAAAAACTGATCAGAATGCATAGATGCCTTTGCTGGTGTAAGTATTTGTGTTTGCACAGATCACTTTGTAGTGGCCTGTCTCATTTATGAATCTGATATTCACAAGTGAATAACATTTGGAACTGATTTCTATTGTTTTGCACAGTATTTAACATGTTCAGTTACTGAGGAACTACTCCTATTACATGTATTTTGCAAGCACACTTTGGTCTAGTATTTAGCAACTGACACCAGTTAACATACAGCAACAAAAGGCCATAAAATCTTCAGTCATCCTTTTGTCCTTTTTCATACATAATGTTTTCAGACAGTGCAAAAGTTCAGGGCCCAGTTGTTCAAAACCTAACAAAGTTTTTAGCTAATGTGATGTTATAATCATGATATAAGGCAAATACATTGATATTTTTTGCTGAAAAATGTGAGTAGCTTTTGCATTACAAAAGCTACTCACATTTTTGCAACAAAAATATCAATTTGTTTGAAATAACTTAACTACACAGTTAACGAGTTTGTCACTAACAAGCTTGTTAAACTAACCATGCTTTGAACAACTGGGCCCTGGTCATTTGGCTCTAGGGAATGTTACATACCATATTCATTCTAAGTAGTTAGACACCTAAATTCCTTAATACTTGCCCTAAAATTTTAACAAGCCCATTTTACCACCTGTTGATGCTTAGCAAACAGTGGATGAGTAGAAAAAAGTGTATACCCTGATCAGATGCCACATTCAGTGGCATCTGATATGGCTCTTCAATGTTTTCTCAGTCTTGTGTCCAAATACTCAGGGTGGTAATTGTTTGTTTGTGTTGAGGTTTTACGGCCCAGTCAACCCAATGGGGTCATGTCGAGCGCGGTCAGTTTACCTAATCACAAGTTTACTGGGCAGGCTTAGTCCTCTAAGCGGTTAACCAGTATTGTGCACATTCTTTCGCCAGAAACTGACAACTGCCCTTCTTGAATCAGCGGAAGGGAGAGAATGACCGTAGAAAATATTTCACGATCAATCTCCACGAAAGAATGTTGCCGACCTCGGCGGGGGTTGAACCCGCGACCTCCTGGTCTCCAGTTGGACGGCGCATCCAACTGAGCCACCGAGGCCGGCTCAGGGTGGTAATTGTATCTGTGATGGACATTCATGTAATATTTGTTTTTGATGGGCATTTATATATTTGTTTTTGTTTAATATGTGATTGCACTCATGGCTATGTGACCAGCTTAGAACACACAAACAGAAGCACAACACGCATTTGATCAAGATTTGTCATTGTCAATGATGACAGATGAACTATCATTATTTAAGAATTAATATCTTGAGAAATCCGGCCTTGTCACAAAGAAGAACTAGATTAGCAACCTGCACTTTCACACAGTCAGATCACATCATTAACTGTTAATTTATATTCTGTATAGTTTAAGTTGATGACAAGATGATTTTGTTCCTGATCTGCAAAGTAAGCCAACCTGCAAAAAGAGTTGGTGTGCTGAAGTTGGCTACCAAGTATCTGAAATCTTTCAAAAACTAAGGGCTACTCTTACAGGAAAGAGTTTACTCCTAGACAGAGGGAATTCATTCTTTAAGAGTAGCCCCCATTAAGAGAGGAGGTAATTATTTCTATATCAGAGTGATTTCCCTTGGAGGTGTATCCATTCCCCCCTAAAGTATGTGAGAACAATGATGATTGGCCATACTACCAGGATACACTGGCAGATGTTGCTGTTTTCATGTGACATGACAGGTTTTCTGTTAGCATGGCTCTGTTTTATTCAGACTGTTTGAATACAATTGAACCTTAGGACCTTGATAAGAATTAACAGAAAAGAAAAAAATATACATATATAAATAATTACTTATATGTACAATATAGTAAATAGGGCAAAATTGTCTCCTGAGGAGACATTTTGCATTAAGTGTCATACTCTGTTCTGGAAATATAGCTTGATGGATCATGTGAATTTTCTGAGGAAAAGATTCACATGAAATGCCAAGTCATTTTCATGAAAAAAAAATGGTAAAATATTGTATCTCTTAGAATTTAAGGGGAACAGGCATATGTTTGCAAGGCAGACAACTTTATGACTTCTGTTTGCTTTCCACCTCCCCAGTTCCCTTCTGAAACAGGGTCTCCTTTACACAAAACATAAGAAAATGACTGCTTTATGTTTATTATATACATCACAAATTTATACTACTCTAAAAGATAACTCTAGAAGAATAGAATTTGCTCCCTTTGGGGAGCAAATTCTTTTCTTTTAGAGTAGGCTAATTTCAAAATGGATGCAAAAACATTTTGACAGATTTGTTTCCTCTGAAAGTCTGTTCCCCTAAATTGAGCGTACTAAGAATTAAACTCAGTATTTCACTGTAGATGCCATCCATTGTAGTGTCTTAAACCATCTGTGATATTGTTTATGAATTGATGAATAAAAGAATTCTAGATGACTATTTGTGGATTTAATTATCTGACTTTGACCCATTCTAACTTGCAGGGGGAAGAGTTTAGTAAAAATATCTGACCATTAACCCTTAAAGGCTCCATATTCTTAAAAACTAGACATTTTTGTTATCCAAGAAAGGTTTAATAAATTGATATATAGTATTGATACAATCATGAAATGTGGCATCTCACAGCCTGTAAAGTTTCAGTTAGTCTCTCCCTTTTGAACTGGATCAAAAATGAAATAATTTTTTATCGCATCTCTGAATTAATGTTGCAAACATTAATTCAGAGATACAGTAAAAAATCATTTCATTTCAAGAGCTGTGGTACCATACTGCAAGTAGTGATGTACAGATTGTATCAACTACAATCAGGCAGACAAATACCGAAAATCACATTTAGCTTACCATATTTACCCTTAGTACAGGAACAACTTAACTCCTTACCATTTACCATATTTGTCATAAAATTTGTATCTAAACTATTGCTGAATGAGTGGCAAACAGTGTAGACCTTGATCAGATACCACATTCTGCAGCATCTGAACTGGGTCTACACTATTTGCTAAAGCCAGTCTGTCCCAATACTTAGAGTTATTATGGTATTCACTAAACAAGAAAAATACCTAACTGTATTATGGACTAGTTTTTCAAAAAGGTTAACCTAACCAAAAGGTAAACCTTGGATGGCTATTTGAAAAAGCTTGTCCAAAAATTAACATTATATCAAATACGACCAGTGAACATAGCTCTAGATAGGTTTCCTTGTTTTCTGATTTCTTCAAGTAGTTATATAGTGTCATACTTCATAAAAATATACTATGGGTACTCATTTGAAGCACCAAGGTGAAGCACTTAGAGCTAGTACCCACAACATACATAACATAACCATAAAGGAATAAATTGCATCAGTGTGAAATTTATCAATGAGTACATGCCTAGGAACCCTTCACAAAATGAATAAGCCCAACTGGATTATGTTAAGTTAGTGAATGATTTGCTGATAAAGCCACAAAAATAGAAAAATAAAATAAAATTAATTATGTAGAACTCTGACTCGGCCATGTTTACATTGAAAATGCCAGTTAATCCTTCTCTTGCTGAACACCACATGCCCTGTCTTAGCAAACAGTGTAGATCCAGATCAGTTGGTTTCTAAAGAAGCAAACCAATCTGGATCTGCACTGTTTGTCACTAAATATGTGAATTTCTATCAAAAAACTCAGATCAAGTAATCTGATTGCCTGGAAATTAGAAGTGGGCATGGCATCTTTATTTATTCAGCATGACAAGGGTTAATCAGCTCATTTTAGAAAACTTCAAAAAGAAAAATAGTACCAAGACTGATCTATTGAAGTTGAAATACTGGCTTGATTTTTTTCTTGACCAATCAAATGACATTAAATAATTGTAAACCTTATGAGTTGGAAATTAAGAGAAATTAAAAAAAAAATACAAATATTTTTCAATGAAAAAAGGAACAAACATTATATATAGCTGTGGTGGGTGTCCAATTTTTCTCTGAAGCAAAGTAACAGCTGAGCTAGTGTATTTAACCCTTAAACTGACAGTTGCTACAATTGTTGTCTGCTTTGTCATCTACTTGTGATTTTAAAAGTCATTTTTGCAAACAGTGTGAACCCAGATCAGACTGCTCCTCAGGGTCCAAGCCTGTATGCAAAAATAAGTTTGAAAAGTTTGCAAGAATATTCAGCGGATGACATAAACAGACGACATTTTCAGATGCAGGTTTTCTTGGCATTTTAAGGGTTAATTCTAAATATTTGAACAGTCAGGTCTGAAGAAATGATAACTGCTTCTAAGTCGTGTAATCTGAATTTATCCTGTTTGTCATTTTGCTACAACATTTTAGACACATCTTATACACTGGCCATACAGCAGTCAAATGGACCTATTCAAATTTTAGACTATGCATTACTTAGATAAGATAAGATGGGGGTATCTGGTAATTATTTTTCTTATTTCTCAACAAAAACATCTGTTGTGGGTACTCATTAGAAGTGCCTTCTTGAGTCGCTTCTAACAAGTACCTGCAACATATGTCTTCATTGGAAAATAAGAAAAGTATCAATACTTTTTGGTTGAAAAAACTGTCATATCTGCAGATCTGTGTATGGTAAATGGGTAAATGTGTTAGAATATTTAGGGTTAAAGTTTAAGTTCAAGCAGTATTATGCCTGTCATTCTGAGCTCTATTGATGAAGAAGTTGACAGCATTAGTGTAGTAAGCTTCGTTCAGCCAGAAACACTGGTGTATACAACACTCTGTCAGCCTGCAACAGAAAAAAATACTATATCAGGGCATGAGAAAGCAACAAGTGCAGACTGGTCAAGGCCACTTTGTTCACTTTTTTAAGATTTGGACCCCACAAAGTTTGATCACTGCATGTGCAACATTCCACTAACTAGATCACCTCTTCTACAACAATTCCATTCTAAAGTTTTCTCAAAGAAAAAAAAATGAGTTCATAGAAAACAACCATTTCAAAACAATTTCATAGAAAATATTAACCCTTGCCTTGCTGAATAAATTAAGATGGCACGCCACTTCTATTTTCAGCCAATCAGATTACTTGATCTGGGTTTTTGATAGAAATTCACATATTTAATGACAACCAGTGCAGATCCAGATCAGTGAGAAGCCAACTGATCTGGACCTACACTGTTTGCTAAGACAGGGCATGTTATGTTCAGCAAGAGAAGGGTTAAACCAATCAAAAATGCAACTTTCCTTAAGGTTGAGCTACTCATCTATGAAACATATACATGTAATATGTACAGAGAAATGTCATTAGATAATAAAAATACAACAAACTATTACTCTAACAGAGACTGGGTTTGCAAAATGCACAAGTTAGAGGTACTTTTTGTTTGCTTAAACTCATGCAGATAGAACTTTCAAAACAGAATTTTACAGCTTACAGATATATATTCACATAATAAGCAAGCTGGACAAGAACTTACAGCCCACCAGTGTTTGTCAATACCTTATGGTACAGTCTGACAAAGTTAGGCTGCATTGAGCTACTTCTGTGGTATATAACCTGGTGGCAAGGTGATATGCATTTATAAAGTTTCAAAGGCCTAGCGTCTGTGGAGGCTGATAAATCTGACATTGAAAACTTAACCAGTATACATTTCAACAAAAGTAGGTCATGATGACCTAGTTCTGTGGCAGCTGACTTGAGATGGAAGGATGCAGGCTCAGATGTTTGATATATCTTCATGACCATGATGTTTCTAGTGCTAAAAACCTGACCAGGTGCTGACTTATGCAAAAGATTTTTTTTTTTTTCCAGATTTTTAACTCTGCCAGGCAACTGAGTCACATAGAGACAGTGCCAGATAAATCTGGATTAGTTTCGCTGGACTACTGGGTTGGCTTGAAACAGTGCCTAGTTATAATTCATAGCTAGGTCACCTCGCCCACTGTGACCTTGTTTTATAGCAGGTAACTTGGGGATCATGCCTATAGCAAGAAAGATATGGCAGACCCTAGAGATTTCACCAGGTGTAGTAAGTCATAGTGTTTTGTTTTGTGGAAGGTGACCTAGAGTGGTGGTGGGATGCATGTACTGATAAAGTTTGGTGGGTCTCAAACCCTGAGCAACAAAGATCTCACTCCAAACATATCACCAGGACGGTGACCAGGTAGTGTTGGGAATTGGAGAGGAAAATCACAATCATCGGGAAAGTAAAACCGACTGATTATCGATTATACAATCGTATATCCCATAACTAGCATCAAACAGTAAATCATTATAGCATATGTGCTTTATGTTTCTATATTACTTAAAATCAACAGCAAATAACAGCATAACTAGGGTAATATAAGATATAGGTTGTTTCAAGACAAAGCAGATTTTGCAGCCAAGTTTCTAGTCAATGAGTCTTTCATAATACTCTTAATTTGTAGGTTTCATTATGTGACCTTTGGCCCATGTTTCTAAAAACAGAATTTCAAGTATTGATAGTGAAAAAAAATTAAGGATAGTTGCCGATAGTGGGCTCATCCGGTTAGTTTTCGATTATTTCGATTAATCGGCACAACACTATCACCAGATGTATATTTTCTCATAGGTATTGGCAGGTGATGGTTTGATGCATGCAATGATGAAGTTTGAGGAACCTTGCTAGTAAGGAGGCTGAGATATCTGACGCTGAGAACGTTACCATGGAAGCATGTTTGAAGGATCTTGTGCCATTGGCAAACAAGAGCTAAGTCTGACTGAAAATTTGATCAGATGTATATTTACACAAAAGGTCATGGTGATCTAGTTTTGTGGTTCTCCACTTCAGTTGGTAGTATGCATGCATTGATGAAATTTCAAGGGGCTTGTGCCTATTGCAGATCAGGTATGAGTTCAACTCTGAAATTATTCTGCAATACTTTTTCTTATTTTTTCATAGACATAATTTGTGGGTACTTATCTGAAAGGATTCACAAAAACACTTTTAAATGAGTACTCATGTTTTTTTTATGGATTAATTGAGAAAATTATCCCAGAATTATCAAATATCATAGCTACAGATAAGAGGGCGTATTCAGAATTTATTTTTCTTAATTCTGCACAAAAACATGTTGTGGGTACTCATTAGAAGCACCACAGTGAGGTGCTTCAAATGAGTACCACAACATGATTTTGTGCAGAAATAAGGAAAATATCAGTGGTTTTCCAATGAAAAAAGTGCCTGATGTGGAGATATGCAAATACAGTGAACCCTCGTTACAATGATAGCATTTGTTCCCAAAGACCTTGCTATTAAAAAAAATGTATTTGCTGTTGTATAGAATACTTAATGAGCAGATTGATATGTAATAAAAGGTCTTGTTTTGTTCTTATTTCCTCATAGAACATATGTTTTGGATATTTGTTAGAATTGCCTCACTGAGGCAATTCTAACAAATATCCAAAACATATGTTTCTTTAAAAGTATTAAATACAATATTCTTACTTAATTTGTGACTAATTGTTACCTCTTAAGCGAAGGCTTCATGACACTCAAATTGTCATTATAACGAATTTTGTCATTGTATTGAGTGTCGGTATAAAGAGGGTTGTCTGTACTCCTCCTTAACAAGTCTTCTGGATCATCAGATTATGCTAATGCACAGAAAGATCAGAATCTATGCATTTCACAGTTGCTCAAAAACACCTTTTCACTCACTTGGCTCAAATAACAGTAACCATTTTAGACTGCATACAGTGAAACCTGTGTAAGAGAGCCACCTTTGAGACTGACTATAAATAGTGGTTGATGTGGTAAAGGTGTCTGTCTTATAAAGGTACATGTCATGTAATTTTGCTTGCAAAATTACATGACCTGTACCTTTATAAGACAGCCATCTTTCCACATCAACCATTAAAGTCAATCTCAAAGGTGGCTTTCTTACACAGGTTTTACTGTAAACTCCCAAGAGCCCAATTTCAGGTTAAAGTATGTCAGGCTATGTGATTTAGATATTCCTAGAAAAAAATGGCTGAACTGTGGAATCTGATCTGGGTCTGCACAGGGTTTGCCAATTACCCTTTTTGGGGGTCTCCCAACTAAAATGGGTTAAAAGTGGCTCAGTTAGTGACATAGAACAGTGACATATAGATTACCTGGACTGATTAAATATTTTCACTCTAAATGGTTTTGTCTGAATTACTTCTGCAGGAAGGTAGGAAGACATGCTCTCATCTAATGGTGCCAGAATATACTGCCAGTCTATCTTCTGATCAGATGCTTTCCTCATTTCTACAGGAAATATATGGTTTCCAGCCTGACTGGATAACTCTCCACTGGGCCATTTCACTATAAACTTCTGTCCAACCCCTTCAGGGCAAACTATTTCACCTAGAAAACCAATACAAGAACAAATAATATTTTCAAGCACTGTTACCAGACAGTATCAAACAAGGCTTTTTACGTTGACATTGGCAAGTCCCAGCATCAAATGCAATATGTTCCTTGGCTTTTAATGACAACTAGATGGTTGCCAATAGCACACCAAGTCTGTCAGTGCTTGTAAATAACCAGTGATACAATCTGGCCCCGAGGTCAAAAAACTTTTTTCATGCTCCTCAGCTAAGCATGAATTTTTTTCCTGCTAATAAATCTCAAATTACTAATGATTACAAATTCTTTATTGCTTAACATAGCTGAGCATGAAAATTTCTCTGCTTATATACATGTATATGAAAATGCCAATTTCATGCTCTGCTAAGCATGAAAAAAGTTTTATAACCTTGGGGCCTGGTTAAGGTAGGTCAGGGTGAAATACTTTTCCTGCAGATGATCTGGAGTGAATAGATGCCTGCATTGATTAAACTGCAAGGGCCTCCTGTCTATGGAAGCCAAGGAAGGAGTGTGACACTGAAAACTTCACCAGTGGTAAATTTCATGATGATCAAGTTTTGTACCAGGTGACTTTGAGTAGTGGTATGCATTTACTAGTGAAGTCTGAAGAAGTCAAGATATTAGTCCCTGATGAAGTATCATTTTTTTTTCTAAAGCTAGTAAAGGTGATCTAGTTTTGTGATATGATCTAGTTTTGTGAGAGGTGACCTGAGGTGATGGGAAGCATTTGCTGATGAAGTTTTTGGATGCTTTGGTCCTATGACACTTGAAATGAGCCTCACATCAAAACCTGATCTAGTACTGATTTTCACAAAAGTAGGTGACAGCAACCTAGTTTTGCAGTAGGTGACTGAGGCAGAGGGAATCATGCACTGATTGAAGTTTGTAGTGGCCCAGACATACAGAGGTCTCAACACATAAAATGGAAGGACAGATGCAATAACACCAAATCTTACTCTCAGCAAGCAGTCTCTACAAATGAGTTTGACAAAAATGAATAAATAGATAAACTTCGATGAAAAAAATATTTTAACTTAGTGCTCAATGTATATAATAAACATGACATTATGGTAAATGTTCTAAAATTTTGTACACTAAAGTGCCTGACAAAAGAACTTATGCAAACAATGCAGATCCAGATCAGATTGCTCCTGAAGGAGCAGTCTGATCAGGGTCTACATTGTTTGCTAATCCACTTAATATTTTAAGAAACAACTGCATTAAAAGCAATAATTATGCCAAACTAGAGTTGTCAGAGGATCTGACTATAGCCCGGCTGCAGCTCTATCTGAGGAAAAATACATATAGTGTTGAAATATTTTGAAGTCATCCTTACCAGATAACACCACTGTAGGACATGGTAACATGGCATCGTAAAACCTATCAAGGGATTTTAATCCATGAGTTATGGGCCCTTGGCCCTGATTCCCGAAAACATGATACATCAACCTACTGTCCATGCATGTACCACTTTTTCAAAGCCCCCAAGTGTGGTATAAGTTTCATCAAAGTAGGACCATAAACATAAAAGTTATTGAGCAAAATGCATTTTAATTTTTTGAAAACCTACCAAGGGACAGAACTCCAAGAGTTATGGACCCTTGGCTCCTATTCCGGTATACACAATACATCCAGTCATCATCCATGTTTATATGAACTTTCAGCTTTCATAGTTCCTGAGAAATCTGTTACGAAAATTTTCAAGAATGGCAAAATTTGAAAACCTATGAAGGGACATAACTCTAAGAGTTATGGGCCCTTGGCCATCATTCTGCCACTGCACCTTCTTTACCTTAGAGACCAAGTGCGACATAAATAGGACCACAAACATAAAAGTTATTGAGCAAAATGCATTTTAATTTTTTTAAAACCTACCATGAGACATAACTCCAAGAGTTATGAACCCTTGGCTCCTATTCCAGTAAACATGATACAGCCAGTCATTTTCCATGTTTATACAAACGTTCAGCTTTCTAGCTTTCATAGTTCCTGAGAAATCTGTTACGAAAATTTTCAAGAATGGCAAAATTTGAAAACCTATGAAGGGACATAACTTCAAGAATTATGGGCCCTTGGTCATCATTCTGCCACTACACCTTCTTTACCTAAGAGACCAAGTGCGGTATAAATAGGACCACAAACATAAAAGTTATTGAGCAAAATGCATTTTAATTTTTTGAAAACTATTCCGGTATACACGATATAGCCAGTCATTGTCCATGTTTATACGAATTTTCAGCTTTCTAGCTTTCATAGTTCCTATGAAATCTGTTACGAAAATTTTCAAGAATGGCAAAATTTGAAACCTATGAAGGCACAGATGTCCAAGAGTTATGGGTCCCTTGCAACCATTCTGCCACTACACCTTCTATACCTTAGAGACCAAGTGTGGTATAAGGTTCATTGAAGTAGGACCACAAACATAAAAGTTATAAAGCAAAATGCATTTTAAATTTTGAAAAACTACCAAGGGACATAACTCCAAAAGTTATGAGCCCTTGGCCACTATTCTGTGATTACAACTTACTTACCTTAGAGACTAAGTGTAGTATAAGTTTCACTGAAGTAGGACCACAAACATAAAAGTTATTAAGCAAAATACATTTTAATTTTCAGTCACTGAATCACAGAATGACAGAAACACAGAATCACGAAAGGACATGGCAAATCCAGTATAGCCCCACTTTTTCAAAGCTGGGCTATAAAAAGTATGGAATTAAAAGTTCAAAATTTTAGGACATATACTAGCATACAGTCACATGACCTAAGTTCTTGAGGATAATCCAAGACTTTTGAATCACACACAACGCAAGTGCTTTGCGTGATTCTGTCATTCAGAAATATCTGCTAGACATGATAAAGACTATCAAATATCACATTCCTGTAGTAATAATATGTACTGTGCAACCTCCCTATTAAAGCCACCAATGGCAATGAATACAACTAGCTGTACAATAGTGGCTGTTGCACAGAGAATATCCAACCTAATTACTGCACTGTGTGTTCAGGCTTTTCAAAATTACTGGAAAACTTGAAGATCTAGTAGATATCCACCTGATAAAGATATGGACTATAAAGAAAGAGAAGAAGCTGAGATGATTATTCGATAATACTTATGCAATATTTTTTCTGATTTTCTTTATAAAAGCATATGCTGTTGGTACTCATTTGAATTGCCTTGACTTGTTGAGGCAATTCAAATGAGTACCAACAACATACCATTTATAAAGAAGCAGATAAATAAATGTACACTAGCTGTAATTTGAAAATTATAAAATTGCTTGATTGTGCACTTAAAAGAGTATGTGTGGTAATTAGGTCAAATATGGTATATAGTAAACTGTACTCAGGGACTTAAGAAAAATGGCTGGTATAAGGAAGTGATTGCTGCTGAATAGGGACAATTATTTGAAATACCAGTGTATTTACTTTGCAAATAGATTTATGTTATCTTTATGTGTTTTAGAAACACACAACAGGTATATGGTTTGCTCAGGCATGCTATCTCAAACATTTTGGGTATTCAAAATGTGATAAGGCCAGAAAATTATGAAGTTTCTTTACTTACATGTTTTGTAGATACCAGTTTTATCATCTCTAGCAATAACAACAGACTTTGTTCGCTTATGTTCACATGCTTTAATATACTTGGTGTCCTTCTTGTACTTGGTGGCTTTGACTTTATAAATCTCCGAGTAGGGCAGTTTTTGTTGAGTTTTGTCAAAGAAGACAACTTTAACTCCAGGGTTGTATACTTCTCTAACTATGGCTGGTGCATAACTGAACACATAGTTAGGATGTAGGGCTATCACATGGTCTGATGGCTGAAAAACAATTCAGAGGGGTTGTTTTATATGTCTGGGCAAGTAATTATGAAATAACATGTCTTAGCATAGCATGTGGTATGTTGTATTTTTTTGTCAAAAAGCTTCCTCCCAGTAACTGGTGATCAGCTGTATGTGTACAGACTGATTCTGGCCTTTACTGGCTGAATATGTGCCAATGCCTCTTTAGGCACAAATATGTTCATTTAACCGGAACTGACACAATTCTAGCGGGAGGTTACTCTTTCAAATGTGTTTTGCCTTCTGAAAAAGGAAAGAATTTGATCCCCATTGGCAGCAAATACTTTCCTTTTAAAACAAATCCCTTTTCAGAAGGGACTTGGTGTGCAGGAAAGTAAACAGGATACCACAAAAGTTAACAGGAAAAAAATGGTGAGAAATCTACCCAGTGTATTCATTCCCCTTAAGTAGAGAATGGACTTGTATGACTTGCATAATGGAAGAGTCCACTGAGGATATTAAGGTATAAAGGAGAATTGTCACACTTCAAAATTCAAACTCTGTCAAAACTGTCTTTGTTTTCTCTTCTGAAAAGGGGTCTACTCTAAAAGGAAAGAATTTGCTCCCTGTGGGAGCAAATTCTTTCCCTTATGAGTAAGAGAGCAAATTCTTTCCTTTTTGAGTAGGAGAGCAAATTCTTTCCTTTTAGAGTAGAACCCTTGTAATAAGAGACTATTGTGCAGGGAAGCATACAAGAAGTCAAATAAGTTATCTCCCATGTAAAAAGGTGGAAAATCTACCAAGTGTGTACAAACCCCTTAAGATTGCAATTGACCCTTCTGACTTGCAAGATGGACTCCACTAAACACACCTGAGAAATAACATAACAGGCTACTTACCTGTATGACATCGAAGTTATTGTCCATGTCCACAATTATATCCTCTAAAAGAATCGACTCAATATAACCTGTGGAGTCTCCAACATAATATCTGTCATCACCATCTGGTTTCAAGATAACACCTACATAATACCAACCATCATCTGACCACCTGGCAAGGACTTCCTGACCTGTCTGTAGATCTCTGTGAGGTGTGAAAGTTCTGCTTGTAACACTGCTTGTCTGGCTCAAAGTTCTAGAACCTGCAATTGTTAATAGAGCCATGTTGATCAGAAAAAGGGCCATTCAATGTTTACCTGCAGAAACTATTATTGATTTACTGGATTTACTCTAAGTATTCAGTCTGACATGCCTAAGCAAATGGTGTAAACCCTGATCAAACTGCTCCTTAAGGAGCAGCTTGATCAGTGTCTGCACTGTTCACCATTCAACTAGCAGGTTTTAGCCAGCCATAACACCAGGTAGCGGAAATGAATTGTTAAAATTTTAGGATAAGTATGGTTATGAGTTCAAGTGCTAGTGAATATTAAGGATAATTGCTGTATTGTATTTACTTGTACGAAGAAAAGATCTGGGCCCCTGAATAAAGGGTGTAATCAGGCATCCGCGGATAGTAAGCATGACTTGGTAAGAAAGCTTCGCCCACCATGCCCATAGGCCTGAACAGAGGAAATATCGGTAAAAGTGTATGTCCGGGATTTTGGAAGTCTACTTATGGCGCATCAGTGGCAAAAACATCAGAAAGAATTCTGGAATCTGCCACATTGATGCGAAAAAGTTTGTTTGGTTCTTATTTAATGGCACATCAACCCTTTTATGTCATTTTGTGTTCACAGAGATAAGGAGAAAAGAGACAGAGGAGCTAGCAGAAGAGAGGAATGCAAAAAAAAGAGGAAGATTAGGGGACAACAAATGACAGTGAAGAAGCAGAAGAAATAACATGCTCCCTTTACCTGCCTTCCACCCACCTGAGCCACTGCAGTAAGTACAGCAGGTACTTACCAGGATTCTACCACCTAAGATGAGAAAAGTGCCCCAACCCTTGGACTTGCTTCAAGTGAAGCAAGAACCTCCTGCCGAAGGCCATGATGCAGAGATTAACTTCTTAACCCTTGCCATGCTGAATAAATTAAGATACCATGCTCACTTCTAATTGTCAGCCAATCAGATTACTTGATCCAGGTTGTTGATACAAATTCACATACTTAATGACAAACAGTGCCGATCCAGATCAGTTGGCTTCTGAAGAAGCCAACTGATCTGGCTCTACACTATTTGCAAAGGCAGGACGATATATCCGGGTTCAGCAGGACAAGGGTTAATTAAAGATTCACCAACTATGACAGTCTTTTGTCCCAATTTTAATAATGGAGGCATTTCGGATAACAGGTTGTGATCATGAAAACAGTTTTCTTCATATTTGTTCTGAAGTCTAAATTTAGTTTAACTCTTGTCATGCTGATTTTGTGTTGAGGTTTTACAGCCCAGTCAACCCAATGGGGTCATGTCAAGCCCAGTCAGTTTACCTAACCACACGTTTACTGGGCAGGCTTAGTCCTCCAAGCGGTTAACCAGTATTGTGCACATTCTTTTGCCAGAAACTGACAACTGCCCTTCTTGAATCAGCGGAAGGGAGAGAATGACCGTAGAAAATATTTCACGATCAATCTCCACGAAAGAATGTTGCTGACCTCGGTTGGGGTTGAACCCGCAACCTCCTGGTTTCCAGTCGGATGGCGCATCCAACTGAGCCATGAGGCTGGCCTTGTCCTGCTGAACCCGGATATACCCTGCCTTTGCAAACAGTGTAGATCCAGATCAGTTGGCTTCTGAAGATCTGGATCTACACTGTTTGCCATTAGGTATGTGGATTTATAGCAACAATCCGAATCAAGTAATCTGATTGGCTAGAAATTAGAAGTGGGTGTGGCATAATTTATCCAGCATGAGAAGGGTTAATAACAAACAATTTCTTGGATTAGGGTTCAGAATACATGTAGTTCCAACATCATTATTTTCCACAATGAGACAATACTTACTCTTGTCTAATGACTCTGAAGACTTTCCATTTTTCTGAAAAGAATATTGATAAAACAATAAAAAAAAAAAAAAGCTTGGTACTGAATTTTTTCATAATTTTATCTGCAAACATTGAATTCTCAGTTTGATCAGTGTTTTCTGTTTTTTCAGATTCTGCAAGGCACTAATACTATAAAATCCTGACAGAGTACCATAATCATCCTAATATATGGACACTTAAACTCCTTACCCTATTCATCCTAAAATTTGATTGTCCATTTAGCTACCAGGGCCCACTTGTTCAAAGCATCGTTAGCTTAACAAGCTCATTAGTGGTCAAAATGTTAACTGCTCTAGTAAGTACAGTATCTATTCTAATTCACAGTTATTTTTGCTGAAAAAATGTGAGTAGCTTTTGCAAATGCAAAAGCTACTTACATTTTTTCAGCAAAAATATTAGCATATATGCCATATTTAATGATCAAAGTTTTAATGATATGTTAACTAAAGACATCATTAGTTTTGAACAACTGGGCCCAGATGAGATGCCCAAGAAATGGTATGGCAGACACTGATCAAAGTGCTCTTTCACTGTCTGCTCAGGCATCTCCAATCAAATATTTAGGGTCAATACAGATTTGGTACTATTTTGGGCATTTCTTTTTCATGGCTCAGATGAGTTTGAAAGATACATGACTACACAAGGCAATACACATAGCTCAAGTTAACCCTTAAACTGCCAATCACAACAATTGTCGTCTGCTTTGTCATCTGCTTGTGATTGCTCTAGGAGGAGTCTGATCTGGGTCCACACTGTTTGTCAGCATGCAAAAATAGGTTTGAAAAGTTTGCAAGAATATTCAGCAGACAACATAAACAGACAACATTTTCAGATGCAGGTTTTCTTGGCGTTTTAAGGGTTAAGGCATTTTTGTTAGTACTGATATTTTTCTTATTTCTCCATGAACATATATGTTGTGGGTACTGATTAAAATTGCCTCGCCATGTTTCTAACATCAGTCTAAGTCTCAACTAAATCTATCCAGGCATTCAGGAGACATACATCTTTAAAACCTTAAACATTTACAGTGTGGAAAATTTCTACGTCTGTGATGAGAGGGATCGGGTTAGTATTGAATAAAACTTTAGACCAGTATGTAACATCGGTCCAGGCATCAACTAAATCCATCTAGGCATCTTGGAGGTATGGAGCTTTAAAAACTTTAACATAGAAGTTTAACATCTGAGGCTGCTGCTGCTGCCACTGTCAATGTCATCACCAATGCTGGGGTAGTGCAACAGGTCTTTCTGTACTTTTGTACAGGTGAGCTAAATTATAAGAAGCTTTTGCAAAAGCTAATCACATTTTTCTAAAAAAATAAATCAGTCTCTTTGTTAAGTATACAAAAAATTTCATCCCGAAAACATGCCTATATAATGTTGACCCCCTTAAACCCCACTTTTATATAGTAAAACTGAGGTTTACATGGGGTATACATTATTTTTCTTATTTCTGCTCAATAACATAGATTGTGGGTATTCTTTAGAACTGCCTTGCTGAGGCAGTTCTAATGAGTACCCACATTCTATGTTCTGAGCATAAATATGAAAAATATCAGAATTTTCATCTGAAAATTTTCATTTTTTGGTGGTAAAATTTTCAGTATATTTGAATAGGCTTGTTTTCGTAATGTAGGGCACATTTTTCTTTATGATATCAGTACTGTAGAACTCTAAATAATCAGTCCTAGAAACTTCAACCCATCAGGGTTATTGTACTTTCAGACTTACCTTCTGAGTCTGAAGTTTATCATTCTTTTTTTTATGATTTTCTGATGTTTTCTTTCTGGGCTGATTTTGTTTTGGTGTTTCGCTTCTGGCCGAGACCTTCCTGCTTCCAGAAGTTTCTGAGATTATAGTTTCAACAGATCTCAATGTATCACAGCTGGCTGCCAGAGCTTCTTTCTTTGCGTACTCACTGCCAGTAATTGTATCATCAGAATATGAAGTGACATGTGGTGTAACCATGCCTTCTGATGTTCTGTCAGACTTCTGGGAAGTATCTTTTCTGCCATCATAGTCCTTTTTTTGATGTGTTACTTCGGACTTTGAAATAAATCTGCTTTCTCTGAATTTGCTCTCATTTTCAGCAATTAGCTTCCAAACGTGTTTGAGACGCCTTTTAGTCTTCAGGACAAGAAAAGTATGTATGAAAAAGAAAATTAAAAGTTATAACATACATCAGTTTTCCATCTAGTAAGCATTGAAACAACAGCATGCAAAAAAAGAAAAAGAAACAAAAATTAAGTTTGCTATACATATACTTCAGACTCTTTTATTTCAAGTTTGTCTTTTTTCTATTTAATTTTAATTCCCTAAAACAACTGCTAACCTGTCTGTTTGCACTCCAGTAAAGACTACAGTAAATGTCTTAAAAATTTGAACAATTTATCCCAAAAATATTTGGCATAATTTGGCTTTTCATGCAGTCGTTTCTTTAAATACTTAGTATAATGGAAAACAGTGTAGACCCTGATCAGACTGCTCCTTCAGGAGCAGTCTGATCTGGGTCTGCACTGTATGCATATGTCAGATACTTTGGGGTATGAAATTTTAGACATTTACCATATATCAGTACCAAATCCTCCAGAAAAAAAGCAGTTTTAAATTGCCTGTGCATTCTGCATCATATGTAATGTGATGCCACTGAGGCAGTACATGTCTAGAAATGTCACAGCATGCCTAACATTACAAACATTTCAATTATGCCACACATATTTTAGCATTGTTTTTGGTCAGTTATTGCTTACAGTGTGACAAATAACTTATAAAATGCCCAACAAAAGCTCTGTAGTGCATTAATTCAAATTTATTATTTGAATTCTTGACAAAAGACATGGGATCACATTCCTTGTCTGAGAAGTATGTTCACTGTTCACCTAATGGCTTGGGTGAACATAATTCTCAGGCAGGCAAGTCCTCTGTCAAGAATCCCAATAACTAATAATATATACATGTAAAACTATACACATATATTCTTTGATTAATAATATTCTGATTCAGGAAATCTCTGCACATATAAGGGTTGGCAACATAACAGAAAATAAAAATGTGCAATGATAATACTCCACCACTGTCGTATCATGGGCAGATAACTGTCAAAAATTGACAAAATTTTCCCATTAGCAATCCCAACAGATCTCCACATTATCAATGCGCATAGTTAGTTTGGTGAAAATCCATTTACATTTACTTGTTATCTTTCTGAAACAAAAATCTGGACATGTCACGGGCAGATTACTCTGTGAAAAATTGATGAAATTTACCCATTACTAATCCCATATCAGATCTCCACAATATCAATGCACACACCAAGTTTGGTGAAAATCCACTGATATTTACTCAACTTATTATCTGGAAACAAAAATATGGATGTGTCATGGGCAGATAACTGTGAAAAATTTATGAAATTTGCCTATTAGCTATCTGAAACCAGATCTCTACAATATCAATGAACATACCAAGTTTGGTGAAAATCCATTGACAATTACTGAAGATATCATCAGGAAACAAAAATACGGATGTATGACAGATGGATGGATGGACGGACAGGTAGACAGACAAACACATGGACAGACACACAGACAACCAACATGATAACATAACTCTGCCACATGTTATAAAAAAACAAAACTGTAACACCTGTCCAATTTGAATGAAATTTTATAAATATGTGCATGGATAAAAAAAGCAAATAATTGAAGTTTTTTTGTTTTTGTTTTTTTTTTGTAACCTTCATATAAAAGATGTCATTATTTGTGACATGCAAACATGCAAAAATATAAATGAAGTTAGCCAGGAAATACCACATCATAATGCACAACCTCCTGAGGCACTGAAAGAAAATATGAGTAACAATCACAATACAAAGGCACAATCACATTAGCTGACATCATAGCTCCAGATAAGGTACTTTTTTCAACATGTGTTGTGGGTTTGTTTGTGTTGAGGTTTTACAGCCCAGTCAACCCGATGGGGTCATGTTGAGCGTGGTCAGTTTACCTAATCACATGTTTACTGGGCAGGCTTAGTCCTCTAAGTGGTTAACCAGTATTGTGCACATTCTTTCACCAGAAACTGACAACTGCCCTTCTTGAATCAGAGGAAGGGAGAGAATGACCGTAGAAAATATTTCACGATCAATCTCCACGAAAGAATGTCGCCGACCTCGGTGGGGGTTGAACCCATGACCTCCTGGTCTCCAGTCGGAATATGTTGTGGGTACTCATTAGAAGTGCCTCACTGAGGCGCTTCTAATGAGTACCCACAATATATGTTTTTGTGCAGAAATAAGAAAAATATTATCTGGATATCCCTTCTTATCTGGAGCAATGAACATGTAAACAAAAAAGAACTGCAACAGAGGAATCACCTTGGAACAGTCAGTTGAAACACATGCAGGGGGGCTTAGTCTGTTTAACATATTTTTTACATTCTTATTTCACTTATGGCAAGCTAAAGACTAGACCTAGGAGACAAACAAATTGTCAATTATGCACAAATCTTGCAACACATGAGTTTGATAGGTAAGTCTGTCCTTTACCAAGTGTGAAAAAGTGAAAACAAACAGCAGCCATTATACCTACAGATTGATTAAATCCTTTAAGGGGAATGAAAACACCTGAAAATTTTGCCATAATTTTGCAAAAAGAGACCAATTTTGCAGACAGAAAGTTGCCATCTTATTTTTTGAAACCTTTTAAAAATGAAGCCTACTCTTAAAGGAAAGAGATGCAAATTCTTTCCTTTAAGAGTAGGCCAGTGATAAAAGGAGGAGATGTGTAAATAGTCTATGTCAGACTTATTTCCATTGGAGGTGCATCCCTTCCCCCTAATATTTGCTGTATTTAGATTGGGCAAAATTCAAACACTGGATGCATAGTCCGCACAGCCATACTTAGCAGTGCAACAAAATTGTCCTATTAAGACCACTCGAAATTAAGACCACTCCACTATTAAAAGCAGCTTTTGTCAGTCCCAAATGCTTTTTTCCTTATAATTCTATATTCCATATTAGACTGTCCTACTAATAAGACTACATTTAGGTAGTCCTAAACACAGTCTTAATAGCAGAATTTTACTGTACTTGATATTGTACAATGTGATTTTGGCCATTGATTTTCAAGTGGACAAATGGCAAGATTTTCCCTTCACAGATTCTGTTTACCGGTCTTTGTTTTGGTTTTCTGCTCCTCTCTCTGGAACCATCATATAGCCTGAAGATATCTAAAAGAAGAAAACAGGAAATTTCTCTGCATAAAAAAAATATATAACTTTATCTAGAGTTTTTTTGTTTTTGTTTTTTTTTTGCTTTTTTTTCTTAATAGAAACTGTACCTTAACTGTTAAACTGCCAATCACAACAATTGTTGTCTGCTTTGTCATCTACTTGTGATTTTAAAAGTCATTTTTGCAAATGGTGTGGACCCTGATCAGACTGCTCCTAGAGGAGCAGTCTGATCAGGTCCACACTGTTTGCCTGTATAGCTTTGAAAGTTTGCAAGAATATTCAGCAGACAACATAAACAGACAACATTTTCAGTTGCAGATTTTCCTGGCATTTTAAGGGTTAAACTGTGACCCAGTGAAGACTCAAATCAGCCAACAGTTCCCTATAGTCAGATCCTTTGTTTTCCATCTGAATAAGCCTTGGATCTTTGACTATCCACAATGTGTCCTGTGAAGACTGACTAGACAATGCTTTATAAAGAGGGTATCACAATGTCTTAAGCATTCCAATGCTTTATAAAGTTGCACTATAAACTAAATACGTACTTATTCTGTCAGTTTTGTCTGGGTAGAGTTCTAGGTGTGAAGAGGAGGAGTAACTTTGCTTCAGTTGCAATGGTGGTTCTCTGAAAATAAATATTTGAGTGGCAGTGAGGCATGAGAGCTTGCAGAATAAACATCACCTATAAGTCCATGCAGTCTGATCAGGACCTTCACTGTCCATTTACAGAATCAACAGAAACTGTCAAATGTAATAAAAAGCTTGACTTGTGAAAATCATGTGCGACTATAACAATAATATAAAAAAACAACTTTGTCTTAGATTTCTGGTTAATGCCTGCTATATTAACCATATTAACTATTGATATCTGTAAAGTAAATAAATGCATAAACTAACATTAGAAGACAATGGAGCATGCCTTTTGCATTTGTTTCATGTTGGAAATGCACTATTTCAATTAGTTTAATGAACAGTATATTAAGCAGAAAGTATATAAGTACTGTCTTAATCTTAAGTGTAGTCAAAATACCAGGACCATAACCCTTTCAGTTAATGATAAACTGGCCAAAGTCAGATAATGATAAAATATAGGTGAAGGTTAAATAATGGCACTGTGTTTGAGTTGCCCTTTCCCTGATGTAACTGTGAACAAACTACCGTGACCATAACCTTATAGTTATAGAGAAACAGATCTAAGTCAGTGAACCATAGAATATAGATCAAGGTCAAATCCTAATGCAGTTTCAGCTGCCCATCTCCAGATACAGATGTGATCTAAAACATCAAGGCCCAATTGTTCAAAACTAACGATGTCGTTAGTTAACGATTCGTTAAAATTTACATCAAGTAATACGCAAATACGCTGAAATTTTTTGCTGAAAAAATGTGAGTAGCTTTTGCAGTGCAAAAGCTACTCACATTTTGTCAGCAAAAAATATCAGAATATTGTATATTGAATCCGCTAAAATAGTTAACGAAATGACCCTTAACGAGCTCGTTAAGCTAACGACGCTTTGAACAACTGGGCCCAAGGCCATAACATACAGTCCAACTATTATGACCATAACTCATACAGCTAATAAGAAACTGACCAAAGTTAGTGAAGCATGGAAAGTAGGTCATAGTCATATATTGGCAGTGGGTCTGTCTCTGTCTACATGGAATATAGGTCCAGGTCAAATGCAAATGAAAGATTTCAGCTACCCTTACCCAGATAAAAAAGTGGTCCAAACATTGAGAGCTTAACTCTGATGGTTAATGAGAATCTGACCAAAGTCAGTGAAGCATGGAAAGTAGGTCATAGTCATATAGTGGCAGTGGGCCTGTCTCTGTCTCTGTCAAGCAACTGCTGTTAAAATATGAAGACCCAAGGCTTTATGGTTACTGACTTAAATATAGTAGATTAAACATTTAATCATGCCTACCTACATGCCAACACATACACCCTTTGATTAGCAAAAGTATGCTTTAAACTAAAGGGTTCACTTAACCCTTATCCTGCTGAACACGACAACTTCTACCTTTGCAAACAGTGTAGATCCAGATCAGATGGCTTGATCAGGATCTATACTGTTTGTCATGCAGTTTGTGAATTGAATGAATACATTATATCAAATAATCTGATTAGTGGATAGTCAGAAATGGATGTGGCTAACTTAATTTATTCAGCAGGATAAGGGTTAATCATAAAATTTGTGGTAGGACAGAATAGTTTGACTGAACTTGGACTTGCTGATCAAAACAAAACATTCTGGGTATCTCAGCCATCTAATTACTATGGTGTACTTTACACTGAACAAAACTTTGAACCAATATCTAACTTTCACTGATGTATCAACTGAATCAATTTAGACTTTCAGGATATATAGATCTTTAAAAAGTATAATGGGAAACTTTAAAATTTATGGACACTATGCTGTCACTAATGGCAATCCCAAAGAAAACAAAAAAGCCATGGGTGTATACTAACTGATTTACCCAATCACAGCACTCTTATTTGAGGAAATACAGTAAATCAACTTGCTTTTCTTTTGCAGTGAGAATATCTTTTGATTTTGCAGAAGAACAGGTAGATTGTGATAATTTTCATGGCTTTCAGTCTCCTCCTATGAAAGCTACATACTGGTTTGCAATTTCATGGTGAGAAACAGTGGTGAATATGCTTTCCTTGACAGAAGCTGCAGAAGTTTCTTGCAGACAAAAGAAAACTGGTTTACAACATTTGTCTTGTGTATCAGCATTTCTGGTCCAATATAACTGAAATTCAGGGCCCAGTTGTTCAAAGCGTTGTTAGCTTAACGAGCTCATTAAGGGTCATTTCGTTAACTGTTTTAGTGGATTCAATATACAATATTCTGATATTTTTTGCTGAAAAAATGTGAGTAGCTTTTGCACTGCAAAAGCTACTCACATTTTATCAGCAAAAAATTTCAGCATATTCACGTATCACTCGATGTAAATTTTAACGAATCGTTAACTAACGACTTCGTTAGCTTTGAACAACTGGGCCCAGTTCATCAGCTAGAACATCAACCTACCACATCCAATCAGATTTGCATCAAGCAGACAGATAGCAGTCTACTTACACAATCTGAGCATAGCATTTCTTATTCTTGACATATATCCTCAAAAAGTCCAGACAAAGTGCTTGCAAAATGTGCAGACCTAGATCAGATAAAAAAAACTTCCCATTATAGTCAAAGTTGGCAGACAAGTTGATGACATTTTTCTGATTTTTCCCAGAAAATAGAATCTGATATTTCTAGCAAGTTCAGCTTACCTGTTAGAGTCAAGAGACTCAAGAGTTACTGATCTTGCCAGATGCCCATATCTCAGCTCAGCGATATACTTAAATATGGCTTTAAATTTCTCTGGTCCTATCTTCACAATGTTTCTTCGAAGTTTTTCAACCTACAAAATACATTAATGTATAAAAGTGGTACAAGTTTCAGCAGCTGAAAGTGACCATGGAATTGTGAGAAATAGTATTTGTAATAAGTCAGATCTATTCATTTATGCTTCTTTTTCATCTTTTTTTTTATTTGCATAAACATACAACTAGTCTATGGCTTATTTTCTCCATAAAGAACATACCAATATGTTTATATCTACATTTCAATATGTAAACAAGTCTGTCTTAATAAAAACACAGATTTTAATATCAGGGTTCCAGTCATGGTCAGCATGCACAGATCAAATGTTCTTATTTCTTCGCATACTATGGAATCTTACAACACAAATCAAGTTTATCAGAAAATATCAATACCTTTGTGTCAAAAATATAAAAGCATCCTGTCTGTAGTGTGGACTTTAACAACTTGGCTGGCTCTCCTTTACAGAACTAGTTACTACCATCCCCTACTTGCCAGCCTCAGTGGCTCAGTTGGATGTGCCATCCGACTGGAGACCAGGAGGTCCTGGGTTCAACGCCCTCCGAGGTCGGCAACATTCTTTCGTGGAGATTGATCATGAAATATTTTCTACGGTCATTCTCTCGTTTCCACTGATTCAAGGAGGGTAGTTGTCAGTTTCTGACAAAAGAATGTGCACAATACTGGTTAACCACTTAGAGAATTAGCCAGCCCAGTAAACGTGTGGTTAGGTAAACTGACCACGCTCGACATGACCCCATTGGGTTGACTGGGCTGTAAAACCTCCACAAACAAACAAACCATCCCCTACTTTGGTAAAATTAACTTCTGTATCTCTGCTTTTACAGTCTTAGCTTTTTTTTGAGTATTTCTTATACATATTTAATGTATTTAACTGATCTATATTGGCTGTAAACTTCAACATGGAGATGCAACAGAAAACATCACAAAAACATGCCTATATGATTTTGACCCCCTTAAACCCCACTTTTATATAGTAAAACTGGGGTTTACAGAGGTAAACATTTTCTTATTTTGCCCAAAAAACATAGAATGTGGGTACTCATTAGAACTGCCTTGCCAAGGCAGTTCTAACGAGTACCCACAAGCTATGTTTTGAGCAGAAATAAAAAAAGTATCAGAATTTTTTATCTGAAAATTTTCCTTTTTTGGTTGTAAAATTTTCAATATATTTGAATAGGTATGTTTTCAAAATGAGTTTACTCAAAACAAATATCTGCTTGTAGTCATAAAAGACCCAGATATGAATAAACATCTATGCAGCCTGTCCAAGATCTTCACTATTTCTCTCAGTGTGCTTCATATCTCAACTGTATACAATGTACTAGTACTCACAAAGCGTCCATTATATAACTGGAGAGTATAGAACTTTGTATCATAAGCATGACCTCTCGGTAGAACTACAACAACTGCTGGGACATAATATTCTGCTCTTGTGGTCCTACACATCACTCTTACCAATGCATAGTCACCCAGCTGTAAAAGTAAATATTAAAATTTTAGGACAAATATAGTAAGGAGTTGTGGTGTATCTATATTTAGGATAAAATAGCTGATCAGGCTCTGAGCCACACTATGTATTTATAAGACATGCTTGGTAGACAGATCACTAAAGCACATATCTGAGCAGTTTGATCAGTTTCTTCACTTTCTACTTATGCTAAGCACATTTTATGTACATATTAATAGGCAAAAAAGGACATTTTATATATCATAACAAGATAAAATATTTAGACGTAAACTTCTAAGTACTGGCGCAAATTTTGTTCACGTTTACTTAGAAATATGGGACACAGGTATACTAAAGTTTAATAAATTTTCAATGTAATAGGTATAAAAGAACAACAACGTGATTCTTTTTACTAAGCTTTATGAATTTTCTTGATCAAGCAATATGCGAATCCTAGTCATAGTGGGATCTCCACGAGATTTAGTTTGTACATTATTATTTAAAAAAAAAAAAAAAAAAAGAAACATGCCAAAACTTAAATAAGTTACCAGATCTCCAGATCTTATCTAGAAGCTTATTTTAGCATGCATCAGATATGAATAAGATTTGAACTTTTTAAGTATGGACCACAGCTGCAGGTCATAGTCAAACTTACCAAAGATGGACTGCAGGTTATATTCAAAACTACCAAACTGCGCTCTGTGCTAATCGAACACTTCTCCATACATAAAAATCCAAAGCTATATTAAGAGACCGGCGCGATTCCTGCACCCGTCAATAGATAAGACTTTTAACCCTTGCCATGCTGAATAAATTAATATGTCATGCCCATTTCTAAATTTCAGCCAATCAGATTACTTGATCCAGGTTGTTGATACCAATTCACATACTTAATGACAAACAGTGCAGATCCTGATCCTTTCTGGATCTACACTGCTACACTGTTTGCAAAGACAGCTAGGGCATATTTGGGTTCAGCAAGACCAGGGTTAAAACATTTCTTATATTGCAGGAGTGTTTAATCCATATCAGGATGCATTTTCTTCTGATCTGGGTCTTCAGAAGGGATACCCTTACTTGAGTAGCCATTATTGCTCTCACTTTTCAGACTTGCACACATGAAGCACCAACAAACAAGCCTACTATTAATGGGTCAGCCATAATCATTTGACTATCACATGATAGTTGATCATGTGACAAGCTGGTGTTTCAACATAATTAAAAAGAGATTAGTGCACAATGTGGGTATTTTCAGACGGATTTGATTACTTGTATTAATTCATCTATCATTTGTAAGTACATGTATTCGTCATTGGTTAGCACAGGATTCCATCAGTTATCATAGGGCGAGACAAACAAACAACAAACAAAAAAAATAAAAAAAATGTCTTGTGTCTGGAGGTTCTGAGATACACTCAAGAAGGCCTATCCACAAAAGCATAAATATACACTTACAAGATGACAATTTAGATTATTTCATTTCACTTCAAAGCTGACGTTTATATAGCCATTGCTGTTTGATGATTTCAGAATAATAAAGTACTCACCTGAAGTTCTGGGCATGGTACTGCACCACCAATATGAATAACTTCATCTCTGGCCACTTTGTTAGGTTTTATATCATAGAACCTCACCGATATGGTGTCATACTCAAGAGATTGCGACACAAATCCTGGAATGTTAACAACAGTAACACTGAGCCACAGAATTATCAGGTACCATATATACCCTAATGGACAGGCAGGACTGAGCAATGTAGACCCAGATCTCCAAAAGGAGCAGTTTGATCAGGGTCTAGACTGTTTTCATTCCTTCACAACTTTACCAAGTATTCAAATGATCCTATTCAAATTTTATGAAAAATATTCAAGTACATGTAGTAAGGAGTTAATAATGCAGAATATTTAGGAGGGTATTACAGTATGGAGCAGGAGGTGGTTATGGGGAGTTTGACATTATTTAAAAAGTGGAAAAGTATGATGCTGGTCAGCTGGTGTATCAGTTAACCATAGCACATTCTGGGCTAATTAACACTTTGCATGCTGAGTAAAAACTTCAGCAGAAACATTTTGAAATATTTTTCTTATTTTTTCTAGAAAATAGGATCTGACACATCATGCAAATTGTCTCCTAGGGAGACAATTTGCATGATGTGTCAGATCCTATTTTCTAGGAAAAATAAAGATATCACCAGTTTGTCATCTGCTGAATCTGCCCATAGCATGGTAAGTGTTAAAGGGAAAAGCAATGTTGGTGAACAGTGTATCTGAGATGCAAGAGATTGAAAAAACATGCATTTTGATGCAAATTTGATCAAAATCGGATAAAAAATAAGTAAGTTATCTATGGTTAAAGATATCAAAACTGCTTTTATGGTTGCTACCAGTTTGAATATTTAATGAGGCTTAATGACATCCTTAACCCTTGTCCTGCTGAATAAATTAAGATGCCATGCCCATTTTTAATTTTCAGCCAATCAGATTACTTAATCCAGATTGTTGCTATAAATTCACATACTTAATGGGAATTCTTCAGAAGCTAACTGATCTGTATCTACACTGTTTGCAAATGCAGGGTATATCTGGGTTCAGCGGGACAAGGGTTAATCAAATATGCAAACAGAAACCATTTGCAACAATATTCAACCTCTTTACTTGTGCAGAAAGCTTCTTCTCTAGGCAGTTATGGGTTTTGATTGAAAACCACATTAATTTCTGTTAGAAAGAAGATTTTAATATTTTGAAATGTTTAGAACACCATTGACTAGTAACAATGTTTTCAGAGAAAACAGATATCCCCCACCGTGAATCTTCAGTTTTTCTACTGCTGTGACCTTGAAAATTAGGTCATGGTCACCAAAATCTATTCAATTCTTTGTTATGTCCCCATTATATATTCATAAAAATTTAGTAAGAATCCAAATACTGGTACAAAAGATATTTTGCACAAAAGAAAGTGTCTTGGGATTTTCAGTTGTTCTACTGCTGTGACTTTGAAAGATAGTTGTGGTCATGGTACCCAAGCCATTATCCAAACTCATAAATTCATAAACAAATGATGAATCAGAATGTTTAGACAAACAGACATGGACCCCAGAATAAAGGGTGTAATCAGACATCCGCGGGTAGTAAGCATTATTTGGTAAGCAAGCTTCGCCCACCATGCCCATAGGCCTGAACGAAAGAAATGTAGGTACAAGCATATGTCCTGGATTTTGGAAGTCTACTTAGGGCTCGTCATTGTCAAAAACATCAGAAACAATTCTGAAAACTGCCACATTGTAGGGATTGACCAGATCATGATATCTCCCATAGAACTTCTTAAGTGTTGCTACCAGTTTGGTTTTTTTTGATATCCCTGGTTCAACAACTTTGTAGTGAGCACTTTCCCATGCTCCATGAAGTCCTGATTATTTGAACAGGCTCTGGCATAACGGATTAACTGTGAAACGTAAACGCTGTATGCTGGTGCAGAAAGAATATTACTGCTCAGGAATGGAAAGTTAACAATGAGAAAACTGAAGTCATCCCATTTGTCGTAAAGCCTAATAGTATGCTTTCCATTGTCAATGTAGAGATAGCAATCCAAGAATGAGGAGGAGGCTGCAGTCTCCATTGTTTCCTTTATTTCATGTTCATGTGGATAGACGAATTCCAAATACTCTGCAAATTTTGTGTTTTTCAGAGACAATACATTATCTATATATCTGTAGGTGAAATTGAATTATTGTGCAAGGTGTTTCTTGCCTGCTTTGAGGAGACTTTGTACAAACTCCGCCTCATACGAGTATAAAAACAAGTTGGCAAGCAATGGTGCACAGTTAGTACCCACGGGTATGCCGATTGTTTGTTGAAATATCCGTCCACCAAACTCCACAAAAATATTGTCGATTAGATATTCCAGCATCTTTATGACATCTGCATCTGAGTATTTTTGTGTGCATCAGAGTGATCCAAAACGAAGTATGTGTCTTTGTAGCCAATGACAACATATTGAAATTGACTGTTACCATTCTTATGGAAGAAACACTGGTTGATAATTTTCTTTTAGATTTCAATTTATCATGAGGAATAGTTGTGTAAAGAGTAGAGAAATCAAAAGATTTTATACTGTTGACGGAATGAAGAGATTGTGCCTTTAGGTTTTCTAAAAGCTCTTTGGAGTTTTTCAGGAATAATTTAAATTAGGTCAAGGTCACCAAAATCTATCAGTTCATTTTCTATGTCCCAATTATATATCCACATTTGGTGAGAATCCAACCACTGTTTCACAAGATATTATGCAAACAAGAACGTGTGATGCCAACGCCATTGTCAATGCCAACACCAACACCAATGGGATCTGCACTAAAAACAATATGTCCCCCTTACCTGAGATAGATGTACCCTAACTCAGGAGGACAGAATTTTTTTTTAAATGGCAGCATCATTGATAATGGTAATGAAATTTTGAAATGTCTTTAACTTCCTTAGTTTTTATCTGATTTTGATCAAATTAACATCAAAATGCATGATTTGTCAAGATCTTTATTTATTTATTTTTTTTTTTCATAGATACATTCTTCATCAATCTAGCAGTTCCCTTTAACCCTAATCCTGCTGAACCCGAATATACCCTGCCTTTGCAAACAGTGTAGATCCAGAACAGTTGGTTTCTGGATGCCATCTGATCTGGATCTGCACTGTACATTAATTAGAATGTGAATTTGTATCAAAAACCTGGATCAAGTAATCTGATTGGCTGAAAATTAGAAGTGGGTGTGGCATCTTAATTTCTTCAGCATGACTAGGGTTAAGCATATAATAAATTGATGTTACAGTTCTTATTTTTTCCAGATAACAAGGTATCACAACAAACACATGACCCATGTGTCATCTAATTTTATCACCAGCAAACCAAGGAATTATGGGTACATTGTAATAATAAAAGAGTTTTACCTGGATAATAAAATCCATCTGTCTCATTACAGGCTATCACACTAAGATTTCTCATTCTGCCTTTTTACTTCCTTTGGTAGATTCACGTCAACATTGCTTTCTCCTGTAAAATGGTAATTTCACATGCAAAAAACAACAACAAAAAAAAAATAAATAAATAAATAAAATAAAATAAAAGATGTTGAACTTTTAGGCTATTAGAATTCTTTTAGAGTTTAAACTGTACTTAAGTCAGAAAAGTATATCCCTTTGAGGTATATCTGTTAGGAAATTACACATTTTAAATGCCCACGTAAATTTCACTCTACATGTACTCATAGCTAACTTGAACTCGTAGCTAACTTGAAGTTTTCAGAAATCATCATGGCAGCATTAGTATGATAGCTGTTCAAAACACCATGATAGTTACACTCAGCATTTTTTTTTTTTTTTTTTTAATTGAATTTTTTAGATAACTTTATAATATTATCAGTTTTCATAAAAATGTACAGGATAACAGCTGCATGCACAGAAAATTGTTAGAAATATTACATTATCTTTGCACTGATGGAGACTTTCATATGCACTCCCTCCTCATCACATCCCCAACACCCCCCCCCCCCCCCACCCCCACACACCCCCAAGCCACAGACATATACACACAAAAGCATGTTTTTTGGTTACATACTTATCTTTACCCACCTATTTATAACACTATTGTTGGGGTCCATAGCATAAACCGTGTTAGTTAAACAACCGTGTTATATCCAAACCAAAAATGTATAGATTATATTGAAAAATGACCATTTATGGTCATTTTTAATATAATCTATACATTTTTTGGGATCCATCTTTGAACCGTGTTATATCCAAAACTGTGTTATAATGAACCGTTTATAAAAGAGGTTGAAGTGTATTAGGATTTTCATAACACCTCTTTCATTTCCCAGCAGTTCACAATGTTTCTACATAAACACCGTCTAACATCACCAACGGAAAGAACCTACCAGTGAATCAAAAGCGAGAGACAACTTGTTGGAAAACGTCAAATATACCATTAATATGTAACAGTATCATAATAAACACAAGACAAGATACATTTTTACTTTAAATCCCGCTATTTCTTCAAATCTTTGTATTTTCTTTAAAGGTCTTTCACATTTGTAGGAACACAATTATAGGAAACAACTTGAGTTACAAGAATAACAACAGAAATATATTGTGTAAGCAAGTTATTTGCTAAAAAATAAATCACTTGTTGTATGGAGAATAGAATTGACGTGTACAGATTTTGCAGAAGTTTGTAATGGAGAAACACACACACACACACACACACACACACTCACACACACACACACACACACACACACACACACACACACACACACACACACACACACACACACAACAATAACAACAACAACAGGATGTGCACAAACACACAAATCCAAAAAGCACATAAGAAACTGCAATGGAATGAGAGCTTTGGGATGTCAGCTCAGAAGAAAACCACAATTTAGATCATGGAGGTCCAAACTCAGGGCATAAAACAGCGGGCTTCAACCTCCTGAGGATTGATCCATCACAGAGTCCCAAGTCCAACCCACCTTCAAACCACTTTGATTCTTGTACCCTTGTAAACTCCAGTTTTCCCTGTAGAATGCAGGGTATATATTAAGGGTGTAAATTTCATTGACTTGCTATCTAGAACATAATGGAATGGAAGTCTTGCTTTATAGGGTGAAGGTCTATCTTACTAAAATAACTAGACAAAGTGCCCAGTGGGGCACGTATACCCCTGACCAGAGCTACCGCCACTTTTTAAAGAGCACAAAGTATGTAGCTTTGACTCGGGAGATGGCAGTTGTATGCTATATATTATAACATTGAAAGAATTTAATCACACATAATGTGAAGCCCTTGACCTTGACCTCAAAGGTCAGGCACATATGCAGGGATTGAGCTAAATAAAACTTAAGCCCTATAACAATCACCATATACCAGTGAAATCAATCAGTCTATATAATATGAGCAAAAAGGACATTTGTATGAAAAGTCTGTGACCTTGACTTAAAAGCGATGCCCCAGCTCGGGGATGGTGCGGAGAAAAACTTTAGACCTATATATACCATCATGATTAATATTAATGAAACCAATGAAAGGGTCTTCATAATATAGCTATATAAATTTTAATGAAAATTTTAACGTGACATGCCTACTCAATGTCCTTTACATATCGGTAAAGTATTACAAAAATATCTTAAAGAATTGCTAGGGTTATTGCCCACACAAGATTTAAATAGCCAAGGGAGTAAACTGCAGAATGGAGTCAGAGTTGTCATTCTTGAATGTGATATGACTACTCAATGTCCTCTACATATTGGTGAAGTGTCATGAGAATATCTTAAAGTGTTTTAAACTTATGGTTCACACAAAATGTTGACAATTTTTGGAGACTAGGGGAAATAATTCATGGACCAAGTCAGTTAGAGTTGTCATTCTTGTACTTGACACCCCTACCAAATGCCCTCCACAACCTGACAGAGTTTCTTGAAAATAGCTCAATGGGTATAGGAGTTATGGGGTGCACAATAATGCATTTATGGACAGACAGATGGATGGATGGACGGATAGATTCCATGCTGATAGCTATATCCCCTAAACCTATCAGTAGGAGGATAACGAAATTCAACAAAAGGTCTTGATAATATAGCTATATAAGCTTAGATGCAAAAATTTTTAATTTTATATGAAAATTCTAAGTCTGTGACCTTGACCTCACGGTCATACCCTGGGATGGGGATCTAGCATAGTAAAACTCTAGACCTATATCTACCAACATATAAAATAGAAATGAAATTCCTCAAAGGGTCTTGATGGTATAGCTATATAAACTTAAACACAAAAATTTTGACTTTTTTATGAAAATTCCAAGTCCATGACCTTGACTCCAAGGTTATCCACTGGGGTAGGGTTGGTGCTGATAAAAACTTTAGACATATATCTACCATCAGGCCAAATATGAATGAAATCCATCAAAGGGTCTTCATAATATAAGGTCTTATAAACTTTAACTTAAACTTTGACCCTACAACAAAACTTAAGTACGAACGAATAATGCTTCTACCGGCGGACAGTCAAACAGATTCCTTGCTGAAAGCTATATCTCCTCAACCTTTCATTTAGGGGATAATGAAATTCAACCAGACGTCTTGATGATATGGCTATATAAACTTAAACACAAAGTTTTACTTTTATATCAAAATTTTAAGTCTGTGACCTTGACCTCAGTCACACCTGGGGTGGAGATTGTACTGAGTAAGACTCTAGACCTATATCTACCAACATGTCAAAATATAAATGAAATTTCTCAAAGGGTCTTGATGATATAGCTATATAAACCTAAACACAAAAAATTTTGACTTTTTTTTATGAAAATTCCAAGTCTGTGACCTTGACCCCAAGGTCACCTCTGGGGTGGGGATGGTGCTGATAAAAACTTTAGTCCTATATTCACCATCAGGCCAAATATGAATGAAATCCATCAAAGAGTCTTCAAAATATGAGGTCCTATAAACTTTAACGCAAAAACTTTGACCCTCTGTAATGGAAAGATGAATGAACAAATGAATGTATGTATGAATGAACGAAGGGACGAATGGAAAGCAAATCCTATATACCCCCACATACTTCATATGTCAGTGGTATAATTATAAATATATCAGACAGTGAGCAAAGCTCATATACCCCCAGCCACAGCTTTCAGAGGTATGTTGAACCAATTCTGTTGATGTAAATTTTCCCTTAGTATGTCATGAGAGAGATGGGCAACAGAAATAAATCTCGGCATCTTGATAGCAATAAAATATATGTAAACAAATCTGTGCTGACAGACAGACAATAATAAACATATAAACCATTAACAAGAGCTGTCAGCTGACAGCATAGCTTGCCTGGAATCGCCTATCTGTCCAAATAGGATCATTCCATTAAGAGGAAATGTTATGGTATTTTAGTTATTGATAGGATTTCTTGTGCTGTGGTTTGGTCATTTGTTGCCATGAATTTGACATTATCAGGGATGAAATATAAAATTTCTAAGTCTGTGACCTTGACATTGAGGTCATAGGCATGGGTAGAGTGATGACGATTAAAACTTTGGACCTGTATCTATTATCATTCCAAATATGAACCAAATCTATCATATGGTTTGGAAAATATGAGCTCTTAAAACACTTTAATATAAAATTTCTAAGTTCTTAACTTTGACCTTGCCAAGGGCATGGACAGGAGGTATTGCTGAATAAAACTTTGGACCTGTATCTATCATCATACCAAATATGAACAAATCCATAATATGGTTTGGAAAATATGAGATCTTAAAAAACTTTAATATAAAATCTTTAAGTCTGTGACCTTGACCTTGAGGTTATAGGCATAGGCAGGATATTGCTGAATACAACTTTGGAACTGTATCTATCATCATACCAAATATGAATAAAATCCATCATACAGTTTGGAAAATATGAGCTCTTAAAAAAAATTTTAACATTAAAAATTTCTAAGTCCATGACCTTGACCTTGGGGTAATGGGCTGGGGTATTGTTGAATAAAACTTTGGAACTAAATCTGTCATCATAACAAATATGAACCAAATCTAATGGTCTGGAAAATATAAGCTCCTAAAAAATTTTAACATAACTGTGGAAGCCTATGCGGACGCTGATGCTGACACCAGGGGTAGTGCAGTAACTCTTCCTGGACTTTGTCCAGGTGAGCTAAAAACAATATCTTTATAATGTCCCTTACATGGATTTGTGGACTATTTATCGACAAAAGAAGATAAACTAGAGCTGGTGTTTGTAAAACACTATGCCCCCAACTGCCTGACACTAACACTGTTTGACTCCAACACTGCTTAGCCATGACGGTAACAACAGTACAAATATATGATTTCAATGTTATTTTATCAAAGGGAAATAACTCTAAAATAGGAGATGATTGGGATAAGAAAAAAATACAGATCACCTATTTTTTCATGAGGAATCAAAACATGAAATTTCAAAAAACATTAGCATACATGGTTCTAAACTTATGCTATACACAATAAAGCAACGACATTAAATGGCCCGAAATTGCGAAGGGCCATAACTCCAACATTTCATTTAATTGGTTCAAAATTTATTCAGGTGATCTCCTCCTCAATCCCAATCAGTATACCAAATATCATGGCTCTAGCTTAAATACTTTTTTAGATATCTTGCTGAAAAAGTCAAAATGCCTAGAACTACAAAGGGCCATAACTACATCAATTTTTCATGGAATTCCCTAAAAAACAAACCAGGTAATCTCCACATCATCCCCAATCAGCATATAATATTTCAAGACCCTAGCTTAAGTGCTTTTCGAGAAATCTTGCTGACAAGGTCAAAATGAGCAGAACTGCAAAGGGCTGTAACTTTATCAATATTTTCATGGAATTCTCTCAAAATATAATCAGGTAATGTACACATCATTCCCACTCACTGTATCGAATTTCAAGAACCCAGCTTAAATACTTTTCAAGATATCTTGCTCACAAGATTTAATTCTGATTTTTTTCAAACTTTAAATAAACATGCTAGACAAGAAACAAAATACGGGTCGGCTATTTTTTCATTGGGAACCCAAATATAAAATTTCAAAACCCTAGCGTGCAGGGTTCTTAAGATATGGCATGCACAAAAAAAGCTTGATGAACGGACAAACAGTCGGATGGACAAATGAAGGCAAAATAATATGCCCCATCAATTTCATTCGAAACTGGGGGCATAATCAGGTCATCTACTCATCGCTACCAATCTATTCATCAAGTTTCAAGGCTCTAGCTTCAATAGTTTTTGAGATATTTTGTTCACAAGGGAAACATGCCCAAATTTACAAAGGGCCATTACTTATGAAATATTTTTCAGAATTTACAAAAAAATTAATCAGGTCATCTACTCATCATTACCAATCAATTCACCAAGTTTCAAGTCTCTAGCTCTAATAGTTTTTGAGATATTTTGCTGACAAGATAAAAATGCCCAAAATAACAAAGGGGCATAACTCAAGAAGTATATTTCAAAATTTCTTCAAAAGTTAATCAGGTTGTCTACTCATCACTACCAGTCTATTCATCATTCAAGGCTCTAGTTCCAACAGTTTTTGAGATATTTTGCTGACAAGGTAAAATTGCCCAAAATTACAAAGGGCCATAACTCATGAAGTATTTTTCAGAATTTCTTCAAAAATTAATCAGGTCATCTACTCATCACTACAAATCCATTTACTAAGTTTCAAGGCTCTAGCTCTAACAGTTTTTGAGATATTTTGCTGACAAGATAAAAATGCCTAAAATTACAAAGGGGCATAACTCAAGAAGAATATTTCAAAATTTCTTCAAAAGTTTATCAGGTTGTCTACTCATCACTACCAGTCTATTCATCAAGTTTCAAGGCTCTAGCTTCAATAGTTTTTGAGATATTTTGCTGACAAGTTAAAAATGCCCTAAATTACAAAGGGCCATAACTCATGAAGTGTTTTTCAGAATTTCTTCAAAAGTTAATCAGGTCATCTACACATCACTACAAATCCATTTACTAAGTTTCAAGGCTCAAGCTCTAACAGTTTTTGAGATATTTTGCTGACAAGGTAAAAATGCCCAAAATTACAAAGGGCCATAACTCAGAAGGCATTTTTCAAAATTTCTTCAAAAGTTAATCAGGTTGTCTACTCATCACTACCAGTCTATTCATTAAGTTTCAAGGCTCTAGCTCTAACTGTTTTTGAGATATTTTGCTGACAAGATAAAAATGCCCAAAATTACAAAGGGCCATAACTCATGAAGTATTTTTCAGAATTTCTTCAAAAGTTAATCAGGTCATCTACTCATCACTACAAATCCATTTACTAAGTTTCAAGGCTCTAACTCTAACAGTTTTTGAGATATTTTGCTGACAAGGTAAAATTGCCCAAAATTACAAAGGGCCATAACTCAAGAAGTATTTTTCAAAATTTCTTCAAAAGTTAATAAGGTTGTCTACTCATCAATACCAGTCTATTCATCGTTTCAAGGCTCTAGCTTTAATAGTTTTTGAGATATTTTGCTGACAAGATTGCATCCATATTTTTTCAAAGGGCCATAACTCAGAAAAGGGGCATAATCCTGTCAAGAAAAAAAATACGTGTCAGCTATTTTTTCATGAGGAATCCATATATGAAATTTCAAAACAGTAGCATTCACGGTTTTAAAGTTATGCTATGCATCAAAAAGCGTGACGAACGGACGGACGAACAACCCAGAAGCAATATGCCCCTCCAACTTCTTTGAAGTTGGGGGCATAATAAAGGTTAATACTCACTGGTTGCCATGGCGTGTTTTCTTACTTTCCAGCTGAGCAAAAAACAATATCTTTATCATGTCCCTTACATGAATTTGTGGACTATTTATGGACAAAAGAAGATAAAAAAAGGTTAACCCTTGTTATGCTGAATAAATTAAAATGCCACACCCACTTCTAATTTCCAGCCAATCAGATTACTTGATCCGGGTTTTTGATAGAAATTCACATATTTAATGACAAACAGTGAAGATCCAGATCAGTTGGCTTCTTCAGAAGCCAACTGATTTGGATCTACACTGTTTGCTAAGACAGGGCATGTCGTGCTCAGCAAGAGAAGGGTTAATACTCACCGGTTGCCATGGCGTGTTTACTTACTTTCAATTCAGTAGTAGGCTATTTCCTGTGGTGATGATAGATGATGATAAAATACACAAAATAAAATAATATATCCACACCGACTGTCCAAAGACGTTTCGGCATGCAAAGCGAAACACTCCATCGGTCTGAAGATAAATATTTGCAAAATGCACTAAGTGACTTTTAGCTAAAGAAACAATCAGCTTCTAAGGTATACACTCTTAATAGATACACTCTCAGGGGAAGTAACTCTGTCAAAACTGTTCTGTCTTTCTTCTGAAAAGGTGTCTTATCTCAAAGGAAAGAAATTGCTCCCATTGGGAGCAAATTCTTTCCTTTTAGAGTAGACCCCTTTTCAGACGGTGCTTAATGTCTAGAAAAAAAGGAAGTCACTAAAGTTGTCTCCCTTGTAAAAATGACAGAAAACTTACCAAGTGTATCCCTTAAGATGAATGGATGCACATCCAAAGAAATTCACTTTGACCTTAACCCATTGTAGACTGAATAAACTTCTCCACACTTATACTGGAAATCCAATTTCAATTTTAGGTACATCCATCTGGCTGAGATTTAGATATTCCTAGAGAATTGGCTGAACTATATGCAAACAGTGGAGACCCTGATCAGATGCCACATTCTGCAGTGTCAGATCTTGTCCTGCACTGTTTGCCAATTACCCTTTTAGGAGTCCCAGACTACAATGGGTTAAAGTAATAATATATACCCCCACCCCCCCTCTCAAAATGAGGCTACTCTAAAAGAAAAGAAATTGCACCCCATCCCTCAACACCTCCCCATAAGCCCAGCCAATTTCTACCAGGTGTAGCCAGTCCCCTTAAGGTGACTGGATACACCTCTAAAGACCACTTTAACATTTAAGTTGGGTTTGGTTGGAGTTTGACAGCTCAGTCAATACAAAAAAAAAATTAAGTTCATGTCCAGCTGGTTAGTTTAGCTAACCACACTTTTTCTGGGCAGGCTTAGTCCTCTTAGCAGTTAACCAGTACTTGTGCATATTCTTTTGCCAGAGACTGACAACTGTCCTTCTTGAATCAGCAGAAGAGAGTGACCACAGATAAATATTCCATGATCAATCTCGCCAGACCTGGCAGGGACTGACCCCATGACCTCCTGATCACCATTTGAAAGTGCATACGACTGAGCCAGCAAGGCTGGCTTAACCCTTGTCCTGCTGAATATATTTAGATGCCACGCCCATTTCTAATTTTCAGCTAATCAGATTACTTGATCCGGATTGTTGCTGTAAATTCTCATACTTGATGGCAAACAGTGCAGATCCAGATCAGTTGGCTTCTTCAGAAGCCAACTGATCTGGATCTACACTGTTTGCAAAGGCAGGGTATATCCGGGTTCAGCAGGACAAGGGTTAACACACTAAGTAACTACTGTGTAACTCCCATCTCAAAGTGAGGCTACTCAGCTACTATTAAAGAAAAGAATTTGCTGCCACCCCCTCCCCTAATTTCTAGCAGGTGTACCCTCAGTCCACTAATGGTGAATGGCTGCACCCAAGAAAATATCACTTTGACCTTATAGTACCAATATGTATCTCCCTTCTTGAAGTGAGACTACTCTTAATAAAAAAGAAAAGCACCTCTTTGAGAAAAGATTCACCTATCAGGGCATCAAATACTTTTTTTGCTAGCGTTGTATCCTTTTGACAACAGCAGTGGGGCAACAACTTTCAAATTAGGGGGATGGCCCTCCCCAACCCACTATACATCAAATGGACTGGGAGAATAAATTTTTTTTTCGGGGAAAAAAAAAACAAAACAAAAAAACTTTCAAATTAGAGTGCTCTGTCTTTAAAGTGCATCTATTCACTTTAACGCTTAGCACTCTGGGTAAAATTTTCAGCAGACGACACAATGAAATATTTTTCTTATTTTTCACAGTAAACAGGAGTTCACATTTCATGCAAACTGTCTCCAATGGAGACAATTTGCATGAAATGTCAAATTCTGTTTTCTCGGGAAAATAAGAAAAATATCATCAATTTGTCGTCTGCTGAATCTGCCCATAATGTCTAAGTGTTAAATTGCCAAAAATTTCTTATATGAAAGAGTGATTGTTGTAATAACCCTAAGTATTGGGACAGACACACCTGAGCAAACAATGTAGACCCAGATCAGATGCTGCATTCTGCAGTATCTGATCTGGGTCTACACTGTTTGCCATACATCCAGCAGTTTTAAGACACATAAGCAGGTAATAAAATGGAGTTGTGCAAATTTTAGGACATGTACTGAATGGAGTAAAGATGTCCCAATATGTAGGGATAATGTGGTATGACATGAGTCACATGACAGAAAAACTTGCTTTATGGCATACATCTATTAGAACATTGAAAGTCCAGAAATTTCCACACCAACTTGTGTATCTGCTTAGTCTTGTCACTGGTAAGGATCTTTTCTGCTTGATAGTCAGGAGACAACAAATTTGATATTTTTTTGGTATTTTCCAGAAAAAAGTTTGACATTTGATGCAAATTGTCTCCTAAGGTAACAAATGACAGAAAAAAATTCAGAATGTCATCTGCTAAAAATTTTACCGTTTGCTAAGCATTACTGTTTGCAGAAGTAGGTCTTTTCCTTACAGGGTTTGTTATCAAACTATAGTTTGTGATGTTTTTAAGTGATATAAGCATTTATAACTGGTATAATATTTCTCCATTTATAAAACAACTACTAATACAATATTCATCATTTTTACTTTATTTGAAAGAGGAAAATTAGGTGCATAACTATTTATGTTTTTTGAAGTATTAAACACAGAGTAGAAGTACACAGTTGTTAGATTTTTAGTATACTTCGAAATTTCATGAGTTGTCCAGTAAAACAGTTTTTATATATTTTCACAGACAGCAATCATGTGGGGATATTGTGAACTCCTCCCCAGCTAGCATTCTACGTAAATCTACATCAGGCCGTCATCGGCCCGTCAGCTACCCTGACGGGCCGATGACGGCCCGATATAGATTTACGTAGAATGCTGACTGGGTCCTTCCGTCTGTCAGTCTGTCATGCTATCTTCCTATACAGCAGGGCAGAATTTGACCAAACTTGCTACATGAATTCCCCATGTGGTAAGGGTGTGCAAGAGCAACATTATTTGTCCATCTGTCCATCTGGTCATCATGCTATCTCCTCCTTAACCACTAGTTGGAACTTAACCAAACTTGCTACATGACTTTCCCACATGGTAACGATGTACTAGGACAACATTATTTTTCTGTCTACCCATCAGTCACACTATAAGCAACATTTGTACCAAGTGTGGGGATTTTGCGATGGTGTGCCATTGACTGCGCAATATAGTTACCTTTTGATAGCTCTATATCATTTTGTAGGCAAGCATTTTTACTTTTAAAATTATACAATATTTCACATGGAATATTCTTTTGACTCAACAATTTAACCTTTACCACTCTCTGGGTATTTTCAGCAGACGACAAAATGATGTTATTGTTCTTATTTTTCCCAGAAAACAGGATTTGACATTTCATGCAAATTGTCTCCTTAGGAGACAATTTGCATGAAATGTCAAATCCTGTTTTCTGGGAAAAAATAAGAAAAACTAAGGAGACAATTTGCATGAAATGTCAAATCCTGTTTTCTGGGAAAAATAAGAAAAATATTTCAAAATGTCGTCTGCTGAAAATTTTACTCAGAATGCTAAGCGTTAAAAAAAAAATCCCAAGCATGAAAGTCATTTCTAAAATTCTCTGTTCCAAAACCCTGCAGAGAAAAACTCTGATAGAGGCTAAAAAGTGCAAAGCTGTATTGCACTGTATATGACATAAAACAAGTTTTCAAACTATGACTATCATAATTTCCAACAGGTGAAAGAACCAATAATAATCCCACATAATCAATTAAGTCCATCATGAAATTAAAAGCCCTTTATGCAATAAAGCCATCCAACATAAACACTTAAAGTAAAATCATAGCCCCAGACAAGAGGGAGTCTAGAAAATTATTTCTCCATGAAAACATATGTTGTGGTGCTTCTTTTAAGTACCACAACATATGTTTTCTAGAGAACTGAGTACCACAACATGTTTTCTTGGAGAAATAAGAAAATTATCAACAGTTTCAGTAAAAAAACAAACAAAAAAAAACAAACTTTATCTGGTGCTTTGAAAATGACCAAATTATTGAAACAAGTCAGTAATCATAAACAATTCAGTAGCATAATACATATGTAATTGGAGTATTGGTTTCACCTGCACAAGAAAACAATAGCTCATTGATTTCAGCTCAGATTTTTCTAAAGTATTTACCCCAGGGCTCGGGAAAACCGGAAAAATAGCCGGTCTGGACCGACATTAAGAATTCTGGACCGATTTCAAACACCCCAAAACGCTAATAAATCGGTCCAACATTTCCCAAACCAACCAATTTTCACAAATCAATGATGTCTAAAAAATCACAAACGGTCTAGTCTTTCCAAACTGACAACGTCCGCGCACCTTTTAAATGCGATATTATGGTAGTTAAAAGGCTCTAAACGGTCATTTGACATGTATATTGGAGAGACAGCTGAATAACGGCAACCTACCCGCAGCACAAATTAATTACGTCATTATCCAAACATTGTCAAAAAATCAACACTTCACTGACCTTTGTACGGTAAACAAGCGATTAACACGAATCATCAGTAACGGTAGTCTGATAATTAATCCGTTTTTTGTGACACGTGTGAATACACTGAGACTGCAAAACATCCAGGTGCAGTCGGCGTGTCCAAAAGATCAAAGGTCGCTTTACTGAGAGTGATAAAAGAATGCACCGCTTGAACGCACCCGTTTTCTTCCTCTTCTTTTTTGTTTTGATCAACACGGTTTGTCGGTCCCAGATTCGATAAATAAATTCCCAAACCGTGTACGTCCTGATCAGATGTCGCATACAACGGCGTCTGATCTGGGTATAATTGATTGCTTCTTTTTTTTTCTTTTTTTTTTTTAATTTGTTGATTGCTGTAACACGCGAGTATAATTCAAGGTAGATTCTCACAGTAAAAATAAGTAATGCACCACTTGCGCTAGGCAAGATTGGTCAGTGCTTAAAATTTAAGCAGTCTGATTAAATCTTGAACACTGAAAACTGCAAAACCGCCCTTGGCGCAGGCCTTTTTTATTAGACCTAATTAGGTCCATGAAAGTCGTTTCGTTCCGTCACTCCTGTTTCCCGCCGTCTTCGCGCTTATACAAGACCGGAATCAGTTGTTTATAAATAGTTTAGGAAAACCCTGCGGAGGTGGAAATAACAACAAAACCGTTTTTTCTTCTTTTTTTTTTCTTTCTTTTTACATACCTGACTGTATTTATTGATGACGCCAGCTTTGATCATGCTCGTTGTACTCGGACTTCCGTCATATAACGGAGTTGAGGTGTATTATTTAAAAGGAGTTATATGACTGCCAATTGTCATTAGTTTTCGGTCATTAGTTTTTGTGACAGGTGATATACACATATTTTTTTTTTGGAAATGGGCTCATTGATGACGTCATCGTCATCGGCTGGACCGATTCAGATTTCAAAATTTCCCGAGCCCTGATTTACCCTAAATATTCAGATAGATAGGTCTAAGCAAACAGTGAAGATTCAGATCAAACTGTTTCATTCAAGTCTACACTGTTTGCCATTCTATCATCAAACCTTGGACACACTGCCAGAAGTCAAATAGAATACCGTATTTACCCTAAATATTGGGACACTTAATATTGGTAATATCCTGACCATATATGCCTAAAATTTGAACACTTACTGCATTTTACTACCTTTTGATGTGTCCGCAAAACTCCTGGTTGAATGGCAAACAAAGAAGATCCCGATTAGATGTTATCTGTCGTCCGAATACTTACGGTAAATACCAGTATGGGCGTCCTGATGCGGTTTTCTGTTTGGAGGAGATAAAGTGAGTGACAAAAACCAATACACTACAACCTCTTTATAACATGGTTCGTTATAACATGGTTTTGGATATAACACGGTTCAAAGATGGATCCCAAAAATGTATAGATTATATTGAAAAATGACCATAAATGGTCATTTTTCAATATAATCTATACATTTTTGTTTGGATATAACACGGTTGTTTAACTAATACGGTTTATGGTATGGACCCCGACAATAGTGTTATAAAGAGGTTGTGGTGTACCAAGATAAGGCCTTTTGATCTTTGCCCAAAGAGTTGGAGACAAAAGTCATAACGACATTGTATGACCTAAAGAGAAGCAACAGAGGTCTAGATAAGAGTGGGTATCAGGTAATTGTTTTCTTATTTCTCCACAAAACATATGTTGTGGGTACTCATTACAAGTGCATCACTGATGTCCTTCTAATGAGTACCCACAACGTATGTTTTTGTGGAGAAATAAGAAAAATATCAATACTTTTGGATTGAATAAAGCATCTTATCAAGAGCTATGATGTGTTGCATGAATACAACATACGCACAGCAACATTAGAAAACGTATCTTCTGTCATGTGTCATGTGACAATTCAGATCAGCTTGCACATTCATGCAGTCTGATCAGAATTTTCACTGGTCATATTTAGGTAGCCAAGGATGTGAAGTTTCTTCATGCAGACAATAAAGACTCTGATCAGACTGTGGATCCATAGGCTCACCAGAGTCTTCATTGGGGGCATATGTCAGAAGGACAGTTTACCAAAAGCATGCCAAAAGACTGAACCACTTCCATACAAGCTGTCTTAGAAAACTTCTAAAGATCAAGTGGCAAGACAGGATTCCAGACACAGAAGTCCTGAAAAGGGCAGGGATGCAGAGTATACATACTCTTCTGAAATTGGCACAGTTAAGATGCACAGGCCATGTTTCCAGAATGCCTGATGAACGTTTGCCAAAGAAAATCCTCTATGGAGAACTTCAAGTAGGAAAACGCTCCCATAGTGGTCAGAAGAAGCGATACAAGGACACCCTCAAAGCCTCCCTTAAAGACTTCAACATACCAACATAGTCATGGGAACAGATTGCACAAGATTGTACAAGTGGGAAGTCCTCATAAAAAGGGGAGCTGGTGAATACGAAGCAAAAAGAATCAGCGAAGCCGAGCTGAAACATGCACAGCTGAAAGCCAGAGCAAAGGCATCACCAACAGAGCTTTCTTCCTCAGACCTCTCTTGTTCTATCTGCAACAGGCAGTCTAGAGCTAAGATTGGTCTCATCAGCCATCTTAGAACACACAAATAATAACACATCACACAGTTTATTAGGATTGGTCATTGTCAGCAATGACAGACGAACAAGAATGTCAGAAGGTATTTTTTCTCATTGTGGTTCATTTGGTTGAAATCCTACCATTGTCCATTTTCTCCTCCTAGAACAATGATGGGATTAACCCTTAAAATGCAAAGAAAACCTGCATCTGAAAATGTTGTCTGTTTTTGCTGAAATTTTCATGCACACTTTTCAAACTTATTTTTGCATACTGGCAAACAGATCTGGGTCCACACTGTTTGCAAAAATGACTTTTAAAATCACAAGATGACAAAGCAGATGACAATCGTTGTGATTGGCAGTTTAAGGGTTAAGATTTGACCTTTTGACTATTGCTCTGGACCTCATGCTTCAGGGACAAAAACCATTGTAGTGTCGCATGACCCAAGCATAAGCAGAAATATACAGCCATTAGTGTAGGAACACATTGTGTTCAGACAGATGCATGGACACACAGGTGGATGCAACTACAATATAGCCACATTTTCTTTGAAAAGAGTCAGAATGATTAGTTTCCGAACTTGTTAAAAACCAATTTGCTGAACAGGTCATTATGTCAAAAAATATTTGGCTGAATGAGTTAGTTAAGAGTATAAACAATGCAACACTTGCTGGAAAATTCAATCATAATCATATTTACACTGAAAAATAAACTGATAAAAAAAAATACACTTATCTCATAAATGCATATTAATCTTCCGAAAATATATTACATGATTAATTACCTGGTTTAATCAGGTATTAGCTGCCAAGCTTAATTTAGAACCTAAGACCAACTGTAGCCCTTAAAAGAAATACATGCAAGTCCATCTGCTATCAGAAAATCAGGAACTGAAGTTTTTACAAGAGGCCCACACAGGCATGAATTGACTACCAGAGCATAAAATGCACCCTAGTTGGCAAAATGCTCTCTATATAGCTCTATTTGGTGTATGGCAAAAAATTAATGTTAGCATTATAAAGTCCTAGTAAATCAATGTCTTAAGGGGACTTACAGCATTTGTTTGGTCTTTATTTGATCTTCATCTCTCCTTCTTTTGGTGCCTCGGGAGAGCTGTGCTTCATGACAGGTATTTTCTGAGTATCTTTACTTATATTTTTTATGCATCTTGTAGATTTCCTGCAATTTTTGAAAAAGAAAGACAACTTTTGTGTATTCCTGTTTGCATTCTTGCACACCAAGCACCTTCTTCACCCATGTCATGCTGAACAAATTAAGATGCCATGCCCATTTCCAATTTTCAGCCAATCAGATTACTTGATCCAGATTATTGATATAAATTTACATACATGTACTTAATGGCAAGCAGTGCAGATCCAGATCAGTTTGCAAAGGCAGGATATATCCGGGTTCAGCACGACAAGGGTTAAAAGGCCTGTACTCTAATTACTTTAAATGGACAGAATTTGCTCCCAAAGGGAAGAAAAAACACTTTGACAGAGTTATCTCCTCTGAAAGTGTACCCATTACCCTTAAACAGTTTTTCAAGTAACAATGTTACAGTGTCTGAGCATTGAGAGGGTTTCATGGTGTATCAAGTGCACATGCAGGACATTTTTTGCATAAGTATGTTTTTGATATAATTCCAACTCAGCAGTCTTAGTGCAATTTGACTGGTCAAAGGCAATACCAAAATGGCATTTATACTTCGATAAATCCACTGAGCTGAAATCTTGGAGCCATTTTCTTCACCAAATTTCAGAAATGAGGTAATTTACCCATATTTTCATGTATTTACATCATATGATCTAGTTGGAACTACTAGGAACTATTTTATTTTTGCGGATTTTATTGGTATGTAAATATCAGTGAATCAATAACAAACTTAAAATAAAGCCCTTTGGGCTTCATTTACTTTCTGATTTGTCAGCATTTATACATCCATAAAATCCTCAAAAATGAAATTCATTCCTATAATGAATGCTGTTGAGATATGGAGCAAATATATTATCATCATTCTCGTGAACTGAGTTTTGAAAAATGTCTGCATTGAAAAAGTACCGTACTTACCCTAAGTATTAGGACATCTTAACTATTTTTCATATTTGTCCTAAAATTTGAAAAAGAAAAAAAAAGAGTCTATTTTACTACCTCTAGGTGTGTCTAAAAACAGTGTGGATGGATGGCAAACAGAGCAGACCCAGATCAGATGCTGTATTCTGCAGCATCTGATCTGGGTCTACACTGTTTGCTCAAGCCGGTCTGTCCAAATACTTAGGGTTATTACGGTAGTCCAAACTGGAAAGTTTGAATCCTGAACTATTCAAAGACTGGCCAGATTGCACAGACAGGATGATCTGAGTCTTCACTAGGAAAACAGTTTCTCATTATGCTTTGACAGCTAGTTGTCATCTGGATCATATTTTTGTGGAAAAATAAAAACCTATCACTCCCCTGTATTGTTGACTGCAACAGAAATACATGTACTTAAGATCAGGCAGAAAATCAAAACAAACACAGCACATATACAAGAGTAAATAATAACTTTATTTACTAAAACAACAAGCAACATCATATTAATCAACCATTTGAAAATGATGCAGAATATACATGTAAATGAGCACCAAACAATATAACAATTTTAACAGTACTACTGAACAATTTCTACAGAGTTACAGGAACTATTGCTTACATAATTCAGTTCCAGATAAAGGATTATTTTCAAACTAAAAGTACTGATATTTCTTTTGATGAATGCTAAAAATACAGTGCAGCTCTTTGTAAAATGGTTCATTATAGCACTGTTTTGGATATATAACATGGCATAAAGATAGACCCAAAAATATTGTACTCAACAAAAAAGTACAGATTATACAAAAAAATGATATATGTCAACTTTGCTATATAATCTATTCAATTTTGTTAGGATACAACACAATTGCTTAATAGCTAAAATGGGTTTTGTTTTGAATCCTAGCAATAGTAATATAAATTTTTTTTTGCATATGCCCATCTTGAATAAGAAAGACTATTGTGTAATGCCCCTCTTGAATAAGAAATACTATTGTGTAATGCCCCTCTTGAATAAGAAATACTATCAACTCAGGGTCCATTCTGGTCTGAAATAAGCCTTCTTAGTGGGTTGGCCTGAATAAGCCTTTTTGATATTTTTCTTTCAACAGAGGTACATATAATCTAAATTTGAAGCTCCTGAAAATAAGGCTTTCATTCCTTTTATCCAAAACACTACCAGATGAAAACACTAGATGTGCACTTCTACCTATTAACCATCGTCCAGCTGGACCCGGATATACTCTGCCTTTGCAAACAGTGTAGATCCAGATCAGTTGGCTTCTGAAGAAGCCAACTGATCTGGATCTATCTATCTACATATCTAGATTTTTAATGCTACCAGGCTCACATAGAGGCAGCGCCACTGATCTGGATCTGCACTGTTTTTCATTAAGTATTTGAAACAACAAGTATGAACATCTTGGATCAAGTAATCTGATTGGCTGAAAGAGCCATAATGTAAGAAAATGTATCTTCAGACACGAGTGCCCAGCAAAGAATAAGATCAACCTGTGCATTCATACTGTCTGATCAGAATCTTCAATGGGCACATTTTGAATAGCCAAGGATGCAAAGTTTCTCCATGTTGGCAATGTAGACTCTGATCAGACTTGGGGTGCACAGGTTGATTTGAGTCTTCATGTCAGAAAGTAAGTTTTATCATGTTGTGGCTCAAATGATCTCTGAACAGTACATTACATGTCCCTTTGTGAGCAAGTTACTGGAAATGGATTTAACGAAAGGCTGTTAGCATCCAAGGAGTCCAGCCATCAAATTCACAAGTACACCACAACCTCTTTATAACACTATTGTTGGGGTCCATAGCATAAACCGTGTTAGTTAAACAACCGTGTTATATCCGAACAAAAATGTATAGATTATATTGAAAAATGACCATAAATGGTCATTTTTCAATATATCTATACATTTTTGGGATCCATCTTTGAACCATGTTATATCCAAAACCGTGTTATAACAAACCGTGTTATAAAGAGGTTGTAGTGTATGTGTTATAGCAGAGCTTTTTATTAACACACAGGGTGGAATTAGAGAATATGTTAATATTTAATCTGTTAAATTTGAACATCAACAAACAAAATTTTTTTTACTCATTTATTTTCTCTGTTTCATTAAAAGAGATACTCTGAATAAAATAAGACTTATATCACTTGGTTGCCTTATGATATGTTTTGACAGAAACGTAAATGATCTAACCCATTGGTTTGGAGACCCTCAAAAGTGTAATTGGCAAACTGCAGACTCAGATCAGATGCTGCATTAATTATCTGGTCAAGGTCTCTTGCAAATAGTTTAGCCATTTTCTGTAGGAATATTTAAATCGCATAGCCTGGCATACCTAAAATTAAAATTTGACTCTTCCAATATATAGTGTGGGGAGTTTATTCAGTCTAAAATTGTTTGAATGAAAACATGTCCATAGTAAAGCAGATATTTCCAATTGACTGTCTGCATATTAAAGTTTCAAATGTATATCAAAGGTATAGACAAATATATTGTGTATAAATATTAGTAAATGATTCTATAAAAAATTGTAAAATATTTAAATATTAACTGAATTATTATGTAGATATGTGTAAGTTCATGAACAAAATGTGTTTAACATTTACCCTGCAGCAGACACAATTAGCAGAAATAATATATCTTGTCCCCTGTAAATAGGGCTTAGCATTTTATTCAAAAAATAATCTCTTAAGGAAAGTGCATCCTGAAATTCAAGTAAAACATAGCTCCAAATAAGTTTTTTTTTTTTTTTTTTTTTTTTTCAAATTGAAAAGTACTGATATTTTTCTTCTTTCTCCATGAAAACATATGTTGTGGGTACTCATTAGAAGTGCCTCACCAAAGCGCTTCTAATGAGTACCCACAACATAATTATGTTTTCATGGAAAATAAAAATATCCATACTTTTTGGATGAAAAAAAGTGCCTTATCTTGAGTTATAAATAATGAGTCATATACCTATGATGTCAGTCTGATGCCAAATCATATACATATACTCAATCTTCCAATATAACAATGAAAATAAAATTTCATACACTGCAACAAGATCCTGGGATTTTGTTTTCCCCGGGATTTAGATATGTATTTTTTTAATTAATTTTCTTTTTACCTCATTCAAACAAAATGAGCCTGCCTGTAAAATATATAAACTGTGAAAAGTAGACCTATATGTATATTTCAGACCTGAAAAGTGGTGGTCATTTCAAATGGCTGTCTACTGTGTTACAGTGAAACCTGTGTAAGAGAGCACCTTTGAGATTGACTTTAAATGGTGGTTGATGTGGAAAAGGCATCTGTCTTATAAAGGTACATGTCATGTAATTTTGCTAGGGGAGTTCAATAAGTTCGTAGAACTCGGGGTTTAACTCACAGATTGAAAGATGGTTTCAACATTATTTTTCAATATAATCCCCCTTTACTTCAATGCATTTGGCCCACTTTTCTTTTAAGCAGTCTATGCCTTTGAAATAAAGTCGTCTATGTGGTCCTCAAACCAAGCCTCTGTAGCAGCCTTGAGCTCATCATCGTCCCGAAATCTCGTTCCACACAAGTGGGACTTCAAATTTCGAAACAGATAATAATCACTTGGGGCCAGGTCTGGACTGTACGGCGGGTGATTTAACTGCTCGAACTTGCACTCACGAATAGCCGCTTGTGCAACTCTGGACTTGTGCACAGGGGCATTATCATGCAAAAGAAGGACACCAGCAGCTAGCTTTCCCCTTCCTTTTTCTTTAATAGCAACCCTTAATTATTTAATGACATTGGCATAGTATTCTCCTGTAATTGAAGTACCAGCAGGCTTGTAATCTATCAATATAATCCCTTTGGAGTCCCAAAACGCCGTGGCCATTACCTTGCTGGCTGATGGTTGGGTACGAAATTTCTTAGGTGGGGGTGAGTCAGGGTGATTCCATTTCATGGACTCTTTTTTAGTATCTTGGTCCCAGTGGTGAAGCCAAGTTTCATCTCCTGTTACAAGACGAGTGTGAAAGTCTTCTGGATTGGCATTGTACACTTCCAGAAGTTCTTGACTTGACTCCACCCTTTGCTGACGATCTTGCATGTTCAGGTTTCTGGGTACCCTCCTGGCAGATACTGTTGACATGCCTAAATGTTCATGGATTATAGTGTAAACACTTCCATTAGAAATACCACATTCTGAAGCAAGTTCGGCAACTTAGATTTGGCGATTGTTTAGCACAAGTCTCTCAACACGGTCCATCATCTCCTGGCTGATGACATCAGCAGGGCGACCTGGCCTTGAGTCATCTTCTAAGGAGTCTCGCCCACGTTTAAATTCTGCTGACCACTTTGCCACTGTGGAATACTTTGGGCTACTATCACCATACACATCAGCCATGCGCCGATGGATTTCTTTGGCCTTTGCACCCTCCTTAGTGAGGAACGTTATGACTGCTCTGGACTCAATATTCTGACTTTCCATTTTTGCCTATAGGTATAGGTTTTCAAACAAAAAGTAAGAGCAAAAAATGTATGTGTTGACTGAATGGCTGTTATCATTCAACTGACAAAGGTTTACACTGCACAAAAATGAAAAAATAAATCTTGAATTGTATAGAAAAATACCGAGTTCTATGAACTTATTGAACTACCCTCGTACCTTAATAAGACAGCCACCTTCCACATCATCCGCTTACATCGATCTCAAAGGTGGCTTTCTTACACAGGATTTTGTATGACAAAATTTGTAAACTATCTATTAACTGCAGCAGTTCATGTGTAAATCTAAAATTTGAAATTTCATGTGTGTGTATTTTTTTGTTGTTGTGTCAGTCATTATTGCACATCTGTTATTTTTTTTAGAACAGAGTTCATTATGTCATTTATTCACATTCTTTTTCCTCCCTGACACAGACTTTTGAAAATTTCAAACTCATTTTCTTAATTGGATTTTCATAAAATTTTCACCATGTGCGACTTTCACATTATAAAATAACTTGAATAACAAGGCCTATTTATTGAGAAAAAAGTATGAAAACTACTTTTATACATGTATATCATCTGCTAATTTTCAAATGCTGCAAGGTGTAGGTTAACCCACAACAGCAGCAGACGACATTCTATGTTTGTTTTGTTTTATATTTATTTTTCCTTGAAAATAAAGCTTGACATTTCAAGTGAATCATCTCCCAACCTAGCAGGTGATTCACATGAACTTTAAATTCTTATTTTCTCAGAAAATAAAAAAAAAAAAAAAAAAAAAATGGAATGTTTTCTGCTACAAACTTGAATGGCACTTCATGGGTTAAAGTGAAGTTTGTGATGCATTATGGATGGTGAGAATATTGTCACAGATTTGCACTATAATATCCTTCATTTTGGGCATGTCCCAGCATTTCATTTTGATATCATCCTATCATAGGAACTGCAGACACTTTCTCACATTTATCTATTGTCAAGCGTACTCTGTCCTCACGATAATCCATCGTAACCATGGTACCCTCAGGCACCACCTGTATCTGAAATATATGTCGCATAATGTACCTTATTCAACCTAATTACCCCACATACCTCTATAAGTGCACAGTCAAGCCATACCATTGTTTTCAGATTATAGCCAGTGTACTTTTTGTTTACTTCTTTATAAAAACATATGTTGTGGATACCCATTTGAATTGCATTAACTTGTCAATGCAATTCAAATGAGTACCCACAACATATGCTTATATAAAGAAAATGAGGAAAAGAAAACACAAACACATCACATGAGCATCATTTGATGAGGTCTTCGCTGATCCTTGTTTAAGCGTACCCTAAGTATACGTGGATACACAAGTTTTCCCAGTAATTTTGAAAAACCTAAGAACATGGTGCAGTAATTAAGTCGAATATGGTAAATCCTGTTCATCCTTGACACTTAGCATGTTGGGTAAAAATATCAGCAGATAATATTTTTCTTATTTTTCCCAGAAAACAAACATTAACATTTCATGTAAATTGTCTCCTCAGGAGACAATTTACATGAATGTCAAAGTTTATTTTCTAGGGAAAATAAGAAAAAATATCAATTGTTGCCTGCTGAATTTCCCCATAGAGTGGTAAAGATTAATCCTGCTTCTTCTTCCCATAACTGCCATTTTTCACACACCATGGCAAAGCTGAGGCAAAAAGGATAACATTTACCAAAAATGGCAATAACTCGAATTGTTAAGAATATTTTGATAATTTTTCACACACAGATTGATACTAAGATCTAGGCAGTGGGCTTGCCAAATGCCATTTTAAATGATGGTGGCAATGCTGAGGTCAAAATGTGAATGGAAATCACCAAAGGTCTTAACCAAAGGAATTGCCAAATGCCAGGTTTCATTGACCGAGGCCAAAGATGTAAAAGTCTTTAACCATACTGGATATTTTAATAAAATTTTGTATACACATTAATATTGTAAAGGGTGTGCATGTGTATGGGGGGTATCATGCACCTTATTGATAGGTGAGTTTTGTTTCTTTTGCACCTAAACAAATCTAATGTTTATTCATTAGAATTGTTTTAGTGAGACAATTCCAATGAGTATCCACAAGGTATATCTGCAGCAGCAGCAGCAAAAAAAAAAAAAAAAAAAAAAAATCTGTCACATGCCTAACCTCAAATAAGATACTTTGGAAAACTGGGCCCGGTTGTTCAAAGCATCGTTAGCTTAACAAGCTCATTAGTGGTCAAAATGTTAACTGTTCTAGTAAGTACAATACCAAATTCACAGGTATTTTTGCTGAAAAAAAAAATGTGAGTAGCTTTTGCATTTGCAAAAGCTACCCTTATTTTTTCAGCAAAAATATTAGCATATATGCCATATTTAATGATCAAAATTTTAACGATACTTTAACTAACGACATTATTAGTTTTGAACAACTGGGCCCTGGTAAAGTGCTATTTTTGCTCCAAAACAGAATCTTGTGGAAACTCAGTGGCATTGCCTGAACCCTTAAAGCTTCAGTTACATCTGCAGCAGATGACACTTTTAAATATATATATTTTTCATAAAAATTTTCAGTATTTACATTTCATTTGAATTGTCTGTCAAGCAGACCGTTGACATGAAATGTAAAAACTTATTTGCTATGAAAAATAAGATAAAAAATTTAGAATGTAGTCTGCTATAAATTTTGCTTGGCACTCTAAGAGTTATGAGTACTCATAATATATGTTTTATGCAGCAATTCCAATTAGTACTAAAATATATGTTTAGATGCAAAAAATAACAAGAGTTACGGTAAATGTCCTAAAATTTTGTATACATGTACCTTAATGTCTGAAAACATTGCAAATGCAAACAGTGCAGGCCCAGATCAGACTGCTCCTTCAGGAGCAGTCTTATCAGGGTCCACACTGCTTGCCCTTTCACTAAGCATTTTATGAAACAACTGTATAAAAAGCTAAAATTAGACCAAAAAGGTATGGAATAAAGTGTTTGAAATTTTAGGACATTTACCGTAACCCTTTTGTAAATCGCAACTGCAGCAAATGACAATTTGATTTCTTTTTATTTTTCAGAAAAAATAAGGTTTGACAACAGTTTACCGTAAATACCATACCAGCTGACCAGCTTTTTGGTATTTACTCCCATGTAAAATGGTATTGCGAGAGAAAATAGTTTTCTTACTGATATGTTTGGAAATTCATGTCTTATTTTGTCCTCGGCTTCCTTCCAAGGCTGCAAAAGAAACAAAAACATAATAGCGAAAAAGCAAGGTAAATGTCCTAAAATTTCGTACAACAAAGTGTCTGACAAAATGGCATAGGCAAACAGTGCAGACCCAGATCAGACTGCTCCTGAAGGAGCAGTCTGATCTGGGTCTACACTGTTTACCATTCAACTATTTTAAGAAAAAACTGCATAACAAGCAAAATTTATGCCAAAAAATAAGGAATTGTTTGAAAGTTTAGGACATTTACTGTACTAACATTTTTTTACTTATTCTTCCATACAAGAATTCCGCAGAAGGCGTCATCGCACCTGCTGGGGCAAAAGTCACAGGAGCCACAATCAGAACGTGGTTATTAAATAAGTTTATTTCATTCTTAGCAGTGCTTACTTGGAAAACTGGGTTGAAAAAAATGTAGACAAAGTGCCCAGTGGGGCACATATATTCCAGGCCAGTCCCATTCCCTCTAATGGCTATATCTTCAGCACTGACTTTTCGTATCATACAGCCCAATGATAATGGAACGTTGACGTAAAATGTGTAAAAGTCACTGGAGCATGAAATATAGGTCAAGGTCACGGGTCAAGATACCTGCTAATTCAGTACATCAAGGAGAAGCACAATGCAAGGTAAAGTGGTTGTAGGCCTTATAGTTGAGGAGTTATCAAACATCAACGTAAAATGTGTCAAATATAAGTCAAGGTCACTGGGTCAATGTACCTGCCAAGCCAGTGCAATGAGGTGAAGCACTATGCAAGGTTTAGTGGTTGTAGGTCTTATATTTGAGGAGATACCGAACATCAACATAAAATGTGTCAAAGTCACTGGAGTGCACAATATAGGTCAAGGTCACCAGGTCAAGGTACCTGCCGAGTCAATACAGAAGTGCTATATAAGGTTTGGTGGTTGAAGGCCTTACAGTTGAGGACATAAGGAAGGGTGACGTAAAAGGTGTAAAAGTCAATGGAGTGCGAAATATAGGTTAAGGTCACCCAGTCAAGGTACCTGCAGAGTCAGTACATCTAGGAGAAGCACTATGCAAGGTTTGGTGGCTAGAGGTCTTACACTTGAGGAGATCTAGAACATTGACGTAAATTATGTCAAAGTCACTGCAGCCAAAATATAGGTCAAGGTCACCAGGTCAAGGTATCTGCCAAGTCAGTTCATTGAGAAGAAGCACTTTGCAAGGTTTGATGGTTGTAGGCCTTATAGTTGAGGAGATATCAAACGTCGACACAAAATATGTCAAAGTCACTGGAGCGCAAAATATAGGTCAAGGTCACTGGGTCAAGGTACCTGCCAAGTCAGTACATCTAGGAGAAGCACCATGCAAGGTTTGGTAGTTGTACACCTTATAGTTGAGAAGATCTGGAACGTCAACGTAAATTGTGTCAAAGCCAATGGAGCGCAAAATATAGGTCAAGGTCACTGGGTCAACATACCTGCCAAGTCAGGAGGTCAGGGAGATGTGTCATGCAAGGTATCATGGTTGTTGTAGAATTGTAGTTGATAAGACTACTAACTTTGACGTAAATGTCAAACTTCGACATAATAGAACTGTTAACAGACAGACGGACGGACGAACGGACAGACGAATGGAAAAGCGGGCACCTATGTCGCAAAGTCGGGAGGTCAGGGAGATGTTTCATACAAGGTTTGATGGTTGTTTAGTCTTGTAGTTGATTAGAATACTATCTTTGACATAAATGTCGAACTTCGACATAACAGAACTGTTAACAGACAGACGGACGGACGAACAGACAGACGAATGGAAAAGTGGGCACCTACGTCACAAAGTCGGGAGGTCAGGGAGATGTTTCATGCAAGGTTTGATGGTTGTTTAGTCTTGTAGTTGATTAGAATACTAACTTTGACATAAATGTCGAACGTCGACATAAATGTTGACAGACGGACAGACGAATGGACAGACATACGGACGAGCGGACGCCTATGTCGCAAAGTTTGGAGGTCAGGGAGATGTTTCATGCAAAGTTTGATGGTTGTTTAGTCTTGTAGTTGATTAGAATACTAACTTTGACATAAATGTCGAACGTCGACATAAATGTTGACAGACGGACGGACGGACTGACGGACGGACGGACGGACGGACAGAAAATCGGACGCCTATATCGCACCCTGCTACAAGCAGGTGCGATAAAAATACACATTGTATGTACTATAGCTTCAGATTGGAGGAGATATTAGGAAAATATTTTTCTTATAAATTTTTTCTGTGAAAATGCATGATGTGGTACTCATGTTGTTGTTGTGTGGCTTTTTAACGCTACCAGGCACTTGTGGCACATAGAGGTGGCGGCGATTGTTATGTACATGTATTTCCTTGTACAGCCTTGCTTTCATGGATCACCCATCCACATTTGGTGCCGCTGTCTGTCACCAAGCGCCGCCCTGTCCACTTTATACTCCACCCAGGGCATGTCAAGTATGAGTTAGGCGTACTAATGGTCTGAAAATCTGTCTCGATCCGACCGGGATTCGAACCCATGACATCCCGCTTGAAAGTTGAGTGCACTAGCCAATAGGCCACCAGCCCACTATGTTGTACTCATTAACCCTTGTCCTGCTAAAAAATTAAGATGCCCCTCCCATTTCTAATTTTCAGCCAATCAGATTACTTAATCCAGATTGTTGATATAAATTCACATACTTAATAGCAAATAGTGCAGATCCTGATCAGTTGGCTTCTTCCAATTGATCTGGATCTACACTGTTTGCAAAGTCCGGGTTCAGCAGGATTAGTGTTAAAAGCTCCTCGCTGAGGGACTTTTGATGAATAGCCACTACATATATTTTCACGGAGTAATGAAAAATATCAACAATTTTTGGTTTAAGAAAAGTGACTTATCTGGGGCTTATGGAGTTTTTATTCAGATCATCTTACTGTGAGGTATGAAAAATAATACAAATACAAATAATTTTATTGGTCTAAAATCCAATTACAGGATTGTCAACAGCAAAGGAAAACTGCACAATGTGTAATTATAACTACCACATGCAAATGCAGAATTTTTACCAAACTAGATTAGTTGAGGTTTGGAATTCATTTAAAAGTTGTATATAGAGTAAACATCCTAAAAGATTGGACAAACCAAAAATATTACTGTAATCGTCCCAAACTTTGTACAGATATTTGTTTTGCAATTTAAAAATGTGTTAAAAAAATGATGCAGATGGCAAACAGAGATGACCCCAATCAGACTGCTGAGAGAGCAGTCCGATCTGGATCTGCACTGTTTGCACAAACCTGTCTGTCCAAAAATTCCCGACCATTACAGTAGATTGTGTCCACCTGTATGCATGTATTGAATAAGAAAAATATTTGAATTGTTGATGTTCCTCAAGTAAACACAAAATGGTATGGGATAGTCCTTCTAGTCTGAGGTGGCCCAGGTATGGAAAATTCTCCCCAGTTAATTCAGGCTGGCAGAAATCTATTCTCAGTTCAAGAGGCTGGAGTGTTCTAGGGACAGCATCAGCGTAAGTGTACTTCTTGTTCATGTTAACCTTTGTTGGGGACTCCAGTTAATGTCCTGATCAACATATCAGCACACTGTTTTCATTTCATGTCTGCAAATGACATGAATGAAAGTGTTGGGTACCGACATTCCCTTGCCTGTGCCTGGGATCGGAACACCAAAATTCCCTTGCATATGCCTGGGATAGATCCCGGTACCTCCGGACACCGAAATTCCCTTGCCTACGCATGGGATTTATCTGCATATGACACCAATGAAACTGTTGGATACTGACATTCCCTTGCCTATGCCTGGGATCAGAACACCGAAATTCCCTTGCATATGCCTGGGACAGTTCCCGGTATCTCTGGACACCGAAATTCCTCTGCCTACGCATGGGAATTATCCCGGTATCAACTAGCTCTAGAGGCAAGTGCACCCACTGCTGAGCTACTGTGCTCCCTAGATATAGGAAAGAAAAAAAATTTAGAAAAGTTTCCAGGTTGCATTTCATCCCCACAAACTGAACCAATCCGGCTACCGTAGATGCCCCTGGGTATGGTCACCTAACCGGCATAGCTTCAGTTTCAACCATCATCAGGTTTTACTTACAACCTGGGCCCAGTTGTTCAAAGCGTCGTTAGCTCGTTAAGGGTCATTTCATTAACTATTTTAGCGGATTAAAGCTACTCACATTTTTTCAGCAAACAATTTCAGCATATCTGCGTATCACTCGATGTAAATTTTAACGAATCGTTAATTAACGATGTCGTTAGCTTTGAACAACTGGGCCCTGGCCTCTGACTATGTTTAAAATGAGAGAGTGGAAAGCTCCCACTTGAAAGATACCAAGTCGGTAGCCTCAGCAACTGATGCTGGCAGTGCATTCCACCAAACCGGGATGGTACATGGGAAGAAACTGTATTTGTAGGCATCAGTTCTTAATGATATCTGTCACAGTTTCTTCAAGTGGTTTGATCTGGTTTATGTAGATGCTGGGGTAAGGTATGAGGAAGCTGATGTATCAACCATGTTGTTTACGATTTTGTAAAAGCAGGGTGAGCTGAATCTGTGTCTGCCTGCTTTCGAGGGATTCCCAACTTGAATCATCCAGCATATCCGTGATGCTACTCATATATCTATCTAACTATCTTCACATACTGCCTCACACCTGCGAGGATTTTCTAGGGAGGTGTGCTGTTGAAACAAAATGTTAATGAAAAGAAAATCTAAAAGCATATAGATAAGGGGATGAAAGATGATAGGTTATGACAGATGAAGATAAGCTAAGATCAGATTAAAAACAACAGCTACTGGATCAAGTCCTGGAGTGCTGCTGCCCACTGACTGTGACCTTGCAGGGCCTGACAAAATCCAAGTTTCAGCCACTTGCCCGGTATTCCACAGCATCTTGAAAATGGCTCGGAATAACAATATTCCCTATATATTATATACATTTTCTGGGTAAGTGAAATAAAAAATCACTTGCCCCGCCAAAATTTGGACTTGTCCAGGGCAGCTGGGCAATGGATTTGTCAGGCCCTGCCTTGAAAGTTCTAGGTCTGGTGAGCATACAGCAGTCTCAGGTAGGGTGTTTCACTAGACAACAGCCAGTGGGAAAAAGGAGTACTTGTAATAATCAGCGGCTGTTTGCACTTGACGAAAAACCATGGAGTGACAGTGCCTTAATTCATAACTCTAGTTAAGGCGCTTTTTTCAATCCAAAAGTATTGATATTTTTCTTATTTCTGCACGAAAACATATATTGTGGGTACTCATTAGAAGCGCCTCACGGCGCTTCTAATGAGTACCCACAACATATGTTTTCGTGCAGAAATAAGGAAAATATTTACCTGATACCCTCCCTTATCTAGACCTATGTTAATTGAAACTGGTTGTAAATAGTCAGGTAGAGGTACTGCCATCAAACAGTAGATAATTTTGTAAAAGAGGCAGAGATGCACTTCAGTTCTACAGTTTTCCACCCAAGGCTATCCACCATGGCAGTCACACTTGATCTGTAGTCATAATTGCTGGTGTTCCTGCGTGCTGCTCTATGCTGAACTTTTTCCTGCTGGAGTGTTTTCTGTTTAGTGTAGGGATCTCAAACTGGGGTGGCGTACTCAAGCTTGGGGTGGACCAAGGTATTGTAGACAGTCTCTTGTACCTTTGGGTTTTAAGTTTCAATATTTCATTTGATAAAGCCTAGTAGAGTCTGGTTAGCGGTTGCAATTATATGGTCTATGTGGGTGTTCCTCTATAGCCCATTACAGATATCAACCCCCAAGTACTTTGCACTAGTGACAACCTCCAGGACCTGACCATGTAAGATGTACACTGTGTTAATTATGTACATGGCTGTTATCACCCTGGCACTTAGAGGGGTTGAACACCATGTCCCACCACTTCTCCCACAGAGATAGTCAGTCCAGGTCTGTTTGTAGCACTTTTCCATCTTCCGTACCTCCAACTGTCAGGTACATGGCCATGTCATCTGCAAAGAGACCTACCTGTGATGACAGTTCAGACAGCAGGTTATTGATGTAAACAAGGAACAGGATCGGTCCTAACACCGAACCCTGGGGTACCCCAGAGGTTACGGGGACTGATCTGGATTCAAGAACCACCGTCTGTGACCTGTTTTCAAGGAAGGCATGGATCCAGGATAGAGCGGTTTCTCTGATTCCATACTGGTGGAACTTCCAAAGGAGTTTGGAGTGACTGACTTTACTAAAGGCCTTTGAAAAATCCAGCAGTATCAGATCAGTTAGCTTGCCTGCACTCACATTCCTTGCAAGGTCCTCGACCAACATAACCTTTTTCCCCTAAAGCCATGTTGTAGGTCGTACAGAAGGTCATGCTTATGAAGGTGCTTAACCCTTGTCCTGCTGAACCCGGATATATCCTGTTTTGCAAACAGTGTAGATCCAGATCAGCTGGCTTCTGAAGAAGCCAGCTGATCTGGACCTGCACTGTTCGCCATTAAGTATGCAAATTTATAACAACAATCTGGATCAGGTAACCTGATTGGCTGAAAATTAGAAGTAGGCGTGGCATCTTAATTTATTCAGCAGGACAAGGGTTAACCAAGTGTGAAGCCAGTATAAGCTTGAGCACCTTGAAAAGTATTCAAGTCAGGGAAATAGGCCTGTAGTTGGGGGCGGATGACTTATCCCCTTTCTTGAAGACTGGAATTACTTGGGCCTTGCACCAATCAGTCAGGCGCTTACCTGTCTTAACTGATGGCTCAAAGATTACATGGATGATTGATGCAATTTCCTCTCTCAGTTCTTTCAACAAAAGGAGCTTAATTCTGTCAGGTCCAGCTGCATATTCCAGTATCTATGTATCTACTGGTCTCATATCGTGCAGTACTACGTTGAACCGTTTCGATCTTCCTCTTTCCTTGTTCTGTGTTTGGGCTCCAGCTAGGATTTGAGGGCAAAGGGGTGCCTGGGAGGGCACTTTTTGCATCATCATACAAGAATGAGGGCACCCTGTGTCAAGTGATATGCTTAGTATCAAGACATGTTACAAAATATAACCCCACTTCACACTTATGCCTCAAACTAGAATACAAATAAAACTGACCTTTAAACACTGATAACTTTTTTTTAAATTTTGGTCTGGTTAGAGTGATTTTCATGAAATTTTCACCAAAATGTAAGGTTTTATGTCTGAAGTTGAAAGAAGGCAGATGGCACCTTGAGAGGGACAGAGGGGCAGCAGGAGAGAGCAAGATTGGTGCCCTACCCCTCTATATAGGGTTAGCTGGAGCACTGATAAAGAAGCACAGTATTCCAGGTTTGGTCTGACAAATGTTAAGTCATATAAGGCATACAAGGGGCTGGAGAGACCAATTTTGGAGTAATATGCTAGCCCTGTTTGGGAGTATGCTAACCCTGTTTGGGAGTATGCTAGCCCTGTTTGGGACCCACATGGAATAGTAGTCCAGGAATAATTAGAAAAGGTTCAGAAACATGTAGCTAGGTTTGTGACTAGAAACTACAATTTTGAAACTGGAACTTCCAGAAAGCATGACTAGCATTTTTGAACAGTTGGGGCGGGAGTCTTTTCACAAGAGATGCGAAGGTAGTATTACTATTCAAAGGTCTGAAAAGTAGAGCTAGTATACCTTGTGATGACCTTCAACCCCCAAATAGGCACAGTAGGAATCGGCATCCAATGGCATTTCAAGTGCCATATGCTAGAACTGACATGCACAAGAACAGTTTTTCCCGGACAACATTAACTCCCTGCATCTATAATATCCTCTGCTGAAAATTCTGAGGACCCTGTCGCTAGATTCACATCTAGAGACTAGTCTTCGCAATCGTTGGCCCTGGTGAATGAATGTCGACTGATGTGTTACCAGTAATGCACCAGTCATTTGTATCCACGCCCCCACCCCGCTAACCTACCCAGATGGGCGGGGACAACAACTTTCTCAAAATCAAAGCCCTGCTAAAACCACTGCATTGTGGGGACAAATGAAAAGTATCAGCCCTGCTGTTTTTCTACACCCCCCGGGACATGAAAAAGGAGCTGTTAAATGTTACAGGCTTCATACTGACCAAGCTTTTCCATGCCTGAAAGGCCAGCTTTTGCAGCCATAAATAGTCCTTTTAAACAGCATATAGCCATATACATGGACAAATCAAAATCTGAATGCCTCAAATCAAGAAAAAGCCAAGCTCTGAAAGGTCTGAAATCCTGCAAATGCCTGAAAAATCTGAGGCTTGGTGTCAACAGTTTAGCCAGGGTGACTAGAGCATGACTATTTTTATCAAAATATTTATCAAAATATATGTTGTCCTGCATTCAACAGTCTTTGGTGCAGGCCATTTGCTTTGGCTACTCAGAACAGCTTCTCTTGTACATGTTCCTTTTTAATTCAGTACTGTCTTGAATTCTAAAATAATTGACTATTTTGAAGGACAGAACAGTGTTATAAAACTTATTTAAATGTGGCGTTTTCCAAATTCATGCATTCGGGATGGGACATTAACTGGAGCACCCCCCCCCCACCCCCCAACTCCCCATGTGCAGGGAAGGTCACCCCCTGTGCAGGTTAAAGAATATTCGGTAACCTACGTAAATGGTTCAAAACTTGTTGGTCTTCATCCTGCAGTGTTTGACATCAAATTTCATTAGAATAACAAGAGGCCCACGGGCCACAACTCGCTCACCTGAGTGAAACCGCCACTGCAGATATGCAGATGGCATGCAACATTTTTCCAATACTCTTATGACAAGGCAATGGCTTAAACAGTTTTTGAAATATCTTGCTTACAAGGTTAAAATGCTGAAATTTTCAAAACGTTACAAGTAAAATAAGTCACCCCCAATGCCTCCTACCAACTTTTGAGTCAACTGGCATTTCGGTGCAGTAGAAGAAGCAAAAAATAGATTTTCAAGATGGCTGCCATCTTGGATTTCTGATCGGAATGATTATAGCTATTTTCTGATCTACAAGTCACCCTGATGCTTCCTACTAAGTTTCAAGTCAATTGACTTTTAGGTTTCAGAGAAGAAGCGAAAAATAGATTTTCAAGATGGCTGTCATGGAGGCCATCTTGGATTTCCAATTGGCACGATTTGAGCTATTTTTTATGTACAAGTCATCCCGATGCTTCCTAGCAAGTTTGGAGTCAATTGGCCTTTCGGTTCAGGAGAAGAAGCGAAAAATAGCTTTTCAAGATGGCTGCCATGGTGGCCATCTTGGATTTCTAATCAGCACAATTTTAGCTATTTTTGATTTATAAGTCACCCCAATGCTTCCTAACCAGTTTGGAGTCAACTGGCTTTTGGGTTTCGGAGTAGAAGCGAAAAATAGATTTTCAAGATGGCTGCCATGGTGGCCATCTTGGAATTTGGACCGACACCATTTTAGCTATATTTGATCTACAAGTCACCCTGATGCTTCCTAGCAAGTTTGGAGTCAATTGGCCTTTCGGTTCAGGAGAAAAAGAAAAAAGATTTTCAAGATGGCGGCCATCTTGGATTTCCGATCGGAACGATTTTAGCTATTTTTTTATCTACATTTCACCCTGATGCTTCCTACCAAGTATCGAGTCAATTGGCCCTGGGGTGTAGGAAGAGTAGGCCTTTAAAGCAATTGTTCACACCGCATGACCCATGATGGACGACGGACATTGACTGACCACAATAGCTCACCATGCGCACTTCATGCTCAGGTGAGCTAAAAATCTGAGCAAATTTGGCTCAGTGGCTTCAGAGAAGTCGTCAAATTCTCAACAATTTTCCCATATAAATGTTATGGGGCTCATACAAATGCATAGGGAAGCAAACTTGACCTTGCCGTAAAAAGGTCAAATGTCAACGTACGATAATCTTTTCAGCAATTTTGGTAGATCTCCTATTCCTGATGATTTGTGCACAGATTTAGCCCCAAGGCATCCTCAGTTCTGAAGAAGAAGATTTTTAAAGGGTCTTACCATATATGGGCATGGTGGCCATCTTGGTCGACCTACTGCGACCATTTTAGCAATCTTTCGTTCCCCTGACTTAAGAAGGCACAATATGAAATTTGAGCAAATTTGGCTCAGTGGCTTCAGAGAAGAAGAAATTTAAAATTCTCAACAATTTTCCTATTCAAATGTATGGGGCTCATACAAATGCATAGGGAAGCAAACTTGATCCTGCCGTAAAAAGGTCAAATGTCAACGTACGACAATTCTTTTGGCAACTTTGGTAGACCTCTCCTTCCCGATGATTTGTGCAAAGATTCAGCCCCAAGGCATTCTCGGTTCTGGAGAAGAAGATTTTTAAAGGTTTTTACCATATATGGGCATGGCGGCCATCTTGGTCAACGGACCGTGACAATTTTAGCAATCTTTTGTTTCCCCACACTAAGGTGGCTCCATATGAAATTTGAACAAAATTAGCTCAGAGGCTTCAGAGGATAAGTCCTTTGAAACTCTTAACAATTTTCCCATTCAAATGTATAGAGCTCATACAAATGCATAGGGAAGCGAACTTGACCTTGCCGTAAAAAGGTCAAACGTCAACGTACGACAATTCTTTTAGCACCTTTGGTTGACCTCTCGTCCCCGATGATTCATGCAAAGATTCAGCCCCAAGGCATCCTCGGTTATGGAGAAGAAGATTTTTAAAGGTTTTTACCATATATGGGCATGGCGGCCATCTTGGTCAACGGACCATGACAGTTTTAGCAATCTTTTGTTTCCCCACCCTAAGGTGGCTCCATATGAAATTTGAACAAAATTAGCTCAGAGGCTTCAGAGGAGAAGTCGTTTGAAACTCTTAACAATTTTCCCATTCAAATGTATAGAGCTCATACAAATGCATAGGGAAGCGAACTTGACCTTGCCGTAAAAAGGTCAAACGTCAACGTACGATAATTCTTTTAGCAACTTTGGTTGACCTCTTGTCCCCGATGATTCGTGCAAAGATTCAGCCCCAAGGCATCCTCGGTTATGGAGAAGAAGATTTTTAAAGGTTTTTACCATATATGGGCATGGCGGCCATCTTGGTCAACGGACCGCGACAATTTTAGCAATCTTTTGTTTCCCCACCCTAAGGTGTCTCCATATGAAATTTGAACAAAATTAGCTCAGAGGCTTCAGAGGAGAAGTCGTTTGAAACTCTTAACAATTTTCCCATTCAAATGTATAGAGCTCATATAAATGCATAGGGAAGCGAACTTGACCTTGCCGTAAAAAGGTCAAACGTCAACGTACGACAATTCTTTTAGCAACTTTGGTTGACCTCCCGTCCCCGATGATTCAAGCAAAGATTCAGCCCCAAGGCATCCTCGGTTATGGAGAAGAAGATTTTTAAAGGTTTTTACCATATATGGGCATGGCGGCCATCTTAGTTGACGGACCGCGACCATTTTAGCAATCTTTCTTTCCCCCACCCTAAGGAGGCTCCATATGAAATTTGAGCAAAATTGGCTCAGCGGCTTCAGAGGAGAAGTCGTTTGAAACTCTTAACAATTTTCCCATTCAAATGTATAGAGCTCATATAAATGCATAGGGAAGCGAACTTGACCTTGCCGTAAAAAGGTCAAACGTCAACGTACGACAATTCTTTTAGCAACTTTGGTTGACCTCCCGTCCCCGATGATTCATGCAAAGATTCAGCCCCAAGGCATCCTCGGTTATGGAGAAGAAGATTTTTAAAGGTTTTTACCATATATGGGCATGGCGGCCATCTTAGTTGACGGAACGCGACCATTTTAGCAATCTTTCGTTCCCCCACCCTAAGGAGGCTCCATATGAAATTTGAGCAAAATTGGCTCAGCGGCTTCAGAGGAGAAGTCGTTTGAAAATGTTAACGGACGGACGGACGGACGGACGGACGGACGGACGCACGGACGGACGGACGGACGGACGACGGACGAAAAGTGATCACAATAGCTCATCCTGAGCAGAGCTCAGGTGAGCTAAAAATATTCAGATCATTCTGAAGTCTGACTGAAAGAGGAATCCAACTCCACTGTATTAAGTCTTTTTTTTTTTTACAGAGGCATCCTACATTTGGACAGAAGACAAAATATAATTATGCCAGACATATTAAACAAGAGGACCATGACGGTCCTATATCGCTCACCTAAGCAAACAGATTTGCATACTTACTGTTGAAGTTTCAGCCAAGTTCACTGCTCTAAGATTTATGTATAAATTTTATAGCCCTGTCCCCACTCACCCCCCCCCCCACCCCCATCCCAAGCCATGTTTTTTCTTTTTAACTCAACATAACGACTTGACTTAATCTTGAAAGAGGGTCACCAAAGGAACATTTCTGCCAAGTTATATTGAAATTGGTCCAGTGGTTTCTGACAAAAAGATTTTTAAATTGTTTTATATCGCTATAAAGCCCTAACCCCTAATGCCATTTTTTTTTTGACGAATCATGACAGGTTGAACAAACTTAATAGAGGGTAACCAAAGGAACATTCCTGCCAAGTTAAACTGAAATCGGTTCAGTGGTTTCTGACAAGAAGATTTTTAAAGTTTTCTATTTAGATCTATAGGGAAAATAAGCCCCACCCCCTAGCAGCCATGTTTTTTGACAAATCAGGATTGCTTGAACATTCTTGGTAGAGGGTCACCAAAGCATTATTGAAATCAGTCAGGAGGTATTTGACAAGAAGAATTTTAATGTTTTCTATACAGATATATATGGAAAATAAGCCCCGCCCCCTGGGGGCCATGATTTTTGACCTATCATGAAGGCTTGAACAATCTTGGTAGAGAGTCACCAAAGCAACATTCCTGCCAAGTTACATTGACCTCGGTCCAACGGTTTCTTACGAGAATATTTTTAAAAAAATTTTATATAGATATATAGGGAAAATAAGCCCCGCCCCCTAGTGGCCATGTTTTTTGACGAATCATGACAGCTTGAACAACCTTGGTAGAGGGTCACCAAAGAAACATTCCTGCCAAGTTATATTGAAATCGGTCTGGTGGTTTTTGACAAGAAGATTTTTTAGTTTTCTATATAGATTATATATGGAAAATAAGCCCCACCCGCTAGCAGCCATGTTTTTTGACAAATCACGATTACTTGAACAATCTTGGTAGAGGGTCACCAAGGAAACATTTTTGCCAAGTTATAATGAAATCGGTCCTGTGGTTTCTGATAAGAAGATTTTTTAAAGTTTTCTATATAGATATATAGGGAAAATAAGCCCAGCCCCCTGGTGGCCATGTTTTTTGACGAATCATGACAGCTTGAACAACCTTGAAAGAAGGTTACATAAGAAACATTTCTGCAATGTTATATTGAAATCAGTCCAGTGGTGCCCTGCCCCCTGGCGGCCACGTTTTCTAACAAATCCAAATAGCTTGAACAATCTTAGTGGAGGATCACCAAAGGAACATTTCTGCAAAATTATATTGAAATTGGTCCATTGGTTTCTGACAAGAAGATTTTTAAAGTTTTCTATATAGATATATAGGGAAAATAAGCCCCGCCCCCTGGCGGCCATGTTTTTTAACGAATCCAAATAGCTTGAACAATCTTAGTGGAGGATCACCAAAGGAACATTTCTGCAAAATTATATTGAAATCAGTCTGGTGGTTTCTGACAAGAAGATTTTTTAAGTTTTCTATATAGATATATAGGGAAAATAAGCCCCGCCCCCTGGCGGCCATGTTTTTTGACGAATCCAAATGGCTTGAACAATCTTGATAGAGGATCACCAAAGAAACATATCTGCAAAATTATATTGAAATCGGTCCAGTGGTTTCTGACAAGAAGATTTTTTAAGTTTTCTATATAGATATATTGGGAAAATAAGCCCCGCCCCCTGGCGGCCAGGTTTTTGACGCATCCAAACGGCTTGAACAATCTTGGTAGAGGATCACCAAAGGAACATTTCTGCAAAATGATATTGAAATTGGTCCATTGGTTTCTGACAAGAAGATTTTTAAAGTTTTCTATATAGATATATAAGGAAAATAAGCCCCGCCCCCTGGCGGCCATGTTTTCTAACAAATCCAAATAGCTTGAACAATCTTAGTGGAGGATCACCAAAGGAACATTTCTGCAAAATTATATTGAAATCATTCTGGTTGTTTCTGACAAGAAGATTTTTTTAAGTTTTCTATATAGATATATAGGGAAAATAAGCCCCGCCCCCTGGCGGCCATGTTTTCTAACAAATCCAAATAGCTTGAACAATCTTAGTGGAGGATCACCAAAGGAACATTTCTGCAAAATTATATTGAAATCATTCTGGTTGTTTCTGACAAGAAGATTTTTTTAAGTTTTCTATATAGATATATAGGGAAAATAAGCCCCGCCCCCTGGCGGCCATGTTTTCTAACAAATCCAAATAGCTTGAACAATCTTAGTGGAGGATCACCAAAGGAACATTTCTGCAAAATTATATTGAAATCAGTCTGGTTGTTTCTGACAAGAAGATTTTTTAAGTTTTCTATACGCATCCAAACGGCTTGAACAATCTTGGTAGAGGATCACCAAAGGAACATTTCTGCAAAATGATATGGAAATCGGTTCAGTGGTTTCTGACAAGATGATTTTTTAAGTTTTCTATATAGATATACAGGGAAAATAAGCCCTGCCCCCCTGGTGGCCATGTTTTTTGACGAATCCAAATGGCTTGAACAATCTTGATAGAGGATGACCAAAGGAACATTTCTGCAAAATTATATTGAAATCGATCCAGTGGTTTCTGACAAGAAGATTTTTAAAGTTTTCTATATAGATACATAGGGAAAATAAGCCCCGCCCCCTGGCGGCCATGTTTTTTGACGAATCCAAATGGCTTGAACAATCTTGGTAGAGGGTCACCAAAGGAACATTTCTGCAAAATTATATGGAAATCGGTCCAGTGGTTTCTGACAAGAAGATTTTTTAAAAAATCTAGTTTTAGCTCCTGTGACCTAGATATGCAATGGACCGGTGTAACAGTTTATCTTGCCCCCCCGGGGGGGCAAGATACCCTGGGCAGCTTGCCCCCCACCCCAGAAAACCTGGGAAACTCAATTCAAAGTGATATTTTTTTTTTCTTTTTTATAACAAATGTATATCACACAATTATCAGAACAGTAGTAATGTATGTTTTTCATTATTTTTCTCTTTATGGGAGAATGTTGGGGCTAAGATACTGTAGCCTTAGCATTTTCCTTCCAAACTCAGAAGTCCTTGCAGAGACAATTCAGAAAATTTTTTAATCACTTTTAATAGAATTTCCCATTGAACAGGTCATTAGAGAATTTCCAGTATTTGATACAACCTATCTTCTAACACGAAGGGGTGGGGGGTAAGATACCCTGGCCTGGGCAGCTTGCCCCCTGGGGGTGAAGATACCCTGGCTTGGGCAGCTTGCCCCCCACCCCTGGAAACTTGGCAAACTCTGATCTTAAAAGCTATTTAATCATTTTAAACTTATAATTCTAATGCACAGACATTAGAATGGTAGTAGTACCTGCTTTTACCTATTTTTTTCACTTTACTGGGGCCAAAATACTGTGGCCCAAGAAGTTTCCTCCCAAGCTCAGAAAATCTGTAAACAAAATTAAATTTAGACTGTTACTTTTATCTTTTTAAAACAATTTCCCATTTATCAGGTCATTTGAATAGTTCTGTTACTTTTTATTACTTATCTTTCTTCAGATTGACTGATTGAGTTGGGGTTTAACGACACGTCAACCCTTGTGGGTCATTTTGTGTCGTCTCCCAGAGAAAGGGAGAAAATAGACAGAAGAGATAGCAGAAGAGATGAAAGGGAGGGACAGGGAAGAAAGAGAAACAGGAATGAAAGTGAAGAAACAGAAGAAATAAAAACATCACCTCCCTACCCTTACCTGCAACAAGGATAGCAGGCCTTGCCCAACTATCAGCCAATATCAGCTGGACGCCCCGGGTGACAAAAGATACATGACACCTTCGCACCACCCAACCACCGACATCTTTCTTCAGATAGGCAAGGGTGTGGGTAAGATACCCTGGCCTAGGCAGCTTGCCCCCCCCCCCCCCCCCCCCCCCCCCCGGGGTGAAGATACCCTGGCCTGGGCAGCTTGGCCCCCACCCCTGGAAACTTTGCAAACTCTGATCTGAAAAGCTATTTAATCATTTACAACTTAAAATTCTAATGCACAGACATTAGAATGGTATAGTACCTGCTTTTACCTATTTTTTCACTTTACGGGAAGGGATTGAGGCCAAATTACTGTGTCCAAAGAAGTTTGCTCCCAAACTCAGAAAATCTTGTAAACAAAATTAAAGTTCAGAATGTTATTTTTATCTTTTTAAAACTATTTCCCATTTAACAGGTCATTTGAATATTTCTATTACTTTTTATTATCTATCTTTCTTCAGATAGGCTGGGATAAGGGGTAAGATACCCTGGCCTGGGCAGCTTGCCCCCCGGGGGTGAAGATACCCTGGCCTGGGCAGCTTGCCCCCCACCCCTGGAAACTTGGCAAACTCCTATCTGAAAAGCTATTTAATCATTTACAACTTATAACTCTAATGCACAGACATTAGAATGGTAGTAGTACCTGCTTTTACCTACTTTTTCACTTTACGGGAAGGGATTGAGGCCAGAATACTGTGGCTCAAGAAGTTTCTCCCCAAGCTTAGAAAATCTTGTAAACAAAATTAAAGTTTAGAATGTTATTTTTACCTTTTTAAAACAATTTCCCATTTAACAGATCGTTGAATATTTCTATTACTTTTTATTACCTATCTTTCTTCAGATAGGCTGGGGTGGTGGATAAGATACCCTGGCCTGGGCAGCTTGGCCCCCCCCCCCCTGCCCCCCCCCCCTCTGGGGGTGAAGATATCCTGGCCTGGGCAGCTTGCCCCCCACTCCTTGAAACTTGGCAAACTCCAATCTGAAAAGCTATTTAATCATATACAACTTAAAATTCTAATGCACAGACATTAGAATGGTAGTAGTACCTACTTTTACCTATTTTACACTATACTGGAAGGGATTCAGGCCAAATTACTGTATCCCAAGAAGTTTGCTCCCAAGCTCAGAAAATCTTGTAAACAAAATTAAAGTTCAGAATGTTATTTTTATCCTTTTAAAACAATTTCCCATTTAACAGGTCATTTTCTATTACTTTTTATTACCTATCTTTTTTTCAGATAGGCTGGGGTTGGGGGTAAGATACCCTGGCCTGAGCAGCTTGCCCCCAGGGGTGAAGATACCCTGGCCTGGGCAGCTTGCCCCCCACCCCTGGAAACTTGGCAAACTCCAATCTGAAAAGCTATTTAATCATTTACAACTTAAAATTCTAATGCACAGACATTAGAATGTTAGTAGTACCTGCTTTTACCTATTTTTTCACTTTATGGGAAGGGATTGAGGCCAAATTACTGTGTGACAAGAAGTTTCCTCACAAGCTCAGAAAATCTTGTAAACAAAATTAAAGTTCAGAATGTTATTTTTTCCTTTTAAAACAATTTCCCATTTAACAGGTCATTTGAATATTTCTATTACTTTTTATTATCTATCTTTTTTTTCAGATAGGCTGGGGTGGGGTGTAAGATACAGTGGCCTGGGCAGCTTGCCCCCTGGTAGTGAAGATACCCTGGCCTGGGCAGCTTGCCCCCCACCCCTGGAAACTTTGCAAACTCTGATCTGAAAAGCTATTTAATCATTTACAACTTAAAATTCTAATGCACAGACATTAGAATGGTATAGTACCTGCTTTTACCTATTTTTTCACTTTACGGGAAGGGATTGAGGCCAAATTACTGTGTCCAAAGAAGTTTGCTCCCAAACTCAGAAAATCTTGTAAACAAAATTAAAGTTCAGAATGTTATTTTTATCTTTTTAAAACTATTTCCCATTTAACAGGTCATTTGAATATTTCTATTACTTTTTATTATCTATCTTTCTTCAGATAGGCTGGGATAAGGGGTAAGATACCCTGGCCTGGGCAGCTTGCCCCCCGGGGGTGAAGATACCCTGGCCTGGGCAGCTTGCCCCCCACCCCTGGAAACTTGGCAAACTCCGATCTGAAAAGCTATTTAATCATTTACAACTTATAATTCTAATGCACAGACATTAGAATGGTAGTAGTACCTGCTTTTACCTACTATTTCACTTTACGGGAAGGGATTGAGGCCAGAATACTGTGGCTCAAGAAGTTTCTCCCCAAGCTTAGAAAATCTTGTAAACAAAATTAAAGTTTAGAATGTTATTTTTACCTTTTTAAAACAATTTCCCATTTAACAGATCGTTGAATATTTCTATTACTTTTTATTACCTATCTTTCTTCAGATAGGCTGGGGTGGTGGGTAAGATACCCTGGCCTGGGCAGCTTGGCCCCCCCCCCCCCTGCACCCCCCCCCCCTGGGGGTGAAGATATCCTGGCCTGGGCAGCTTGCCCCCCACTCCTTGAAACTTGGCAAACTCCAATCTGAAAAGCTATTTAATCATATACAACTTAAAATTCTAATGCACAGACATTAGAATGGTAGTAGTACCTACTTTTACCTATTTTACACTATACTGGAAGGGATTCAGGCCAAATTACTGTATCCCAAGAAGTTTGCTCCCAAGCTCAGAAAATCTTGTAAACAAAATTAAAGTTCAGAATGTTATTTTTATCCTTTTAAAACAATTTCCCATTTAACAGGTCATTTTCTATTACTTTTTATTACCTATCTTTTTTTCAGATAGGCTGGGGTTGGGGGTAAGATACCCTGGCCTGAGCAGCTTGCCCCCAGGGGTGAAGATACCCTGGCCTGGGCAGCTTGCCCCCCACCCCTGGAAACTTGGCAAACTCCAATCTGAAAAGCTATTTAATCATTTACAACTTAAAATTCTAATGCACAGACATTAGAATGTTAGTAGTACCTGCTTTTACCTATTTTTTCACTTTATGGGAAGGGATTGAGGCCAAATTACTGTGTGACAAGAAGTTTCCTCACAAGCTCAGAAAATCTTGTAAACAAAATTAAAGTTCAGAATGTTATTTTTTCCTTTTAAAACAATTTCCCATTTAACAGGTCATTTGAATATTTCTATTACTTTTTATTATCTATCTTTTTTTTCAGATAGGCTGGGGTGGGGTGTAAGATACAGTGGCCTGGGCAGCTTGCCCCCTGGGGGTGAAGATACCCTGGCCTGGGCAGCTTGCCCCCCCCACCAATGGAAACTTGGCAAACTCCAATCTGGAAAGCTATTTAATCATTTACAACTTGAAATTTTAATGCACAGACATTAGAATGGTAGTAGTACCTGCTTTTACCTATTTTTTTCACTTTATGGGAAGGGATTGAGGCCAAATTACTGTGGCCCAAGAAGTTTGCTCCCAAGCTCAGAAAATCTTGTAAACAAAATTAAACTTCAGAATGTTACTTTTATCTTTTAAAAACAATTTCCCATTTATCAGGTCATTTGAATATTTCTATTACTTTTTGTTATCTATCTTTCTTCAGATTGGCTGGGGATGGGGGTAAGATACCCTGGCCTGGGCAGCTTGTCCCCCACCCCTGGAAACTTGGCAAACTCTGATCTGAAAAGCTATTTAATCATTTTAAACTTATAATTCTAATGCACAGACATTAGAATGGTAGTAGTACCTGCTTTTACCTATTTTTTCACTTTATGGAAAGGGATTGAGGCCAAAATACTGTGGCTCAAGAAGTTTCCTCCCAAGCTCAGAAAATCTTGTAAACAAAATTAAAGTTCAGAATGGTATTTTTTACCTTTTTAAAACAATACCCCATTTATCAGGTCATTTGAATATTTCTATTACTTTTTATAGTCTATCTTTCTTCAGATTGGCATGGTGGTGGGGTAAGATACCCTGGCCTGGACAGCTTGCCCCCCGGGGGTGAAGATACCCTGGCCTGGGCAGCTTGCCCCCCACCCCTGGAAACTTTGCAAACTCTGATCTGAAAAGCTATTTAATCATTTTAAACTTAAAATTCTAATGCACAGACATTACAATGGTAGTATTACCTCCTTTTACCTACTTTTTCACTTTATGGGAAGGGATTGAGGCCAAATTACTGTGTCCCAAGAAGTTTGCTCCCAAGCTCAGAAAATCTTGTAAACAAAATTATTTAAAAGAAGAAAAAACTTACTGAAATGTGTAAGATTTTCTTGAGGCAGGGATCACGCTGCCCAAGCCAGGGTATCTTCACCCCTGGGGGGCAAGCTGCCCAGTCCATGGTATCTTACCCCCCACCCGTTCCCGTTTAGAGAAAATTGTTTGTGTTGAGGTTTTACGGCCCCGTCAATCCAACGGGGTCATGTCGAGCGCGGTCAGTTTACCTAACCACACGTTTACTGGGCAGGCTTAGTCCTCTAAGCGGTTAACCAGTATTGTGCACATTCTTTCGCCAGAAACTGACAACTGCCCTTCTTGAATCAGCGGAAGGGAGAGAATGACCGTAGAAAATATTTCATGATCAATCTCCACGAAAGAATGTTGCCGACCTCGGCGTTTAGAGAAAAAATGGTTAATGGTCGATATTATGAATATTCAAATGACTGTTCAATAGGAAAGTCTATTCAGTGATAAAGTATCTTTTTGAAGAGTCTGTCAGGTTTTCTGGCTTAGGTGCAAGCTTATAAGGCTCTCAATTTCCTCCAATCCAGTAAAAGATGCATATGTACATAAAAAATCAGTTTTGCCATGTTTCTGTTATAAAGATTTTTATTTAAAAGTAGAAAAAACTTACTGAATTAAGTTGTGTAAGATTTTCTTGAGGCGGGGGGCAAGCTGTCCAAGCCAGGGTATCTTCACCCCGGGGCAGCAAGCTGCCCAGGCCATGGTATCTTACCCCCCACCCCTTCCTGTTTAGAGAAAAATGGTTAATGGTCGATATTATGAATATTCAAATGACTGTTCAATAGGAAAGTCTATTCAGTGATAAACTATCTTTTCGAATGGAGTCTGTCAGGTTTTCTGGCATAGATGCAAGCTTCCAAGGCTCTCAATTTCCTCCAATCCAGTAAAAGATGCATATGTACATAAAAAATCAGTTTTGCCATGATCTGTTATAAGGATTTTTATATAAAAGAAGAAAAAACTTACTGAATGAAGTTGTGTAAGATTTTCTTGAGGCGGGGGGCAAGCTGTCCAAGCCAGGGTATCTTCACCCCGGGGGGCAAGTTGCCCAGGCCACGGTATCTTACCCCAACCCCTTCCTGTTTAGAGAAAAATGGTAAATGGTCGATATTATGAATATTCAAATGACTGTTCAATAGGAAAGTCTATTCATAAACTATCTTTTCGAATAGAGTCTGTCAGGTTTTCTGGCATAGGTGCAAGCTTCTAAGGCTCTCAATTTCCTCCTATCCAGTAAAAGATGGATATGTACATTAAAAAAAAAAATCAGTTTTGCCAGGTTTTTGTTATAAGGATTTTTATTTAAAAGAAGAAAAAACTTACTGAATTAAGTTGTGTAAGATTTTCTTGAAGTCGGGGTCAAGCTGCCCAGGACATGGTATCTTAACCCCCACCCATTCCTGTTTAGAGAAGAATGGTTTATGGTCCATTTTATGATTATTCATCTGACTGTTCTGAATAGGAAAGTCTATTCAGTGACAAACTATCTTTTGGAATGGAGTCTGCCAGGTTTTCTGGCATAGTTGCTAGCTTCTATGGCCACTATATTCTGGACCTCAATTTCCTCCTATCAGGTAAAAGATGCATATGCACATAAAAAACATATTTTTCCATGTTTCTATCATAAAAAGTTTTATTCAAAAGGAATAAAACCTTTCTGAATAAAGTTCTGTCAGGTTTTCTAGGGATGGGGGGCAAGCTGCCCAGGCCATGGTATCTTAACCCCCGCCTCACCTCCAGCCATAGAAAAATAGTTAATGGTCAATATTAATAATATTCAAATGACTGTTTAAAAGGAAAGTCAATTATTAAGTGATAAATTGTCTTTTTGAATGGAGTCTGCCAGGTTTTCTGGCATAGGTGCAAACTTCTAAGGCCACTATATTCTGGCCCTCAATTTCCTCCTATCAGGAAAAAGATGCATATGCACATACATGTAAAGATCAGTTTTCCAGTGTTTCTACTATAAGGATTTTTAATTTAAAACAATAAAATCTTTCTGCATTTAGTTCTGTTAGGTTTTCTTGGGGTGGGGGGCAAGCTGCCCAGAGGCAGCTTCACCCCTGGGGGGCAAGCTGCCCAGGGTTGGGGGCAAGATACCCCGGGGTATCTTCACCCCCGGGGGACAAGCTGCCCAGAGGCAGCTTCATCCCCGACGGGCAAGCTGCCCAGGGTGCAAGATAAACCGGTACACCGGAACCATTTGAACAACTTTGAAAGAGGACCAACCAAGGATCATTCCTGTGAAGTTTGGTCAAATTCCAATCAGTGGTTTAGGAGGAGATGTTGTTTAAAGATTGTGGACGGACGGACAGACGGACGCCGCCGCCGACGGACGGTGAGTGATCACAATATCTCACCTTGAGCCTTCGGCTCAGGTGAGCTAAAAAAGCTATTTATCGACAGACAACATCAATGTGACGTAACAATCCGTAGCAACCAAATACGCGCCATTTTGAAGGTAAAAACATTGCATGGCAATCATCATTTATTCAATAATAAGGTCACGTTTTCTATCTTAATGAACTATTTTTTCAAGAGAAAAGTGTTCAACCTTAAACAGTTATCAAAATTTATTAACTACAGATACATTTAATCAGAAAAAGAGAATATTTTAAAATTTCCTTTTTTTTGTTTGTTTGTTTATTTCATGGTCATTTCCAATCCTATTACATCGCAGGTCCTATGCAATGGCCATACATACAATGTATGTATGAAACTCAAGTTGGAACATATGAAGATAATCAATGAAAAGGAATTTTTCTTTACAGTTGCAAATACAGATACTGAAACTGATTTTCATACTTCTATAACTGGCCATCATGAGCATGGAGTGACAGCTAAAGTCCCTAGAAAAATTATGGCAGCAGTTTGGCCATTATGCTGTAGTTTGCCATAATTTGCTTAAAGTAGAATTCTAAACAATCAATTTTATCTAAGTTCGCCGCTCACTACGATTTTAAAACTCCACTAAAATGTATTTTGCAGAAACATACTTTTGACAAGAAATGCAGTGGGCTCAAGCGCTTGACAAAAGACCCTGACTACAGATGTACAAGGTGCCGGGGAACTGCACGCCCCTTGGATGGCAGACCACAGAAGGAAATCCAGGTCGGACCTGACGAGCTTGAGGTGGTAGCTTCCTTTTGCTACTTAGGAGACATGCTCTCAGCAGCAGGTGGCTGTGAACTTGCAACCACAACACATGTGAAAACCGCCTGGAAGAAGTTCAAGTATCTGCTACCAGTTCTCTCTTCCCGCCACCTCTCCTTCAAAACACATGGCCGTGTGTACAGCTCTTTAGTGCGGAGTGCAATGCTCCATGCCAGCAAGACTTGGCCATTGACAAAGCCAAACCTCCAGTGTCTGCAGCGAAATGACAGGGCAATGATCAGACAGATCTGCAATGTCAGGCCGCAAGACATTGTCACCACCAGGTCCAATGAGCTACTTGCGCGGCTTGGCATTGAGGATCTGGACCTCATTCTGAAGGAGAGAAGACTCCGATGGTATGGACATGTGGAACGCTCCAACGGTGCACAGCCTTTGACATACAGGTTGATGTAAAGCGTAGGCCTGGGAGGACCAAGATGACATGGAAGCAGCTGACAGAGAGAGATTGCAGAGAGTGGAAGCTCTCAGCTATCAACCCTCATGACAGACATACCTGGAGATCTGGTGTGAGATCTGCCATGCATGCAGCAAGCCAGCCATCTGGTAAGGGGCTCACTGATGTGGATGTTGCCCCTGTTCCTGCACGTTAATCAAAAATAGATTATGATGATGATGCTTACATAACCTCATTTGACCTTATTTTCAATGGAGAAACCAATTTACTTTCCCTATATGCATTCATGATATTGTTATATTTTTTATAAACATGTGTCGGAAAATATTTGTTTCCTTGGATGGATGCGTATGGATTTTCATTTCATAATTTCTGTTCACTTCACAGACGTGACGGCCATTATTCTAATGTGTGAATTACAAATGTAGGTCAAGAAAATGTGCAACCTTTTTATAAAAGGCCAAGATTAAAGGTTATATCAAAAAACGACCTTGGCAGAGTACCCTAAGGGTATTTCCTTTAAGTCCTGTAATTTGTAGGACAAATAATGAACAGGGAATTAAGGTTTATAAGGGAAATAAAGATTCTCTGTAGTTTACAAATGCTAGTTGATGAAGGGTCTTTCTAGATAGTTTAATAAATAATACACACTCAGAAAACCAAAAAATAACATGCTCTTTTTAAACCATGTGTATCTAATGTTTGTGCAACCATTCAGAAAGTGAGTTATAGGTATTTTATGATAGAAATAGCAGAAATAACTGTTCAGTCTTGGCTGAAAATAAACAGATGGCAATATAAATCGCTGCCACTTTCACCTTGGATTTTGTTCCGAAGGTAAATATCACGTGACCTATTGGAAATGTCCAGATGACCGAGGTTGTCTATATAAACCTTGTCGATTGACTTCAGCCATGAGGCGTAGCCCCTGTGTGACTCTGTTGCCCGGCTATGTTAAAAATCTTGACTGGACTTGATTTCAGGCGAACATATTACATCTATCTCCAGGGAAGGTTTTTCAGCACTACAATGTAAAATGATCCAAATTTTTGGTATAATTTAACCCCTGTCTTAAATTAATTATCTAATTTTAATTTCGTAAAAAGGATAGAGGGATGGGATGAGTATAAATATTTGTAGAACTTTTCTCACTTTCGATTTCTGTTGTAAACAGCTATCTTTTTCTCATGAGGTCTTGTCGTTAGTGCTCTGATAAAAGATGGCCATGACACTGGTAAAGAACATGTAAAACACGCTCTGTCGCCATTTGCGCAGAAAAATAAAATTTGGCACAAAAAATCATAGATTGGCGAAAACAAGTGGCGAAAAAATTATCGCCTGAATTACCTGCTACTGAGCCATATAATTGTTGCGCGTGTCTATTGCACATTCCTTGATCGTATAATTCGCCAATTAACAAGTCAGTTATCGATCAGGGGCGAGGGGCGGTGGATACAAATGACTGGACTGGTGCATGATTCTGAAGAAAGCCGAGGCTTTGGTCTCCCTGTTGCAGATAGCGGGTTTGTCCTGCATCGTGCAGACTTTTTCTCATTTGTTAACTTTACTAGTGTGACTAATATGTAGAAATTGTATTACCAAGCCAACTAGTTCTGGCCAACTACTTCGTTGTTGATGTTGTTGTTGCGAATCTTTTGACATGTTGTTGTAGGAGTAGTCGTTCTTTGCTTCCGGGGATAAAATACCCTATCGATACTAGTCTTATGACTACCGTGGATATGGACGACTGTCGTGTTGGTACCGGGTCGTTTCGGTCCTGGCTTGGTAACACTCTACATCGTAGTCACATTAGTAAAGTTAACAGATGATTTGGTATCCTATTAATTACTTCGGCCCAGTCTTAATTAACTTTACTGGTCGTCGAGGTCGTTGTTAGGCTCTTGCCTCTGAGATCCGTTCTGGTATTCTTCTTTGGTACTGGTGCTGGTGTTGCGAATGTGCAATTAATATAGCAGTCTGGCTGGAATTTTATTGGTAAGATTAAGATTTATTTGTGTCCATATAAGTCACACATCTCATCACATAATCACACAATTACATATAAATTAAAAACATAAGCACTTAAGATCCATTTACCATTTACACAAAAAAAAAATAAAAAAATAAAAAAAATAAAAAAATAAATAAATAAATAAATGAATAAAAAAAAATAAATAAATAAAATAAAATGACTAGCATATTTGGAAATTTATGATATCAAATTTAAAATTAGGACAAATCACTAATAATGCACTATTTATATGATTAAGATGATAAGATTTAGACTAAATGTACACTGGATAGCCCATAAAGTTGTAGCAACTTATTTCCAATGGGGTCCTGTTTTACTGGTGGAGGATTAAGATCAAGATTAAGGCAAAAAAAAAAAAAAAAAAAAAAAAGAAGAAATATCACAGGTAGTACTTAATTTCTGACATTGAAGCTCTGACTAGGGTATCAATCACTAAAGTAGTGCATTTAACAAACCTGAGAATACTAAAAAAAAAAAAAAGTGTCAGATATATAAACCATAAATCCAACATGACCTAAAACCTATTCCTGCCATTAAACAGTCCATACAGAATTATCATTGTCTTCATGTTCTGTATCTGTGTCTGTATCTTACATCACACTTGTTCACTATGTCTCTGTGGTGGTAGAAAAGGGAAAGAGGGAAATATAGGATAGACAGAAATCAGTAGAGAAAGGAAGAAAATAGAAAGTTCTCAGCCAGTTTTCAGATCTTCATTGGGTAATCAGACCGATTCGCAGCTACAGAAGCTGCCACTGGGTATGGTCGCTCAACCGGCACAGCTCCAAAACACCCTCTGACTAGTGGTAGGCTGACCCTACTTAACTTAAAATTTAAGAGGGGGAAAGCTCCTGCTTGAAGGTTACCAAGTCAGGAGCCTCCGCCACACTGGTGGGTAAAGAATTCCAAGTTGGGACAGTACGCAGGAAGAAGCTATATTTGAAGGCATCACATTTGGATGGATATTGTCTATACTTCTTCGTGTGATTGGCTCTGGTCCTTGTGTTGGCTGATGTGAGATAAACTGAGGCTGGTATATTCACTAAGTCATTGATGACCTTGAGGAGTAGGGTCAGTTTGATTATGACTCTTCTGGATTCTAGGGATTCCCAGTCTAACTCCTGTAGCATATCTGTGACACTACTGGTGTTATGGTAGCGGTTAGTAGCATATCTCGTTGCTCGTCTCTGCACCATTTCCAGTTTATGTTTCCCTGTGGCTGTCTACGGACTCCAGGTTGAAGTGCAGTACTCTAGGTTGGACCGGACAATGCTCCTGTAGGCTGCTTTTTTGGTATCGCTGTTGTTGACGCGCAAGTTTCTTCGCAGAAAACTTAGCATGTTGTTAGTCTTCTTGACGGTCTGATCTATGTGGCCGTTCCAGGTCATGCTACCGGATTGCTCCACGTCTAGGTACTTAGCTGTACTGACTGCTCTTGTCCTTTCAGGCTGTAAATTGAATGTCACAGTTTTTTTTGCTCGTGATACTCTCAGTAGGTTGCATTTGTCGGGATGGAAGGACATTCCCCAGGTTTGTTCCCACTGTGCCAACTTGTTTAGTTCCTGGCAGTCCTGGAAGGACGAGACATTCCGGTACACTATACAATTGTCCGCAAACAATCTGGTTTTGGAATCCACGCAGTTGGGCAAGTCATTTATGAAAAGTAGAAAGAGAAGCGGTCCTAGCAGCGTACCCTGAGGTACTCCACTTATAACTGGTACCTTGTCTGACGTCGCTCCATCCACTACCACTTGCTGGCTCCTGGATAAGAGGAAGGACTTGACCCAGTTGTACTTTGAGCCTCGGATTCCATAGTAGTCCATAAAAGTAAAAAAAAAAGATTGCCTTGTTTGGAAACAAAGAACACACATGTTGCAGTATAAAAAAAAAAAGATTTTAACTTCTTTCTTAAATCTCAGCTTATTCTTAATTTGTTTTATTCTGTCAGGTAAATCGTTCCAATCTAAAATACCATTATAAAAAAAAGTTGTTCTGCTGACCGAATTTACTCTTGGATTAAAGAAATTATACTGACTCCCTCTACTACTATAGCAATGCAAATCTGATAATCGGACAAACATTTCAGTAAGTACACGAGTCACTTTTTATTATAATTTTTATATAATTTTTTCTAGTGTTTGTTTAACCTTGATTTAAACTGGTTCAAAGATTCCGAAGATACTTTAATCTCGGGAAGGTTATTCGGCTGGTTAATAACTCTCTTTGAGAAGCTAAATCTCCTTATGCCTAACTAAAGTTCTTTTCGTAGAATTTCTGAGAGTGCCCCTAGTTCTTGTATTTTTATCTCTAGTAAATAGTTGATTTTGGTTGCAATTGTTGATATTGTTTAGAATTCTGTATACCTGTATCATATCAAAACGGAGTCTATGATACTATAATGATGGCAGCCCCAAGTCCTTAAGTCTTCCTGGGTATGATTTTGTTTTTAGGAATGGTAACAATTTTGTGGCTCGTCTCTGCACATTTTCCACGGTAATACTCTCGTTCTTGTACACAACTGTCCACACACTGGGTCCATACTCCAGGTGTGGTCTTACAATGGATTTGAATAAGTGCAAGAACAAGGTTTTATTGAGGAATGAAAAGGTTCTTTTTTTATAATGCCCAAGTTTCTATTTGCTGTTTTAACATAGTTCTGTATGTGGACTGAGAATTTCATCTTGTTATCAAATGTCACCCTGGATTTTTTCCTTTTGTACCGCGGTAATTGGGTCGCCGCTTTTATCTCTGGCCATATAATAATTAGAGAAATTGTTTTTCAGGTCCCATGTGCATATGCCTCCCTTTTGTATTGTTAAATTTTAATTGCCAGATTTCGGACCAGTCAACAGATTTATAAGCATCATCTTGCATTATTTCTGCATCCTCTTGTGTATTGACTTTTCCGAATAATTTTGAAAATAGAAGGGAAGGCAATGATCAGGAATCGATACAATTATCCCACACCTCCCATCAGAGACATCAAAGGCAAAGAAACACAAACACGAAATAACTAGACCCTAATGGAAAAATCGCTAGCAGAAAGCCAAACGGACAGTTACTTTCCCACAAAGTGACCAAATGGCTATCCAAAACAAAAAAGATGTAAGCGACACACACATTCAAAGACGAACTAACAAAATGAACCATGACAGAAGAACCGCCTTGGAACGGTCAGTGAAAAGTATTTCACTGGGGGGCTTAAATCGATTTTACGTGGCCACAATCCTCGCCCTTACTTCTGCCGCGGTTTACACACATAATTTGTTCAGTCCGCATGAAGGCTTCCTATCTCATCAGTGCTACATCTCCGAGAACACAAACAAATCAACTAATTACAGAGATGAAACAACGATGAGGACTCGACAGCACGAAACAACTGAAATGCTGGAGCAAAAGAAAACCAACAGCTAGATTCCAGTGGGCCCGACCAAAAATGGTCGTCGGCGAAAAGTTTCAAAATATTATGTATTGTATCTGGGAGATCGTTTGTATCGTTTATATATCTGATGATACTCCATTTATTTGAACCCTCTGCTTCCGATCTATTAGAAAATTTTCTATCCTTCAAAAATGCCTTCTTGAATTACACATTCTCTCAATTTTTCAATACATGCTAATGAGCAGTGCTTGTAGTGTAAAGAACTGCTCAAAAACATGTACATAACATATAACCTATATATGCCGAGTGGACTCTCCTACCTCAACTCTTTTGGATAGGTCTATTTCCAATAGAAGGAATGTCTGGTTACTTTTTTATTATAACCATGTTTTATAGAAATCCATGTAGTCAATGCAAACCGTGTAGAGCCTGATCAGATGACGCCTTCTGTGGCGTCTGATCTGGGTCTACACTGTTTGCTAATGTCCCTTTTATGCCAGGACGCTAGGTTTACAAGGTATATCGGAACCAGAATTTTACGATGACTTAGTGTACAGAGTTAGAAAAATTGTAGGAAAATCTAACTTTTCGGAGCAATTAGAAAACTAATTTACCGTTATAAAAGAATTGGCTATAGCCGGCAGACTGCATGCCTGTCATTGTTGATGGCTATGCTTCACTCTTTAATTGCACGACGGCAGTTCGGGCCTCAGACTCAAGTAGCATCGGGACCCAGGGTGAAGTTGGCTAGCTGTAAAAGTGCTTTAACCCCCTCCTCCAGCCCCCCCCCCCCCTCCCCCAGCCCCGCGGTGGTTTATTCTAAGGCGGTGGTCCCGGTGTTAGTCTTACTCTTTGTTGCTTTGTGGTTTAAATTCTACGAGGCGATTTATTTTATGCCGTACCATGAGTTATTTGTTCTTGTGTTTTTCAGTCCTTTTAGCATTGCGATTACTTCGTTTGGGGAAGAGAGAGCTAATCTTACATTTCGAACATATGTTCGATTTGCGCTTGTTTGGTTTTGTCTGTTTCCTCTTCCTCTTGGTGTCTGGGAAGGGCTGCGGTATGTGATTGTGGCACACCCTGGACTTTTCTCTTACACTTTTTTACATGAACATAGGTTAAGAGGGCTCCAAGCCCACTTTGCTACTCTTTTAAATTGTGAGCAGTATTTGGGGTGTAAAGAAGTACCTGCGGCATACAATTAAGAAGGCTCCTAGCTCACATGCAAAACTTAGCTAAGATTTTAAGGTGGCTGTATACGTTGAGAAGGCTTTTTTCCCCTGAACTTTTTAAATAGGAATTTTTATTCAATTCCCGATCAAAAAAAAAAAATGCAAAGAAAAGAGAAGGGTGCCGAATTACTTTTTGAGATATTCAGCTATGTGAAATATCATCCAGGATGCTGAACATAGAACAAACGATACTTCAAAAACCATCAGTTTTGACGATTTTATTAACAAATCATTGTCACTGTTTATATCCGCTAGTTGAAATCTAGTTCATATACCAGCTCTTGCAGTTTGCCTACCACCCTGCTCGTCTTTACGTTCCAGATGCCGACAACGATTGTTCTTCTTCCTTAAATCTCCGAAGCATGTTTGCACCATCATACTTTTCACCTCCATCCTAGTGTTCAACAGAAGGCGCGTTCTTTGTTGACCCAGATGACGGCTGTTCTGGCATAGACTGTCTTTTAATTCTTGTCACCATCTAGCGTGTCGGGTACAGTTTTAAATCCTGCGGATCATTCGGTAACCTAGCGTATAACTGCCCTTTTTGATCAAGCATTCTCCTCATTCGAATCAAATATTTGTCAAAAAAAAGGTAGGAGAAAAGTCCAGGGAGTGCCACAATCACAAACCGCAGCCCTTCCCAGACACCAAGAGGAAGAGGAAACCGACAAATCCAAACAAGCACAAATCGAACAAACGTACGAAAAGCACTAAGATTAGCTCTCTCTTCCCCAAGCGAGGTAATCACAATACTAAAAGGACTGAAAAACACAAGAACAAAATGACACAGGGTAAAATATAAAACAAGTCGCCTCGTAGAGTAAACCACAAAGCAACAAAGAGTAAGACTAACACCGGGACCACCGCCTTAGAACGGTCAGTAGAGTAAACCACCGGGGGATTTAAAGCACTTTTACAGCTAGCCTACTTCACCCTGGGTCCCGATGCAGAAATACATAAAAATACTTAATACAGAAATACATAAAAATTCGGTTCGCATAAAGGCTCCAAACTCAGTCAGTGCATCAAAGCGAAAACATAAAAATAAATAAATCACTATAATAAACAAAGATGAATACTCATGGCTAATTCTACTGTATGCCAGAGAAAACCAATAATTGAACCACGGCGGGCCAAGCCAATCGTCAAGCCTCAACCCACTGGTTAAGGTTTTACGAAGAGGCCATCATTGAGTCTGAGGCCCGAACTGCCGTCGTGCAAGTAAAGAGTGACAACTAGGCATGCAGTCTACCGCATAATATCCAGGCTATAGCCAATTCTTTTATAACGGTAAATAAGTTTTCTGAATTGCTCCGAAAAGTTAGATTTTCCTACAATTTATGTAAATCTGTACACTAAAAAAAGGTAAGAGAAAAGTCCAGGGAGTGCCACAATCACAAACCGCAGCCCTTCCCAGACACCAAGAGGAAGAGGAAACCGACAAATCCAAACAAGCACAAATCGAACAAACGTACGAAAAGCACTAAGATTAGCCCTGTCTTCCCCAAGCGAGGTAATCGCAATACTAAAAGGACTAAATAACACAAGAACAAAATGACACATGGAAAGACATACAACAAATCGCCTCCTAGAATAAACCACAAAGCAACAAAGAGTAAGACTAACACCGGGACCACCGCCTTAGAACGGTCAGGAGAAAACCACCGGGGGCAGGGGGGTGGGGGGATGGAGGGGGGTTAAAGCACTTTTACAGCTAGCTAACTTCACCCTGGGTCCCGATGCTACTCTTAATACAGAAACACATAAAAATTCGGTTCGCATAAAGGCTCCCAACTCAGTCAATGCATCAAAGCGAAAACACAAAAATCAAATTAATCACTATAATAAACAAAGACGAGTACTCATGGCTAATTCTACTGTATGCCAGAGTAAATGAAAACCAATAAGTCACCGTAAAATTCTGGTTCCGATATACCTTGTTGCAGAAGTGTTTTCAGACTGACGCTATATTTTTCTACCAAGGCACTGTGTCTGCGATAAAATTTCGAAGACGCCTTACGAAGTTTAAAATAACGATAGCCCTGCCTAAGAAGTTTGGCAGTAAGGGCTTTATTACGGTATGTCAAAGGGAAATTGACAAAAAAAAAGGTAAGAGAAAAGTCCAGAGAGTGCCACAATCACAAACCGCAGCCCATCCCAGACCCCAAGAGGAAGAGGAAACCGACAAATCCAAACAAGCACAAATCGAACAAACGTACGAAAAGCACTAAGATTAGCTCTCTCTTCCCCAAGCGAGGTTATCGCAATACTAAAAGGACTGAAAAATACAAGAACAAAATAACACACGGAAAGACATACAACAAATCGCCTTGTAGAATAAACCACAAAGCAACAAAGAATAAGACTAACACTGGGACCACCGCCTTAGAACGGTCAGTAGAGTAAACCACCGGGGGGTTTAAAGCACTTTTACAGCTAGCTAATTTCACCCTGGGTCCCAATGCTACTCTTAATACAGAAACACGTAAAAAATCGGTTCGCATAAAGACTCCCAACTCAGTCAATGCATCAAAGCGAAAACATAAAAATCAAATTAATCACTATAATAAACAAAGACGAGTACTCATGGCTAATTCTACTGTATGCCAGAGTAAATGAAAACCAATAGTTGAACCACGGCGGGCCAAGCCACCATAAAATTCGGGTTCCGACAGGCCTTGTTGCAGAAGAGATTTAAGTCCAACATTGAATTTAGAAACTAAATTGGAATGACGTCTATAAAACTTAGAAAAGGCTTTACGTAGTTTATGATACCGATAACCCTGATTAAGAAGTTTAGCAGTTAGCAATTTATTACGAGTGTTGAAGTCAGTTACATGACTAGACACTCTGGCAAATCGAATTAATTGTGAAATATAAACACCGTAGGATGCCGGACGGGGAACATCACCATCCAAGAAAGGAAAATTTACAATCTCAAAATCAAAATCATCGCGTTTATCATAAATTTTTCTGGAAACAAACCTATCTACAATAAATAAATGTAAATCCAAAAAACGCGGCTTCGGTATCAGAAGAATTAGCTTAATTAAATTAAAGCAAATGGGTCCAACTTACGTAAAATCACATGAACAAAACGTTCCACATAAGCTGTCGCATGCCCTGACTTAGGAACGACGATTCCCTCTACTGATCGCCCTTGTTGATCCCATATGGCCGTAGAATGTTCAGACGTCGGATCCAACAGCTCTCTCTTGCTTTCCTGGTTCGATCTGTCCACTCCGGGTTATGGTCTAAGCAACAAAGAGTGGCGTGGTTGAGGAAATCATGTTCTGGTGAACAGAAGTGTTCTGCGACAGGAGACCTCTCGAACCGCTTGTGTTTCCAATCATCTCGGTGGCCGTTCATCCGTTGGTTCACATGATCACCGGTTTCACCAACATATTGTTTTCCACACTTGGTACATGCTATAAGGTAGACAACATTGGTCGTCTTACAACTAGTGTTGCACCTAAGCTTGATTGTTGCCCCAGACGCTGACTTCGCGATCTGTGTGGGGGTTATCATTTTGCAGGTTTTGCATCTTGCTTTGCCGCACGGTCGTGTCTCCCAAAGTGGTTCATCATCACACATGTCTGGTTTGAGCTTGGCACGTGCAAGAAGATACCACAGACTCTTAGGTCTTATGTAGGCCATGGTCGGTCTTTCTGTAAAGATCTCGCTCAAAGTGCTAGCGGACTCAATGATGGGTCAGTGTTTGTTGACTATATCCCTCACTTTTTTCAAGTCTGGGTGATATGTCAACACGAAGGGGAGAACGTTCGACTCGGATTTAGGCCTATAAGAAAGTAGATCTTCTCTCTTTTGTTGCCGTGCTCTCTCAATGGCAAGTGAAATTTCCTGTTTCTGATAACCCCGTTTGCAGAAGTGGTCAGTCAGTTCTTTTGCTCTTGATTCAAAGGTGTCCGAATCGGAGCAGATACGTATGAGGCGAAGTGCAAGGCTGTAAGGAACATTTTTGCAGCAGTGTTTCTGGTGGCAACTTGTGGGTAGTAGGTACTGGTGTGTATCTGTTTGTTTTGTATACAGATCAACAGATATTGTATTTGGTGTCCAAAAACACGTGCTGCTTGGTTGAAATTTGGGCCGTAAACTTTATGCTCGGGTGGAAGTTGTTGGCTTCGTCGAGGAAAGCTGTCAAAGTCTCGCGGCCGTGCGACCACTTCATGTCAATATCGTCAATGAACCTTAGCCATGAAAATGGTCTCAGGGCCTCTGACTTCAACAACTGTCCCTCGAGACGACCCATGAAAATGTTGGCGTATGCAGGTGCCATTTTGGTACCCACAGCAGTGCCTGGGACCTGGAGACAATGTTTACGTTGAAATAAAAGTTATTGCATTTGAGTATGAGGGTCAGAAGTTTGACCAGAGTCTGTGTAGGTGGATCCTTGACTTTTCTTTTCTCCCAAACTTCTTCGCATGCCTGGATGCCATCTTGATGGGGAATATTGGTATAGAGGGAAGTGACATCCATGGAAACAAGGAGGGTGTCGGGTGGAAATGGGCCCTGGGCATTTTGCTTCCTCAGGAAATCTGTTGTGTCCTTTAAATAGGACGGCAGATTTTGAACACGAGGTTGCAGATGCAAATCAACAAACTCCGATATTTTTCCGTGGGATGGCCATTGGAAGAAACTATGGGGCGGCTCGGGTTGCCGGCTTTGTGTATTTTGGGGAGGAGATAGAATCTGCCTGCTTTAGGTTGGTCAACAAGCAGGTAATTTCTGTTCTTCTCGCTTATATGGTCTTCATCGTGCATTTCATTGATCGCTTCAGACACTTCTTTGGCGAACTCGGGCGTGGGGTCATGATCTAGAAGTCTATAGTAGGTCGAGTCCACTAGTTGTCTCTCAGCCTATGAGATGTAATGATCTCTTTCCATGACAACAACCGCAGAACCCTTGTCAGCAGGTTTTATGATGATCTCTTGTCTATTGAAGATCATAGAGAGCACTGCGTTCGGATTTCGTGAGGTTGTCATATTTGGGCTTCGAGGGCTTGTGTGACGCTGTCAGACTCCACACTGCTAATAAACATTTCCAGATCAGGACCTTGTTTTGGGGGTTGCCCAGGGTGAAGTTAGCTAGCTGTAAAAGTGCTTTAAACCCCCCGGTGGTTTGCTCTACCGACCGTTCTAAGGCGGTGGTCCCCGTGTTAGTCTTACTCCTTGTTGCTTTGTGGTTTATTCTACGAGGCGATTTGTTGTATGTCTTTCCATGTGTCATTTTGTTCTTGTGTTTTTCAGTCCTTTTCGTATTGCGATAACCTCGCTTGGGGAAGAGAGAGCTAATCTTAGTGCTTTTCGTACGTTTGTTCGGTTTGTGCTTGTTTAGATTTGTCGGTTTCCTCTTCCTCTTGGGGTCTGGGAAGGGCTGCGGTTTGTGATTGTGGCACTCCCTGGACTTTTCTCTTACTTTTTTTGCCAATCGCTTTTAGGTACGGAAAAGAAAGGCAAGAGAAACTCGGATATTTCTCCGATGAGCGGTTAGTGTCATCACGATCATTGAAGTGCGATTTGAGACGCATGCGTCTGCTGAAGAACTTAGTGTCATGTAACAGGTTTCCTCTGTCATAACTTTTTGGGCGGGGGTAGAAACCTAGACCTTTGGATAAGAGACAGTTTTCCGATTCAATAAGGTCTACGCTTGAGAGGTTGACGACAGGGGTGTCGTTTGCAGTTTTGCTGGTTTCCTTCTCGTCTCTTTGGACGGACAAAGCGTCTGTTTCTAGGTTTCTTGCACATGAAGGAATGACCGGTTGGAGGGTCAACAATATGATCGACACCTAAGGCTTTCAGCTTTTTTGACGCTTTTTAAGCAAGCGTGTCTCCTCCCTTTTGGTTTGGAGCTGGACAGAAGAAAGCACACTTTGACTTTTGCCAGCACCAATTGAAACCCCCAACTGGTCCCTCAGTTTGTCTAAGGAACAGTAAGTTTCCAGCAAGGGATTGATACTGGCCAGGAGCAAGTTCATTATGTCGAATGAAGCTTTCCTTAAAATACCTTGTGCTCGCTTCTGAACTCGTAAAGAGGGGTTCCCTGGGAAATTGACTTTCAAACCAATGTTTAGGCCTTTCGGTATCACTTTATTGTGAAAACACTGGTTTAGAAAATCACACTGGTGTGCGTATCGAGCCTTAGTAAGGGCCTTGGATAGGAGTGCATTTCCTGTCTTCGAAGTACTTATGGTACTAGTATCGACAGGTGAAATAAACACAAAGGGTGTAAAGCTTGCGAAATGCAAAGATTGAGGGAAACAAAATGGCAGAAAAAAGAAAAACAAAGTCAGCGAAAAGATTTTTGGATCACAATGATGCACGATGTTTGTCAGAAATTAAATAAGTTGGGAGAAGGAGCATAACATCTTACAAAAAATCTTTTTGGTAGCACTGGATCCAGAAAGGATGCTAAAATGATAGGCGTTAAACTATATGTTGAGAGTTAATCATTAACAGTGCAAATGATTTGTTTACCTGAGGCCTTATATATATATATATATATATATATATATATATATATATATATGTGTGTGTGTGTGTGTGTGTGTGTGTGTGTGTGTTTATTTAATGTAGAAATTCAGATATCTCATTTCAAATACAGACATCCGCATTTCAATAAGAGATACCTGTATTTTAAATGCAGATATCCAAAATTCAGAGATATATCTAATTGAAATGCAGATATCTGTATTTGACATGTAGATATCTCTAATTGAAATTCAGACATCTATATTATGATCGAAAATAAAAATGCCTGTATTTCAAATACCAATATCCGCATTTCACTTAGATATATCTCTATTTGAATTACAGATATCTGCATTTCAGTTAAAGATATCTGTAATTCCTTAATTACAGATATCAGAATATATATTAGAAGAGATAGCTGTATTTGCATATCTGTATTTGAAATGCAGATATCTGCATTAAATGGGAAGCTGTAGACGAGGTCCTTGTTAAGGACCTTGATAATCCTTTTTAGGAACCATAGTGTTTGATTTGCTTTCTTGGAGATAGAATCAATGTGGCGACTCCAAGAAATGTCATCTGAGATTGCAACACCAAGATATAGATATTTGGCTGATGTGACTGTCTCTAGGATGGTATCGTGAAGGATGTATATGGTTTGAATGGAACATTTAGCTCTTGACATTTGGAGGGATTAAAGCTCATGCCTCAACGTTGTTACTCATAGCTAGGTATATGGCCGTATCATTTGCAAAACGTCTGACTTGATTTGCTTGATTTGACCTGGTCAGATAGGTTACTTATGTAAGCAAGGAAGAGAATAGGTCCAAGGACCGAGCCCTTAGGGACACCTGACGGCACAACTATCTTATCTGATTTGACCCCATTTTACACAACTTCCTGAGAACGAGTATCCAGACAGTCTTTAATCCAAAAAAGTGTTTTACCCCAAATTCCGTAGAAGTGCAATTTTGAAATTAGTTTTATGGGCAACCTCGTCAAAAGATTTACTTAAAACTAAAAGTATCAGATCTGTCTGTTTCCCCGATTGCATATTTTTAGAAATTTCATCTACTAGCATTATCAACTGTGTCTCGTAGGACCTTTTCTCCCTGAACCCATGTAGTTGTTCAAATAGGATGTTCGGAATTAGCCAAGTGCCTAGTCAAATTAGAGGCTACTATGTTTCTAGCACTTTGCACAGAACACGAGTAAGGCAGATTGGGCGGTAATTTGCTAGATCTGACGGCTCTCTTTTTGAAGATGGGAGACACATCTGCGGGGGTGGTGGCGTTTTCCTCGGGCTAGTGGTGTCATTTAACCTCAGGATATCGCTTTGGTAATGCTCGTATGCCCTATCTGTGACCCTGCGAGCAAGGTGCTTATATTTTGGAATTGTTTGGTGTCATTTAGTCTGCCGGACTTTTTCATGCGATGGGTTTATAAAATTTATTCCTCTTTCGCATTATTCGTCTTACTTCCTTATTTATTCATGGAAAGCTATCACGTGTGCGAGCTTTCCTAGATGGGATAAATTTTTCAGCGGTTTACTCAAGTCTGTAAGCCGGGCTGCAAGCAAACTTATCTCACAGCTCTTGAACATCTGTGGTAGCAGGGTCTGTGAGGAGTTCTGAATAAAAGTCCCTCATGGACTGTTTCAGCTAGTCGTAGTTGTTGTTCAGTTATAGACTTCAGTGCAGAGGGTCCCAGAGTACAAAACCATAACAGGCACAACCCGTTTCAGCTATTTGCAGTCAGCTTTCTCATATAGGGGGATATCTCGTGGGACCTGCTTGTTATGGCTCGGCCTATCATTCACATTTACTTGCACAATACCATGACCAGTGAGATTAGGCAAGATAGTCACTTTTTCAACAAGGATTGGGTTTGATATGAATAACAGGTCTAAAATGTGTTCCATACTTGGGCTGGGAAACCGTTCACTCAATGAGACAGTCATCAAAGACTTCCAGGTATTCTCTGTAGAAAGTGGAGAACTTACAAGTCGGGGGGTGTGGGGGTGGGGTGGGGGGGGGGGTTCTGCCAATCTGTTTTGGGCAAGGTTTTGGGCAAGTTGAAATCACCCACAAGCTTGATCATGGAAGAGGTTTTCTTAACCATGTCAAGGGATTTTTTTTCAGTTCATATAGGCTATGTTGCTCCTTGAATGCATAACAGACAACGATTTTCTCATCCAGACAGGGGTCACACGATAAACCGAAATTACAAGTCAACATGGAAATCACCAAAGTCACCAATACAGGTGTCCCAAAATGGGTGATTCCTTGAAACACAGTTGTTTTTCATCAATTTTGATTAGAATATTTCAGGATATTACAATCGATTGTAAAGTTAAACGGAAAATCCTTTTGCCTGGACTGAAACCACCGGGCTGAAATCAAATAGCCTCCAGTCATTATATAGACTAACGACTGGAGGCCATTTGATTTCAGTGATTTCAGCTCTGTGATTTCGGTCCAGGCAAAGGTTTTTTTTCTGCTTTTCTGCTCAGGTTGTTTGCCGAATTTGTTATTAAGAGGGGTCTGCAATCATGAATTCTATCTCTGGAGCCCTTTTCTTTCTTTTTTTTTTTTTTTTTTTTTTTTTTTTTTTTTTATCTTTAACACACGTATTATATTAAAGACATTATATTTAAGACGGTTTCCATTTTCAGAATCAACAAATATTGCAGTGTAGACTGCTCTACAGTTCGACAAATTTACTATCGTTGTATGAGGTCATTTGGAGAAGTGTAATTCCAGTGAGCACGATGTCTGTGTAAATAGGCACTTAAGCTGGATTTTATTCTACCGGAAGTTTTCCTCCGGAAACTCAATACGTGTGGGAGATAATATTTTATGTCAGATTGAATTATCTGAGAAAATTTTGTCACAAATGATCACAATAGACATTAAGTGAATAAAAACAACCTACCTGGATCCAACTTACCTTATCTCATCGTTGTTGTAACTTTCCTTGAAGAATGAAAGATTTACTTTGGGTAACGTGCATCGCAGTTTTGATTTTTGTGACAGCACAGGTCACAGGTGAACAAGAAAAGGAAAATGATAGCCAATCCAAAGACAATACAGGCAAGGTAAGAATGTTTAATAAGGACATAGAAACTTTGTAATGATTGAGATTCCACATCACTTGCCCGAAAGACAAGTGAGCGTAATGGTTAATGAATGGTGTCTTCGTCCAACTTGATTAGGGTTGGTCTGTTTGTGTTGAAGTTTTACGGCCCAGTCAATCCAATGGGGTCATGTCCAGCGTGGTCAGTTTACCTAACCACACGTTTACTGAGCAGGCTTAGTCCTTCTTTCGCCAGAAACTGACAACTGCCCTTCTTGAATCAGCGGAAGGGAGAGAATGTCCGTAGAAAATATTTCATGATCAATCTCCACGAAAGAATGTTGCTGACCTCGGCGGGGGTTGAACCCGCAACCTCCTGGTCTCCAGTCAGACAGCGCATCCAAGGGTTGGTCTGTAATTTACTCTGTTGAAAAGCTGTGATGCACGATAAAACAAAATAAAAACACTCACTTCCCACAGTTAAAACTATATACAGGCTGTCTTGAATCTAGTAGGTGAAGAGTGAGAGAGGCAGGTTGGATAGGCCTTGCCTAAATCCCTGAAGAGTCTGTTGGTCGATGATAGATTTGGCAGTGGATTCCAGTTGCTGATAAAATAAAAACTTGAATACATCATTTGTGGCATGTATCTGGTTCTGTGGTACATTGATCATTCAGTTACATGACTTTCGGGCAGATATGTGGACCTCAACATCTCCACCAGAAACAAAAACATAATCTGATTCTGGTGTAGACATTGGGGGTCCTATGGTGCATTGATCATGTAGTTGGACAAGGTCTGAAGTGATGTCAACAATGCTATGCTGGATCTTGAACAAAACAGCGTGTCTGTTGATGTATTGTGTCTGTTGGATGGACTCCCAGCCAAGGCTCTGTACCATGTAAGCCACACATCCTGGTGTACTTTCATGTAATTTCTGTTGGAAAACCAAGTGGCTCTGCATTGTGCTTGTTCCAGATTGTGTACATCTTTGACCTGATGAGGTGTATTCCATCCCTGGTCGTAGTGTAGGTGGCTGACTTTACTGAAGAAGAGCAATCACTCAGATTGGGTCTGACAAAACCAAGTGTCTTATTGGCCTTGTTAACTGTGGTTTCGATGTGCTTCTTCCAGCTGAGGTCTTGATGCAGGGTTCTCACTAGGATTTTAAAAGTAGGAGTCCGGGACTCCCTTTTTGTAAAAAGTAGGAGTCCCAGCCAAAAAGTAGGAGTCCCACTCCCTCAAAATAGGAGTCCCATTTTTTTTCATTATTATTATTTATTTATTTTTTTTTTTCATGACTCTCCTTTGATAGTGAGCATGTCCCCGGTAACTTCATTCTCCTTTGATAGTGAGCATGTCCCCCACCCCCCCCCCCCCCCCCCCCCCCCGGTAACTTCATTCTATAAATACCTGATGAAGAATCAATTTCCTTATTTTCGCATACTTTTTTTATGGTGCTTTGTATTATGTATTATTCCGAGCAATACATGTAACCAACTGGTAGTCATTATCACACATCCTGATGTTGTTAATTCAATGGATTGGCCCAGAAATTAGGATGACGTCATATCTCCCTCGTGGGGAACTAGAGACATCTTTGCAGATCAGGGAGACATGACAATCCTAACCTGTTTTACTTGCATAGTAAAGATCGTCGCACTTAAATTCAATACCCCACCGTTCGTCGCTGTCTGTTAAGTGATCTCGAGTGTTCTGGATACTAAGTGAAAAATATTTTAATCAAAACCAACGAAAGCTCCGTTATATGCTATCGCAAACTTATATATGCAATCTATCCGCACATTCTGATCATGGACACCTCTTTTGAGCTTCCCGCAAAACGTCATTTTTAATGTTTACATTTGCACCGTGCTGCGATCAATACACGCTACGAAAAAAATGTCCGGGACTTCTTCACTAGCTGAAATTTCGATCTGCTGCTTTGATTTGCCGTAAAAGTCTTGATAATTTAGTTCTGTTTTTGAATATGTGTCTGATTCATATGCATTTCTTACAAGAAAATGCTCTACAATGCAACATGGAAATAGTTCGTTTTTCTCCCAAAAAGGTTTCCCGCCATGCTGTCAAATGACGTTACCCTTACGAGCACGCGCTACCGTTACGAGCACGCGCTTTCTTCATGCGGGAGCAATGGAAAATGTAACTTATACTAGAACGGTCCCGCATTGTATACCGTCGTCCGGAGTGCATCTGAGCAGTCCTATTAGACTCTTCACAGGGCTTACGGGATAGATTCGATGGGACTTAGAAACTATTTTTTTTTTTTTTTTTTTTTTTTTAGTGACAAGCAAGAATAACCGTTTAGATGCGCAGACTGTTATCTCGCCAAGGGATATTTGGTACATTTGTCGGCTTTTAACATAAAATAGGAAGCGGGCTTTTTTGATGTTAGTGACGAAAATTCAGCGTCCGAAAATTTTGAAATGGAAAAAAAAATCTATTAATAACAACAAAAAAAAAAACACAAAAAAAAAACGCCAGCCTCAAGCATGACACCTGCGTGTGCGTTTTCGATGAACCTGTCGTCGGTGCAAGCAATACACAGTGAGGGAAAGGGTCGCATACCGGTGTCAGTTGCATGCTTTAATTGCTCGATCGCTGAAGTGTGAACTGCCAACACATGTTTAACTACGGCTTGCTTAGCAAATAACGGTACTTGTCGCAGGTGTGAAAAGCACGCGGCGGATTACTACTGTTCTTTTAAGATGCTACCGACGGTACGAATAACACGTGGCGGACTTTAGACTTCAGTCAAATAATCCGATCATAATAAGTAGTAGTCCCACGGGAAAAAAACATGCGTCCGGCGGACTCGGCTTTGGGAATTTTTAGGAGTCCGGACCATGATATATGCGTCCCGGGACGCAGGATTCTGCGTCCCCGAGAACCCTGTGATGATCGTAATTCCCAAGTGTTTTCTACTGTCAGTTACTTCCAGGGTGTAGCCATGAGTCTGGGTGTGGATTATTTGCCATCTGTTTGGACTGATCCTAATGTTCGTACATTTCTCTGGGTGGAAATGCAGGTCTGCCAGGCACTAACAACTTTGCCGTGTTTACTTCTGCATAATTTACAATTAGACATTCGGATATCCTCTGTTTTGTTTTTCTTCTTCATAACATTACCTCTCATTTCGACGTGGGCATGCTAAATTTAGCTCTTCCTAATGTCAGTTACCTACAATGTATGCGCATTGCACACTAGGTGATTTTTACGTCTCTGGTCTAAACACTGGCAAAAACTGCAGGTGTTGGATTAAGTTTTTAGGCTAAAATTATCGGTTGAAAGTTTGATGCGATGATTTTAGGTCTGCAATCTGCCTTAGTTTAAAGCATTTTTATGAACAAAGATGAATTTTTCAAATTGTGTCATAGTTTTTATCAGTTGTTACTTGTATAAATGTTTATTATTTAACTTGAAATAAAATTCATCAAGATTCATATTGGTATTACCAGAGTCGAAGCGAGTAAAGATGTCCCTTGTCTGACCTTCCTTCCGGACTAGTACAACCAGTGTATTTGATAAATATATGGTTTATGCACTTCAACAGGGCATAAATAAATAGGAAATAGAAAAATAAGGACAGTCGTCAGCAAAAAGTCTGGCATCTGAATGCTTCGTGGAATCGGGTAGGTCATTGATAAATGCTAGGAACAGCAATGGCCCAATGACTGTCCCCTGTGGCATGCCGTAGAGCATTGGAGAAATTTCAGACCAATAAAACAGTATTCAGTTGCTTCATTGGACCTCAACATCCTAAAGGACGAAATGCAAGTCATGGAATGTGTTTGCTTGGTTTGTCTTGCTTGGAATAAGAATAGCAAAGGGATTCAAAATGCGTAATACACTAGAACTAATGAGTATAATCAGAGTTTTTTCCAAAAGCTCAATGATTTCCCTGATAATCCAGCAACTTATCAGTATGATAAAGTTTTGGCTTGGTTTTCACGACAATGCGCTTATAAATTAATGATAAAATCTTTCTTTCTCAAAATATCTTTAAAAATATATCAGTTTGTCCTCCAGTTCTATGTTGAAATCGCTTTTCTTATTTCAGCTGTAGGCTATACAAAAATTATAGACAGCTGCACGGTTTACATGACTTACCAAAGTATAGTTTATATTCTATCATAATTTTTAGATATTAGATAATTTGTTTCACACTGGATAGGAGGCAGTCACGAACAGACGAGAGAGTTGATGAACGCGGGTCATTTTATTAAGAATACTGCATTTCGACTGCCATATTGATTGTCGACCAATGTGGATTAATCATTTTCGATTGCCACATAATGGTTTTTGGCAGTCAAAATGTTGCTCATTGTTAAATTGTTCCGGGTTTGTCTATTTTATTTTTAGTTCAGGATTGCCAGTCTGTCCCTTGTGCATTTCTAAATATGTAGCCTTGTTCCAGCTGGGCTGTTTAACAACATGGAAAAGACGCATAGAAATTCAAAATTAATGGGTTTTGAGATGGTTTTGCTTGTTTTTCTCTGTGAACTAACATATTGCTGTTTGTATTTTAGCGAGGTCTGCCTTCTATTTGTTTGCAGATGCACATCTATGTTGTTTTCCCTTAATTTTGTGAATGACGCATCTCATCTGCTCATGTTTATACCCTTGAATCCGAACACATACTTTCATTTTACATGCCCAGAGGAAATTTCCGCATTTATTGTAAAGAAAATATGTTTTGGCCGGGGCTTTATGCCCTTGTGGTTTTTTTTTTTTTTTTTTTAACTACATAATATATCAGTAGTAATGAAATCAAGGTTATTCCGATATTTAGGTAGTTTTCTGCTATTTTGGTAAGTCGTGTGACTGCATTTGCATCATAAAAATTGCCATTTTATGATTTTAGCAATATTTACAACATGTTAAAAGTGATGAAAAAATGTAGTCCAATAGTATTCAGCACACACAAATTTACTTTTGTTATTTTTTACTCAATAGAGTAGTCACCATGAAATACATGTTGTTAATGGTCTTTATCAGAGCAGTCGGTACCCATTCAAAGTACCAGTTGGGCATTTTCAATAAGTACCCACAATATGTTTTCATAGAGAAATAAAAAGAAATATTGTCATTATTATGTAGATACATGTACCAGTAGTAGTATAGGCAGGCACTATGGGGACTCCCTATAGGAAAGTGCCTGCCTATACTACTACCAGTCTTATCTGGAAGTATGATTCCTGGAATTATTAAGGTTAGCGTGTTTAAATAAATAATGGTTATTGTAGCAGGTCAGCAACAACAGTACATTGGTGAGTATAATTGATGCACAGTGCTTAAAATGAATCCTTATGCACAGATCCAGATAAAAGGGTGTAACATATATTTATTTTTCTTACTTCTCCATAAAAATTATGTGGTACTCATTAGAAGGGACTTAGTAAGGCACTTCAGATGCATACCCGCAACATAAGTTTTTGTTGAGAAGTAAGAAAAATACCAAATCCTTATCTGGAAATATGCCTTATGCCATATGCAGACAATAAATTACAGTCAATGTATACAGAGGAGGTCCTAATCAGACTGTACTTATGAATGGGCCAGCCTCAGTGGCTCAGTTGGATGCATGTCCAACTGGTGATCAGGAGGTTGAGGGTTCGACCCCCTGGTCGGCAACATTCTTTCTTGGAGATTTGATCATGAAATATTTTCTACATGTACATTCATTCTCTCTCTTCTGCTGATTCAAGAATGGCAGCTGTCAGCTTCTGGCAAAAGAATATGCACAATGCTGGTTAACCACTTAGAGGACTAAGTCTGCCCAGTAAAAGTGTGGTTAGGTATACTGACTGTGGTTGACATGAACCCAATGGGTTGACCGGACCGTAAAACCTCAACACAAACAAACTTGTTTATGGGCTGATCCGGGCCTTCGCTGGTTGCATATGACACTTTTCTTATGTTTGTATCATGCAGTTTGAATAATCTTTACATAGCTCCTGATAAGGCGCCTTTTTTTTCAATCAATAGTTCTTAGTATTTTTTTATGTCTCCATGAAAACACATGTTGTGGATCCTCATTAGAAGTGTCTGGTGGAAAACATGTTGTGGATACACGTTAGAAGCACCTCATGGAGTACCCACAACATATTCTTGTGGAGACATAAGAAAAATATTTTCCCAATAGTGAATACCCCTCTTATCAGGAGCTATGCCCTTAACCCTTGTCCTGCTGAATAAATTAAGATGCTACACCCACTTCTAATTTTCAGCCAATCAAATTACTTGCTCTAGATTGTGCTATAACTTCACATACTGAATGGCAAATGGTGTAGATCCAGATCAGTTGGCTTCAGAAGCAAACTGATCTGAATCTACACTGTTTGCAAAGGCAGGGTGTATCCGGGTTCAGCAGGACAATAGACTGATGAAAAAATAACATACCTCTAGATACATGTAGGTAAGAGGAAATATCCTGGTACCTGTTTCTCTCATTTCTGGTTGAATTCTTGTAACTTCAGACAAGAGGGATCCCTACATATTTTTTTCTTATTTCTTCATGAAAGCATATGTTGTGGGTTTTCATGAAGAAGTAAGGAAAATGGTAATATTCTTTGTTTGAGTTTGAGACCAAAACCTCATAAATAGAAAGCTATGAAAAAGCGTTATATTTTTGTTGGATCTGCTTAAGCAAGGTGTTGTCCATCAGTCCATTTGTCAGCAAGTGCCACACATTCTTCAGCAGAATTTTTGTTCTTATTGTATTTAGAAAATAGTGCTTGGCATTTTATGAAACTTAGCATGCTGGGCCCAGTTGTTCAAATCTAACGGCATCGTTAGTTAACGATATGTTAAAATTTACATCAAGTGATACGCAAATATGCTGAAATTTTTTGCTGAAAAAATGTGAGAAGCTTTTGCAGTGCAAAAGCTACTCACATTTTTTCAGCAAAAAATATCAAAATATTGTATATTGAATCTGCTAAAACAGTTAACGAAATGACCCTTAACAAGCTCTTTAAGCTAACAACGCTTTGAACAACTGGGCCCTGGTTAAAAATTTAAACAGACTGATTCATGCAAAATGGGAAACAATATTTGTCTTCAAAGGAGACAATTTGCATGAAATTGTGGATTCAGTTTTCTTTGAAAAATATTAAGAAAAACTCACCAGTTTCTCCTGCTGAATTTGCCCTGAGCAAAGATGTATAAAAAACATTATAGGTCTTTGCGCTGAGAGTTCTAAAAGTTGTCAGTGAGTGTACATGTTTTCATGTTTTCGACTGGTGATATTTTTTTTTCCAGAAAATAGGCTTTGACATTTCATTCAAATTGTCTCCACAGGAGAAAATTTGCATGAAATGCCAAAGCCTGTTTTCTGTGAAAAATAAGAAAACTATTTTAAATGCGCTGAATTTTTTATCTAGTATGCTAAGACTTCAGGATTGACTAAGTAATTTTCATCCTTAAAGTACCAAGCAGGGCTCAGTTGTTCAAAGCATTGATAGCTTACCAGCTTGTTAATGATAAACTTGTTAACTGTTGTAGCTAAGGTATTTTCAAGTTTTTGTTCTGTTCTGTTCTGTTCAAGTACAAATCTACTCACTTTTTTTTCAGCAAAAAATATCAATGTATCTGCCGTATTGAAAGATAGAAATTTTAATGTCACATCAGCTAAGAACTTAATTAAGTTTTGAACAACTAGGTCCTGAATTGTAGCAGATAACAGAGAGTCTTTGTTTTTACTTGTTTTTTTTTTTGTTTGTTTTGAAAAAAAAAAAAAAGGTTTGTCATTCCATGTGAATCATATTCCAAGCAAACAATTCACATGAAGTATGAAGCCTTATTTTCTGTGAACAAATATTTAGAAATATTGTCTGCTGTGATTGTGATTGACACTTGAAAGGTTAAAACCCCAATTTTTTTTATGCACTTGCTAATGCATTAAATGTAGTGTGTGTGTGTGTGTGTGTGTGTGTGTGTGTGGTCTGTGTCCTTTTCACTACCTATTTAAATAGTGTGTGAAAAATTTGCTGGAGGAATGGCAAACAGTGTAGACCTGATCATATTATGCAGCATTGGATCTGGGTCTACACTGTTTGCTCCTGAAGGCATGTCTGTTCGAATACTACGGGTAATTATAACTTTTACAAATTTTGTGTGTTATTAGCTCACCTGAGCATGAAGTGCTCAAGGTGAGCTATTGTGGTCAGTCAATGTCCGTCATGCGGCATCAACAATTGCTTTAAAAGCCTACTCCTCCTACACCCCTGGGGCAATTGACTCAAAACTGGGTAGGAAGCATTGGGGTGACTTGTAGATCAAAAATAGCTAAATCATTCCAGTTGGAAATGGCCGCCATGGTGGCCATCTTAAAAATCTATTTTTCGCTTCTTCTTCTGAACCGAAAGGCCAGTTGACTCGAAACTTGGTAGGAAGCATCAAGGTGAAGCATTGGGGTCACGTGTAGATCAAAAATAGCTGAAATCATTACAATTGGAAATTCCATGGTGGCCATCTTAAAAATCTATTTTTCGTTTCTTCTCCTGAACCGAAAGGTCAATTGACTCAAAACTTGGTAGGAAATATCAGGGTGACTGGTAGATCAAAAATAGCTAAAATTGTTCCGATTGGATATCCAAGATGGCCGCCATCTTGAAAATCTATTTTACGCTTCTTCTCCTGAACCGAAAGGCCAGTCGATTTGAAACTTGGTAGGAATCATCAGGGTGACTTAGATCAAAAAGAGCTAAAATCGTACCAATCAGAAGTCCAAGATGGCCACCAGGGTTCTTCTGAACATGCAGAAAGGCCATTTGACTCGAAATTTGATAGGAAGTGTCAGGGTGGCTTGTAGATCAAAAATAGCTAAAATCATTCCGTTTGGTAATCCAAGATGGTCTCCCTAGCAGCCATGTTGAATATTTTTAACTTTTTTTTTTTATCATAAATGGTTAACCAAAAGGCCAATTGACTTGAAACTTCATTGGAAGTATATGTATCGAGGTGACTTGTAGATCATAAGTAGCTAAAATCATTTTTATTGGAAATCCAAGATGGCCACCAGCTTGATAATCTATTTGATCTTCTTCTCATGAACCGAAAGACCAATTGACTCGAAAACTTGTCTGGTAATCAGGTGAGCGACACAGGGCCATCTTGGCCCTCTTGTTTTTGTAAATCTTGTGCATTATTTTTAGAAATTTTGTGTGTTATTTTTATAAATCCTGTGAATAATAAATTTGCCTAACTGAGGTGATGCTAATCTATAATATATTTTAATTGGTGCATAAATAAAAATGGTCATTACCATCATTATCATTTTACCTGGATCTATGATATAAGTTTCTGTGCATTGCTGCTACCAAACTGGACTGCTTTATAAGATGTTTCATTATAAGACAATTTAGGATATAAGTTTCATGGGGGAGCTGGCCTCAGTGGCTCAGTCAGATGCACGTTGATTGGTGATCAGGTTGCTGATTCGATCCCCGCCAGTTCCGGCACATTTCTTTTGTAGAGATTGATTATTAAATTTCTATGGTCATTCTCTCCCTTCTGCTGATTCAAGAAGGGCAGTTGTCAGTTTCTGGCAAAAGAATATGCACTAGTACTGGTTAACCACTTTGAAGACTAAGCCAGCCCAGGAAAAGGGTGGTTAGGTAAACTGACGGGCTCGACATGACCCTAATGAGTTGACTGGGCTGTAAAACCTCAACCCAATCATTCAGGTTAAAAGGTGCTCTCCAGCAGTTTTGTATCCAAACAAAAACATGTAGATTGTATAGAAAAATGACTTTTTATAGTCATTTTTCTATATAGTCTACTCATTCTTGTTTGGATACAACACAGTTGGATTTTGTTTTGGATCCCAGCAATAGAGTTAGAAAGAAATATTTAACCCATAAATTTGAAAGTTAAATTCCCAGCAGTGGTAATTTTGAAAAATACTCCACTTTTTACCATATTTACAACATTGTAGATCTAGATCAGACATTGCAGAATTCAAGATCTGATCAGTCTACACTGTTTGCCACGGAATGGAAAGGAGCTAAGATGTCCCAATGTCCCATTGTAGTCTGGAGACCCCTAAAAAGTAATTGGCAAACAGTGCAGACCCAGATTGGATGCCACAGAACGCAGCGTCTGATCAGGGTCTCCACTTTTTGCAAATAGTTTAACCATTTTTCTTTAGGGATATGTAAATCTCAGAGCCGGATGTACCTAAAATTGAAAATTGACTCTTAATATATGTATAATGTGGGGGAGTCTATTCAGTCTAGAATGGGATAATTAGGATGAAAAAGAACAAAATTAATTATAGAATAATGTCTACTAAAATGTGATTAGCATTTTTAGGGTAAAGTGAGCTGTGGCATGAGCAAATGGCTTTTTATGCAAATGCAAAAGTCCAGGGCCCACTTGTTCAAAGCATCATTAGCTTAATAAAATCGTTTGTGGTTAAAGTATTAACTGTTCAAGTACAGTAAGTACAGTATCTAATTCACAGGTATTTTTGCTGAAATTAGTATATATGGCGATATTTAATGATCAAAGTTTTAACCCTTGTCCTGCTGAATCCAGATATACCCTGCCTTTGCAAACAGTGTAGATCCAGATCAGTTTCTGAAGAAGCCAACTGATCTGGATCTACACTGTTTGCCATTAAATATGTGAATTTATAGCAACAATCAGGATCAAGTAATCTGATTGGCTGAAAATTAGAAGTGGGTGTGGCATCTTAATTTATTCAGCAGGACATGGGCTAATGATATGTTAGTTTTGAACAACTGGGTCCAGATGATACTGCACAACAGTGCAGTCTACTATCTATTCTGGACCTTTGCTATTCTGCAGTGTGTTTAAAGTATCATAGCTCCAGAGATAAGAGGGGGTATCCATATAATAGCTTTCTTACCTCTGCACGAAAACATATGTTATGGGTACTCATTAGAAGTGCCTCACTGAGGCACTTCTAATGAGTACCCACAACATGTGTTTTCAAGCAGAAATAAGAAAACATATCAGCACTTTTCAGTTGAAAAAAAAAGCACTTTATCTGGAGCTTTGAGTATTTAGTGGCTCTGCTGTTAGACAGTAAAGGCTTAGACTGGCTCCAGTCTCCAGTGACTAAATATTTTTCTCATATTCCTGTTTGATAATCCACTAAAGTTAAACCAAAAAATATCATGACTATAAAGGCTGGTCACCAGCCTTTATAATGATTTTTTTATTATTTTATTTTAGTGGATTATCAAACAGGAATATGAGAAAAATATTTGGTCACTGGAGACTGGAGCCGGTCTAAGTAAAGGCTTTGTTCAGACTTCGGCTATTTGTATATTTTGAACTTTTTCTTGCTTTAGCATACACTGTCTCTCTATTCCTTCTGATTTAGAACCTGTTCAGATTTTTGCTATCTGAATTTGAATTAAACGCTGGTCCTGCTGAACCTAGATATCCTTGCCTTTGAAAGCAGTGTAGATGTAGATCCAGATCAGTTGTTTTCTGAAGAAACTAACTGATCTGGAGCTGCACAATTTGTCATTAAGTATATGAATTTATATCAACAAGTTTTCTGATGAAAGTAAATTATTATCTGCTATTTCAGCTTAAGCATTTGAACGGTTAAAATGCACTGTCATTACGAAAACACGCCTATTCAAATATACTGAAAATTTGACCACCAAAATAAAAAATTCTGATATTTTTCAAATTTCTGCTCAAAACACAGATTGTGGGTACTAGTTAGAACTGCCTTGGTGAGGTGGTTCTAACAAGTACCCACAATCTATGTTTTGAGCAGAAATAAGAAAAATAATGTATACCCCTGTAAACCCCAGTTTTACTATATAAAAGTGGGGTTTAAGAGGGTCAAAATTATATAGGCATGTTTTCCTGATGATTGTTTTAATGGATTGAGTCTACTATGCACTGTGTACACCATGATAAATGCACATTTTCTCTTTCTTCTTTCTAAAATATTTACATGTACATGTGCAGTGTGTAACACTTAGCATGTTGGGTAAAATTTTCAGCAGACAACATTTTGAAATACTTTTATTATTTTCCCAGAAAATAATCTTTGATGTTTCAAGCACATTGTCTTCAAAGCCTTTTTGAGAAAAGTATATAATACTTATCATCAGTTTCTGGTCTGTTTAATTTGCCCAGGGATTGGTAAAGATTAATATACTAGGCAGACAGTTCACATGAAATGTCAAGCCTTATTTTCCCTGAAACAAAAAAAAAAAAAAAAAAAAATACATAAAAAAAAAAAAAGATAAATAAATAACAACAATAATAATTCTGTTGTCTGATGCAGTTGTGATTACTTTAAAGGTTAAAGAGTCACAGGATTTATACATTGAGTGGCTTGAAAAAGAATGAGCCGCTGAATTGATAATGTCTGGCATTTGTTACTGAACAGTTACAGTAATGCATCTGACTGCAGATCCAGGGTTCGTAGGTATGAATCCCAGCTCCATGGACACATTGATCATGAAATAATTATGTCCCCCACCATGGGGGACGGGGACATATTGTTTTTAGTGTGGATCCTGTCGGCGTCGGCATCGCCTCTTGTCTGCACTCTATCTCCTTAATGAATGGATGGATTTTGGCCAAACTTACTAAAATTTATCATTGGGTGGGGGAAAAAATGATGATTAGATTTTGATGACTTTGACCCCATTTTCAAGGTCACACAAGGACTTAGATTTTGGAAAAAGCTGGAAAATTGCTTGTCTGCACCCTATCTCCTGAAGGAAGAAATGGATTTGACCATACCTGCACATCTAGATTGCTGGGACATGTAAAAGAACTGATTAGATCATCGTGACCTTGACCACATTTTCAAGGTCACATGATGGATTAGATTGTTGGAAAATGGCTTGCCTGCACCCTATCTCCTGAATGAATGGATGGATTTTTACCAAACTTGTACATCTATGTTGTTGAGACATGGAAAAGAACTGATAAGATTTTGGTGACCTTGACTCCATTTTCAAGGTCACAGGAGGGCTCAGATTGTTGGAAAATGGCTCATCTGCACCCTATCTCCAGAATGAATGGGAGGATTTTGACTAAACTTGTACATCTATATTGTTGAGATAAGGAAAAGAACTGATTAGATTTTGGTGACCTTGACCCCATTTTCAAGGTCACAGGAGGGCTCATTTTGGGAAAATGGCTTGTCTGCACCCTATCTGCAGAATGAATGTGTGGATTTTGACTTAACTTGTACATCTATATTGTTGTGACATGGAAAAGAACTGATTAAGTTTTGGTGACCTTGATCCCATTTTCAAGGTCACACAAGGGCTTAGATTGTTGAAAAATGGCTTGTCTGCACCCAATCTCATGAAGAAATGGATGGATTTTGACCAAACTTGCGCAACTATATTGTTGTGACATGAAAAAGAACTGATTAGATTTTGGTGACCTTGACCCCATTTCCAAGGTCACAGGAAGTCTCAGATTGTTGGAAAATGGTTTTTCTGCACCCTGTCCCCAGAATGAATGGATGGATTTTGACCAAACTTGTACAGCTTTATTGTTGAGACAGGGACAAAAACTGATTAGATTTTGGTGACCTTGACCCCATTTTCAAGGTCACACTAGGGCTTAGATTTTGGAAAATGGCTCCCATCGACCACAGACCCCACCCCCCCCCCCCCCCCCCCCCCCACACACACACACACACACACACAAAAAAAATAATAATAATAAAATAAATTATAGATACAACTTTTTTCAAGGATAGGTCTGTTCAAACTGGTGGGGGACATACGTTTTCCTCCGAAAACACTTTTCTAGTTTCTATGGTCATCTTCCCCCTTCTGCTGATTCAAGTGGTTAGTTGTCAGTTACAGTTATTGCCAAAATATTTGTCTAATTTACTGGGCCCAGTTGTTCAAAACTAACAATGTCAGTAGTGAACATATCTTTAAAACTTTGATCTTTAAATATGGCATATATAATGCTATGATTTTTGCTGAAAAAAAAACAAACAAAAACAACAAAAAACAAAAACAATAAGAATGTTATCTGCTGCAAATTTTGCATGGCACTTTGAGTTAAAATGGATATGGCACATTCACTGGGCAAAATATGAATCCACACATTATGGGAATCTTCCTGTAATAATTTATATAAGAATAACGTTCCTCATAATTGGTTGGATTCAAATGTTTTTATCAGTCATTAAACTACCTTTGGGAAAATGTGTATTTTCAACATGTTATTTAATAAGATTAACAAAATCAATTTGTGCTGGTGGGGAAATACTTATGTACATGTACATTTATTCTTTATTACCTCAATAATTGATTCTGAATCTGAGCAACAGCATCTGAAAACATACCTGTGGGTATATTAATCTAACAAACTCAAAACAGCATCCCTACAGTTTGATCAGAGCAGGGATCAATTTTAGCACTTGCTAACTTGCTAAATGCTGGTTAATTTCCTCAAAAAGCAAGCTGCAATTTCCATCACTTGCTAATTATAGCAAGTTGGAAAGATTCTCTTTAATTGGCAGAACCTGAGGCATTGTTGCTAAAGTTTTGCAATTTCTTTTCCAAAAGCAATGATGATATTTTTCTTATTTTTCCCAGAAAACAGGTTTTGACATTAAATGCAAATTGTCTCCTATATTTTTCTTATTTTTCCCAGAAAACAGGTTTTGACATTACATGCAAATTGTCTCCATAGCCGAAAACAGGTTTTGACATTACATGCAAATTGTCTCCATAGGAGACAATTTGCATGCAATGTCAAAACCTGACAGGAGACAATTTGCATGTAATGTCAAAACCTGTTTTCTGGGAAAAATAAGAAAAATATTCTAAAATGTCTGCTGAAATTTTTACCCAGAGTGCTAAGGTTTAAAGATACATTTAACAATGTTTATAAGTGTGAAAAAGCAAATTGGCTGAAAGGTTTAGCAAGTAAAAAATAATGCCACTTGCTAATTTTAGCAAGCTGTCAAAAAAGTTAAATTTGAACCCTGCAGAGTCTTTGTTGCCTGCAGGAAGAATCTGCATCCTTTGATGTCCAAAATGCACCCAGTGAGGATTCTGAGCAGACTGCACAAATGTGCATGTTTATCTGAACCTTCACAGGGCACAAGTGTACAAAGATACATTATCTGATGCTGCAGCTCAGTCTTATGAATAGCTAAAAGTACATGTACATTGTAAACAGAACTGGAGATTATGCACGTCTGACAAAAAAAAATGTGTAATGGTAGTTATACCATATTTAAAATTGGTCATGGGTAGTTGTGCCTAGCTCACCCGCTGGCATTAGGCAGCACAGTTCAACTGACTGTGACACTCCCATTGTTAAAGTCTGACCAGTTGAATTCTGTGTTGTGTTTTTTTTTCAGTTAAATCCTACCTGTAACAGATGCTTTTTACCTATGCTGAAAGTGCTGCAATTAAAATAAAAACTATATGTACATAATAAGATGTCACCCTGGTCCTACTAAACCCAGATATACCCTGCCTTTGCAAACAGTTGAGGTCCAGATCAGTTGGCTTTGAACTAATCTGGATCTGCACTGTTTGCCATTAAATATGTGAATTTGTATTAACTTCCAGGATCAATTAATTTGATTGGCTGAAAATTAGAAATGGGAGTGGCATCTTAATTTATTCAGCATGACAACGGTTAATTGAAAAATTTCAAATGATTTGATTGATTGGCATCTTAATTTATTCAGCATGACAATGGTTAATTGAAAAATTTCAAATGATTTGATTCATTAGACTGCTTCATTTTTCTATTGATTTACCACAATGTCATAAATGATTTCTTACCATATAATATAGTACATTAATTATAACACTTGAAAATGCCTTGAAGGTTTTTGACCTTAGGCATTATAAATATTTTATTTCATTGCACTCAAATAGAATAGCGCTTATACGAATTCCAATAATGCACTATTTATAGACGTTACTAATTTTAGCTTCCTGCAGCATCGCTGTGACGTCATCGATTTCAGACAAACACTCTTGTACGAAATGTGTTTAATGCGTTATCTGACAGGCAAAACCGGTATATTGTTGCAAATTTCACGAGTTTTTCTAATGTTCAGAAGTTAAGATTCCATCATGGTGACTACAAAACATTGCTGTTATGGCGACTGTAAGAGTGGTTCTCGGACACTGGAGAAAAACAGCGAAATTCTCTTTTTCGGCCTAAACCAAACAAGGAACCGGAGAAAGCCCAGTTAAAACATGCTCTGACTGATGTTAACAATATTAAAATTTCATATCAGCCTTTTCAAAAAGACCTGTGAAACAGCCATCTCTTGAACTCGGGGGGTGGGGGAGAGGGGGTGTAGGGAGGGGGCAAGGGGGTAGGGGGAACTTAGGGGTGATTGTGGTACGAGTGTGCGAGTCAGTATTTCAAAACCTACCCCATTCATATACCTGGCCTTTGAAAACACGGACCCATTGATATACTAGATCAGGGTTCGCGTTACCGATCGCCATTTTCGCCATTTGCGCAGAAAAATAAAATTTGGCACAAAAAATCATAAATTGGCGAAAACAAGTGGCGAAAAAAATATCACCTGAATTACCCACTACTGAGTCATATAATTGTCGCGCGTACCTATTGCACCTTCCTTGACTGTATAATTCGCCAATTAACAACTCAGTTATCGATCAGAAAATGGTAGCTGATCAAATTAACCTGAATTTGATGAAAGCGATATAAGGTCACGTGCCGTGATGCGCAGTTTGACAGTAGCACCACCCACTTTCCACGCCTTTCGTCCTAAATATTCATGACGCTCTGCCGAAACTACCAATCAGGAATTAATGTCAGAGTCGCATCGCCTACGTCACGGAAATTTACCCAGAATGTAATCACGTGGAACCCTATGTCAAACACAAAGATGGAAAACAAATTGATTACACGAGAAATAATTATTGTCATTAATCGGTTCGGCTTATTAAAGCGGTAAGTACACTTTGACAGTGCCGACTTTAATTAAGCATGTTTTGGTACCTTCTTATGAGCCTTAATTTTATTTGGCGACCAACGAACGTCTTCCCGAAAAAAAAAAACACAAAAAAAACACGTATAATGCCTCGGAGGCAGACACATTAGTCTCCGATGGTCCGGATCGCGCATTCAATCCCCACAGATTGTAGCGATATATTATGAAACACATAAGTTTGCTACGGTCATTTGCTCCTTCCACTGCTTCAAGACTGGCAGTTACAAGTTTCTTGCGGAAGGGTGTTCAGTGTACTGGTTAGCCGCTTATTGTATAAGCATGCCCCCTCTTTTTTATTGGCGCGATTCATAAAAAAATGCTGTTCCCCATTCCATTTCGCACAGCCCAGACTCATAAAGCAATTGCAGTAAACTCCCTTTTAAGTCAGTTGCAGTTAGCTCCCTTAAAACAATAAAACCTGCTGTGTTAGAAACTTACCCCGCATTTATCAGGGTACAAATGAATATTGTTACGTTATTCTCTTACAGTATAATACATTAATAACATTATATTTATTGGCTTATACAGCACTTTTCAGAACTTTCGTTTCCATGTAAAGTGTTCCATTTTTGTGTCCAACATTCGATATGCAAAACAAAGACTTATTATTAATTCATGACATTGTAATTAATTAATTACAGCAGATGTTTTAAAAATCAGTGCGAGAATTAATTTCAACCCCCCCACACATCACACATTATACTGACTCTTGAATCTATTGCTGCAATTAAAGGAATCAGTAAATGAACACCTTTTTTCTGACAAGATAATTCTTTGGCGAAAAATGGCCAAAATTTGGCTCAAAATCTGGCTCAAAGTTAAAGAAAATGGCACAAAAAAAATCAAATTGGCGAAAATGGTGGCGAAAGAAAAAGAAATCCTAGTGCGAACCCTGCTAGATCGTCTGAAATGTTGACCTATTCATATACTGTCCTTTGATTTTTTGTACCCATTTATTGCTGGTTGTCAGACAAATATCACAGTCAATTCATTGAATACCAAGAGAACAAGCAGCCTCGAAAAATCTCTGAGCGAAAAATATGTGAATATACCAGGATGTCAGAAAAATAGGGCCTTTCTCATAGGAATCCTGAAAAATCGGGTCATGCATATACCTCTTTGTTGAAAAAAAGGGGGCCAATCATATAACTGGCAGCGCTGAAAAAAAGGGCCATTCGGCACGCACATCTGTACTATGACATATATAGGAAATTACCACCCCACCCCCCCGCCCCACACACACACCCTCCTCGAGATCGTGAAAGTCCTTCTAAACCTAAAACACTACATCACTTCAATGTTGAGTCGACAAAAAAGATGATAAGATGGTCAAGTTTTACATTGGTTAGACATACTTGCAGTTCATGTGTTTATGGAAGTTTTTGGGGGATTGATGCAAAATACAGCAAAAAAAACAAAAAAAAAATCAAGCCTGGACTAAAACTTAATGCTTAGCATGCTGGCTGAGTTAAATTTCAGCTGACGACATTTTGATTTTTTTTGTCTTATTTTTTTCCGAGAAAATAGAATTTGACAGTTCATGCAAATTGTCTTCTCTTAGAATTTGCATGAAATGTCATCCTGATTTGACATTTCATGCAAGTCTAAAGAGACCATTTGCATGAAGTGTCAAATCCTGTTTTCTCGAAAAAAAATATAAGAAAAATATATTAGAGTTTTATGAAAGGAAAAAATTAAACTCGCTGCTATTGTGTGTATTGATTGTGTGTCCGAAAATCGTCACGTGACCGCGTGGGCTATTTTAAGATATTGGTTTTTCCTTTTCATGACATAGGCAGCCTGGCAATTTGTACAAACGCTATAAGACCTGCATTACTAAGCTCTTGGTAAAAGGGGTATCCAAATAAATATTTACTTACTTCTCCTTAGAAACATTGAATCAGTTCCAATGAGTCACCGCAACATATGTTTTTAGAAATAATAAAAAAAAAACAAAAAAAACAATTAACTTTGTTTTTAAAAACATCATAGAGTTATGGAGCTGCTTAAGACAAAAAAGGCACCTTTCCTCATATATTAATTGGGGCGACATCTGGGTCCAGTTGTTCAAAGCTAACGATTCGTTAAAATTTACATCGAGTAATACGCAAATATGCTGAAATTTTTTGCTGAAAAAATATCAGAATATTGTATATTGAATCTGCTAAAACAGTTAACAAAATGACCCTTAACGAGCTCGTTAAGCTAATGACGCTTTGAACAAATGGGCCCTGGATAGCTCAGTACAGAGCACATTTGGCTCATGACTAGCTACATACCTCTATTATGCAAATTAGAACCATCCTAGCACTGCTAGCAAAAAATATTGAGTGGTGTTTAAAATACCAATTAATAACCTGTTGCTGTGTATCAATGGCTTGACTGTCACCTTTCAGGTCGGGGTGGTTTCAGAGGCTATTACCAGGCAGATCTGTCAGGAACTGCATTGGCTTTCTCTCACTCCTAGACAGTCAGCATCTTCAGAAGCAGAAGTGCTTAATCTGACATCTGTCTCTAGTAACAAAACGCAATGTCTTACAAGAGCCTGCATAACTTGCAAATACATTATTCTAGTCTTCTAGAATCAGTCTAATGAACAGCAGAGACCCTGAGATACACAACCTGGTCTCATTGTGGTGTTTTCCATTGGCTCGCACAGGTGGTTATGCTTGAGTTTCTGAATTTATTAGAAAAATAAAAATCAGTGATGTGTTGAACACCTTGTGGGTATTAATTTATTATGACAACTTTATTAAGCTGTGATTTTCTCTAGGCAAAATTAGCAGATAAGAAATACCATATTCAACCTAATTCTCACACTGTGTGCTTACATTTTTCAAAATTAATAGAAAAATTTTATAGTAAAATATCCAACTATTAAGGGCACCATCAAAGAAAAGATCAAAGTGGATTCAAGAAGAGATAATTTAACCCTGATCCTGCTGAACCTGGATATGCCCTGACTTTGCAAACAGTGTAGATTGTAGATCCAGATCAGTTGGCTTCTTTAGAAGCCAATTAAAGAAGCCAACTGATCTGGATCTGCACTATTTGCCATTCAGTATGTGAATTTATATCAACAATCTAGATCAAGTAATCTGATTGGCTGAAAATTAGAAATAGGCGTGGCATCTTAATTTATTCAGCATGACAAGGGTTAATGATGTTAATGCAATGTTATTTTCTGATTTTCTTTACATAAGCATTCATTGTGGGTACTCATAAGAATGACCTTGACTTGTCTAGATGATTCTGATAGGTATTCACAAAGTAAACTTTTATATAAAACTGGATAAAAGCACTATTTGAAGACTCAGGTATAATTTGAAGACTCAGAAATGTCTTGAGTGGGCACTTATTGGGGTGTATTTGGTAATTACATCATATACAATGTGTGGTGTTTTTACATTTTATTGCCCTCTTCTGATTTTTTTTCCAAAAAAAAGAGGGCTTCAGGCCATCATGCATGTTTACAGTTGAAGTTCATTAGTAACTTATTTTTCCCCACAACTAGTGAAGCTGGGGTCATTGGTTAAAGTAGGATTACATGTGTCTATTAGTCCATTTGTCTTAGTGCCTGGGCTGTACATGTAACTTGTTAATCCTCTGAAATATTTCATGAAATTCACACACATGCTGTACTAGCTTGATGAGATGATTTGTCACAATCAAGAAAGACAACTCTTGTCCTCTTTATTTATCTGCCCTTGCCAAAATTGTATGTGGCATAGGACTTTGGTCCTTTTCTGGCAAACCTTTTACTTTATGCTTTTGTTCCTGTATTTCTAGGAAGAATAAGCCATCATTATTATTTCTCATAGACAATGTAGGCCATATATTTGGAAGATAATTTTTTGTATTTAACCCATTTAAGTCTGGAGATCCCTATATGGGTAATTGGCAAACCATGCAGACCCAGATCAGATGCCACAGAATGCGGCATCTGATCAGGGTCTCCACTGTTTGCAAATAGCTCAACCATTCTACTCTAGAAATATCTGTATCACATACTGACATACCTAAAATTGAAATTAGATTCTTCCAATATATAGTGTGTTGGAGTTCATTCAAACTGCAATGGGTTAATGCACCAGAAACATATCTTGTGGGTACTCATCATGAAAACATGCGTATATAATTTTGACCCCCCTTAAACCCACTTTTATATAGTAAAACTGGGGTTTACAGGGATATACATTATTTTTCTTATTTCTGCTCAAAACATAGATTGTGGGTACTGGTTAGAACTGCCTCAGAGAGGCAGTTCTAACAAGTACCACAATCTATGTTTTGAGAAGAAATATGAAAAATATCAGAATTTTTATCTGAAAACTATCAGTTTTTTTTGTGGTGAAAATTTCAATATATTTGAATAGGTGTGTTTTGGTAATGTTCTGGAATTGCCTATATGAGTTACACCTAATTTATTGAGTATACACAAGGTGTGTTTTGACGCAACAGTAACAAAATTTATCCTAAATAATATCAGCTCAGTTATCTGTTTCATCTTATCTGCAGCTACACATATAATAAACTTCTCATGGTAGGCTTAGAAGGCAAAATATGGGCAATGACAAATAATGAAAATTTGTGATATTTGTCTTATTTTTCCCAGAAAATAGGGTTTGATATTTTATACAAACATCTCCTTAAGAGACAGTCTGCAAGAAATGTCTACAAACCCTGCTTTCTAAGGAGACAATTTGCAGGCAATGTCCAACTCTATTTCTGGTAATAATTAGAAAAAATATTTCAGTATGTCATCTGAAATTTTTACCGTTACCGTTCTCATTGTAACCAAATGGCATGATTGGCAGATAACAAATTATATTTTTTCTTATTTTCCCCAAAAGGTTAGATTGTGGAGGTGATTTGCAATCTTACTCACGAACATTATTATATTATCACGGGGGGTAATGAATTACTGCACTTTAGATAGTCCACAGGGCCAAGTTGTTAAAAAACTAACATATCGTTAAAACTTTGATCATTCAATATGGCATATATATTAATATTTTTGCTGAAAAATGTGAGTAGCTTTTGCATTTGCAAAAGCTACTCACATTTTTTCAGCAAAAATACCTGTGAATTAGATATTGTACTTACTAGAACAATTAACATTTTGACCACTAACGAGCTTGTTATGCTAATGATGCTTTAAACAACTGGACCCAAGTTTTCAGTTAATGCTAAGATTTCTGGGTAAAAAATTCAGCAGATAACATTTTGAAATGTTTTTCTATTTTTCCCAGAAAATAGGCTTTGGCATTTCATGCAGATTTTCTCTTCAGGAGACATTTTGCATGTAATGCTAAAGCTTGTTTTTTGGGAAAAATAAGAAAAAAATATTGTAAATTCTTCATCTGCTGAATATGTAAAGAGAGGGGTAAAGGTTAAATCTTATATTATAATAGCGATTGGTTTTTACCTTAAGTTGGGAAAGTCTTGCGGTTTCAACCACAACATTAAGGGGAATGCATAATTTCAGGGATGACAACTGTCAGAATTGTTTTACCTCCCTTCTGAAACACTGTACTCATAAAGGTAAGAATATACTACCCTTGGGAGCAAATTCTTTCCTTTTAACCCTTGTCCTGCTGAATAAATTAAGATGCCATGCCCACTTCTAATTTTAACCAATCAGATTACTTGATCCATTGTTGATATAAATTCACAAACTTAATGGCAAACAGTGTAGATCCAGATCAGTTGGCTTCTTCAGAAGCCAACTGATCTGGATCTACTCTGTTTGCAAAGGCAGGACATATCTGGTTCAGCAAGACTAGGGATAAAGTAGACCCTTTTCAGAAGGGAATTGATGTGCAGGAAGGCAAACAGAAAGTCATTGACATTGTCTCCCCTGTACAAAATGGCAAAAAAGTTTGTCACAAGTATCCAGTCCCCTCAAGTGTAAGCAGCAGTTAAGAAAACTGATCACTAATGAGTTTCAACTGAAAATTTGAATATTTTGATTGGTTGAAAATCTGAAGAATGCATAATTTCAACTGAAAGTCTGAAGAATTTGATTGGTTGAACTATAATTCAACTGAAAATCTGTAAATTTTGATGGTTTGAATCATAATTCAATGAAAAATCTGAAGAATTCAATTGGTTGAACCATAGGAATAATTTTTATCAGGTCACATAGTACTCCCCATGATACTGATTGTTACAGTGTTTACCCTTAGTATTGGAACAGACGGCCCTGCACAATATAAAGGTAAATATGATAATCTTGAATATTAAAAGTTTTTCGTGTTTTTAGCTCTTTTTTCAGTCTAAACGTGGACACAGAATGGAAGATAGCTCCGACCAGACCCTGTATGACTATGTCAAGTACAAGATGACTCATTCGGACTTTGTACATGGTTTCATTGCCTCCCTTTCCATGATCATAGTATCAGAACTTGGCGACAAGACTTTCTTCATAGCGGCTATAATGTCTATGAGACATTCCCGACTAGTGGTACTGGCAGGGGCTCTAGGGGCATTGGTGGCGATGACTATTCTTTCAGGTGAGTTTTCTAGCTCTTCAAAGGAGTTGTTAATCGTTTCACCCCAGAGTGTCAAACATGGACTCTTCTGTCTAAATTTGGACACATTTATTGTTGCAAATAGGGTTTCATTCAAAAATCAATAAGATAATGACAAACTGTGTAGATCCTGATAAGACCGCTCATTCCATCTCATCTGGATCTACACTGCAAGTGTTTGCAAAGGTATCTGTATTGGTCTGTAGGGATGAAAGGGTTAATGAACAGTAGTTCGTGATAATTCTGGTATAATTTTCACCAGTTCTCCATAAAAATGTACGCGGTTGCTGCTCATTAGAAGCAGCTTGCTGCAACACTTCTAATGAGTACCAACAACGTACATTTTTGTGGAGAAATAAGAACTACATGTATTCCAGAGTCATCATAACAAGCCCTATGGCTCTGATGAAGCGTATGGGCGGCAGAGTGGTTAGCACTTCGGACTTTGGATTATAGGGTTTTGAGTTTGAATCCCGCTGGAGGAGATATTCATCTCATGACTATGACACTTCATGACACTTCATTGCACAGAGCCTTTCATTATCATCAATCTGTCATCTCGAAATGACTTAAATAATGTTGAAAGAGATGTAAAACACCAAATTATCATCATCATCTATTAGATTGATATATATATATATATATATATATATATATATATATATATATATATATATATATATATATATATATTATATATATTATATATATATATATATATATATATATATATACTGAAAGGAAAAAGAAACGCAGGGTAAATTTTATTCCTAAATTTCATTCAAGTTTGAAAAAGTTTGTTAAATATTTTACTATGATTACAAAACGGTACATGTATGGAACAAAAGTTCCTTAGTTGTGCGAGAGTTGCGGGGGGATTTTGGCGCTTCCTAACCCTTCTGTCCAGCTCATCCCACATGTGCTCTATTGGGGTCAAATCTGGACTGTACGGTGGCCATGCTAGTGGTGCGATGTTATTGTTTGCCAGGAAATCCTGACAAACTCGGGCAACATGTGGTCGGTCATTGTCCTGCTGCAGAATCAGATTACGTTGTTGCACAAGCGGGACTGCAACAGGACGCAAGATCTCATCCCTATACCTTACAGACTTGATTTGACCCCAATAGAGCACATGTGGGATGAGCTGGACAGAAGGGTTAGGAAGCGCCGAAATCCCCCCGCAACTCTTGCACAACTAAGGAATGCGTTGATCGATGAATGGAATAACATCCCGATGCAAACTGTCAATGCTTTGGTTAACTCTATCCAAAGGAGAATTAGGGCAGCAACGGCAGCAAGAGTGGGGCACACCCGATATTGATTTTCAGTTTGATTCTGATTTCAAGATTTGGGGGGTAGCTACCAATGAACTTCAATAACTCGAGACTTGGTGATCACAAACCAATGAAATTTTGAACTTTTGTTCCATACATGTACCGTTTTGTAATCATAGTAAAATATTTAACAAACTTTTTCATACTTGAAGAAATTCAGGAATAAAATTTACCCTGTGTTTCTTTTTCCTTTCAGTATATATATATATATATATATATGTTTTTTTATCTCTTCTCTACGCCGGCCTCCATAGCGCAGTTGGGATTACGTATGTAGATTCAGATGTCATAAGTTTGGCCCACATACATGTAGCTTTCATGGAGATTGATCATGAAATCGTTATGTTCCCCCTCTTAAGGGGAGTGAAATATTAACTTTCAGCTCAGCTGAGCACAGAGTGCTCAAGGTAAGCTATTGTGATCTTCCTGTGTCAGTAGTGTGTCATGCGTGGTCCGTCGCCAAAAATTTCTTTAAATGACATCTCCTCTTAAACTACTGAACCAGTTTCCACCTAATGCCACAGAAATGTTTCAGTCATAACCTTTTATCAAAATTGCTCAAATAGTTCTGCTCGGCTGAACAAAATGGCAGCCAGAACTAAAAATGCTGGTGATTCACTGGGTCTTCTTTCCCTGCTGATGCTTCACTACTTTAAAGTTTTGCCATGGCAACCAAACAAAATGGCCACCTTTAATCAACATCTCTCAAGCAATGACACCATCACTTCCACAAGCTGTCTTGAGCTCAGTTTAGCGATCCAGTGCAATCATGGCCCTCTTGTGCAGATCCCATTGGCGTTGGCGTTGGCGTTGGCGTCAGCATCACATTTTCTTGTCTGCACAATATCTTGTGAACCAGAAGTTGGATTCTTACCAAATTTTCTTGGATATATAATTGGGACATAACAAAGACTTGATTAGATTTAGGTGACCATGGCCTAATTTTCAAGGTAACAGCAGTAGAAAAACTGAAAATACAAGTGGGGTGGGGTGGAGCATCTGTTTTCTCTGAAAACGCTGTTACTAGTTTCTGTGATCATTCTCCTCCATTTGCTGATTCAAGAAGGGCAGTTAACCACTTAAAGGACTGAGCCTGTCCTGGAAGCTTGACATGACCTTAACAGTGTTGACAGCTTGACATGAACTTAACAGTGTTGACAGCTTGACATGACCTTAACAGTGTTGACTGCTCCATAAAACTCCAACACAAAGTCTTTTCTATAAATCAGATGTCGCTTGATACAAACTGTTTACAGTAGTAGCTGCAACACATATTCCTCTACTCTACTAGCTATTCTGTCCCATTTCTTCCTTTCTTTGAGAAATGACTCAAAATGACCCACAAGAGTTGACAAGAGCTTAGGTCAAATATTTTTTTTATTGGAAAGAAAAAAAATAATAAAATATTTTTCTTATTTCTACATTAAAACATAAGTAAATTAGTAATGGGTAATCGATGGAATCATCTCAGTATTTCTTCCCAATATTTTTCAGCTCTTCTTGGATATGCCACAACAATCATACCACGGAATGTCACACATTACATCTCTGCTCTACTGTTTGCTGTGTTTGGCTTAAAAATGCTTAAAGATGGTAAGATGTTTTGTTTGCAGCTCTTGTTTCTGATTACAGTAAATGTCCTAAAATTTTGAACACTGCATATTATTATAAAAGCAAGATAGTTCTGGGACTTTCAGTTTCAGGGTAATACAGTGAACCCTCGTTAACAACGACAGCATTTGTTTCCAAAAATGTTGCCATTATAATGAATTTGTTGTTGTAAAGAATCCTTAATGGACAGAATGATATGTATGAAAAGGCCTTGTTTTATTCTTATTTCCTCATAGAACATATGTTTTGGATATTTGTTAGAATTGCCTCTCTGAGGCAATTCTAACAAATATCCAAAACATGTTGCTTGAGGATTTTATGCAATGTTTTTGCATAATTTCTCATTAACCATCACTTTTTGAGCGAAAATTTCTTGACATTCAAATTGTCATTATAACGAATTTTGTCATTGTATCGAATGTCGGTATAAAGAGGGTTGACTGTATAACTGATGAACCTAGGTAAAATTCTTGTTTTAAATAAGCTCAGTAGGGAAAACTGTCTTAAGCTTTAGCATTTTTAAATTTACTTTGGTAGTTCATAGTTCATACTCAGTAGTGTATTTTACATCACTGGGGCGTCCAACTGATATTGACTTGCAGTTGGGCAAGGCCTGCTATCCTTGCAGCAGGTAAGGGTAGAGGCGGAATGCTTTTATTTCTTCTGTTTCTTCTCTGTCATTCATTTTCTTTCTCCTCTATCCCTCTCTTTCATCTCCTTTACTATCTCTCCTCTCCCTTTCTCTGGGAGACGACACAAAATGACGCACAAGGGTTGACGTGTCGTTAAACCCCAACACAATCAATCAATTCATACTCAGTACATGTTACCACAATTTTAATATGGTTCTTCAGTTTATAGCAGTTTGGTTGTTTCATAACAATGAAATTTAGCAAAATTGTTTGTCAATATTCATTTCTCCTGCTCTTCCTGGAGGTATTGCGGATGCAGTAGCTGATATCATATATCACATTTTTTCCCAAAACATTGAAGGTGCTTTAAAGAGTGACCCTTAAGAGCAATGAACACATGCAGAGAAATGGAAACAGTTGAAGTGTCAAATTTCTGGGCCAGACTGGCTAGTTTTTGTCAATATAAATTTTAATCCTTGCCATGCTGAATAAATTAAGATGCCACACCCACTTCTAACTTTCAGCCAATCAGATTACTCAATCCAGGTTCTTGATACAAAGTCACATACTTAATGACAAACAGTGCAGATCCAGATCAGCTGGCTTCCTCAGAAGCCAACTGGTCTGGATCTACACTGTTTGCAAAAGCAAGGCATATCCAGGTCCAGCAGGACTAGGGTTAAAAACTCCTGAAATGGACTCATTGCTCACAAAGGCCCAAAAAATATAAACTGTAGTGAATTATCTGGTCACACTGATTTAACATCAGCTTAAGTGAAACTGAAAAGGGTCTAAAAAGACTGACCTTTGATAGCAGTGAACACGCACATGGAAATGAAAATAGCAGAAGTGTCCAAGTTTTATGAACCAGACTATCTGGTGTCAAGCTCCAGGCACTTTTTTTCAACAAAAAAAGTTTTGATATTTTTCTTAGTTCTTCACAAAAAAACATATGTTGTTGTACTCATTAGAAGCACCTCACCTAGCTGCTTTCAGTGAGTACCCACAATGCATGTTTTCATGGAGAAATAAGAATTATTATGTGGATACCTTCTCTTATCTGGAGGTATGCATAAACCCTTGTTCTTTGTGACAAAATTGCCCTAAATTATCCTTTCAATTATCACCTTACCTGAGCCTATGTGAGTTCAGCTCATGATGCTGATGAAACATTACAGGTTGGTCAATGTCACCTGATGCTACACAGGAAGAATATGAAGAAGTTCAAGCTGAGATAAAGAAAAAAGAAGATGAGGTAAGTAATCACTTGCTGTATCATTTTCCAGACGGTTATTATTCTCAAAGTAACAGCTGTGAACTATTCACCACTTGCGAATGGGACAAAAGAAGTGAACAAGATTGTTATTGTAATACAGAGAAAAGATGAGAAGTCTGTGAGTTATTTGTGTCTGTTAACTGTAACTATTATTGGATTGATTATATCAAACTAGTACTGTGGATGGTGGTTGGTCTGTTGAGGGCAAACCTTGCATATGGGATAAGGAATGCTGGGACATGCTGTATGGACATTGGTCAGCAGGGAGCTCCCTGATTCGCAGGACCCCTGTTGGTCCTGTGCAGGTTGCACATGCTGCTATAAAACAGCTTTTCATTGTTTGTTTTTCAATTGATTTACTAAACAATATCCTGCAGGGAAAGATATTTGATATCTGCTGTGTTCAAGACATATTTTCCCTATTTCTTCACCAAAATATATGCTATCGTAGCATATTCAGAGTACTTGTTAAGGAGGGGTATTTGATAATAATTCTGGGATAATTTTTTCAATATCTTCATAAATACAGTCAACTCTTGTTATCTCGAAATCCAAGGGACTCTATGAAATACTTCGAGATATCCGTACTTCGACATATCAGATTTGCGGAACTGAGGAAAACAGTTAATCGAACAACCACCTTTAACAGAATTAATCTTTAATTTGACTCCCAAGTTAGAGATATATTGAAAATATTGTGGAAAAAAGGAGAAATTGCTCCTGAGGAGCAATTTCTCCTCTTTTCCACAATATTTTGTTGCCTGTTGGTAGATCTCTGTGTTAAAACAGGGACCAGATTTTTACTTCGAGATAAGCAGTTATTCGAGATAAGCGAGTTCGAGATAACGAGAGTTGACTGTATATATTTTCTGCTTACTCATTAGAAGTACCTCAGTTAGGCACTTTAATTGAGTACCAGAGCATGTTAATATGGGAAAGTAAGAAACCATCTCAGAATTATTACCAAATACACTTCCTTTACTCCTCTGCTCGTTACACTTAGCACCAGGTAAGGTGGGTATTTACAAAATATTTTTCTTATTTTTCAACAAAAGCATAGGTTGTGGGTACTTATTAGAAGAGCTGGACAAGGTGCTTTTAACACTTCTCTTGCTGAACACGACATGCCCTGTCATAACAAGCAGTGTAGATCCAGATCAGTTGGCTTAACTGATCTGGATCTGCACTGTTTGTCATTAAATATGTGAATTTCTATCAAAAACCTGGATCAAGTAATCTGATTGGCTGGAAATTAGAAGTAGCTGTGGCATCTTAATTTATTCAGCATGACAAGGGTTAATGAGTACCACAAGATATATTTTAATGGAGAAATAAGAGAAATGACAGTATATTTTGGTTGAAAAAAGTGCCTTTTCTGGATCTATGATTAGAATAATCCTGGAGAATGATGCTAACAAGGCAGTATTTGTTTCCATAGGGAAATCGAAAACAATTTATGTGGCTACCCTGGAGTTCTGCTGTAATGAATTGTTTCCTGCATTTTTTTGATTGTTTGCTGCTCCACGTTTTACTAATGAGTACCTACAACATCTGAGCCATTACAAAAACACGCCTATTCAAATATATTGAAAACTTCATCACCAAAAACTGAAAGTTTTCAGATAAAAATTCTGATATTTTTCATATTTCTGCTCAAAACATGGATTCTGGGTACTTGTTAGAACTGCCTCTGTGAGATGATTCTAATGAGTACCCACAGTCTATGTTTTGAGCAGAAATAAGAAAAATAATGTGTACCCCTGTAAACCCCAGTTTTACTATATAAAAGTGGGGTTTAAGGGGGTCAAAATTATATAGGTATGTTTTTGTGATGCAAAATGTCAGAAAACATTCCTTTGGACATGTGCATTCAGCAAAGCTTGAGATCAGTCTGAGCATCCATGCAGTCAGATGAGAATCTTCACTAAGCACATTTTGGATAGCCAAGGATGCAAGTTTTAAAAAAAAAAAAAAAAAAAAAATAGCCGGTTTTGGTGGCTCAGTTGGATGCACTGTCTGACTGGAGACCAGGAGGTCAGGGTTCAACCCCCACCGAGGTCGGCAACATTCTTTTGTGGAGATTGATCGTGAAATATTTTCTACAGTCATTCTCTCCCTTCTGCTGATTCAAGAAGGGCAGTTGTCAGTTTCTGGCAAAAGAATGTGCACAATACTGGTTAACCGCTTAGAGGACTAAGCCTGCCCAGTAAATGTGTGGTTAGGTAAACTGACCGTACTCGACATGACCCCATTGGATTGACTGGGTCGTAAAACCTCAACACAAACAAATAATGTGAAAAATAAAGACACTGGTCAGATTGTGTGGAAGTGCAAGCTGATTTGAGCCTTTGTTTGGCACACATATCTGAACATTTCTCTCACATTGCAGATCATATACTTCAACCCTCTTTATAACACAGTTTGTTATAACATGGTTTTTGATATAACACAGTTCACAGATGGATCCCAAAAATGTATAGATTATATTGAAAAATGACCATAAATGGTCATTTTTCAATATAATCTATACATTTTTGTTTGGATATAACACGGTTGTTTAACTAACACGGTTTATGCTATGGACCCCAACAATAGTGTTATAAAGAGGTTGTGGTGTATATTGTATGTTACAATGTAAATCACTGACCCTTTTTTTGCATGTCCTGACCAATCAATTATTACTGAAGCTCTGTGTAATATCAAACCCTCAAAAGTTCCTATCAGCCTGGCGGCAGACATCATTGTGATTTGTGTTGTGTTTTTCAGAGCAAACCAGGCTTGACATATCCTGTGGATCTTCTGCTAGACTAAAAAGTACAATTCTTGGCTGCCACTTCTCCCCCAAACGAGACCCACATGACGCATGCAAACATTGAAGGCACATACTGATCTGTGTATACATGCGGTCCGATCAGGACCATCTTTGTTCATCAATTTATTATGCAATATCCGTTGATTCTGTACGTGGACAAGGAATGTTCTAAGATTACTGTATAGGCTGCTTTGTACTTTCATTACTAACATATGCATAAAGGCCTCTTTCTTGCATTGCTCTTCTGCTTCAAATTATATGAGTCACGGGTTATGAACAGGAAACATTCCAGACCAGCCAGCTAATTCTTATACTCTGATCAGGGCCTGATCAGGGCCTTCTTACTGATATTCTCCAATATCCAATGATTATGTAAGTGGACCATAGGTCTAGATAAGAGTGGGTAACCGGTAAATATTTTTCTTATTTCTCCACGAAAACATATGTTGTGGGTACTCATTAGAAGCGCATTGCCGAGGTGCTTCTAATGAGTACACACAACATATGTTTTTGTGGAGAAATAAGAAAAATATCAACACTTTTTGATTGAAAAAAATCACTTTATCTGGGGCTATGGTGGATAGTAAAAAATGGTCCTGATCAAACTGCATATGGTGCAGTCTGATCAGGTCTTTGCTGTCCTCATATGCCATGTAAATGCTTTTTCCAGTGGCTCATATTTGCATTCATACAATCTATGTACTTGAGCCACAATGTTAGAAAACATACTTTCATAAGCACCCAGCAATGACTCAAATCAGCCTGCAGATCTGTGCAGTCTGATTAGAGTCTTCATTGTCTGCATGAAGAAACTGCATCCTTGGCTATTCAAAATGCGCCCAGTGAAGAGTTTAATCAGACTGCAGGAAAGTGCAGGCTGATCTGAATCTTTGGGGCGCACATGACCAAAGGTACATTTTCTAATGTTATGCTTGTTCTAATTTTTCAGATGACGACTACAACTCAGGATATTGAAACTGGAATAATACGAGGTCCAAAGAGAAACTTTTTATACCTAATATTCAGTGCAGTATTTTTGGAGGCTTTTATTCTGACATTTTTAGCCGAGTGGGGAGATAGATCTCAAATAGCAACCATAATTTTAGCAGCCAGGGAGGTGAGTAGTATTGCTGTATAATTTTGATCCATGTTGCAAAAGAGTGTCTTGAAACATATGCGAAATACACAGATTTAGATCATCTTGAATATCTGTACAATCTCAGCATGGCTTTTACTTCCTGTGATTTCTACCTAACTGTAGTTTGTAAGCATGCTGCAAATGTCTTGATCAGACTGCAGATTCATGGTCTGATGTGGACCTTTGCTGTCCACATATAATCAAAGATATATTTTTGTAAGGAGCCACCCTTTGCAAAAGCCCAGATCGGCCCTAAAGTATCATCTTGGCCTTCAGTTTTTGTCAGAAGGTCCTATAATGTTCAGTGCTTCTATAAATATAGTAAGGCCCGGATTGGACTCTGTGGATGTACAATTTGAACTGGGCCATGTTGTTTAAATACATATTACATAGCTCTAGAGAAGAAATTTTCTAGATAAATATTTTCTGATTTTGCCATGTAAACACATGCTGTGGTTACTCATTAGAAGCACCTCATCAAGCACCACTTATTAGTACCCATGACATATACGTTTTTGTGGAGAAAAATATCAATACTTTTTGGCAAAAAAAAACCCACAAAAAAACCCACACATGCAAAAACACACACACATGCAAAAACACACACACACACACACAAAAACACACACACACACACACAAAAACAACTCATTTGGAATTATAATTATGTTATATGATATGGCTCATATCATGTTTATTTGTTTATTTAGGATGTATGGGGAGTTATATTAGGCGGCTGTATTGGTCATGCCTTGTGTACAGGCCTGGCAGTGATAGCGGGTAGAGTAGTAGCATCAAAGATATCAGCTAGAACAGGTAATAAACTATCCGGTATCGTAGATTTAGACAATAGTGGTTTCGCAATAAATAATTTCCCTTTTTTCTCTGTATACACATATTGTGATAATAATTGGAATTCAGTGAGACAATTCAAATGGGTATCCAAAATTTATGTTGTCATGGAGAAATAAGAAAAATATTAGTACTTTTTGGTTAAAAAAAAAACAAGATATATATAGCTGTGTTACGAGCCTGTGTTTATATGCCTCCTTGCAGACATTGTCAGATTTAAGTGAGTTATTGTTACTGTTAAAAGGAAGGAATTTGCTCTCAATAAACATAATTCAGTATCTGAATAAGTTCTTTCTGCTAAGAGAAGTGTACCAGTAGCCAAATGGTTAGTGTTCCGGACTTCAGATCTCACAGTCTAGAGTTTGAATCCTACTGGAGGCTGACCTGCTCATGACTGTCAGCGCTTCATTTCACAGAGCCTTTTGTTGTCACCCTTCCGTCATCTTGATGTGACATATAATGTTGAAAGGAACATAAAACACTAAGAGCTGCACCCTTAAACCCTTGTCTTGCTGAACCCAGATATACCCAGCTTTTGCAAACAGTGTAGATCCAGATCAGTGGGCTTCTGAAGAAGCCCTGATCTGGATCTGCACTGTTTGTCATTCATTATGTGAATTTATACCAACAACCTGGATCAAGTAATCTGATTGGCTGAAATTGGAAGTAGGTGTGGAATCTTAATTTATTCAGCATGTCAAGGATAAGAAATGATTCATGTTCAGAGAAACAATCTTTTTTTTTCAGCAAGACTTGTCTCCCTTTAAAAGAATGTTCTCCCTTTCAATAGGGAGACAAATACCCAGCTTAGAGTGCTCTGTCAGAGGAGTTTTAAGGAGGGGTATTTGGTGATAATTCGGGGATGATTTTCTCCAGTTCTCCATAAAATCATATGTTGTGGGCAGTCATTAGAAGTGCCTATATGAGACATTGCTAATGAGTGTCCACATCATATAATTGTACGAGGGAATAAAATAAAAGTTTCCTAAATACTCTCCTTAACTCCTCTGTTGCTGTATGTTTGATGTGTACTCACTCACCTGAACCCATTCATGCAGAGTGCTCTCTTCTATCTCAACTATTTGGATGGGTCCATATTTAATAGATTGTTGTCTGGTTAGTTTTTAGCTCACCTGTATGAAAGTACAGTAAGAGCTATTGCACCACCCCTGGCATCTGCATTGGCATTGGCAGCTTCTTAACATTAACAAAAATGTTAAGGTTTTACACCAAAGTTTTTAAGACCTTATATTTTCTAAATCCTCAGATGGAATTAGTTTATGTTTGGTATGGTCATAGATGTTGGTCCAAAATTTTATTGAGCACTATCCACTCCCCTCCTCATGACCTAGAGGCCAAGGTCACATACTTAGAAATTTCATGTAAAAGTTTTGTGTCAAAGTTTTGAAGATCTCTGAATTTCTAAATCATTGCACGGATTTACGTTATATTTGGCATGATTATAGATATTGGTCAAAACTTTTTTTATGGCACTATGCATATGACCTAGAGGTCAAGGTTATGGCTTTAGAAATTTATGTTCAAGTTTTGCATCAATGTTTTTAAATCTTTAATTTTCTAAATCCATGGATTTACTTGATATTTGGCATTATTATAGCTATTGGTCCAAAATTTTACCATCTCTCTCTCTCTCTCTCTCCTCCTCCACCTCCTCCTCCACCCCCCCCCCCCCCCCCCCACCCCCCCCCCCACTATGATCTGGTCATAGTCTTATTTTTCTTCTTTGGTTGACAAGTGTGAGTTCAGGCGAGCTAAGCTGTCTGGCGACAGTTCTTGTTATTATTACCATGTTTAATAAAAAGTTTTGTATTTAATGCAAACAGTGTAGACTCTGATCAGATGCTGCATTGTGCGGCAATTAATCTGGGTGTACACTGATTGTGAATGATTTATGGGATGCTAGGCATAAATGTTTTAATACTTTGCTTTTATTTTCTATTTCAGTGACATTAATAGGAGGAGTAGTGTTCATATTGTTTGCTATAACAGCTTTTATGATGGGTCCGGACTAACCAACTCTAGTGTGATCTTAGATATAATTTATTATACCTGATTATACTTGTGATCTGTTACAAACAGAACAGTGCTCTTCAGTCATTACTCCAGATAGGAGTGAGTGTCAGATAAATATTTTTTCTTATTACTCAATGAAAACAAGTTGTGGATACTTATTTGAAGTGCCTCAGTGAGGCAACAACATACAATTTTGTGGAGAAATAAGAAAAATACACATCAGCCTCTTTATAACATGGTTCATAGAACGCGGTTTTGGATATAACACGGTTCAAAGATGGCTCCCAAAAAATGTATAGATTATATAGAAAAATGACCATAAATGGTCATTTTTAGCTCGCCTGTACGAAGTACAAGGAGAGCTATTGTAGTCACCCCGGTCGTCCACGTTTGCGTTTGCGTTTTCGTTTGAGTTTGCTTTCCCGTTCCCGTCACACTGCGTTAAAGTTTTTCAAATGCTTATATCTCAACAGTCACTCCTCACAGAGGCATCAAATTTGGAACTTAGGTACCTTGGAAGGTCTTCTGAGATTCCAAGAGAATAAACCCCTGGGTTCATGCCCCTGGGTGGGGCTAGGGGTCAGAATCTAGGACACCTTTGTAATACTGTGTTAAAGTTTTTCAAATTCTTATATCTTGACTTTCACTCCTCATAGAGCATTCATATTTAGAATTTGGGTACCTGGAGGAGTCTTCTGAGATTCCAAAAGAACATACTCCTGGGTTCATACCTCAGGGTGGGCCTTGGAGTGGGGCTAGGGGTCAAAATCTAGGACACATTTGTAAAATCTTATATGCCTACGGGTTATAGACACAACTGGTTATACATCAGCTGACTATGTGACATCGGTTTAAGTGTAAGAGAGTGAAGGTCATGGTGACCTACATTTTACGGTCCAGGTCACCTAGATTTCACGGTCCAGTGATTTTGCCTTATATCTTGAATACTATTTGTTGGATAAATGTCACACCTGGGATATTACTACCATGTGACCCAATGAATGACCACTTACTATATCTAGGTCATTGTGACCTATATTTCATGGTTCAGTGATTTTGCCTTATATCTTGAATACTATTTGTTGGATAAATGTCACACCTGGGATATTACTTCCATGTGACCCAATGAAGGACCACTTACTATATCTAGGTCATTGTGACCTATATTTCATGGTTCAGTGATTTTGCCTTATATCTTGAATACTATTTGTTGGATAAATGTCACACCTGGGATATTACTTCCATGTGACCCAATGAATGACCACTTACTATATCTAGGTCATTGTGACCTATATTTCATGGTTCAGTGATTTTGCCTTATATCTTGAATACTATTTGTTGGATAAATGTCACACCTGGGATATTACTTCCATGTGACCCAATGAATGACCACTTACTATATCTAGGTCATTGTGACCTATATTTCATGGTTCAGTGATTTTGCCTTGTATCTTGAATACTATTTGTTGGATAAATGTCACACCTGGGATATTACTTCCATGTGACCCAATGAATGACCACTTACTATATCTAGGTCATTGTGACCTATATTTCATGGTTCAGTGATTTTGCCTTATATCTTGAATACTATTTGTTGGATAAATGTCACACCTGGGATATTACTTCCATGTGACCCAATGAATGACCACTTACTATATCTAGGTCATTGTGACCTATATTTCATGGTTCAGTGATTTTGCCTTATATCTTCAATACTGTTTGTTGGATAAATGTCACACCTGGGATATTAGTTCCTTGTGACCCGATTATTGACGTCAAAATATATCTAGGTCATTGTGACCTATATTTCGTGGTTCAGTGATTTTGCCTTATATCTTGAATACTATTTGTTGGATAAATGTCACACCTGGGATATTACTTCCATGTGACCCAATGAATGACCACTTACTATATCTAGGTCATTGTGACCTATATTTCATGCTTCAGTGATTTTGCCTTTTATTTTTATTACTATTTCATGGAGAATTGTCATACCTGGATTATTATATCTATGTGACAAAATGATTTACATACAAATACATCTAGGTCAGTGTGACCTATATTATATGGCTTAATGATAAAAATGTTACAATATAAAATGTACCCAGCAGGCGAGCTACGCTGTCCTACGACAGCTCTTGTTCTATATAATCTTTACATTTTTGTTTGGATATACATGGTTGTTTAACTAACACGGTTTATGCTATGGACCCCAACAATAGTGTTATAAAGGGGTTGTGGTGTATCAATAATTTTTTGGTTGGAAAAAAAGGGCCTTATCTGGAGCTATGTTCCAAGAAGAAAAAAAGGGTAGATGATAATATTTATTAATAGTGCAAGTCCAGATCAGTCTTTGCAGCCGTGTAATCTGATGAGGATACCATAATTAACCAATGATCTGGACAGATTAACCGGAGCAAAGATGTAGATCCTGATCAGACAGCTTCTGAATGATAAGTTTTATCAGGGTCGGAACTGCTTTTCAGTAGATGCACCATGTATTTGAATACGCACATTCAAATTTAAGGGAGTCAGACTTGGTGGCTCAGTTGGATATGTGTCTGACTAGTGATCAGATTGCAGGTTTGATCCTCACTGTAACATTCTTTCATGTAGATCGATCATGAAATATTTTCTATGCGTAATCTTACCCTTCTGCTGATTCAAGAAGGGCAGTTGTCAGCTTCTGGTGAAAGAATGTGCTTAAGTACTAGTTAGGGCTTGGCATTCTGGGAAATATTTAAGAAAGCAACATTTTGAAATATTTTCCTTCTATTTTCTGCTTCTTCCTTTTCTCAGAAAAAAACCTTTGACATTCCATGCAGATTATCTCCTTAGCATGAAATTACAAAACCTGTTTTATGGGAATAATAAGAAAAATATGTGAAAATGTTGTCTCCTGAAATTTTTACCCAGCAGTCTAAGTGTTAAGTGTCAGTGATGCCTGGAATTCTGTGTTCCCAACTGCTATGTACTGCCATTGGTTTCCAGCTATCACTTTTGAGGCTAAATCCAAACATACAGTAAGCTATCTGCAAGTGTTTTCTCTGCTTCTTGTGCTAGGCAATATATATCAGAGGACTTGTTAAGGAGCTGGCTTCAGTGGCTCAGTCGAATGCGAGTCTGACTGATGATCAGGAGGTTGCAGGTTTGATCCCTGCCAGGTTGGCAACATTCTTTTGTGAAGATTGATCTTGAAATTTATTCTTTGGTCATTCGTTCCCTTCAAGAAGGGCAGTGAGTTTTCGGTGAAAAAAATGGCACAAGTACTGGTTAACTGCTTAGATGACTAAGCCTGCCCTTGAAAAAGTTTGGTTAGGTAAACTGACTGGCTTTACATTCAACGGGTTGACTGGACGGTAAAACCTCAACACAAACAAAACAAAAACTAGTTAAGGAGGAGTATTTCTGGGATATTTTTTTCTTATTTCTCAATAAAAACATGTTGCAGGTATTCAAGTGCTTGGTGAGATGCTTCTAATGAGTACCCACAACTGTCCATAAAAATGTGGATATTCGACATTAGATGAGGCACTTCTAATGAGTACCCACAACATGTTATCATGGAGAAATTATTACAGAATTATCAGCCAATACTCCTCCTTAACCCTAGTCCTGCTGAAGCTAGATATGTCCTGCCTTTGCAAACAGTGTAGATCCAGAACAGTGAAGAAGCCAACTGATCAGGATCTGCACTGTTTGTCATTTAGTATGTGAATTTTTATCAACAACCTGGATCAAGTGATCTGATTGGCTCAAAATTTGGATTGGGTGTGACATCTAAAGTTATTCAGCTTGACAAGGGTTAACAAGTCCTCTGATATAAAATCTTTTCAATGTTGAAAATTTTCTACAAAACTTCAAATATGTTTGACCTCTGTAATGGAGCTCAGATAATGAAGAGCATATTTTACACTTCGGGCATGTCTTTATGTATTGTGTTCATTTAGGTTTCACTACACCGGTAGAAATATTTTTCAAAGTTAGGATTGTATGCAGATGCCAAACATTGTAAATATCTCAGACATTGTTTGTCATGAAAACTTTATTAATAGAGTATCCAGATAAATATTTTTCTTATTTTTCATCAAAAACATGTTGTGGTAGTCATTAGAAGCACCTCAGTGAGGCACTTCTAATGAGTACCCATAACATGTTTTCTTGGAGAAATAAGTATAATATGAATACATGTACTCCCTTGTTGAAAAAAAAAAAAAACACCTTACTATATACTAGCAGATTCTGTTTGATGTGCAACGTGGGAAATAGTTCCTTATGCAAATAGTTAAGATCCAGATGAGGGTGTGCATCCGTGCAGTCTGATCTGGACATTCTCTGTGCATCAACATATATTACAGTATCCATTGACATTGTAAGTGGGCAACGAAGGCCCTTATCAGCCTGCGCAAATGCCCACAGATGGCATAAGGACCCTTTTCGTGCATTGATCGTCATTTAATATTCTTTCGGTTTTCCATAGAAAATAGGAATTGACATTTTATGCATAATGTTTCCTAAGGAGAAGAAATATAAGCTCTGTTTCCTTGGAAAAAAATTTAGAAAACTCCTGTTATAACCTTATATATTGGGACTGATAAACTTAGGACCCTTGATTATCCACAGAGTGTGCCCATAAAGATTCTTCAGACTGTGCAGATGCTTAGCCTGATCTGAATCTTCATTAGGAGGGCAGGTACATGCGTTTGGGTTGGGTTGAGCGGTTGTTATAACTTTCCTTCAACTTTCTCTGTGTACTTTTTAAACAACTTCCTCTCTGAAACTTTGTCTAGATTTTTTTGATATTTACACAGGGATATAATATGTGATATGTTTAGCCCTAGTCCTGCTGAACCTGGATATGCCTTGCCTTTGCAAACAGTTTAGGTCCAGATCAGTTGGCTTCTGAAGAAGCCAACTGATCTTGATCTGCGCTGTTTGTCATTAAGTATGTGAATTTGTATCAACAACCTGGATAAAGTAATCTGATTGGCTGAAAATTGGAAGTGGGTGTGGCATCTTACTTTATTCAGCATGACTAGGATTAATTTGTTATCATAGCTCCAGATAAGAGAAGTATCCAGGGCCCAGTTGTTCGAAGCTAACGACATCGTTAGTTAACGATTTGTTACAATTTACATCGAGTGATATGCAAATATGCTGAAATTTTTTGCTGAAAAAATGTGAGTAGCTTTTGCAGTACAAAAGCTACTCACATTTTTTCAGCAAAAAATATCAGAATATTGTATATTGAATCTGTTAAAACAGTTAACGAAATGACCCTTAACGAGCTCGTTCAGCTAACGATGCTTTGAACAAGCTCATTAAGCTAACGATGCTTTGAACAACTGGGCCCAGATATTTTTCTTATTTCTCCACGATAACTTGTCATGTGTACTCATTAGATGTGCTGAGTTGTTTCTAATGGTGAGTGCCCAGAATATATATTTTCATTTTCACGGGAAGTAAGAAAAATATCAATACTTTTTGAAAAGGGGCCTTATGGAGCTTAGTGTTGTATAAAGTCTTAGTTGAGATTATGAACGAATGTGTAAAATATTATGGACAAATGATGTATAAAAGGGGGCGAAACTTAAATATTTGTAATTAAGTGCTTTCATCACTTTGTATACCAAAGTGTCATCTCCAGAGAAGACACTTTGTAACCGAAAAGTAGTAATACGTTTCTTATTACTCCACAAAAACATATGTTATTGATATGTCTCATTGATATGTCTCATTGAGGCACTTCTAATGAGTACCCACAGCATATGTTTTCATGGAGAAATGAGAAATAATTACCTTGATACTCCTTCAGTCTGGAGCTATTCTGATAGCTTAAATCTTGTCATGCTGAATAAATTAAGATACCACACCCAGTTGTGTAAGCTAACGATGCTTTGAACTGCTGGCTGAAGACTGGGTTCTATTAGATCTACTGCCAAAATGTTGTACATGCATTATGTTTAAGTGCCCTGTCAATGAGATTTCATTCATTTTGAGGTGATGATAAAGTGACAATAAATTGTTTGCACATGGGAACAGCATAGTAATATTTGAGCAGGACTTGAATGCATAACTGCAAAAGTTGCAGGTGAGCTTTGAAATATTTCAGTTAAAAAAAGATCAAGCTCCAAGTTTGAGCAGTGAGGCAGCTCTAATGAGAAGCCATACATCAGGAAAACATGCCTATATAATACTGACCCCCTTAAACCCCACTTTTATATAGTAAAACTGGGGTTTACAGGGGTATACATTATTTTTTCTTATTTCTGCTCAAAAACATAGATTGTGGGTACTTGTTAGAACTGCCCTATTGACTCCAATCTGGGGGCGCAAGTTGAGTCCCAGCGCAGCCACACAACTGGAGGTTGATCATGTAATCATTTCATTGGTCATTCCCCCCTTTCTGCTCATTCAAGAAGGGCAATTGTCAGTTACTGGTGAAAGTATATGCACAAGTACTGGTTAGTCACTTAGAGATCTGGAGAGGACTATAAGCTTGCCCTGGAATAGTGTGAGTAGGTAAACCGACTGGCTCAACATGACCTTAACAGTGTTTACTAAGTAGTAAAACTCGAAACCAAACAATTTTACTTCTCTTTTTGGAGCAGTTTGATCAGGGTCTACACTGTTGGCTCCAGCATACTTCAGTGTTTTAGGTGTGTACTTTTACTGTAATGTCAATGACCAAGGTCAGTGTATGGGTGCAGCTACTGAAGCTGATTTTTTGGCATACCAAAAGATGGTCTCTGTGAAATATATAAGGACCTTTTGCCCTCAGGGTCTTGCAAAATTTTCTGTTGGTTGGCTGAGCTCGGCTTCCTGTTTATGTATTAAAGGTACTTCATTTTCATACACTGTGCAGTGTTCTTTGGAGTATTTGAGAGAAGAAATGTGATATCTAGTTTGTGAAAAGTGAAATATTATTTTTGTATATATTTATAGTCTGTAGAAGTTATTGAAGATGTAAAATGTATGAGTTAGTTGAAGCTCTGTCTTCCTATTTGCTTTGTTGTAATGGAAGTTGATATAAGATAAAAGTTCAGTAAAATCTGGTCAGTAAATCTTAATTTCTGGACAGAAAACCCTATGTAATTTTAGTAAATAGTTTTGCAAATGGCTGCATTTACGGTAAATGCCCTAAAATTACAAACACTTTGTGGTATATTTTTTTTGTCGAAATATTTTTGCTTATGCACTTATTTCACAATACTTGATGGAAAGGTAAACAGTGCAGACCCTCATCAGACTCTCCTTCAAGAGCCATCTAATCTAGGTCTCCACAGTTTGCATATGCCATTTTATAAGACTACACCACAACCTCTTTATAACACTATTGTTGGGGTCCGTAGCATAAGCCCTGTTAGTTAAACAACTGTGTTATATCCAAACAAAAATGTATAGATTATATTGAAAAATGACCATTTATGGTCATTTTTCAATATAATTTATATATTTTTGGGATCCATCTTTGAACCGTGTTATATCCAAAACCATGTTATAAAGAACAGTGTTATAAAGAGGTTTTTAGTGTAATTGGTGTACAAACTTTTTGGACATTTACTGTAAATTATTTCCCTATGCAAATTTGATTACTTTTGTTTGCTTGCTTGGTTAGGAGAGACAAAAGATTCAGGTTTGGGGAGAAAGTTATTTACTGATCTGACATGTAGTGCCAGGCAAGACACTTTAATCAACGAAAAAATATTGATATTTTTCTTATTTCTGCACATAAACATATGTTGGGGACACTCATTAGAAACATGGGTACAATGAAAACATTGTGAGTACAACAAAACCATGTCTTGTGGGTACAATTACAACATGTTATGGGTGCTCAGAAGTGCCACCATGAGGCAGTTCTAATGAGTACCCACATATTTTCATGCAGAACTAATAATAAAAAAACCTAATACTCCTTATCTGGATCTATGCTGATGTTAACATCCATTCAACAGTAATTGTCATTTTAATCGCCAATCTCAATTGCAGCAGACAACATTTCGATTTGTTTTTTGCTTTTTTTTTGTATTTTGTTGTTGTTTTTTTCAGAGAAAACGAGTCAACATATGTGAGTTGCCTGCTAAGCAGATGATTCACATGAAATGGCAACTTATTTTCTGTGAAAAATGAAAAAAAAAATAAAAGAAAATTCATAAAATGTCGTCTGCTACAAATTTTGTTTGGAGCTTTAAGGCTTAAGACTTTGATGCAAATGACCATCATGGATTGACATGTCATTATTCCCTAGCTCATTATCATTAAGGCTTAAGACATTTCAGAATAAGGATAATTTGTTAACCAGATATTAGCTCTGCAGTAATTCAGCCTGGAGTTGAATATTTCACACTGTTAGAATGTAGAAAAGCTACTGTGTTCCCATTCATTCAGAAAGGCTGTGCTACAGAACTGTAATTACCCTAAATATTGGGACATTTTATCTCCTTAACATACTTGTCCTAGCCTGTGAATAACTCATTATACAGGGAACCCTCGTTACAATGACAGCATTTGTTCCTAAAGACGTTGCTATCAAAATGAATTTGCTGTTATACAGAATATTTAATGAGCAGATTGATATGTTAGAAAGGTCTTGTTGTGTTATTTCCTCATAGAACATATGTTTTGGATATTTGTTAGAATTGCCTTACTGAGGCAATTCTAACAAATATCCAAAACATACGTTTCTCTAAAGCATTAAATACAATATTTTTGCAGAATTTGTGACTAATTGTCAGCTCAAGCGAAGGTTTCGTGACAGTCAAATTGTCATTATAACGAATTTAGCCGTTTTATCGAGTGTCGGTATAAAGAAGATTGTCTGTACAGCCTGTTGAGATGTCTAAAAAAAAATGCTGGATGAGTGACATACAGTGATCAGATGCCACATTCTGCAGCATCTTACATGGGTTTACACCGTTTTCTTAGGCCAGTCTGTCCCACTACTTAGGAGTTATCATGGTGCTTGTTTATAGATGAATACTCCTTATTTTTACTTAGGGCCCAGTTGTTCAAAACTAACGATGGAGTTAGTCAACGTATCGTTAAAACTTTTATCATTAAATATAGCATATACACTTATATTTTTGCTGAAAAAATGTGAGTAGCTTTTGCATTTGCAAAAGCTACTCACATTTTTTCAGCAAAAATACTTGTGAATTAGATACCTGTACTTACTAGAACAGTTAATATTTTGACCACTAACGACACCATTAAGCTAACAATGCTTTGAACAACTGGACCCAGATGTCACATTTTGCATTCTATTCTACACTGTGTGCTTAGGCTTTTCTGTACCATTACTATGGTCAAATACGGTAGTCACTGCCACTTTTATAACCCATTGTAGACTGAATAGACTTTCCCACACTATATATTGGAAGAGTCCAGTTTCAATTTTAGGTCTACACTGCTTGCCATACATACAGCATTATTTTAGAGACATCAGTAAAATGGACTATTTAAATTTTAGGACAAGTATGGTAAGTAGATAAGGTGTTCCCATACTTAAGATTATTATGGTTCTCTCAGTAAAGGTGCCTCAGTGAGGCAGTCCCTTCAGAGACGTGCACCCAGCAAAGATTAAAATTAGCCTGCACATTTGCACAGTCTGATCAGAAACTTCTCGGGCGCATTTTGGATATATTGTGATGCAAAGTTTCTCCATAGGGAAAACCATAATTGCTCAGATTGAGCGGACACACAGACCGATTTGGGTGTGTTTGACACATGATACATGTTTTCTTATGTTCGGCTCATTTACTATGTATCATAGCTTCAGACGAGGTTATAATACTGACCACGTTATAGGCAGATTCAGCAGACGACAAACTGATGTTTTTTTCTTGTTTTTCCAAGAAAATAGGATCCGATACTTCATGGAAATTAGGAGAGAATTTGCATGAAGTGCCAAATCCTATTTTCTAGGAAGAATACTTCAAAATGTCTTGTGCTGTGAAATTTTTACTCAGCATGCAAAGTGTTGTGGTAATTATTTGGGGATGTTTTCACTAAAACATTGCTTGAGTGATGTGGTTCCAATGGATTCCATGTTCTGATGCAAGAATCACAAAAATGATCAGATATTCCCCTTTTTACCTGGACCTATGATCAGAGTTTATATTATTTATGTGGATTTAACAATAAAGAAATACAGAAACTAGTCATTCACATTAACCAAAATTAACTTTTAAGGGCTAATCATAGCTGCAGCAGACATTTTCATTTTTTTTTTCCTTTTTATTTTTCAAGAAAATTAACATGAAATGTCAACTAATTTTCTCTGAAAAAAAAATAAGAAAAGAAAAAAATAAAATGTTGTCTAATACAAATTTTGCATTATGCACAGGAGGAAATAAGGGTGACAGTGATGGAAAATGTACCTTTAGAAATGTGTACTAAGTTAAGACCTAAATCAGCGGGCACATCCATGCAGTTTGATTGAGGTTTGGTTAGACAAAATATTAGTTTCAGAGACAAGAAAGACTGCATGGAGGTGCAAGCTGCTCTGAGTCATACATATCAGAAGGTACATTTTCTCATGGTTGGTCTTTAGATTTTCAGTGCTAGTACACTACAACCTCTTTATAACACAGTTCGTTATAACACGGTTTTGGATATAACACGGTACAAAGATCCCAGAAATGTATAGATTATATTGAAAAATGACCATAAATGGTCATTTTTCAATATAATCTATACATGTTTGTTTGGTTATAACACGGTTGTTTAACTAACACGGTTTATGCTATGGACCCAAACAATAGTGTTATAAAGAGGTCGTGGTGTATGTATAACATGAGTAGCTTTTCCTCCAAATAATCCTGTGTGTCATGTTTTTTGTCCCTCAAGTTGAAGCCACCTTATGCTTCCCTTCCATGCTGTCTAATCAGGGTTTAGAATATAGCTCCAGATAAGTGAAGATATTGTTTAAATATTTTTCTTATTTCTGCAAAACATGTTACGGGTACTCTGTAGAAGCACCTTACTGAGGCATTTTAACCCTTAAAATGCTAAGAAAACCTGCATCTGAAAATGCTGTCTGTTTATGTTGTCTGCTGAATATTGCAAACTTTTCAAACCTATCTTTGCATACAGGCAAACAGTGTGGATCCTAATCAGACTAGGGGCAGTCTGATCTGGGTCCTGACTGTTTGCAAAAGTGACTTTTAAAATCACAAGCAGATGACAATTGTTGTGATTGGTAGTTTAAGGACTAATAAGTACTACAACCAATGTTTTCATGCAGAAATAAGAAAAAAAATATTCGTACTAGATTGAAAAGAAGCATGCTATCTGGAGCTATGTCAAATATTTGTTAGTATGTGATCTTAAATAGTCTGTGGTTCAATAATGTAGACTTTGTTCAGACTGCAAATGCACATGCTCGTATGAGCCACAACCTCGGAAAATGTGTCGTCTGATATGTACCGTGTGAAGACTTGGATCATCCTACTCATCACGGCAGTGTGGTTGGTGTCCATTTGAAGAAACCTGGGGTCCTTTGCTAGCTAAGGAGCACGGAGTGAAGACTGATTAGACTGGATAGATGTACATACTGATCTCAGTCTTTGCCGAGTATGTATCCAAAAGTTCATTTTCCCTTGTTGTCGCTCATCTAATTCTACACCGGTGACAGCATGAGGTGTCTAGTATAATAGATTAACCCTTGTCATGCTGAATATATTAAGATGCCATGCCCACTTCTAATTTTCAGGCAGTCAGTTTGATTGATCCAGATTAATGATATAAATTCACATACTGAATGGCAAATAGTGCAGATCCAGATCAGTTGGCTTCTTAACAAGCCAACTGATCTGGATCTACACTGTTTGCAAAGGCAGGGTACAGCGGGTTACAGCAGGACTAGGGTTAATAAGAGTTTTGCTTTATGTATATGTGTATTGTCCACTTCCTACTTGTAATGTTCATTCCAAATCATTTGTTGATCATCATGAAAACATTGGTATATTTCATAATAAAATAATAGAAACCAAAAAGATCTGGTAACATATTTTCTCATTTGTTAGTTCTCCTGAGCTCAAAGGCTCGGGATGGACTATTGTGATCACCAGCTGTTCGACTCACAATGGTTCTCTCAACCGCAGGGCCTGGCCCCCGAGGTTAAAATCTTTTTTCATGGTCAACCCAGCTGAGAGCATGGAAGTTTTAATGCTAATAAATCTCAAATTAATAACAATTGCAAATTCTTTCTTGCTAACATAGCTGAGTATGAAAATTTCTTTCCTGATAAATATGAAAATGCCAAATTAGCAGAGAAAATTCATGCTCAGCAAAGCGGAGCTCGAAAAAAGTTTTATAACCTCGGGAGCCAGTTTCCACCAAATTTCATGGGCAGATTTCTGTTGAAGAGGGGATTGAAAGTTTGTTCAAATGATCATGGTCATTAATGATACTTTGGTCTTGAACTGTTTTTTCTGCTTCACTGACTATATTTTAGTGTTAGGTTTTCAAGTTTTTTTAATATCTTGGAAAAGTCAAGTTCCACTTAACCTTTACCACTCTCTGGGCTAATTCAGCAGATGACAAATTGGTAATATTTTTCTTATTTTTTCCAGAAAACAGGAATTGACATTTCATGCAAATTGTCTCCAATGGAGACAATTTGCATGACATGTCAAATCCTGTTTTCTGGAAAAAATAGGGAAAATATTTCAAAATGTCGTCTGCTGAAAATTTTACCCAGAGTGCTTAGCATTAAGTTGTGCTCACTGATGTATACAGCCCTGCAAGGTACATGTACATTGCTGTCTTTAATGAAGTCTCAATAAAACTGAGATTGTAATTTCTTCCCGGGGAAGGAAACAAATGACAAATAAGACTTTGATAGCACTTTTCTGCTGAATTTATTAATTAGCACTTTCCATGCATTCATAAATACTTAACAAAGGTATATTCAGATAATCAATCTTAAATATAAATCTGGGCCCGGTTGTTCAAAGCGTCGTTAGCTTAACGAGCGCGTTAAGGGTCATTTCGTTAACTGTTTTAGCAGATTCAATTTACAATATTCTGATATTTTTTGCTGAAAAAATGTGAGTAGCTTTTGCACTGCAAAAGCTGCAAAAGCTACTCACATTTTTTCAGCAAAGAATTTCAGCATATTTGCGTATCACTCAATGTAAATTTTAACAAATCATTAACTAACGATGTCGTTAGCTTTGAACAACTGGGCCCTGGAAGGAATGAGGAGCATCCAAATCAGTTAAACTGTAAGTGCCAATCAGTGGCAGCAGATGACATTCTAAAATACTTCTTTCATTACTCACGAGACAATAAGGCCTGACATTTTATGTGGATCATCTGCTAGGTAGGCAGACAATTCACACAAAATTTCCAATCTTATTTTTTTCTTAAAAAAAAAAAAAAAAAGAGAGAAATATACAAATGTATCTGTTACAATTCTGCTTGATGCTTTTAGAGTTAAGATATTGGCATCCTTTTCTATGAATTACTGCCCAAATTATTTTTTTTTGTCACAGATTATCTTAACCCTTGTCCTGCTGAATAAATTAAGATGCCACGCCAGTTTCTGATTTTCAGCCAATCAGATTACTTGATCCAGATTGTTGATATAAATTCACATACTCAATGGCAAACAGTGCAGATCCAGATCAGTTGGCTTCTTCAGAAGCCAACTGATCTAGATCTACACTGTTTGCAAAGGCAGGACATATCCGGGTTCAGCAGGACAAGGGTTAATAAAGCCATTTGGCCATTTTGTACCAAAAGACTATCGAGTAAGGATCCTTTCCTCATGGCACAGCTTGATTACTTCTTGAACATTATTTACAGCTTGAAGTGAAACTGAAACTCCTCCAAGGGAGATCACTTACCTTTTACCACCCTTTAAGAAAAGGGAGACAAAAAAACTTGCAGCTTAGAGTGCTCTCTCTCTAAAGTGCATCCAATCACCTTAATTTTTAATCCATAACTATATCTCAAACTGACAGAAACAGTAAAAGCAATCTTATTTAAGGTGAACAGATACACCTGCTAGTTCTTTCATCATTATGTACAAGGGAAACATCTTTTAGGACATCCTGTTTTTTTGCATAACAAGACCCTTCTGAAGAAGGATGTAAAGAAAAGAATTTGCTCCTTTCCTTTTAGAGTAGACCCATTTATAGAAGGGAGACAAATATATTTTTGACAGTTGTCTCCCTTGAAAGAGTATCCAGTTGCCTTAAGCTGCATGGGAATATTACTTTTCAGTAACAGTATAATCCAATATTAAGATTTCTGTTATCTTCAGGAACAACACAGATTCTGCTATCCAGCTAGTCCTTCAGTTCTTGTAAAAACATCTATTTTCTAAAATGGTACACAATGACAGAGGGCCTAAACACAAACAAGCAGGGATTCTGGAAAAATACCTTAATCAAAATTATGTGTATAGGTAAGGCTCAAGGTCTGTGGGTCACAACACGAGATAATATACCTTATGCTCTGTCTAGTAAAGGTTCAGGGTCCAGTTGTTCAAAGCTAACGACATCGTTAGTTAACGATTTGTTAAAATTTACATCGAGTGATACACAAATATGTTGAAATTTTTTGCTGAAAAAATGTGAGTAGCTTTTGCAGTGCAAAAGCTACTCATATTTTTTCAGCAAAAAATATCAGAATATTGTAAATTGAATCCGCTAAAACAGTTAACAAAATGACCCTTAACGAGCTCGTTAAGCTAACGACGCTTTGAACAACCGGGCCCAGATCAGCCTGCACAAATCTGGCAGTATCAAAAGGGAAAAAAACTTCTGGAGAGACAACTTAACTCTTTCCCCGCTAGTGGCAACTGATAACCTTTGCAAATAGTTTGGACCCAGATCAGGCCAGACAAAACTTGGACCTGATTTGGATCCAAACTGTTTGACACTGATGGTATTCCTGAAAGATTTTATTGAAAAGTTAATTTTAAAAAAAATCCAGACAACAAAAAAGCATGCAAAATTACCCAGCATGCAAAGAGTTAAAATTGATTTTACCTCAGTTCTGAAAACGTCTACTCTAAAAGAAAATAATTTGCTTCCACTTTTCTTTAAGAGCAGACCCCTTTCAGATGGGACTTGTGCAGGAAAGCAAATATAAGTCCCAAAAGTTTCCTTCCTTTTGAACAATACCAGAAAATTTACCAAGTCCCCTTAACCCATTGTAGTCAGGAGACCCGTAAAAGCGTAAGTGGCAAACAGTGCAGATCCAGATCAGACACCGCATTCTGCAGCGTCTGATCAGGGTCTTCTTTGTTTGCGAATACTTCAGCCATTTTTCTCTAGGAATATGTACATCTCATAGCCGAGTGTACCTAAAATTGAAATTGGACTCTTCCAATATATAGTGTGGGAGAGTCTATTCAGTCTACAACATTATTTGAATGCTCAGGTTTCTTGCGCCTTTGCTGCTTACATCGATGTTAAGGTATCTTGCCAGAATCCCTGCCTCAGTTATGACACAATATGATTCATTGTTCTGTCTTCCATTCTGTGTCTCTAGATGTGACAGTCAACAGTTGTTGTGTAATTGCAGTTAGAGTGCTGACAAGGCTTCTACACCAGGAAGTAATTTACCTAAAACAAACAAAGTACATCATGAAATTGTTTTGTATATGCGTACTGTATTTATATATATAAAAAAAAATTATGGAAATCTTAACTCCAATTCCTAACTGTATCTATCCTAAAAGTTCAACATGTTCATTTGACTATTTGGTGATGTTAAAAAGTGCTGATAGATTGGCAAACAGTGTAGACCCAGATCAGACTGACCCTTAGGAACAGTCTGATCTGGGTCTACACTCTTTACCCAGCCCAGTTTGTCAGAAAATGAAAGGGTTTTGACAGTATGGTTTCAAATCTGCTTTCAACAGGAGGTCCTCATAATGACAGAGCAGCTAAAAAGCGAAACACACACCTAAAAACATAAGTATCAGGATGAAAAGAAATCTCATCTGAGAGGTCCACGTGTGCCTGAATTGCACATGTCTGATCACCAATGTGTAACTCTCAGGAAAGGAATATATATCAGCGAGACAAAATTTTTATGGTCATGGCAATCTCTGGTTAATATTTCAATCATTTCATTTCTTGTGAATTTCAGAAAAATAACTGCCAACTGTGATTTTAAGTGAATTCTATGATTTTATATATGTACACCCAGAGGACAAAATCTTGATTGAAATAAAGGCCTTAGTCGATTGTAAATATTTTCCAAAATCATTTTATACAGATTTTATTTTTGCTTTTTTTCTGCATGTATATTGTACAGGTGCAGATTCAGACAACCCTCAGGAGACAAATGACCATAGATATTATTTTATGATCAATCTCTGTGGAAGTTGTTTAGCAGGCTAAGATTCAGTTGCAACCCCTGGATCATGCCACTGACTGTGCTATGGAGCCCCGCTCGATCATACGTAAGTTTCTTCTGTTAGCGTTTATACATTTTGAGAGAATGACTTTCCAATATGATATGGCTCGCATCTAAAACTAGTCTTACCCTCTAATAATTCCAGACTAGCGCCACCTCCAGTGCTAACATGGCTGACTTTGTCTTCTGTTCCGTATTTGGCAGCACACGTTGCTGTATCACCACCGCCTGTAAATATAACAGTCTTCTTAAATCTAACAGCAAAGTTGAGCCCTGGATATTCAGATGAGCTGAATCATCAGGATCACCACTGTTTACCATTCTGTTATTGATTGTTCACTGATACCCGTTGTCCAAATTCAAAGATGGAAGTATCCAATTCAGAAATTTGAGGTGGAGATATAAGCTGAAGGAACACATTTGTCTACACATGAACAACTGCATATTTGAGGCAAGGGTCAATGATTTTCCCTGCACAAGGGTTGATTAAAACAAAAAATGTCAACAAGCAGTGCTTGTTACATAAACCCCACAAGGTAATGACTGCCTTCTAATAAATTAATTAGCAAGATAAGAAGCAGAAACCAAAATGTTAAGGGCATACGGATGAACAGACAACATGAAAACAGTATACTCAGCCCCACAAACTCGGTATGCAGTAGGTATAACAATTGCAGACAATGGCTAAAGCTAACATTTCTTCTGACAGCTAAACCAAAATTGGTCTTAATATCCTGTAGTATTAGTAACTGTTGATGTTTGAGTTGGAATTTAACGACATTTCAACCCTTGTGGGTCATTTTATGTCGCCTCCCAGAGAAAAGGAGAAAAGAGATAGAAGAGATAGTAGAGGAGATGAAAGAGAGGGCCAGTGAAGAAAGAGGAACAGGAATGAAAGTGAAGAAACAGAAGAAACAACTAGAGCTGGTGTTTGTAAAACACTATGCCCCCAACTGCCTGACTCTAACACTGTTTGACTCCAACACTGCTTAGCCATGACAGTAACAACAGTACAAATATATGATTTCAATGTTATTTTATCAAAGGGAAATAACTCTAAAATAGGAGATGATTGGGATAAGAAAAAAATACGGATCACCTATTTTTTCAAGAGGAATCAAAACATGAAATTTCAAAACATTAGCATACATGGTTCTAAACTTATGCTATACACAATAAAGCAACGACATTAAATGGCCCGAAATTGCGAAGGGCCATAACTCCAACATTTCATTTAATTGGTTCAAAATTTATTCAGGTGATCTCCTCCTCAATCCCAATCAGTATACCAAATATCATGGCTCTAGCTTAAATACTTTTTGAGATATCTTGCTGAAAAAGTCAAAATGCCTAGAACTACAAAGGGCCATAACTACATCAATTTTTCATGGAATTCCCTAAAAAACAAACCAGGTAATCTCCACATCATCCCCAATCAGCATATAATATTTCAAGACCCTAGCTTAAGTGCTTTTCGAGAAATCTTGCTGACAAGGTCAAAATGAGCAGAACTGCAAAGGGCCGTAACTTTATCAATATTTTCATGGAATTCTCTCAAAATATAATCGGGTAATGTACACATCATTCCCACTCACTGTATCGAATTTCAAGAACCCAGCTTAAATACTTTTCAAGATATCTTGCTCACAAGATTTAATTCTTATTTTTTTCAAAGGGGCATAACTTTAAATAAACATGCTAGACAAGAAACAAAATATGGGTCGGCTATTTTTTCATTGGGGACCCAAATATAAAATTTCAAAACCCTAGCGTGCAGGGTTCTTAAGATATGGCATGCACAAAAAAAAGCTTGATGAACGGACAAACAGTCGGATGGACAAATGAAGGCAAAATAATATGCCCCATCAATTTCATTCGAAACTGGGGGCATAATCAGGTCATCTACTCATCGCTACCAATCTATTCATCAAGTTTCAAGGCTCCAGCTTCAATAGTTTTTGAGATATTTTGTTCACAAGGGAAACCTGCCCAAATTTACAAAGGGCCATTTCTTATGAAATATTTTTCAGAATTTACAAAAAAATTAATCAGGTCATCTACTCATCATTACCAATCAATTCACCAAGTTTCAAGTCTCTAGCTCTAATAGTTTTTGAGATATTTTGCTGACAAGATAAAAATGCCCAAAATAACAAAGGGGCATAACTCAAGAAGTATATTTCAAAATTTCTTCAAAAGTTAATCAGGATGTCTACTCATCACTACCAGTCTATTCATCAAGTGTCAAGGCTCTAGTTCCAACAGTTTTTGAGATATTTTGCTGACAAGGTAAAATTGCCCAAAATTACAAAGGGCCATAACTCATGAAGTTTTTTTCAGAATTTCTTCAAAAATTAATCAGGTCATCTACTCGTCACTACAAATCCATTTACTAAGTTTCAAGGCTCTAGCTCTAACAGTTTTTGAGATATTTTGCTGACAAGATAAAAATGCCTAAAATTACAAAGGGGCATAACTCAAGAAGTATATTTCAAAATTTCTTCAAAAGTTTATCAGGTTGTCTACTCATCACTACCAGTCTATTCATCAAGTTTCAAGGCTCTAGCTTCAATAGTTTTTGAGATATTTTGCTGACAAGTTAAAAATGCCCTAAATTACAAAGGGCCATAACTCATGAAGTGTTTTTCAGAATTTCTTCAAAAGTTAATCAGGTCATCTACACATCACTACAAATCCATTTACTAAGTTTCAAGGCTCAAGCTCTAACAGTTTTTGAGATATTTTGCTGACAAGGTAAAAATGCCCAAAATTACAAAGGGCCATAACTCAAAAGGCATTTTTCAAAATTTCTTCAAAAGTTAATCAGGTTGTCTACTCATCACTACCAGTCTATTCATTAAGTTTCAAGGCTCTAGCTCCAACGGTTTTTGAGATATTTTGCTGACAAGATAAAAATGCCCAAAATTACAAAGGGCCATAACTCATGAAGTATTTTTCAGAATTTCTTCAAAAGTTAATCAGGTCATCTACTTATCACTACAAATCCATTTACTAAGTTTCAAGGCTCTAGCTCTAACAGTTTTTGAGATATTTTGCTGACAAGGTAAAATTGCCCAAAATTACAAAGGGCCATAACTCATGAAGTATTTTTCAGAATTTCTTCAAAAATTAATCAGGTCATCTACTCGTCACTACAAATCCATTTACTAAGTTTCAAGGCTCTAGCTCTAACAGTTTTTGAGATATTTTGCTGACAAGATAAAAATGCCTAAAATTACAAAGGGCCATAACTCAAGAAGTATTTTTCAAAATTTCTTCAAAAGTTAATCAGGTTGTCTACTCATCACTACCAGTCTATTCATCAAGTTTCAAGGCTCTAGCTTTAATAGTTTTTGAGATATTTTGCTGACAAGATTGTATCCATATTTTTTCAAAGGGCCATAACTCAGAAAAGGGGCATAATCCTGTCAAGAAAAAAAATACGTGTCAGCTATTTTTTCATGAGGAATCCATACATGAAATTTCAAAACAGTAGCATTCACGGTTTTAAAGTTATGCTATGCATCAAAAAGCGTGACGAACGGACGGACGGACGGACGAACAACCCAGAAGCAATATGCCCCTCCAACTTCTTTGAAGTTGGGGGCATAAAAACATCCCCCTCTACCCTTACCTGCTACAAGGATAGCAGGCCTTGCCCAGCTGAAACCCAATATCAGTTGGACGCCCAGGTGACGTAAGATAAATGACACCTTTGCACCACCCAACCACCACCGAAACTGTTGATGTACCATAAAATCTGTGATGGTTTCCTTTTTCTTTTCTTTTTTCCAAGAAAATAGGGTTCAACATTTCATGTGAATTACTTATCACCTCCTGTGAAGATGGTTCACCTAAATAGTCAAAATGCCATGTCTATTTGATAATGTTCTATTTTCTCAGAAAAAAAAATAAAGAAAGTTATAAGTGTTGACTTTTAAAATTTTAAGGTTTACATGTGGCTACAATTTTTCCCTCACCCTAACAACCAGTAACATGTATCTATAGTGTTCAAAATATAAAAACAAAATGTACACTAGATGAGTGAAACCTCAAGTACCAAGAATGATAAAATGTCTCACCAATAATTGTTGTTGCACCATTTTGCGTTGCCATGACAACAGCATCCATTACTGCCTTTGTTCCAGCTGCAAAGTTCTTGAATTCAAACACACCTGGAGGTCTGTAATGTAAACAAAGTGTATGACTTCTACATTTGCAGGGCCCAGTTGATCAAAGCTAACGACATAGTTAGTTAACGATTCGTTAAAATTTACATCGAGCGAAACGCAAATATGCTGAAATTTTTTGCTGAAAAAATGTGAGTAGGTTTTGCAATGCAAAAGCTACTCACATTTTTTTCAGCAAAAAATATCAGACTATTGTATATTGAATCTGCTAAAACTGTTAACAAAATGACCCTTAACGAGCTTGTTAAGCTAACGACGCTTTGAACAACCAGGCCCAGAATGTTAATAGCAAGCATATTCTATAATAGCATGGCCCTTAAACCTTTCATGGCAAGCTAGCACAGACTTGATGGTAAAATGTTATTTCAAACCATAAAATACTGACATTTCTTATTTTTTTTCAAGAAATAATGTAAGTATAGCTCTAGATAGGAGGAAGTATCAGGTAAATATTTTCCTTATTTCTCCATGCAAACATATCTTGTGGGTACTCATTAGAATTTCAATGAGGTGCTTCTAATGTGTACCCATAACATATATTTTCATGGAGAAATAAGAAAAATATCGATATTTTAGCTGAAAAAGCCTCTTGCCTGGAGCTGTGTGGAAGTATTCATTAGAATCATCTTTTAGGCATAACAATGTAAGTCTTCTTGAGAAAATGAGTACAGGAAAAGGTTTTTCTCCAGGACCGTGATAATTTGCCCATAAAAAATATCTACTGGTACTTTATAAATGTTTTTGCAGTATAAAGAAAACAGATGGAAATAATTCATAGCGCTTGACAAAAGGGATATCCATACAATTATATTTTTCCTACAAAAACATGTGGGTACTCATTAGAACACCTCAAAGAGGTGTTTTGAATACACATTAGAAGTGCCTCAGAAGCACCTCAAAGAAACTGAAGCACTTCTAATGTGCACTCAGAACACAGGTTTTTGTGCAGAAAGAAAATATCAACAGTTTTTTGGTAGAAAAAAATCACTTTTATCTGGAGCTATGGAGTATTCTTATATATAGCACAGGAATTCTAATTAGTCAATGATAAAATGAGTCTTACCCATTCCAAACAATAGTTTTTGCCAGACTAATAGCTGCAGTAAATTCTTTAACTGATTCTGGACCAACATCTAAACCCTGAAATTTGAAAAATTCAACAAGAAAAATCATTAAGCATGGCCCTGCTAGATAAAGTCATGGACGGACGGGCAATACGAAAAGAGTAATCCCCACTACCATCAAATACAGTATAAATACAGGTTTGAAACACAGTTTGGAGGGGCTATAATGACTTTAAAATTACCAACTGTGGTAAAACCTTTAACAGAATCTGAATGCATATCTAAACTCTAAAATACGAAATATCAGGTTCACTTTTATTTTTCATTTGGTCCAGTAACCTTTATAAATTTTAGGCCACACATAATACACAAGCAACAAATGTAAAGCCAAGAATCCTAAATACTTCTCTATGTATCAACATTTGGTCATATAAAACTAATTTCGTACATTTTCTTGAATGCTAGTCACCATGTAAATATATGGCTACATAGCAAAACCGGGTCAAATCCACTGATGCACAACTATAAAAGAAATGTGGTGGTACCTCCAGCAACTTTCTGGAATAAGCTGGTAAAAAGAGGGATTCTTTGGAAGCAAAAAACTAATCTTGTATTAAAACATTCATGTCAAGCTTCATGAAAGATGCTGGTTGAAGTATTCATAACTGTTAACAGACATACCTCATTCCACATCCTCTTCTGGGCCCACTTGTTCAAAACTAACGATGTCGTTAGTTAACGATTCGTTAAAATTTACACCGAGTGATACGCAAATATGCTGAGATTTTTTGCTGAAAAAATGTGCAAAAGCTACTCACATTTTTTCAGCAAAAAATATCAGAATATTGTATATTGAATCCGCTAAAACAGTGAACGAAATGACCCTTAATGAGCTTGTTAAGCTAACGACGCTTTGAACAACTGGGCCCTGGTCTTGAAAAGTGGTAAATAATACCACTCATTCTTAATAGGGTTATTTTTTTTTTTTTTTTTTGAACCAAAAATTCTTGATATTTCTCCACAAAGAGATACGTTGTGGATACTCATTAATGCACCTTGACAGTGGGCTTCTAATGAGTAATTATGTTTTGGTTTTTTTTTTGAGAGAGAAAAATATTTATGTGAATACCCCCACTTATCTGGGGCTTTAATTTGTTACCAGCTAATTTTCTCTATAACTGACTCAAAACTTAAATGAGACACAGTGAGAAAATTTACCTTTTGACATGCTTATCCAGCAAAGACTTTGATCAGCCTGCATGTCCAAACAGTTTGACCAAAATCTTCACAGGGCACTCACTAAAAGAATTCAAGGCTCCTTCAGGCAGACACAAAAGACTGATTAAACCCCACCGATGAATTATCTTACGTTGCAGCTCAAATAAACATATTAAAGGCTCCATATTCCTCCAAGAAAGGTTTAATAAATTGGTATATGGTATTAATACAATCATAAAACGTGGCGTCTGAAAGCCTGTAAAATTTCAGTTAGTCTCTCGTTTCTGTAGTGGATCAAAAATGAAATGATTTTTTTATCGTATCTATGAATTAATGTTGGCAACATTAGTTCAGAGATACGATAAAAAATCATTTCATTTCAAGAATGAGAGACTAACTGAAATTTTACAGACTGTCAGGTGCCACATTTTATGACTGTATTAGTACCATATATCAATTTATTAAGCTTTTCTTGGATGATAAAATGCCTATTTCTGAGGAATAGGGAGTCTTTAAACCATGGTTATAATAAAAAAAAAAACATATAAAAAATAACTAGACACCTTTCTACTGGAAAAGGACCAGTCCAAAGAGTAAAGATGGAATAATCCACTCAGAGTAAATGGGTTAAAACAAAATTTACCAGAGAACCAGCTGGAATTCCTGATGAAACTGTAGCCTGACCAACTTTAGCATCTTCAGCAAATTTGTCTCCTGTTACAAAGTCTGATGGAAGATGGATTTTAACATTTTTTTCTTCTGCTTTTTTCATTAAATTGTTGATGATCTTTGATCCTTCTTCATCGTAGAGTGAATTACCAATCTAAAATTAGAAGAAAAACTATTTGCATTTTCTGTAGAAACAAACCCTTCTGTGATTGGTGGACTGATACCTCAGTTCACTTATGAAAGTACTCATGCTGACACCAATATCTTACAACTGTAGCAGATATTTGAATCCTTACTGTAATGCATTTTAGCAACTTTCACATTGATCAACTATCAAGAACTGAGTACAGTAAAACCTGTGTAAGAGAACTACCTTCGAGACTGACTTTAAATAGTGGTTGATGTGGAAAGAAAAAGTTGTCTGTCTTATAAAGGTACATGTTATGTAATGTACCGTTATAAGACAACCATCTTTCCACATCAACCAATAAGGTCAATTTCAAAAGTGGCTGTCTTACACAGGTTTTACTGTACTCCTGAATATTGTACTACAGCTCTAGATAAGTGTTTTTTTGTTCTTTTTTTTTCAAACATAAATTAATGTCTTATTTCTCCAGTAGTGGTACAAGTACTTTTACTATTTCTCCATGTAAATATTTGCTTTGGGCACTCATTAATAAATTTGTGAAGAAAAATAAGAAAAATGTTTCTCTGGATACCTCTCTTAACCTAGAGCTGTGTGTATGCTATACAATGTATTTACCAATTTGCACTAAATATTCAGACATGCTACAGCAAACAGTGCACTATTGCCTTTCAACACAGCAGTTTGAAACCAAATATAACCTGAAAGATTCAGGTGGATTATTTCTTTCATCTACTTAAATCCAATAACTCTTTTTTTGCTGTATCACCGATGAGGTCACAACTTTGCACTGTGGGCGATGACTCAGGCGATTAATATATTTTTATTTCAAGCATTCCTCTCTTCTGGATCTACACTGTCAAATATGGACCCAAAGATTTTTGTGAGCGATGAAGGTCCTAATCAGACTGCACTGATGTATTTCTCATTTAGGTCTTTGCTGTTTTCATAACATGTCAATCTCATATATGTTTTATGAACATACCTCCATTCCATTGAGAACTTTAAGGAAGGTGAAAGCCATACCACCACCAATGATCATTTCATTTACTCTGCTTAACATGTTTTCAATTAGCTGGATCTTATCAGCCACTTTAGCTCTGAAATTAAACATATCATATATAGTAGTTGCCATTAATATTTGGATAGTCATAGCTCCAGGTAAGGCATTTTTTTTTTCAACCAAAAAGTATTGATATTTTTCTTATTTCTCCACAAAAACACATGTTGTGGGTACTCATTAGAAGTGCCTCACCGAGGCACTTCTAATGAGTACCCACAACATATGTTTTCATTGAGAAATAAGAAAAATATTCTGTGCATAACCCCTCTTATCTGGAGTTATGGATAGACATGCCTGAGCAGTTTGATCATGGTCTACACTGTCTGCCATTCAGTCAACATATTCCAGACACTTTTACTCTGGATATCATGTTTTCATTCAGCCGGATCTTATCAGCCACTTTAGCTCCGAAATAAAATACACATTATATCATATCTGCCCTTGATATTCTATCGATATAGTTGATCCAACTGTGTAGATCCAGATCATACTGCTCCTAAATGGAACCATTTGATCAGGATTTTACACTATTTCTGACATGATATTTTCTTTCTGTGGTTTTGGAATTATAAGAGTTCCTACAACATTCCATGAATAATGGTGCCTGAACAGAAAGTACATTACTGACTGCACAGAAAAAAATGTACGAAATGACAAACAAAATTAAAAATTGGGGATTAACCTATATGTGAACAATGTAGGCACAGATTAACTTACACATATAGGCTGTCTGATCAGGGTCATTGCCATTTGCCTACAGAAAAAATGAATATCATAGAATCTACTGGTAAAAACATGCTGAACAGCCTGTCAGATCATGATCTTTTCTCTTTTTACATATTTTGGCCTTATTTTACAGTGTACATGTAAACATAATTGCTTATTTTACAGTGTACATGTAAGCATAATTGTTTATGGGGTATATTAACCCATTTATGCCTAGAGTCCCATAAAGGGACATTGACAAACAATGTAGAACCAGATCAGATGCTGCAGAATATGACGTCTGATCATGGTCTACACAGTTTGCAATAAATATAGGAATTTCTACAAAAGAAGGTAATAATAAATTCTTACTAGATACCCCTTCTATTGGAAATGGACCTGTCCAAATACTTGGTGTGGAAGAGTCCACTCAGCATCAATGGGTTAACTTGCCCCAGATACAGAAACCGGCATAGCTCCAGATAAGAGGGGTATCAAATATTTTTTTTCTTATTTCTGCATGAAAACATACATTGTGGGTACTCATTAGAGGTGTCTTCACATATGTTTCTGTGTAGAAATAAGAAAAATATCTATAAACTTTGTTAGAAAAAAGTTCTTATCTGGAGCGATGAACCAGACAGCTCCACAAGGATAACAAGAGCTCCGCCAAGCGGGGCATTATACGTCCGTGGTAAGTAATAAGATGCAGCACATTAACTGGCTCCTGTATAATTCAGTGCTCCGGATATAAACTGTAAGTGGAATTACAAAAAAAAAAAAAATAAAAAAAAAAAATTCATTGGGGCATAATCTCTGCTGATATTTGGTGAACTGTAACCTAAGGGTCCAAGCTGGCCAAGAAATTAAGGGAGAAGTTTGCTGCTTCTAGGGAGAAGTGCTTTCTGACGGAGGACACACCACAGAAGCATGGCTATATTATAAGCTCATATGAGCCTTTGGCACACTATTACCTCTAAACAATATGCTGTGAAAAGTTTACAAAAACTTTCAAAGGGGCATAAATCTGCAAACATTTGGTGCACTGTAACCGAAAAATAATATGTGCTGCTCCACATCATCATGTAAGTATTTATGAAGTTTCAGCTTGATCGGATGTAAACTGTAGGAGGATTTAGCCGGAAACAAAAAAATTAATAGAAATTTTCAAAGGGGTTTAACTAACTAATATTTGGTGGACTGCAACTTTGAAACAATATGCGCTGCTCCACATCATGGTCTTACTACAAATCAAGTTTCATCCTGATCGGATGTAAACTGTAGGAGGATTTAGCCGGAAACAAAAAATTAATAGACATTTTCGAAGGGGTTTAACTCTGCTAATATTTGGTGGACTGTAACCTCGAAACAATACGTGCTGCTCCACATCATGATCTAACTGTACATGAAGTTTCAGCTTGATTGGATGTAAACTGTAGGAGGATTTAGCCATAAACTAAAAATTAATCAAAATTTTCAAAGAAGTATGCTAATATTTGGTGGACTGTAACCTCGAAATAATATGCGCTGCTCCACATCATGGTCTAACTATACATGAAGTTTCAGCTTGATCAGATGTAAACTGTAGGAGGAGTTAGCCGGAAACGAAAAGTCTACTGAAATTTTCAAAGAGGCATAACTCTGCTAATATTTGGTGGACTGTAACCTCAAAATAATATGGGCTGCTCCACATCATGGTCTAACTATACATGGTTTCAGCTTGATCGGATGTAAACTGTAGGAGGAGTTAGCCGGAAATGAAAAGTTTACAGAAATTTTCTAAGGGGCATAACTTTGCAAACATTTGGTGGACTGTAACCCCAAAACAATATGCGCTGCATCACATCATGGTCTAACTATATACAAAGTTTCAGCTTGGTCGGATGTAAACTGTAGGAGGACTTAGCCGGAAACGAAAAGTCTATTGAAATTTTCAAAGGGGCATAACTCTGCTAATATTTGGTGGACTGTAACCTCGAAATAATATGCACTACTCCACATCATGGTCTAACTATACATGAAGTTTCAGCTTGATCGAATGTAAAATGTAGGAGGAGTTAACCGGAAATGAAACGTTTACAGAAATTTTCTAAGGGGCATAACTCTGCAAACATTTGATGGACTGTAACCCCGAAACAATATGCGCTGTGCCACATCAGGGTCTAACTATACATGAAGTTTCAGCTTGGTCGGATGTAAACTGTAGGAGGAGTTAGCCGGAAACGAGTAAGTTTACGGACGGACGCCATACCCGGTAACATAATACGTCCCGTTTTTCAAATGGGCGTATAAAAAGCAACAGTATGATGATAAGTATGTGTTTTATGTCCTTTTCAACATTTTTAACTCATACCAAGATGATGGAAGCATAATAAAAGGCTCTGTGCAATAAGAACTGTACAGTCATGAGTTGAATTTTGCCTCTTGCAGGATTTGAACTCAGGACCTTGTGTTCCAGTCGGGAGTGCCATCAACTTGGCCACCTGGCTGCTTAAAAAAAAAAACAACAGTAATCTAGGTGACACTTACCCTCCCAGAATAGCTAAGAATGGTCTTTCAGGGTTTTCCAATGCTTTAGAGAAATATGCCAGCTCTTTTTTGAGTAGAAATCCGGAGGCTTTCTGGGGTAGTTTACAGCCTACCATCGAACTAAAACACAGACAATTGATATTATGTAGCAGCATGGCTCATAAATTTCCAGTGAAATTTGATTTTGTTTTCCTACATACAATAAGCACCAGATTTTTAAAAAAATTTCTGAGTAAAAAGTGTGAATAAGCAAAATATGGTATATATAAAAAGTGTGTTTTTATTTTACTGAAAGCATTTTTTATTTCTCACTGACAACCAGTAGAAAGATTCTACAAGTGAATAGTGTAGACCCATATCAGATTGCAAGGCTGTGCAAGCTGATCTGAGTTTACCCTGGCTGCACGTCATAAGGCTGTTTTCTGTTTGAAGGAGCTCATATATTGTGGCATCTGATTAGAATATTAGTAAAAAATAAGAAAATAAATGAGCCAGGGCACAGCTTTTCCTTTCAGAGTGCATGTGAAGAAGGAAAAAAAAAAAAAAAGTGCATGTGTGTCTAATGAAGACTCAGATCAGTCTGCACATCAGCACTGTCAGTCTGAAGACATGTTTGACCCTTAGCTACCCACAGACTAGGAGACAATTTGCATGAAATGCCAAAACCTTCTGGTGAAAATATTTCAAATGTCGTCTGCTGAAATTTTTACCCAGCATGCTAAGTGTTAAAAGTTCTAAGGATACTGGGCGAGCTAAATCTAAACAGTTTACAGACTAATCAGCTCTTGATAAGGTGCTTTTTTCAGCCAAAAAGTATCTCTATTTTTTCTTGTTTCTCAACGAAAACATGTTGTGGTACTCATTAGAAGCGCTGAGGCGCTTCTAATGAGTACCCACAACATATGTTTTTGTTGAGAAATAAAACAAATTATCAATCTGGTACCCATTCTTATCTAGACCTATAGTTGTACCTGTGAGCTCTGTGAGCTGTACCGAAAGCATCGTTAACATAGACATCTCCCAACTTGGACAATGATGCTTGGAACTTTTCAACAGCATCTGCTGAGGCTTTTACCTGTAAAATACAATAAATTCTGCTACTAAAAATACTTCATGGTTTCATACAGAATAAGAATAAAGTGTCCAAGACTTTGTCTGATTTATTAGTCAGTGGTGTATTAAATGTCATAATAATCAACCCTTGAAAAGCTAAGCAAAATAATGGCAGGCAATACTCTAATTTTTTTTTCTAAATTATTTCTTTGAGAAAAAAGGAATTGGCATTTCATGTGAATTATCTGCTAGGAAGATGATTCACATGAAATATTGAGCTTTATTTTCAAAAAAAATAAAATACAGTTGACTCTGGTTATCTCGAATTCCAAGGGACTCACTGAAATACATGTACTTCTAGATATCCGTACCTCGACATATCAGAGTTGAGAGAGTACGGAAAGCAATAAATTGAACAACCACATTTAACAAATGAATATGTAAATTGACTCCTGAAGTTAAAAAATATATATACAATAATGTGGAAAAGAGGAGAAATTGCTCCTAAGGAGCAATTTCTCCTCTTTTCCACATTATTTTGTTACCTGTTGTCATAGTTTCATGTTAAAACAGGGACCAGATTTTCACTTCGAGATAAGCGGTAATTCGAAATAAGAGAGTTCAAGATGACGAGGTTCGACTGTAAATCAAAATGTTGTCTGCTGCAGTTGTCGTTAGCACTTTCATGGTGATATAATGAACTAAAACTAACCTTTTTGCCCTCTGCATCCACACCTTTCCCCTCTTCCTCCAGGTGGAATCTCAAGTTTTCAATGACTATTACTGAGCCAGGGGCTGGGTCAGCACAGGCTGCCTCTACCTCAGATCCTACACAGTCATTCAGAAACTGCACTTCCCTGAAACATAAACACACAAAGACATGTTATTAAAATTTATAAACATATGACAGAAAAATGGACAAAAAAAAGGCAAAGCATTTGATCTCATAGCTAAATGTAAGGCAAGATTTAGAAGACTATATTTCTAATACCTGCTTGTCATGATGATTACAATAAATACCAATACAATAAGTTGTCCTGCAACTATTACAAAACAAACTTAAATATTAGCCACAATTATTACTTCCTCAAGTTAACAAAGGTGTTAGCTAACATGATGGCAAATACATTGATATTTTTTGCTGAAAAAAATGTGAGCAGCTTTTGCATTCCGAAAGCTGCTCACATTTTTTGCAACAAAAATATCTAAGTTACAACAGTGAACGAGTTTGTCATGAATGAGCTCGTTAAGCTAACAATGCTTTGAACAACTGGGCCCTGGAGTTATGGGCTCATCTAGGTTTTCATTGTTTGAATACTGTTTTCTTTAAGGTTTCTTTATGCAGGGCTGCAACTCAGGAATATAGCTCAGATAACAGGATTATCCAGGTAAATATTTAGCATATTTCTCCATAAAAAACATATGTTGAGGGTATTCAGTTGAAGTGCCTTGGTACTAAACAACATATCTATTCTTCGAGAAACAAGAAAAACGTCACTTTTTTGCAGAAAAAAGTATCTTACTTGGCTTAATTTCAAACATAGCATAGTTCAAACTGTAATAAACCATCTAATTTAGTGATGCTCCTTTAACTGGTTTAGGTTATATATGACCCCCCAGACCGCCAACATGAATTCTATACTAAGAGGCAAAACTGTAAAAACTGTATCACACCAACACATCTTCATCTTAAGATGTACATTGTATAACCCAACTTGATTTGATGATATTAAACTGATCAATTTAAATGGTATGGTCATGACAGATTTTGTATCAAGGGGCATAACTTTGAAAGTGTTTCAACATAGATCATATTTATTTCAAATCACAATTCACCATGCTCTTACTCTATATTTCAAGTTATGCATCAAGGTAAAAAATTAGAGTCCATTTCATATATACATGTGTACTGTAAACTGACTGAAGGAGCATTAGTGTATCTTGGCCCAGTTTTACCACATGACACATTACCATCCTAAGATGTATTTACTTATGCTAATGCACCTTTAATTGTTTTTTGTAAACATAGTCTGTATACTGTTTTTTTGTACTAAGGGATGTACCGGTAACTCCAAACGTACTGATCATCTGGGCCCAGTTGTTCAAAGCATCGTTAGCCTAACGAGCTCGTTAGTGGTCAAAATGTTAACTGTTCTAGTAAGCACAATACCAAATTCACAGGTATTTTTGCTGAAAAAATGTGAGTAGCTTTTGCAAATGCAAAAGCTACTCACATTTTTTCAGCAAAAATATTAGCATATATGCCATATTTAATGATCAAAATTTTAACGATACATTAACTAACAACATCGTTAGTTTTGAACAACTGGGCCCAGACTTTTTTATGCATTACACTGGCATACAAAAATGTATAAATTCATCAAATTTACTGATGATCCTTCGATCAGTTTAGAAGACATGGCCAGGACACAAGTATTAAGCTACAGTGAACTGGCAAGGGTATCAATTATGTTGTGGAGACATATAGAAAACCCAGATTGTCACCAAAATAATCATCTTTATGCTTAAATCAACTAATCTGAGGACTAAACAGAACAAACTACCAACACTGGTATGCCGGACTTGTTTTTAATTTGTGTCTGTGTTAAGTTTTACGGCCCAGTCAACCCAATGGGGTTATGTAGAGCATTGTCAGTTTACCTAACCACACTTTTACTGAAAAGGCTTTATAGTCCTCTAAGTGGTTAACCAGTATTTTGCACATTCTTTTGCCAGAAACTGACAACTGCCCTTCTTGAATCAGCTGAAGGGAAAGAATGACTGTAGAAAATATTTCATGATCAAATCTCCATGAAAGAATGTTGCCGACCCAGCGGAGGCCGAACCCGCAACTTCCTGATCACCAGTCGGATGCACATCCAACTGAGCTACTGAGGCCCTTTACGCATGTAAAGAAATAAAACAAATGTAAAAAGTCACTACTGACACAAACACAGATTGAACTTACTTTCCTAGATGTCCCTCAAGTACAGCTTTAACAGGTAAGAGAGAGTATTTCTCCTGTCTGCGTCCATCTGGACGACCAAGGTGGCTCATCAATACCACTGATTTGGCACCGTTATCCAGACAATATTTGATGGTTGGCATAGCAGCATCAATTCTGTAGGAAGATAGGTTCTTTTTGATATCATTTTAATATGTCAACAGCAGCGGCTTGTACATGTAATTCTACTAACGGGGCTTTGACCCTCTAAACGACTTGCAGGAGGAAAGTGCCATATCCTTGGCTAGATGGCTTCAGCAGTGATTGGCATTAATGGGTTTGTATAGCCCTTCCTCCAAATTAATATCAGATTAAAAAATGGTTTCAAGTTTAACCTTTACCACACTCAGGGCAAATTCAACAGACAACAGTTTGATGATATTTTTTTCAGAAAAGAGGGTTTGACAGTCCATGCAAACTGTCTCCTTAGTTTGCATGAAATGTCAAACCTTGTTTTCTGGAACAAATCAGAAAAATATTTCAAAATATAGTATGTTGATTTTTTTCTTTGACTGTGCAAATGGCATGTGTACATGTAATTATTATTTCTGTAAACATTTAATGAAATATTGCAGAGGTGAAAGCTATTATCATACCAGTTTCTTTAAGAGAACTAGATTATTCCTAATAAACTCTCAGTCAGCAGCCAATCAGATGATAGGAACCTGCACACTACATATTGCACACCTACACTGGGGAGCTGACAGCCACATCAGTAGAATTATAAGCCTCTGGTCAACAGCTGTTTAACATTTACCACTCTGAACAAATTCAGCAGTCCGCAAACTGATATTTTTCTTAGTTTTTTCCAGAAAAAGAAGACAATTTGTTTGAAATGTCAAATCCTATTTCCTGGGAAAAATAAGAAAAGTATTTTAAAATGTCTGCTGAAATTTTTACCCAAAAATGATAAGAGTTACATGTAGTAGGTCTACAAATTAAAGGTCAATGAACAAAAAGCTGAGCAGTAGGTTATTCAAATGTACATGCATTTGTCTATGGTGTCCTGAAAAAAACTTGTCATTTAAGACTACATTTAACCCTTCTCTTGCTGAGCATGACAGGCCCTGTTTTAGCAAACAGTGTAGATCCAAATCAGTTGGCTTCTGAAGAAGCCAACTGATCTGGATCTGCACTGTTTGTCATTAAATGTGAATTTCTATCAAAAACCCGGATCAAGTAATCTGATTGGCTGGAAATTAGAAGTGGGTGTGGCATCTTAATTTATTCAGCATGACAAGGATTAAGTCTTTACTAATATCCTAACAATTAACTTTCTTCTGTTCTTGGCAAGTACAGCTGCATATAATCCTGAGAGTGCTGTAGGATTTATGGACGGATAGACTGACGCATAAACAGGCATACACACACATATATCATACAGACACATACACACATGCTCACATACATAAAAGGCATGGCAGTCCAGGGCATGTGGGAAGGCAGATAGACAGGAAGATTGATACACAGATAGTTAGACCAACAGACAATGCTCTGTGTCTGCTCCATTACAGACTTTTCTCATTCAAAACAGGAGTTTCAACATAACCTGAGTTTATGATTTTACATAAAACACAAGCTGCTTTTCATAACCTTATTTGAACTGTTACCTGCTGGATTTAAATAGCATCAGAACGCAATATAACAAAATCTTATATATATATATATATATATCTGTTAGATGGACATTCATTTACATTTAAATGTGGAAAAAACTTCAACATCCACGAGAACATGTCATGTGACGTAAAAAAATGTGATATATGTGATGAAATGCAGGGGCTGTGGGGAGGAATATATTGGCGAAATGGGTAACTTATTGTGACAGAGTCACGATACATAGCCAGCAAATCTGTGAACCTAGCAAAGGAATGCTTAAAGTTAGCGAACATATATCTAAATGTGCAAATGCTATGACTCCGAAATATGATATTTTTTCGTTTTATAACATGTATTCTGAAAGCACAACTTTAAGACGGGCAAATCAATACAACTGAAACGCTTTTTATCAATCAATACTCTAAAGCCAAAGCTAAACAGAATCAATTAGTAGGGACATGTGCCATCAGGATATTCGGTGACCAGACATTTAGATAATACAGTTTTTTAACAATGAATAATGTAATGTAACATTACTTACGCCGGACGTTACGTATATGTTGCTAGGTAATTCATTTAACGTCTTCTTGAAAATTTGTCAATAGCAGTGAAACGGCGGTAGAAGTTTATTAAATATAAAGAATGTTGTGGCGATATCGGACTTGTTGATTTCCTATATATATATATATTTCATATCTGATATATCTTAGCTCAGTATAAGAAGGGTATCCAGATAAATATTTTCTTATTTCCGCCGGTAAAAATATGTTGTGGGTAGTCAATAGAAGTACCTTATCAAGGCCATTAGAAGTGCTGCATTGCAGCAATTGTACTGGGTTTATCCACAATGTATGTTTTCATGGAAAAACAAGAACAAGAGCTCCTCAAGCCAAGGCCTTATACGCCCGTGGCAAGTAATAAGATGTAGTACATATACTGACTCCTACATAACTTAGTGCTCTGGATGTAAACTGTAAGTGGAGTTAAATGGAAACAAAAAAATTACCAAAATTTTCAAAGGGGCATACCTCTGCTGATATTTGGTGGACTGTAACCTTGAAACAATATGTGCTGCTCCACATCATAGTCAATAAATCAAGTTTCAGCTTGATCAAATATAAACTGTAGGAGGAGTTAGCCGCAAACGAAAAATTTACATTTTCAAAGAGGCATAACTCTGCTCATATTTGATGGACTGTAACCTATAGGAGGAGTAACCAGAAATGAAAAGTTTACAGAAATTTTCAAAGGGACATAACTCTGCTAATATTTGGTGGACTGTAACCTTGAAACAATATGCGCTGCTCCACATCATGGTCTAACTATAAATCAAGTTTCAGCTTGATCCGATGTAAACTGTTCGAGGAGTTAGAAATGAAAAGTTTACAGAAATTTTTAAAGGGGCATAAGCCGCATTATTCTGCTATTTGGTGGACTATAACCCCGAAACATTATGCGCTGCTCCACATTATGATCTAACTACAATGTTTATACCAAGTTTCTGCTTGATCGGATGTAAACTGTAGGAGGAGTTTGTCGGAAACAAAAAAGCTTACAGACAGACGGATGGACAGACACCAGACCCTGTATGATAATATGTCCCGTTTTTCAAACAGGCATATAAAAACATAAATATTCTTTTGTTGCAAAAAAAAAAAACACTTTATCTGGAGCTACGACACTGTACTGAAGGTTAACAAAGACAAAACAACTTACCTCTGAGTATTGGTAATTTTCCCATCCTTCAGGGGTACATTAAAATCAACTCTGTAAAAAATAAGAATAATATAATATTAACCCTAGTCCTGCTGAACCCAGATATACCCTGTCTTTACAAACAGTGTAGATCCAAATGAGTTAGCTTCTGAAGAAGCCAACTGATCTGGCTGCACTGTTTGCCATAAAGAAGGTGAATTTGTATCAACAACCTGGATCAAATACCCTGTCTTTACAAACAGTGTAGATCCAGATGAGTTAGCTTCTGAAGAAGCCAACTGATCTGGCTGCACTATTTGCCATAAAGAAGGTGAATTTGTATCAACAACCTGGATCAAGTAATCTGATTGGCTGAAAATTGGAAGTGGGTGAGGCATCTTAATCTATTCAGCATGACAAGGGTTAAGGAATATGAAATTGACTTCAATAAGCAAAAAAGAACTTTGTGACTGTATTTAGCCTAAATATTCTGATACCTGAGCTCTTTATCATACTTCTGAAATTTTAGCAACTCTGATTTACTACCAGTTGATGGGTTTAAAAACTGCTGGATGAGTGGGAAGCAATGAAGATCCTGACCACACATGCCACTGAATGTGGCATCTAATCTGGGGTTACAATAACTATTCGGGCTTAAATACTTGGGGTAAATATGGAATAGCAATGTTTGCTTAGATCAGCCTGAATATTTTGCACAGTCTGATATGACAGGACTTTTGTTGTGCTAGTTAGTCACTGAATCTACCAGTGAAAAGTGAAGACTCCTATAAATTACACAGATGTACAGCAGCCTGAACAGAAGATCCATTCATGGGTTCAAATGTGCCATGAAAAATTTTCCAAGTTTTCAGTTTAAAATTTGTGCAGTAGCTCTAGTAAGGATAAAAATATAATAAAAGTAACTAAAAAATGATATGTTATACCTCCATTATTACAGTCTAGATAGGGATTAAGCCTTCATTTTGTGGGTAGAAGGCAAAGTTTTACAGGAGCTGATAGGAATCGGTCTTTACATACATAATTTTCATGTGAATAGTTCAACACTACTTGAGATTGGGTAGAGGTCAGATACTCTGACCATAAAGAAAAGGATGGGTGGCTGGACTGATAAATTAATTACTTCTCAAACAAAGGATATATGCCATTTGTTCAAGTATCAAAATACTGTAGGCTATCAATAACAATTGATACCAGGATAATAACCACATAAATAAAAATAAAGTTTCAGCAAAAACTGATCAGACTGAGAAGATGCACTTTCTCACTCTGTGATGCGGCACAAATAAGGAGAAATAAAGCTGAAATAAGGAGAAATAAAGCCGAAAAACATTTAACAGACAATAGTGGAGTGAGGCCATGAATTTACACCAGCAATGTCAAGGACGAGACCGGCTAAAATTGAACAAGGTCAAAACGAAATTAATGAATAATTACTGCTACAAAGTTAAGAAAATTTTAGCTCAACTATACAACCTGATTAAGACACGCTTTCCCTTGACATCTACAGCATCTACTGCTAGCTTGTTCAAAGACATTTTAATTTGTTATTTGTCGGAGATCGTTGCCGTTCCTGAACAGACTCCACTCGGTAACAGAAGAGTGAACAAGGGAAGTAACAAAGGTGACTTCTACTTTCGGTTTAAGAAGAGGCGCTACAAGGGACAATAAATGAGGCCCTCCCAGGGGTTTTGGGGGAACAGGTGAATGTCATTTATTTCAGAGGAACAAGGAAAAACAAATCTAAAACTGAAGGGAACAGGGGAACAAAGAAAGGGAACATAGAAAATCAAGATTTTGATTTTGGGGAACAAGGGAAAATGCCGTTTTTTTCAGGGAACAAGGGAACAGGTACGCCCTGGGAGGGCCTCATAAATAGGAGCTTATACTCCCCATTTGGCTCTGCTGTCTATCGCAAGCTGAAGAAAAATAAAGCAGTCGAGGGGTAAATAAAATTAAATTGTCACAGATCAGGCAAGCGGTGGGTTGGGGCGAGGAAGAACGGTTTCCGGAATAAAGAAAAAGGTACCAAAATCTCTATGACAACAGAAAATACTTACAAACAAATTATTGACCCCATAACAACAGCAAAAACAACAACAAAAAAAAAACAACATTCACACTCATTTACACTGAAACAACAGCAGTAGACAAACAGCAGCAACAACAACAACAAAAATTAACTTTTAATGTTAAAACCGTACCAAGAAAAGTTTTGACTCTAGAAAGAATAGTTTTTATTTTATTGTTAGCGGTGAAATCAGTGTATACCTGGCGAAAATAAAAGTGGTATCAATCACTAGTGAATTGATATCGTATCATTTCACTAGTGACTGATACGATTTATATTTTCACTCCTCGCTTTGGGCGACTTCGGTTTTCTTCATTGTTTCAGAAGTGGATCTTACCGCCACTTCAGATTTTTGAACACCTCTAACTTCTTTGTTTCTTAACTAAAGTATCAAGTGTTGATATGCATTTTCTTAGTTAGAATGTAAGGAACATTTTGGTATCAAAATTATTCGATTTGCCGATTTTTTTTTTTTTTTTGCTTTTGTCTCTCCAGCGTTTCACATGTTAAAATCTGTTAAGCACTGAGCGTCGACGCCATGACGTTCATGTTTTGTTTGGTGACGTTAGTTATGACGTCAGAAACGCGCAACAAAAAATAAAAAGAAAATTTACTCTTTTTCAGTGAATACCATAAAAAAAATTTCATCTCGTGTAACGAAAACATTCAAATTTTCACTCGTGCTTCGCACTCGTGAAAATACTGATGTTTTCATTACACTCGATGAAAATATTTATGGTAGTCACAGAAAAAGAGTAAATATCCTCTATTGACTGATCTTAATAGTGCTGACTAGGCCGTCACGAAAACTCCAATTCCATGCATTTCTTTTGTTGAACTCTGGCTGCATGATCAGTTTCTTCCCACCAGGCACATGGCGTTTATACAACGTCGCAGTACTGCAGTTGCAGTCGCAGTTACTTAACGTCGATGCAACGTCGTAATGACATTGAAGCGACGTTATGTAAACTTCATGTGTCCACTAGGCCAGTTTCTATTTCCATAATTTTTTTTTTTTTTTTTTTTTTTTTTTTGCGAACGATTCTTCGTGCCGCACAGAGGGCCTCTTATTATATTCTGATAAACTCCGGAGGTAATTCAAGGCACATCGCAAAGCGGAAAATCACCGTTCCGGACTCGGAGGACTGAACAAGAGCCCTGCTACATCTGAGGACAGAACGTCTACCAAGCTCCGGAAGATTGTTTTGTATTTCTGTTTCTTTTGGATTGGTTACTTTGAAAATGAAATACCGAATAAGCCGGTGCCTGGTGGTGGCGGTGTCCAATATGCGTCTAGCAAAAAAGCGCCTTAGACAGCGCTGTCGCCGGCTTTGAAAAAGTGGTACGAACATGAGTGCCGAAGGCATGATAGGGAGAGCACGAGATGGGAGATTTCACAAAGTGGGTGGGGGTTGGGGTATATTATCTCCCCCTAGAAAAGTTTGCGATTTTGGCATCTCCACATGAGTTGTTAAAGCATTTCAGTAACGTTTCTGTCATTTTTTCCGAGAATATTTTCAAGATTTTTTTTTCTCTAATTTTCATTGAAAAGGAAATTTATTTGTTTTTAGAAATGTATGGGACATTTTTCGTTGTGGGTACACCAAGTCCGAAACATCATTGTTTTTTAATGATTAAATGATTGAAAACAACTATTTCGACCCCTCTGTGAGTCATCATCAGGATTAAACCTGATACAGATATCCCCGCGTATAGATAATCGTTGACGCGCGAGGGACCAAAATTTTTCGTAGACAGTCGCGATTGTCACTTTTTTTTTCTTCAGCATGTTTCGTCGATAACGTTTCACCTACGTCTTTGGTTCTTTTTGGTAACTTTATTACTTTCTGCACTGATTCTGTAAAGCACATGGAGGACCCGTGTTTTCTGACTGACGCTAAAGCATTTCCAGTTCGAGAAACCGGTTTAGATGTGTATGCTTCGTCAAGATTTGCGCTGCACAACTTGCCGTCCCTGTATGCAACCACACACATGACAAAACGCAAAATTATTCCACGTTCCGTCGTAATGTAACCATGACCTTTCTTTAAACCTTATGCCTGAAAGTTTCTTTTCACTGGATTTTTTCACACCAAAAACTACGCTGGGGAAAAGTCACGGGCTGATTTGGAACAGGGGTATATCCATAATGAAACATAGACAACAGTTTTCAGAATTAAGAATAGACGAAAAAGAAATGTCCAATGTTTTGTGCATGAAAAAAAAAAAAAAAAAAAAAAAAAAAAAAACTAGACGCCCAAGTGGGCCAGAAATCGCTCACCTGGATTACGCTGATCATGATATGTTACATTTTGCCATGGTGGCCATCTTGGCTATCAGATCAGATTGCCTTTACCAATCCAGAATCTGATGTTGTTTGAAGAGTTTCAAGATTGCCACCATGGCCGCCATCTTGGATATTGGAACTGAACGACTTAGTAATTCTGAATTCTGAATCTCCATGTCACCCCCGATGCCTCCCATCAAGTGTCGGCCATAGCGGCTATTTTGGATATTGGAACAATTTTAGCAATTCTGAATTTCCATAACATCCCAATGTCTCCCACCAAGTTTAAGCTCAATCAGATTTATCGCTCAGGAGCAGATGTGATTTGAAGATTTTCAAGATGGCTGCCATGGTGGCCATCTTGGCTATCAGAACGGAACCATTCTTGCCGTTCTAAATCTCTATGCTGCCCCGATGCCCTCCACCGAGTTTCCGCTCCATCCGACTTACGGTTCGGGAGCAGATAACAATTAAAGACTTTCAAGATGGCCGCCATGGTTACCATCATGGATATGATTCTGATGGAGATATCGAAAATGTGAAAAGATACTGACGGACATACGGATGACATGGTCAACAGACCCCGGCGTAAATGACCTGGAGCAGCTCCAGATGAGCTAACAACTGAAGATCTTCAAGATGGCTGCCACATCGTGGATATCGTAACAAAATGGTTTAGCGATTCTGCATCTCCATGTCACCCCAATGCCTCCCTCCAAGTTTTGGCTCAATCTGACTTACCATTCGGGAGCAGATGAGGTTTGAAGATTTTCAAGATGGTCACCTTGTGGGGTCATCTTAGATATCGGAACAGAACGATTTTAGCAATTCTGAATCTCTATGTCGCTCCAATGTTTCCCATTAAGTTTGGACTCAATTTACATTGCGGCTTGGGAGGCGATGTCGTTTGAAGAATTTCAAGACCGCCATCTTGGGTGTTAGAATGGAACAAATTTAGCAGTTCTGAATCTTCATGTCGGCCAATGCCTCCCACCAAGTTTCAGCTTAACCCGAATTACCATTCGGGAGCAGATGTCGTTTCAAGATTTTCAAATTGGCCACCATGGCAGCCATCTTAGATATTGGAACGGAGAGAATTTAGCAATTCTAAATCTCCAAGTAATCCCAATGCCTCCCATCAAGTTTAAGCTCAATCCGACTTATCGTTCAGGAGCAGACGTGATTTGAAGATTTTAAAGATGGTCACTGCGGCAGCCATCTTGCATAGCGGAGCGGAAAGATTTTAGCAATTCTGAATCTCTATGTTGCTCCAATGCCTTCCATCAAGTTTCAGCTCTATCTGACTTACATTTTGGGAGGGGATGTCCTTTGAAGATTTTCAAGATGACCGATATGGCTGCCATCTTGGATATTGGAACGGAACGGAAAAATTTTAGCAGTTCTAAATCTCCATGTGGAACCAATATCTCCCACCAAGCTTGGGCTCAATCTGACTTAGGATTCGGGAGCAGATATGGTTTAAAGATTTTCAGGATGGCCGCCCAGGCAGCCAATCTTGGCTAGGCGAACGGAATGATTTTAGCAATTCTGTTGGGACTTTCATGTCGTAAGAAATGATAATGGAACTGATGCTTTAACTTCGAACCTTAAAGAACCTGAAAGCTTAATAAATAGCAAAGTACCTGATGTTGTATTCTTAGAATTCCTGATATTACCCCTGAACAGCCCATCGATTATTGCTGCCCTAGACTCGTTGAAGGCCACAGGACTAGACGTAGTCTGTCTCCAGACTCTATCTTTTCTGTCATTTTCTCTTTTCTTTTCAAAGGTATACAATCTAGTACAGCTTATAATGAATTGATAAGGTATGTCCCTTAGTGGAAAAGAACTGTAGTAAAACAGTGAAATGGGATTAAGAGACAAATAAAGCTACACGAAGTGATATTTAGAATGATAAAAAAATTGCAGAAACAACTGGAGCCAGTCTAGACTAGACGGCATTGGGCCCAGGATGATTATAACAGTCGGTCAAATGTTATCACCAAGTACTGCCGCTCAAATAAATAAAAGTTTAAAACCCGGAACATTTCCTGGTGACTTTAGATATACAAAAGTCTTTCCTTTTCAACAAGTGGCAGCAAATCTGATCCCGGTAATTACCGACCCATTTCTATATATTGCCGATTATCTCTAAAATTTTCGAAAGACATGTTCACAAACATTGAATGTCATAGCTTACAGATACAACCTTATCCATGAAAGTCAGTCCGGTTTTTCGTCTACGTCATAGCTGTAAAACAGCACTTATCAAATCAATAGACCAATGGTTATCAAATCAATAGACCAATGGATGGCCTGTGTTGGCAAGGGAGATATAGTCGGAGCGCTTTTCAAAGATTTTCGGAAGGTATTCGACTTGTTCGACCACAGCATCTTAATTAAGAAGTTTTCGGCATATAAATATAGTAATTTATCTCTTCAGTGGTTTTGCAGATGAAGCGATATTCTATACCAGTAGTTCGGACGTCAATATCATTGTATTAATACTGAAATACAAACTGACTAAGTCAGTCCGGTTTTTCGTCAACGTCATAGCTGTAAAACAGCACTTATCAAATCAACAGACCAGTGGATGGCCTGTGTTGGCAAGGGAGATATAGTCGGAGCGCTTTTCAAAGATTTTCGGAAGGCATTCGACTTGTTCGACCACAGCATCTTAATTAAGAAGTTTTCGGCATATAAATATAGTAATTTATAGTAATTTATCTCTTCAGTGGTTTTGCAGATGAAGCGATATTCTATACCAGTAGTTCGGACGTCAATATCATTGTATTAATGCTGAAATACAAACTGACTTATACAGCAAAGTCATGGAGTAAACAAAATAAAATGACAATACATTGTGCCAAAACTACATATATGTTAATGGGAGCAAAACGTCGACTTAATGACTAACCAGTTAAAGGCTCTATATTCGTCAAAAAAATAGACATTTATTATCCAAGAAAGGTTTAATAAATTGATAGATAGTATTAATACAGTCATAAAATGTGGCACCTGACAGCCTGTAAAATTTCAGTTAGTCTCTCGTTCTTGAAATGAAATGATTTTTTTTATCGTATCTCTGAATTAATGTTGGCAACATTAATTCAGAGATACGATAAAAAAAATCATATCATTTTTGACCCAGTTCAAAAACGAGAGATAAACTGAAATTTTACAGCCTGTCAGATGCCACATTTTATGATTGTATTAATATTATATATCGGTTTATTAAACCTTTCTTGGATAGAAAATGTCTAATTTTTTTTAGGAATATGGAGCCTTTAAACCTAAGTATTGATTAAAAAGCAGTTGAAAAAAGTTACTCAAAACAAGCCTCTTTATTGATACAAGCGTATTTATTGACGAAAATCTTTCATGGACACCACACATTGATTATTTATGGTCTTCGATGTCAACAAAAATATCGCTAATTTGACAATTAGCTGCTTACGTCCCACAGGACAGCCAGAAAATGTTTTATCAGAGATATATATTACTGCTATTAGACTATGGGTGTAACACATGGGGAACTACATCATGTGCTAATATTGAACGACTCTCAAAATTGCAAAAACGGGCCGCCCGCATTACTTTACAAGCTGAGTATAGCACATCCTCTGCTATTATGTTTCAACAACTTGGATCGCTATCTATTCCAAAAGGATTCACTTATATCAAAGACATCTTTGCTTATGAAGCACTGAATAATATTACATATATTACTCATCTATTAACGCCGATATCATCCGCTCATAATCGTTCATTGAGATCATCTTCAAATGGCCTCTTATTACCGTATTCGACCTAATTACCGCACATACCCCTATAAGCGCACAGTCAAGAAATTCCGTAGTTTTCAGATTACAACCAGTGTACTTTTTTCTTTACTTCTTTACAAAGGCATATGTTGTGGGTACTCATTTGAATTGCATCGACAAGTCGATGCAATTCAAATGAATACCCACAACATATGCCTTTGTAAAGAAAGTCAGAAAAAATCGCATATCATTAAATAAGTCCTTTTCTGATCTTTTTTATAGTGTATCCTTAGTAGATAGATACATATTTGACCACAAATGAGTGTGTCCTGTAAGTTTGAAAAACCTGAGCGCACAGTGCGGTAATTAGGTCGAATACGGTAATTCCTAAATCGAGAACTTGGCTAAACGATCGCTCTGTCTCGAATTCAGCCTCGAGGTTATGGAACTAGCTGCCGCTGTTCCTAAGAACAAAACCCTCACGGAATGATTTCATAACATTTCTGAAACCGTACCTCTAAAACGTTGATTTCGTTTCTTTTTTATTATTACTATTATTTCAAATTGCATGAATTTTATTCGGTCAAAATCATTGTGATATTTGCGATTGAGATATGCAAAATTTTTCTGCTGATGTTAATGATAGATCACAAAAACCCAAAACCCGAGCTTATGTTGACTTGCACGTTTTATGATACTAGATTAATCATTTTAAAATGTTTTTCTCGAAATTTCTTTAATTTCCCCCTTACTTTCTTAACTTTAACAAATGCTCTATGCGACATTAGTCAAGCACGTAGCAATGCGTAGAACCTAAGCTTATTAATTTCTAACCGCCGTTTATTGCATCCCATACACGGATATGTCAATTTTACCATTGTATAAACAACGTTGTATGTACTGTTTGTTTTATGCACTTTTATGTTCGCTTTAACTTGTTTCATTTTAGAGGGCCGCTTGGTAGAATGGCTTTCAACTAAAAGTGTTGCCCTCTCAAAATTTTGTAAAAATAAAAATAAAATATAAATATACCCGAAGACACATTTTCGCATGGCGCGGTCAATGTATGAAGAGACTTAATAAAACCGAGTCTCCGCCTAGTGGGCACACAACGTTAAAATGACGTCGTATCAACGTCGATGCGACGTGAGCATCGACGTTGATACGACGTCATTTTGATATTGTGTGTCTGCTGAGCGAGTTTCATTCTTTTGTATGTTCTTATTTCTCAAAGGCAACATTTTGATTTTTATTGTACCAATAAATTATAATAAATAAAATAATTATGAATAAAACGACAGTATGTTGAAGTAAGAAAAGGCTTTTCTCCACGCCCATCTGTGGATGATGACCAGGTCATATAATCAGGATTTGAAGAATGCATAACACGAAGTGTGTGCGGGTGTACGTGTATGTTTTTTATGGCAATTACCGATGAATAATTTGACCCTTGATTTTTTTAGAGAAAAAAAAAAGTATGTAAATTATTGCCGGAAAGCATGACAGAAATACTCAGGGCTGTATTTGTAACGCTACTCATAAAATTCACTGATACAGTCATTTTTTTAGCACCCACTAGACTTACAATGTACCCCTGTAAACCCCAGTTTTACTATAAAAAAGTGGGGTTTAAGGGGGTCTAAATTATATAGGCATGTTTTCGTAATGTTATTTATTTTCTCTATAGCTGGCGTTTATATTTTCGGGTCTTTTGGGATCATTGAGGTTTGGGTTTATCTGAAAATAGAATATCGCCCAGGTGTGAGCAGTGTTGCGTGAACTACATATTATTGATTCTAAACAGAATTGATATGTTTCTTGCTTCAAAAGGATCCCACCTTCCAGAACTTACGCACCAGTCATTTGTAAGCACTCCTTGCCCTCTCTCAACACCAAGCAACACCGGGTAGGAATGTAAATGGTGGGGAGGAGAGAGGAGGGTAACCATAAGTCCACATAAGTATCTTGTTTCTGTTTGTCAAATGTTTTTTGTTTTCTTTTTTCTGCCTAGCGCTGAGGGCGCCAAGATTTGACTTGGTACACCCACGATATTAGTGATCATATTTTACAAATATTATTGGCTGTTAAGGAAGAAATCTGTACATGTCAGTTATAAATTTTATTTATTTATTTATTTACTTACTTATTCAATTGGTGTATCATAATAAATAATTGCCATTTAGTCAACAGACAGTTCGTCTTTCTTTCTTTTTTTCCTTAGTCGCGTATAATTGCAGAATTACAGTTGGTTCTGCAAAAGACTGGTTGGTAGGCGTGTCTATGACCATGGTACACGATGGGTGTGGGAATAATGGAGACTAAACCAAGCATGTCTCTGAGAAGCATGTACACAGTCAATATTTTGCAGCATACTTTTGAATTCACTATTACCGGCTGGACTGCATCCGGCTCTTCATAACTGCAGCAAACGATCTCGAGCAGACGACATTTTGAAACATTTTTTTTTTTCAAAGAAGATCAGTCGACATTTCATGTGAATCGTCTGAATTATTTTTAACCCTGAAAAAAAAAGAAGAAGAAAGAATGTCGTCTGCTACCACTTTTGCTCGGTGTTGTTTAGGGTTAAAGGATGTTTTTCTCTGGTAGAGTGATTAATTACTCGACCATATTAATACGCGTTCCTCGGTGTATTTAGTTAAAACGTCCCGTTGAAATCCCTTATATACTTGTCATAAAAATATCACGTGATAAATATTAACGAAATAAATGCAGATAGCAAAGGTCCAAGTCAGCCTACGTTCTTTCACTAGTCAAGGTATTCGCTGTCCCTCGAAGCGCTGTCCACTTATAGAATCATTGGATAGTGTACAGTAAAACCTGTGTAAGAGAGCCACCTTCGAGACTGACTTTAAATAGTGGTTGATGTGGAAAAAGTTGTCTGTCTTATAAAGGTACATGTCAAGTAATTTTGCTAGCAAAATTACTTGACATGTACCTTTATAAGACAACCACCTTTCCACATCAACCACTAAGGTCAATTTCAAAGGTGGCTGTCTTACACAGGTTTTACTGTATGACCTTTACCACTCTTTGGCTAATTCAGCAGACAGCAAATTGGTGATATTTTTATCAGAAAATAGGATTTGACATTTTCATGTAAAGTATACAATTAACATAAAATGTCAAAGTCTATTTTCTGGAAAAATAAGAAAGATATTACAAAATATCGTCTGCTAAAATTATTACCCAGCACGCTGGGCGTTAAAGGACTTAGAGACTGGTCTAAATATCTAACTCAAATGTATCTCTTCTGGTCCATTGTTTATTGAATATCAAGAGAGATGGATGTGCAAGCTAATCTGGGGCTAGACTGTCATAAACCTTCCGTATAAGGGGTAAATTTCTTTGTTAAAAGGTACCTTGTTTACTCGGCACAGCTCTATACCAGTGTACAGGTGAATGTATGCGGGGCATATATTCAGTCGGGTAAATTCGCGAACGTGATAGATAATTTTTGCTGTTAGAATTTTTGGCTGCATCTCGAGGGCTGCAACCTTATGAACAAGTCAATTTTAATACTAGGCCTACTGAGATTTTATGAAAACCCACAGTGCGGCATACAAAACTGTACATACATCATATAGCTCCAGATAAGGCGGGGGGTTTTTTCAACCGAAAAGTACTGATATGTTTCTTATTTCTCCACATAAGCACATGTTGTGATACTCATTAGAAGCTCATCGACTTCTAATGAGTAACCACAACATATGTTTACGTAAATAAGAAAATACATGTACTTTATGGGTACCCCCTCTTATCTGACGCTATGCAACATCATCACGAAAACACGCCTATAAAATTTTGACCCCCTTAAACCCCACATTTATATAGTAAAACTGGGGTTTACAGGGGTATTCATTATTTTTCTTATTTTTTCTCCATCGACTTCTAATGAGTACCCACAACACATGTTTACGTAAATAAGAAAATATTTTATGGGTACCCCTCTTATCTGATGCTATGCAACATCATCACGAAAACACGCCTATAAAATTTAAACCCTCTTAAACCCCACTTTTATATAGTAAAACTGGGGTTTACAGGTTATTCATTATTTTTCTTACTTTTGCTCTAAATCATATATTGTGGGTACTATGTTTTGAGCAGAGATATGAAAAATATCAGAGTTTTTTTTTTTTATCTGAAAATTTTCAGTTTTTGGAGGTGGAATTTTCTATATATTTGAATAGGCGCGTTTTCGTAATGTTAAACAAAAACTTATTCTTGGAGTATATTCACTCGTTGGATATCTTATTCAGAACTGAAGAAAGTCAGGTTGTGACCCTAGCCACCATTGGTTGCAGCAGAGACTTTCACCGTCTTTCTACGACCAACACCATTTTAACTGCGAAACAAATACCACTATCTTTTTGGGATCACAAGTTTATCCCATTGACAGTTTACTTTGTGTTTCAGGTCGATTGAAGTTTTATGTGTAGCTTTGATGGTTTGTTCGATAGATTTTGTTGTAATTATTCTACAAGAAGAGTGATTAATCCTAATCAAGGTAAGACACGAGGGATGGGGCGAAGTGATGTGCGGCTTGAAACCAGGACATTTAGTTGATCAAAAGTGTATCAATACTGACTGCAGGTATGAACATGATGCAGTCATGTATACATTTTTATAACTGATGTGTTTATGTTTGACATTTGTCAGCGACTTCAATATTGCCTTGTACTAACGGCATGCTGAGAAGCAGCACAGAAAGTGCATATAACGGTAAAACGATAGGCGTTAGTTTATTTCGGAGTCCACCAACCCCTGAAATTAATGCACATCTTCGTACGAATCGCGCGCTACATGGTAAAATACCGGATGATTATTCAAGATGCAAACCAGTTTGTCTAGCATGTAGCGAAGTACTAAAATGTGAGCCTCCTGAAAAAAGAGAGATTTCCTAACCTGATTTAATGCATTTGTGATGGAGCGTATATGGTCCGACTGGAGATTTCGCAATCCTGATTTAGTGCATATCTGATGCATAGCAACAGATAAGGCACTTTTTTCATCCGAAAACTGCTGATATCTTTCTTATTTCTCAATGAAAACATATGTTGTGGTACTCATTAGAAGCGCCTTGGCAAGGCGCTTCTAATGAGTACCCACAACATATGTTTTCGTTGAGAAATAAGAAAAATATTATGTGGATACCCCCTCTTATCTGTAGCTATGTCTGATGGAACGTATATGGTCCGATTGGACCTCTTGCATTTTTTATCCACTTAGTTTTATATTTCATATTTGAACTCTCGTGAATGAATGTCTGTTGATGTAGTATCTATGTGGAGATACCTTTCCAGTAAATATCAAGTTTTTTTTTTTTTTTTTTTTTTTTTTTTTTTTTTTGTTGTTTTTTTTTTTTGTTTGTTTTTTTTTAAAAGCATTTTAGACAGAAAAAAAAAATGCTCATTAATATAAAATCCAAACCTATTGAGAGGCTGAGTTGAGAGGATTATAAGATTCGTACAAGTTCTACTGACCACAAGTGTCTTAGGTGCAAATGATCGGCTGAGTCATTTTTGGCGGACCTGTCTGCCCCTCTTCTTGTCCAGAACTGTCTTTGCGAGAGAAAAACCCGAGGAAAACGAAATCAATGACTCACATGCGTGCTTCGTTTTCTTGACCATTAGCAGGATGTGACTTTGTGACTATAGGGGCACGGGTCATGAACGTTTTGTTTTTTTTTCGATTAAAACAGAAATAAACGAAATGGTACTTTCAGTATAGTTATCATACAACTACCGTGAAGGTACTATTTCGTTTATTTCTGTCCCTATATATGTGACTATATAAATAGCGTAGTGAAAAAAAAATAAATAAGAAAAATAATCAGCGATCTATCTATACAGCACACCACAAATGTTATTCATCTTCTACTGAGACTATTGTATCAGGAAACATTAGGATCAAACCAATATCAAGTTAACTGTAACCACTCTCTAAGCTGATTCAGCAGACGACACATGGGTGGTATTTTTTTTTTTTTTTTTTTTTTTTCTTATTTTTCTTAGAAAACAGTTTTTGACGCAGTATGCATGAAATGTCAAATCTGCAGGCCCCCCCTAGGGGAACCTTTAAAACCTTTAAAAACCTTTAATTTTGTTGAAATCCTGTAAAACCTTTAATTTGGCTGAAAAACCTGTATTTTGATGTGAAAACCTTAATATTTGACAATTTGTAAATGCAAGAGAAGGACAGAGTAAATGAGTAAATATGTAGCTTTTCGTAACAGCAAATTATAGTTCTGTCACTTAGATTCATATGTTTCTAAACAGAAATGCAAGTAAATACTGTCAGTACCATCATTTTAAAATATCAGATTTTCTTTGCAATTTTTCCCCTATTTTGCTTGAGAGGCGACGATGCAGAGTTCTTTTGCATGGGATCTGCCAAGAAATTTAACCATTGAATGCTCTTTATTTTGTACAAAATTTATCCCGAAAAACCTTTATTTTGCCGTAAATAGCCTTTACAAAAAGTCTTTATTTTTAAGAGAGGCTGCTAGGGGGCCTGAACCTGTTCTCTGAGAAAAAGTAGAAAAATATTTCAGTTTGTCGTCTGCTGAATTTTTTATACAGAGTGTTTAGCGTTAAAAGAACGCGATACTAGCAAAACAGTTCACAATTTGGTGCTTGTTACAATAATATGGAAACTTTTTCTCATTACGAAAACAGGCCTATTCAAATAATTGAAATTTTTACAACCAAAACAGGAAAATTTTCAGATAAAAAATTCTGATATTTTTCCTATTTCTGCTCAAAGCATTGTTGCTGCGGTTCTAACGAGTACCCACAATCTATGTTTTTGAGCAGAAATAAGAAAAATAATGTATACCCTAAAAGTGGGGTTTAATGGGGGTTAAAATTATATAGGCGTGTTTTCGTGATGCTATTGATATTATTTATTCGATCTATTATAAACTTTATAAAAAAGAACTGAATAAGCCTTTACCTTTCGTTCTAATACTGTTGAAATGTTGTCATTTGTTAACTGTTTATGCAAATAATGAAATTAAGTATGTTTAAACGAAAAATTGATAACTTGAATATTAACATCTGATTTTTTCTATCTAATAGAAATAACGAAGTTCACATGAAATGGGTTTACATTAAACGTTCCAACGATGCAAACTAGTTTGTGACAAACGTTCCCGATCTGGACATTGGAAATGTTCTGGATCGCTTGATAAACCAGTTTTTGCATCTTTTCATCGGTTGTCATAAATGAAAGAGTGTGCACAATACTGGTTAACCGCTTAGAGGACTAAGCCTGCCCAGTAAACGTGTGGTTAGGTAAAATGACCGCGCTCGACATGACTTCATTGGGTTGACTGGGCCGTAAAACCTCAACACAAACAAACAAACAGTCACAAACGTTATTCGCACTGTCCGCCATTTTGGTTGCGCCAGAAAATTCGCGAACACTCTCAACAACCCGCCAAGAAGCGGTTGCAGTTGAACGGAAAGTTTGTAGACGTCCACAAACAGCCATGGTTGTTCTGCTTTATTGAACGCAGCTTTGAACATATGAGCTGCACGTGAGAAAAGACCCTTACGAAATATACTAAAAGTGAGTGCCTAAAATACTCTGAGGCGAAGCTTTTTGAACGACTAGTTTTCAAACACTTGTTTAATCACCTTCAAGACAACAGTATGCTGTTTTTTTCCTGGCGACTCTACAGTCAGTCAGTTAACCTTCTTATTCCATACTTTACCTTCTTATTCCATACTTTCTGTGAAGATGCTGGCAAAGAGATTAGAGCTGTCTTCTGTGACATCAGCAAAGTATTTGATCGTGTCTGGTTCGCGGATCTTGTATACAAACTTGAAGCTGCTGGTGTTACAGGAGAGGTTCTAGAATGGTTCAGGAACTATCTTTCAGACAGAAGACAGCGTGTAGTGTTGCCAGGTGGTTCTTCTGATCGGACATATATTAGAGCAAGCGTGCCTCAGGGCTCAATTTTAGGTCCTTTACTGTTCCTACTAAACATCAACGACATAGTAACTGGTAATGGTTCAAATACATGTATTCAATTTTGGGCCCTTTACTGTTCCTACTATACATCAACGACATAGTCATTGATAGTGGTTCAAATATCCGTTTATTTGCAGATGACACAAGTCTCTTTATTTTTGTAAACGATCCAGCATCAGCTGCAACTTGTCTCAATTCAGATCTCATGAAAATCTCCCAATGGGCTAGTACATGGCTAGTAACTTTCAACCCCTCAAAAAGTGTAGCTTTCCTTATTTCACATAGACTAATCAGACCTAATCATCCACACTTATCTATAAACATCTTGATTTATACTTTTCTCATGATTTTTCTTGGCACAAACAAATTGAATATAATATTAAATAACTAGGTGTTGCCTATGAAACGAGCTTAAGCATTTTCTGCATTTTTTCTTTTTTTTTCACCAGGTATGCAAAGTCGCGGACCAGACAAAACCTGTTTAAACAGGTCCGAGACAAAGTGCACAACATCGAATATATGCATACATCAATTTAACCAGAGTTTCCTAGGAAACATCGCTCTACTATATATTTTTTTTTACATATTTAAAAAAGTGAGGCAAGTGAAAAAAAAAAGAGGTTGATTTGATACTAAATATAGCTATATACCCAGTCTGAATCACCTAAATCTGCTATCCGTGATATCCAAATCTGATGCCTTCAGGGTAGAATAGAAGCATGTCCTTAAAACACCACTAATTTGACAGGCGTTTACAAAATGGCATGCAACCGGTGCGTCCGTGTCGATCGGTCTGCCTTGGCTTTGGGGCTTGGGGGCGTTGGGGGAGCGTGGGGGGGGGGGGGGGGGGCTTGGGGGCGTCGTTACTGCTATCAATTATGCCATACAATGTATCTCGGTTTCTGGGTATTAACTTTATGGATGCTTATGATGTTTATCAATAACACGAGCTACGACAATTTGACAAGCAAATCGTTGTGCAGCATGTGTGTACAGACGAAAGTCGCTACAGTACGAACGATCTGATCGCCAGTCAGCTGAAATCACCGCATATCCTACCTTTATCGTGTTGTCAGCGATATAAAATATATGCATAATTCCTGTTATGTACTGTAGGAATGTAATCCATTTTTTACAGCGATACTTCAGTATTTACCCTTAAATACACAAAATGATGTTTAATGCGTGAGAAATCTCAGATTAAAAATGGCGGCTAAAACGCAGATCAGTCTTGCAGTCATCCATGTCAATGACGTAAAAATGTATCCTTCTATTTCACTGGCTATATGATTCTTTACAGCCAATGAGATCGCTTGCGGCGGCTGCCTGGCTTTCCATGTTTGCAGCGGAGCGTATCTGATCTGATTTTCGGGTTCAACATTAAGCCGATACACTCAGCTGTAGATATAGGAAACTAGTCAACCGCGCATGCGGACTCTTCTGCATAGTATGTGAGACTCACGATGCCTATAGTACGAGCTTAAGCTTCGCCGCCTGCTTCGTGACGACCTGCTTCGCTGGTCGCTTAAGCTCGTTATAAAGGATAAAAAAAAAAAAACTTGGTTCAGGGTAAACGTAATGAGAAATTAAAATTGAAACTCGACCGTAAATCGCTGGAAACTATTTATATTGCTTTTATTAGACCTATCCTGGAGTACGCGGACGTTGTCTGGGACAACTGTTCCCAATACGAAAAAAAAAAAAAAAAAAAAAAAATGAACTTTAGAAAATTCAAACTGAAGCAGCAAGAACTGCTACATATGCGACTAAATTAATCACTTTAATTCATTTATACAAAGAAATATGTTGGGACACTCTTCAGCAAAGGCGACAGATTCATAAGCATACCTTATTTTACAAAATGGTGAATAACTTAGCTCCTCATCTTTCATCCTTTCTTCGACAATAGATAAACATTGTGTCCAGATACAACTTGAGAAACTCAAATGACCTTCAAACTATGAGAACAAATACAACCCTTTATTACAACTCTTTCCTGCCGTCAACTCTTAAAGAATGGAATACTTTGCCCACAGAGGTCAGACAACTTCCTACTCTTAATACTTTTAAGGATAATCTGCCGGCTGCCCAAACATGGCGGCGAAATTTGCACCTGTACACGCCATCATAAAATATCAACAAAAATCACAAATGAAATGCGTGTTACATAAATTCAACTGATAACTTAAATGTCAAGGCATATCAAGTGGTTATCAAGACATAAAAATGCATTTTATAAGTATGAAAAAACTAACCTTCTAACTTGTGCAAATTCGGGACCAAAAAGTTCCCCTTCTTTTTCATAAATTCATAAAATACTAACGTCAGTTTGTTTCACAATGTTCCGTCTAGAGCAGCCGGAAATTAAAATATCCAAAAGCTTTCAAATAAAAACACAATATGCCAATGTCCGCAGGTACCCAAACTGATACATAAAATAAAAATCTTGTCCTTTCATGTATATAACGGACTGGATACCGCTTTGTATTCTATCTGCACGTGCAAGGGGGGACAGCTAAGTACATTATATATGTACGGTCAATGTACATTGTTTAGAGCTGTTAGTAGCCTTCTTGGAAGCCAAAGTGTATCTTTATTTGAATCAATTTTGGATATTTTATTTTCCGGTTGCCCTAGATGGAACATTGTAAAAGAAAATGACATAAGTAATTTATGTATTCATGGAAAAGAAACAGGAAATGTTTGTCTCAAAATTACGCAAGTTAGAACGTAAGTTTTTTCATACTTATAAAATGCATTTTTATCTATTAATAACCACTTGATACACCCTGACATTTAAGTTATCAATTCACTTTGTGAGACACGCATTTTATTTGTGATTTTTGTTGATATTTTATGATAACGTGTAAAGGTGGCAAATTCCGCCGCCATGTTTGGTCAGCTGGCAGATTTCCTTAAATAACAACTGAGCCAAGGCAAACGTAATGTACCGAATCATTATTATTACGGAGCACGAAGAACTCAAATACTACATACACTGGATGCAATTCATTAAATCAAATTTAGATCTGTTTTTGACAAAAAAAAAGTAAGAGAAAAGTCAAGGGAGTGCTTTGAAAACATTACTGACTCGCCACTTTGTTGCTGCGGTAGTATAGAAAATACACAACATTACTTCTTTCATTGTAGATTTTATAAAGCCCCGCGTGTCCATCTGAACTCTGTTGAAATCTACCAGACTCTACTATTGTACGGAGACTCGACGTTATCCCAAACGACAAATAATCTGATATTTGAACATGTGCACACGTTTATACTAGAAACTAAGTATCCCATGCGACGTGACGTTTAGTTCCTCTGTTTGTTTGTGTTGAGGTTGTACGGCCCAGTCAACCCAATGAGGTCGTGTCGGGCGCGGTCAGTGCCTAGGTCATTCTGTGTGCCTGTGCCCCCATCCCTGATCCCAATGTACTTTTTTTTTTGTATTTGCTTTTGCCACGTTATATTTCATCTCTGTATTTATTCAGTATATAAAAAAATTGTTAACTGCATTAAAGTATACAGCTGAATATTTTAAGGAGAAGCACCATATAAGCTTTTGCTTTCGTTCTGATCCTTTCAAAAGTTACATATTATATCTTGTGTACTGTATGTTGGTTTAAACTGTATTTATTTGACCTTGCGGTAGACATATACAATACATGCATTAAACATATATATGTCACAGGATTTGACGGTAAGCACGGTGTACTGTGTTGTATTGTAATCTTCTCTGAATAAAATATGTTTAAACTAAAACGGTCTGTGCGTGCGCAACCTGATCTTCTCTTTCCGTTTTTGTCCGACAGTAGCCGATTCTGTAAGCGGAAAGCGAAGGCCCTGATCAGACTGCGCAGCCAGTCTGATCTGGCTCTTCACTGTCCGCTTACGGCATAAGAGAATTTTCTCATGTTGTGGTTGATATATTGTGCACTTTTTTTTTCAGAAAATGAGACGATTATCAAACATGAGGGCGATGTTACACCCCAGTCAGCTGGAGCCCTGGATAATTTACTGGTTTTACATCACCTCCATCTTGTGTATCTACGATGCCGCCTTTGTCTTCTTCAGACCGCATACACTTCCGGGGGGCAGCTGGGCTTCGTTTTTCGTTCTGTGTGAGTGTTGAGTATTTATCTTTTTATCTCCATTCGGTATATTTAAAGGGCGTTGATGTGCGGACCTATGTTTCCAGTGATCCTAATTTCTTTTCTTTCCGACAGCGTCTACCCAAGTCACAAAGAAGCCCTTCATACATAGTACGCTTTTCATAAATACTACTGTTCTTTTTTTTTTTTTTTTTTTTGTATATGAGGAGAATGATGTAATAAAAAGCGTTTCCAATTTCCTTAATTCTGAACGAAAACTTTTCTGTTTATTACCCCTGAAAATGCGACAAAATCTAACTGGATTAAAAAATCAATGCTAAATACCTGCTGTGTACTTTATTAAGATAAGCTGTGTACTTCATTAAGATAAGCTTGACATAAAAGTATTTGCTATCAACGAACTTTTTTTTTTTTTTCAAAAATGGTAGAAATAACATCAAAGAAATCGTCAGAAGTCCTTAACGTCTCTTTTAATTAGTTTTTATTTTATTTTATTTATTTATTTATTTTATTTTGTGTGTGTGGGGGTGGGGGGGGGTGGAGGGGAGGGGGCGTTTGTCAAACCGTCTCAAGATTTAGCATACCGCATTTCGACAATCCGTTTTTCTGATGCTATCGACCTAATAACTACCTAACACCGCCCTAAAAATAGTTCCCTGCTAACGCTGATAACGCTAAATTCTGCAGTCAAACATATATAAGCTTGATACACTCTGATAACAAACAGCGAACAGATAAACAAAATCAAAGAAAACCAAACTCTTAAAGATTTTGAAGAAATACGGTTTTGATCATACTGTACAATATCGGCGGACGAACATGAATACTGAAAGATGGTTTTATGAATATGCAATAGAGTGGGAGCCCAATGATACACAAAGTGATGAGGGATGGGGAATGGTCACAATCCACACAGTGTGAGGCTATAACTCATCTAACAATCAAATACTCTGCGTGACATTTATCCATTGCCCTAAAAGTATTGCTTAAATTGACCACTTTGACTTATCCCTCACGGTATTATGGGCGGGACGTTTCGTACCCTTACAAAAGTTCACATAAGTTCTGCTTCAGGACATGCAAATGATAACAAAATGGTCCTTAAAATACGTTGTTTTTTTTCAGTGATTATTGTCAGAATAATATAATCAAAGAATATGAATGGCATTTCCTACCAGCATAATGATAAACAGTATGCTCAGAACGAAGCGCAAACCACGGACTTGTCTAAGCGCGAATGCTGCTATATGGTTAATGTGTTTGAGCTGTTTCCCTTGCATAGCCTGAGTACGTTACGATGTGACCGGTCCATCCATCCACTGGTAGCATGGTGTTTTATCAGTAAACTTGATACCTTGCTTTCATGTCGGAGACAGAAAAAAAAACTTCTTTAATACTTTTAGGCCCAGAAAAAAAATGAAAATCGAACAGCACGCATTTTGTATTGCGGGAATTGCATTTTAATTGCAAGAGCACTCCCTCATCCAGTCCATAAAACTGTGCGAGGCCACCAGAAATCGCACAAATCCCGCTCTAGAATCATCTCTGAAAAAGTGTATTCCGAGCCGCGGTCCTGCTAGCCCACTAGACAAAGAAAAGGACAGAAAAGAACTATCGGGTATTGTTTTTGTTTGGCTTTTTTTTTTCTTCTAGAGACCTATAGAATTTTTGGCAACCGCACCCATCAGCACTCTCAGTGCTTTGATTTATACCGACAAGGGGAAGCTGATAAATAGGGGATAGGTTAATATGTTTGGATAGTGTGCTTCTATATTCTTCGAACGGGTTACGAACACTGGAGTAACGAACACTTTTTTCTTCTTTTAGTTTAAACATGTTTTATTTGATTGTCAACATGTACATTAAACAGCAAAACTGTGGTCTGAACGAATGTTATCAAGCATATTACAGGTTCATCTTCTTGTGCGCAGTGTATATATAGATTCTAGATTAATAGTTACATTTCTTCTTTCAGATCGTTATTATTACTCTGTTGACCAAAGATACAAAGATACTGAGGACTCCTTCTCATTGACAGTTAGCATGTAAGGTCTAATTTTTATACCCGCCACACAATAGTGGCGGGGTATTATGGTTTCACATTGGTCGTCCGTAAGTCCGTCCGTCTGTCCGTCCGTCCGTTGTACGTCCGTCCGTTTTTCGTTTCCGGATGATTACTTGAGTAAACATCAATGGATTTTCACCAAACTTGGTATGTGCATTGATATTGTGGAGATCTGGTTTGGGATTGCTAATGGGCAAATTTCGTCAATTTTTGACGGAGTTATCTGCCCGAGACACGCCCATATTTTCGTTTCTGTACTATAACTTCAGTAAATAACAAGGGATTTTCACCAAACTTGCTATATGCATTGACATTAGGGAGATCTAGTTTGGGATTGCTAATGGGCAAATTTCGTCAAATTTTTACGGAGTTATCTGCCCGAGACACGCCCATATTTTCGTTTCCTGATGATAACGAGTAAATAAGGGATTTTCATCAAATTTGCTATATGCATTGACATTAAGGAGATCTGGTTTGGGATTGCTAATGGGCAAATTTCGTCAAATTTTTACGGAGTTATCTGCCCGAGACACGCCCATATTTTCGTTTCCTGATGATAATTTGAGTAAATAACAAGGGATTTTCATCAAACTTGCTATATGCATTGACATTAAGGAGATCTGGTTTGGGATTGCTAATGGGCAAATTTCGTCAAATGTTTACGGAGTTATCTGCCCGAGACACGCCCATATTTCGTTTCCGGATGACAACTTTAGTAAATAACAAGGGATTTTAACCAAACTTGCTATATATATTGACAGTAAGGAGACCAGGTTTGGAATTGCTAATGGGCAAATTTCGTCAAATTTTTACGGAGTTATCTGCCCGAGATACGTCCATATTTTCATTTCTGGATGATAACTTGAGTAAATAACAAAGCCTTTTAACCAAACTTGCTATATGCATTGATATTATCAAGATCTGATTTAGGATTGTTATCTGTCCCGCCGTCATTTTCTTTCCAGATATTTTCGCAACGATAACTTTAATACATAAACAAATAATTGCTATGGCGGGATATTATGCTTGCGGTGCATTTATTATAGTTTGTTTTACATACCCTTAGTGATTTTTTTCTGTAGAAAATATTCAGGGACGCCCACAAAAAGTATTGTATACGATTTATGCAAAATAAAGCTTAGGGGAGATACTCACAAAAAAAAAAAAAATATACAGATACAAATTCGCGACATCATCATTAGGTTAGTGGGGTTTTATGCCCCAGTTGCGAAGTGGAGGCGGGCATATATACGGTTTTACTCTTCGTCCATCCGTCCATCACACTTTATAGTACTTTTCATGTCTCAGTAACTTCCCCTACAGTTTTCAAGATAATGGTTGAAACTTGCACCATAGTAAGGATACAGACTGAGCATGTGCATTAAGGTCACAGAACTCTGATCGAATCATTATTGGTAGAGCTACATACCCTTGATTTACTTAAAAAATATGTCTTGTACACATGGCATAGTAGGATTCGCGTTTTCGCAACTTCTACAGTTTTCAAGATAATGATTTGAAACTTTCAACAAAGTAAGAATATAGACCTGGCATGTGCGTAGATAATGATTTTAAACTTGCAGCAGAGTAAGAATATAGGCTGGGTATGTGCATTACGGTCACAAAAATGTTATCAAATTTCTACTGCACGAGTTACATATGCCTGCGTCGGTGGCTCAGTTGGATGCGCCATCCGACTGGAGACCAGGAGGTCGTGGGTTCAACCCCCGCCGAGGTCGGCAACATTCTGTCGTGGAGATTGATCATGAAATATTTTCTAGGGTCGTTCTCTCCTTTCCGCTGATTCACGAAGGGCAGTTGTCAGTTTCTGGCGAAAGGATGTGCACAATACTGGTTAACCGCTTAGAGGACTGCCTGTCCAGTAGTGTGGTTAGGTAAAGTGACCGCGCTCGATGTGACCCCATTTGGTTGACTGGGCCGTAAAACCTCAACACAGACAAACGAGTTACATACCCTTGATTTACTTAGAAATTAAGCAACATTCACATTGCGTAGTGGAACAATCTACAAAGCCAAACTGGCAGTAGCGGGGGCATTCATCCCCTTTATTGATCATCTTTTTGTTTTAAGACAATGACGATGCTGAAGATTTCGTAGCATATTTAAACTTGCTTTTAAGTAAGTTATCCACAAATTTATTGACCAAAAATGACAATAAACTGGCATTGCAGTGAACGGCACCGTCTCAAAGTGACGACTACTTTTCGTCTCAAAGTGACAATTACTTTTGTCACATGACTTGATTGTTTTGGCTGAAACACGAACTATCAATAAGCAGTGCTTATCAGATACCCCGCGATCAGAAAGCAAACCGTAACGGACGGACGTGAAAACAGTATACCCCACCCTACCATACACACAATTTGCGGTAGATGGTGTATAAATATCATCATATCCGAACCCTTTCAGAAACTTTGGATAAAACCAGTTTTCATTGAGAAATGGGAAAACTGAGTATTTTTCACCAAACAAACAGAATTATCATTAGCAGAATTACTCAGAATTATCATTAGCAGAATTACTCTCTCTCTCTCTCTCTCTCTGTCTGTCTGTCTGTCTTTCTCTCTCTCTCTCTCTCTCTCTCTCTCTCTCTCTCTCTCGCTCTCTCTACTGACTTAATAGTATGCATTTATTTCATTTCAGCTGCAATTTTATCGAGGTTTTCCTGGTCTTACTCACCATATACCTGGTAAGTCAATATAATTAAGTAATATATATATATATATATATATATATATATATATATATATATATATATATATATATATATATATATATATATATATATATATATAAAGAAAACAGAAAACAATGTTAAAACGCATGTATACTTGACATCATTACATGTTTTTCAGGATTCACGTGAAAAGTTAAATATATATATATATATATATATATATATATATATATATATATATATATATATATATATATATATATATATATATATATATATATATACAAAAAGGCTACAACAAAAAAACAAGGTCAAACCTTATGTCTTGCAGACGACTCTCATAAAATGTCAAGCCGTTACATCAGATGATATTTTAATATTTTTCTATGCAAATAAGGTTTGAAATTTCGTGCAAATTGTTCTGTAAGGAAAATATGCATGCAATAACAAATACATGTACCATTTTCTGAAAAAATAAATGAGAAAACGTATTCTCAGTGTGTTGCCTATTGAATTTACTTGGACAGTGGACAAGATTAAAAGATAACAGACTGAGGAATTAGTGCTCCTGTAATGTCTTTGGTTTCTCCTAAACCTCATACTCACATCAGACACCTTCATGAGTAAGAGCAGCCCATCGTCATCAAACTATGTCAAAATGATGATACACATTTTTTGACAGGAACCCCTGTTTTTTTTCACAGTGCCATACATACCCCAGACCATGAAAACTTTACCAATGTTTGCCTAACCACTCTAAAAGTAAGTCGTCTCCGACCTGCTTATACTGATCTGACTGTACCACATACCCTGGCAGACAATTCTGGGCTTAGCTCGCCATCCGCGGCCATCAAGTTAAATAACATGAAATAAAAGTATCGAATGAAAACTGTTTGCTAAATGAGAATGTTACACTGAACTGAAGGTCTCCCTTAATTGAAAAAAAGGCAGTCTAGCAACTGTAAAGTTGGTAGATTTTCCGCCTTTTTTTTTCAACTAAACGAGACGTCCAGTTGTCCAACGTATTAACCATTTTCTCTTAATACTTTTATTTCATTTTTTACAAAGGAGACAGATTTTGTAACTTTCTGTTTGCTTTCCACACCAATCCCCTTCTGAAAAGAGATCTATTCAAAAAGGAAAGAATTTGCTCAGATAGGGAGCAAAATATTTCCTTTTAGTGTACAACCTTTTTCAGAAGGGAGACAAAGACATTTTGACAGAATTGCCTCCCCTCCCCTGAAAGTGTATCCCTTCCTCCTTAAATGAAAATGATTGCTGAACTAGAAATGTGTTTGTAAAACACTATGTGCAATTTATGTGCTTCTCCCTACAAAATGCCAAGGTTGAAAAGGGAAATCTCTCACAAAGATAATCCTATTTTGCATGCCCACCACACGAGAGTTGTGGGGTATTTTGTTTTCCCGTCTGACCTTCCATAAGCGCTTGGTTTCCGCTCTCTAACTTAAATAGTTTTGGTGGATTTTATTCATGTTTTGCGTATACATGTATGTCAGGGGTGAGAGGTTTAGGATTGTTAATGTGTCATCTGCCCGCCACACGTCCGCATTTTTGTTTCCAGGCGATAACTTGAGTAAATATCAGTGGACTCACCAAACGATACACGTATATGCATTGATATTGTAGAGATCTGGTTTGGGATTGCTAAGGGGCAAATTTCATCAATTTTTGACAGAGTTATCTGCCCGTCACACATCTGTATTTTCGTTTCCTTGCGATAACTTAAATAACACCAGTCGATTATCACCAAACTTGGTATGTGCATTGATATTATGGAGAGCTGGTTTGGGATTACTACTGGGCAAATTTCGTTAAGTTCTGACAGTTATCTGCCCGCCACACGACAGTGGCGGAGTATTATCGTTTCACGTTTTGTTGTTGTTTTTTTTCCGAAAGTTCTCAAGGTCCTAGCTCAAACAGTTATCAAGATATCTTGCTGACAAAAGTATGACAAAAGAACGGACAAACGGACGGGTGACGAATGGACGGACGAACGATCCATTCAAACTTCTTCGAAGTTGGGAGACGTAATGAATTCGATATCCGAAGGCTGCCCTTAATTTTATTCCACAGATTTCTTCCTATCTTATCCAAGAAAGTTCACTTACTGTGACAGTTTCGGGTCTCATCGAGAACCACCATGAGACTGACCTTGACCTCATGATGTCGCTTGACCTGGACTGCTTACCACTGGACTAGTTACTAGTGATAAATAAAGGCCTGTGGAGTTATTCTATTTATTCTATTCACTGAGATGCACTGCAAATAGCTGGAGGGATTGTGACTATTTTAATTTTTTTTTCCAGAATCGCAAGAGGTCACTGCACACAAAACCCTTAGCGTTCACGGTTTCCGTCATGACATTGTGGAAAACTGTCATGTACGTTATGATGTTTTATGAACCGGCCGGCGGAAAGGACTACCGGAAGGGGAACACGCTACTCGGGGAGTTTTTCATAGTTATTCTTCTAGACGCAGTCTGGATCGTGGTTCCTATCATGTGCATAGTTTCTTTATGGCAGGATTATCTCCATGATTATTCCAAGAGGAGATAAATCATATTTTGTCAGACAGAAAGGGGCGTTAATTCATACGAGAGCCACGTGAAAATATGCCTTCGGGGCGTATGCGGATAATGAAGCCCAAGATCAGACTGTGCGGGTGCACAGTCTGATCTGGGCCTTAGCTGTCCGCATACAGGATCATTAGATACCGTAGAATATATAAATGTGTAGCAAAGGTCCTTATCAGATTGGGCGACTTCGTTTGCTTATCTGCATGGATCTTAACTGTTCGCATTTACCCGAAGACATCTTTTCTCATGTCGAGGCTCGTTACTTTTAGAATCTATTGCTGTATACAACTTCCCAGCAGGCACACAGCGTTGAAACAACGTTGATTCAACGTTGATTCAATGTCTTGACATTAAATCAACGTTGAATCGACGTTGTTTCAACGTTGTGTGCCCACTGGGTTAGCTCAACTCAACTCAGTTTTATTTACAAATCACATGTCATGACAATGAAAACATAAGATGTGCCCATAAAAGGGAGGCAGATAATAAACGTAAAATGTAAAAAGAAGAAGAAAAAAATCAACATTCAGAAATTTTCGTATTTGTTCGGAAGTCTCCGCCGAGTGTAGGAGCTAAAACACGGCACCGACCGGAGAATTCCATCATACAAGAGCGAAGTCCTAGCTCTGTCTGCACCATTGTAGTTCTCTGGTTTAGCCTGCAGAGACCAAGGTATCACGGCTTCTAGACTAAACAGATGGAGTTTCGCTTTGGCTTAAACAAGCCGCCAGATGAGAAAATGATTGCAGACTTACTATGTGCAGTCTAATTTGGACATTCGTCGTTCGCATATGACATACATTATACAAGTATTACTTTTTTCATGTTTCATCTCGTATGCCAAGGTTATTGAGACCCTTTTTCCGTCACATGGCTCATATTTGTCAAACGGTTCATAATTGGGCAGCTACATACATCATGTACATAGAATTTCTTTCTAAACCAAGCCTCCTCGTGGGAATAAGGGTTTTATGATATATACATGCATGAAGAAGGAGTTCCCAGATAGCCTTTATATAATGTCTGGCCAAGACATTTGCCAGAGGACTTGTTAAGGATTAGTATTTGAGGAGTATTTGATGATAATTCTGGGATATTTTTTTTTCTTTTTAATTTCTCCATAAAAAAACAGAAGTTGTGGGTACTCATTAAAGTGCATCGGAGAGGCGCTTTTACTGAGTTCCCACACCCGACGTTTGTTTCATGGAGAAATAAGAAAAAACACCCTAGAATTTATCACCAAATACCCCTCTTTAACAAGTTTGCTCACAGTATCCTCAGGAACAGACCATAAAGTATTCTTACATTACCAAAACACACCTATTCAAATACAAATGTAAAAAGAAAATTTCACCTCCAAAAACTGAAAATTTTCAGATGAAAAACTCTGATATTTCTCATATTTCTGCTCGAGGAGGCGGTTCTAACGAGTACCCACAATCTATGATTTTGAGCAGAAATAAGAAAAATAACGTATACCCCTGTAAACCCCAGTTTTACTATATAAAAGTGGGGTTTAAGGGGGTCAAATTATATAGGCGTGTTTTCATGATGGTAGCGTCCACGTGACTGAGCGGTTGCCCCGCCTGGCTTCGGATCAGGTTTCCTGGATTGAATCCCTTTAGAGGCAGAATTCACCTGAAGATTGTACGGCGCTTCGTTGCACAGACCTTTTCATTATTATCCCTTCACAGTCTCTATATGGTTTAACCCTTAAAGCGCCAATCACAACTGCAGCAGACGACATTTTTTTATTTTTTTTTTATTTTTCAGAAAAAAAACCAAGTCTTGACATTTCGTGTGAATCTGGCAGACGATTCACATGAAATACCAAGATTCGTTTTCTCTGAAAAAAAAAAAAAAAAAAAATAGAATGTCGTCTGCTACAAATTTTGCTTGGCGCTTTAAGGGTTAAGTAATGTTGAACGTAAAACACATCATCACCAATTCATCACCAGAAGCTAAACTACTCAGACTATTGATGTACTGGATGGTCACCCTCACAGGCTGATCTGTGGTCACCCTCACAGGCTGATCTGTGGTCACCCCCACAGGCTGATCTGTGGTCACCCTTACAGGCTGATCTGGGCCTCCCCTGCCTGATCTAGGTCTGAAGCTCTGGTAAATGTGCTGGCCTGTCTGATCTCTAACCCTCTGGAGGAAGAGATGGCCCGTCCTGTCTGATCAAGGCCTGTCTGTGCCCGTTTTTGCTGGCTGATCGAGATCTGAGCCTCCTCTCTCCTCTGGCAGGCGGTTGCTATGAGTATTATTTTTATTGACTGGCAACGTGAGAAAGTCCACTTGTTGACATGACTCAGATCTGCCTACATAGACCCCTTGTTTGATCAGAGTGCACGTATGCGCAAGCAAATCTTGTCGCGTTCATGTCAAAAGGTACATTTTCTACTTTGTGTCTTATAAAATCTTATGTATGAGCCGCGCTACGGGAAAGTGGATCTTTGGGGCATATGCGGACTGCGAAGGTCCGATCAGACTGCGCAATCGGGCATTCGCTGACCACTTACTGAATCATTAAATGTGCTAGAGTTTATCTTTGTATAGGAAAAGGCCCTAATCGGATTGTTTGGCCTAGCTAGCTGGCGGCCTGTATCTTTACTGTTCTGTAACTTCAAATTCCTGTTTTCTTATGACAAGGCACAATTATATGACCTTTCTCCATGTGGCTTTTCTGTAACTCCAAATTACTGTTTTCTTATGACAAGGCTCAATTATATGGCATAGCATAAAACCCCTTTTCCTGATGATATATTTCATTATCTATTATACTTAGGCAGCAGGCCGATTGTGGCCACTTGATGTATTTACATTTATTTTATATATCCGGACACCATAACACCTTACCATATTTATTCTAAAACTGTGAACAAGTAGTCCCTTTGACTACTTGTGTTGACAGTTGAAAGAAGCTTCTGGACCCAGTTGTTCAAAACTAACGATGTCATTAGTTAACGTATCGCTAAAACTTTGATCATTAAATATGGCATATATGCTAATATTTTTGCTGAAAAAAATGTGAGTAGCTTTTGCATTTGCAAAAGCTACTCACATTTTTTCAGCAGAAATACCTGTGAATTAGATATTGTACTTACTAGAACAGTTAATATTTTGATCACTAACGAGCTCTTTAAGCTAATGACGCTTTGAACAACTGGGCCCTGGCTGACTTGCAGAATGTGCAGATCGAAAATGTCGAATAGCTACAGAGTTGCAAGCTGGTCTACGCTTACCCCGGTCGCATATTATCATAATGATTCTTTTTAGGGGGCCACAGATCATTAGAGGTGATGGAATTCTTATTTTTCTTGAAAAGTGGGGCTTTATAGTCCGGACTGAGAGAATGATGGACACTCTGAATCGGTCATTTTGTAATTGGCATTTAAGATAAGGACTTTTTCTCATGATACGGACCAAACACATATCTGATAAGCTATACATTAGTATTTTTTTAGCCTCTGGGTAATACTTTTGTATTTAAACAATCGGAGGTTTAGATATGATTCATAGTTAACACTGCCATGTTTACATTCAAAGTTAAACTGCTTTATATATACAGTAATAATATAATAATAAATAAATAAATAAATGAATATCTCTTAATGTTGTTTTGAGAACCGTCTGTTCAATTGGAAATTAATCTTTACCATTCTCTGGGCAAATTCAGTATACGACAAATGATGATGTGTTTTTCTTATTTTTCCCAGAAATGGAATTTTATTTTTCATGCAAAATGTTGCCTTAGAAGACACTTTGCATGAAATATCAAAACCTATTTTCTGGGTTGTTGATAATTTTATCTAGGATGGTAATAGGGGTTAATCTCTTACCTGCTGAATTTAAATATTAGCAGACCATATTTTAAAATAGTAAGTTTTTCATTTTGAAGTATACAGTTTACTGCTCAGTTAACACGCATGCATGCAGTATCTAATGAGAGATAGCAGTAGTTTTCCTATTATCTCCCTTGCCAGATAAAGTGCAAAGTAGACCAACTACTAACTGGAATACACCACGACCTCATTATAACACTATTGTTGGGGTCCATAGCTTAAACAATCGTGTTATATCCAAACAAGAATGTATAGATTGTATTGAAAAATGACCATTTATGGTCATTTTTCAATATAATCTATACATTTTTGGGATCCATCTTTGAACCGTGTTATATCCAAAACCATGTTATAACGAACCGTGTTATAAAGAGGTTGTAGTGTACTTTGTTTTTTTCACGGGTCCTCAGTTGACTATAAATAATTTTGAACTTTATTTTTTACATATCCACACAAAAATATTGATATTATATATTTTATTTCACAAAAAAATGTTTCTTTTTGATATTTTGGAAGCTTTATTGGCATATGACCATAATTAAATTAGATTTCTCCAGACAAAGGAAGCTATACTTAATTGAGATGCTAATGATAAAAACAGAGGTCACCAAATGACTGGACCTGGTTGTTTACAGATAGTACTCAGGGGAGTTAACTGACTACTAGCTCCCATTGGAACGGTGGCTGTCCATCTAAGAAAAGAACGCATGAACCCTGTGAGAAAAGGAGAAACTGATTCAATACTTTCGGCTAATAACGAGCCGTCTCGTCTGGTTACAGAACGCATGAACCCTGTGAGAAAAGGAGAAACTGATTCAGTACTTTCGGCTAATAACGAGCCGTCTCGTCTGGTTACAGGGTTTGCAAAGGCGTCTGTTTTGTCTGCCGGACAGTTTATCTGCCGGGCAGAAAGCACTAAACTAAATCAAATTATTTCAACAAGTCCGCACTTGCCCAGATTCCATAAAGATTGAAAAAAAATGTCTACAAACTGGCAAAGCCCCTAATCTTTCAAATACCGTATTTTTCCTAAGTATTCGGACCGAAAAGCCTAAGTAACAATGTAGACCTAGACCAGCCGGGCTCCATATCGTAGACGGTATCGCATCTGACTGCAGATATAGGGAATCACGAGTTCGAATCTCAGCTCGGTCTTACAACTTTAGTGGAGCATGGGAGATTGATCATGAAATAATTTGTACGGTTGTTCTACCCTTTTTCACTGCATCCTCCTCCTCCTCCTCCTTCCACTGATTCAAGAAGAGTGGTTGCCAAATTGCTGCCAAAAGTATGTGCATAAAGTACTGGTAAACCTCTTTGAGGACTGAGCCTGTCCATTAAAAGTTTGAGTTGGTTTACTGACCGGCTCGGCATGACCTTAACATGACCATAACAGTGTTGACAGTGCTGTAAAACTCCGAATCAAATCAAATAGAATCTACCAGTAACCCCTAAACTTGATGTCCATAAAATGAACATCCATATTATTATTTATTGTGTGTGAGTGCGCGCGCACGCGCGGGGGTGTGTTAATTGCTTGATACCTGTTAATTGATACATTTAAAAAGACTGTTAAGAGTTAACAAAACCGGGTAAAACTTATGACCTTAAGTATACATGCCAGCCTGAGTATAGGATATTGCAAAAAACCCACCTTGTCACCACTTGGCACATTTTGGATAGCCAAGGATCAAAGTTCTTCATGCGTACAACAAGGACTCTGATCAGACTGTGCGGATTTGAATCTTCGTTATGTGTACATGTCCTAAGGTACGCATTACGAAAACACGCCTATTCAAATACATGTATATTAAAAATTTCACCACTAAAAACTTAAAGTTTTTCAGATAAAAATTCTGATATTTTTCATATTTCTGTTCAAAACATAGATTGTGGGTACTCGTTAGAACCGCCTCGCCGAGGCGGTTCTAACGAGTACCCACAATCTATGTTTTTTAGCAGAAATATGAAATATAATGTATACCCCAGCAAACCCCAGTTTTACTATATAAAAGTGGGGTTTACGGGGGTCAAAATTATATAGGTATGTTTTCGTGATGTATTCTTATGTTGCGGCTGATAACATGATGAAACATTAAACAGATATTGGAAAATAGCGTAGAAGATGTCCAGGAAGTCACTATCACAGTACATAGATTACTGTTCTTTCGATATCACTCGGAAAGACGTTTTGTTGCATGGCGCTAATACTTTGTTCCGATTGACCATATCTTATCAGAAACTATTTGTCTTTTTCTGTCTCACATAGTTATCCTAAAAATAAATTTATACCCAAAAACTGGTCTGACCTCTGTAAAGTGTTTTTTGTTTGTTTTTTTTTTTTTTTTGTCTAAGAAAATATTTTTACATTGTTTTGCTTTGCTGAATTTGAATTATTGATGTTTCACAACAAATTGTAAAAAAATCAGAAAAATGAACGGAAGAAACTTGTTGAAAATCTACCTTCAAGTTACCTACCCTACAGATTTCTGCATAATTTGCATTTATTTTTATTATGGGAAAAAGTAAAAATATTTAATTAAAAAAAAAAAAAAAAAAAAAAAAAACGATGACTAGAATAAAACTTTTTGTGCAAAGGTTATTACGACAAATTGTTTTGCATTAAATCATGACAAAAGTTTGCAAATTTACTTACAAAAAACAACTTTCTGAAAGATGCTAAAAGCACAGTAGCAGTAGGCCTAACACGAACAGGAAGAACACACACACACAATGACAGACAGTACATATGCCACAAACCTAAACGTAATCTGCCCCCTCTTCCAAAACGAGGGGATAGCAATGTCAAACAGGCTCCACTAAAGACAACAACAACGAACATAGCAACATATGGGCCACAAGGCCAAACAAAGAACAAACAACACGACAACCACCGCCTTAGAACGATGAGTAGTAAAAACTACCATGTGAGCCACTACCCTGTGAGTCACATCCTGACAAAACCAACAAAATGGCATGTGCGCCCAGCGAAGACTCAGATCAGCCTGGGCATCCGCCCAGTCTGATCAGAGTCTTCGCTGTGCGCTCATTGAGTAGCTAAGGACTGATCAGAGTCTTTGCTGTCCGTATGAAGAAAGCTTTCTTCATGCGGACAGCAAAGACTCTGATCAGACTGTGGATACCCAGGCTGATCTGCGTCTTCGTTTGGCGCACATGCCATCTTGTTGATTTTGTCATGAGATATATGCCCTAGCATACTTATGTTAAATGTTTTAAGGCATATACTACCATATTTACCCTAAACATTGGGATACCTAAATTCCTTATCATGCTTGGCCTAAAATTTGAATATGTTTTACTATTTGTTTCTGTATGTAACAATGCTAGATGATTGGAAAAGTAAATTCCCTATTCAGACGACAATATTTTGTGGCGTCTGATCTGGGTCAGGTCTGTCTGTCCCAGTACAAAGGGTAAAAACACATACAAAACCTAATTGATGAGTTTTACAGTTAACTATCCCTCTAATTTCTTTTATGCGTTTCAATAACATATAGAGATTTTCTCAGTGAAATCTAATTCGATATTTTCACTAATTCAAACAGTGTAAGTACGATTTTCGAATATACACTGTTTGGGACTACTTTTGTCATTGAAAAATAATTCCTCAAGGGTTTAAGACCTTGTGTACTTGTCTGAAATTATGTAAAGAGGTTAACGTTCCGCGTTAGAACCGCTGACGTCACTTATTGCTCTAACGTTACTTTTTTTCGGCGGACTTTCACCTATTGTGACATTTTCTTATGTGTCGATTGTCTTGCGTTGTAATGCTTTAACCCTTAAAGCGCCAAGAAAAACTGCGTCTGAAAATGTCGTCTGTTTATGTCGTCTGCTGAATATTCTTGCAAACTTTTCAAACCTATTTTTGCATACAGGCAAACAGTATGGACCCTGATCAGACTGCAGTCCGATCTGGGTCCACACTGTTTGCAAAAATGACTTTTAAAATCACAAGCAGATGAGAAAGCAGTGACTGGCGCTTTAAGGGTTAAAATTTATTTGGCCTTATTTTCTAGGTACTACGTAGACTAGCTCCTAGACCTTGATGTCATGTTTTATCACTCCTTACTATAAGCTGATTCAAATTTATGTATGACATCTTGTATAGCCAGTCTCTAATAGTTGGTCTCTGACATCAAGGATATCTCCAAGATTAGTTGCTGCTATCAAAGAGGTGAGGCAATCAGTAAGTAGTAGATGGCCCTTAGTTCATTAAATAAATTAATAATTATAATTGATTGATGAAAATAATATTGATATCCGACTAGTAGCTAGTCTAGGTACTACGCTTCTTTACCCAATATTATGCTTCTGAACACACTGAACAAGACCAAATTGATGCGGAATAGCTAGGAAAATACTTAATTTCCCGACGTAAGTGTCGAAGAGTAGATAAAAATAAAAATATTGTGAATAAAAGCATAAAATAAACAGGAAATTTGATTTTTTTTCGGTGTAGGGTCGAATTTTATTTCCTTCATGAACACTAAAACTTGTATTTTCACTCGTGACTGTCGCGTTTATTCGGTGAAATAAAATTCGAGCTAACACTGAAAAACTATTTTTTTTTTTTCTGATATTTACATAAATCAAGGACTGTGATTGTTGATTCCGCAATCTCTTTGCTGTCTCTGCACGAATGCGTTACTTGTTGTGGGTTTGCCTGGTTCCCCTTTCCAACAGAAGAACATGAAAACAGTACGAAATAGGCGAGAACCGAGGAACGCAATGGAGATTATTATGTTTTCTCAGTTGCCACATAATCCACATATTCTGATTCAACAAAATAATGCAACATAGATCTAACCATGTTTACTGCTGCGTCAAAAAAAAAAAAAAAAAAAAAAAAAAAGGACAATACTACCCCAATTTCGTTTTTAGGTTAACATTACTGAAATAGCATCTATAATATTTTGGATTTATTCGCGAAGCATTTGGCATTGTTGGCGCGAACCATTACGAAAACACGCCTATTCAAATATATAGCAAAATTTCACCTCCAAAAACAAAGTTTTCACATAAAAACTCTGATATTTTTCAAATTTTGCTCAAAACATAGATTGTGGGTACTCGTTAGAACCGCCTCGGCGAGGCGGTTCTAACGAGTACCCACAATCTATGTGTTGGTGCAGAAATAAGAACAATAATGTATACCCCTGTAAACCCCAGTTTTACTATATAAAAGTGGGGTTTAAGGGGGTCAAAATTATATAGGTAAGCTTTCGTGATGACAGATAGGGTGAACGGACTGGTGTCGTGAATAATTCACAATTAACACTAGGCCTGCTGAACCCGGATAGACCCTGTCTTTACAAACAGTATAGATCCAGATCAGTTGGCTTCTGAAGAAACCAACTGATTTGGATCTGCACTGTTTGTCATTTCCCAGATAGCATGACAACGTTGGGCCAACGTAGTATTTTGGTTAGTCCGTTGGGCCAACATTGTAAAATAACGTTGGCCCAACGTTAACTTGCTTGTTGGGCCTCCGTAGGGCCAACGTGTTGGCGCAACGTTGGGCAAACGTAGGACATATCTGACGGGTAACATTGAAACAACGTTATGCCAACGTACATTGTATACGTTGGTGCAACGTATACTGACATCAGTTGTCAACTTGGATGCAAAATAATGTTTATCCGTATCAAACATGAAAATTTTGTCCGCATCAAACACTGTAACGCATTTTTTCAACTTTAACCGATAAAGCCATAAAATTTTAAGTCGAGAAAAAGTTAATTACAAAACAACCTCTTTATAAAAGGGTTGTTTGAGTTTTAAACAAACACTGTGTTAGTTAAACATATGTGCTATATCCAGTCAAAATATATAGGTTGTTTATAAGAAAAAAATGGCATGTCATTTTTCTATATAATCTATACATTTTTGAACCGTGTTATATCCAAATTTGTGTTATAAATGTCGTTTTTCTATATAATATATACATTTTTGAACCGTGTTATATCCGAATTTGTGTTATAATGCACTGTGGTATAAAGAGGTTACTGTTCCATATATCTTTATCGGTCGAAATTGAATAATACTGTCCTACATCAAGTTGTCAAGCGATATATCGATCAACATCTGCTTAGAGTTGTCGTTGAGCCAATCTGAAAATAAAAAAGAAATTAAAAGTAATATTCTCCTCCAGTATTACTTGTTTATTATTTGTCAGTTTATATAATTATCTTTATGATTAAATGAGGTGAATGTTATTGTTTTTTTATCATTTTTTCATTTTACAAAAAATGTAATTTTCATTCACTTTTATAAAACCTCATTGTTCAACTTACACATAAAGCTTAGCAACATAAATAAGATGTTGTCTAACAGCCAGCTATAAAGGCACTAAAAAGCAGATTCTGGTGTTTATCTTCCTGGTATTAATTATACATTGATATAATGGCTAACACAAACATAACTCTCTGGGGTATTATGCTTCATTATAACTGATGTTATAACCTGCAGGTGGTGAATAGTCAAAGACAGTATCATAATTAAATTTATTGATGAAGCATTGTTTATCATATTTTGTATGCAGAATTAAACTAAGAAAAGAGGAAAACCTCACTTTTCATTATTTTTACATTGCAAGAAAAAAAAAAGTTTTATCAATATAAAAACTGTTGTTGTTTTTTTTTTATTTGAATTCAGAATGTAGGAGTCCCAACAAGATAAGATGGCTCTAATTGTCTTCCTTTTTAAAATTAAAGTAAAAACTACAAATAACATTTTCATTTATTTATCCATTCAAAAATTTAATCATGATGTATTTTCATTATTAAATGAATCCGCGGCTTGTGTATCTTTTGAAAAGTGTGCATCACATATCAACGTTGGGCCAACGTAGATCCAACGTTATCACATAAACAAAAAGCATGGGGAAATATGCATCTAAATACATACGTTGAGCCAACGGTGGCCCAATGTTAGTGCATAAGACTTATTTTTCTCTGGAATTTGTCAAATTTGTATGACGTTGGCCCAACGTTGGCGCAATGTTGTACATATGATGCCAACGGTTAGCCAACTGTCCGACCATATTTCAACGTTGGGCCAACGTTGTCATGCTATCTGGGTTAGCATGTGAATTATTATCGACAATATGGACCAATCTTTTAGACTTGCGTGGATCAAGTAATCCGAGTGGCTGAAAATTGCAAGTGGGCATGGCATCTTAATTTATTCAGCATAACATGCAAGCAATCGTACAGAAAAAAAAAAACAAAAAAAAAAACATACAGTAATGTAACAGAATAATCTCAGAACATTTTTCTGGCCATATTATGAGAATAAAATATGGATGAGTAAAGTTTGCAAATTGTAATAAAAGCGAGGATAAAAGCATTCGTCTTCCTTATTGCATGGAAACAGTACACACTTTGTATTTATGCCGACTTTGTATTTATAGTGACTGCTATATCTTAAATATGATATATATAAAGGGATTTTTCAGGGTCTGCAGGCTAAAAAAAATACAACAAAAAAAAAAAAAAAAAAAAAAAACAAGCAACAGGAATAATGCACGTGGATTCAAAAATGAATAAATAAATAAATCGAAGTCGGACCTGGAAAATTCTCAGCTGTGCATGTTCCAACAATCTAACCTGCTCAGTTATATATCTTCAAAACGCAGGTGTAAATGTATACTTTCTCAATCCAACGAAGCACAGTAAAACGGAAAACACCGACTATCATTTTTTTTTTCCGCAACAAGATGTTAAAACTTTGACTGTGGACTAGTCTATATTGAACGTCCATTGGCACGACAGTAAACAAGGTTTGGTTTATAAATGGAAAACAAGACAAAATATTTAGACGTAAACGCCTATGTACCGGCGCAAATTTTGTTCATGTTTACTTAGAAATATGGAACACGGGTATACTAAAGTTTAACAAATTATTTTCAATGTAATAAGTAAAAAAGAACAACAATGTGATTCTTTTTATTAAGCTTTTATGATTTTTCTTGATCAAGCAATATGGGAATCCTGGTCATATTGGGATCTCAACGATATTTAGTTTGTACAGTATTATTATTAAAAAAAACAAAAAAAAAAAACAAAAAAAAAAACAAGCCAAAACTTAAATAACTTGCCAGATCTTATCTTGAAGTTTATTTTAGCATGCGTCAGACATGAATATGTTTGAACTTTTTAAGTATGGACCACAGGTCATAGTCAAACTTACCAAAGGTGGACTGCAGGTCATATTCAAACTTACCAAATTGCGCTCTGCGTTAATCGAACTCTTCACCATACATAAAAATCCAAAGCTATATTAAGAGACCGGCGCGCGCCGGTCAAAGAACCGAAGACTTAAAACTGATCTTCAGTTGAGGGTATATTTAATTTTTACAGATAGTAAAGTAAAGTAGACATGGAAGAAATTGTGAATCAACATGTATAAATACTTTGATTGCAGCAGTAAAAAATAAAGTATTAATCTTACTTTTCTTTGGTTTCAACAGTATATATTATTTGTACAAATATTTACAGAGAAATACAAAGCAGAACAAATAATCTATGACTTATCTAAACAAAGGGATCCAGAAAAAGTCATCTGGCTTATTTGAACATGTATCCCAACTTCGATACATAAGGTAGACTAAAATAATCAGAAACGTAACAATTAGTATTAATATGTGGATACATTGTTTTTAAATTCCCTGATAATACTTCACAATACCTGGCAGACCAGTTCGCTCTTGGAGGATCGGAGCTTATGTCTATTCGTATAGAAAGCTTTTCAGGCAGTAGTCCCGCAAGTTCTACTCTAAGTCCACAGTTAGGGTCGAAGGAACCAAAATTGAATGACACAGACCTTTTTTTAAAAGAATGCTATTGAATGATGATTTATTACCTAGACGATACTTATTGTGAGTATATATTGCAAAACATTGAACAGAAGTTTTCAGTTTCCAACAGTCTCATCACGAAAACATGCCTATATAATTTTGACCCCCTTAAACCCCACTTTTATATAGTAAAAATGGGGTTTACAGGGGTTTACGTTATTTTTCTTATTTCTGCTCAAAAACATAGATTTTGGGTTTTCGTTAGAACCGCCTCGGCGAGGCGGTTCTAACGAGTACCCATAATCTATGTTTTGAGCAGAAATATGAAAAAGATCAGAATTTTTATCTGGAAACTTTCAATTTTTGGTGGTAAAATTTTCAATATATTTGAATAGGCATGTTTCGTAATGTGAACAGCAGTGCATATTGATATGTTTCTTTCACTCGAAAGGTTTATATCGCCATAAACAAGAACGTCTGCACTGGCATTTGAGCCTCAAATCTTGAATAAATATATTGAATACATCATCTGTGTATTGATGCAGCTCAAAAGGCATGAAAACATCGAAAAAAAAATCAATTTTACAATGATAGTTCCCGTTTCTCTATGTATAAATCTTTTCTTCCCAGTTTAGAAGTGTTTCATTTCTGTTTTTGGCCAGTATACAATATGTAAACTAGGTAGGTCAATAATCAGGCGACATACATACACAAGGTAAACAACTGACTTATCGCTTACCCCGGTGAATAGACCGTACGAGCGTCAGGTATAAACGATACAAAGGTAAGCTTTTTTTTTTTTCTTTTTACAAAAGTATATTTGAATTTTTAATGAACTCTCAACCATGTCAACATACACGATGACACATTGTATTATTAACCTATGTATGCCGTGTGGATTCATCTACTCAAATCCTTGGAACAGTCCAATTACATCTTAAGGGCTGAAGAGTTTATTTCATATTTTGTTTTATGTTTTACAACCTTATCCCGTGATCTGAATCTCAACTTTTTAGAAGTAAATAGTCGTAAATTGGAAGTTAGAAACTCATACTCATGTCTTCCACTCCCGACTGACTTCCTGCATCTGACTTCCCGCTACCCGGCAACTTGGGGGTGGGGGGTGGGGTGGGGGGGTTAACTTAGGATAATTTTGGTACGGGTGTGCGAGCCAGTATTTCAAAACCTACCCCATTCATATACCTGGCCTTCGAAAAAAAACGGACCATTCATAAACTTGATCATCCAAAATGATTTTTTGCTGGTTATTACACAAATATCACAGTCAATTCATGTAATACCAAGAGGATAAGCAGCCTCGAAAAATCTCTGAGCGAAAAGTATGTGCATATACCAGGAATCCAGAAAAATCGGGCCATTCATATACTTTTTGTTGAAAAAAGGGGGCCAATCATATACCTGGCAGCGCTGAACACCCCCCCCCCCCCCCCCGAGCCCGGCACACACAATTTCGCAACAACGTCGCTACAACGTCGCTGCAACGTCATGACGTTGCAGCGACGTTGTAACGACGTTGTAGTGACGTTGTGTGTTTGCTGGGTACCGTCTCATGATTCACTATAATTCTGCACTATTGTTACTCGTCTAGTAGTTTTAGGACAGAAACAACCGGTAGTGAAATAGACTTGAACGGTTAAACTTTTAGAATATGTGCAGTAAAAGAGTGACACCTTCCGAATATGTACAGTTACTTTGGTATATAGTAAAATTTCGATATTAAGACCATTCTAAAATAAGACCACTCCCACAATTAAGACCAGCTTTTTGCCAGTCCTAAATGGGTTTTTCTTGGTATTCTATATAGCTCCAGATAAGAGGGATACCTGAATGAAGTTTTTTGTATTTCTTCGTTTTACTCATTAGAAGCGCCTCGGCGTGGCGCTTCTGATGAGTACCACAACCTTGGCGGGGAGGAGGGGGGGTAACTTACTATATATGGCATAGTACGCATGTGCGTGCCGAATGGCCGCATTTTCAGCGCTGCCAGGTATATGATTAGCCGAGACCACAACATACTTTTTTGTGGAGGAATAAGAAAAATATCAGTACTTTTTGGCTGAAAAAAGCACCTTATCTGAAGCTTTGTTCTACATTCAATATTAAGACCGCCCCTCTAAGACCATTTTAGGCAGTATTAAAGGTGGTCTTAATAGCAAAATTCTACTGTATTTAGGTTGTACTTAGTGCCAATATCTGCCACAGCGCTGACGTCTCCCACCTGGACCTTAGCGACAATGTCTGGCACAGCGCTGACGTTTCCCAAGTGGATGAGGACGTGGCTTCAAGTGACATCTTTCGTGTGTTTCTTCGATGCCTGGTTTATCATCCTACGGCCACACACATTTCCTGATGGCATGCTAGGATTCTTCTTCTATCCGTGTAAGTATTTCATCACAACTTTTATAATCACACGAGCCATGTCGAGAACAAAATGCTCTTAATTAGGACTTTCAGATGAATCAGCCTTTTAGACCTTGATCACACTGAATGTTTGCAGTTCAAAGGAAATGTTCTGAAATTGTTGCAACTTTATGTGAAATCTAAACTCTTACTTATTTATAAACAAAAGTTATCTTCATATGGCCTATCGTTTTCATTTTATTTAACAAATTTCGTATTCATGAAAATATCAACGAAATTTAAATGTCATGAAATGTATTCAATACAAGTTACTAATAGGGATTTCCGAGTACCGAGCCGAATGATACCGGACTTATACGATCAATGTCGTTTATTGCAGCGTTATCTAAGCCTATTGCTAAAGATAACTTGGGTGTGCATTTATCGGGTAATGTCGTAAATTGTACATAAATCATGTTTAATTTGTCCCACTTTATTTTCATTACACCATTGCAAAGAAGAGAGTTCATTCTTCACAAATCCGTTTGCACAATTTTTAAAGCTTCATGGTAAATAAATGTTTATTTATTTATTTATTTATTTATTTTTCTGTGTTAAGGACACATGCCTTACGCTATTTTGGTGTATTTTAGTATATTTGTATAGGGAATGTAGGGTTACAAAGGTACTATGAATTCAGCCGAATTATTATTATTATTTATTTTTTTTTTAATATGCATAATGTTCAGAAGACATTGAAATTTTAAAATCCGTTTGCACAGAAATTCTATCAATATAAGTTGTAAAGAAGTATTATTTTGAACATATATTTGCTATTCAAAACAACGTATTTTGATTCTATACTATTACCGGATATAGGTAGACTGCGTGGGACTCTTTGTTGGATATAAAAATCTTTGGTATACATGTGTGCACCTATGCATCAAGACCTACCGAAAATAAAAAAGAAAACAAAAAAAAAACGACCCGGTATTTTGACTCGTTTGCCGCGATAGACAAACAAAGAAAAAGAAAGAAATAGGAAACGAACTTTATTTTGAAGGAAGCATCTGATGCACGTGCAAGCCCTCAGACCATGTAGATAGCATCAAGTGCACATGTAAGTTCTCAGACCATAGAGAAAGCATCAAGTGCACATGCAAGTCCTCAGACCTTTTAAAAAGTGTCAAGTGTCGTGCAAGCCCGTAGATCATGTAGGTAGAGCCAAGTACACATGCAAGCCTCAAACCACGCATACAGTATGAAGTGCGCATGCATGTCCTCAGACCATGTACAAAGCATCAGATCCACATGCAAGTCCTCAGATCATGTAGATAGCATCAAGTGCACATGCATGTCCTCAGACCAAAGTATCAAGTGCACGTGTAAGCCCTCAGAGAAGGTAGAAAGTATCATGTGCACGTGCAAGTCCTCAGACCATGTAGAAAGCATCATGTGGACTTGCAACTCCCGAGACCATTAAGAAAGTATCAGTTCCACATGCGAGTCCTCAGATCATGTAGACAGCATCAAGTGCACATGCAAGTCCTCAGACCATGTAGATAGTATCAAGTGCACATGCAAGTCCTCAGACCATGTAGATAGTATCAAGTGCACATGCAAGTCCTCAGACCATGTAGATAGTATCAAGTGCACATGCAAGTCCTCAGACCATGTAGACAGTATCAAGTGCACATGCAAGTCCTCAGACCATGTAGATAGTATCAAGTGCACATGCAACTCCTTGTGAACATGCAAGTCCTCAGACCATATTCAAAGTATCAGGTACACATATAAGCCCCCATACTATGTAGAAAGTATCAAGTGCATGTGCAAGTCCCCAGACAAGTGCACAGGCAAGTCCTGAGACCATGTAAAAAGTATCAAAAGCACATGCAAGTTTTCAAACCGTGTAGCAATCATCAAGTGCACGTGCTCTCCGAGGCGGTTCTAATGAGTACCCACAATCCATGTTTTGAGCAGAAATATGAAAAAATATCAGAGCTTTTTTATCTGAAAAAAAATGCATTTTTTGGAGGTGAAATTTTCTATATATTTGAATAGGCATGTTTTTGCAATGTAAATTTTCGTATTCAGGGCAGAAAATGTTAACGAAATACCCAATTGAAAATGCAAAAATAAATAGCTAATCTTCAGACCCTGGTCTAAGTCGTCTGCGTACTTGCGTAGTATAGAAAAGAATACGCACTCGAAAATACCATTATCATATGCATATGTATATACATTTTCAGATCATTTCTAAAATGATTGCAAAGTTTCAAAACATTTGGTCAGACACACTGACTATGACCTGGCGGAACCAGTCCCGCGAAAAGGCGAAAAGCCACGATTGTCTCCGAAATTCCGGTATATAACAGGATTCGACATCACACGGAAAGACTTTTTTGATTGGCGTTTTATCTTAAACGAAAATATTTTGTTCTGATTGACCTAACTTATCGGAAACCTATGGCGTGATATGCATTGCAATATTGTATCTGATAATATATTTGTTCCACATTAAAATTATGTATTCTATTTTAAGATATTTATTGTCAATAAAATATATTTGTTCACAATGAAATATTTATTTGCGATATAAAAATATATTTCTTTGATACATAATACAATATTTTATTTAGACAATAAAAAAACACAATAAATAAAAGAATATATTTATTTGCCAAAAAAGTGTATTGACAATATTTACAAAACTATTCATTGTAAGCTCAAAAAAGTATATTAGGTAAAATTAGTATTGTGGGATATAATGTAGCCTTGCAACAAAAAGTTTCATCGGCTCGACGAAATTTCCAGCGGTTTGATCCTTGGTCCACTCGCTGCATAGATTCTTGCACCTTAGACTTTCGTCCTTAGATGTCCCCATGTTAACCGGTTTCTTAGAATTTTAAAGACTTTGTTGCACTTCTGCTAACATTCTATGAGAACTTAAGCTCTACTTTCCCATTCTGCACGGAAACATTAGGACCACTAGACATGTATGGACTAGTGGTCCAAAATCGGCTCCCAAGATCTTGACTATATATCCATGTATATCATGATATTAGGTTTCAAAAATTTGCATAATTATGGACCGTTATTCCGCATTGACTACAAGTCACATCCAAAACAAAGAGACTGCAACATACGAGAAAAATACAGAGTGTTGATTTGACTTGTGTCGGTAGAAGTGCGAGTCCGGGTGCGAGGTGACCAAGAATCAAAAGGTGCGAATTGTTTAAATTCGAAACGGCTGAGGATCGAGTTGACCATAAACCGCAAATCAAAACAATATGGCAGCGCTCTGTGTAATCAAAATGTGCTTTATTACCAACACGTATCTTTTGTTGCCGATTTATATGCTTATTATACAACTGCCCTTACTATTGAAAAAAAAAATATATATTTTGAAAAAAAAATGTCAATAATTAAATTTAATTTCCAATGAATATATCTTATTGCCAATTAATATTTATTTTGCAAATGTATATTTATTGGCCATAAATATCTTGATATAGAATACATTTTTGGATATGGAACAAATATATTACCAGATACAATATTGCAACGTATATCACGCCTTAGTGACCATTTGGCTTTTCTGTTTCTCTGTTTTGTTCTCAACTATGTACCCTAAAATTAAATTTACGGCCACAAATTGGTCTGACCTATGCAATTGATATAGTAAAGTGATTATTTTGGGGACGTTTTATGTAGGAAATGTATATATATATATATATATATATATATATATATATATATATATATATATTTTTTTTTTTTTTTTTTCTTTCCTGAATTTGATTTATTGATGTTTCACAGCAATATTGTGAAAATTTCAGAAACAGTGAACAAGCGAAACTTGTTGAAAATCTGCCTACAAGTTACCTACCCTACAGATTTCTGCAAAAAAAAAAAAAAAGAAAAAAAAAAAAAAAAAAAAACAATGTGCATAGGTAGTTACGAAAATGGTTTTGCATAAAATCATGGCAAAATTATGCAAAGTTACTTCTTCAGTGTAAAGCGCCAATCAAAACAACAACAACAACAAAAAAAACAACAACAACAAAAAAACAAAGTCTTTCTGAAAGATGTCGAAAGTACAGTTAATGGCAGAGCCGACCAAATTAAACTGAACCCTTAAGTAAGTAAGTAAGTAAGTAAAGACTTTATTTAAAGAGGGTAACTTAAAACACCAAGAAAACCTGCATCTGAAAATGTCGTCTGTTTATGTCGACTGCTGAATATTCTTGCAAACTTTTCAAATCTATTTTTGCATACAGGCAAACAGTGTGGACCCAGATCAGACTGCCCCTAGAGGAGCAGTCTGATCTGGGTCCACACTGTTTGCAAAAATGACTTTTAAAATCACGAGCAGATGACAAAGCAGACGACAATTGTTATGATTTGCAGTTTAAGGGTTAACCATTTATGCCAAGTGGACTCTGCACAGGTCCTTTTCCAACAGCGGCGTCTGATTAATTTTATTATGTCCGCGTTTTATAGAAACCCCTGCGTTTTATTCAAACAGGGCAGAACCTGATCAGACGCCGCAGAACGCGGCGTCTGATCAGGGTCTACACAGTTTGTCGATGTCCCTTTTATAGGACGGCAGATGTAAATGGGTAAACTACAATAGTAAGTGTATCTTGTTTAATGTGGAATCTTTTTTTTTTATTATTTTTTAATTATTTACTTGATTTTTTTTTTTTTTTTTTTTTTTTTTTTTTTTTTGTCAATTTCAGATAAATATTATTATGCAGTAGACAGAATGTACGCCGATGTGAACGACTCTTTTGTCTATGCACAGTCCGTGTAAGTACACTCAGTTTATCACGGCCATCTTGGATTTCTGATCGGAATGATTTTAGCTAGCTTTAATCTAAAAGTTGCCCTGATACTTCCGACCAAGTTTCAAGGTAATTGGCCTCTCGGTTCAGGATACTCTCTTGCACAGAGATTTGCTAACTCATTTTTTTTCGTAGACAATTGAAACGAAGTGGAAATTGTAAGCGCTGATAGTTGAGCGTAGGTTCTGGAGAAGAAGCGCAAAATAGATTTTCAAGATGGCGGTCGAGGCGGCCATCTTGGATTTTCAATCGGATCGATTTTAGCGATTTTTGATCTGCATGTCGTCATAATACGTCCTACTAAGTTTCGAGTCAATTGGCTCAGGGGTGTAGGAGGAATTAATAGTGATTCAAGCAAATTGTTGACGACAGACGACGGACATTTCCACAATGGCTCATCTTGAGCACGAGCACTTCGTGCTCAGGTGAGCTAATAATATGCCAAACACATTTTATCTGCTTGAAAACCCAGTCATATTTTTTAATCCTGATTCCTGGGTAGCTGCAAGTGAAGGACGGGGCTTGGAAGAAAAAAAACATATTAGAACATTATACAGTGTAACCTCAATGGCTCGAACACGGATGGCTCGTTTACCGTGGATGATTCTAATGAGTACACTCAACATACAATCATTGTGTAGTAAATCGAAAAGATTTTTCTAAATTGTCGCTATTTGCTTCCTGAACTGGTGCCATGATTAATCCTCAGTGGCTCGAACTACCCATGTCTCGAACGAATTTCCATGGTCCCAAAGATGTTCGAGCCATTGAGATTGGACTGTAAATTTAAGTGCCTAACATGATTCAGAAGATTACTGGGCACCGTTTTAGAGGAAGCTTCTCTCCAGTAATGGGTTCTATTCTAAAAGCAAGTAATTCGTTTGAAGTTTAGCCCTTTTAAGTGGGAACTTGTTGTGCATGAAATCAAACATAAAGTCACAAAAGCTGAAACGACGGGAGACCCAGCTAGCATTCTTTATAAATCTTCAGCGGGCCGTTATCAGCCCGTCAGCTACCCTGACGGGCTGATAATGGCCCGTTATTAATTTATGTAGTATGCTTACTTGGGATCTACCAAGTGTATTCCGACTCTTAAGGGTTCGTTTTAAGATATCACGTCCAAATATCGTTTGCTTAAGCTCGCCTGCACGGCGTCGGCGTTGGTTAAAGGTTTTGGTTAAGGTTTTAAAAAGCTATATTACATATCTGAAGCTATTTTTAGTAGTTTCTGTAGGAATTATAATTTATAATCTCTAGAAATAACTATTTTCTTTAGATCAATATCACCCCGCGCGACGAGTGTAAATAACGTACTCGTAACGTCGCAAAACTTATTGACCTTATTTGAAAACGTCATAAAAATATTAAACAGAATCCTAAGATTAAATAATTTTTATTATATGTAATATATAAGTTGATACTCGTTGACTATACTAGAAATATTTCCCTCAAGACTTGCAAATCTTGCAAACAAGCTCGTACTAATGCACTCTTTGTCCGTCTGTCAGATTTGCAAATCTCGCGGAAATAGTTCCTGTATTTTGAAATTTAACCCTTGTCATGCTGAATAAATTAAGATACCACAGCCACTTCCACTTTTCAACCAATCAGATTACTTTATCCAGATTGTTGATACAAAATCACATACGTAACGGCTTCTTCAGAAGCCAATTGATCTGGATCTCCACTGTTTGCAAAGGCAGGGTATATACGGGATCAGCAGAACTAGGTTTAAACTCGGGATACATTAATCTCTATACAGTCGAATCTCAATGGCTCGAACATCTTTGGGACCATGGAAATTCGTTCGAGCCATAGGTAGTTCGAGCCACTGAGGGTTAATCATGGCACCAGTTCAGGAAGCAAATAGCGATAATTTAGGAAAATCTTATCGATTTTCTACACAATGATTGTATGGTGAGTGTACTCATTAGAATCGCCTCGATGAGGCGATTCTAATGAGTACACACAACATACAATTCCATGATGAAATAAGAAAAAAAATCCGTAAATATTTGTTTTGTTTGAGCTATTGAAAGAATTTTGTAGGGACTGAAAAAAGAGTTCGAATCATCCACGGTAAACGAGCCATCCGTGTTCGAGCCATTGAGGTTATACTGTATATCTCCTGATCTTCCGGACGGAAGAAGTACATCCTTGCCTGGTCTGAAGCTCTATGCTGTATCATCCATACACTCATGAATGGCTTAGACATGAAGAAAACGGATTTTATCTTTAATTTTTTTTTTTTTTTTTTTTTTTTTGTTAAAGTTTTTAGAGGCGAAGCGCGAGTCAGGTGAGCTGCACTGTCCAGCAACAACTTTTGTTACTTTTGGAAAATAAACTATGGGTGCAAATTTGAATTGTATCATTCATCATTATCAGTCAATTTATGCATCTGATTATTTTCCCTCTTTTTCAGATGCAATTTGTTGGAAATTGTTTTGAATATAGTCGCTCTGTATCTGGTAAGTATATATTTGGGCTTCAGCGTGAGAAAATGTACATTCTGACATGTCTTCCTAGCATAGATACAGGTCAACCTGCGACATTCTGTAGTATCAAATAATTCTGTTAGCGGACAGTGAAGGCCCTGATCAGACTGCGTGAATGTCAAGTAAGTTTACACAAAGTCCGTTCGCTGTATAAGTGTATTCAAGCTGTACATGTCAAGTAAGTTTACTAAAAATACGTCTGCTATATAGGTATATGCAAGCTGTACATGCCAAGTAAGTTTATACCAAGTACGTCTGCTGTTTAAGTGTATGCAAATTGTACATGTCAAATAAGTTTACACAAAGTACATCTGGGCCCAGTTGTTCAAAGCGTCGTAAGCTTAACGAGCTCGTTAAGGGTCATTTCGTTAACTGTTTAAGCGGATTCAATATACAATATTCTGATATTTTTTGCTGAAAAAATGTGAGTAGCTTTTGCACTGCAAAAGCTACTCACATTTTTTTCAGCAAAAAAATTTCAGCATATTTGCCTATCACTCGATGTAAATTTTAACGAATCGTTAACTAACGACGTCGTTACGTTTGAACAACTGGGCCCTGATATGTAAGTGTATGTAAGCTGCACATGTCAAGTAACGGTAACACAAAATACGCCAGCTGTATAAGTGAATGCAAGCTGTACATGTCAAATAGGTTTACACACAATACACTAGCTGTATCTCGTAAGTGTGCAAGCTGTACATGTTATGTAAGTTTACACAAAGTGTGTCTGCAGTTCAAGCGTGCAAGCTTGTACAACTCAAGTAAGTTTGCACAAAGTACGTCTGCTGTATACATGTATACAAGCTGTATATGTCAAGTATGTTTGCACGAAGTACGACTGTTGCATAAGTGTATGCAAGTTGTACAAGTCAAGTAAGTTTATACAAAGTACTATTGCTGTATAGGTGTGCAAGCTGTACGTGTCAAGTAAGTTCACACAAAGTACGTCTGCTGTCTAAGTGTATGCAGGCTGTACAAGTCAAGTAAGCTGACACAAAGTACGTCTGCTGTTTAAGTGTATGCAAGCTGTACATGTCAAGTAAGCTGACACAAAGTACGTCTGCTGTCTAAGTGTATGCAAGCTGTACAAGTCAAGTAAGCTGACACAAAGTACGTCTGCTGTATAAGTGTATGCAAGCTGTACAAGTCAAGTAAGCTGACACAAAGTACGTCTGCTGTATAAGTGTATGCAAGCTGTACATGTCAAGTAAGCTGACACAAAGTACGTCTGCTGTCTAAGTGTATGCAAGCTGTACAAGTCAAGTAAGCTGACACAAAGTACGTCTGCTGTATAAGTGTATGCAAGCTGTACATGTCAAGTAAGTTCACACAAAGTACGTCTGCTGTCTAAGTGTATGCAAGCTGTACAAGTCAAGTAAGCTGACACAAAGTACGTCTGCTGTCTAAGTGTATGCAAGCTGTACAAATCAAGTAAGCTGACACAAAGTACGTCTGTTGTATAAGTGTATGCAAGCTGTACAAGTCAAGTAAGCTGACACAAAGTACGTCTGCTGTATAAGTGTATGCAAGCTGTACATGTCAAGTAAGTTCACACAAAGTACGTCTGCTGTCTAAGTGTATGCAAGCTGTACAAGTCAAGTAAGCTGACACAAAGTACGTCTGCTGTATAAGTGTATGCAAGCTGTACAAGTCGAATTAGTTTGACAAAGTACATCTGCTGTTTAAGTGTATGCAAGCTGTACATGTCAAGTAAGTTCACACAAAGTACGTCTCTATATAAGCGTATGTAAACTGTACAAGTCAAGTAAATTTACACAAAGTACGTCTGCTGTATAAGTGTGCACGCTGTACAAGTCAAGTAAGTTCACACAAAGTACGACTGTTGTATAGGTGTATACAAGCTATACAAGTCAAGTAAGTTTACACAAAGTACGGCTGCTGTATAAGTGTACAAGCTGTACATGTCCAGTAAGTTTACACAAACTTAGTCTGCTATATAAGTGTGCAAGCTGAACAAGGCAGGTAAGTTAACACAAAGTACGTCTGCTGTATAAGTGTGCAAGTGGTACGTGACAAATAAGTTTACACAAAGTACGTCTGCTGTATAATTGTGCAAGCTGTACATGTCCAGTAAGTTTACACAAAGTACGTCTACTGTATAAATGATCAAGCTGCACATGTCAATTAAGTTTACAAAAGTACGTCTACTGTATCAGTGTGTATAAGCTGTACATGCCATGTAAGTTTGCTCAAAGTACGTCTGCTGTTTAAATGTATGTACAAAGTGAATCTATAGTAAGGGTCAACGCAAGATGTATATGTCTAGTAAAGTTAAAAAAGCAAGTCTGCTGTATAATAGGCAAACTGTATATGTCTAGCAAGTTTACACAAGGTAAGCTTGCTGTTCGAATTATGTATCTTCAGAAGAAAAAGCAAGAAAGAAAGACAAGACACACGTTTAAAATAGTAGTTGTTAATATATTTCAATTTATATCAAAACATCATATGCTAGGGATCAAAATACTATTAACAAATTTTAAGAAACTGTGATATTTGATTTAATACCTGATATATTTCATAGCTCCAGATGGGGCGTTTATTTGTGTTGTTTTTTCTTTTAACAAAAAAAATATTTTAATGTTTCTTATTTCTCCACAAAAACAGGTTGTGGTACTCATTAGTAGCGCCTCGCCGAGGCGTTTCTAATGAGTACCCACAACATATGTTTGCGCGTAGAAATAAGAAAAAATAGTTACCTGATACTCCCTTCTATCTACAGCTATGAATTATTTGTTTTAGAATCACCAGATAACGAAACAAGCATATGTTGGAGACGCCGCGACAGTTTCTAGGAAAGCAAAATTTCTTGCACTAGTTGTAACAACGATGACATTCTGGAAAACTGTCGTCTATTTCCTGGTATATTACAATATGGATTTTCGAAAAAACAATTCATTTCTAAAAGAATTTGTTTTAGTTGTCTGTACAAACGGAATCTGGGTAGTTGTGCCATTCATCTGTATGGCTTTTTTATTCCAAGATTTGTGTAATGTTGGTGGTATTCACAGTGGCGTTATTACAACCAATTCTGAACAATACAAGAATGATGCCTCCGCTGTTGGAACCAGTATGAAACTGAGAGAGTCAAGGGTAAAACAAAGAAAACCGTAGTTCTAAAGATTGTGTGACTCGCTGAAAGAGAAGCGCTCTTTGACTAAGAAAAAAATGGGTTTTGAAGAAAATCTGTGTACTTGTAAAAGATTTTTTTAATCTTCACATGATTATTGTCACTTTCGCAACAATGATGCCATTAACTTGGACAGAGTACTGATAATCCTTAAACCGATGCCCGTTTATAGAAAGATTTGCGTTGTCCACGTACAGAATCAGTATTATATCATTTTGTAGTATGTGTGTGTGTGTGTGTGTGTGTGTGTGTGTGTTTGGTGTGTGTTGCATCATTTGCCCTTACAAAGATTCCTTTGCATGACGGATTCGTTAATTTTATGGTTGGTTGTATGTATATTGGACATAATTTTGTGAATAAAATTCTATTTTATTTGGGGAACTTTAATAAAACGAAAATGAAAAAGTACCCCCAGCGAGCACGTGACGATTATACAACGTCACATCAACGTCGATGCAGCGTCATGACGTTGCATCGACGTTGATACGTCGTTGTCTCAACGTTGTGTGTCCGCTAGGCAGCCAGAAAACGTCCAGAATCAAACAGCAATAGTTCACTGACATAGTTAATCAAACTACTGGCCTAGTAATGATCGTAATAGGCGACTTTAACATTGACCTTCAAACAAATTCGAATAAGAAGTGGCAAAACTTGATACGATTATTTGACCTTTCCCAACTAATATCGCAACCTGCTCGTATCTTTGAGACTAGTTCCGCCATTATTGACGATGTCTTTACTTCCAATCCAGACCATATTATTGAATGCTTTTTACCCTCTTTATGCCATTAGCGATCACTTTTCAGTATGCATTGCGAGAAAAAAAAATAGACAAATAATAAAATCATGAAATCTGAATATATCACAATATCACACTGATGCTTCAAACATTTCAACGAGGATGCATTTATAAATGACCTTTCGAGTGATCTGAATAACTTCACGGTTAAGTGCGCAAATTTAAACGATGACATCTCTGCATGATACAATACTGTTTTAAAACATTTAGACCATCGTGCCCCTATCAAAATCAAAAGGGTTAAAACTAAAATATTACTCGAGTGGTACAACGAGAAAATTGAAATAACTAGCAGACAACAAGATCATTCTAAACAAAGAAAAAATGTGGACAGAACATAAAAATACAGAAACAAAACTAAGGCTTTAATTCGAAAGGCTTAAATAAAACACTTTTCTGATACAGTCATAAATTCAATGATAATAACATCACATATATTAACACTATACTGCATTTTTAAATCATTTCTATGATGCAGCCAAATACATAGCATGCACACTCTGGCACTTCTCTGTTGCCATAGTGTATAAAATATAAAACATTTTATGCTGGCTAGAAGACAGTTTGCTTAAAAAAAATCTGCTTTATTATGAAATACTTTGTAAAAAACACACACACACATATAGGTCAGTCATACATTATGTGCTATTATGACATTAAAAAAATGATTACCATATTTATCATCTATATAGTGATAAGCAAACCTTTATAGATATAAAATTATACAAGAGTTTTTTTTTTTTTTTCAGTGATATTAGAAATGAGAATAACATACAACAACATTAATCTTAACGATTTCCATTCTCTTTGTTACTTTATAATGGACATCCAAAACGTGTAATTGGTAATAGTATGAAATAACTAATAGGATTGGTTTAGTCTCTGAGCCTTATATCTCTAGTTCGTCTGTCATTACTGACAATGACCAATCCTAATCAACTGTGTGATGTGTTAATATTTATGTGTTCTAAGATGGCTGATGAGACCAATCTTAGCCCTAAACTGTCTGTTGCAGATAGAACAAGAGAGGTCTGAGGAAGAAAGCTCTGTTGGTGATGCCTTAGCTCTGGCTTTTCGCTGTGCACGTTTCTGCTCGGCTTCGCTGATTCTTTTTGCTTCGTATTCACCAGCTCCCCCTTTTATGAGGCCTCGCCACTTTGTACGATCCTGTGCAATCTGTTCCCATGACTCCGTTGGTATGTTGAAGTCTTTAAGGGAGACTTTGAGGGTGTCCTTGTATCGCTTCTTCTGACCACCATGGGAGCGTTTTCCTTCTTGAAGTTCTCCATAGAGGATTTTCTTTGGCAAACGTTCATCAGGTATTCTGGTAACATGGCCTGTCCATCTTAACTGTGCCAATTTCAGAAGGACTTCTGTGTCTGGAATCCTGTCTTGCCACCTGATCTTTAGAAGTTTTCTAAGACAGCTTGTATGGAAGTGGTTCAGTCATTTGGCATGCCGTTGGTAAACTGTCCAAGTTTCGCATGCGTATAATAGTGTTGGCAGCACTACCGCTCTATATACTTTCAGCTTTGTGTCAAGTCTGATTCCACTTCAGTCCCAAATACTTCCACGTAGCCGGCCAAATGCTGCTCTAGCTTTGGCAATTCAAGCATTGACTTCATCATCAATGTGCACAGCTCTGGACAATGTGCTTCCAAGGTAAGTGAACTTGTCTACCACTTATAGTCGTTGACCTTTCACTGTGACGGTAGGCTCCTTGTAAGACTTTCCAGGCGCTGGCTGATATACTACCTCAGTCGTTTTGATGCTGATTGTGTGATCATAGCTGTCACATGAATCAGATACTTGATCCACACCTTTTTGCATTTTCTCTTCTGTTGGAGCACCCTTTGCCATGTCATCAGCAAAGAGGATCTCGTCTAATACCTCTGTCTGCACCTTAGATTTAGCTTGCAACCTTCTTAGGTTGAAAAGTTTCCCATCAAAGCGATACCGAATAGGTATACCATTGTCACCATCCTGGAAAGCAACTGTAAGCATGGCAGAAAACATCATGCTGAATATCATGCTTGGATTCTGTGATTTCTGCTGCACCCCGAACAGACAAACTCCTCCTCCTCGGGGACTTCAATGCCAGAGTGGGCACAGACCACCAGGCCTAGGAAGGAGTGATTGGATCTGAAGGTGTAGGGAAGTGCAACAGCAATGGACCTCTTCTTTTAAGGAAGTGTGCAGAGCATGAATTACTGATCACCAACACAGTCTTCCGTCTACCAACTCGCAGAAAGACAACATAGATGCACCCTTGCTCCAAACATTGGCATCTCATTGACTATGTCATAGTGCGAAGGAAGGACAGACAGGATGTAAGAGCCTTATATAAATGGGGATAATATAACATAACTGAAAGGACTGGTTTGCCTCTAGGCCTTATATGCCTTACGACAGAGTCTGAACTAGATTTAGCTGGCAAGAAACTATAATGATGTATAAAAAAACCTTCTTTGGTCCCTACCTCTGATATACCATCTATTACTAGATTATTTTAGTGCCAAGATATGATAAAGTATTTAATTCTCACCTTTTATTTCCATTGCAATTTCAGACATGAAAATGACCTAGTGCCTGCTGATTGTCAATGATTCTGTTATGGTGAATAGTTTATTACCAAATATTTTCATTTACCTAACATTTCTGGTAAGGTAATCAGACGCCTTGCACATCTCCACTTAGTTTGTTACAACTTTTATTGTGGACAGACTTCACCAAAACAAGACAAACAATGAATTTTCATTACTATTATTAAAGTTCCATGTTCTTTAAGGCCGTTTTCCTTCTGTCCTGACACTGATCATATTTGAGACATACTCTGGCGCTTAGACTACAACCTGCTGCTCAGAATGCATATTCTGACACTACGAATAACTTTTCTAGGTCCTCTCATAGAGTTAAAACCAAAGTCATATGTAAGTATGTAATGCTGACTATAGCTACTTATATCCAACAATGTTGATCTGATTTGTATTCATGATTTTCAACTAAGTACCGATAGTTTATGTTATAATAGAAAAATGAACAAATCTATGCATGAAACAGATGAAAATCAGGTTAAATACCAATTTTGTTTTCAACATAGGAGTGGAGTTAATTTCTAAAGATGCAAAAGTCACTGAATTGCTCTGGTATATATGTAATTTTATTGGGCTATGTATGATTCTAAATTTGCCTAATGTTACACACTTCTCTTTAAAGATAGTTGTTTTCTGTGTATTTAAACGATAAAGTAACACTGTTTGTTTTGGGAAAAATCATATTACGGTAAGGCCAAGTGTTATATGATTTACTTCATGTAATCTTAATGTATCAGCCTGGTTGAACGCTCAGTCTGATCAGTCTTTGCGGCCTGCTTGAAGAAAGATTAGGTCCTTTGCTATTCACTGTGCACACAGGGAAGACACTGACCAGTCATCACTGTGTTCACAGGCCCTATATGTCCAGCGGTAGTGAACATTGATAGTGAATATTTTGTTTTAATGATAGCGAACATTTTGTTTTAATCAGGACTACATGTAAATGCTACTCTGGTATTAAATACATGCATTTCTTGGCACGAGACTACGCTTGTACCAATATTGTTAAATCAGAAAACGTTTTGTGTTACATACATTAAACATGTAACAGAAAGAGTTTGTGGTCAACTGCAATGTTTTAATATATAAATTCGAAGGTCATAAACAAAAACCATAAACAAAAATCAGTGTAGCAAGCTATAATCTGGATCTTCTTAATATACCAATACAATTTTTGATTAGCATAGGCTAGTTAGATTGCAGATAAATGAGTTACCTAAACACCTGATAATGTAACAGAATAATTAAGGTGTAAGTGTCATTTTTATCCTCTTATTCTGAAAATATGAAGTTACAGAACTTCATTATTCTACAACTGAGAATTAATTCTTATTCTAAAACTGAGTATTAATTCAAGTGATAAAGGTATAGGTGAAGACCTTTAAAGAGACAAAAATCCCTGAAAATTAAGACATAAAGGTGTTACATATGTTACCATTGATTAATTATTAAGCAAAGTCATGTGAGGGTCTGACATATAATTTATCTGTAGATATTTTATTTAGACATAAAGAAACTAAAAACATTTGCCATACATTAAAAACTTCAGGACAGTATTCAGTATTTTATGCAAAAGTGGCCGTACTGCAGATAGCAACTTACTGTTAACAGTATTGAATGTATATAACTGATGAATGTATGTAACTGACAAAGACTTGCTGCATTAAATTTGGAGTTTTGGAAATGCTTACAAAAACTTCAAAAGAATACAAAACAGAGGCATCAAAAACTGATGCAGAATATACAGAAAACTACCAAAGCCCACAATATGAAGATATTTTAGATGTTACCTATGTTACTATGGGCAGAATAATATGGCAAAGACAGGTTTTAATGCACCTATGTATCTCATATTACTAAAACATAATGCTGCAAATAAGAATTCTCTTTATTTGTACAACTTCTAGATTGCATTTGGTGTGATAATATGTGAAAATGATTTTTTGAATGTCACATTTCACAGTGGGGTGACATTGCTTAACATCCAATAACTGACAAAATATAAAAGCTAGAGAGATCATGTTTTTAGCTTTGGAAAGGAATTTAAATATGTTGTCCCAAATTATAATGTTAAAGTCAAAGCGGCAATATACAATCTACAAAAATGAACTGTATGGGTTAAAATACTCATTTCTAAAGGGTACCATAGAAAATGTAACATGTGTAACACCATGTAAGGCCAAAAAGAATTTTCAAATATCACATTTTGTAGCTAATGAACTGTTCTTTAACTTCATATATTTAGTTGGATCATATAATTACTTTTGCTCCAATTCTCATAGGTTTAATAGTTTCCTATTGTATTATACTTTTTGTAGGGGTAACGAATATAACAGGCTGTTACTGGGTAACGCCCCCATCGCCAGATGGCTAACATGCTGCAAGATACTTAAAGGATAATAGGCTATAAGAAGAACATGGTCTACAAAATTCCCCCTTGCGGGGTGGGGGAGGTAAACCATAGCTGGCCAGCGGCCAAAACAATTGTCTAAGTTGATTGTATGCACGGGTGTGCAGATTCAACACAGAATCGTTGACAGTAGATGAACAGTGTCGAATCTATCGTTCCGTACTGTACTTTTATAAAACAATTCATAATAGGCTACAGGGTCGGTATATCGGAAAGAGTTCTTTCCAAATTTAGCAGTTTTCACATGAATTTTATGGAATTGTTCAGCGATGGCTCATACTAACTGGTCTGTAAAGTATATTATTTATCACGTTTAAGAAGAATATGTGACAAAGCAGGTGGGACTAAGCCGTTAAATTTGTTACAAGTTTCTATGACCAGAGTCCTCAATCTTCGAACGATTTAAGGTGGTTATTTGGCTTTCCCGAGTTAACGTCCATATTAACTTTGATAGTCCTCATAGATAACTCATCTCTGAGCGCTTACTTTTTCAGTACTTGTCTCTGAACAAAAGTGCCAAGCTAATGGGTATAAAATATTCGAGATGATCAAAGTGTGAAAAAGATGTAATCCTGCCAAACTTTTAATAACCTGGATGGAGCCAAAATTACAACGTGCCAATAATTCACTAAAATAAACTAAAGCTGTCAGAGGATCTGACTATAGCAACCGCCCCATCCCCTACCCACTCCATGCCCCCTCCCCGCCCCACCCCCACCCGCAGCTCTATCAGAGGATAAATACATATAGTGTTGAAATATTTTGATTTCATCCTAACCAGATAACACCAATATAGGACACGGTAACACGGTATTGTAAAACCTATCAAGGGATTTTATTCCATGAGTTATGGGCCCTTGGCCCGGATTCTGAATACAAAATAACATCAACCCACTGTCCATGGATGTACCAATTTTTCAAAGCCCCCAAGTGTGGTATAAGTTTCATCGAAGTCGGACCCGAAACATAAAAGTTATTGAGCAAAATGCATTTTAATGTGTTGAGCACCTACCAAGGGACATAATCCCAAGACTTATGGACCCTTGGCCTCCATTCGGGTGTACACGATACAGCCAGTCATTGTCCATGTTTATACGAAATTTCAGCTTTCTAGCTTTCCTAGTTCCTGAGAATTCTGTTATAATTTTTTTTAAGAACAGCAACATTTGAAAACCTATCAAGGGGCATATCTCTAAGAGTTATAGGCCCAAGGCCACCATTCTGCCACTACCCTTCTTACTTTAGAGATCAAGTGTGGTATAAGTTTCATCGAAGAAGGACCACAAACATACAAGTTATCGAGGAAAATGCATTTTAATATTTTGAAAACCTACCAAGTGACATAACTCCAAGGGTTATGGACCCTTGGCCCCTATGCCGGTATATACAATACATCCAGTCATTGTCCATATTTATACGAACTTTCAGCTTCCTGGCTGTCATACTTCCTGAGAAGTCTGTTACAAAAATTTTCAGGAATAGCAAAATTAGAAAACCTATCAAGGAGCATAACTCCAAGAGCTATTGGCCCTTGGCCACCATTCTGCCACTACACCTTCCTCAGCATAGAGACCAAGTGTGATTTAAGGTTCACTGAAGTAGGACCACAAACATAAAAGTTATTAAGCAAAATGCATTTTAAATTTTGAAAACCTACCAAGGGACATAACTCCAAGAGTTATGGGCCTTTAGTCACTATTCTACGACTATACTTTGCTTACCTTAGACACCAAGTGTAGTATAAGTTTCATTGAAGTAGGATCACAAACATAAAAGCTATTAAGCAGTCATGGAATCACGGAGTCACGCAACCACGGAATCTCGAAATTACGGAAGGGCATGGCAAATCCAGTATAGCCCCGCTTTTTCAAAGCTGGGCTATAACAATGTTATTTGTATGAGCATACATGTAACTTACCGTTAGTGCTGTCATATCCAAATTCCGACAGCAGAATAATGCCAGGCAGCAATTTTATTGAACAGACCATTCAAAATGATACTTGAACAGATATCTTCGCATACATTGTGTGGCATGAATGAAACACGGATACAAAAGCGATCTGTAGAAAGCTTATAGACATAACTTCAAAAAGCAGTCGTGACATTTTAATGCATACAAATAATCATCAAATATACCGTCAGAATAGCTGCATCACGCAAACATACCTATATAATTTTGACCCCCTTAAACCCCACTTTCTTACAGTAAAACTGGGGTTTACGGGGGTATACTTTATTTTTCTTATTTCTGCTCAAAAACATAGATTGTTGATACGCATTTTTCAGTTTTTTCAGTATATTTGAATAGGCTTGTTTTCGTAATGGAAAGCTGCTATGAAGTAACTTTTTCATGCATATTAACAGACAGGGAGTATATACCATATTCACACTAAGTATTCAGACACCTCAACTCCTTACCATACTTGTTCTAAAATTTGAACAAGTACAATTTACTACCCGATGTTGTGTCTAAAAATTGCCGGATAAGTTGCAAACAGAGTAGACCCTGATGAAACGCCGCGTACTGCAGCGTCTCATCTCGGTCTACGTTGTTTGCTTAGGCCTGTCTGACCGAATGCATACAGTAAATACGGAACTAAACTGATCTCTAATTGGACCAGATCATACGGTGAAATAGAAGAAAAGTAATATAAATGTTGGGCTATCCAGGAAATGCAAGTTCAACGATGGCATACTAACGTCTGTAATTTGTCTTGGCTACTAAGTCAAACAGAAATATGAGGGTCAGGACTGGGTTTATTGATTACTGATTAATGGCCTAATTTTTATTTTTATTGACTATTGATTTTTGGTCTAAAATTTTAGTGACTATTGATTTCTGTGATGTAAAATTAAACGATTAAGCCCAAAACATTCAAAGTATATATGCACTAATTTTTGTGAAAATGGCTTTATCGATTATTGATTAAAGGGCTAAAATTTTAATGAATGGCGATCTTTTTTTGTATCCCGCGTCCAGCCCCTCAAATATGCATAAGTAGATACGGTGATACTTATGAGGAGACACAATTACGGAACACGGTCCACTCAGAGGCGAATCTTAGATTTTTGGACACGGGGTTCAAATTTGCTGAGGGGTTCGATCTGATCATGTTATCAATATTTTCTAAGAATTCCCCATGAAAATGAAACAATTTGGACTCTGAGGGTTGGTTGTTCGACTGAACCCCCTCTATATCCGCCACTGCGTCTCAGGGCATCGAATAAGGTTAGAATGACACCAAATGACATCAGAGAACAACACACCAACGAAAACAGAGCGAACAGAAACAGATGAACTCAAACAGGAATACCCCTTACTCCACCTCCATGCCCCCTCCTCCCCTCTCTTTCCACTGGTGCGATCAACTGATCTTAATTTAATTTGACCATGGAACCAAAAAGAAGGCAAGTGGAGCTGTGGCTCACACTAACTGACCTATAATTTGACTTGACCATAGGTTTAAATAGAAGATAAGTTCAGTTTTGGGTGACCACTATGATGGTCAGGTCAAATTACAGTGGTCTGTAATTTGACTTGACCATCATAGTGGTCAAACAGTACACAAGTTTGCCTGCTTTTTTTTCTGTTTTCAAATATATTTAGAATTAATAATTATGAGAATTGGGTCATTTTATATCATGTAACATCGCCTAATCTAGGCATCCGCGCATTCTGGTCAGGGCCTCTTCATTAATATATTCTACAGACTTAAATGAAACGGTAAAAGGGCAGTGAATGCCCTGATCAGACTTTTTTTCATGCTCAAGTCAGCTGAGCATGAAAATTTCTTTGCTTATAAATATGAAAATGCCAACTATTGTTGGCATTTCCATATTCATTAGCAGAGAAATTTTCAATCTCACGTACCTGTGTTTAGCAAGAAAGAATTTGCAGTTGTTAGTGATTTTAGATTTATTAGCGGGATAAATTTCATGCTCAGCTGAGTTGAGCACGAAAAACGTTTTCGGGGACAAGAATCTTCTCTCATGACAGCTAGCATGTCCTATCATAATATATACTACTGTATATACCCTTAACCCATTAAAGACTGAATAAACTCTCCCACACTATATATTGGAACTTGGAAGAGTCAATTTTCGATTTTATGTGTGTCAAGCTATATGATATAGATATTCCTAAAGAAAAATGATTTAACTATTTGCAAACAGTGGAGGACCTGATCAGACGCCGCGTTTTTGCGGCGTTTGATTTTGGTCTGCACTGTTTGCTAATTACCCGTTTAGGGGTCTCCAGTCTTCAATAGCTTAGGTACATTACACTTCAACTCATTACCATACTTGTCCTAAAATATGGACAAGTCCATAATTGCAGTCTAAGACTTCTGGATGAGTGTCAAACAGTGCAGACCCTGATTGGAGGCCACCATCCGCGGCGTCTTATCTGGATCCGCGCTGTCTGTGAAAACTGCAATCATGCTGTGAAGACATTACCGATGGGAAGTAACCTTTACCTCAGTATAACTAATATAACGTGCTGTTATTAACTCCCTTGAAAATTTGTAATAATTGTACAGATCAAAAATAGGTCAACAACGCTACTACATCGAGTTAAGTCTTTGTTAGTGTGTTATTATTATAAGAGTCAATTTTTTACACCTTACCTTGTAATACCCGGGGAGAATAATTAGGGAAAGGAAGAGATAGGTTTGGCTGGATTTTGGACGTTATTTGTTTACATCTGTATACGTCCCGGAATAAACTTGTAGATCTGTAAGTAACAGTAACACGTTTGATACTGCATTGCTCTTTTTAAATATGTAAATATAACAAATATTGATTGTTTAATGAAATTAAGACAATGATTTCAAAACAGCTATTCACTTAATGATACATGTTAAAAGTCAAGTCACGACATGCATTATCACAGAGTGCATTATGGACAAACATGTAAGAGCCAGCGCATGACAAAACCAACAAAATGGCATGTGCGCCCAGCGAAGACTCAGATCAGCCTGGGCATCCGCCCAGTCTTATCAGAGTCTTCGCTGTGCGCTCATTAAGTAGCTAAGGACCCAAGCTTTCATCATGCGGATGCCCACTCTGATCTTAGTCTTCGCTGGGTGCACATGCCATTTTGTTGGTTTTGTCATGCGCTAGCAGAAAAGCTACGGTGAGACCTGTAGAACCAGCAGACTCCGATCAGCCTGTACATCCACCTAGTATGGCAAGGGTTCTCGTTTATCCCTCATTCGATAGCTTGCACATGCGATTAGCGAAAACTGATCAGACTGCGCGGATGCGCAGGCTGATCTGAGTCTTCGCTGGTCGCACATGTCTTATTGTAGGTACTGTCGTCTGAGATTGTCGTGCGCTGGCCCATATATGAATTCTCCAACTACTTAAAATTTGGGCAGGGACACAGCATAAGCCAACATTATGACATGTGCGAACAGCAAAGACGCCCATGACTGAATCAGCACAGTCTGAACAGTCTGTTCGCATCTAGTCTGTCTAATCATAAGATGTCCAGCGGTCTCTGATCAGACTGCGTGAATATGCTTGCTGATCTTTGTCTTCAGTGTTCACACATGTCGCATTTGTACATTCAAAGAGTATGTACTTAAAGGCACTGGTGAGGCCTAATAGGCCGAAACTACCAAGTCTGGTCAAGAAAACTTGACACAGCTTTTTTCATAACGAAAACACGCCTATTCAAATATATTGAAAATTTTACAACCAAAATCTGGCAAATTTTCAGATAAAAAAAATTCTAATATTTTTCATATTTCTGCTCAAAACATAGATTGTGGGTACTCGTTAGAACCGCCTCGGCGAGGCGGTTCTAACGAGTACCACAATCTATGTTTTTGAGCAGAAATAAGAAAAATAATGTAGACCCCTGCAAACCCCAGTTTTACTAAATAAATGTGGGGTTTAAGGGGGTCAAAATTATATAGGCATGTTTTCGGGATGTTCAGTTTTGTGAGTTTGCTCATTGCTCTCAAAGAACCTATTACCCAGCAGTCACATGACGTTATACAAGGTCGCATCAACGTCACGTTGTCTTGACGTTGCATGCCAGCTGGGTGTGTATAAAGCCTTTATCTAGTTTTCTGTTCCTTATTTTTCTGCCTCATTCATTGTCAATATGTTTAGTATGAATAAACCAATGCATTTGTCATTGTCCGCTATGCAGAAATATTGCGCTGTGTCACATCACGGAAACATACCTATATAATTTTGACCCATTTAAACCCCACTTTTATATAGTAAAACTGGGGTTTACAGGGGTAACCATTAAACGATAGAGGCGGTTCTAACGAGTACCCACAATCTATGGTTTTGAACAGAAATATGAAAAAATATCAGTTTTTTATCTGAAAATTTTCAGGTTTTGGAGGTGAAAAATATGCTTTCGAAATGATATGATTCCGTAAATAGGCAGCAAAGAATCTGGTCAGACAGCGCAATGAGCAAGTTGATCAGGCCTTTGCTGTCCACATATGCTCGAAGACAACATTTCTCGCGGTCCATAAATAAACTTATTATTATTGTGGATAATCTCACAAAGTATTATTTGAACTTTAAAGTCCCTGTCACAACTGCAACAGACGACATTTTAAAATTATGTTGTGTGTGTGCGTGCGTGCGTGTGTGTGTGCGTCAGAGAAAATTAGGCGACATTCATGTGAATTTTCTCTGAAAAATAATAATTTTAGAATATTTTCTGCTACAAGTTTTCTTGGCGCTTCAAGGTTTAAAGGAGCCAAATGCCAATGTATCATCTCTGTTATTATCATCATTAAAAACAATTACTGAATGGAAGCTGCTGGTGTTTTTACGCTTAGCATGCTGGGTAAAAATTTTAGCAGACGACACTCTGAAATATAGAAATATCATTGGAAGACAACCCGCATGAAATGCCAAACCCTGTTTTCAGAAAAAAAAAAAGAAGAAAAGTATCACCAGTTTGTCATCTGCTGAATTAGCCCAGAGAGAGGTAAATATTAAACCCGTTATATGTGAAAATGGAACTGGAGCATGACCAGCGGATATACAATGCTGAAACAAATTCGTTGTGTGAAGTCTTTCTTAATATTATCTCCGTGTATGCGAAACAGCTAAGACTTGTCACAGGGGAATTGCAAAGATCCTGATCGTACTGCATGTCTGAACAAAAAATGTAGATATCAGCTTGTGGCATTTAACTCATTTATACCTCAAATGTTTGGACAGGTCTATTTCCAATAGAAAGGGTGTCTGGGTAGTTTTTGTCATAACCATGTTTTACTTCATGCAAACAATGTAGACCCTCATCAGACGCCGCGTTCTGCGGCGTCTGATCTGAGTCTACACTGTTTGTCAGTATCCTTTTTATGGGAAGCAAGGCACAAATGGGTTAAAATGTTATAAATTCCCCACAACCGGCTTCACAGTTAAACCACAACCTGAGATGGTACTTGCATCCGGCAACGAAGACTAATAAGATTGCCTCTTTGGATTGCAAACCATCCATAGCTCCTTCAAGCGCCCAGCAAAGACTCTGATCAGACTGATCTGAGTCTTCGCTGGGCGCACACGTCATAAGATAAATTTTCTCACCATGTGTTTGTAGTTTGTTTTTCTTTTCAGTATAGTGATAACCCGTAAACTCAGCGATGACCGCAATTGATTCACCAATCCCTACCTGGATTAAGCGATGGCTGGGGGTCGCAACATTCATCCTTTTCTTTGACGGCTCCTTTTGCGTCCTGAGGCCACATTCTTTTCCTGACGGCTGCCTTTCAGCGCTCTACCTACCTTGTAAGTATTAAATGGAATCAACCTGCCACTTATTCTGTATTCTGTAGGTCCAAGTCTTGGGCCAGGTTTCACAATAGTTCCATAATTCCTTAAGCATTAAGGTGTACACTAGTATATATCCGAAATTTAAACATGAACTAATTTTAACTATGATCTAACTGGCTTTATCACTAAACAAAAAACAAAAAAACTTCTGTGTGAAGTGCGTGGCGTTTCAAATTTAGGTTGACCTTGACTTAAGGAATGGTTGTGAACCTGTGCTCAAATAGATTTATTTATTTATTTTTGTTTTTTGTTTTTGTTTTTATTTATTTATTTATTTATTCATTGATAATTCCGATGCGTTCGACCTTCTGCGACAGGTATTTGGAAATCGTAACCCCTAACCCAACTCATTATTGAAATATACAGAAAATTTCATCTCCAAATACTGAAACTTTTCAGATAAAAATCTCTGATATTTTTCATATTTCTGCTCAACACATAGATTGTGGGTACTATTTAGAACCGTCTCGCCGAGGCGGTTCCAACGAGTACCCATAATCTATGTTTTTGAGCAGAAATAAGAAAATTAATGTTTACCCCTGTAAATCCCAGGTTTACTATATAAAAGTGGGGTTTAAGGGGGTCAGAATTATATAGGCATGTTTTCGTGACGTGGTCCTAAGCTTTCAAGGCCATTTGACTACCGTTACATAGGCGTGGCACCCATTACGCACAATACTCGTATGCGTAACATGCACAAGAAAAATATTTACAATTAAGTGACAGTGACATAAATACTTTGCTTCTTAACCCTATGAGCTGCTGAATAAATTAAGATGCCACACCCATTTCTAATTTTCAGCCAATCAGAACACTTGATCCTGATTTTTGCTTTAAATTCACCAACTTAATGGCAAACAGTGCAGATCCAGATCAGTTGGCTTCTTCAGAAGCCAACTGATCTGGATCTACACTGTTTGCAAAGGCAGCGTATATCCGGGTTCAGCAGGACAAGAGTTAACCCTATGAGCTGCTCTTAAAGGAAATGATTTGGGAGCAAATTCTTTCCTTTAAGAGTAGCAACTATTTTAGAAGCGATTCTAGCCATATTTTTTCGAAACTTTTTCTTGGTGTGCGTAAAAATAATTCCGTTCTGGCTACACCACTGCGTTATGCTATTTAACCCTAGTCCTGCTGAGCCCAGATATGTCCTGTCTTTGCAAACCGTGTAGATCCAGATCAGTTGGCTTCTGAAAGAAGCCAACTGATCTGGATCTGCACTGTTTGCCATTAAGTATTTGAGTTTATATCAACAACCTGGATCAAGTAATCTGATTGGCTGAAAATTAGAAATGGGTGTGGCACCTTAATTTATTCAGCAGGACAAGGGTTAAGGTAAATGGATACACCGTCAAGGGGGATGCAACTCTGTCCAAATGGCCTTTTTTTCTCATCTTAAAAGGGGTCTGCTCTAAAAGGAAAGAATTCCTTTCATTTTAAGGACAGAGTCATTTTCACAATTGGTAAATAGCTGTCTCTCTTGATCTAATCTGGCTACGTAGCCTAGTTATCAAATTCCATATTTAGACAATATATTCTCCCATACTACTTTATCATCGAGTCCTCAGTAGCAGTTTAAAGCAAACTAGGGACATATGAATTTCATTTGAAAATAGTACATGTATTTTCAGATAACAGAAAAGTAAGGTCATATCAAACGTAGTTCAGGTATTAATCTTTAATAAGAGAAGCCACATTTCAACATTTCTTTAAGCATAGATACATTGTATGTGTCCTTGAATTTGATTTCTTGTAGGGGTTTGATTTTGGAAAGAAACAATCATGTCGTGTTGACCACCTTTGGATTTTGAAAAGAAAAAAAAAAATGCTTAAATTTTTACAGAAGACAACCTTTTGAGCAATCATCCTCAAACCTACTCCGATTCTATGTACAGTCGAACTTCAATGGCTCGAACATCTTTGGGACCCTAGAAATTTGTTCAAGCCACTGAGGGCAAATTATGGCGACAGGTCAGGAGGCAATTACCGATAACTTAGGAAAATATTTTCGATTGTCTGTACAATAATGGTATGTTGAGTGTACTCATTAGAATCGCCTCGATGAGGCGATTCTAATGAGTACACACAACATACAATTTATTGACAAAATAAAAAAAAAATCCCTAAATATTTGTTTTCTTGAGTTATCGTAAGAATTAGGGACTCAAAACCGAGTTCGCATTAGCCATGGTAAACGAGCCATCGGTGTTCGAGCTATTGAAGTTTGACTGTATATCCATAAATCAAATCACTGAGAGTGTTGTTTCTTCAAAAGTTCGAAGTTTTCTTTGGTTTTGTTTATTTATTCGTTATATATAAGCATCTGCGTGTATGAGGCTAAAATGTTTGAATACAAACTATAGGGTTATCAGTGTTAGGAGGGAACAATTTGTTATTGGTTGTAACAGGAAAACGGATCTTCGAAATGTGGTATGTTAAATCTGATGGCGGGTGGGCAACTGCATCCAAAATTCATTAACAAGTTTAACTTTGGGCTGTACTGATTATTGCCATCATAAGTTATCCACCCTTGAATGTTAAAAAAAATAGCGACATGACATTGTTAACACAACATCGGCCAGACTAGATCATATCTCGGACAAGTCTTGAGTTATCCATCTTGAGCCGGCCTCGGTGGCTCAGTTGGATGCGCCGTCCGACTGGAGACCAGGAGGTCGCGGGTTCAACCCCCGCCGAGGTCGGCAACATTCTTTCGTGGAGATTGATCATGAAATATTTTCTCCGGTCATTCTCTCCCTTCCGCTGATTCAAGAAGGGCAGTTGTCAGTTTCTGGCGAACGAATGTGCACAATACTGGTTAACCGCTTAGAGGACTAAGCCTGCCCAGTAAACGTGTGGTTAGGTAAACTGACCGCGCTCGACATGACCCCATTGGGTTGACTGAGCCGTAAAACCTCAACACAAAACAAAATCCAATTTGAAAATTTGAAAATTGAAAACTCGACTGCATTACCTTGTTAACCCTGAAAGCGCCAGTCTGACAGCAGCAGACGACACTTTTGTTTTAATTTTCTTAGAAAATAGGTAGACATTTCATGTGAATCGTCTGCCTGGCAGACGAGTCACATGAAATGTAAAGTTATTTTTTGTGAGAAAAAAAAAAAGCAATGTCGTCTGCAACAAATTAAATTTGCTTGGTGCTTTAAGAGTAAACACAATAGAATACTCAGTAAATTCCCAAATTTGTAGTTACCGGAGGCATTCAGTCTTCTTTGATTCTGCAGTGGGCCTTAGTTTTTATTTGTTTATGTATTTTTGTAAGTTTGCACACTTCAACATACTCGTAATTACAAAATCTGTTTATTTTTTTTTTTTATTTTATTTATTTATTTTTTTTTTTTCAGACAGGCTGTATGTACAAGTAGACAAGCATTATGCTGATAAAGAAGATACGTTTGTTCTTGTACAAGGCATGTGAGTATAATCAGAGTACTTACAATGTTTATTTTAATTTTCCTTGGAATCATCGAGCCCATTCTGGTTTCTTGGAATATCGAGTTGTTCTGCTTAAGTCACAGGGAGGGGTGGGCTGGGTGTGGGAGTGGGGCGTATGTAGCCCTGCAAACTACAGTAACCTTTATAGATATTGTTTGAATTATTTATGTTTTTGAATTACCGTCACTAGCTTGGTGTTCTACCGTAGCATGAATTATTTTCAATTAACGGAACTTATATAATATAGAATACAGTAGAGCTTACATATCGAGCCGCAACGTGTGTACCTTTTGACATGTGTGCCCAAGGAAGACTCAAATCAACCAGTGCATCCGTACAGTCTGGCCAGAGCCTTTGTTGTCCTCAAAAAGAAACTTTGCATCCTTGGCTACCCAATATGCGCCCTGTGAAGATTCTTCGCTAAGCGCACGTCCTTTAATAGGTACGTTTTCTGACGCTGCAGCGCATATGTATGATGATGCTCAACGTGGGAAAAAGACCCTTATGCCATATGCGAACAACGAAGGTCCAAACGTGCGTGCGCATCCGTGCAGTCTGATCTGGACATTCTCTGTTCGTCGACATATACTACAGTATGCATTGATTTCGTAAGCGGACAACGAAGGCCCTGACCAGCCTGCGCATTCGCGCAGGCCAATCAGGACCTGCGTTGTCCGCAAACTGCATAAAGGCCCTTTTTGTGCATTGCGCATCATATGGAGTCCACAAGAAAACATGACAGAACTTCATATCATGCATTCAGTCCAAAATTCCTTGTGCAACGGGCCTTAGATAAGACTGGCCGAATGCACAAGCTGATCTGAGGCCAGATCTGTGGTTTCACTTTTCACATTTGTCTGACGATTCCATTGGCTTTTTGTTGGGGTATTTTATTTGCAATATTTCTTTTTTTTTTTTTTTTTTTTTATTTTCAGGCTGAATTTTGTGGAAGGATCAATTAATGTTGCAGTTCTTCTACAGGTAAATTGTTCAAATCTGCATGCATTGAGTATAATTTAATACATGTACTTTGTGTCTTTTACTGATCTTCAGTCTCGGGTCTTCAGCAGCTATACAAAGTGTTAACCCTTCTCTTGCTGAACACGATATGCCCTGTCTTAGCAAACAGTGTACATCCAGATCGGATCTGCACTGTTTGCAATTAAGTATGTGAATTTATAACAACAATCTGGATCAAGTAATATGACTGGCTGAAAATTAGAAGTGGGCGTGGCATCTTAATTTATTCAGCATGACAAGGGTTAACACTGTCTCTTAATTATTGGTTTTCGCTGCAGTTAACCTGTGCGGCTGGCTTGCTTCGGGAGCCGGGAAAGTTCATTTGACTCGGGGTGGTAGGGGTGCCTGATTTCTCATCTCAGACATCTTCTGCTTGATGTCTGTGACCGCTTTATTTCGTGGATCATGACGGTTGCTGTGAACTCAGTGGGTGGAGTGGGGGGGGGGGGGGGAGGGGGGGGGGGGGGCTGTGCGGTGCTTGCTAACATCTATACTAGATTACATTTCAACAGTTTAGTTTCAACTTTTGGGGTTTAGTGTCACTGACGGAGATAAAATCAGAAATGATATCAGGAATATGGGCATGAAGCCAAAATACACATAAATAAGGAGCGAAAGTCCCTCCCGTGAAAATATCATTTTCGCCAATACATGAGAAAATGATACTTATCACAAAGGCGACCAGCAAACCCTTTCACCCCTAAGTTTCTGAAGTACACCATTCTTTGAATTTGGGCATGACCATCATTGCGAACAGGGTATCAGTAAAACAAAAACAAGAATGGCAAACGATGTAGATCCAGATGAGATGGCTCATAATGAGCCATCCTGTCTGGATTAAACTGTTTGCAAAGTTACCTGTTTTGATCTGCAGGGCTGAAAGGGTAACATCTGTGACCTATAAGCGCAAAAAAAAAAAAAAAGAAAAGAAAAAAAACAGATTCTAGACCGGACAATGTGCTGATAAACAATAACAGTATTGATAGGTTCGTCTGATTTCTCCAAGAAAACCGGATATTCAGTGGATCGCATAATTACATGTACAATATTTAGTAAGAGAAAACTGTATTATTCCTAAGTATAGATACAGACAGGCCCGCGTTAATCGTGTAGAATCAGATCAGACACTACAGAACACACCCAGCTGTTTTATTATTATTATTATTATTATCATTGTTTTGTACATCGTCATGCAGCTCGATAGATTCGTTCAAACTGCAGGGTAAGTATGGTAAAGAGTATAGCTCAATTTTTTTTATAAATATGGTACTCGCAGTATTTGTTTTATTAGAGAAATATTACAAAATTTATTTATCACCATATCTCGCCCCACCCCTCATTTTAATCGACATTGGCAGACAGTGTTGGCGCAGATCAGACACCGCAGATCGTGAGGTCTGATCAGTGTCTTTCTTGTCTGCTGTGACATTAGGATTTTTTTTTTGCAATATCTAAACCAATTAAGGCAGTTTCTAAACCTTAAGGAACAGTTTTCTGAAGATAACCAGGTATACATGAAATTTATAGCAAGCACACGAAGTGTTTGCATTACTGAACATACATGTACTTAGGCACCCAAATCTCGTGTGGAGTCTCGTAGCAAACTTCGTTTTATCTCGTTCGCCATCTTTACATCACGGTAAGCAGACAAATAAATAAACGAGAAATAACTATTGATAGACCTGTTTAAAGTTGCTTTTGAATAAAATATAAGCTCTACTGAATTTAAACAAAAACTACCAAAAAAAAAAAAAAAAAAAAAAATGCAAATGTGAAACAATACCGAACGTATCATGTGAGCTCAGTTGAGGCCAATTTTGTTTGTAAACAAACTGCTGTCATATATCAGATAAAATAGTCGGCTGAGTGTGTTTGCATCAAAGGCAGTGCCATTGTTTTATATTGTTTACCTAGCCTTGAAGACTAGTGCTGTGCACTGATCCTTGGAATAGCGAAATGTGTAGTTATCGTGTTTTCTTATTTTTTGTTACAGTTATTTTCAAACATAAGATGGGGAAAGCTGATGACCATTGCTTCAAGTGTGATGACCTGTTGGAAGTCATTGTTATTTCTCCTAGTTTCTTATGATCTCGCCGACAAAAACCGCCATGTTGATGACTGGTTCTATAATATTGCGCTTGTATTATTACCCACCCTGATATTTATACTTGTACCAGCCTACGCAACATGTAGGCTCATGGGTGATTTTGCGGATGTTCCAAAGAAGAAGAAAGAGATCAAAGAAGCCGACCACGACGAGACAAATACTGTACGGAGATATAATCTCAGAAATCGTTAACAAAATTAACCCTTTCACCCCTGAATTTCTGAAGTGGACTCTTCCTGTCTGGAATTTAGAGTCGTCCACTGATGCAAACAGGAGTTTCAGTCTAAAATGAAAAAAAGAATGACAAACACTGTAGATCCAGATCAGACGGCTCGTGACGAACCGTCTGATCTGGATCTACACTGTTTGCACGAGCCGTCTGATCTGGATCTACACTGTTTGCACAGGTATCTGTTTCAGTCTGCAGGGCTGAAAGACTTAAAGTGTCTGTAACTAATATCATTTCATCATCAATTGAAAATGCGTTTTTTCCCCCTAGCGCTTCATTTTTAAATGAAAGAAAAAAAGTTTCGATTGACAGTCTTAGCAATAAATGATTTTTTTTTTTTTCTGTTTCAGTGTTTTATTCTACCCTAAAGTTATAGCTGCGACCAATAATTGATCAGGCCTTTGTAGTTCTATAGTAAACTTTGTGTGCATGTGTGTGTGTGTGTGTGAGAGAGAGAGAGAGAGGCGGAGAGAGAGGGAGAGGCGAGAAGGAGGGGAAGGATGAAATAAAAGAAAATGTTTTTTTTGGTTTTCTCCACTTACTTACATATTATTTTTCGATGTTTTCATAACATTATTATGAAAACTTAAGAAAATTTCGCATAGGGAACTTGCGAAAATCCTGCCTCCAGACCACCTACTCCCTCTTATTTATTTTTTTTTCTTTTGCATCATTTGCAATAGAAATAAGTTACCCATGAAAGTCCGAAGTCACCAAGTACAGACCTCGCGGCACGTGGAGTAAACGACAAACGTGTTTAAAATGAGTAAGTTTATTTGGTACTTATGATTTTTTAAACACACATTCTGAACAAAACATACATTTGCGAAACTATAACATTGTTTATCCACTTTGTATAGAAATTATAATAATAATGACATACAATATCTGTTGTTTCTACAAAGGCCACGCCAAGCGAAAAAGTGCGCAGATTCAGATCATTCTGAGTACGTGCAAAGGATCATCCCAAGCCTTTGCCCTCAATTCCTAGATTCTGTAGTAGCCAATGGTTCTCTCAGCGGGTATAGGCCTATGTAACAAGACCCGATATATCGTTTGCCACTCATTAGGGACTCTTACAGGAATGCAGCTTTAGTGTAATGTATGAAGGGCATGTGTTCAGGAGTATTAGCGGATAGTGAAGGCCCTGATCAGACTGGCAGATGCGCAGTCTGATCAGGGCCTTCACTGTCCGCATATACCCGAAGACACGTTTCCGCCTGGGCCAGATTCATAGTCAGGTATACAAAATACTTTACAATTAATCAGTGAATTTGCTTACTGTTAGTCATATGATATTGAGGAATACCAGTCCTCCATTTCCAAACATGTAAATAAAAGCACCGCAAGCATAATACTCCACCATAGCAATTATTTGTTTATGTATTAAAGTTATCGTTGCGAAAATGTCTGGAAAGAAAATGACGGAGGGACAGATAACAATCCTAAACCAGATCTTGATAATATCAATGGACAGATAACAATCCTAAACCAGATCTTGATAATATCAATGGACAGATAACAATCCTAAACCAGATCTTGATAATACCAATGCATATAGCAAGTTTGGTTAAAAGGCCTTGTTGAGTAAATAACAAGGCCTTTTAACCAAACTTGCTATATGCAAGTTATCATCCAGAAATGAAAATATGGGCATGTCTCGGGCAGATAACTCATTAAAAATTTGACGAAATTTGCCCATTAGCAATTGCAAACCATATCTCCTTAATGTCAATACATATAGCAAGTTTGGTTAAAATCCCTTGTTATTGACTGATGTTATCGTCTGGAAACAAAAATATGGGCGTGTCTCGGACAGATAACTCTGTAAAAATTTGACGAAATTTGCCCATTAGCAATCCCAAACCAGACCTCCTTAATGTCAATGCATATAGCAAGTTTGATGAAAATCCCTTGTTATTTACTCAAGTTATCATCCAGAAACGTAAATATGGGCGTGTCTCGGGCAGATAATTCCGTAAAAATTCGACGAAATTTGCCCATTAGCAATTGCAAACCAGATCTCCTTAATGTCGATACATATAGCAAGTTTGGTTAAAATCCCTTGTTATTTACGAAAGTTGGAAACGAAAATATGGGCGTGTCTCGGGCAGGTAACTCCGTAAAAATTTGACGAAATTTGCCCATTAGCAATCCCAAACCAGATCTCCTTAATGTCAATGCATAGCAAGTTTGGTGAAAAATCCCTTGTTATTTACTCAAGTAATAGTCCGGAAATGAAAATATGGAAGTGTCTCGGGCAGATAACGCCGTCAAAAATTGACGAAATTTGCCCATTATCAAACCAGATCTCCACAATATCAATGCACATACCAAATTTGGTGAAAATCCATTGATGTTTACTCAAGTTATCATCCGGAAACGAAAAACGGACGGACGGACAGACGGACGTATACACGGACGACCAACGTGAAACCATAATACCCCGCCACTATTGTGTGGCGGGGTATAAAAAATGTAAATGAAGATAATCTAGAAAATGCCACAATCATGAATCAGCCTTCGTTGGGCTCCGACAGAAGAAGAGATGCGCAATAAACAATTACAGACATCACAACCAAAGTACTGATATTATCTATTTCAAAGCCTGTTCAAGAGCAGTGCGGGATCGGAACACACTTCCGTCAGAAGTCGTGTCAGCAGCATCCTTGGATGAATTGAGATCACTCCTGTGGGTGTAATCTGCTCCACAACAACAGAAAGTTAACACTGTACATAGTTTTAAACATATGCTTTTAACTTTTGCATAGTCGTTAGGGCACACTGGTCTCCATCACGTCCTCGCCCCGCAGAGCTAATTTAGTTCTTTCGAAGATCCCAACTGTTTACCAAGAAGACGAAAGGAGTACTGATGTGGTCGTTTAGATGATAAGGTATGCTAAGGGAACATTTTCGGAGTTTGTTTTCCAAACAGATACGTTTACAGACTTGTAAATCTCTCTGTTTTTATTTATTTATTTATTTATTTTTAATTGATAGATACATATGCTATTGTCTTCCAAATCATCGTTACCGAAATGGACATGGTGTGCCAAGTTCATCAAGTTCGTTTTAGGATTAATCTCAGTTTTTTTGTTTTTTTTATTGTTGTTGTTTTTTAGAATGCTATTACTGGATTAATACTCGGGCATGTTGACCTAGGCTATGGCATTCTACATACATGAGACACCCTGGCGAAGGCAACGAACCATTATTCTGTTTGGTTTTTCAAAATAGAAAAACTTACACTGATTGCCTTTTGGAACTTTGGGGACTTGATACACACGGAAGATTTTTTACCATTTTTAAAAGGGAGACAACTTTTGTGACTTCTTGATTGATGTTTTGCACGCTAGGTCCCGCTTGAATAGGTGTCTACTATAAAAGGAAAAAAATGCTCCCACTGGAAGCAACCCAGTCAGCATTCTTTATAAATCTACAGCGGGCCGTTATCGGCCCGTCAGCTACCCTGACGGGCCGATAACGGCCCGCTGTAGATTTATAAAGAATACTTATTGGGATTTTTTTTTCCTTTTAGAGTAGACACCTTTTCAGAAGGAAGGCAAAACAATTTGACAGAGTTGCGTCCCTCATGAAAGAGTAAGAGTAGCCTGTCATGCTGAATAAATTAAGATGCCACAGCCACTTCCAATTTTCAGCCAATCAGATTACTTGATCCAGGTTGTTGATATAAATTCACATACTGAATGACAAACAGTGCAGATCCAGATCAGTTGGCTTCTGAGGAAGCCAACTGATCTAGATCTACACTGTTTGCAAAGGCAGGATATACCCGGGTTCAGCAGGACAAGGGTTAAGACACAAGTCACGGTCAGATTACATGTGTGCAGACATGAGCGACAGATGTAAATGTACAAATAGTGGAGTAAATTTTCGCGCATGTGTGAACAGGAAAAACCTCAACCAGTCTCCCTGTCCATAGTCTGAACAGTTCATCCACATTTTACCAAATGATTCGGTAGTATCTAGGCTTTCTCCGAACGAACAAAAAAGCTCTGATCAGCTGGTTCGACGAGGACCAAACACCTACTAGCTGGAACTGCGTCTGGACTAAGGGCGATGTGTAACCATAAGACAGGGTTTAACATTTACCATTCCCTGGGCTAATTCAGCAGACGACAAGTTGATATTTTTCTTTTATGTCCCAGAAAAACAGGATTTGAAATTTCATGCAAATTGTCCTGTTTCCTCGAAAAATATTGCCAAATGTCGTCTGCTGAAGTTTTTATCTAGAGTGCCGAGCGTTAAATACCCATGTATTTTTTTTTTTTTTTTTTTTTTGATTTGTCTCCGTTTGATCGTTCTGTTAACAAGTGTTGTTTTGTGTTATCATTACAAGTCATTCTTCAAGAACTTGACCATTTACCTATCAAACATTGGCAACTTGTACAGGAAGTGCTTGTCTTCGAGTCATATGATACTGCCTTGTCTTATTTGTATACACTTATACACTGCGCTAAATTGCTGGCTCACACTAATGTCCGGGATGTAATGTCCGGGATGTATGGGGTAGTGGTGTGTTGCACTCAATATCTCTGCTGGTAGTGGTCAGAATTTAATAAAGTTGGTATCATTGGAAAATTTAAGCTCCATTCTAAATGATAATTAAAAAATATTTTTCAATTTTTATCCCCTTAAAGCCGACTTTGGACTTTGAAATGTCCGGGATGTTCCAGCTGCAATATCCGGGATGTATGGGTAGTGGTGCATTGTCCTTAATATCTCAACTAATAATAAACAGAATTTAATGAAATATGTATTATTTGAATGTTAAAGCTCTATTCTAAAAGAAAATTAAAAAAAAACATCTTTATTTTTTACCCTCTTGCAGTCCGTTTTTTTACTTTAAAATGTCCGGGATGTCTATTTTGGACTTTAAAATGTACGGAATGATCCCAGGTGTTAAGTGGGATTGGCATTTTTCTTTAATAACATTCGTAAATGTAGTATTTTATGTATCAACATTAACTTGTAACTACATACTAATAAAAATGTTAAATTTGTAAAACAAAATTTGAACATATATGATGATTTCAAGCGTTTGGTATATGTCCGGGATCATTCAGGATCACCATCATGTTGCAGAAGTAAAACAAAAAAAAAGTAATATAAAATGCTATATGGTATGTTCAATTAGAAAAATTGGATATTTATTTATTTATTTATGTATTCTCTAAAACATAGATTGTGGATACGAGTATTTTTTTTTTTTTTTTTTTTTTTTTTGTTTTTTTTTTCTTGAGTGTGCGGAGACAGTCTCAAAAACTGCACCCAAAAAAGTAAATAAGGTTTTCAGAATTTTTTTTTTTTTTTTTTTTTTTCTAATTTCTGCTCAAAGCATAGATTGTGGGTACCCAAAATCATGGTTTTAGAGCATAGATGTTGTTTTTTTTTTGTGTATACAGGTTAAGCTGAGTAATTTTACGGGTCATTAACTTAATGACGGTGTTTAACGACTTGTGAAGCTTTAACGACTTGTTTGCTAATTGCATTAACTCTTAATTAATTGGACGCGTGCCGCAATCGAGTTATGTGTTGATTGATGCGTTTAACTGATGCTCATTCCAAATTATCTTATCGATAAACATGATAAATATATTTACAATGTTCGATTTTCTTCTAAAATGTGGTCTTGATACAAGGGCAGGTATACGTGAAGATAAATAATTCAATAGGAATCGAGTTATATCCCTTCTATACCAAAATCATTAACCATTGTTCATAGATCATGGATCAATAAATGCAGTCATTAAGCACCAAGTAAAAACCTGTATGGGAACAAATTGCCGCTGATCAGTTTTATCCGTGGCAAATTTTTCATTATTATGTTGAGTTTTCCGAGTTTTCACCGTTTCCGTAGTCCGTCCATACGTCATTCCGCCCATCCTTTTGTACAAATAAGAACATTGACAGTGTTGCAACTTGTGGATCTCTCTTTCTCTCTCTCTCTCTCTCTCTCTCTCTCTCTCTCTCTCTCTCTCATGGGAATTCCAAGCTACGTAATATTCAGTCAGCAGTCATTGATTTATATATGTATAAAATCCAAATCCAACAAAAAACACTCTGGAACATTAACTTTCTATTTTACAACAACCGTTGTATGATTCTGCAATTGAAGGGGTTAATTCAGTTGTCGCAAATTTATAAAAATGACGCATCTAAGGCATTGCAGGTCAAAACTCCGCCCGTTCAACAACAGCCGAATTCTTATGATTGCGGGCTTTTTGCAATAGCGAATGTGGTAGAGTTTTGTTTTTCTCCTGATTCTTTTAATCCCAGAATAATATACGACGTATCGAAAATGAGACAGCATTTGATTGAATGTTTGGAAAATGGAAAAATGTCAGCGTTCCCAAGGAAAAAGAAAAGAGCAGAGGTAAACTTAATTCATTCACTTGCAAAAGCATAAAAATTCCAGTCTGGTGCTATTGCAGAATGCCCGAATGTATTGATGACATGATTTACTGTGATAATCGTAAGTGCAAGACTTGGTTTCATATAAAATGTGTAGGTTTAGGTTCCACAGCAAACGAGTGGCGATCATCGCCGATGTCCCTCTTGTGAACAGCAGCATGTGTAATACATGTACAAGTATCAGCATCTATTTCAGATTGTTTCTGTTATCTTTTCGCAACATATGTACAAGTTTTATTTGCTGATTTTAGTATTTAATTGTTTTAGTTTGATTTTTTTATATATATATAAAACGCTAAGTATTATAAAATAACCTGTAGACTACAGTAACTGAACCCGTCTGGATGTCTTAAATATCTCGTATTTTAATTTGAAACCTCATAAAGTAACGTTTTATTATTTTTTTTTTTACTTTAAAACCAGTTTGCGTTTATTAAAACGTAGTAATTGGTACCATTTTTATGAATTACGACAGGCAAAAGTCAAGATGTTAAAGATACAATACCGTTCCAATACATCCCACCAGCGCTCGCGGATCATCCCGGACATTTCGACGTCAACAACGGACTGCAAGAGGGTAAAAAATAAAAAATGTTTCATAACTTTTTTATATTAGAGCTTTAAAATTGAAATGATACATATTTCATAACATTCTGGTTATTATTAGTTGAGATATTAAAGGCAATACACCACTCCCCATGCATCCCGTACATTGCATCTGGAACATCCCACCAGCGCTCGCGGATCATCCCGGACATTTCGACGTCAAAAACGGACTGCAAGAGGGTAAAAAATAAATCATGTTTTTTAATTTTCTTTTAGGTTAGAGCTTTAAAATTGAAATGATACATATTTCATTAAATTCTGTTAATTATTAATTGAGATATTATAGACAATGCACCACTACCCATACATCCCGGACATTGCATTCAGAACATCCCGGACATTTCAAAGTCCAAAATCTGCTTTAAAAGTATAAAAATTGGAAAATATTTTTTATCTATCATTGAGAATGGAGCTTAAATTTTCCAATGATACCAAGTTTATTAAATTCTGACCACTACCAGCAGAGATATTGAGTGCAACGCACCACTACCCCATACATCCCGGACATTACATCCCGAACATCCCGGACATTAGTGTGCACCTAAATTGCTAACCTGCTACATTCGTAGCTAAAATAATTAACAATACTTTCGGTTGAAAAGTATACAAAGCTGTGCTTGCTGCAGACTCTCTTTACGATTTCAGCATTTATTCTCTAATTTTGTGACTTCCTGATTGATGTTTTGCACACTAAGTCCCTCCTGAATAGGTGTCTACTATAAAAGGAAAAAAAATGCTCCCACTAGCATTATTTATAAATTTACAGAGGGCCGTGATCGATCGGTCAGCTACCCTGACGGGCCGATAACGGCCCGCTGTAGATTTATAAAGAACGCTTACTGGGAAATTCTTTCCTTTTAGAGTATACACCCTTTCAGAAGGATGTTTTGAAGAATTATGAAGAATTTTGCTGTTATAATGAAAGCCGCTATAGAGAGGGTTACACGAGAACTGCTTGCTCTGCTTGGAATACATTACGAAAACATGCCTATTCAGATATGTAGAAAATTTCACCTCCAAAAACTGAAATTTTACAAATACAAAAACTCTTGATATTTTTCATATTTCTGCTCAAAACATAGATTGCGGATACTCGTTAGAACCGCCTCAGCGAGGCGGTGCTATCGAATACCCACAATCTATGTTTTTGAGCATAAATCAGAAAAATAATGTATACCCCTGTAAACCCCAGTTTTACTATATAAAAGTGGGTTTTGAGGGGGTCAAAATGATATATGCATGTTTTTGTGATGATTCCACGAGTTTCTTTTACCGAGGACATGAATAGACTTATGTTCTAATTTCTGACAGTATTCCTGTTCTTCCAAATGCCACACCCAGCCAGCATTCTTTATAAATCTATAGCGGGCCATTATCAGCCCATCAGCTACCCTGACAGGCCGAAAACGGCCTGCAATATATTTATATAGATTGCTAGCTGGGGATCATAGTGGGCTTTTTGTATCATGTCCAAAGTCATCCGATTTGTCAAGATCTGTACAGTAGTGAACTGAAAATTACCATGGAGTTCACCAAAAAAAGGGTAAGAGAAGTCCAGGGAATGCCACAATCACAAACCGCAGCCCCCCACCCCAACGATATGCTTAACTATAACTCCGGCAATTTTTTTTTTCTCAGAATTCATTCAAAAGTTAGTTATGTAATCTGATCATCACTCAGCATATCAAATTACAAAGCTCTAGCTCAGCATTACGAAAACACGCCTATACAAATATACTGAAAATTTGGCCACCAAAAAATGATTTTTTTAGGTAAAAAATTCTGATATTTTTCATATTTCTGCTCAAAACATAGATTGTGGGTACTCGTTAGAACCGCCTCGGTGAGGCGGTTCTAACGAGTACCCACAATCTATGTATTTGAGCAGAAATAAGAAAAATAATGTATACCCCTGTAAACCCCAGTTTTACTATGTAAAAGTGGGGTTTAAGGGGGTCAAAACTATATAGGCATGTTTTCGTGATGGACACTTTCTGAGATATCTTGCTGACAAGCATGATGGACAGATGAACGACCAAAAGCAATTGGCCCCTCCAACTTCTTTGAAGCTGGAGATATAAAATTAAAACTTGGTTGCAGAGAGATTGCCATTATGGATGAATACGTTCTGATTTAATTAACGCATGAAAGATACTGAGCCCTCTATGGTCTAGGTTTGTGCTTGTTTGGTTTTGTCGGTTTCCTCTTCCTCTTGTGTCTGGGAAGCATAGTGTTAAACAATCACACGTTTCTATGTTTTTTGTTTGTTTTTTTTTTTCTAAATTACATAACGTTGCTGCTTTCACAGTTAGATGCTTCTGCTTATGCTAAAATTGTATTCTGCAGCCATGAACACCTTTTTTTTTAGCTGATTTCAACCTTTACTGGAACACCATTGTGAGTTTGTGTATCTGTATGTGTGTGTGTGTGTGTGTGTGTGTGTTTCTTTTCTGCAAAATCCATTTAAACATGACTGGACTTTTGAGTGTGTGGAGTGGGAGGATGGGGTGCAGCTACATTACGAAAACACGCCTATTCAAATATATTGAAAATTTCACCACCAAAAAACTGAAACTTTACAGATAAAACATCTGATATTTTTTCATATTTCTGCTCAAAACATAGATTGTGGGTACTCGTTAGAACCGCCTCGCCGAGGCAGTTCTAACCAGTACCCACAATCTATGTTTTTGAGCAGAAACAAGAAAGATAATGTATGCCCCTGTAAACCCCAGTTTTACTATATAAAAGTGGGGTTCAAGGGGGTCAAAATTATATAGGCGTGTTTTCGTAATGTAATATCCAGTTTTATGAGCCCTGAAGTCTTGTGATATTATTGTGATGGAAACAAATTACATATTCATAATAATGTAATGATAGGTTATAGAAATTACAACAAAACAATGACATAAATTTAGATTTTTATTGTAAGAAAATGTTTCTTACATTAACTGGTCTGTAACATAATCAACTATTTATATGAACAATAATTTAATCAGTAACACAGAATCATAATTGAAGAATTACTTTGTTCCATAAGGAACGGTAACACAACCACCATGGCACACAACAAACAAATGACCTTCAGTGGTCCCTGAGAAATGAAATCACATCCATTTACTCTATTCATTAGTTTCCCTTTCAGTCTCAAGGTTTTGTGAATATAGTAGTCAGGCAACATTCTTGTCTTTTTTTTTTTCTAACATATTCCTAAATAACAAAATGGCATCTTTAATAAAGCATTTGACGAAATTTTGATCATGAATTGAAAAACATGTGGTATTCACTAGAATATGAAAAAAAAAAACAAAAAAAAAAAACAACATATTTTTTGGCTGAAAATGCACCTTATCTATGTGTATTGATTTAACTGTGAAAAACTTTAATAAACAAGTAGGAGGAAAACAGCGACTTGGTTAATGCCATTTCAGCATTGTTTAGGTGATATAAACCTGGCCCCCAACCTAGCCACCATATCTGACAAGCGGACTAGCTGTGAGCAAAGAAGTTGGAATATGACTGCAAAATCATGGGCAGAATGACTTTTTTCTTTGGATTCGAAAACTATTTGAGAAAGTAGTAGAAAAAATATGCTGGAATTATACTTAGGAATGCTTGATATAATTTATTCTGAACAAGATCAATATTTGACCAAAATTTTGCAGGTTAAAGATTTTGGTGTATTTTTTTGTTATTTAGAAAAAATGTTGGAGAAGTGCTAGGAAATGGCCCTATTTCCACTATATCACATAATTCCTAAACTTTTCCCAGGTTAAAATTATTTAAAACCATCACTCTTGCATACTTTGAATTCCAAAACTATGTTCCCAAACTTTTTACATGCATACAGTTATCACATTACGAAAACACGCCTTTTCAAATATACAGAAATTTTCACCTCCAAAAACCGAAAATTTTCACATAAAAAATCTCTAATATTTTTCATATTTCTGCTCAAAACATAGATTGTGGGTACTCGTTAGAACAGCCTCGATGAGACTGTTCTAACGAGTACCCGCAATCTATGTTTTTGAGCAGAAATAAGAAAATTAATGTGTACCCTTGTAAACCCCAGTTTGACTATATAAAAGTGGGGTTTAAGGGGGTCTAAATTATATAGGTATGTTTTCGTGACGATATATGTACATATAAAGCATGGAAATCATAATTTATTGCACTAAAATTGAACCATTCATAACCAAATAGTATCTCTGACTCTATTTGAGCACCTAGTCTCTATACAGAACTACTGGAGTTCTTTTACCTGTGTTAGTTGTATTCCCAAATTTATACTTGTTTTTGTGCTTTACTTATATGAGCATGATCAGAGACCTACATCTGAAAATGTTTTCAAGATTTTTGTAAAAAAAAACAAAAAAAACTGGCTTACTTAACTGGACAAAAGCTCATATTAACCTTTAAAGCACCAATCACAACTAAGCAGACAACAACTTTGATTTTTTTTTTTTTTTTAATTTTTTTTTTTTATTTTCAGATGAAAAAAAGTCTTGGTATTTCATGTGAATCATCTGCCAAGCAGATGATTCACATGAAATATCAAGACTTGTTTTCTCTGAAAAATAAAAGAAATATTTTAGAATGTCATCTGCTACAAATTTTGCTTGGCGCTTTAAGGGTTAAAATTTTACATCAGCTAGAACAGTATATTTTTGTAACTCTATACACAAATTCAGCAGATGATAAATTGATGATATTTTTCTTATTTTACCCAGAAAATAGGCTTTCACATTTCATACAAATTGTCTCATTAGGAGACAATTTGCATGAAATGTCTTAACCTATTTTGGGGAAAAATAAGAAAAATAAAATACATGTATCTCAAAATGTCATCTGTTGAAATATTTATCCAGCATGCTAATTGCTAAGTTTAAGATTTGCCATGGTGCTTAATATCCAATTTACAAATCCAGCAATTTTGTTTGTGCATGTATAACAACATGATTGTGATATTATCTAATAAAAGTCATTTATAATGACACTGAATGGGTAAATGACATACTAACAGATTTACAAAAAAAAAAAAAAAAAAAAAAAAAATATACAAGCAATTTAGCAAACTGTTCTCGAGATTTACATGGCAAATAAAATATTACTAGCTATTTATAAATGAATGCTGAAATTTACAATGTACAATTATCCCATCTATGATTGTAGAAATAAACAAGGCTTGATCTTCCTACATAAAAGAAACATTGTAATTAAAGAAATACCACACTTACTGGCAACTATGTGTATCTATCTTTTAGACAGACTAAAACATAAGAACTTAATTTAAAAATTTAAAACACAACCAATTAAGATGTTTCAATATTTACATTTGTACAAAATATACAAGCACATATCGTCGAGATGAATTATATATACTGGTAAGCATAAGATGCTTTAACTAGTGAAATTATGAAATTTCTAGTTTTCTGTCATGATGCTCCTATACATGTGTGCTTGCCCAGCAAAAATATTTTATAACAAGTAATCAACAAAGAATCAGGACAGCCTACACACCTGTGCAGATTGGTCAGAGGGGTGTCCTTGGTCAATGTCAATACTCTGTAGATGCAAAACAGACCCTGATCAAACTGTACACATGGGCAGGCTGGCCTTGGTATTTGCTGGTCAGGATTGTCCTAAAGTACTTTCTGCTGGTCTCCCACACACATGTTCTACAATTACCCCCAATTCCTTACCATTCTTGTCCTAAAATTTGAACAAATCAACCTGACTATGGTGATGTACTGCAAAAGCACTGGTGAATAGACAAACAGTGCAGGCCAAGATCAGACTGCTCCAAAGGAGCACTCTGATCAGGGTCTACACTGTTTGCTCATGCAATTTTACTGGCATATTTAGAGTAATAAGAGATGAATATATACACAACATCAAGCCTTCAGACCTGTAATAACACAACACAAGAATAAAAACAAACAACATTGAACACAACTCAAGAACATACAGTATAAAAAATCAGTTCTGGTTAGATTGTACTTTTTGAATTCTTTGTTAAAAAATAATATGCAAGAAATTTGTTTTCTTAAAAATAGATAATGTATCAAAAAGCTTTGAAGTATACTAATATCCAAAGAAATCAGGTGGGTAAGAAGAAACATTACTGAGGAAGCAGTGGACAGAGGTGGGTAGGAAAACTGCAACCTTTTTTCATGGTGGAAAAGTATTAACATGAAGCAAACAATAATAAGAATTAGCCGTAACGTCAGAAACCTAACTTAGGACATGTGTGCCCAGTGAAGATTCAGATCAGCAAGGATATAAAGTTTCTTCATGCAGACAACAAAGACTGATCAGACTGCACAGATGCACAGGCTGATCTGAGTCTTTGTTGGGTGCACATTTAGGAAGTTACGTTTGCTCAAACAGAGCAAGATTTTTTTTCATATTTTGGGGTAATATATTGAAACTTTTGGACAAACATTAAAATGCATTTATTTAAAGAATATTGTGCACTGTTTTGGCATGTTTCTATTCATACAGCAGACATGTATACTCTTGAAAAAGTTCAATTTCCAGCAAAATGATCATAGATATTTATACAAACTTCAAGCATAAAAATGTGATAATTGCTACATGTTTGGCATTATGGGAACAGATTACCGAAATGGTCCAACTACTATATAGGAATACAAGTGATTTACAGGGGGGTGAGGGTGAACAGAAACTGCAGGAAGGTTACTTATCCTGTTTTCACAACCATAATGTACCAGAAGTCCCCTGCATTAAGTACAGTAAATGTCCTAACATATTGTACACCAAAGTTTCTGACAAAATGACATTATGCAAACAGTGTCGACCCAGATAAGACTGCTCATTGAGGGACAGTCTGATCAGGGTCTACACTGTTTGCTATTTTGCTACATTGTTTGTCATTCTACTAAGTATTTTAGGAAACAACTGCATAAAAAAGCAAAATTTAGGCCAAACACTTAATGAATATAGTGTTTGAAATTTTAGAACATTTACTGTATATTTAAATGGAAACTATGACACCATTCTTACAGGCCTTTGAATCATGGAACAGCTAACTTATAAGCAAGCAAGCATGGTACTGCAGAAGACAAGTCAATTCAGTGCAATTAAAAGGATGGTCTAAAAATAGAATAATGAGATCTGCTCAGCATAACAAGAACAATTATACTCCCTTGAAAGTGATATAAAAACTGTAAAAATGCTTGTCATGGAAACAACACTTATGATATATTTCTTAGCACCATTTTATATACATTTTAAGTAGTAAGTCATCCTATCAAGAATTCACAGTTACATAAAACTGTAAGCTATAAATAAGAAATTCTGTGATCATACAAGTATAGTGCAGCTTCAAATACTGAGCATAAGATTTTGAGGGCAACCAGGAAAAAATGGCTGTATCACTTTTTTATGATCAGTGAAGAACCAAGCTAGTCCACACCCAAGGAAGTCTTGTCAAATCTTAACAAGCCAATGACTGCACAGACTGATCTATGTCTGTCAATGATATATGGACATCAGGACATATGTCTCTAGAGAAAACCCATATATAACTCCAAATAAGAGTGGGTATCAGGAAAGTATTTTTTTTTTATTTCTCAATGAAAACATATGTTGTAGGTACTCATTAGAAGTGCTTCAGTGAGGCACTTCTAATGATTACCTACAACATATGTTTTCATGGAGAAGTAAGAAAAATATCAACAATTTTTAGTTGAAAAAAAAAAGTGCCTTATCTGGAGCTATTTCCCCAGTTGCCTGGTAAGGGTGTTCAGTCTGAGGTTTATCAACAACCTGTAAAATGTTTTACAAAATCATCAATATGAAAAGTATAAAAATAAGAGAGGCCATACTTCACACACAAATAATGCTTCACTCATTATATATGACCAGCACCATAAAAACAAAGAACCATGAACCATGGAAAGAAACTCAGTTATGAAAACTGTTAAGACCCATATTAGCCTGCACATAGATTACTTAAATGACTCTTGAAATTCAAAGCTCCAGATAACATGGGTATTCAGATTTCTTTTTTTTTTGCACCAAAACATATCTTGTGGGTGCTCATTGGAATTGCCTCACTGATGTGATTATAATGAGTACCCACAAGATATGTTTTGAAGCATAAATAACAAAACATCCTCCTAAAATATCACTACAATTATCATTTTATCTGGGGCTAATATTGTTTGCTGACAGCTGACAATTTAATTAGTTGTAGAAAGAAACTGCAAATATGCAGGCCAATTGGACATCAGCTGTTCTCATGTAAAAGTACCATTTCCTGGTGCATGACTCACAATGAAGGATACAAAAAGCCTGTTTCAATACTTTCTTCTTGCAAATCTGAATGTTAACAATAAATGCAGCACTTTGTGCACATATAAATTACATACAAAAGAAAAAAAGCAAACAAAACAGACAAACATTCAAATCCATGATGACAAGAAATAGGTATCCTCCATACACAAATAGCACGGACTATGATACAACCATGCTGATGTGACAGCTGATCATATTCTATGCAATTAGCAATGTAAGATTGTAGAAGGACCAGACGCAATGTATGTATGTAAAACGATAACTCCGGTTACACTGACCAAATACTATCATTTTTTTTTTTTTTTTTTGTGGGTTTCTTCATGAAAATGTATTTTTGTTTGCCACTAAAGCTACCTCACCAAGGCAATTCTAAAGGGTTCACAAAATATTTTTTTTATGGAGAAATAGGAAATTGTTATCTGGTTACCCACTTATCTTAGTATACAAAGGAGTTGCTAAGGATAGGTACTTGATGATAATTCTGGGTTATTTTCTTTAGTTTTCCATAAAAAAATGTTGTGTGTACTCATTTGAAGAGCCTCTGTGAGGCACTTCTAATGAGTACTCACAACATATGTTTTAATGGAGGAATGAGAAAAATTATAGAATCATCACCAGCTACTCCTCCTTAATAACATCACGAAAACCTGCCTATATAATTTTGACCCCCTTAAGCCCCATTTTTATATAGTAAAACGCGGGTTTACAGGGGTATACATTATTTTTCTTACTTCTACTCAAAAACATAGATTGTGGGTACTCATTAGAACCACTTCACCAAGGCAGTTCCAATGAGTGCCACAATCTATGATTTGAGCAGAATTATGAAAAATGTCAGAGTTTTTATCTGAAAATTTTCAGTTTTTTGGAGGTGACATTTTCTATATATTTGAACAGGCATGTTTTTGTAATGACTCCTCTGGTACAGAAAACATCCTTAAAGCTTGCTTAATTAACTGCTTTTGTTTCTACACAGTCATGCCCTATACAGTGAAAGCTATAATTAAGTTTAAGAAAATCTTGAAAAGCAAATAATTATGTGAAGCACTTTTTACTTTTTAACCCTAAAAGCACCAACTTTAATAACAGCAAACAATATTCTAAAATATGTAAGCAGAGATAATATGCTTGGCATGTCATGGGAATCATCTCAGTTTTGAATGGTGCTTTAATCCTTGTCCTGCTGAATAAATTAAGATGCCTCACCCTTTTCAAATTTTCTGCCAATCAGATTACTTGATCCTGATTGTTGATATAAATTCACATTGTGAATTGCAAACACTGCAGCTCCAGAAGCCAACTGATCTGGATCTACACTGTTTGCAAAGGCTGGGTATATCCGGGTTCAGCAGGAGAAGGGTTAAGGATTAATACATGTATATAGTCACATTTAACTTTATTTCAGCTGAGTGATGTAAAATTGGGCCCTTAGCTTATATGCAAACAGTTAAGACCCAGACCAGCTATTCATATTTTTATATCACAATGTATGTTGTGAGTAGTCAATGAGGGGATTCCAATGAGTACACAAAAGATACATTTAGTAAAAAAAAAAATTGCGCTAAATTATGACTTAACCCTTAAAATGCCAAGAAAACCTGCATCTGAAAATGTCCTCTGTTTATGTCATCTGCTGAATATTCTTGCAAACTTTTCCAACCTATTTTTGCATACAGGCAAACAGTGTGGACCCTTTTCAGACTGCTCCTAGAGGTTTGAGGAGCAGTCTGATCTCGGTTCACACTGTTTGCAAAAATGACTTTTAAAATCTCAAGCAAATGACAAAGCAGAGGACAACTGTTGTGATTGGCAGTTTAAGGGTTAATGAGAAGTTATAGTACAATCTGGTCAAGATCTTCACTTTTGGCCAATATATTCTACAGAATCCAGTTTTTCCAGAGGTAAACAATGCAAGCCCTGACTGGTCTGTGCAGAGACACATTGAGCTGGACCATCACTGCTTGCATGTGCGATAAAACACCATTTTTGCAGGACACAGCCTTTATATTTTTCACAGAATATTGGCACAAAAATGTCCTCAACACATTTAATACAAAACAGCAAACATTTAGAGCAGTCTTTTCATCCAAGAATTCCTCTAATCAGGGTATTTGCTGTTCATCCTCACACATTCATGCACTTCAATTGCTTATCACAACTGTAGCAAGTGACATTTTGATTTTTTATTTATATATTTTTTTTTTTTTCAGAAAAAAGATAAGGCTTGACATTTTATGTGAATTATCTGCTAGGCAGATGATTCACATGAAATGCCAAGTCTTATTTTCTATAAAAAATACTGAAACATCAATTAGGAATGTCTTCTGCGACAATTTTGCTTAAAAGAATAAGTGTTAACTGGTCATTACGAATGTGTAAAGTGAAGAACAACGATCCTGATCAGACAGGTGGATACAAACACTGACATGCTTTTTGCTATTCATGAATGTGTTTAAAAATATTTCCACACCGTGGTTCTATTTTCTTCTTTTTTTTAACACAGAGGCAAATAAAACAATTACGAAAACACCCCTATTCAAATATATTGAAAATTTTACAACCAAAAAAAGGAAAAGTTTTAGATAAAAAAAAAATCAAATATTTTTCATATTTCTGCTCAAAACATAGATTGTGGGTACTCGTTAGAACTGCCTTGGTGAGGCAGTTCTAACGAGTACCAAAATCTATGTTTTTGAGCAGAAATAAGAAAAATGATGTATACACCTGTAAACCCGTTTTACTATATAAAAGTGGGGTTTAAGGGGGTCAAAATTATATAGGTATGTTTTCGTGATGCTACAAAATGTTGTAACCACCAATGAAGGCTCAGAATAGCCTGTACCTCTGCACGGTCTCATCTGTTAGTTTTGGTAACTTCAAACAATGTATGTGCAAACAGCAAAGGTACAGATCAGCCCATGTATATATACACTGGTTGGTCTGGCCTTTGCTGTTAGCATACATCATTATGATTACGTATTTGCCTGTGAGCCAGGGCCCAGTTGTTCAAAGCGTCGTTAGCTTAACAAGCTCGTTAAGGGTCATTTCATTAACTGTTTTAGCGGATTCAATACACAATATTCTGATATTTTTTGCTGAAAAAAATGTAAGAAGCTTTTGCAATGCAAAAGCTACTCACATTTTTTCAGCAAAAAATTTCAGCATATTTATGTACCACTCGATGTAAATTTTAATGAATCGTTAACTAACGACATCGTTAGTTTTGAACAACTGGGTCCAGCTCATTAGCATTTTTATAAACGAAACAACTAGACTTCTGTATGAATCCTCTGTGTCGGTAGTGGCGTATTTTCATCTTCACTGTCTAATATATTGTCTTCACTATCCTCTATCTCACACAGACCAGATATATCAGACATAGAAGCATTCCTCGACCTATCTTCTCCGACTGATATATTGTCTATAGCTGACACACGATTATATTCTCCATTGACCTCACTGTCCGACGTATAAGCAGCTGAAAGACGATTTTCACCATTCGCGTCACTATCTGTCGTGATCATTGACAGTCTGTTAATGTTATTGCGTGATGGCGGAAACCCGTAATGTAGAACACTATCATTATCATCATCGGAACTAGCACTTGTATCACTACTGATATTATACCCTGGTGGGACTCCCCAGTTCTCTAATGTCTCAAGCGGTATCTTGTCACTTGTAAAACTAGAATTAAGTGGCAGATAGTAGTCCGGATGAATATTAATATTGTGACTGGGAAGTTCATAGTCTTCTAACAATTTACTCTGTTCTGCTAAAATTTGCTCGTAATTTGGTAATTCAGGTGGGTTTTCCATATCAAACTCATTGTCTGTACACTCTGAGTCACCCACATACTCAGAGTCAATATAGTCACCATCAGCTTGAATCCCATTGTAATTTATCTGGTCCTCGGCCCGACAGCCCACATTGTTTATATGTGTGTTAGACTCATTACTGTGAGGGCTGGATGATCCTGGGGAGTCCGGACATTCCCCTACTGGGAGCTCACTGATGTTTGGCAGGGATCTCTCAGGGGCCCAGTCTGACGTATCCCAGTGATAGCCTGAAATACAAAGATATTTTTATTCTAAGGCAAATTTTGAAGCACTAAGCAAAATTGAAGCAAAGGACATTCTAAAGTTTTTATTTATTATTTTTCAGAGAAAATAAGACTTGGCTTTTCACTGGCATTGTCTGCTACATGAAATGTTCAGCCTTATTTTCTCAGAAAAATACAACCAAAAACCAAGATGCACTTAATGGTCAAAAGAAGCAAGTCCTGAAAACAATGGTGCTTTACAATGATAACAATTGAGGTAAACTGTCCCTTATGCAATCATTGTAGGCACTGCACACAACTCTCATGTGGTCTGATCATTTATTTTATATATACATGTATATTGCACATCCTACATAAAACTGATTTGGCAAATGATCAGGCAAGACCCAGAACGATACATATCCCTAGATCAGAAAAAGACCCAAAGAAACTGTTTTGCCATTTCTCCACAATCCACATAAACCTGTATAGTATGTGAAGATACTCATCAGAACTGCTTCAACAAGGCAATTCTACTGAATACCCATATGTTCTCAGGGAAATATAAGAAAAAATATAAATGCTTCATCAAATTCTGCCCATTAACAATCCCAAGCCAGACTTATGAAACATCTATGTATATAATGCATATATAAAGTGTTTCAGCTAAACTCATCAAACATAACATTTTCATCTTCCTATGTGAAGTTTCAAGTAAATCCATGACAAAGGAAGTTGTCACAGGAAAGGCAACAAATTAGGTATATATGTATACCAGACTGATGGATGGCCACATGAATGTCCAACAGGAAATAATATCCTACCACTATCATGTGGCAGGGTATAAGAAAACCAATTTCTAAAAACTGAATTTGTCAAAATATCCTTACACAAGAAACTACTAGTGGCACTAGCATATCACTGACTGAAGAACATGCCTGTGCAAGTCTCATGATGCTGTAATAATCATGCAGGGCTCAGTTGTTCAAAACTAACGATGTCGTTAGTTAACGTATCGTTTAAACTTTTGATCATTAAATATGGTATACACGCTAATATTTTTGCTGAAAAAATGTGAGTAGCTTTTGCATTTGCAAAAGCTACTCAATTTTTTTCAGCAAAAATAACTGTGAATTAGATATTGTACTTACTAGAACAGTTAACATTTTGACCACTAACGAGCTTGATAAGCTAACAATGCTTTGAACAACTGGGCCCTGCTTATCCATATAATGTGCTATACAGGAAAAGTTCCCTATGGCGTATGTGGGCAGGGAAGGCCCTGAATAACCATTAGCCCTTAAAGCGCCAAGAAAACCTGCATCCCAAAATGTCTGTTTATTTTGTCTGCTGAATATTCTTGCAAACTTTTCAAACCTATTTTTGCATACAGGCAAACAGTGTGGACCCAGATCAGACTGCTCCTCTAGGAGCAGTCTGATCGCAACAATGACTTTTATAGTATTCGGCAGAAGACAAAGCAGACGACAACTGTTGTGTTTGGCAGTTTAAGGGTTAGTACAATCACACATTCTCACTCTGATCACAGCTTCCTTGTTCACTTTCAGAGTTAACTGATACCACACAATACATAAATGCACAGAGAAGGTCATGATAAGATTGCAGATGGGCCTTCACTGTTGGCATATGGCATAAAGGCTCTGTCACTTGCATATTATATTAAATTTCTGTAATGATGAACAAGCATGTGCTAACATACATTCAAATGCTGTCTGTTATTCTTTTAAAACTCTAAATATTCTATTTGTAAATAATGTTTATTTTTCTTGTTTTAGATGATCAAAGAAGTTGACATTATGTATTTTGAGTCTCAAGGGACTTGGGGAGGGTAGGTACATGTGTCAACCCATAAGCAATCGGCCAATATCCAAGTTTAGTTTGCAAAGAATAGCAGAAATAATGAATTAATATCTTTACTTGATCACCGTTACCACCACCATTATAATAATCACTTTAATCATATAAATTAGGTAATGCTCAATCTCCATCCCCAGAAACTATAAAAAAAATCAATTGGAGTATCACTATATCGTCTTTATAAGGAATGCAAATCTGTTTTGGTCCTACATAATAATCTCTATAAAATTCACTGACCAAACCTCACAATTTCTATCTGCCTCAATAAACATTATCCTTGCAAAATTATAAATATCAGCATTCCAATCCAAACAAACATGTACACAATCCTTGCAATCAATTATCAACTTTCTCACAAACTCAGTCACATTAAACATCACTCTTGAACTGAAACAATCAACCACAACAACAGCCTCACAATCACTGTCTTCTTCATCACAATCCATACAAACATAAATAATCTTAATTTCAGTAAACATTTTTCTAGAAATCACTATAAACAGCATCCTCTTACAATGAATGATAAAGAAAAACTTTCAAATCTAGATAAAGGATGACTACATGTATTGCAATCATTGACTGTAAGCTTTGTCCCTCCAACTTGCCAACTATTCTTGCAGTGTGCTGTAAAAGTTATTACAACTACTAAGTACTGTTCCAACATTCTCACATTATTCTGAACAATATTAATGCAGTCAACTATCAATTAGTATTCACAACCCTATTAAAGGGCCTTAATACATTTGGTAGATTTTCTGCCATTTTATACAAGGGAAACAACATTTGTAATTCTTGTTTACTTTTCTGCACTGCAAATCCTATCTGAAAAGTTATCTATTCTAAATAGAAAGAATTTGCTCCCTCTCTTAGGGCAAAATCTTTTCTTTTTTGATCAGACCCCATTTTAGAAGGGAGGCATAAACAATCTTTAAAGAGTTGTCTCTTCTGAAAAAAAAGTATCCTTCCTCTTAATATTACTTAAACTCACTTTCAAACTTTAAAACATCATTCAAAATATCCTTGCCATTACGAAAACACGCCTATTCAAATATACCTAAAAATTTACCACCAAAAAATGGAAATTTTCAGATAAAAAAAGCTCTGATATGTTTCATATTTCTGCTCAAACCATAGATTGTGGGTACTCGTTAGAACCCCCTCGTCGAGGCGGTTGTAACGAGTACCCACAATCTATGTTTTGAGCAGAAATAAGAAAAATAATATCCCTGTAAACCCCAGTTTTACTATATAAAAGTGGGGTTTAAGGGGGTCAAAATTATATAGGCGTGTTTTCGTGATGAGTCACTATAAACAACACTCTTGCAATCATCTATATGAAAAAATCCATATGGTCCTTTATAAAGCATCAAACACATCCTTAACCCTTAAAGCGCCAATCACAACAATTGTCATCTGCTTTGTCTTCTGCCGGTTACTTTAACAGTCATTGTTGCAAACAATGTGGACCCAGATCAGACTGCTCCTTTAGGTCCACACTGTTTGCCTATATGCAAAATGTAAGTTTGAAAAGTTTGCAAGAAGATGCAGCAGACGACATAAGCAGACGACATTTTCAGATGCAGATTTTCTTGGCGCTTTAAGGGTTAAATCCCCAAACAATTATTCTTGCTATCTCCTTGAAAATGGTTCTCTCTAGCCCTAAAAACATGAGCCCTATAACTCCCAATATAATGTTTATTATCACTTAAGTCTTCTGGTTAAATATTTCTAGTATTCAACTGGTGTAAAATATTCTCTCAAAGTTCTGGATATGTTCTTGACTATATAAAATTATATCCTACTGACAGTATTTATAAGCTCAGCAATGCCAGTCTTTTGTTGCTTCCAACATATGCCCAGAAAAAGAAGTATTGTTAAGAATTACTTTGTTATTTTTGCACCCAAACATAACTTACGGGTACTTAATGATACTGCCTCAGTGATGTAATTCCAATGAACACCACAAAGTATGTTTCAATGCAAAACTAGCAACTTATTAATCTCAATTATCGCCTTATCTGGAGCTATGATACATGTTCAGGATTAATATATAAGCTGAAGAATATAATAATTTGAGGCATAACTGAGGAAAACCCTACATAACTGCATATGCTAAGACCAACAATCAAGATCAGCCTGTGTACTGTCGAGGTGTATAATTTCATGATGTTTTTTCGATGCTTAATGCAGTATCTTTGTTCTTAACAAGATCCTTGCTCACTGCTAATATAACAAGTGATCTTGAATATTCTAAAGCACAGAGCCTGGTCAGATTGTCCAGTATGATGGTCCTTTTTATTGTGATAAAGCTCATCCTGTGATAAGGTAGGTTTTTCCACACCATGCCCTATAGCCATATGCCTCAAAGTGCCATAAATGTTAACCCTTGTCCTGCTGAACCCGGATACGTCCTGCATTTGCAAACAGTGTAGATCCAGATCAGTTGGCTTCTTTCAGAAGCCAACTGATCTAGATCTGCACTGTTTGTCATTAAGTATGTGAATTTATATCAACAATCTAGATCAAGTAATCTGATTGGCTGAACAACAGAAGTGGGCGTGGCATCTTAATTTATTCAGTAGGACAAGGGTTAATGAACAGCAAACTACTGTTGCTGAAATAATAAATACATTGTATATGAATGACCAAAACCATAATAATAATAGTCATAAAAAATTCCAGAGAATTACAAATCTCACCTGTCAGAAATGGTAACAAAAACTGACCTATTAGCATTAAGTCAATGGATCCACAACAGTCACAAGAAAAGGAATACCTATGTTTCACCTAATAAAAATGCAGCTGCTGGCAAGGAAAAAAAAATATAAAAAAAATCCCATAACCACAAGCTTTTTTCTTTTCCAAATGCCAATCCTGTCCCACTAGCCTGTTATTGGGATTAATCAATTCAATAACCCAGGATAAAATAAAGAAGGAAAATCAGTTATACCATGTTTTTCTGCAAAATGGTAAGACATGCATCAATAATAAATAGAACTTGGCTTGGAACTGAAATGTTACTATCAAGAAAGTTAACCACAGAACACTTCAAAATTTATGAAATATGGCACTGCAATGGGATGTCTTAAGCAGTTAACTGATCTGATAATTTAATGCAGTATATTACTAAATAAAATGTGATGATTCAGTGAAACCAATAGTGAAATTCAGAAATGAAATTGGATGATTAAGCCTTGTCATACTGAACCTTGATATGCCCTGCTTTTGCAAAGAGTGTAGATTTAGATCAGTTGGCTTCTGAAGCCAACTGATCTGGATCTGCACTGTTTGCCATTCAGTATTTGAATTCGCATCAACAACCCTGATCAAGTAAACTGATTGGCTGAAAATTTATTCAGCAAGACAAGAGTTAAGATAATCACAGAACCATTTCATGAGGACTGAAAATGAAATGGGGCTGACAAGAAACCATATAAAAGTTCTGAGTTGATTCTGAAAATGAAACAAGACTGTTGGGTAGAGAAATGAAATGAGTCTATTAGGGAAACTAGTAAAAGAATAGCTTCTCAAGATATGAAAATAAACCTGCAAGGCCCAGTTGTTCAAAACTAACAATGTCGTTAGTTAATGCCTCATTAAAGCTTTGATCATTAAATATAGCATATATGCTAATATTTTTGCAGAAAAAATGTGAGTAGCTTTTGCATTTACAAAAGCTACTCACATTTTTTTCAGCAGAAATACCTGTGAATTTGATATTGTATTTACTAGAACAGTTAACATTTTGACCACTAATGAGCTCGTTAAGCTAACGATGCTATGAACAAATGGGACCAGGATTATGAAAGAAGCTAGTCGTAAGAGGGTTTCCCAAGGTATGAAAGTGAAATGGGGCTATTAAAGAATCTAGTCATAACACAGTTTCAAGGATAAGTACAGGAATGATATGGAACTATTGAGGAATTTAGTGACAGAACAGTTTCAAAAGGTATAGAAATGAAATTGGACTACTAAGGTAGCCAATCAGAGAATATTGGGAGGACAGTGCTGGTTCTGAGGTGGCTAAAGTAAAGAAGGAACAAGAAAAGTATGACAGTAAGATAGAATCAGGTCATGCTGAAAACAATGCTAAGGGTACCAAATCCATTATAATTAGAATGAGAATGGGAATAATAACAATACTTAATGCAACTACAACAATGATTCCTTACATGCTATAGCTATTGCCAGTCAATAGTCAAAAGTTCCAGATAATGGATGACAAAATTTCCATCATTTTGTGATGTTTCCATTTGGTTTAATATACATATGTATTTTCATTGAAGATGTAAAAATTGGTGTGCAAAAATAAAAAATTTACATTCATGAAAACTACAAGAACTGAAATTTAACTGTGCAGTGCTCAGTTAAATTTCAATTCTTGTAGTTTTCATGAGGCGACATCTCAGTTTAATTTCAGTTCTTGAAGTTTTCATGAAGCAAAAACTTGCCTTTAAAGTATAAGTAGAAGGCCTTCACTGTCAACATATGCCTTGAAGATACAGTTTCACATGGTGCAGCCTAACCAATGCAAGCAATAAAGAAAATACTTTTTTAATGAAGCATGTGTCCAGATATGAAATAAATGTCATCAAAGTTATATACATAAAATTTAGTCTGATTTTGAAAGCTCCAGCAAAATTAATAGAATTACGAAATCAACAAAATTTTATTCATAACAGTTGTCAATAAATTAGCATTTATGTATTTCTATGACTGAAAATTTACAGTTTACACATATTATTTACCTTTTTTTTTTTATTTCTATTTCTTTTTTTTTTTTTTTTTAACAAAATTATTACTTATATATTGAAATGGATAACAACTTCACAAAATGATGAATACTTCTGACTGCCCATGAAAAGAAACCTGAAAGCTTTTTGCACAGACTGACAGGAGCATACAAAACATTCAAGCAAACTTAAGGACGGAAATGAAATGAAAAATAACAAAATGTCACAGGAAAAAAAAAAGGTACCATACTGCATACATGAATGAGATCTAGCTAGACAGTTATCTGCAGTACTGGTATATTCTATAAAATCCAATGATCCTATAAGCGTAGATTCCCATAAAGGGAGCATTCAGAAGATATTTTGTCATTCTTGCACAAGAACATATCTAGTGGGTACTTACTGGAATTGCCTCATTGAGGCAATTCCAGTGAATACTCACAAGATATTTTTTCTTGCAAAATTTCAAATATCCTCTGATCTGGATATATGTAAAAGCATAATCAGATTAGGCAGATAAGCCTCTTGATTATTCTTCAGTTTTACAATATTTTGTGTGTGTTTTATCATTTCATGGAGACTAGGTAAAATCCCTTTTATTCAGAACATGGGGAGCTGCTGGTGGCCAAGCTTGTCTAGATCTCCACCATAGCTCTTGATAAGGTGCTTTTTCAACCAAAAAGTATATATTTCTTATTTCTCAACGAAAACAAATGTTGTGGGTACTCATTAGAAGTGCCTCAGTGAGGCACTTCTAATGAGTACCCATAACATATGTTTTTGTCGAGAAATAAGAAAACTATTTTCCTGGTACCCACTCTTATCTAGACCTATGGCTCCACTATGTGAAATAGTATCTGATATGGTGCCTCTTATTGTTATGTGGCTCAGGTGAGAAAATCAGGTCAACCAATCATCAGGCTTTTGGCATACAGAAGCAAAAGGACATGGCAATATCTGCTGGCAATCCATGGGGGCCTTGATCAGACTGTCCAATCTATGCCTTTGCTATCTGACTATGCCCTTTAAGCCCTTTTTGTTTACCTGGTTCAATTTAACCCTTGTCCTGCTGAATAAATTAAGAAGCCACACCCACTTTTAATTTTCAGCCAATCAGAATGCTTGATTCAGGTTGTTGATACAAATTTGAATAATGACAAACAGTGCAGATCCAGATCAGTTGGCTTCTAAGAAGTTTTGCAAAGTTATATATATAAAGATATACACAGTTTGCAAAGGCAGTGTATATCTGGATTCAGCACGACATGGGTTAACTAATCTACTTCAATAAGCTGAATGAATACACCCCAAAGCTGAAGGAAAAACTGCTTCCCTGGTACACAAATCTTTCTCAAATGGAGCTACTCTTAAAAGACAGAGGGAGGGAGCAAATTCTTTCTTTTAAGAGCAACCACCCTTTGAGAAAGCAGGCAAATAGTTTCAGACCAGAGTTGTCTCCCTTGGAAATGTATATCCATTCACTGTAAGAGAAAAGAATATAAATACATGATTCATTTAATCTAATACAGCATGTTAATAAACAGGACTCCAGGTGAGCTTTTTTTATGGAGAAAAAAATATATTTTTTACTTATTTCTCCAGCAGAACTTTCATTAGATTTTTTTATTTCTCCCCTAGAACTCTCTTGGCTTTCATTAGAATGATCTATTAAAGGAAAAAGTAGCATCTGAGCAAAGCTACAGGTCCTCCAAAAGTAGAAAATGGTCTTAAGACATGTGTGACAAGCATAAACTCAGATCACCCTGTTGTCTGATCACAAAGTCTATGCTAGTTGCTATCATAATGTATGTACTCAAAATACTTCAGATGAGGCCAAAATCAGGCTGCCCAGCAATGCAGGCTGTTTTGGGTCGGGCTGCATATGCCATAAGGTTGATTTCAATTTGAAAGACATCAATTGTGATAAGTTTAGCATAAAAATATACTTTGTGGGTACTACTGGAATGTCTTGCCTCAGTGAAGTCATTCCAATGAGTACCCATAAGACTTATTTCGATGTAAAACAAAATAATTAAATAAAAAATAAAATACATCACGAAAAGATACCTATATAATTTAGATCCCCTTAAAACCCCACTTTTATATAGAAAAACTGGGGATTACAGGGTTATACATTATTTTTCTTATTTCTGTTCAAAAACAAAGATTGTGGGTACTCCTTAGAACTGCCTCGGTGATATGGTTCTAATGAGTACCTACAATCTATGTTTTGGGTAGAAATATGAAAAATATTAGAATTTTCATCTGAAAACTTTCAGTTTCTGGTGGTAAAATTTTCAATATATTTGAACAGGCATGTTTTCATAATGATAAAATCTTCTGAATGCTCCCCTTCAATACATCAATGCCTATAAGATTCCTGAAAACCTAAGGTGCCAATCACAAGACAATAAGGATTGACTTATTCTTTTCACTTATATGATATTTAATGTGAATCACAGGCAGACGATTCACATGAAATGTCAATAAAAAATCTAAAAGGCTGCCTTTGGACACAAAAATTACACAAAAGAATGAAACTTGGTTTTATTAACCCTTAAAGCACCAAGAAAAACTGCATCTGAAAATGTCGTCTGTTTATGTCATCTGCTGAATATTCTTGCAGACTTTTCAAACCTATTTTTGCATACAGGCAAACAGTGTGGACCCTGATCAGACAGCTCCTAAAGGAGCAGTCTGATCTGGGTCCACACTGTTTGCAAAAATGACTTTTAAAATCACAAGCAGATGACAAAGCAGACGACAATAGTTGTGATTGGCGCTTTAAGGGTTAAGTCTCTTCATATGCAGCAATGTGTCATTTGTGAGGCCGCATATGCACCCTAGCCATTTTTTTTCTCTGAAAAAATACTAAAAAAAACCCCAAAAAAACAAAATGCCATCTGCTGCAGTTTGTGAATAGCGCTTTAACAGTTAATAATGTATTTGCGGAGAAATAAGGAAAAACATATATCTGACTGCTCTAATAATCTGGAATCGTGCAGTTTATGTAAAAAATACAATTTTATCTGTCCGGAGGGATACATGCTAGAACTGAATGTTAAGCTAAGGGTATATAAGTAGCTGAATATATATTGTTGTATATATATCCCATGCTCCTAAGTCACCTTTCTTTCCTTTTCGTCTACTTGCTGCATTAAAACAGGATTTAAGTATATTTTAATCTTATCAAACAGTTACATGAACATCAATTTCATAAGAAAAAATACAAGTAAACAAATATACAAAATTACAATAGCCCAAAGACAACATATAAATATAACTTTGACCACAGTTTTACTTATGAGTTCTCAATTGTTTATAGACTGGTTCTAGGCAAAAAAAACAAACAAAAAAAAAAACATGTTCATTGTATATATTATTTTATAGACTGGTTCATGAAAAATAAGCATCTACAAATTGTTTAAAGATTCCATTCCACATTACAAACCTTAAGAATGAGTGCAACGCTAGTGCACTTTTAATTCAAGATTGTCTTAGTTGGTAGATGCAATGTGCTCTTTCTTTCTCTCTACCCTAGTTTTTCTATTTACAAGGCTGTAATTTTGCTTGTTCACACTATCCCACTCTCCATTATAATTTTCCATGGCTGCAATGCATTTCTTTTTGGCTATTAATTTTGCAATCCCCTCTGACCAAATAACAGCCATGTATAAACTTAAACCTAGTATTCACCACACATGGGAAAACATAAATAAATAAACTATGCTTTTGAAAAATGACTCAGAATTTAGTAGGCTTGATGTGTTATTGCACGACATTTAGAATAAATAATGGAACAGAATGGCAAATGTCATGCCAATGTTGCAAACTACATTTCACAACCAACTCACCTATAGTTATAACAGAGTTTTTCTTTGAGTAATATTATTCTCAGAATTTCTGTCTGAAATTTTGTCACCAACATTTATTCAATACAACCTGAAGCTCCATTATAAGGTTACCAAACAAGAAACCGGTATTTCTTGACAAAATGTCAAACAATTATCCATAAAATCCTGCTTAAAAGCACCTCCTCTATGTAACTAATCCCAGCCATGGCATAGGCAAAGCTTCCTTAACAATATGTATTTATGGTAACAACAATGAACCTACAGCAGCTTGGCCAATCAGATACATAGTCCAGGCAGTTTTCTCAGTATCAGAACACTGCGGAAGAGATGACACCTTGACATAGCTGTTCAAAGCATCAAAGTTTTGTATTTCAATATTTAACATCATGTTAATTTGATAACTTCATTAAGCTAATGCTGTTTCGATGCTTTGAACAACTGACCCTGGATACCATCTCTGTGTAAAAGGAGGTTTACCAATGCCATGACTTTAACAAGACAGTCTGACTGGTCTTAAACCTGCTGCAAGTTTGTTTTTTTTTGTTTTGTTTTTTTGTTAAAATTCAGAGCTCCAGGTACATGATTATGCATGGTAAATGTCCTAAAATGTCAAACACTTGATTCCATTCTTTTTTGGTTTAGTTTTTGATTTTTTACATTTGTTTTAAAGATACTTAGTGCAATGGCAAACAGTGTACGCCCTGATCTGTGTCAACACTGTTTGCAAGTGCAATTTTGTCAGACAATTTGAGGGCAAATACCATATAGCTTTCTTTCTTTCTTTTTTTTTTTTTTTTTAATATACATTCTTGGATCTCAACAGAAATCAGCTGGCTAAGAGAATTCAAATGAGATCCTTGAACACTGAGAACTGAAAAAAACATTTATTTGCATTTACTCATTTAGAGCCCTGAACTATTTTGCAATGGTAACTAAAACCAATACACTGAACCTGCAGCAAGTTATTTTCTTTCTATCACCTTTAATTTTCCATCATGCACTAATTACTAATTAAATGATATCGGGACTTTTTATATTGGAAAATAGATTTAACTAAATATAGCCATTAAGACAATACATGTACTAATACTATTTACTTGTGAGCCATTTTAAAATATAAATATTAAGTCTAAATATTATTTCAAAGTGTTTAAAGTACATGTTCCTAAGGCCTACATATTGTTCTCTTTTTACTAAATTTCTACACAACAAGTAAGAGTAGTTAAGAGTTATGGCCCTTACCAGGAAGATCATCTTCAGTATCAGAGATAGGAAGACTACTAAATGAGGTAGTATCTTGTCCTTGTAGTCGTGTCATTGGCTCTACAGTTCCAACTGGCATTAGCTTGGACATTTTGTCGGAATTTTTCTCTGTAACAAAGTAACAATTGTGTTATAAAATTTGCTGCAGTCAATGTTAGAAAAAGAAACAACAACAGTTCTACAGTTGTAGTATTTCTATACAATTCTACTCAGATTAAAAAATACATATACATTGTATTTGTTTTTAATGTGGGAAAAAAACAACAACTTAATTTCAATGTTTTATGTTCAATATATAGGTATGGCAACAGTTTTGAATCTGATTAAATGTGACAGCTTCTAGATAAGAGGGGTATTCAGGTAGTGTTCTTATTTCTCTATGAAAACATATAATGTGGGTTCTCATTAGAAGCTCATTGTTGAGATGCTTCAAATGCATACCCATTAACATATTTTTATGGAAAAAATTTAAAACAAATGTAAGAACTTTTTGGTTGAAATATGAGCCTTATCAAGAATTACATCTAAGAACTTTTGTTTTAATGAAAATTGTCTAATGCCAAGAAAAAACATTCAAAGTACACGTCAACCTCTTTATAACACGGTTCGTTATAACATGGTTTTGGATATAACACGGTTCAAAGATGGATCCCAAAAATGTATAGATTATATTGAAAAATGACCATAAATGGTCATTTTTCAATATAATCTATACATTTTTGTTTGGATATAACATGGTTGTTTAACTAACACGGTTTATGCTATGGACCCCAACAATAGTGTTATAAAGAGGTTGTGGTGTATGTTGAACCTACCAGTCATATAGTTCTGTAGAATATTTTGGCAAGCATACTCCCAGGGTTCCTTCTGAATGGAGTCTGTATCTGAGGCAAAGTTAGACGGCGGAGGAGGAGGTAGAATTGGCGCTACACTAGCTACGCTTCTCGGCGGTGCAAATGTTTGTAAGAAATCTAAATTATAAGGTGGAATGTTTTGAAGATGCTCATCTGTGTTACTGTCATAGTTTCTTAAAGAATCAAAATTATTGAGCGTTTGTATTGAATCACGATTACTCGGTGTGTAAGATATCGGTCTGTCAGGTACTGGTGGAGGGCGTGGACTTGGTGGAACTTTATTTTTATTAAGTAGTTCATTTTTCAGCATGTTGTCAGCTTTGTAATTGTGCTTGTCTGACTTCAGTAAATTGAGGTAGACTTCATTTCCATCATTAGCTATGCCGGCTGTGATGTTGGAACGGCGTTGCTGACTTTTTCTCCTCCTCCAAATTCTTACAAACACAAATATCAAAACAATCAGAATCAGGCCACCTATCACTCCTGGAAAGGAAACAATATCTGAATCAATATGAACTAGCAAATGACGATTCTATCTGAAACAGCAGTCCATATAATAGCTTCAGTCTAACTGTGGCTCAAACATCTTTGGGACCATAGAAATTCGTTCTCAGTGGATATGGGTAGTTCGAGCCACAAAGGATTAATCATAATAGCCCTAGGTTAGGAGACAAATGAGAGTAATATATGGATGTCTTTTCAATCTTCTATACAATAATGGTATATGTATGTTGAGTATACACATTAGAATTGCCTCAATGAGGCAATTCTATTGAGTACACACAACACACATTTTCATTACCCTACAAAATATGAAAAATTCCTAAAATATCCCTAAATATTTGTTTTCTTGATCTGTTGGAAGAATTTCTTATGGACTCAAAATGAGTTTGAATTAGCCACGGAGAACGAGTCATAAGTGTTCTAGTCAATGAGGTCTTACGGTATTTTTTAACCATAGACTCACAGGAACTTTTTTAGAACAAGGCAAATTTGTACATAATTCTACACATGGTTTTGGTTATAACAAGGTTTGAAAGATGCACCCTAAGAAATGTTGTAGCTAAACTAAAAAGTGCAGATAATTACAGGTCAGTCCCGTTATTACGCGCTGGTCGGGATGCACAAATCCAGACCGCGATATAGGCGAGACGTGTAGTAAGTTCGGAGCCGACTGATCAGACTTTATAAATGTTGACATTTGTATGGGACACACATATATACGTTCGGAGAGATTTATGAATGAAAAAAATGATATTTCATTTGTTATTTACATAAATAAACGAATGAGTACTAACGTTGTATGTTTTGTCTTTTTTACACCCTCTGGTGTATTTTTTCTGCAATATATATGCTAAATACTTTATTTACGTTTCCATTTTGTGGCTCGATCCGCCATATTTGCCGGTGTTGTAATACAGACGGTGTTGAAGTGCGGTGTAAGTCACATAAAAAGTCTGGTATCAATACCGGTCCCCGCGAGCATAGCGAATTATTTTAGTCCAGTAAAAGAAATCTTATTAATAAAACAGCAGAAATCGTTAAGTTTTTTATCTTTCTGCTTGTATAGAACAGAACGAAAGCTGAAAGAAACACCAAAGCATTTGATTCCAACAAAGTGCCATGTTCATTGGCCTCAAGTTTTTCTTTAACCATGAATGCTTTTCGTTTTCTTCTTTGGTTTTCCATTTTAATCAGTGTTAATCTGATAGCAGAATGAACTTTTTCAACACAACAATGAGTGCCGGACAAATTTCACAGTTACACGCTCTACTACCTGACCGTATGCGCAGTAACAGACGTCCAGTGATCCGCGTCGCTGATTGGATGAATATCTAATTAGGTCGGCAAGGCGGCCATATCAAACTGGAAAATTCGGTGTCTTTCAAGTATTTACAAATTAATTATGGATAACTGTGGTCATTTTCCCATTCTTTAGATGCGGGATAATCCATTGATTAGCTTTATTCTTTCAAAATCATTTTTTTATTTGCTATTATGACATGTACAACAGCAGTAAATTATTTCTTTTTCTGCAGATCGAAGCTCTGAAAAACAAAAAACACATTTTGTTATTTTGACCTAGAGGATGGGGAAACTGGGACCCTTCGAAAAAATTTTGGGAGGCATGACGTCCCCGCGTTATATCCGTATTCGCGTACAAACGACGCGAGTACTAACGGGACTGACCTGTATAGTCAATTTTCTATATAATCTATATACAATGTACTTTTGTTTGGATACAACCTGGTAGCTTAACTAATATGGCTTTTTCTTTGGATCCCCACAACAGTGATATAAAGAGGCTGTGGTATATTTTTGATGCTATCATACTGTATTAGTTTGAAGCTCAATAATACCATTCTCACGAGATTCCACAACAAACATCTTCATTAAGTATAACTTTGCTCAGCTTGCTGGGGAGTTTTATTCATGCATCTGCTCATTTAACTAGACAAAGTGTCCAGTGGGGCATGTATACCCCCGACCAGCGCTACCGCCAGTTTTTAACGAGCACAAAATATGTAGCTTTGACTCTGGAGATGGCAGGATGGATGAATTCCATGCTGATAGCTATATCCCCTAAACCTCTCGGTAGGAGGATTACGAAATTCAACAGAAGGTCTTGATGGTATAGCTATATAAACTTAGATGCAATTTTTTTTACTTTTATATGAAATTTCTAAGTCTGTAACCTTGACCTGAAGGTCATACCCTATATCTACCAACATGTCAAATATAAATGAAATTCCTCAAAGGTTCTTGATGGTATAGCTATATAAACTTAAACACAAAAAACTTTGACTTTTTTATGAAAATTTTAAGTCTATGACCTTGACCCCAAGGTCACCCCTGGGGTGGGGATGGTGCTAATAAAAACTTCAGACCTATATCTACCATCATGCCAAATATGAATGAAATCCATCAAAAGGTCTTCAAAATATGAACAAAGTATGAACAAATAATGTTTCAAAGGACGGACCGACAAGACAAAAAGATTTCTTGCTGATAGCTATATCCGCTCAACCTTTCAGTTAAGGGATAATGAAATTTAATAAAAGGTCTTGATGATATGACTATATAAACTTAAACGCAAAAATTTTTACTTTTATATGAAAATTGTAAGTTCGTGACCTTGACCTCGGTCACACCCGGGCGGGGATCATGCGGAGTAAGACGCTAGGCCGATATCTACCAACATGTAAAATATAAATGAAATTCCTCAAGGTCTTGATGATATAGCTATATAAACTTAAACACAAAAAACTTTGACTTTTTTATGAAAATTCTAAGTCTGTGACCTTGACCCCAAGGTCACCCCTGCTGATAAAAACTTAAGACCTATATATACCATCATGCCAAATATGAATGAAAACCATCAAAGGGTCTTCAAAATATGAGGTCTTATAAACTTTAACGCAAAAACTTTGACCCTAAGACAAAAATAAAGTATGAACGAATAATACTTCAACGGACTGACGGGCAGACGAACAGATTCCTTGCTGATAGCTATATCAGCTCAACCTTTCAGTTAGGGGAAAATGAAATTAAATAAAAGGTCTTGATGATATGGCTATATAAACTTAAACGCAAATTTTTTTCCTTTTATATGAAAATTCTAAGTTCGTGACCTTGACCTCGGTCATATCCAGGGTGGGGATCATGCGGAGTAAGATGTTAGGCCGATATCTACCAACATGTCAAATATAAATGAAATTCCTCAAGGGTCTTGATAATATAGCTATTTAAACATAAACACAAAAAACTTTGACTTTTTTAATGAAAATTCTAAGTCCGTGACCTTGACCCAAGGTCACGCCCGGGGTGGGGATGGTGCTGATAAAAACTTAAGACCTATATCTACCATCATGCCAAATATGAACGAAATCCATCAAAGGGTCTTCAAAATATGAGGTCTTATAAACTTTAACACAAAAACTTTGACCCTGTGATTTTTTTACAAAACTTCTAAGTCTGTGACCTTGACCCCAAGGTCACCCCCGGAGTGGGGATGGTGCTAATAAAAATTTTAGACCTATATCTACCATCATGTCATGGTACTGATAAAAACTTAAGACCTATATCTACCATCATGCCAAATATGAACTAAATCCATCAAAGGGTCTTCAAAATATGAGGTCTTATAAACTTTAACACAAAAACTTTGACCCTGTGACTTTTTTACAAAACTTCTAAGTCCGTGACCTTGACCCCAAGGCAACCCCCGGGATGGGGATGGTGCTAATAAAAATTTTAGACCTATATCTACCATCATGCCAAATATGAACTAAATCCATCAAAGGGTCTTCAAAATATGAGGTCTTATAAACTTTAACGCAAAAACTTTGACCCTGTGACGGAAAGACGAATGAACGAATGTACGAACGAACGTACGTATGAACGAACGGACGAACGGAAAAGCAAAAACTATATATACCCCCACATACTTTGTATGTCGGGGGTATAATACCCCCACATACTTTGTATGTCGGGGGTATAATAAAGTATGATTTTTATGATAAAACACATCTATTATGATAAAGCACTAATGCCAAAAGTTATAGGAATTCCTGCTTTCCTGTTATATTCTGTACACATGTGGCTATGCCTGCAGACATGCTAATATTTACAGAAACTACAATCTTTAAAGTGATGACAGTGTTTACTCTACTCTGCTCTGTGTGTGTGTGTGTGTCTGTGTGTGTGTGTCTGTGTGCATGCATGCTTGCATGTGAGTGTGTATGTGTGCATTTGGGTGTAATGGATTCATAAGTACAGCATGGCGAAACAATGCACTGCTTGCACACTATGACCATATGAATATAAGGGTAACAACAGTATTAAATATTTTTATATATATAAAGCAACAGATGAGTCTGTAAAATGATGTTTATAGTTACCTAAAATAGCATATAGTTCCTCTGAACTGATTCCAGCAGAATTAGAAGTGATGGCAGGAAGAATGATATCCTCGCAGTGTAGTCCATGGTGACCTGCCGTACAATTACAGTAGTAGGTGCTGCCCTCTTGAACACAAACACCTTGGTTCATGCAGGGGTCAGATTCACAAATATTAGCCACCTTACCACAGTTCAAACCTGAAAATAAAGATAAAGCAATCATATGTACAAATTTCTGTATGCGAAACATGCTCACTTTTAATTTTCAGCCAATCAGATTACTTGACCCAAGTTGTTGATACAAATTCACATACTTAATGACAAACAGTGCAGATCCAGATCAGTTGGCTTCTTCAGAAGCCAACTGATCTGGATCTACACTGTTTGCAAAGGCAGGGCATATCTGGGGTCAGCAGGACCAGAGTTAATATGAAATCCACTAGTTAAAACCTAAATTTCGCCTTTTCCAAACACTAGTACTACTGCAGCCTGGTAAAAAAAAGGACACCACATACAAAATGGCAGTCCTTGCAAAATGCATTTAGAGGAATGGGTACATATTACCGGTAAGTGGAAGAAAACTCTGTCAAAACTGTTTTGAATCACTTCTGAAAAGGGGTATACACTAAAAGGAAAGAATTTGCTCCCGAGGGAATAGACCCCATTTTAGAAGGGGCTAGGTGGGCAGGAAAGCAAACATGAAAGTCATAAAAACTGGTCTCCTTTGTAAAAATGATAGAAAATCTTATAAGTCCATAGTTCCAAATAAGGAACTTTTTCCTACTGAAAAGTACCAATATTTTTCTTACTTCGCCATAAAAACATATGTTGCGGGAACTCATTAGAAGCCTCTTGATGAGGCACTTGTAATGAGTATCCACAACATATGTTTTGTGAAAAAATAAGAAAAATATTTTGTGGATATCCCTCTTATCTGAAGCTATGTATCCAGTCCCATTCAATCAGAATTAACCCTAGTCCTGCTGAACCTGGATAGGTCCTGCCTTTGCAAACAGTGTAGATCCAGATCAGTTGGCTTCTGAAGAAGCCAACTGATCTGGATCTACACTTTTTACCATTAAGTATTTGAATTTATGTCAAAAATCTTGATCAAGTAATCTGATTGGCTGAAAATTAGAAATGGGTATGGTATCTTAATTTATTCAGCAGGACAAGGGTTAAGGGAACATTTACATCCCTGTTGTAGCTGGTTTGCAATCCCAAAACACCATATTTTTCATAAATATTTCATAAATATTTGAGACATTAACCCTTTACACAACATGTTAAATTTTGAATCTGATACTCAATCTAAAAAGTGCTAACTGAATGATAAACAATGTAGACCTAAACAAACTGCCCTTTAGGGTTTCAGTCTGCCACTGTCCAGCATTAGACCCATTACCAGGTAGTCTGCTAGACTTATTCAAATTTTATGGTACATATGGTAAGTAGTCTGAATATTTTGAGTAATCCTGGGCCCAGTTGTTCAAAACTAACGATGTGGTTAGTTAATGTATCATTAAAACTTTGCTCATAAAATATGGCATATATGCTAATATTTTTGCTGAAAAAATTTGAGTAGCTTTTGCATTTTCAAAAGCTACTCACATTTTTTCAGCAAAAATGTCTGTAAATTAGATACTGTACTTATTAGAACAGTGTTAACATTTTGACCACTAATGAGCATGTTAAGCTAACGACATTTGGAACAACTGGGTCCTGGTATTCACAGTTTTAACAGATTTCATTACCAGTACAGTTTATGGATTCTAAAAAAGTACCAACCTTATATGAATGCACCATAACTGTCCTGATTAGAATATATACATGAAAAACCAGTTCAGCATCTGCCCTATTTTGGTCTCTGCTAAAGTACTGTCTTATTTGACATGACTACCGTAAGTCCTGTCATTATAAACTTACCGCTAAATCCAGTCTGGCATAAACACATGAATGTTAAGGGTCCCTCCACACAGGTGCCGCCATGAAGACAGGGGTTAGGTATACAGAATTTCCCATATTCACATCGCCGACCCTGATGGGAGTTGATACACTCACAGCTGAACTCATTAGGAACACCTGGTACATTTCGACACACACCTGTAATGTACAGACACAAACACTCCAATAGAAATTGTTAGACTGAAATTAGAGAAAGTGCTTTTGTAACCAAATTACCCCAAGTATCTCAGATCAGTTTAATGAGGAATTTTCTGAAAATAAAGTAAATGGGATACATCAGAGGAGAATAAATAATTATACATGTTTCTAGTTTTAGAACTAAACACAGTATCTCAAAAGAAATGTCACAGTGATATGCTTCTATTGAAATCCACAGCTTAATGATTTCTTCAAGGATAAAGAAAATATACTGATAGACTTTGACAAATCTAGATTACACTTTGCTAAATAACACAGAAAGTTTTCATAACATAAACCAAATTCAAGCTAACTAAGTCCCATAATTACCCTAAGTATTGGGACAGATTGGCCTTTGCAAATAGTGTAGACCCAGATCAGACACCACAGAATATGGCATCTGATCAGGATCTACACTGTTTGCCATACACATAGAAATACTTTACACACATCAACAGGTAGTAGAATAGACTATCAGGTAGTAGAATGGACTATTTAAAATTTTAGGACAAGTATGGTAAGTAGATAAGATGTCCCAATACTTAGGGTATATATGCTAATTAGAAATGAAAAACAAAACCACTTACCATTATTTAGACAAGGTCTTTCCTGACAGGGATCAGTATCGACCTCACACTTGGCTCCACGGTATCTGTCACCACATTTACAGATGTATGAGTTGGATCCAGTTGTTTCACATTTACCACCATTCATACATGGGAAACTACTGCAAACATCTGTAAAGGAAAGTAATCTTCATTAGAAAGTGGTCCTTTACAGAAAATAACATAGCCCATTTTAAACTGAATAGACTTCCCCTACACTATATACTGCAAGACTCTAAGTTCAATTTTAGGTATGTCAGGTTATGTGGTTTAGATATTCCTAGAAAAAAATGGCTTAACTATTAGCAAACACCATAAACCCTGATTCTGTGGCATCTGATCTGGGTCTGCACTGTTTGTTAATGACCCTTTAAAATGGATTAATTGAGAAATACTTCACTGGTTCATATACAATAACAATATCTTATTTTGTTCAGAAAATAACCTTTTTACTTCAGTTGAATTATCCCCTTTGAATGTAACTACTAATATACTGAAGGGAAAAGGTAACTCACTCTTAACATTAGATCAGATTAAATTAATCTCTAGCATGAAAATATTTACTACCATTCATGCTGGGGACTATAGTAAATGTCCTAAAATTTCAAACACTTTATTCTATACTTTTTTATTAAATTTTGCCTTTTATGTAGTTAAATGAATTTCCTCATATACTTAGTGGAGTGGCAAACAGTGCAGACCCTGATCAGACTGCTCCTTTAGGAGCAGTCTGATCTGGGTCTGCACTGTTTGCATATGCCATTTTATTAGCAACTTTGGTGTACGAAATATTAGCAACTTTGGTGTACGAAATTTTAGGGAAGAATTTGCTCCCTCTCTATAAGTCTATTTACCAAACATAACTCAAATGAGATGCTCTTTTTTTTTTCAACTAAAAAGTGTTGTTGTTGTTGTTTGTTTTCTCCAAGAAAACAAATGATGTGGGTTCTCATAATAACTGCCTCAATGAAGCAATTCCAGCAAGTACTCACAAGGTATATTTTCATGACAAAATAATTACAAATATTTATCTGGATACCACTCTAATGTAGCTCTTTGTTATTCCCATATCCTGTATTCTAATACATTTGGGACCGAAGTCAAATCAGACTTGACACAAAGCTGAAAGTATATAGATCGGTAGTGCTGCCAACACTATTATACCCATGCGAAACTTGGACAGTTTACCAACGGCATGCCAAAAGACTGAACCACTTCCATATAAGCTGTCTTAGAAAACTTCTGAAGATCAAGTGGCAAGACAGGATTCCAGACACAGAAGTCCTGAAAAGGGCAGGGATGCAGAGTATACATTCTCTTCTGAAATTGGTACAGTTAAGATGGACAGGCCATGTTACCAGAATGCCTGATGAACTTTTGCCAAAGAAAATCCTCTATGGAGAACTTCAAGTAGGAAAACGCTCCTATGAGGGTCAGAAGAAGTGATACAAGGACACCCTCAAAGCCTCCCTTAAAGACTTCAACATACCAACTGAGTCATGGGAACAGATTGCACAAGATTGTACAAAGTAGTGGGCCTCATAAAAAGGGGAGCTGATGAATACGAAGCAAAAAGAATCAGCGAAGCCGAGCTGAAACGTGCAAAGCGGAAAGCCAGAGCTAAGGCATCACCAACAGAGCTTTCTTCCTCAGACCTCTCTTGTTCTATCTGCAACAGGCAGTTTAGAGCTAAGATTGGTCTCATCAGCCATCTTAGAACAGACAAATAATAACACAGCACACAGTTGATTAGGATTGGTCATTGTCAGTAATGACAGACAAACAAGGATTCTAATACATAAAACTATTTAACCCTTGTCCTGCTGATCCCGTCTATACCCTGCCTTTGCAAGCAGTGTAGATCCAGATCAGTTGGCTTCTGAAGAAGCCAACTTATCTGGATCTGCACTCTGTGCCATTAAGTATGTGAATTGGTAGCAACAATCCGGATCAAGTAATCTGATTGGCTGAAAATTAGAAGTGGGCGTGGCATCTTAATTTATTCAGCAGGGCAGTGCTGAATAGTGCTTACTCACTATATGTCCTTGTATTTCAGACTTTTTGTATTTGTATTTGTATGCTCTGTTTCATTGTTGGTTAACAGCTATTCATAGCTAACGTTATGTTACCCACAACTTGAAATAAAATTTGAATTTGTATTTCCATAATAACCCTCAGTATTGGGACAAACATGCCTGAGCAAACAGTGCAGACCCAGATCAGATGCTGCAAAATGCAGCATCTGATCTGGGTCTACACTGTTTGTCACTCATCCAGCAATACTTTAGGCATGTCAACAGATAGTAAAATGGACTTGTTCAAATTTTTATGACAAGTATGGTAATGAGTTAAGGTGTCCCAATATATAGGGTGAATACTGTATGTATTGCTTGTTGGATAGAGAAATCTAAACTTACTATTTCCAATGATGGAGAAATCATCATCTTTACATGAGAATTCCACCTTCTCAAACTGCTGTGACAAAGCAACTGCATTGCTCCCATGGACTGGCAGTCTAACATTATAAATTCTGATATCCTCCATACAGCCATGAAATCCCTTCCTCACATCCACGTAACCATTTGTGTACATCTCTACCTCAGCTCCAAAATACACATCCGTGGAATGTAAATTCAACTCGTCATTGATACCAGGAGCTACAGTGATGGCCGAGTACTGTCCGTCAAGGAATATCTCTGCCTTGTTGCCATGACGTTCCACCATAATGATATGCCACTCGCCATCACTTACCAGGTTTGGAACTGTGACTAAACCTTCACCACTTCCACAGTCAAATCTGTACTGAACCATGCCATTTACCAGCTGTAATGATACCATATATATCTTAACGCTTAGCACTCTGGGTAAAATTTTCAGCAGACGATATTTTGAAATATTTTTCTTATTTTTCCCAGAAAACAGGATATGACATTTCATGCAAATTGTCTCCTTAGGAGACAATTTGCATGAAATGTCATATCCTGTTTTCTGGGAAAAATAAGAAAAATATCATCAATTTGTCGTCTGCTGAAAATGCCTAGAGAGTGATAAAGGTTAAAGTACATCATATATGTATATCTTAAAATACATCTCATACATATCTTAAAATACATACAATAAATATTATAAAATACATATAAGAAAACAAATGAGCAATCCGGCAAAACAAGAAAGGTCAATAAGCAGTGCTTACTAGATATCCCCGCTTGGACCAAAACATAACGGAAGGATGGACGAACATACGGAAAGACAATGTGAGAATTGTTTACCCCTCACAAACACAATTTGCAAGAGGTGTGGGGTAGGGTGGGGTGGTGCGTATAAAAGAGGGCTTTGTACAGATAAAGTGACTGCCTATATCACCTGTGTTTCTAGCAAGACAAATACCCATGACTTCAATATTCATCAGTAAAGTCTATTATTCAAAGATTCTGTTACTCTAAATATTGAGACATTGTAATTCCTTACCATACTGCCCTAAAATTTTATCACATCTGTTTTACTACTGGCTGGTGTGTTTAAAAACTCCTGGATGAGTGGCAAGTGATGTAGAATCTGACCTGATGCTACATTCTGCATCTTACCTGGCCCTACACTCTTTGCTTTGGCTTGTCTGTCCAAATGTGCAGGGTAAATATGACAAGTTTATTTTACAAACAGCAAAACAAACATTTCAAACAACTGGCATATTTTACAAATCTAAAATGGTCATTTCAAATAAATGACAAGGATTCCTACCTCTAAAATGCTGTAATCAACTCTGCCCTTAGCATACATGAGGCTGGCTGATTCTTTCCTAGTTTTAATCCGTAAAGACAAGCTCAGTCTGTTCTCTATTGACTCTAGTAATCTCCATTTGGCATAACTGTTTCCCGAGAAAGTGATTGGAGTGTCGCCTGAAACAGTTAACCGATATTTGTTATTAGTCATATCTAAAATCAAATAGTGCTTTATCATGTGATGAGCAATGCACAAAAAAGGCCCTTATACAATTTGCGGACAACACAGGTCCAGATCAGCATGCACATCCATGCATTCTGATCTGAGCATTTTCTGTTTGTTGACATATGCTACAGTATTCATTGACTCTCTAAGCAGACAATGAAGGCCCTGATCAGCCTGCGCATAAGCGCAGGCTGATCTGGGCCTGATTTGTCTGCAATTTGCATACGGGCCCTTTTCATGCATTGTGCACCATGTTATGAATCTCTACACTTTGATCAAGGTCTTCAGTGCTTTACAAGCAAACCATCTGGACCATTTAATACACACTTTTCTCAAAAAATGCATGTTGGAGTACTTATTAGAATTGCCTCACTAAGGATCTATTAATTCAGATTATTAACCAGATATGCACAATTAATTTAAATGTGTACCACACTATATGTACATGTATGTTCTGGAGAAAACTAACAAACATTATAACTGAAGGTAAGGTCTATAAGAGATAACTGTACCTCTGTTACAGTTGATATCAGGACACCTATTGTCCAGTTCTTTCTCACAATGTCTCCCTGTCTTTCCCTTTGGACAATCACACTTGTAACCATGGACTGGATGAGGAGAGCAGACCTTGTAACGAGGACATGGATTCTGATCACAGCTCCTTGGATTTGGAAGACAATTATCACCTAAAATAGGAACATAATGTGTTTTTCAGTCAGGCACTTCTGCAAGTGTACCAAAATTTGTACCTCCCCAATCATCCTTTGGCTTAAACTGAACTAGCTTTGCCACAATAGTAGTTAAAATGATTTCAAAACTTGATGTTACTGGTGTGTGTGCGTGTGCATGTGCATGTGTGTGTGTGTGTGTGTGCATGCATGTGTGTGTGTGTGCATGCATGTGCATGTGTGTGTGCATTCATGCATGCGTCCAATGATTCAATGATATAGTTAAGTAACTTTCTAAAATGCAGAAAATAGAAATTGGTCTTACCAACATATCCATTAGGGCAGATGCATTCGTAAGTGTAGCTGTGTTTGGCCACCACAAAACTCTGTGTATCCATCATGACCGGAACCAGACTGTCTTTATCAAATTCTACATAACCACCACATTCCCCTCCATCACACATATCATCCTCACACAGATCAGTGAAAACCTTCATCACTTTAATGTTCAGACTGTCTTCAATTTCATCTACAGATCTTGATACTTTACGCCATAACCTGTTCTGTGGAATATAATCTTGCCCTTTCTTCACTGCAAACAGGACATCTAGATTGTGACTGGTACCTCTTTTGGCTCTGTTACTGATATTCAGAGAATCATCTGACCTCTGAACACTTATGATTTCTACGTCTCTTGTACGGACACTCAGTTCTTGTTTTATAACTTTCTGAAATTCTTTTTTGTAATTTTTCAAGAACTCTGTGGGTTCCAGATCTGCTAGCTGAAGAGTGACCGAATTGGCTATCATTTCATCTGTAATGGGGGTGACATCAATTTCAACTTTTCCATATGTTGTGTATTTACCATCTGAAACACTGATATTGAGGACATAATTACCACCATCAAGTCCAGCAAATGCTATGATTCTTCCATCTTTTTTATCAATGTCAAACAAATGGCGGTTTGGTGACACAACTTCATAGACAAGTGAATCATATTTATCACCGTCAAATGCTTTAAGATTACCAATAACACCACCAGGGAAATCATCATGGTATGAGCTAATGGAGACATCCAGATTATAAACTTCTGGAGAGAATGTACTTTCTTCAATGACATTCACAGTGACCTCGACATCCGAGTACATGGCTGGTGTCCCATTATCAAAGACTCTTACAATTATTTCATATGTAGCTGTGACCTGTCTGTTCAGTTTGCTTGCAATTCTGAGGTTTCCTTCCTTGTCCACTCGGAACTTCTTTTCCTTATCGCCCTCAATGATGTCAAAGGTGAAGGGTGGACCATTGGGGTCTAGGTCATCATCTGAGATGGTAAACTGTAGAATGCCGGATGTAATCTCTTTGTCCTCCTATAAATAAATTAAAGGAGTTTGTTAATATTCTATTTGTTTGTCTTATGCTTATCAAAAAATTAGCAGACAACAGATGATTGTTCTCTCCTTTTGTCAAGATAAATAGGGCTTGACATTTCATGTGAATTATCTCTACATAAAATGCCAATTCCTATTTTTGGGGAAAGTAAAAAAAGTGTTACTCATGTGTTGTCTGTTTTTTTTTCTTTTCACTAAATAATAAGTGTTAATAACTACAATCTAACAAGTGTCATATTTCAATTTTTAAAACTACTAATAGTGTTTTAATAAAGAAAACAGATGTCCCCCCACTGTGAATTTTTAGTTTTTCTACTGCTTTGACCTTGAAAATTAGGTCAAGGTAACCAAAATCTAATCAGTTCTTCGATATGTCACCATTAATTATCCATGAGAATTTGTTAATCCAACCACTGCTTCACAAGATATTGTGTAGACAAGAAAGTATCATGCCAATGCCAACACCGCCACCTACAGGATCTGCACCAAAAGCAGTATGTCCCCCTCCCTGTAGGTGGGGGACATAAATATAAACTCTTTAAATACTAAGTATCAAAAGACAGCATTTTAAAATATTTTTCTTACTTGATTTTGAAAACGGAGACCTTATGCTATAAATGAACAATTAATTCCATATTATTCATAGATGCACAGAATGTCCTGAAATCTCATAAGTCGATCACACATAAAATAATACAAGTTTTTGTGTCCTGGCTCATTTGTGAAATTCTTTGAACTACAGAAAGATTAGTAGCTATGGGGCATACATTTCAATACTAAGTATCAAAAGATGGCATTTTAAAATATTTTTCTTACTTGATTTTGAAAACAGAGATCTTATGCTATAAATGTACAATAAATTTCCAAATTATTCATAGATGTACAGAATGTCCTGAAATCTAAATCACATGTAAAATAATACAAGTTTTGTGTCCTGGCTCATTTGTGAAATTCTTTGAACTACAGAAAGATTAGTATCTATGGGTCATTCTTCAGGTAATTTTCTAGGACTTTCCGTCTTTTCTAAAGTAAATACTTGTTCAATACCTAAAATAATTATATTTTCTGAATATTAGATACCCAAACTGAAAACTTCTTTTCTGACAAGAAAGCAAAAATATGAAGCCAAAATCATCCATAAGTAAATAGGAACAATTCAGATCAGCATGTATAGCCAGTCAATTATCACTCCAGATAAGGGTTAAACCCTTGTCATGCTGAATAAATTAAGATGCCATGCCTACTTCTAAGTTCCAGCCAATCAGATTACTTGATCTGGGTTGTTGATAGAAATTCACATATTTAGTGACAAACAGTGCAGATCCAGACCAGTTGGCTTCTTCAAAGTCAACTGATCTGGATCTACACTGTTTGCTAAGACTAGGTATGTTGTGTTCAGCAAAAGAAAAGTTAAGCCTGATAACAATTGAACTCTTAATGAACCATTTAAAATTGTAGCAGACAGCTCCCAGCAAGAGGCATATTTATAACAAATACACAAAGTATATATTTTTTTGAAAAAAAAAAGAAAAAAAAAAAAAAAAAGAAAGAATATATATCAATACTTCATGTTAAAAATACAACGTACTTAAACTAGAACTATGATTTCATGATAAAATGGACACTGCCAAAAATAACTATGCAGTTGCCTCAGAAGAAAATAAAAGATGAAAAACAAATGGGAACAAAGTAGACCTTGACAAGCTGGTGCTGATGCATAGGTGAGAGACTGTTTCACATACGCCAAAAACATCTTTTTATCTGGCATAATCCAGTAATAATATAGTAAAAAAATTCAAATTATTACCTGAAGAAAGCTTCAGTAACAGTGCTTAAAATGCCTTCAAAAAAGCTAAAGATGCATGCAAACTGGCTAAAATCTTTGTAAGACGACTGATTATAAGTGTTGTATCCAAACAAAAATGTCTAGATTATATAGAAAAATGACCATAAATGGTCATTTTTCTATATAATTAAGACATTTTTGTTTGGATACACCATGGTTGTTTAGCAAACACAGTTTTCACTTTAGAGCCAAGTAATCGTGTTATAAAGAGGTTATGGTCTATTATTTACATTTCAAACCAATATGTATTGAGCTACAATGTAAAAAACATATCTTCTGACATGTGCACCCAATGAACACTCATATCAGCCTGCACATCCATACAGTCTGATTAGAAACTTCAATCTCCGCATGAAGACAATTTATATCCTTGGCAATCCAAAATAAGCCCAGCGAAGATTCTGATCAGGCAGTACAAATGTGTAAGTTGATCTGATCGCTGGGTACACATGTCTGAAAGTATATTTCCTGACATTGAAACTCTATTTTTATCATCATGATATTTTTTCAGTTTATTAGTTGCTGTTGTTTTTTCTCATTTAACTTTAAACACTGACCTTTCAATTCTGACTTTCTTTTATATAAATTTCTTTTTTAATCAGACAAACATTTAAGGCAAAACAAAATGGGAGTCAGTTTAGTCAATGTAGCTTTGTACAAAACTGAGGCTTCTGCATTTAAAACCATTACAGGTGTTCTTTGTTAATCAGAAGATAATACATATTTTTACACAGGTTCTCTTGCACAGTTAGATACTTTAGAAGTTCTACAAGATTTTGTTAGACATATTAACATGCATATAAAGAATAATTAAAGCATGTGACAACCAATAGAATAACAATAGAATATTTACTATATAACAAATGAATGGAAGAATTTATAAACTTGAAAAATCACTCCACAAGACATTTAGAAACAATGAAATTAAAAGTCTTATGACAACATAACCAATATTTGAGCTACTTCATCACGAAAACATACCTATATAATTTTGACCCCCTTAAACCCCAGTTTTATCGTAAAACTGGGGTTTACAGTGTATACATTATTTTTCTTATTTCTGCTCAAAACATATATTGTGGGTACTCATAAGAATCGCCAGAGCAGAAATATGAAAAATATCAGAGTTTTTTTTTTCCTAAAATTTTCAGTTTTTGGAGGTGAAATTTTCTATATATTTGAATAGGTGTGTTTTCATAATGTCAAAAGAAATTGACCATAACTCTACAAAAGAGGTTTTTCTTCCAACCAAAATGTATTGATTTTATTTTCATATTTCTCCATAAAAACATGTTAGGGATAGCCCCTATGTGACTCTGTTGCCCGGCTACATTAAAAATCTGACTGACTGATAGGGATTCACGGCATTTCTAACACAATTTTCATGGAGAAATAGGAAAACTAGTGTTCTGGATACATTTTATCAAGGACTACCGTATTTCACCCTAACAACTGGAACACCTTAACTCCTTTTGATACTTGTCCTAAAATTGGAACAAATCCATTTTACTACCAGTCCCGTTGATCTGTCTAAAAACAACTAGATGGATGGCAAACAGTGTAGACCACGATCAGATGCCACATTATGTGGCATCTGATCAGGGTCTACACTGTTTGCTCAGGCATGTCTGTTCCTATATTCAGGGTAAATATGGTACCCTTTTATTGACAATTATGTTAACCTAATGATATCTGCATCCAGCATAGACCCACATAAAGCTGAGAATCCATGGAATCTGTTTGAAACATACAGATTCTATAAATGATGTTTTGGTGTTTTATGTCCCTTCAACATAATTTAAATCATATCAAGACAACGGAAGGGTGATAATGAAAGGCTCTCTGCAGTGAAGCGCTGTACAGGCGTGAAATGAATTCTGCCTCTAGTGGGGTTCGAACCCAGGACCTCATGATCCGGTCAGGAGGGCTTACCGCTAGGCCAGCTGGATGCTTCCAAAGATTCTACAGGCCAATAGATGAGCCCTGAACTGAACCCCATAGATGTCCAGATTGATCTGGGTCCATGCCAGTCAATATGACTAAAGGTCTAATTCTGTTTGTCAGAAATTCACCTTACAAATGAAAACAATGCAATCACAGGAGTGAAATTAAAGGGTCTGGATACACAAGGAAAATTTGTCTTTGTGACTTCCTGTTTGCTGATCTGGCCCCAAGCCCCTTCTGCAAAGGGGTCTACTCTTAAAGGGAAGAATTTGCTCTAGAACCCTTTTCAGAAGAGGAAGGAGGGGGGGAAGCAATTTTGAAAGTTGCCTCCCCTGAAAGTGTATCTTTTCCCTTAAAATCAATATATATAAAATATGAATAAAAAGTGATAATAAAAAAACATTTCTTCTGTCTTGTTTTCTGTCTACAGGGGTGAAATTCCTTCTTACATAAAGTAGTAATACAACTGTGTATAATTTTTGTACAATACTTTGTCCTTGTTCCATGCAGTAAGATATGTTAATATAATATGGCTGACTAATGTAGGTAATCACTAATAAGCTAGATGGAATGAATTGCATGTTCGCTGTTTTCAAAACAATATAAACACATGCACCATTGTTTTGTTGTTGTTGTTTTCTGACAAATAACCAGAGGAGTTATTAAGGAGGAGAATCTGGTGATAATTCTGGGATAATTTCTCTTATTTCTCAATAAAAGCATATGTTGTGGATACTCATTAGAAGCCCTCGGTGAGGTGCTTTTAATGAGTACCCACAACATATATTTTTATGGCAAACTGGACAAAATTATGCCAGACTTATTGTCAAATACTCCTCCTTAACGATTCCTCCACATGATGACTTTATTTTCAACTTGAAAATTTAGGTGGGTTGCAGTGTTAAGAGGTTCAAATTCATGCCATTTGGAACAAGAGATGTTGCATGCAATAGTACTTCAATGCATGGGGAAGGACGGACAAATCATTAACTAAAGGGTGAGGGAGATTTGTCTGTCTATCTGTCAGATATTACAGTTTCACAACCAGTAAGCTTATATTATGTATGGTCCTATTACTTTGTGCTGAGATAGGTCACAAAAATTAAGTGTGAGAATTGTTGTGTATTATTTTGGTTGGTGAATCAAGTTTAATGCATTTGCTGTAAATCTTTCTCAAAGTCGAAAATTGACATTTTCTTAACCTAAAGCTACAAAAGACTTTCGAAGCTGCATGCTTATTATTAAATAAATCGGTCTGTCTATATATAGTCAGTCAAAGTAATTGTGTTTACCCTAAGTATTCAGACACTTTAACTCCTTACCATACTTGTTCAAAAATGTAAATATGTCCATTTTACTTCTTGGCAAAATTTTTTACAATTGCTTGATGAATTATGCTGCCTGGCAAAGTGGCTAAAAATTACTAAATGCGAAGCAAACAGTGGAGTCCCTGATCAGATGCCACATGTGGCATCTGATCAGGGTCTGCACTGTTTGCTTAGGCCTGTCTGTCCAAATACTTAAGGTAAATACCATATTTTTTTCTATCTTCATCTGATAAGTTTTGTCTGTAAATTTATCAGTAATTTAATTTTGTCCATATGTCTGTCTGTCATGCAGAAATACACTGTACATATATCATTCCAATTACTTACGTCTATCAGAGAGTTCATCTAGAAGATGGAATATACATTTATTAAGACTGTACTAAATATCTTGAAAGATTTATCATGCATTACAAACAGAATTGTAAAACTTCCTTCATGTTGCAGCACACATTAAAAATCTATACACATATATATTTAACAAAATTTTGAGCAGACAACCTATTGAAATATCTCTTTTTATTTTTCCCAAAAATTCTGGTTGAGATTTCATGCAAATTGTCTCCAATTGAGAGATTCTGTATGAATTGTCAAATCCTGTTTTCTGGGAAAATAAGAAAAATATCAATTTGTTGTCTGCTGAATCAGCCAAGAGAGTGTAAAAGGTTAAAGAATGTGTTTTTTTTTTTGTTTTTGTTTTTTGAGTGGCTTATTTTGTCTGGACAGTGTTAAAGGTTAATTAAACCCTTAAATCCAGATCATAGAATTAACCCTTGTCCTGCTGAACCCGGATATACCCTCCCTTTGCAAACAGTGTAGATCCAGATCAGTTGGCTTCTTCAGAAGCCAACTGATCTGGATTTGCACTGTTTGCCATTAAGTATGTGAATCTATATCAACAACCTTGAACAAGTAATCTGATTGGCTGAAAATTAGAAATGGGTGTGGCTTTTTAATTTATTCAGCAGGACATGGGTTAACAGGTGACAAATAACAATATTTTTTTCTTATTTTGTCCAGCAAAAAAAAAAGCTTAATGTTTCATGTAGAATTGCCTTCTTAGCTAAGAAAATATTCTAAACTGTCACCTGCTGCTATCTGAATTCAGTATTTTTAAATTAAGGCTAAGGCATCAGAAATTCTCTTCTGAGCACCATAAAAAGTTTCAAGATATATTTTACTTACCTGAACAAACACTGTGTAATTGGTTTCACTGAATCTTGGAGGACAGTCATTAGCATCCAGTACTTCAATATTCACCATGGTCTCAGCTATCAGGTGATAGTTGGTGGCTCGCACATGGAGAACATAAGATGATACCTGGATAGGAAATTGTGAATCTACATTATTGGAAATGGTAGAACATACTGAGAAAGCTACATGTATGGTCTTGATAAAAATGAGTAGTTCGTATGTGTTTTCTAAAAGAATTTCTCATGGTAAAATTTGTACGGAAATTAGTCAAGACATTTATGGGTAACCCTAAAAGCCAGTTACAACAAAAAATATAAATTAAAAAAAAAAAAATTATTGTTTTGTTTTTTCAAAGAAAATAAGGTTTGACATCATGTGAATCATATGCTCAGAAGTCAAATCTTGTTTTCTCTGAAAAAAAAAAAAATTGTATGACACTTATATGATAAATGGAACTCAAAATGGAACTCAAAGCGTGTTCTCAGACATTTTTGTTTTAAAATTATTCACTAGATATACATGTATCTCTGAAACTTCTTTAAGTGATGTAACTTAACAATAAAACTAGAAAAAGTGTCCATAGGACACGGATGCCCCATCCAAATGCCATTCAGAAAAAGGGTTTATATGTAATTGTAACAGGTATACCATGAAGTTATTATTAAGGCCCGGACACAGTTTACTATATGGAACTAAGTCAAGGGAAGATAATTCAAAACAAAAAACACAAGAATTGTCTTCCTTGTTCATGACATATGGTTTAGGAGTTATGGTCCGGACACGGTTAACTATATGGAACTAAGTCAAGGGGAAATAATTCAAAAACCAAAAATGCCAGAGTTGTCTTCCTTGTTCATGACACATTGTCTGAATGTGATGCATGCACCTGTATAGTTTCATGAATATATTCCATACGGTTTAGGAGTTATGGCCCGGACACGGTTTACTATATGGAACTAAGTCAAGGGAAGATAATTCAAAAACAAAAAATGCAAGAGTTGTCTTCCTTGTTCATGACACATCGTCTCAATGTGATACATGCACCCATAAAGTTTCATGAATATATTCCATGTGGTTTAGGAGTTATGGCCCGGACACAGTTTATTATATGGAACTAAGTCAAGGGGAAATAATTCAAAAACCAAAAATGCAAGAGTTTTTTTCCTTGCTCATGACACATCTTCTCAGTGTGATGCATGCACTGGTAAAGTTTCATGAATATATTTCATACAGTTTAGGAGTTATGGCCCGGACACAGTTAACTGAATGGAACTAAGTCAAGCGGAAATAATTCAAAAACCAAAAATGCAAGAGTTGTCTTCCTTGTTCATGACACATCGTCTCAGTGTGATGCAGGCACTGGTAAAGTTTCATGAATATATTTCATATGGTTTAGGAGTTATGGCCCGGACACAGTTAACTATATGGGACTAAGTCAAGCGAAAATAATTCAAAAACCAAAAATGCAAGAGTTGTCTTCCTTGTTCATGACACATCGTCTCAATGTGATGTATGCACCTGTGAAGTTTCATGAATATATTCCATACGGTTTGGGAGTTATGGCTCGGACACGAAGTGGGACATACGGATGGACAGACGGATGGACGGACAGACAGACGTACGGGACGGACAGGGGTAATACTTAATGCCCATTCGCTATTCTTCGAATAGGCGGGGGCATAATTAAAACTAAATATCCAAAGAAATCTTCTGCTGTAGAAAAATGAAGTTTTTTAAAAGTAAAACATATTTTAACGAGTAATACTTAACCTATAGATAATGTGCTATTCTATTCTGTTTTCACACCTTCCACAGAAAAAACGACCTTTCAGTCGTTAATTAAAGTCTTAAACCAGAAGGTCCCTTAGGCAGTTACCTGTGTGACGTAACTCTTCCCGCTCAATTGACCACGTGTCAGTTTCTTTTATGTGTAAAACAATAGATACAATTAGGAGAGATAAGCGAGGGTGGGCGGAGGGAGATAATTGATTATCTATAGGTTAAGTATTACTCGTTAAAATATGTTTTACTTTTAAAAAACTTCATTTTAACTTCATAATACATTAACCTATAGATAATGTGCTAGAATTTGCAGAATAGGAGGGAGGTGCTCTCCTAATTCTAACACCAATAATATCTCACCACTTCTGGTTAAGACTCAGGAAACTCAAAGGAATCAGATACATTCTAATTCTATATTTAATAGAAAGAATGGTCTAGATTCACAAAATAGCTTTAAGGTGTTATGATCTAACAACCTTATATATATTAGTAGACTCTAGAGGAAGCCAGTTCTTAAGTCTCAGAGACCTAACATCGGCCCCCCCTCTTTTTTTCTTTTTGGGAAACAACAATTGGCTTCAAAAAGAAAAGGGAGTCATTGAGACATAACATAAATATTCCATCGCAAAGTAAGCTAGGAATATAGAAAAATTTTGAAAACAAAATTTGTAAAACAAAAAGCCAAGACCATACACTGTAAGTAGTCTATGTAGGATCTTGAATAAATAAGGAAAAGTCTACTCGGTGGAGTTTCCTATAGATAACTGACATATGTAGATATTTTGGATAAAATTCTAGATATGTGAAGCTATGTAATTGTAATAGTCTAAGCTATTAGAATTATAAACTAATTAAATTCTGTTAATTGGAGCGACAGGACAGTTTCCGATGAACAGACACAGACTTAAAATAACCATAATGTGTAATTATTTCCCTTGATCAAATTAAAGAAGGGGAGATAATAAAAGTAGATGGAGTTAACTTAACTATAACTAAGTTATCCATCAGAAGAAAAAAGGTATAGACAAACATAATGGTTAAAACTATTGCTAGACTAATTGTATAACGAATTTTTAGTCAAGCAATAAAATAATACAGAGTTTGCATATAACTGCTGGGAAGAAAAAACAACTTAAACCATTGATAATTAGTTTTGTCATAGACATATAAAAGCGTTTGATGTCCTGACAAAAAAATAAAGAATAAACTGTCAACATCATAACTAAAGAGTTTGACAGACAATAAAAGAGATAAGAATAAGGTTGATCGCAGCAAACTGTATGACGGTCATAGTTTGGCTAAATCTTACCGTATTGATAAGATTAAGCAATAATAAATACTGGATAGAATCTTTCTATACCAGAAGATTGCCATGAAAAGTACTCCTGAGTAAATAATCATGGAAATCAAGAAATGTTAAAAATCCACTTTGATACGAATCAAAATGTTCATAAAAAGAGAAGGACTCAGAGAAAAAGTAATAGTGTGATAATCTCTGAAGAAAGATTATACAATAATACTGATTATTAATCTCAAAAAACACTTAATTTAAAAGTTAAGAGATAGTATTACTATTCTATACGCATATTTAAGAATAGTAAGAAATATATTAATACTAAATAAAAATTATACTACTGAACAAAATTCCCGCTATAAATCATAGGTAAAGCGTAACTATTATTTAAGCAAGGAATTATTAAACATATAACTCTCTATAAAATTACTGCCCAGAAATGTTATAGATAAACATTCAATCAAATTTTTAGAATTGAATATTAATAGAATAAAATCTATGTCTGCATAATTGGTAATTCCTGAAATATCAAATTACGTACTCGCAAATGAGTTCAGGAAGAAAATACATATATATACTCTCGAGATCTATGTGTAAACCATAGAGAGTAATAATATTATTACCGCGATCCCTGACGGAAGGGTAAAAACATGTATATGAAAGAGATAATAATTAATTTTACGTCATATAGGTTTAAGATAAAATTTGTTTAATCTTTAACCAATATGCAGCAACAGTGACTCGATATTCTGTATTCGTACGTAGAAAAGGAGTACTTAGTCATTAGAATTTTGAATGATTGAAATAGAGATAATGGGATCTAAAAGGATGTATCTCCATGAACTGAATCGAAGGATAATATCCATTCTAAAAAAAACTAGGGCTTGTTTTAGGCTTAGTTTAACAAGCGTAGAATTGAATTATTTTCAAGTATTCATGAAGTCGTTATGCTCTGAATACTGAGAAAAAAGTTAAAATATTGTTTAGGAAATAAAAAAGTGACTGTTCCACAATGTTAGCTAGATTTAAACCTGGAACGTAGCGAGAAGGTCAATCTAATTTAAAAGTAAGATGAGAAAGATAAATAATGAAGATAGATATATAAATATCGGAATAATATATTATCTCCAACAATTATCAAATAATCTGAATGTTTAAAGGCATAAATACTACTCGAAAGTTTATTTACCGAATGTATAATCGGAGAAAACTTTCAGTATGTTCAAAAACGTATCACAAAAATAAGATCTGACCAGGAACGTAGGTGCAGCACTTACTAAGTTGTGAAGTTAATATAAACATATTTTATATTATAAATTGAAGCAGTGCATTTCAAAAACATCGACATCTTGAAATGACTTATTGTGTGGAAAAATAAATAAATATCCAGTTTCGGAAAGATATTTATCTATATATATAGACCATTTTTGATGCGGACTGGAAATCAAGATATTAATCTTTGCATTATTCGCAAACTGAACTTGAACTCTTAGCGAGAATTACTATGATCCCTTTAACGAATGTAAACATAAAGGAGGGGTAAAGAGATAATTAAGAGTGTCTTAATTCTTTACCGGCTCGTAATTAAGGATGTTTTCCCTTTTGTCTAAGCCTAGACTATAGATTGATTAATATAATTATAATAATATCTGCTATTATGAGGTAAACTCTCGTTAATCAACCTCTAAGCATATATCAAAAATATATATCAACATAATCTAGAGCTTCGGTAAGTTTAGAGGAAGGAAATGATTGACTTTGGCAGTTTCTGAATAGTTACAAAGTCAATAAAACAAAATATCAAAAGGAAAGTATTGTATATAAAATCTAATTTAGGCAATAATAATCTGTCACGTACTGAATAATTAATGCCTTTACTAAATATGTATCCATTGTCAATACCAAAGTGCAAGAAAATTTTGATTGACATGGACTCTAGTTATAAATAAAATATTAGAGGTATAGAGCTAGTCGAAGCAAAACTATTCCTCAATAAGATAAAGTAGACCTATAATATACGAGGATTAATTGGGTCTAGAATTATAATCATAATAAAATTATTATTCCAATATGAAGAATCTTCAGCGTAATAGATTCTTACTGAGGCAAAAATATCTGGTATATTGCTATCGTAGTCTTAAATGATCCAGAAGAAAAAATAAAACAGGCAAAGTAAAGAACGTATCGAATTATATCTATGCCTAAATATAAGATTTTTTTTTTTTTATTTATTATTTTATAGCAGAGTTTAGACAGAGCACGACTGACCTAGACTCTTATATTATCAATCAAAAGATAGTATAAAATAGAATAATAGCTTATCGGATCAACTATTTTCCATGTAGAAAAGGCAAAAGGAAAATATGTACCTCAACTAGAATTTTAAATCGTAGTAATCTAGAGAGGTAGTGAATAAATAAATAAACTGTTAATTTATTTATCTGGTTGGTGTAAATTTCCGATACCTTAAGAATGAAAAATTAATAGAAAGTAGAAAAGATCGATTGCTACTTTCTTGTCAATTTACTCCTTAGATTACATGCTGATTACATATCGGAGCATGTAGAAGAAAAATAGGGGAGGAAAGAAGAAAAATTTTTATATTTCGTGTATATTTTTCTTCTTATAAATAACGATAGTTTTATAGTTCACCTTTGCCCTAGAGCCGAATAAGGTGAATATGTAAGAAGTTAATCTCTTTGTAGCGAACAAACGAGATATAATTATAGCTGGAAGTATCTTCTACACTTAGTGAATGAATTGCGAATTTGATCGTAACCGATAATTCTTAATTCATTTTCAATAATAAATATATATATAGAATTTAAGTCAAGTTCAAAAGTAACTGGACAGAATTCAACAATATAAATGGCTACTAGGTATTAGAACCCATCGCTGTCATTCAATAACCTATAATCCAAGACTATACATGTCTATAGTGGTTATATATATGAATATATGTTGAGCCTGGAACACACTAGTAATCCGACACAAAGTCTACGAAACTACTGCCCGGTGGAATTTCGTTAGAATGACCTGGCACTACTCTACGAAGTGCCTCCCGATGAAATTTTCGTTAGAGCCGGAATTTAAACGCTGTCTAGCGAATTAAAGAGATAAAACATCATTTGAATGACCTGGCACTAGTCTACGAACTGCTGCCCGGTAAGAATTTTGTTATAGTCGGAAGTTTAACTCTTTCTAGCGGATAAAAGAGATAAAACATAAGTTAATTTAAAATATTAATGGAATTACACACCTATAATAAGTCAATGGAATATTAAAAATTCTAGTCTGATTTGGGAAAGACTGTACAGAATTTTTTTGTATAAAAAGTTATTATGTATTTCACTTAATAACCTATATCCATTGACTTAAACGTGAATGGAGCTCTATGAACGATAATAGATTGTTCGGGAATTAGTAATCATTATTTTGACACTAGTTACCCGACACAATGACCGGACACTAATATTCGTAACTGTTGCCCGGTAAAGTTACAAGAAATTTGACAAATTGATCGGATAGTAGTATTCGTAACTCTAGTCCGATGAAAAAGGGAGATTATATATGAAAACTGAGCGGGCACAAGTATTCGAAACTTTTTCCCGAAGATAATTAATTATAAGGCAAAAAATGACCAGACACTTTCTGTAAAAGTTTGCCTGGTGAAAAATCAGAAATAATATAATAATATGACCGGGTATAAGTATCAGAAATATTACTGATACTTTGCCCAGTGAAAAAATTTTTTAATAATTAGACATAATGACCGGAAGTTAGTATACGTGACTATTTTGTCCGGTGAAATATGTCAAAAACTAAGTCTTTCCAGAAAATAATTAAATTATTGACTGGAGACTAGTTGACTGGTGACTGGTGACTGGGTGACTGGTGACTGGTGACTGGGTGACTGGTGACTGGTGACTGGGTGACTGGTGACTGGTGCCTGGTTGACTGGCACCTGGATGACTGGTGACTGGTGCCTGGTTGACTGGCACCTGATTGACTGGTGACTGGTGAAGCTGACTGACTGGAGCCTGGGTGACTGGTGACTGGTGACTGGTGACTGGATGACTGGTGACTGGTGGACTTAGACTTTATAGGATACTAAGTACCCAAAGATGCCACCTTGATGGGTCTTACCCCGGCAGTATAGCCATATGGGGTGGGGCTCCCATCAGTAAAGAATTGTCTTATAACCCATCAAGGGTTGACAAGTTCTTTACAATCAGCTTCTCCACCATGAGAATCTTTAGCCAACTGAAGATCTCTGCAAACAAAAGTCCAGGAAAAAAACATATCGTAATTGCTGAATAACCTGGAACGAAAAGAACAAAAATATTCTGCATATATAAACACGACTATCGAACCGATCGCGCACGAGCGTTGTGCCGAAAAGCGAGAGTCGCCAAAACGCATGTGGAAAAAGACCAGTCAAAAATACATGAAATCGAAAATTGAAAATTTTAAATAATAACACAGAAAGTGAAAGGAGTGATAAATAAACAAAAGAAACACAAGGATACATAAATTTATCCGTGAGGAAAGAAATAATCCAAATTTCTATCACAGGTAAATAATCCTTGTTGAATTTCTTTGTCCACAGAAAAGAAACTGACACGTGGTCAATTGAGCGGGAAGAGTTACGTCACACAGGTAACTGCCTAAGGGACCTTCTGGTTTAAGACTTTAATTAATGACTGAAAGGTCGTTTTTTCTGTGGAAGGTGTGAAAACAGAATAGAATAGCACATTATCTATAGGTTAATGTATTATGAAGTTAAAATTATTAGATTTCTGCAACTGTGTAAATACCCAATTAATCCTAGGTTTAAGACAGACAGGCCTATGCAAATGGTGCAGATACAGATCAGACCACATTATGCACCATCTGCTCAGGGTCTACACTGTTTACCACTCATCCAGCAGTTTTTAGACACATCAACACGTAGTAAAATTGAGTTGTTCAAATTTCAGGACAAGTATGGTACGGAGTTTAGATGTCCAAATATTTAGAGTAAATAGATTATTCAACAATAAAGAAAAAGTTCAACTCACAGCCTCTCTGTCAAGTGGTGTGTGCACCACAATGTTACCATCTGATCGTCCAATGTCGAACATGTGGAGGTGGTCGCCACTCTCTATGGTGAAGTTTACCGCACAGTTTCTTGGATCACTGTCTAAGTCCGTAGTTAAAACCTATAGATAGAAAAATGTTTTCTTATTTTTTCCTGTTCTTGTGACTAGTATATAACAATGTCTTCATTTGGGAAAAATAAGAAAACTATTTTAAAATGTCTGCTGAAATTTTACCCAGAATGCCAAGTATTAATATATAAGCACGGTTTTTAAGGGGACTGGATATACAGTAGGTTTTCTGAAATATTTCACCAGAAAGACAACTTTAGTGACTTACAGTACATTTTTTCTGAACACCAATCCCCTAAAAAGGGGTCTACTCTAAAAGGAAAGAATTTGCTCCCCTTGGGAGCAAATTCTTTCCTTTTAAAGTAGATCCCTTTTCAGAAGGGAGACATAATTTTGAGTTGTCTCTCCCTGAAAGTGTATCAATGCCCCTCATATGATGTGCTCAAGTTATGGAAAATGTGCTGACATAATGCAAGCACAACTTGTAAGAAAGAAATTCTTAAGAAGATACAAACCTGTATCACTTTAGATCCCACTGGCACATCTTCTCTAATCTTAGCTGAATACACAGACTGGGCAAACACTGGCGGACTGTCGTTGATGTCAGTTACATTGATCTGTACATAGGCTGTATTACTGAGAGGTGGGTCACCGTGATCCTGGGCTCTGACAATCAGAACATAACCTGCCATGGCTTCATGGTCCAGTTCATCGGTTGTCATGATGACACCTGCAGGGTAAGTCATACACTGTTATCAGGGTAAGTCATACAGAAAAATTAACAATTAATTATAAATTCTGTCTGTTAAACATTTAATTTAACAAATCAAACAAAGTATGTAATGAAGGTATAGGTTTCTTTTTGTCCTCTGCCACCAGCGACGTGGGGAACATTAGCTAAATGGGCAATGCTAAAAGGACTGAAAAACACAAGAACAAAATGACACAAGGTAAGACATAAAACAAATCACCTCCTACATAAGATAAAACCACAAAGCAATAAAGAGTAAGACTAACACCGGGACCACTGCCTTAGAACGGTCAGTAGAGTAAACCACCGAGGGGTCTAAAGGGTCTCAACCCTCTGAAAAATTTTCAAGAAAATTCACACAAGTACTAAGCTTGCTGAGACAATGTGCAGTGATCATGAAACACATAACATTTAATTTAACATCTTGCAGGCAAAATCTTGTTGACAATATTTAAAAACTTTTGATATTTATTTTTAATTTTGAACTAGGACTTCATGTTTCATTTTATCCCCTCTATCCTCCATTTCAAAATTTGTAAAATGCCAGTCACAACAACAGCAGAACATTCTATATTTTAATTCTTTGCATGCTGGGAAATTTTGCATGCTTTCTTTTTGACATCTGGATTTTTTTTTTAAACCAATGTGCAGGCTGATTTGGTTGTATATTCTTAAACATTCTTAACTTAAGCATTGACAACTACAGTAGATGGCAAATAAACATTATTTTTTCTTGTTTTTCCAGAAAATAGGATTTGATAGTTCATGCAAATTGTCTCCTTTACATGAAAAATCAAATCTTATTTTCCTGGGAAAATAAGAAAAATATTAAAAAATGTTATCTGCTGAAATTTTTACGCAGCATGCCGAGAATTCAGCTGCTTTTAGAAACCCTACGACATTTCTCCTTGACATGCCGATATAATACTGACCTGAGGTAGGATCTATGCTGAATTTTTCTTGTCCAATCCCTGATTGTATATAGTAAGAGATCTGAGCATTGACCCCTGTATCTTTACTGGTTGCCCGTATAATTGTGACCATCTGACCAACTGCTGCATTCTCTGGTATGGAAGTGAAGTAAGTGGTCTGTTCAAACTCTGGTGGATTGTCATTGATGTCTTTGACAATAATATCAAGATCTATCTCACTTGAAAGCTTGGGAGTGCCCTGTAATTAATGTTTAGAAATCAATGAGTAACAGTGGGATGTCATTGATGTCTTTGACCTATCTCACTTGAAAGCTTGTGAGTGCCTTATAAATGTGCCCTATAAATAACATGGAGAGAACAATGGCTAGATTCTTTGCAATATTGATAATTAGATCTAAATTCTTTGTTCTTTTGTTATGAAGATAATCAAACAATATAAGTATTACATTTTTCTCTCTGCAATAAAAGCTTGACAATGAACCAAAAATACTTTTTTCCAGCCTTTTAAATACCCTTAGTATCAAATGCCACAGAATGTGGTCTTATAGCTATCTGCTTTTAAAATAAAAATATTTACTCTAAGAATTTGGAATAACAGGCCTGAAAAAAAATGTAGACCCAGATCAGATGGCAAAGAATGTAACATCTGATCACAGTCTTCACTGTAAGCTATTTTCCCATTTATGTCTAGTGTCCCATAAGTGGGATCTTTGAAATCAGTGTACCGGGTAGACCCAGATCAGATGCCACAGAATGCAGCTTCTGATCAGGGTCTTCACTGTTTGCAATATGTACAGGAACTTTATAATAGATGGTAATAGTAAAACTTATTAGATAGTCATTCACTAGGAAATGGATCTGTCCAATAGGCATAAATGGGTTAAATCACCATTTGTTTAGGTATATCTCAAAATGGATCATTTAAGTTGTAGGAGAGGTATGAATAGAGTTGCGATGTCTATGGATAAGCAGACTGATTTTGGTCTATACTTATGCACTGCTGTTCACAACCACCACCAGTGACATCTGTCTTTATGACAAGGTTAAACTAACTTACCTGATCAGTGGCAATGACTGTAATTTTGTGTGAAGGAGTTAGCTCTCTGTCTAGCTGCTTGGCCAGTTGTATCAAACCACTCTTAGGATTTATCTTGAAAATACCATCTACATTATTCTTCAGGGAAAACAAAATCTGTTGGTTGATGCCTGCAAAATATTTAATAAAAGTTCTATTGGGCTATTTCTTAACTCTTTCACTGCCACAGATGATAATTATAGTTTTTGCAAACAGCATAGATCCATATGAGACGGCTCAATGAGCCATCTCATCTGGATCTACACTGTTTGATATTCTGTCTTTCAACTTTACATAATTATAAACATCTTTCCAAATGATAGTTTGTTAAAATAAAAAAGCTTGAAATTTGGCGCCGAAAGAGTTAACTATAATTATTGTATTGAAATTCTGTAGTTTTCAACATACTCATAGTTTTTTCCTTAGCAACATATGGTATAGGCTGAGCTGAATCTTTGCTAGGTGCGCATATAAAAGATACATTTTATTGTATAATCTTGATGAATCATAATAATGATGAAGATTTGGTGTTTTACATCCCTTTTAGCTTATTTAAGTCATTTGATAGTTTGTCTGTCATTACTGACAATGGCCAATCCTAATCAAATTTCAGGTGTTATTGTTTGTGTGTTCTAAGATGGCTGACTGAGACATAAATACAAGTCATATTGAGACAATAGAAGGGTAATAATGTAAGGCTCTGGGCAATGAAGTGCAGTACAGTCATGAGATGAATTCTGCTTCCAGTAGAATTTGAATTTGTGATCTCCCGATCTGGGTCCAGTTGTTCAAAACTAACGATGTCGTTAGTTAATGTATCGTTAAAACTTTGATCATTATGGCATGTATGCTAATATTTTTGCTGAAAAAATATGAGTAGCATTTGCAAAAGCTACTCACATTTTTTCAGCAAAAATACCTGGGAATTAGATATTGTACTTACTAGAACAGTTTACATTTTGACCACTAACTGGCTCGTTAAGCTAACAATGCTTTGAACAACTGGGCCCTGAAGTCTGGACTACTAACTACTCAGCCACCCAGATGCTTCTTATTCCTATGAAATGCCAAGCCTTATTTTCTCAGAAAGAATAAAACAACTAGAATGGTGTCTGCTAGAATTTTGAATGACACTTTAAGGGTTCAAATTCAGCTTAAAATTAAGCTATCAAAAAACCCCCAAAAAAGGGGGAAAAAATAGTATTCACCTATATCAGCATCACTGGCAGATACTCTATAAACCAGAGTATTTATTGAAGCTCCCTCTGATATCATGACAGCACTGGACACCGGTACAAATACCGGTGTATTATCATTGACATCACTGATTGTCAGCTGGATCTCGGTTGTACATGACTTCCCTCCATTGTCTATTGCACTGGCCACCAGTGTGTAGCTGGAAACTGTCTCTCTGTCCAGGGAAGAGTGGGCAGTCAGAACACCTGAAATGGATAAATAAGCCCTCACATGAACATGTGCCTTCAGGGCATATGTGGACAGCAAAGGCCCTGATCAGACTGTGTGGGCAGGCCCACACAGTCTGATCAGGGCCTACACTGTCCACTAACAGAATCATTGTATAGTGTAGAATATATCAATGTACAGCAGAACAGAACAGAACAGAATATATACTTTATTCACTCAGGTCAGTTATGACATGTGTATATAAGCAAGTAACTTTTGAACAAGGTGGCAATTACTTAGCACATATTTCCTGAAGAAGAAAAAATATATCCACTGTAATGCTGGTCCAATACTAAAATTGTTCATAGGGAGAGGTAATGATGACTACGATAATCTTAGAATAATAGTTACAACAAAAATACCAAATGCCTTAATCAGATTTGCTGTGTTCCTCTCTCATCTGGATCTTTACTGTCCACAACTGCCTCCAAGACATCATTTCTTATGCTGCTGCTTAAATATATGTAGTATACTGGTGCAGTCACTGTACTTAGAAAACTGCCATTTAAGTATATATTATGAATAATATTATGTTCAAAAATGGCATGTACAAAAAATCTGCATTTCATTAAAACATAATACGGTCTTTTCAGAATATTTTTTTTTTATCCCAAAAACTTAAAAAGTTCATAATAACAAACGAACTTACATAAAAACAAAAAAATACACAAATACATTTTGAAGTCTTATAATACTACCACAACCACTTTTTTTGAAATGGTGACAAGAAAATAATACAGCTGTGATCAATGAAATAGTTTTAGCTCCATTTTCACAAAATCTGTCTTTTGGGACACAGCTCCTGGTAAGGACCTTTTGTCAACACAAAACTATGGATATTTTTTCTCATTTCCTAAGCAAAAACTGAGCACTGAGGTGCTTCTAATGAGTATCCATGACATGCTTTTGCAGAAAAATAAGAAAAAACATTTATGTAGATATGCAAACTTTACATGCACAAACAAGATTTTTAAACTGTACAGTCAAGTCTAAGCATACGCAGTTCATTTTACATTTTGTGCATTTGTGCAAGCTGATCTCTGCCTTCAGTCCACATACCCCTTAAAAACACCTTTTCTCTTGGGGAAGATCAAATGTACAGTGAACTTTCGTTACAACGACAGCATTTGTTCCCAAAAATGTTGCCATTATCATGAATTTGCTGTTCTAAAGAATCCTTAATGGACAGAATGATATGTAAGAAAGGCCTTGTTTTATTCTTATTTCCTCGTAGAACATACGTTTTGGATATTTGTTAGAATTGCCTCTCTGAGGCAATTCTAACAAATACCCAAAACATATGTTGCTTGAAGATATTATGCAATGTTTTTGCATAATTTCTCATTAACAATCACCTCTTCAGTGAATGTTTCGTGACATTCAAATTGTCATTATAATGAATTTTGTTGTTGTATTGAGTGTGGGTATAAAAAGGGCTGACCGTACTAACCTGTGTATTTATCCAGCCTAAATTTGTCTGATCCTTGTCCACTCAGTTCAAAGTGGATACTGTCATATTCATCAGCATCAGAGGCCTTGACCCTTGTAATGATCTCTGTACTGCCCGTATCCTCACTGACAACTTCCATCACCACAGGCTGTAAAATCAGTTATATTTTTTTTAAGTACTTCAGAGTTTGTTTTATTTATTCATATTTTGTAAATAAATGTATCTTAATTCTTAAAGTGCCAAGCAAAATTTGTAGCAGACGACATTCTAAATTTTTTTACTTAGTACAATTCTTAGCTTTATTTACTAAACTTTCGGAGGGGATTCCCTCCTTCCTCAAGGTAAATGGAAATGGCACAGATGCTTCGGAAAATTCCATGACGACATGGAGATGTAGCAGGAGGTAAACACTAAAAAACATGTTCATCATGTAAAATTGTCGTATGCTACAGTTGGGATTGGTGCTCTATGGGTTAATATTTCCAGGATTTCTGAATCTTCATTTCAATAATAAACTTTTGGAAATGTATTACAGTCGACTCTAGTTATCTCGACCTCCCTTATCTCAAATAACCGCTTATCTCGAAGTGAAATTCTGGTCCCTGTTTTAACATGGAAATCTTAAGAACAGGTAACAAAATATTGTGGAAAAGAGGAGAAATTGCTATTTTCAATATGTCTCTAACTTCAGAAGTCAAATTACATATTCATTTGTTAAATGTGGTTGTTCAATTTATTGTTTTTCTCACTTCTGCAACTCTGATATTTCAAGGTATGGATATCTCGAAGTGTTTCAGACAGTCCCTTGGAATTCGAGATAATGAGAGTCGACTGTATTATTTTTTTTGTTGTTGTTTTCATAAACTGATTTTCTATATAGAATGTTTAAATTTCTTAACTCATCCAAAAGTTTTGTTAGTGCTGAGGTTTTACAGCCCAGTCAACCCAATGGGAACATGTTGAGCATAGTCAGTTTTCCTAACCAGACTTTTAATGGGCAGGTTTAGTCCTCTTAGCTAGCACAATACTGGTTAACTGCTAAGAGGACTAAGCCTGCCCAGTAAAAGTGTGGTTAGGAAAACTGACTGCACTCGATATGATCCCACTGGCTTGATAATTCTGTATAAAAAAATCAATTTATGAAAACAACACTAAAAATAAAAACTTAAAACCATAATATCCCACCATTATCGTGTCGTGGGCAAATAACTCTGTCAAAAATTGATAAAACTTGCCCATTAGCAATCCCAAACCAGATCTCCTTAATATCAATGCATGTACCAAGCTTGGTTAAAATGCCTTCATATTTACTTAAGTTATCTTCAGGAAACGAAAATATGGGCATGTCTCGGGCAGAGAACTCTGTCAAAATTTGATGAAATTTGCCCATTAACAATCACAAACCAGATATGCACATACCAAGTTTGCTGAAAATCCATTGATATTTACTCAAGAGATCATCCGGAAACGAAATATGGATGGACTGACGGATGGACAGACGACTGACGGATGGACAGACACATGGATGTCAACCATGAAACCATAATACCCAGCCACTATCGTGTGGCGGGGTACAAAAAATAATTCATTTGTAAACTCAAATTAAAATTAATATCAACAAAAAACTGCTCAATAGAACTTAACATTTATTTTAAATCTGAATACACTAAAAAACTTTAAATATCAGCAATTAACATTTTTTATAGATTCTTTTATTTTTCATAGACAATAGAAAATAGGGCTTAGATTTCATGTAATTCATCCAAAGTGATAAATGCTATAATATGTCATGCCTTTTTCTTTTTTTTTTCTTTTCTTTTTTTTAAAAAAAAGAAAAAAAGTAAATAAATAAATGATTGAATATAACCATATACATAGCTCAAGATATGGCACATTTTCAACCTTAAAGAAACGATAATTTCTTATTTTCTCATTGAAAACATGTTATGGGTATATTAAAAATGCCTTACTTTGCTCACATTTTCATGGAGATGTAAGAAATATATCAACTGGATACACCCTATTATCTGGAGGTCATTTGCTGAATGCTTATTTCATGTGAAAGGAATAAAGGTTACTTTTAAAATTGAATTACCTTATTACAATGTGGACTGTTGTCATTAGCATCCAGTACATCCACTTTAACAGTTGCTGTGGAAACAAATCCACCATCAGTGGCTGCAACTGTAAGTTCATAAAGTGAAACCTGTTCTTTGTCCAGTGGCCTATTAACAAACACATCCCCTGTCTTTCTGACCTTAAATTTACCAAGTGGATCACCATCAATGATGTAATATCGTGTGTCTGTGATAGTGTCAAGGTCTTTATCATTCGTGGAAAGTGTGATTAGAACAGTTCCCAAATAAGCGTCTTCATTGATAGCAGCGTCGTAATGTGTACGAGAGAAGACTGGTGGATTGTCATTGTGATCGGCAACTCTCACTCGAACTGTCGTTGAATTTTTCAAAGCATCAGTGCCATCTCCATCTGTTACCCAAACTGTCAAGTTATACAAATCCTGGATCTCTCTATCAAGGGGAGATAACAATGTTATCACTCCTGTACTTCTGTCTATGCTGAATAGGTGTGAAAATTCTCTCATATCATCATCAAAGCTGTATGTAAATTTCGAAGTCTGATCAAGATCATGAGCAACAACTTGTACTACTTCAATATCAGTGTCAGAATGCTCGGCAACAATGACCTCATATGGGTCAGACTCGAAGTATGGGTAATTATCATTGACATCAATGAGACCAATGTTGACTCGAGTACGAGCAATTAATGGTTGTTTGCTGAGAGTCTGAGCCTGGACCATGAGTGTGAATGTAGCAATTTTTTCTCTGTCTAGCTTACTGGCAACATTTATTCTGCCCTTACTGTCTATACCAAACTTGGCAGGAGAGTTACTGTTCTCTGTAAACCCTGGTATGATAATGTGTTCAAGCGGTAGAGAACTTGTTGCAGATACTGTGGCAATAATTGATGTAACTGGGACATTCTCTAGAATAAAGAAGGAGTAGCTGTCTTGTTGGAATTTTGGCTGGGCCTCTGTTGCATCAGTGATCCACATGCTCACTGGGACCTGGTTCTTCAGCTGGGGTGTACCACCATCAACCGCTTGCACAAAGAACTGGAATATCTCATTGACTGAAAAAAATACCAGTGAATGTTTGTGACTTCTTTCAAAGAAAATTTGTTTGCCTTTTTTTTTCTGTTATTGTTTGTTTTCCTAATTTTACAATTTCACCTCATTAAACTCAGTAGTAAAATCAAATCTGTCTGCAACTACCTTCATTTAGAACTGTGTCAAAAATAAATATTTCAGATCTTGAACTGAAGTTCTGTCTAACAGTTTCTATGCCGTCAATCAACCATATTTTTAGACAATGCTGCATGTTTTACCCTGTCTTATAATCAAATATCTGGCAAATATCTTTTATTTAACTCTTCACTTTCTAAGCAAATTAATAAAAGACAAACATATAATACTTGGTTTGAAAATTCATGCAAACTATCTCCATAGGATACACTTTGCATGACATGTCAAAAAGGAAATACGGAGATAACAAGAAAATGCCACATCGTGTAATAAAACTCTTATGTGATGCGTTGGGAGGGCTGTGTACACAGCCCTCCGAATGCATCACATAAGGATTTAATTACATGAAATGACAACACTTAACAGCTATTCATCCCCATCAATCAGAAAGAATAAATGATGAAGAAATGCAACAAAAATATCACCTTGGAATTGTCAACAGTAAAACTGCTGGGATGCACAGACCTAGTTTTATGGCTATCTAACCCTATGTTCTAGGAAAAATATTTAAAAAAAAAAACTTGTCTGTTGTTATTTTAGTTCAGCAGGTTAAAAGACAAAGATCAACTAATTCATCACTTACCAGAATCCTCGAGACTTTTGCGGACTGTGACCACACCAGTGCTAGGATCTATGGTGAACATTTCTGATATTCGGTCTGCGGCACCAGATGAAAAACTATAGGTCACTTCACCATTGTCACCACTGTCTGGATCTTCTGCCTGAATCTAGGAATGTGAATGAAAACAGGTCAGATTATTTCAGAACAAAAGCTCATTTAGTGGATATTATCATAGACTGGCCTGCTGCAGTACCCACAATATATGCTTTCATGGAAATATCAGAAAAATATTATGTGGATATCCACTCGAATCTGGAGCTGTGCATGTTTTCAGTGATATTCATTTGCTATTTAGTATTTTCTTATCCAAGGATGCAGAAATGCCATCACTTCCTGCAATTCCATTGCTGTCATCATAACTGTAAAAGTTCTTTTCAAAGACATAAGCAGCAGTTTATTTTACTTACCTAATTTACCCTAAGTATCCAGACATCTTAACTCCTTACCATACTTGTACTAAAATTTGAACAAGTCTATTTTATTACCCATTACAAGTGTCTAAAAACTGCTGGATTAGTGGCAAACTGTGCAGAATCATTCATTCTGTGGCATCTGATCTAGGTCTACACAGTTTGCTCAGGCCTCTTTGTCTGAATACTTAGGAGTAAATAATACAGGTATCCAATGAGAAGGAGTTATTTAATTTTCTCACTGCTTTTTTTGTGCTAATTTCAGTAGACTACATTTTTAAATATTTTTCTTGTTTTTCCCACAAAACGCAATTTGAATCTTCATGCAAAGTGTCTCCTTAGCAGACAATTAGCATGAAGTTTCAAAGCCTATTTGCTGGGAAAAATAACAAAATGGCTTTGTCACTACTACTGGTGGCGTTCAAGAAAGAAACTAAACATGCAGACTAAACAATCTTCCGCCAAGCATAGAAAGTAGGTCATTGTCAGTAACTGTCAATGGCAGTGGGCAGGGTGCATCATGGTGGATGTGTATATGAAGTGTCATTACTTAGCCTCCTTTGTGTTTGAGAAACAGAGCTAAATGCACAGACAACATTGTTGACACTGACAACGATGACACTGGAAAGTGATCCCTATGTGGTCTGTTGAAAATTTTACCCAGAATGCAGAGAATTGAAAAGCAGCTGTCATCAGAACATCAGAATTACCTGTAATACAGTAGAGTTGAGAGGTACTGTTGTCAAGATGGTGACCTTGTACTCCTGAGCCAGGAATTGTGGGACATTATCATTCAAGTCTATCAGCGAGATGTGTACAGTTGCAAACCCCATTCTTCCACCATTGTCTGTAGCAGCTACAGGTACAGTGTACAAGGACTGTCTTTCTCTGTCCAGTACTCGGTTTGAAAATATCTCTCCTGGTAGAAGATAAAAAAAAAAAAAAAAGATTAAAAAAAGGATTTTTTTATTGAGACTCACAAGACAGAATAGTATTTATATCACTTTCAGCAAGCTTACAATATTCTGGTAAAAGCTTGTTTGGCGATGTGTTTTGTAAAAGCTTGTTTGGCTATCTGTTTTTATTAAAGCTTGTTTAGTCTTGTGTTCTATAAAAGCTTAGCTGACCTTGTGTTTTGTAAATGCTTATTTGGTCTTGTGTTTTTATAAAGCTAGTTTGGCCTTGTGTTTTGTAAAAGCTTGTTTGGCTTTGTGTCTTTATAAAATCTTGTTTGGCTATGTTGTTTTGTAAAGCTTGTTTATTTGCCAATGGGTTTTTGTAAAAGCTTGTTTGGCTGTTGGTTTTTGTAAAGGCTTGTTTGGCTATGCTTTTTTGGAATAACTTGTTTGGCTTTGTGTTTTTGTAAAAGCATGTTTGGCAAAGTATTTTTGTAAAAGCTTGTCTTTGTGTTTTTGTAAAAACTTGTTTGGCTTTGTGTTTTTGTGAAAGCTTGTTTGGCTATGTGTTGAATTTTCCAACAGACAAGATTAGAAATAAAAGTAGGGTCCAATAAAATATTTTACAAAAATTTTTATCTTGAAATTGATAATTGCAACATGGTTTGATGGAGAGAAAAGAGATACAAGTACATGTAATTGTCCAAAATCAATTGTCTGTACGTGCTTTACATACACTATTTTTCTAACCACCACCCCCACACCCCCACCACCACAGGGCTATGAAATATAGGTAACATAATCCCAAAATATGATAGTAACACATCAAATTGTCTTCAAGATGTAACATAAAATTACTGGACCATGAAATATAGGTCAAGGTGACCTACATTTGTTATGCTGCCAATCGTGGTGTCACACAGAACCAATATTCCAAGTATCACATTAATCCATGAAATAGTCTTCAAGATACAAGGCAAAATCATTGGAGCATGATAATATGATCACAATGACTTTATTACACTGAATGTTGATGTAATAAACATGTCTGATGCCCATCCTTCTTTAAGATGTTGTTTGTATAAACAAGCTGCAACATACTACTTTATTGAGGCATTAATCCATGAAATAGGCTTCAAAATATATGTCAAAATCACTGGAGCATGAAAATCAGGTCACAATGACCTTGCCCTTATTACACTGAATGTTGATGTGATAAACATGTCTGATGCCCATCCTTCTTTAATAAGAGGTTAATTGTATAAACAAACTACAATATACTACTTTATTAGGGGTGTCCTAGATTTTGACCTCTAGCCCCACCCTGGGGCATGACCCAGGGGTCCATAGACGTAGAATGGAAGAGAACCCTTCCAGGTACCCCTATATCAAATATGGAAAGTTTTTTCAGTGGCTGCAGAGTTATAAGCAAAAGACAAAAACTTCATGTAAAACTTTGACGTAAATATTACACTATTTTCTAAGTCCGTGACCTTGACCCTGGGTCAGCAGCATCAGCAGAATGATGTCAGCTATTCTGTAATCATCTAGTAGTAACACTAACCACACATCAACATCCTAAAGTGTAAGCTTTTAAAAATATATGCAAAAGGAAAAAACTTCACGCAAAACTTTGACGCAAAATTTTAACATTCTTATGGATGCACGGACAGACGGATGCACGGACTGAAAGACGAAAGCTATATACCCCTCCACATACTTCATATATAATAAAAAGTTACCTGCAGGTATAAAATATTAGCAAGCTAACTGTTATTGCCACTTACCACTATCTGCATCTATTCTGAAGTTCTGTTCCATTTCTTGACTCACAATACTGTAGGTCAACATCCCATACATCCCGGGATCCTCGTCTCTTGCGGACACCTGCATTACCAACATACCAGCATCATAGTTCTCAGGAAATTCTGCCACATAAACAGACTGTTGAAACCATGGAGCATGATTATTACTGTTCTGGACCTTAATACTGACATGTGCAAAATTGGTGAAAACTCCATCAGAAACTGAAATATTAAGTTCATATATGGGATGCAAGTCGGGTTTCCGCTGCTCAGAGATGGAAATAATTCCCTTCTGCTGATGCATCTGAAATGTCTGCTTGTCATTTCCACCAATGATAGAATATCTTAGAAGTCCAGCACTGCTGATATCAGGGTCAGTTGCTGAGACCTTGGTCACCAGCTGACCTCTCTGAACCTGGTCCGTTATAATACAGTGATAGGAAGGCTGGTCAAACACTGGAGCATTGTTATTAATATCAGACAGTTCAATTTTCACAAGAGCAGATGAACTGAGAGAGGGAATGCCACCATCTGTTCCAATGACCTTGACCTCAAACTCAGACTGCTTCTCACGATCAAGAAACATTCTGGTTGAAATTACACCAGTCTGAGAATCAATTGTGAACCAGTCTAGATCTCTACTTCCTTTCTTGGCTGGAGCCAAACTGTAGTGGACTTGGCCATTAATTCCTGTGTCCTCATCAGTAGCTGTTACCATGGCAACAGATTTTCCTGTAGCAACAGCTTCTGAGATGGTTACAGAGTAAGTCAGACTACTAAATGATGGTTTCTTGTCATTTTTATCCTGAAAAAAAAAAAAATCAGAAACTGTCACATCTCGAGTCAAATACATGGAATGCTTATAAACTGGTAATCGATTTTGTACTGAAAGGAAATTCATTTCCTAGTTAACCCATTTATGCCTAGCAGTCCATAAAAGGAACATTGGCAAACAGTGTAGACCCAGATCAGATGTGCAGAATGTGGCAGATCTGGGTCTACATTGTTTGAATTAAATACAGGAGTTTCTATAAAACATGGTAATAATAAAAACTAACTAACCACACACCCATTCTATTCAAAATAGACCAGGCAGAAGAGTCCATTTCGCATAAATGGATTAAGTTCAATGTTAAAATGCCATCAAAATGTAAAATATAAGATAAAACACTTGTAGACAGCAAAGGTCAATTTTTTTTTATTTTATTGGGTAAACATCATAAAGAACATTTTCTCATGTTGTAGTCCATTTCATTTAATGGATTGGCATCAGTGCTATTCTAAACAGGAGTTGATGATGATTTAGGGGATAACTGCTTTCAAATTTGGCATTTGGGGAGGTAAATCGGCGGTTTTACGGTCGGAAATTCCGTTTTACGGCGACGCGTCAGCGTCGCCGTAAAACGGAATTTCCGACCGTAAAACCGCCAATTTACCTCCCCAAATGACAAATTTGATGCAGTTATCCCCATTCTAATGCATTTATTCATTTTTTCTATTGAAAAAATGTACTGTTTGCACAAAACAACAAGTGCTGTGAGCTGCGTAAAACCAAACGTCAGCCAATGAGAAGCGACGTTACGTGATGTCGGATTTGCGACAGTATATCGCAGAATATACCGTTGTTTGACGTTATCCAATCAGACATCGCGTTACATACGCGAGTGCATTAGAATTGATGTTTTACACCCCTTTCAACAATATTTAAGTCATTTTGAGATGATGGAAGGGTGGTAATGAAAGGCTCTGTGCAATGAAGCTTTGTACAGTCATGAGCTGAATTCTGCCTCCAGCAGGATTCAAACCTGGGACCTTGTGATCCTAAGCTTTGGCCACCAGGGCCCAGTTGTTCAAAACTAACGATGTTGTTAGTTAACGAATTGTTAAAACTTAGATCATTAAATATGGCATATATGCCAATATTTTTGCTGAAAAAATGTGAGTAGCTTTTGCAAAAGCTACTCACATTTTTTTAGCAAAAATACCTGTGACTTAGATATTGTTCTTACTAGAGCAGATAACATTTTGACTACTCACAAGTTCGTTAAGCTAACGAGGCTACTAGGCCCAGCATGCTTTTATAAGGATTGAATTGAAAAATTATCCATAAAATTAGACATATCTAAGATTATTAAGTAGAACAAGTAGAATTATGAAAGATTAAATACAAAAAAAGTAAGGGATATCCTAGTTAAGCAAATCGCTTACCAGAACTTGAATGATGACTAAAGTTGTTGCAGAAAGACCAGATTCTGTTTCTGTTGCTTGTACAGTCAAATTGTAGCTGGGGGTCATCTCAAAATCTATCTGACCTTTCACTGTTATCACACCTGAAATTATGAATTGAAACATTATATATACTACAGTCAGGGAGTTCTCAGCATAACAGATCATACTAAAATCCATATAGTATATAAATTAATACAAGAATTCCTCGTGGATTCTTCCATATTGGAAGCTGGACTAGAATACTGCAAGTTCTGATGTAGTTCAATAGCAAACAGTGCAGATACTGATCAGAGACTACATTTTGCACTGTAAAAGCTGGGTTCAAAATCCACCTTGTTGCATCTCAGGCATAAATGGGTGGGTCCAAACAAATGGATATGCAAATATCGAAATCTTTTTACACACTGTAAATATATATATATATAAAAAAATATTAGATGAAATTTGAGTTATGAAAAGGAGAAAAAATCATTTTCATTGTATTTATTCTTCTTCCCCACACTCATCCCAAACAAAAAACAGACTCTTCAATCAATGAATTTAGATGAATCTATTATATCTAAACGTGGGGTTTGACAAAGAGTAAAAAATCCTTATGAGACAATCATGTCATTTGGAAAATACGGCTTAACATTTCACTCAATTCATTTCCATAGGGGATGATCTGATAGTATGTTACAAAACAGAGAAAAAAATTACTGCCTATTTTTACATATCAGCACACCAACATTTGTGGTAAATAAATACATCCCCAAGAGAGATTACTCTGACCAGAAAGTCCTAAAACTTGAATCAGTTCTTTCTACTACCTGTCTGTTTGCCTAAAACCTGATGGATGAGTGGCAAACAGTGTAGATTTTTATCAAATCTTGCATCCAGTGGTAGCTGATCTGGTCTACACTGTTTGCTCAAGGAACATATGGTATTCTTCCCTAAGAGGAATTTGTTTCTTTTACTTGTATGAACAGGCCCCCTTTGAGAAGGGATTGTATATCAAGGAAGATAATTCTTTTTTGGCTGGGGTGGGGTCCCTTGGAAAGGGAGGCAAAAACTTTCAGCTTTGAGTGCCGTCTCTTTCAGGTGTATCCATTTACAGTAAGCTGATAAGTACCGTATCCAACCTAATTACCACAGTGTGCGCTTAGGTTTTTCAAAAGCATTGGGAAAACTTGTAGTAAAATATCAACCTAATAAGGGCACACTTTAAAGAAAGATCAACAGAGGACTTCATGAAGAGCGTATTTACTGATGCTTATGTGATATTATTTTCTGTTTTCTTTATAGAAACATATGTTGTGGGTACTCCTTTGAATTGCCTCGACCTGTCGAGGCAATTCAAAGGAGTATCCACAATATATGTTTTTATAAAGAAGTAGATAAAAGTACACTGTTGTAATCTTTTAGATTACTAAATTGCTTGACTGTGCACTTATAGGAGCATGTGCGGTAATTTGGTCAAATAGGTTACATTGCATATGAGACATGAGACTCTTACCCAAACCAACATAGGGTTTAGCCCCTGATTCCCATTACAAATACCTAGTTTAGCTGCTTTCATAAACAAAATGGCAATAAAGAAGAAAATTTTAGCACAAGCACAAAAACTATGAAAATAAAACATGCCACCAAAAACAAAGCCATGCAAAATATCACACAAAGCAGGTTAAAAAGCATGCAATCATCACTAGAAAAAAATGTTTATTCACCATCCTTAAATCATGGGCAGGTGACCATGTATTGGGAATTTTCTAACATACAAACTAGATGCCTGGGTATGGGTCCACACAGGGTCAGCAATGGTTTCAGATCTTTATTATGTCTTTTGCCCATACTCAAGTAAACAGAGAACCAACAATGGTTCAAAGTAAAAGGAGTATATCTTACTTTTGCTCATCAATTCACTACAGAAAAGGTGACAACTGAGTCAATAATTAGGGATAATTTTTTTGTAATTTCTGCACCAGAACATATGCATCGCGAAAACATACCTATATAATTTTGACCCCCTTAAACCCCACTTTTATATAGTAAAACTGGGGTTTACAGGGGTATATTTTATTTTTCTTATTCTGCAAAATCTATGTCTTGAGCAGAAATATGAAAAATATCAGAATTTTCATCCGAAAACTGAGTTTTGGTGGTGACATTTTCAGTATATTTGAACAGGGGTGTTTTCGTACTGGGTTCTCAATGGAATCATCTCATCAAAACACTCATTTTGAGGATACTCACTGGAATTGTCTTACCAAGATGAGAACCTATCAAATATGTTTTGGTGCAAAAGTTACAAAAATTATCTGTAATTATCATCTTTTCTGGGGCTATGGAACTTAACCCTTGTCATGCTGAATAAATTAAGATGCCATGCTCACTTCTAATTGTCAGCCAATCAGATTTCTTGATCCAGATTGTTGATATACATTCACATAGTAATGGCAAACAGTGCAGATCCAGAGCCAACTGATCTGGATCTACACTGTTTGCAAAGGCAGGGTATATCTGGGTTCAGCAGGACAAGGATTAAATTAAATGTGTGCATTAACCCATTGTAGTCTGGAGACCCCTAAAAGGGTAATTGACAAACAGTGCAGACCCAGACAGGATGCCGCAGACAAGCGCAACTGACCATTCAAAATAGCTAATAAGGTAATTGTCAATGTTTTAAGTTAGACAAACAAATCAACAGGTGCTTTTTACAGGTAAGCACAGGTATATCAATGCTTAGTCAACAGTTCAACCAGTTTTCTCTTTGTATCTAAATCACATAGCCTGACATACCTAAAATTGAAATTAGAACCTTCCAATATATAGTATGGGGGAGTTCATTCAGTCTACAATGGGTTAATGAGTAAAAGTAAGGTTACAGAATGGAGACACATGAACAGAACATCAACCCAACATGACTGAAATACATAGCTACAGATAAGAGAGGGTATCCACAACATATGTTGTGGGTACTCATTAGAAGCGCCTCGGCGAGGCACTTCTAATGAGTACCCACAACATATGTTTTCGTCGAGAAATAAGAAAGATATCAGCATTTTTCGGATGAAAAATGTGCCTTATCTGTTGCTATGTGAAATAGATGTTGAAAGGACCATTAAGTCCCCAAACACACCACTTATTCTTAAGCTTTTGTTGTATTAAATGGACAGCTTTCTCCTTTTTCTGAATATACGAAGCTAACAAATACATAAACAACTTAACTTTTACTGCACATTAGTCATCTTCTTATTATATTAAAGCTAGACAGTAAATAGTGCAAAAAAATATACTGCAACTAACAGCTCTGGGTTAATACAATATTTCAGAATTGTTTTTGTTTTCTTTTAAATCAAAATATATATTGTGGGTACTGATATATTGTAATATAGATTTGTAAGTCAATGTACTGGTCATAACTGTATTAATCTATTATAGAATACATGAGTGAGATAGTATACAAAAATATAAATATAAGAATATAAATCAGAAATGAATCACAGTGTGTTTAAGGAACATACCACCAATAGTTGGCTAAAACATGTTGTTGGCTAGAACATGTTGTGAGAAATTATCAGAATATTTCAGTAACACAACATTATATCAATATATGAACCTCAAACTAATAGTTCTCTTCCACATGAAACTTGGTCAATAACTTGACAAAGATTTTGGGACCTTCTCAGCTACACTATGTTACTAATGACTAAGCATATTCTTACAGCTTCCTCAAGCTTATTTTCTTTCAAAAGGATAAAGAAGTCATTATCATAAGGCAAAATCAATTATAAGACAATACAGACACTGCTCTGGGCAAATTCAGCAGATGACAAGGTGATGATTTTTTTTCGTATTTTTCCCAGAAAATGGAATTTGACATTTTAATTTGACATGAAATGCCAAATTCCATTTTCTGGAAACAACTAGGAAATATTTCAAAATGTTGTCTGCTGAAAGTTTACCCAGCACATGCTTAGTGTTAAGAATATACCAGTACACTCCTCAGTTATTGCTAGAATTGCTTTTAATCCTAAGAAAAAGGAGTTACTTCTAAACAGGTCTACAAGTAAACATGTATATATGGTAATTAGGAGGCATGTGGTAAAGTGCAACTCTATATACATTACAATCAGATACAGTTCAGTGCACCAATTAGAATATCTTGATTTCTGGATCAGGTCTGAATAGTAGGACTGACTGCATGGTTACAAATACGTACAAGTACTACTCTAGCTTTTTTAGTTAGATAAGCATACATTCTAATTTATATATGTATTGTACATACACATATGCATCTCTGCTAGCTTCCCAACATTATTACTGAACCATGTGTGTGTGCGTGTGTGTGTGTGAATGTGTGTATGTGTGTTCTTGCAGCCCTATTTTACATCACTAAGACTCATTCACTTTCCAGTTTCAAAGTCAACTTTTTATTCATTTGTTTTAACCCTTAAAATGCCAAGAAAACCTGCATCTGAAAATGTCGTCTGTTTATGTCGTCTGCTGAATATTCTTGCAAACTTTTCAAACCTATTTTTGCATACAGGCAAACAGTGTGGATCCAGATCAGACTGCTCCTAAAAGGAGCAGTCTGATCTGGGTCCACACTGTTTGCAGAAATGACTTTTAAAGTAACCAGCAGAAGACAAAGCAGACGACAATAGTTGTGATTGGCGCTTTAAGGGTTAATCATCAATCTCATTAAACCAGGTATGCTTTTCTTCTTTTCTTCCAAAATTATACCACCTTATAAATTGAGAAAGTAACAAGTCTGTTTAATTTACTGCTTTCTTATACCAAGCTCTGAGAGGAATATAACATCACAGAAAAGATGTAGCTGTCAAAACTTTGAAGAGCTAACAGGTCATGAAGAGAAACAGAATAATGCAACAGATATTATAAGTAATTTTAAAACCAAAACAAGAAAAGTTAACTGGCAAACAATTCCAAAACAAGCAAGAATATAATATCAGTGTCCATTTGACCTTATGCCTGATGCAGATGACAATTTACAGTAAATAAATAAAAAACATATTTACCCTAAATATTCAGACGCATTAATTTCTTATAATGCTTGTCCTAAAATTTGAACAAGTCCATTTCACTACCTGTTAATGTGTCTAAAACTGCTAAATAAATGGCAAACAGTGTAGACCCTGATCAAACACTGCATTCTGCAGCATTTGCTCTGGATATACACTGTGTTCAGGCCTGTATGTCTTGAAATGTACAGTAAATAGGGTAAACAAAGGACAGTTCATAGCGCTAGATAAAGCTTTTTTTTTTTTTTACAACAATAAAGTCCTGACATTTTAGCAATTCCAACCAGTACCTGCACGTTTTCATGAAGAAATAATAAGAAAATACTTGAGTCGTGCCATGTGAAAACACATTTTCAGGCATATGCGAACAGCGCGAAGGCATATGCAGACAGCGAAGGCCCAGATCAGCCTCAGCACCCATGCAGTTTGATCAGGGTCTATCACTGTCCACAAACAGAAGCATTGGCTACTAAAGAATGTATGAATGGAGAAAAAAGGCCGAAATGATATTTTGCATATGTGCAGGATGATCTGAATCTGCACATTTAATTATGAAAACATACCTATTCAAATTTATACTGAAAATTTTACCACCAAAAAATGAAAATTTTCAGACAAAACCTCTGACATTTTTCATATTTCTGCTCAAAACATAGATTGTGGATACACGTTAGAACCGCCTCACCGAGGCCGTTCTAATGAGTACCCACAATCTATGTTTTTGAGCAGAAATAAGAAAAATAATGTATACCCCTGTAAACCCCAGTTTTACTCTATAAAAGTGGGTTTAAGGGGGTCAACATTATATAGGCATGTTTTCGTGATGTTGCAAATGTTCGAAGGCACTTTTTCACTTGACGTGTCCCACTTATCTGGGTACTACTTTATCTAGAGCAAGGTCAATCATTTTCAGGTTGGTCTATGACAAAAATACAAAGTTGTCTGTTGACTTTAAAATGTCATCTGCTAAAGGTTAAACACAAGGGAAGCAAGCAACGAATAAGGGGAGGTTACTCACAAGGACTTGCAACATCCATGGCTTTAAAAATATATAAATCTCTTAAAAGTATGTTCCATTAAAATACAAAAAATAGATACAATGTATATACATTTTTAATAAAATTATACTATATGGAAATATATATAACAAAAGCATTGAACATTCAGGGTTTAACATTAAATCTAACAAATTTCTATTAAACTGAGCAAAAAAATAAAAAAATCTTCTTTTTTTTTTTTATTTTATCCACAACAACTAGAACAACAAAACAAATGTAACCATGTGCATTTTTTTAACTTGTTTGCTACTACATCTAAACAACTTAAATTTACCTGGAGAAAAAACAACCATATCATCATTACAATTAATACTTAGCATGTTCATTATTGTTAGGTAAAGAATTCATCAAATGGAATTCTGAAATACTTTTTTCTTATTTTTCCCAGAAAGTGGGATTTGACATTTTATGCAAAATTTGCATGGAATGTCAAATACTATTATCTGGAAAAAATAAGAATTTGCCCAAAGCACGCTAAGTGTTTAAATTTTGTTCATTAGGAGTCCTTTTAAAAAATCAAGTATCAACCCAACAGAATTTTACCTAAATGTTGCTGGACAGGAAGTGTACTGAAGAGAAATAGCTATTTGGTGTACCAAATTGCCCTAAACATTCAGACGCATTAATAAGAATGGATATATCGTCCAGGTACATAACTCATGGCATGTAAATATTTACCTCCCTTCCAACTGGGGTGGGGTAAGGGGAGGCTTCTATTAACAGAAAGAGCAAATTCTATTTGTTGAGAGCAGCCTAGCTTTATGAAAGGATTTAACTAGTGGGTACTCAGAAGTGCTTCAATGAGGTGTTTCCAGTTAGGACACACTGCATCTTTTTTGGCAGAGAAATAAGAAAAGTATCTGAATATACCCTTTTGTAGAGCAAGGTTTTAGCTATTCTTCCAGTGCACTTCAATGTCATAAATATTGAACTAAGGTAACTAATTGTCATATTTCTTCTAGAGTGTATCATTTTAATTGTTAAAATTTTCTTCAGGAAAGTCACAACTTCTAAAGAATGCCGCTTCTGATATGTAAATAAATGAACATATTTTACTTGTGGTAACCAAATAATTTTTGTGTCAAACTATCAAAGGAAACTATCGTGCATATTTTAAAAGCAGCATGTTAAAGAAATCCATTCCAACTTTTGCCACAAATAAATGTGTATGTTGAACTTGGCGCAACTATGACAAAACTCCACTCTATTGTAGACAATCATCAAGAAGTCCCATTGTCTACCACATATTCAGACAGACAGGCCTGAGCAAACAGTGCAGACACAGATCCACCAAATGTGGTATTTCATCAGTGTCTACACTGGTTGCCACTAATCTAGAAGTCTTTCAGACTATCCGTACAGGCAGTAAAACAAACTTCTCCAAATTTTAGGACAAGACTTAGTATATAAAGAGTTAAAGTATTCCAATACCTAGGATAAATCTGGTAACTGATGCCCCTCCCTCACCCCACCTCCAAGCCCAAAAGTCCATATGCCATATGTGAACCGTCAGCTTGCAGAGGTTTTGTTTGTTTAGGTTTTTGTCAATGAATTCTACAGTATTCAGGGATACTTTTAGCAAACATCAGACTATCCAGAAATGCCAGCTGATTTGGTTCATTAATCTGCCAATTTTTGTTGCACTTATCTGATATTGTGATTTTTTTTTTTTTTTTTTTTTGGGGGGGGGGGGGGGGGGGGGGGGAGGCAATTATTATGTGTGTTTTTAAAGCTGCATAAAATTTAACAGCCTTTTTCTGATGTATAAAATGTAACAGCCAAGTTCATCAACACAGTTCTTTGGTTACCAAGTAATGGAATTCACTCAGTATGAACTCACACAAAAATCCAACCACCAAACTTTCAATGGAAAGCCCATCACCATTAGTTGATTATTACCACACAAGAGTCCAGGACTGTAAAATTACACTGCTGCACAACAATTCCAGATAGGGTTTCATACAGAAATCAGAAAAAATAAAATAAAAAAAAAAAACATTTACATAGCTCCAGATAAGGCACTTTTGTTCAATTGGAAAGTACTGGTATTTTTTTTTATTTCTCCACAAAAACATATGTTGGGGTACTCATTAGAAGTGCCTTACCCTGGCACTTCTAATGAGTACCACAACATATGTTTTTTGTGGAGAAATAAGAAAAATATTATGTGGATACCCCTCATATCTGGAGCTATGATTTAGCCGTAGAATCCTAAATATCTGGACCTACGTGAGTCTTTGAAATAATTTTACAGCCCTACATCAGTTTCAGTACTCAGATAAGATAAGCTGTTATTTTGAAGAAAAAAATATTGATGATTTTAATATATCTACATAAAGTATATGCTGCAATATCTAATTTGTATTGTTCTGGTGAAATAGTTCAAATGAGATCCCAGAGCATATGTTTCTGTAGAAAATTAAAATTTTTATATTCTGAGCCACAACATGAGAAAATGTACCTTATGACATATGCACCCAACAAAGACAAATCAGTCTGCCCATCTGCACATTAACCCTTGCCATGCTGAATAAATTAAGATGCCATGCCTACTTCAATGTTCAGCCAATCAGATTATTTGATCAAGATTGTTAGTACAAATTCACATACTTAATGACAAACAGTGCAGATCCAGATCAGTTGGCTTCTGAAGAAGCCAACTGATCTGGATCTACACTATTTACAAAGGCAAGGTATATAAGGGTTAAGCAGGACAAGGGTTTAAGATCAATCTTCACTGACTGTCTGAAGCCTTGGCAATTCACAGACCACCCAGTGATCAGAATGCAAAAATGAGCAGGCTGCTCTGAGTCTTCACTGACTGAACATGTCTGAAGATACATTATCTCACAATTAGCTCTTCTGTCTAAATACTTGGCTTATCTAGTTTGATACTGTTATGTCATAACTCCAGATAAGGCATTTTTTCCAACCAAAAAGTACTGATATTTTTCTTATTTCTTCACAAAAACGTATGTTGTGGGTATTCATTAGAAGCGCCTTGCTGAGGTGCTTCTAATGAGTACCCACAACATATGTTTTCATGGAGAAACAAGAAAAATATTACATGGATACCCTCTTATCCAGAACTATGTTAAATGGATATAGCATTGCAGTCTTAGCCAATCAAAAATAGTTGATTTATAAAAATGCATTTCTTATTATAAGTTTATAAGTTAAACAAAATATAAGAACAAAACTACAAATAACAATGATGGTATGTAACACATTATCACAACACAAATCCACAAAACAACAAACTGAAACTAGTATTTTTATTTAAATGCTTTGAAAATTCACTTATTTCATACCTGTTGACTTATGAATTTAGAATGTTTTAATCACATTCATTCACCTGTGTCTATTGTTTCCTCCAAAACCTAAAACAAAGACACTTGCTTCCCATTGCTTTTAGGCAGCAGTTGGCATACAAAAATGTCACTTGAATGACTTGTTTTCTGACTTTCTGTATTTCTAATGGACCCTTTTCCGGTAAACAATTTAAATTCAGAGTGGGACTGCTCCAAAAGACTGAAGCAGGGATCAACAGTGCTTAACAAAAGCATCTGAATATACTAGTTATCATAAAGGGTTCCAGTAAGTTGCTTCTTTCAGAGATACCATGTTTTCATTTCTCAATGAAAATGTATGTTTAAAGATCCCATCTGTGAGAAAATTCTGACCAGATCCAGAAACATAATTTCATGGAGCCCAAAGAAAATCATTTATCTGAAGATGTGTATACTCTGCTTATCTGAAACCCTTACTGTTACAAAATGGAAGGACACACACATAAGAGAATGTTTACACCTTTAAGAGAAATAACTCTGACATGGAAATATTCATCTCCCCCTTCTCATTTGGGACTACTCTTAAAGGAAAGAATTTGCTCCCAGGGAGCAAATTCATTCTTTAAGGGTAGTCCCCAATTGAGTAAATTCCTTCCTTAAAGAGTAACCTCCATTTTAGAAAGGATTTGCATTCTTGGGAAGAAAATTCCTGTCTGCCAAAGTTGTCTCCCTTTGAAAAATGGCAGCAAAAACATCAGGTGTATCCATTCACCTTAAAAACTCACAAAACAGCACAAACACATCACATTACAAAACAAAACATAAGAAGTAATTTTTTTAAATTGTTTTTGATAAAAGTAAAATACTCACCAATATTGAAATCAACGCTGAAGTCCCCGTATCGATCCCCTTCAATGATAGAATATATAAGCTTCTGTCCTGTAGGACTGGTAGCCTCCAGTGACATAACTGAGGTCCCTTTAAGGGAATTCTCAGCTACACTGGCTTTGTAAACCTGGTGGTCAAACACTGGGTAGGATTTACTGATAATGGTCATTTTGACAGAGGACTGAGCAGTCCTCAAGGGAAAGCCTGAAATGGAAGACAGAAAACGAAATTAAAACCAATTCTTTTCACATTTAATGAGTAATAGATACACTTTCAAGGGAAGTTACTCTGTCCAGCTGTTTTTGCCTCCCTTCAGAAAAGTGGTCTCTGAAAGGAAAAAAATTGCTCCCAAGGTGGGCAAATTCTTACCTTTTAGAGTAGACCTCTAAAACTCCTGAATAAGTGGAAAAAAGATAAACCCTGATCAGATATTACATTTTGCCACATCTGATCTGAGTCTACATTGTTTTCTCAGGCCTGTTTGGGTAAACACTGTTGTCGAAAATATCTTTTCCACGGTTCACCTTACATGATATAACAAGTGTTTATCACATAAAGATAAATTACTGTTGGCTTTCTTCAGCTGATGTCCAGATTTACTTTACCTCCCTTAGATTATACTCCTTTTAAAACAGTACCAAGATTTTTCTAAGAATCTATCCTGACAAACTGATAATTGAATACATGTATATAAAAATAAAGCATCCAATAAATAGAAATAATAAGATACTTAGTTGTTGTTTTTTTTTCAATTACTTAAACAAGCAATTAGTCAAATATTATGTGTCTTTGAAAAATGAATTGGTAGCACTACCAATACTTTTTTAACATCACTGACATAGCTCTTGATAAGATGTTTTTTTCAGCCCAAAACAGCATTCCCGCTCACATTTTGATTTAGGGGTACATGTACCCCTTGGGTTAAGCATTTGGGGGTACAGATCACTTTTTGAGGGTACACATATTTTGGGGTAATTAAATGCATTGTTAAGCTCTGGGAAGACTTTCTACTTTAAATGTCATTGTGGTCAGTTTTAGGTACTTTGTCTTAGTATTTTAAATAAAAGGAAAACTGTGCTTCAATCATATCAAGACGTCACTTTTCCAAAACATATTCTTCAGTCAAAACAACCTAATACTAACAGCCAAGTTCAAGTACTATTAAAGCTTCCTAGATATAAAACAGGTTCTGTCCAGAATGTTGTTCCTTTCGTTCAGTGTGAGCTGGACATACTGATTTTATAGAAAATTGCTACTGCAAAATGGCATGAAAGATTGGAAATTCTATGAAAGAGTGTATGACATTTTCCTTGGAGTTCTGAACGCTTTTACTGTTCATAACAGTCTTTATTGACTGAATAATTAAACTTTTTCGGGAAATTAGGAAGTCGCGAAAACTTATGACATGTAGATTTTACGGCAATAAGTACATGCTTTTGTTGACAACAGTCATTAAAAACTTGGCTAAAGTAGTCATGCAGCGGTACAACTATCCTAAATTAATCTACATGAAACAAAATATTACTGATCTAATTGACAACTTTTGTATACACTCATGCGAACTGAGCCGTATCGAAACTCGGAGAAAAAGAGGTGCCCACTGAACCGCGATACAATGTAATGGTCGTCAGTGATTGGATAATAATAAAAAAAGATCATATGCAATAACCAATGAACAATAATAATATCCCTCTCGGTAAGAATATAAATACATTCCAGGGAATCCCGTCCGTTTCAATGCACTAGTCGAACGCATTCGTTATTGTCCGCCAGCAACCGCAGTGTTTCAATGCTTTATTAGTATTTAAAAGGATACGCTATTGAGTGAAAACTGACTCAGCAGGACGTACACATGTTGCAATTTATATGTGCACCAAATTTTTGGTACGTTTATGTACGTAGATACCAACAGTTCTGTACGCTCATGGCAGATTCTCTACGTGAGTTACGTACTGCAGTATGTGAATGGGAATGCTGCAAAAGTATCGATATTTTTCTTATTTCTTCACAAAAACATGTTGTGGGTATTCATAAGAAGCGCGTACCCACAACATATGTCTTATCTAGACCTATTCTGAGAATGGAAATTTCAATTTCACAAGCTCAGGAAATTTTTCTTATTAAAATAAATTCAATTTACATCTGCATCCTAATTATTACACATCACAAGTAAATCTGAAAAAAAAAAAGAAAAAAAAAAAGAAGCAAACGTGTCTATCTAACCATTGTCCGAGGCTTGAACAGATAGATTTATTTCTTTCCCCACATCTGATTCTGTCAGTGGTGATGTCAGAGTAATCCTTCCTGTCAATGAATCTATCTGGAACTTGTCCTCAAGGTCACCGCGACTTCTGACACTATAGATCACCTGACCATTATGACCAGCATCATGATCAATGGCCAAAACCTGAAATATAAATTCAACGAAATTCATGCACCACAACTTAAGGGAAAGGAGAGTCAACTTGGGCAAACTTCTTTTGCCTCCCTTCTGAAAAGGGGGTCTATTTTAAAAGGCAAGAACTTGCTCTCCATCGCAGCAAACTCTTTCAAAGTAGAATGCTTTTCCAAAGGGTCTTTGTGTGCAGGAGCGCAAACAGGAAGTCACTAATCGTGTCTCCCTTGTATAAAATGGCAGAAAATCTACTAAGTTTCCAGTCCCTTAAGTTATTGCAGGAAACTGAACTTAAGGATAGATGTACAACATACAAATGGACAAATCTTTGGACATCCATTGTGGAACTATATTACACGACCACTGTGTGATCAACTTATAACTCTAAATCTGGGCCCGGTTGTTCAAAGCCTTGTTAGCTTAACGAGCTCGTTAAGGGTCATTTCGTTAACTGTTTTAGCGGATTCAATATACAATATTCTGATATTTTTTGCTGGAAAAATGTGAGTAACTTTTGCACTGCAAAAGCTACTCACATTTTTTCAGCAAAACATTTCAGCATATTTGCGTATCATTCGATGTAAATTTTAACGAATCGTTAACTAACGACATCGTTAGTTTTGGTCAACTGGGCCCAGAAGGAAAATCCAACTGAATATATTTCTTCATATTTATAAACCAGATGTGTCATGAGAAAAGGTAATGTCTAAAAACAACCATTTCTTTCTTCTTAAACTAGACAGTCTACCTATAACTTTCTATTAGTTTCTGCATCTTCACTTCCGATACATATGTTATTACTGCATTTACCCTAAGTATTCAGATACCTTTATTCTTTACCATACTTGCCTTTAAACATCATTTCATTATCTAATTCTAAGGCATCTGATCTGGGTCCACACTGTTTGCTCTAGTCTATCTGTCCGAATATTCAAGGTAAACAAAATACAATTTTAAGAAAGAACCAAAATTGCATACCTGTTTGATAGTATCCCCCAAGCTGGAATCATACACAATAACAGCATGGTAAGGCTGGTTAACAAACATGGGAGCATTATCATTTACATCTTCAACAGTTACTTCAACAACTACATGAGCTCGAGTTGATTCTATCTTAGTCTGTCTTCTCACTTCAACAACCAAATGATGCATGTCAACTAGTTCACGATCAAAACTTTTCCCAGTGGTCTGTAAAACCCCAGATGTTCTTCCGATCACAAAATCGTCTTTTCCATTCAAAAGTGAAAACAGATACTGTTCATTTAGAGCTTTTTCAGCTACCTGAATCACAGTGAGTGTTTCAACATATGGATGGTTCTCTTCAACACTAGCTTGGTAAACATTCTTTGAAAACTTTATGGCACTATCAGTATGTTGTATAACAGTGACTTCCACTGTTGCACTGGCATCAAAAAGACCATCAGAGACTTCAACAGCAAGTGTGAAAGAATCTGCCATTCCTGTTTCATTAACTACAACAATTTCTGCAGTCTCTGGATCGATACTGAATTTACCTGCCTCATTGCCACTTGATATAGAGTACTTCAACTTTGTATTGACCCCAGTGTCATCATCAGTAGCATTTAATCTAATTACCACTACATCCTTATATGTTGGAAGAAGAACTTCAGCAGTGTAATGATCCATTGTGAACTTTGGTGGTGTATCATTTATATCATCAATAAATATAACTACTTTAGCTGGAGATTTACTCCTTTGTTGTGGTTTGCCCATGTCCCATACCTCCACCGAAAATTCTATTTTGTCAAATTTTTCATGATCAAGTTCTGTAATAGTTCTAATAGCACCAGTGTTATGATCAACAGTAAAATATTCTCTAGCATAATCATCTCTAATTTCATAAGTTAGAAGGGCATTTAGATTAGAATCTTTATCTGTTGCATCGATAACCAGCGGTTCTTTTGTTTTATTTAGAACAACAGTTCCTGCCTTAGACATCTCTGTAACATGACCAATGTAGACATCATTACTAAACTCAGGAGCATTATCGTTTTCATCAATAATGTGAATAACAAGACTGGTGACAGCTGAAGCATGGATTATACTTGTTGCTTTGATTGTCAAATTGAAATATTTGTCTTCTTCATAATCAACTGGCTTTTTAGTATACACAACACCCGAGTTAGGATTTATTGCAAAATATCCTTTGCCATTTCCTCTGATGATGGTATAAATTAGGCTTGATCTACAGTCTGCTCTGACTGTAAAGACATTTGTGAACCATGGTTGATTCTCATGTAATTCTGCCATATACTCTGCATTTGGGAACTTGGGTGGGGCATTGTCCGATATTGTCACTGAGATTTTCACCAAAGCAGTGCTACTCAATGGCTGCTTACCACCATCAGTAGCCATGACAACTAGATCATATTCTGACTTTGTTTGTCTATCAAGGTCCTTGGCCACTAAGACAGTGCCCAGAGTCTTCTCAATTGAAAACATACCACCAACATTTCCTGTAAGTATAAAAGAGAATAATATTTATATAAGCCTCAACATGAGAAAATGTACACGTGATATGCACCCAGCAAAAACTCAGATAAGCTTGCACATCACAGCAAATTTGTGCACAGTGTAGACTTGACAAAACTGTCAATGCACAGGCTGATCAGAGATTATGCTGTCTGCATATATTAAAAACCCTTTCACCTTCGTGTGGTTTATTAAGGATAATTTTGCCTTAACATTTAGCACTCTAGGTAAAATTTTCAGCAGACAATACATTGAAATATATATATTTTTTTTAGTTTTTCAGGAAATCAAGTTTAGACATTTCATGCAAATTGTCTCCATTGGGGACGATTTGCATGAACAGTCAAATCCTGTTTTCAGTGAAAAATAAGGAAAATATCAATTTGTCATCTGCTGAATTTGCCCATACAGTGGTAAAGGTTCAAGCACCAAATATTATCAGACATCATTTTAAAATATTTCTATTGGGTTTCCAAGAATATAAAGTTGGATATTTCATGAGAATCATCCCAAAGAACATAATTAAGATGAAATATCAAAATTATAAGTAAACCAGCAAATGCCAGTCATTAAGAACAGCCTTCAGAAGACACCAAAAGCAGGAAAGACATAAACTAACAATGATGGAACAAAATCCACATATGAAACCACATAAGAAGCCATCGATGTACAAAGAAGAACTGCAACAGAGAAACCACCATATAATTAATGGAAAAAAAAGAAAGAGAAAGATAAATTTATTGCTAATTTTCTAGTGAACATACTAAGATTTAAACCTTGTCATGCTGAATAAATTAAGATGCCATGCCCCTTCTAACTTTCAGCCAATCAGATAACTTGATTCAGGTTGCTGGCACAAATTCACATTCCTAATGACAAACAGTGTCGATCCAGATTGGATTTGGATCTATACTGTTAGCAAAGGCAGGGCATATCTGAGTTCAACAGGACTGCGGATAAGAAAAATGTCTCAAATTTAGTGTCTGTATTTCTGAATCTAACTTTCCACTTAATTTGTTATTGTAACATGAAACAAGATTGTGACAAGACAACAAATGAAGGTGTGACATCACACCTAGGGGTATTGCACCTGCTTACACCATAATTACGACAAGATATTTATCTTGGGTGACCTATGTATGTCAAGCCATGAGCTAGGAAATAATGCCCATAGCTCCAGATAAGAGGGGTGGGTAGCCAGACAAATATTTTTCTTATTTCTCCATGAAAACATATGTTGTGGGTACTTAGTAGAAGCGCCTCGCTTGTTTTTTCATAGCGAATAAGAAGACCATCAATACTTTTCAGTTCCTTATCTGGAGCTATGAATGTCTTACGCAGTATGCAAAACTCAAAGGCTTGGATCAGAGGATCAAGAGACAGTTTGGGCAGAGGACGGGGGAGGAGTTAGTCAAACCTCCACCCCTTTAATAATTCAGATTTCATTTTCATGGGAAATTTTGGATAAATCTGATTATTTTTTAATACTGTGATCATACTAAATAATCCCATACCTTAGCCTTTACCTTATACTCCAAAAACTAAATTGTCCATTTAATTATTTGTGAACATTTCCAAAATCAATGGATGAGTGGTAGTGATACTGCATATTGCAGCATCTGATCTGGATCTACACTGTTTGTTCAAGCCTGATAGGCCTAGATAAGAATGGGTATCAGGTTAATATTTTTCTTATTTCTCCACGAAAACATATGTTGTGGGTACTCATTATAAGTGCCTCGTCGAGGCACTTATAATGAGTACCCACAACATATGTTTTCTTGGAGAAATAAGAAAAATATGGAGAAATAAGAAAAATATCAACACTTTTGGATTGAAAAAAGTGCCTTAACTAGAGCTATGCAAATGTCTGTTCCACTATTAAGGGTAGCAAGTTTTTTTGAGTGTCGTTTGGGGTTTGTTTTTGAGTTGCCCTAGATCATTATAATTTTTTACATAAAATATAAATTGCTTTTATCCTAGCCTATTCAGCACACTTTATAAATATGTTAGATGAAAACAGCATACAGAAGAAAAGATTTCAGTAGCCTTTTCTTTCTTTGGCGGACAAAACTACCAACAAAATTTGTAGTTTTGAAATGAGTTTATCAGCTGTTTAATAAAATCCCTAAGAAGCCATGAATATAGGAACATTCATCATTGTGTTCCCTGAAGCATAGTTGTTAATGGTAAAATTTATCAATATAGATTTCTAAAAGAAACAAACAAAAAGGTTGATTTCAAAAACAAATATACATTATCAGTAAAATAATACAGTAGGTCAAAAAATATATGTTAGAATAAACTACTTTAATGCCTTGTGGTACAAAAATGCGTCTTAGCACCAATCATAACTGCAGCTGATGACATTTTATTATTATTGCTTTTTCTTTCAAGAGAAAATAAGTCTGACATTTCATATCAATTGTCTTCTTGGTAGACAATTCACATGAATATATTTTCTATGATTTTTTTTTTTTTAATTTCAATATATTGTCGGCTACAATTTAAGTGCTAAGGGGGATTGATACACTTTCAAGGGAGATGACTTTCAACATTGTTTTGCATTTGTCTTTAGAGGCTAATCTAAAAGTAAAAAAATTGCTCCAGGTAAACACACTTATTTCTACATGTAAGTAAATACAAAAAAAAAAAACAAAAAAAACAAACATGTTGCTGTGCAGGCAGATCTAGATTTTTGCTGTTTTAACCCTTGTCCTGCTGAATAAATTAAGATGCCACACCCACTTCTAATTCTCAGCCAATCAGATTACATGATCCAGGTTGCTGATATAAATTCACATACTGAATGGCAAACAGTGCAGATCCAGATCAGTTGGCTTCTTCAGAAGCCAACTGATCAGGATCTACACTGTTTGTAAAGGCAGGGTATATCCGGGTTCAGCAGGACAAGGGTTAATACAGTGCTAAAGAAGTGTGGTTTTTTTTCAAAGGCTAATGCATGCTGGGTAAAATTTTCAGCAGACAACATTCTGGAACATTTTTCTTATTTTTTTTCCAAACACTATGAGACAATTTGCATAAAATGCCAAGGCCTATTTTTCTAGGAAAAATAAGAAAAATATCAATTGATGTCTGCTGAAATAGCCCAGGGAGTGGTAAAGGTTTAGTTGAATTTATCAATCTCAATCCTTTATAACCTTTACCATGATGAATTCAAACAAAAGCAGACAATAATTCAAAACATTTTACCTTATCTTTTTTGTCACAGAGAAGCGGACGACACTCAATTCATATGAACAAAATGTCAAGCCCAGTTTTCTAGAAAAATAGCTCAAATAGCTCTTTCCAATGAAAAAGTGTTGATATATTTCTTGTTGGTCCATGAAAACATACCGTATTCGACCTAATTACCGCACTGTGCGCTTAGGTTTTTCAAACTTACAGGACACACTCATTTGTGGTCAAATATGTATCTATCTAATAAGGATACACAATAAAAAAGATCAGAAAAGGACTTATTTAATGATGACTATGTGATTTTTTCTGACTTTCTTTACAAAGGCATATGTTGTGGGTACTCATTTGAATTGCATCGACTTGTCGATGCAATTCAAATGAGTACCCACAACATATGCCTTTGTAAAGAAGTAAAGAAAAAAGTACACTGGTTGTAATCTGAAGACTATGGAATTTCTTGACTGTGCGCTTATAGGGGTATGTGCGGTAATTAGGTTGAATACGGTATGTTGTGGTTACTCATTACAAGTACTTCACCAAGCTGCTTCTAATGAGTGTCCACAACATTTGCTTTCATGTATAAATGAAAAAAAAAAATATATATCTAAATGAGAGGATTTATTGAGAAGGAGTAGTTGATAACAAATCTGGAATATTTTTTCCAGTTCTCCATAAAAATGTATGTTGTGGCTACTCATTAGAAATGCCTCAGTGAGGCACTTCTAATGAGTACCCACAATTTATGTTTCCATGGGGAAATAAATAAGAAAAAAATATCCCAGAATTATCACCATATACTCCTTAACCAGTCCCCTGTCTGAATATACCTATGATATCACTCCTTTTGTCATCTACTCATTACACCTACAGATTGCTAATGTAGAATAAAGATTTCTGTTATAATTAAATATCGGATTAATTTATTTTATCACTGTTTCCCACATGGAAAAAACTCTTAGGCTGGACTATGAGTCTACAATTGGTAAATTAATATGTAACATTAAATATTATAAAATCCTTTAAAATGAAATTAAGCCTGTATCACTCTATAATTATTACATAAGCCATTATTAAGGTTTAGCATGCTGAGTAAAACTTTAAGAAGACAACTATTTGAAAAGAAAATGAAATATTATATTATAATATTACTTTTTTCTTAGAAGACAATTTGAATGAAATGTCAAATTCTATTGCCTGGAAATTTTCTGGGAGAATAAGAAAATATCAATTTGTCATCTGCTGAATTTGCCAAGTGAGTGCTTAACATTAAATAAGATCTTTCAATATAGATCCAGGCCAGCCCATACACAGCTATACACTGTGATCAGGAACTACATTGTTAATTTGGAGGACTCTACGAGAAACAAGCACAAACCAAGTTCAAATAGTATGGATTCCCCAGCTGAACTGTTAGCACTGCTTGTTTATGTCATGCGGCCCTTTTAACTCTTAAACTGCCAATCACAACAACTGTCGTCTGCTATGTCATCTGCTTGTAATTTTAAAAGTAATTCTTGCAAACAGTGCGGACCCAGATCAGACTGCTCCTCTATGAGCAATCTGATCATGGTCCACACTTTTGCCTGTATGCAGAAATATGTTTGAAAAGTTTGCAAGAATATTCAGCAGACAACATAAACAGATGACATTTTCAGATGCAGGTTTTCTTGGCGTTTTAAGGGTTAAACTCACTCAACTGGCATCTGCATCATCTTACTAGATGATCTTATTTTTTCTCATTAACTTTCTGCATGCCGCATAAAAAATTCAGCAGACAAAATTTTGATTTTTTTTTCTTGTTTTCCCCACCCAGAAAATATTATTTGACATTTCATGCATATTGTCTCTTAAGAAAAATGTCACCAATTTGTGATACAGAATTTGCTCAGATAAGGCTGGGAATTCACAGGTTCAAAAAGCTGCATTTTTTACCTAAAATATTCAAACACTTAACTTCTAAGCTAGACTGGCTCCAGTCTCTAGTGCCAAAATATTTTTTCTTATAATCTGTTTAATAATCCACTAAAATAAAACCAAAGTAATATCATGACTATAAAGGCTGGTCACTAGTGACCAGCCTTTATAGTTATGATAGTTTATTTTTTTTGGTTTTATTTTAGTGGATTATCAAACAGGATTATGAGAAAAATATTCAGTCACTGGAGACTGGAGCCAGTCTACTTCTAAGCATGCTTATCCTAAAATTTGAGCAAGTCCATTATATGCTTTCCCTAAAATTTTAATAAATCTGTACTGGTGATCTATATATGTGAGAAAATTTCAAGGAAATTCATTTTTTTTTTTTTTTTTTTTTTTTGATTAACCATTACCATTCTTATGTGCAAATTCAGCAGATGACAAATTGAAAATACACTTCAACCTCTTTATAACATGGTTTTAGATTAACACGGTTAAAAGATGGATCCCAAAAATGTATAGATTATATTGAAAAATGACCATAAATGGTCATTTTTCAATATAATCTATACATTTTTGTTTGAATATAACGCAGTTGTTTAACTAACACGGTTTATGCTATGGACCCCAACAACAGTGTTATAAAGAGGTTGTGGTGTACTTCTTTTATTTTACCCAGAAAACAGGCTTTGACATTCCATGTAAACTTTCTCCTTAGGAGACAATTTGCATGAACTATCAAAGCCTTTTTTCTGGGAAATTTTAAGAAAAGTAATTCAAAATGTCATCTGCTCAAATTTTTACCCAGCAAGCTAAACATGAAAACAAGAAAAAAGCCTAACGGCATTATGGATGGATTTTTTAAATAATGAAGAAAGTGAAAGTTGTCTCTCTTGCATGGGAAACACCTACTGGTCCTCCTCTTCATCCCTACCAAATATGTTAGCAACCCACTGAAGAATAAAGGTAACATATAATTTTGAAAAAAAAAAAGGTTAACCAAACGGTTAACCTGGGACGACACCCGATGCCCACCCACCCAGCGCCTGCCCGGACATCGCTATTTTAAAGAACGGATTTTTTTGAAAAACCCGTTCAAACAGTCTATAAATGCTATAATAAAAACTTGCTATCCTAAAACATAACTATTTAATGATGTTATATGTTTACAAATACAAGCAAATAAAATTTATCTTTAAATTATGTAAATTAAGTTATAAGACCATATTAATGATATATTTATTACCATGTTTAACATAAAGAACCAATTCACTCGGCCAAATTACAAACACACATTTCTTTCTAATTAAACTTTACTTCATATGGATGTATAATTTAGTAAGCACATTAGTTAAACATTTATAATCTTATTTTTGCATAAACTAGCAATGAAGAATGAATTGTAGATGATTTATGCTTTATTCTCCACACCTGACATGGCATATTTTTTTTCAGCAAAGAGACAATTTGTATGGAATGTTAAAATCTACTTTCTGAGAGAAATATTATCAATTTGTCCTCTGCTGATTTTGTCCAGAGAGGTAAACATCTAATGTCTTGCTAAAATAATGTCTTGAAATAGTTTTTTTTTTATTTTTCCCAGAAAATAGACTAAGGAGACAGTTTGCATGAAACGTCAATCTTTTTTCTGGAAAAAAAATTAGGAAAATATCAAAAGTTTGTCATCGGCTGAATATGCAAAGATCAAATAGGGGCCCACATCACAATTCCAACTGATTTTTGTACTTATTGAACTTGCCAGACTAGCTTGATATCACCTCAATAAATTATTAGGAACTGTTATTTCTAACATGATATGCTCTTAATATCTTTTCATTCATAACATCCTATGTTTAATATCAATATCTGATCTTGATTCGGCCTAATATGAATCAATAATGACAAAACAAGTGGAGTTTTGAGCAGACAAGTGGCCGCCACAGGGTATTTTAGTGTATCAGATATTAACTGTTAAAGCACCTAAATTTGTAGCAGACGACATTCTATTTTTTTTTTTTTTTTTTTTTTTAAGAAAATAAGTCTTGACATTTCATGTGAATCATCTGCATGGCAGATGATTCACATGAAATGTCAAAACTTATTTTCAATGAAAAATAAATAAACTACAATCTAAAAGTGTCATCTGCTGCAGTTGTGGTTGGCATTTTAAGGGTTAAGCAACTAAAACACTGCTTAATGGACAATCTAACAGGGTCATGTCCTGATCCAGCCAAAAACAAAGCCACCTTTAGGAGTCCTTCCCATATCTAATTCATTCTATAAAGATATTATCAAACAATATAATCCTACAAATTCTAAATTATTGGCTACCAAATGACAAATTATTGAAATGTATTTAAGTCTTAAAGCTTGTTTATTTCAAACATCTTAAGTAATCTGTTTCCTTCATATGTAGAATTCAAACACTTAGCAGATCATAATTACTCCAAGTATTCAGAGTGGCCAATCTGAGCAAAAGTGTAGACCCAGATCAGTTGTTAAAATGTGGCAGCTGATCACTGTCTGCACTTTTTGACAATCAACCAGTAATTTTGAAAGAAATCAACAGGTTGTAAAGTGGAGTACAGTATTTACCATAAATATTTGGACCGACATGCCTGAGCAAAAAGAGTAGACCCAGATGAGACGCCGCAATAGGTGGCATCTCATCAGGGTCTACACTGTTTGCCACTCATCTAGCAATTTTTCGACACAACATCAGGTAGTAAATTGTACTTGTTCAAATTTTAGAACAAGTGTGGTAAGGAGTTGAGGTGTCCGAATATTTAGAGTAAATACGGTAGAGAGACAAATTCATAAATCCCACAGCCTTTTTTGAATCCCATTTATATATTGATGTTTACTATTATATGTCACAATTCATGTATGTAAATTATGATATACAAATAAAATATGATTAAACTAAATATGATAGTTTAAATGTTAGGACAAATATTCTAAGGAGTTAACCCTTGTCCTGCTGAACCCGGATATGCCCTTCCTTTGCAAACAGTGTAGATCCAGATCAGTTGGCTTCTGAAGAAGCCAACTGATCTGGATCTGCACTGTTTGCCATCAAGTATGAGAATTTATAGCAACAGTTAGGATCAAAAAATCTGATTGGCTGAAAATCAGAAGTGGGAGTGGCATCTTAATTTATTTAGCAGGACAAGGGTTAAGGTGTCTGACAATTTAGAGTAAATACAGAAGCTAAGATAAGGTGATAACATAAGTGAAAATATTGCGTAATTTTTATTATTTTTGTATCAAAACATATCTTGCTGGTGCTCATAGGAATCAGCCTGTGCATCCATGCAGAGTGCTCCAGTTCTTCCTTCTTTGTCACATTACTCTATAGTATTCTCTGATTCTATATACAGACACCAACGCTCTGATTGGCATTAGCAGTGAGGTGCAGGCTGGCCTGAGTCTACACTAGTCATATAATCAAAAGGGCATTTCTCTGTTTGTTGTGGCCAAGACATAATGCAGATAAAACAATGCAAACAGGGGGGTTAAAGTTATCTTTCAGGGTCATTCAAGTTTTTAGTAACTGATAACTTACATTAAAATTTATAGGCATGCCAAGTGAAAAAATCTATTCATTGCTTATTTATCATAAGCAATAAAGACTGACAGGGTATTTACGCCATTTTAGCAGTTTTCACATCTAAGTTGTGACTACCACCTTTATCCTAAGTATTAAGATAGACAGCCTAATGGTGTAGATCCAGATCAGACACCAAAGAATGCAGCCTCTGTTTAGGGTGCACACTGGATGTCAATCATGATCATCAAGCAGCTTTTAGACACATCAACAGGTCCGTATTTATCGTATATATTCGGACAGAGAGAAATATTTTTCTTATTTTTCCTAGAAAATAGGATCTGACTCTTCCTGCAAACTGTCTCCTTAGGAGACAATTTGCATGGTACTATCTGACACTTCCTGCAAATTCTCTCCTTCCTATTTTCTGGAAAAAAATAAGAAAAATATCACCAATTTGTCATTTGCTGAATCTGCCTACAGTATGGTAAGTGTTAAACAAGTTTGTTAATGTGTCTTACAATTACAGTCGACTCTCATTATCTGACTCTCGTTATCTCGAATTCAAAGGGACTCACTGAAACACTTCAGAGTCTGTACCTCGACATATCAGAGTTGAGAGAGTGAGTAAAATAATAAACTGAACAACCACATTTAACAAATGAATATGTAATTTGACTCCTGAAGTTAGAAATATATATATAAAATAATGTGGAAAAGAGGAGAAATTGCTCCTTAGGAGCAATTTCTCCTCTTTTCCACATTATTTTGTTACCTGTTGTCATAGTTTCATGTTAAAACAGGGACCATATTTTCACTTTGAGATAAGCGGTAATTCAAAATAAGCGAGTTCGAGATAACGAGGTTTGATTGACTGTACTAGATGAGTGGCAAACAGTGGAGACCCTGATTAAATGATGTCTAAATATTTAGGATAAATTTGTTTTGACCAATAAATCATTATTATTTAGTTTTATTTACATACCAAACAAAAGCTCTTATCAAGAATCAGATCAACTTATGTTTTAACAACATTAAATTAATCAAAATGACAGCATATTAAATTTTGACAGACCAATCAATCAGAAACTAATCATTAATTGGTAAGATAATTATTAATTATCAACAGTGCATAACAGGTATATTCAAACTGTATTAATAATAAATTTTAATTGTTTAGCGCTCGATAAGTGTCATCTTTTGTACCTTTAATACTCTGTGGGCTAATTCAGCAGACGACACATTGATGACATCTTTCTTATTTTTCCCAGAAAACAGGTTTTGGACATTTCATGCAAACTCTCTCCTATGGAGACAATTTGCATGCAATGTCAAAACCTGTTTTCTGGGAAAAATATTTCAAAATGTCATCTGCTGAAATTTTTACCCAGAGTGCTAAGCATTAAAATACAGATATTTTTATGATGATAACAAACTGCCAGATCTTTGGGGGGACATCTGGCTATAAAGAACATTTAGAGTTTGTGTCTGACTTTGAGTTTTATGGACCAGTCAACACTGTTAAGGTCATGTGGAGCTGGTCAGTTGATCAATCTGCATGAAAGTTACATGGCCGAGAATTCAAGCTTGTGGCCCCTGGATCTGCAGTCAGACATACTACCGTCTGCACTATGGAGAAAGGATTGGAATGAAATAGCAAGCCCTGTTTTCAAGTTATAAAAAGGTTGACTCAAACAAAATTGGGCCATAACAAATCAATGAAATATCATTTTTGATTGAAGTCCAAAAATTGAAAAGGCAAACACGAGGCAACACAAAATATCAAATGGACATGAGAATGTAGGCAAAACAAAAAAAAAAAAAAAAAAAAAATTTATGTATGTGCAAAATATACAAGTATCCTTGTATTTGATGAAAAGTTGTATTTACATCATTTTGACTCAATATTCTATCACCTTTGATGCTTTAACACCTTTTTTCTTTACTATACTTGACCTAAAATTAAAGTCCATTTTAATACTGGATGGATGAGTGGCACACATGTAAACTCTGATCAGATGCCATATTCTGTGGTGTCTGATCTGGGTCTATACTGTTTGCTCTCGCCCGTCTGTCCCAATACTTCTGTAAATATGGTATGAATTGTTAATGAACACTCATTTCCACAATTCATCTTTTGTCGTTTTGAGACCTTAATAAAATACAGTTGACTCTCGTTATCTCGAATTCCAAGGGACTCTCTGAAATACTTTGAGATATGCGAGATATCCGTACTTCGACATATCAGATTTGCAGAACTGGGGAAAAACTAATTCGATTAACCACATTTAACAAATATATGTGTAATTGGACTCTTGAAGTTAGAGATATATTGAAAATATTGTGGAAAAGAGGAGAAATTGCTCCTAAGGAGCAATTTCTCCTCTTTTCAACAATATTGTTTTACCTGTTGTTAGATTTTCATGTTTAAGCAGGGACAAGATTTTCACTTCGAGATAGCGGTTATTTGAGATAAGCAAGTTCGAGATAGCGAGAGTCAACTGTACAAACAATCATTGTATATCTTACCCGACAATATGGAGTAAGTTATTTCTGCATTTTGTCCTCGGTCAGAATCCACCGCCATCACCTGAACTACCGAGGTACCAATAGCTGCTGTCTCAAATACCCTACCGAAGAATACATCTGAGAGGAACTTTGGCTGATGATCGTTGTGGTCCAGGACATTAATGGTAACTCTTGTATAGTTTCTGTTCGAGGTGGTTCCTTTGCCACGTACCATGACTGTGAGGTTGTGTTGTGTGGCAACCTCCCGATCCAGTGCATTTTTAACAGTAACATCACCTAAAATATTGTGTTAAAGGAATTGTATGGAAGAGTTTTGGAGGAGTATTTGGTGACATTTAGGAGATTTTTTCTTATTTCTCCAGGAAAACATATGTTGTGGGTACTCATTAGAAGTGCCTTGCCAAGGCGCTTCTAATGAGAACCCAGAACATATGATTTTAGGAAGAAATAAGAAAAATGTCAGCATATGTTGGTTGAAAATGAAGCAATTCTAATAAATACCAACAAGGTATGTTTTTATACAGAACCAGAGGAAATTACTGACGAATATTAAATATTGTCTTTAAGGGGAATGGATACATCTTTAGGGAATGCAACTCTTGTCAAATTGTTTTGCCTTCCTTCTGAAAAGGGGTCTACTATAAAAGGGAAGAATTTGCTCCCAACTTATGCTGGGAGACAGTTATCCATAATACACTCATTGCCTCACAGCATCTTTCATTCAAAGTCTCAAGAAGCCAGGTATATAACCTCAAATGCCAACAATATTAATCAAGATTTCTGCTAATTTTACCAATTATGAATGCCTGATAATTCAATCTACAACTCCTGCCTATATGAGAGTTTTAGAAGAGTTTTAAAATTACAGTGATCTGCAACTGGATTATGTTAATCTACGTATAGTTTGAATTTTTGCATTTGTTTTTACCTTTAGCACTCTGGCTAAAATCAGGTTATTTTCTTTCTTTCTTTTTCGTTTCAGAAAATAGGTTTAGAAGTTTCTGTCACTGTCTACTAAGGAGACAATCTGTGTGAAATGTCAAGCCCTATTTTCTTGGAAAAATATTTTACAATGTTGTCTACTGCTAAAGGTTGTTGTATAAAGCTTAACCCTTAACCCTAGTCCTGCTGAACCCGGATATACCCTGCCTTTGCAAACAGTGTAGATCCAGATCAGTTGGCTTCTGAAGAAGCCAACTGATCTGGATCTGCACTGTTTGCCAATAAGTATGTGAATTTATATCAACAATCTGGATCAAGTAATCTGATTGGCTGGAAATTAGAAGTGAGTGTGGCATCTTAATTTATTCAGCATGACAAGGGTTAAAGTGCCAAGCAAATTAGCAGCAGACTACAGCTTAATCTTTTTGTTTTTTTGTTGTTGTTTTTCGAAGATAATAAGATTTGACATTTCATGTGAATCATCATCTGCAAGGCAGATAATTTGTATGTAATGACAAGCCTTATTTTTTTTAGGACTTTTTTTTTCTCCAAATGTTGTCTGCTACAGTTCTGACTGGGGATTTAAGGTTTAATCAGATTTCACTGCTGTTCACATGATTATATCATAAGGTGGATTTCTATTTGAATGTGCTTTCAAATATCCTTATTATCCCCATAAATCCTTAGCAAACTTACTCTAAAGTTTAAACATATCAACTTGACTGAGTTCATGTCCTTTGTGGGTGCTTAGTGGTGTTTTTTCACAAGAGATCCACATCTGTGGAGCACTGTGGTGCAGTGGTAAAGCGTCGGACTCGAGATCGAGAGGTACCGGGTTCGATCCCCACTAACTGCAAGTGTTGTTTCCTTGAGCAAGAGACTTTATCCACATTGCTTAGTACTGGTTCCTACCCAGGAAAAAAGAGGGCCACATGGAAGATTAGTACTAGATTACTAAATGTGTTACCCTCTATAAATAAAGTCGATTATTATTATTATTATTATCAAAGTATATGCCTGGAGGTGTTGAACAATCAGTGTTTCTGGAAATTGGTATTGACCAATCAGTGTTCCTGGAAACTGGTGTTGACCAGTCAGTGTTCCTGGAAACTGGTGATGACCAATCAGCATTCAAGTTGTACTGCCAGGGTTTATAGTAGCTACAGTTGTTATTAATCGAGGGTTGATCGCAAGACTGTAGCAAGTCAGATGGTTGTTTTTCCCAATACTTGATCTCCTCACCATGAAGGCGTTATGAAGATTACAACATTTCTTTCTGTAAACAATGGAAATTTAGGTGCCATTGCTCGAATGCCCCTAAACAAGGGTTTCAAAAATATGTTTGAGTTACTACAGTCTTGCGCTCAACCCTCAAATTTTACTAACCTGTTAGAGAGTCTATTCTGAAAAGATTGAGACTAGACTTGGAGTTACAACAGGATGGCAGTGTGTAAAGAAGTCTATCCTTGTCAGCATCTGTAGCCTCAACTCGTAACAGTGTCGTACCAACTGGAGCACTCTCTGGAAACTCTCCAATATAAGAGGCAGCGCTGAACAATGGGTAGTTGTCGTCAATGTTCAGCACCTTGATAATAACCTGAAAAGATAAAAAAAAATAAATAAATAAACATTAAAATTCAATATTATAACTTATCTTTTTCAAAAATTGCAGAAGCAGTCCTAACCCTTGTCATTAAGATGCCACACCCACTTCTAATTGGCAGGCAATCAGGGTCCAGTTGTTCAAAGCTAACAATGTCCTTAGTTAAAAATTCATTAAAATTTCCATCGAGTGATACGCAAATATGCTGAAATTTTTGCTGAAAAATGTGAGTGCTCGTTAAGCTAATGGCGCTTTGAACAACTGGGCCCAGATTGCTTGAGCCTGGCTGTTGATACAAATTCACATACTGAATGACAAACAGTGCAGATCCAAATCAGTCTTCAGAAGCTGGCTGATCTGGATCCATGTTATTTGCAAAGGCCCCGGCATATTCAAATTCAGTAAGACGAGGTTTAAAACACCATTCATGAGTCATATGCAAATTGTGCCAGCAACAAGTCAATGGTAAAATCCAGGTAAATTGAAATGGAACAGGTAAATTACTGAACAGATAAATGATGCTTCCACCCTGCTTAGATAGTTTACTACTTGTCTTATTGTCTCTGATACTTCCAGGAAATTCCAATAATTCTACAAGTTAACTCTTAAAGTGCTACCCACAACTGCAGCAGACCACATTTTATTTTTTTAGTTTTTTTTTTTGAAGATTTATCAGAGAAAATAAGACTTGGCATTCCATGTGAATCGTCTGCAAATCAGATGATTCACATGAAATTGAAATATAATTAAAAAGAAATTAAAATGCTCTCTGCTATAATTTTGCTAAGCACTTTAACGTTTAACATTCTGGGTAAAAATTGCAACAGACGACATTTTGAAATATTTTTACATATTATCCCCGTTTATATGCTTTGACATTCCATGCAAATTGTCTCCTCAGGAGACAATTTGCATGAAGGGTCAAAGCCTATTTTCTAGAAAAGCATAAAAAATATTTCAAAGCTCTGTCTGCTGAAAATTTTACCCAGAGTGCTAAGCCTTATAAGAGTAAGCTTTTACAGAGGCTTATTCGTTGTTAATTAACTTATAACACCTCTCAGGTGTGATCTTTCCTGATTCCAGCTAGGTGGCTGTCAGAACATGATGTTGGATCCCTGATAACGAATTTTACAAAGAAAGCAATTGGGGAAAATCCATTTTTGAGCATAACAATTTATTAAAATTTCTAAACCAAGCTAATGGATTATAACACAATTAGGGTTAAATTTAGAATTGTTGTGAGTTTGTGGTTAATAATCTAAGTGGGATTGATTCTGCTTACATCACAAGGAAATCTAACATGCCTAGCAGACAATTCTCATGAAATGCCAAGTCTGAAAAAAAAAAATAATAAATTAACAAGAATGTCAACAAGAGCTCCGCCAAGTGGGGCATTATATGCCCGTGGCAAGTAAAAAGATGTAGCACAAAAATTGGCTCCTGTATAATTCAGTGCTCTGGATATAAACTGTAAGTGGAATTACAAAAAAAAAAAAAAAAAAAAATATTTATTTATTTAAAAGATTTAGCCAGAAACGAAAAATAGAAATCTTTAAAGGGGTATAACTCTGCTAATATTTGGTGTCCTGTAACCTTGAAACAATATGCGCTGCTCCACATCATGGTCTAACTACAAATCAAGTTTCAGCTTGATCGGATGTAAACTGTAGGAGGAGTTAGCCGGAAACGAAAAGTCAACTGAAATTTTCAAAGGGGCATAACTCTGCTAATATTTGGTGGACTGTAACCTTGAAACAATATGCGCTGCTCTACATAATGGTCTAACTATAGTATATATGAAGTTTCAGCTTGATTGGACGTAAAATATAGGAGGAGTTAACCGGAAATAAAAAGTTTACAGAAATTTTCTAAGGGGCATAACTCTGCAAACATTTGGTGGATTGTAATCCCGAAATAATATGCCCTGCGCCACATCATAATCTAACTATATACCAAGTTTCAGCTTGATCAGATGTAAACTGTAGGAGGAGTTAGCCGGAAACGAAAAAGTTTACGGATGGACGCCATACCCGTAACATGATACGTCCAGTTTTTCAAACAGGCGTATAATAAACAGCAGTGCTTATTAGGTACAGACATACAAACAGACAAAAAGAAAACAGTATACTCAATCCCACAAACATAGTTTTGCTGGGTTTCTTGGGATTGAGTGGTGGGGGGAGCTGAGTGTGTGTGGGGGTGGGGGGGGGATGGAAAACTTAGAAATGTCCTCTAAGTAGACAGTTTAAATGAAATGTCAACTTATTTTCTGGGAAAAATATGAAAAACTTATTTTCTGGGAAAAATAAGAAAAATATTTTAATATGTCTGCTGAAATTTTACCCTGCTTGCTAAAAGCTTATGGGTAAATTGGGTAGTACTCAAAATGTCAGGTATCAACTTTGACTGATTATTTTTGGTAAGCAAATACATTAATAAGAAACTGTATTATGACTTTGGTGAACATTAAGATAACAGAGGTATCAATAAGCCTTGAAATAGAACCATAAATCATTTGAACAACCAAGCAGTAAATTTAGAAAGGGATACCATATTTACGGTAAGTATTCCACGCCTTATCGTCTAACTATACTTGTCCTAGAATTTGAACAAGTCCATTTCAATACCAGCTGATGTGATTAGAATGCTGCTGAATGTGTGGCAAACGGTGAAGATGCTGATCAGGCCCAGAGGTTATAAAAGTTTTTTCATGCTCAACTCAGCTGAGCATGAAATTTCCTCTGCTAATAAATATGAAAATGCCAACAATAGTTGGCATTTTCATATTTATTAGCAGGGAAATTTTCATGCTCAGCTATGTTTAGTGAGGAAGTTTGCAATTGTTAGTGATCTGATATTTATAAGCATGAAAAATTTCATGCTCAGCTGAGTTGAGCATGAAAAACATTTTATAGCCACATTCTGACACTTAGGGTAAATACCGTACACAGAATCATTAAATCTCTGTATGCTGAATTTAATTATCAGCAGACAACATTTTTAATGCTGATTTCACCCCCCCCCCACCCCCTGCCCCCCCAATGCCCCCACCCAACCCCCACACCAATCTTGAAAATATGGCTTGACATTTCATGTGAATCATCTCATAGGTAGTTGAACTGTGATGCCATATTTTCTGAGAAAAAAACAACAACAAACAAACAGAAAAAAATCATTCTTTTGTCACATGCAGGTTTCTCCTTTCTGGGTCTTCTCTTTCTCACAATGCAAGATAAGCTTTATAGTTTTCTTTTGAATATTTTCCTTATTTCTCCACAAAAAAAAAAAATCTCTAGCATAATTGTTAAAATGCCATGAGAGGATCCTACAAAGATGCCACAATATATGATTTTGTGGAGAAAATACAGAGACTTTTATTCTTTATTACGTCCGGACCAACAACTTCTTGTTATGACCTTCAACACTCTCTGGGTAGTATCAGCAGGACCAATTAATAGTTTTCTTTACTTTTCCCAGAAAATAAGGACTGGTAGTTTCATGTAAATTGTCCGCTGATGAGATAAAATGCATCAAATTTTAAACTCTATTTTCTGAGAAAAAAAATGAGAAAAATATTTCTAAATGGTGTCTGTTGAATTTTTTCCAAACAGCATGCTAAACATTAAAAAAAGTTACTTTCACTGCTTGATATTTCCTCTAAATGTCAATGGGTAAGTCAAACTTGGGAGATTTTATCTTGTTTTTATCATTTCAACTGAAGGTTGATATAACCTTACTAATTTTATTTTATCAACAAAAACATAAAATAGACCTAAAGTAGGGTTTATGAGACTGATTCTCCCTGATACCAACACAAGAAAATTTATTTACAGTTAGATGGGGCTAATGTGGGTGAAAAAGGATTATGCAAACATAGGTTACCAACAGGCTTGTATCAAACTCCCTTGCCAATAAAAAATGGCCTACAAGTTATTTTTGAAAACTGGTTCTCTGGAGTGAAATCAAATACAGAGGAGCTTTAACCCTTGTCCTGCTGAATAAATAAAGATGCCATGCCCACTTCTAATTTTCAGCCAATCAGATTACTAGATCCAGATCATTGCTATAAATTCACATACGTAATGGCAAACAGTGAAGAATCAGTTCAGTTGGCTTCTTCAGAAGCCAAATGATCTGGATCTACACGGTTTGCAAAGGTAGGGTATATCCGGGTTCAGCAGGACTAGGGTTAATGAATAACCACAACATATGCTTTTGCAAAGAAATAAGAAAACTATAGAAGCTTTTTGGTTAAAAGAAAGGGCCTTGTGTCAAGTTATGCAAACACCAAAGGCACAGATCTGCCTTTCATTCGAAATCACAGGATGCATGTGATAACAGGAAACAACCTCATTAGGCTGTACACACAGGTGCACCCAGGGACTAAGATCACTCACATTGTACATACTTGAAGATGTCTTTTTCATTTGTCATTTGACATTTGAGCCAGGGCACAGTTTTTCCTATATAACTGCATGTGCACCCAGCAAAGACTAAGATCTGCCTGTGCGTCTGTGAAGTCTAATCAGTCTTTGCAGGGCACTCTGTGGGTAGGGCACTCTGTGGGTAGCAGTAGCCAAAGATTTAAAGCATCTTCAGGCAGACAGCAAAGACACTAATCAGCCTAGAGATGTGCAGCCTGACCAGAGTCTTTGCTGGGTGCACATGCAATCTTGCAAGAAATGCTGTGCCCTTACTCATTTATAAACTGGGTGTGCTCAATATTATGAAGATTTTATCAGATATTTGTACCCCTCAAGGAATCAGAATTGTTATTCAAATGGTAAAAAATGAAAAACTGATTCAATGTCAGAGAAAGAGACTGGAATTTAACTCATTTTCATATATTGAGAAACTTCTCTATGTAAAATGTTCCTGTACTTTATACAATAAAACCCCAGCTATGGCAGAATGCTGCCTGAGTGGTAAATCATTCTAGCATTTAAAGTATTTATAAGGAAGATATCTACAAAGGAAGATGTCTTTGTAGTCAGAACTACTAATTTTTTCTGATAACAGGAATCAGAATGTTTCAGGTCCTGTGGTAAAAAATACAGCACCTACTAAGTATTATTCGGATATTAGATATTAACCCTAATGTTCTGGTGAACCCAGATATACCCTGCCTTTGCACACAGTGTAGATCCAGATCAGTTGGCAAACTGATCTGGATCTGCACTGTTTGCCATTAAGCATGTGAATCGGTTTCAACACTCTGGATAAAGTAATCTGATTGGCTGAAAATTAGAAGTGGGTGTGGCATCTTAATTTATTCAGCATGACAAGGGTTAAATCCCATGATGAGCATAATATGCTTTGGCTATGTATGATGGACCTGTTTTTGAATGGTGGAAGAAGATAGAGTCCCCACCAAAGACAAGCATCGATCACATATATTCAACATTGCTGTAAAGCTCTAACCTTGCAGTGACAGGCTAACTAGATTGGAAGGCAGATGCTTCAGCCCATGCAGGCCCCATTAAAATAGTGAATCATGAAACATAAAACAATTAATATACTTTTATGTGTAAATAGGGCATTAAACTAATGCCTAACCTATTTAATGCTTAGTATGCTGGGTAAAAGTTTCAGCAGACGACATTTTTCTTATTTATTCTTGAAAATTTGACTTTGGAATTTCATGCAAATTGTCTTCCTATGGAGCCTATATTCTAGGGCCTCTTGGTAGATTAGCTTTACCATATGCTAAATGTTGTCACTCTCATTAGATAAAGTCCTTACTTACTTACTTACTTACTTACTTCATTTTCTTGGAAATTAAAAAAAAAATCCAAATGTTGTCTATTGAAATTTTTACCCAGAATGCTTCACCCCTCTTTGGGCTAATTCAGCAAACGACAAATTGATGGTATTTTTCCCAGAAAACAGACTTTGATAGTTCATGACAATTTGCATGAAACACCGAAGCCTATTTTCTGAGAAGATTAAAAAAAAAATCAAAATGTTGTCTGCTGAAAATTTTACCCATAATGCTATGCATTAACCTTTACCACTCTCTGGGCATTTTCAGCAGACGGCAAACTGATGATATTTTTCTTATTTTTCCCAGAAAACAGGATTTGACATTTCAAGCAAATTGTCTCCTGAGGAGACAATTTGCATGAAATGTCAAATCCTGTTTTCTGGGAAAAATAAGAAAAATATTTCAAAATGTCGTCTGCTGAAAATTTTACCCATAATGCTATGCATTAAAGGCAGTAAATCAGGGCTTGATTTATGAACACCTGGCCATGTATTACATCAATGTACACTAAAGGCAATATGAATGATATATTAGCTGACTAAATGTGATATATTAGCCTTCTAAATGATTCAGACTATTACATACCCCTAGAGAAGCCCAATATATTCGGATAAATATTTTCTTACTTCTCCACAAAAACATGTAGTGGGTACTCATTAGAACCCAAGCCACTTCTAATGAGTACCCACAACATATGTTTTTGTGGAGAAATAAGGAAAATATAAATATTTTTGGTTGGAAAAAAAAGTATCTTATTTGGAGCTGTGGATTAAGTAACAAAGATCCAAATTATGCTAATAAACAGAAATTTTATTCCAAATTTCAGGGTTCCAGAAAAATAGCTTGGTATTCTTCCATGAAATATAATGTGAGATCACAGTGAACTAATTCTAAAGGGACCATTACGAAAACAAGCCTATTCAAATATATAGAAAATTTCACCTGCAAAAACTGAAAATTTTCAGGTACAAAAACTCTGATATTTTTCATATTTCTGCTCAAAACATAAATTGTGGGTACTCGTTAGAACCGCCTCAGCGAGGCAGTTCTAACGAGTACCCACAATTTATGTTTTTAGCAGAAATAACGAAAATAATGTACACCCCTGCAAACCCCAGTTTTACTATATAAAAGTGGGGTTTAAGGGGGTCAAAATTATATAGGCATGTTTTCGTGATGATACGAGCTACAATGTAAGGAAATGTACATTCAGGACATGTGCACCCTATGCAGCCTGATCAGAATGTTCAAACTGGTTATCCAGAGAGCCACCAGTGAAGACATATCAGACTGTGCAGATGCTGAATTTAACCTTTACCACTCTCTGGGCTATTTCAGCAGACATCAAATTGATACGTTTCTTATTTTCCCCAGAAAATAGGATTAAATGTTTCATGCAACATGTCTCCTAAGGAAACAATTTGCATGAAATGTCAAAGCCTAATTTCCAGGGAAAACTAAACTATTTCAAAATTTTACCCAGCATGCTAAACATCAAACAAAAGAAAAAAAAAATAAAATAATCATTCTTATTTTTATAGAAAATAAGGCTTGACATTCATGCCAAGCCTTATATTCTAAAAAAAAAAAAAAAAGTGTTGTCTGCTTTTTTTTACCCTTTAGACTACTAAATGTTAAGAAAAATAAAAAATAAAGATATTCCATTTTTTTTTTTTTCAAATATAAAATAAATACAGAGGTTAAACAAAATCTACAGTATACACATATAAGCAAGATTATATGTATCAAAATGGGGATAAAACCTTACAAAAACATTACCTGAAGTTTACCCTCTTATATGTATATATGTAAAATTATCTACACTTATGAACTGAATGAACTCCTACCAAAACATAAGGTACCATATTTATTATAAGTATTCAGAAAGACCAGCCTGAGCGAATAGTGTAGCCCCAGATCAGACACCGCATGATGCACCATCTGATCAGGATCTACAATGTTTGCCACACATCCAGCTGAGCTTAGACACATCAGCAGGTAGAAAAATGTATTTTTTGAATTTTTAGGACAATTAAGGTAAGGAGTTAAAGTGTCCAAATACTTTGGGTAACTACAGTAATGTCTCTTTTGAAACAGCCGAAAACAATAGGCTTAGGCTTCCGCTTTATTAATGCATGGGAATAAAAGTCTAAGGACAAGTTTGAATGGCTTACAAATTACAAAGAACCTGTGTGCATTAACACTTTGCATTCTAGGTAAAATTTTCAGCAGATGACATTTTGAAATATTTTTTCTTACTTTTCCCAGAAAACTGGTTTTGACATTTCATGCAAATTGTCTCTGATTGAGACAATTTGCACAAAATGTCAAAATCTGTTTTCTGGAAAAAAAAAATTAGAAAAATATTTCAAAATGTCATCTGCTGAAATTTTTACCCAGAGTGCTAAGCTTCATACACCTTTAATGTTTATTTTTGTAATTTACACGATTATCCTTGTTTATTTTGTTTACAAAAAGCAGAGAATTAGTCCTTTTATCAATCTTGAGTAATCTGTTAGCATCGCAATGCAATGTCAAACTTTAAAGACTCTTAAGTACCAACAACTTATGCATCGCAATTTATTAAAAACTTGTAAATAGTACATCAAAGACGTGCTTTATAATATACCTGAATGAAAGCAGACATGCTGATGCATGCATTATAACAAGCTTTTGAAGTGTATTTCACATTATTCAGTTTCTGTACTCAATAACTTGATGAAAAATGAAATGTAATTATTTAAGTACACTGCTAAATTTACACTATTTAACTTAAACTAAATATAATAAATACATACTAAATGAGACAAAGTGACTACTAGTGCGTCATGTGTACCCCTGGCTGGTATCATAACTAAGAGTATCAGTCCTTCCCAAATGATCTTGACATCATATCATCATATCATAATCGGATTTTTGATAAACGTGCAGGTACAGGGGCAACATCCACATCAGTGGGCCCCCTTCCAGATAGCTGGCTTGCTGCACGCATGGCAGATCTCACACCAGATCTCCAGGTATGTCTAACATGAGGGTTGATAGCCGAGAGCTTCCACTCTCTGCAATCCCTCTCTGTCAGCTGCTTCCATGTCATTTTGGGCCTTCCAGGCCCACGCTTTCCATCAACCTGTATGTCAAAGGCTGTCTTGATTGCACCACTGGATCGTTCCACATGTCCATACCATCGAAGTCTTCTCTCCTTCAGAATGAGGTCCAGATCCTCAATGCCAAGCCGCACAAGTAGATCATTGGACCTGGTGGTGACAATGTCTTGTGGCCTGACATTGCAGAGCTGTCTGATCATTGCCCTGTCATTTCGCTGCAGACGCTGGAGGTTCGGCTTTGTCAATGGCCAAGTCTCGCTGGCATGGAGCATTGCACTCCGCACACAAGAGCTGTACACATGGCCACGTGTTTTGAAAGAGAGGTGGCGTGAAGAGAGGACTGGTAGCAGATCCTTGAACTTCTTCCAGGCAGTTTTCACACGTGTTGTGGTTGAAAGTTCACAGCCACCTGCTGCTGAGAGCATGTCTCCTAGGTAGCAAAAGGAAGCTACCACCTCAAGCTTGTCAGATCCGACCTGGACTTCCTTCTGTGGTCTGCCATCCAAGGGGCGTGCAGTTCCCTGGCACCGTGTACATCTATAGTCAGGGTCCTTTTTCAAGCGCTTGAGCCCACTGCATTTCTTGTGCACCCAGTGCTTGCAGCCATTGCAGAAGATGCTGTTGCTGCCCACTCCAGTGCGACAGACAGCGCATGGAAACTCGCCTGAACTCTGCAGGAGGTCCAGTCCCGTACCGCAGATCATGATCTTTGTTTTTCCTGCATTTACTCTCAGTCCTTTCTTCTCCATTGCTTCTTTCCAAGTCAAGAGCCTCCTGACACATTCCTCAAGTGATTCAGCGATGATAACAAGGTCATCGGCATAGAGGTCCTCCCAGGGGACCCCAGAGCGGAACTCTCGTGATAAGGCTTCAAGCACAATGATGAAGAGCAGTGGGCTGAGTACTGATCCTTGGTGAACACCAACCTTCACTTCAAACTCTTTACTGTACCCCTCACCAACACGGACACGGCTCCGTGCATTTGCATACATCCCCTGCACCAGTCGCACAATCCACTCCTCCACACCAAGTTTTCTCAGCGCCCACCAGATGACCTTCCGAGGCACTCGATCAAACGCCTTCTCCAGGTCTACGAAAGCCATGTAGAGTCTCTTATTGGCAGCTAGATACTTCTCTTGCAGCTGCAAGGTAACACTCAGAGCTGTACACCCTAGTAAAATTTGGGGGCCCGAGCTACATGTTCAATTGAAAAAACATAAATAAAATCCATCAACAGGCCTTGATAATATTATATAATATATGCAAAAAACTTGGAAGCTGATTCTACTAATGCTATAGAAAGACAAATGAGCATACATACAGATGGATGAACGGACAAGTGAAACTTATATACTCCTTGGCATACAAGAATGCCAGGGGTATAAAAATGATAATATTAATTGTTTGTCTTACTTTTTGAAGACAATATAGCTATGCCAAAAAATATACATGAAGTTTTCCTAATTTTAAAAATGAAGTTTTCCTAAATTTCTTAGGGAGACAATTCACATGAAATGTCAAGCCCTATTTTCTCTCAAAAATTAAAAAAAAAAAAAAAAAAAAAAAAAAATCAAAGTTTCCACTGCTGCTATTGTGACAGGCACTTTTGCTATAGATAGCAATGTGACTGATCTCATTCAATGTCAGGGATAGCCATTTTATTCATGAACACAGATTCATAGATTTTTATGTTACTTTTTCAAATGACATTCAGTTTGTTAGATTTAGAAGAAACGGATGAAAGTGTAGTATATCACTTTTATATCATCATAAATTCATGACTTACTTCAAATTTCACAAAGAAATACACCGCTTTTAACATTATATGTCAGTTCAAACAGAATATAATGTCTTTTACAGTATTTATTCTAAATATTAGAACAGAGAGACCTGAGGAAACAATGTGGACCCAGATCAAATTGCTCAGACTAAAGAGTACCCACTGCCTATTCAAATATACTGAAAATCTTACCACCAAACAATGAAAAATTTCAGATAAAAATTCAGATATTTTTCATATTTCTGCTCAAAACATAGATTGTGGGTACTCATTACAACTACCTTGATGGGCAGTTCTAATGAGTACCCACAATCTATGTTTTGAGCATCAAGGCAGTTCTAACGAGTACCCACAATCTATGTTTTGAGCAGAAATAAGAAAAATAATGTATACCCTGGTAAACCCCAGTTTTACTATATAAAAGTGGGGTTTAAGGGGGTCGACATTATATATGCATGTTTTCGTGATGGTAAGGACTTATGGTGTCCAAATAGGGTAAATACAGTATTAAAGCTGAAAGAGAAGATATTATTTTGCAGATATACCTCTTGCTTGTCTTAACCCTTGTTCTGCAGAATAAATTAAGATGCCACACCTATTTCAAACTGTCAGGCAATCAGATTGTTTGAGCCAGGTTGCTGATACAAATTCACATACTTAATGACAAACAGTGTAGATCCAGATCAGTTGGCTTCTTCAGAAGCCAACTGATCTGGATCTACACTGTTTGCAAAGGCAGGGTTTATCTTGGTTCAGCAGGACAAGGGTTAAAATTTCTCCACAAAAATAGATATGGTATGATTTGGACTCTTTCATTTTTATTCAAGTCATATCGAGATAATGAAGAGATGATAAATGAAAAGCTCTGTAAAAATGTATAGCTGTATGGTCATCAGCTGAACTTTGTCTCTTGTGGGATTAGAACCCGAGACCTTCTGATCCCTGGTCAGGAGTTCTTACAACATGAAAGTCGTAACAAAGGAATGAAGTATTGCTAAAAAAATTTCCCACCGATCGTGGGATTCGAACCCGGTCCTCCCAGATAAAAATCCAATGCTCTAACTACTAAGCCAAAGAGTCGACTCCCTGACACAGTTGTCAGAGACTGAATATATACCTACAAGCTATGCGTAATCTGCCAAGGCCAGATAATCGAAGGCAGGAGTGCTAGGTCATAACAGAGTGCTAACTGTTTATCTTTGTTGTTTGACAACAGAATCAATGAATACTCTAGAATGTATCGATGTAAGGTCCTGACAAGATTGTGTAGGGCAACCCATTTTAGCTGAATGACCCCCCCACACACACACACACACCCACACACACACACACACATACACATTATATACGGCAAGAATCCAATGTCAATTTCAGGTATGTCAGGCTATGTGATTTACAATATTCCTAGAGAAAAATGGCTAAATTATTTTCAAACAGTGGAGACTCTGATCAAATGCCACATTCTATAGCTTCTGATCTGGGTCTGCACCAGGGCTCTGGAAATTTTGAAATCTGAATCGGTCCAGCCGATGACGATGACGTCATCAATGAGCCTGTTTCCAAAAAAAAAAAATATGTATATATCACCTGTCACAAAAAACAAATGACAATTGGCAGTCCTTTAACTCCTTTTAAATAATACACCTCAACTCCGTTATATGACGGAAGTCCAGGTATAACGAGCATGATCAAAGCTGGCATCATCAATAAATACAGTCAGGTATGTAAAAAGAAAGAAAAAAAAAACAAAAAAAAAAAACGGTTTTGTTTTATTTCCACCTCTGCAGGGTTTTCCTAACCTATTTATAAACAAATGATTCCCGTCTTGTATAAGCGCGAAGACGGCGGGAAACATGAGAGACAGAACGAAACGACTTCCATGAACCTAATTAGGTCTAATAAAAAAGGCCTGCGCCACGAGCGGTTTTGCAGTTTTCAATGTTTCAAGATTTGATCAAACTGCTTAAATTTTAAGCACTGATCAATCTTGTCTAGCGCAAGTGGTGCATTACTTATTTTTACCGTGAAATCTACCTTGAATTATACTCGCGTGTTATGGCAATCAACAAAAAACAAAAAAAAAAAGAAGCAATCAATAATACCCAGATCAGACGCCATTGTATGCGACATCTGATCAGGACGTACACGGTTTGGGAATTCATTTATCGAATCTGGGACCGACAAACCGTGTTGATCAAAACAAAAAAGAAGAGGAAGAAAACGGGTGCGTTCAAGCGGTGCATTCTTTTATCACTCTCAGTAAAGCGACTTTTGATCTTTTTGGACACGCCGACTGCACCTGGATGTTTTGCAGTCTCAGTGTATTCACACGTGTCACACAAACGGATTAATTATCAGACTACCGTTACTGATGATTCGTGTTAATCGCTTGTTTACTGCACAAAGGTCAGTGAAGTGTTGATTTTTTGACAATGTTTGGATAATGACGTAATTAATTTGTGCTGCAGTAGGTGGCCGCTATTCAGCTGTCTCTCCAATATACATGTCAAATGACTGTTTGGAGCCTTTTAACTACCATAATATCACATTTAAAAGGTGCGCGGACGTTGTCAGTTTGGGAAGACTTGACCGTTTGTAGACATCATTGATTCGTGAAAATTGGTTGGTTGGGGAAAAATGGGGTTCAAGGCACAAACCTGTTGGACCGATTTATCAGCGTTTTGGGGTGTTTGAAATCGGTCCAGAATTCTTAATTTCGGTCCAGACCGGCTATTTTTCCGGTTTTCCCGAGCCCTGGTCTGCACTGTTTGCCAAATACCCTTTTGGGGTTTCCAAGCTAAAATGGGTTAATCTCTGTATTTCAATTGATGTGGCTCAAATAAAGAAATATTCATCAGCTATTCCATAGTTTTTATTGAACCATTAACAATATAAAAGAAATGACATTCAGTCCCCCCCCACCCCCCCCCCGCCCCCCCCCCCCCCCCCACACACACACACACACACACACACACATTATATACTGCAAAAATCCAATGTCAATTTCAGGTATGTCAGACTATGTGATTTACAATATTCTTAGAGAAAAATGGCTAAATTATTTTCAAACAGTGGAGACTGATCAAATGCCACATTCTATAGCTTCTGATCTGGGTCTGCACTGTTTGCCAATACCCTTTTGGGGTTTCCAAGCTAAAATGGGTTAATCTCTGTATTTCACTTGATGTGGCTCAAATAAAGAAATATTCATCAGCTATTCCGTTAAACCAAAACCTTAGTTTTTATTGAACCATTAACAATATAAAAGAAATGACATTCAGTTCTACTTTATTCAGTGAAAAAGCAAGATCTTTATTTGTAAAATAACAATTAAGTAACTCATCTATATTCAATCATTATTTAAATTTCTTTGATGTTTTAAGGTTAATAAATAATTAAACAGTTTCAATAGTGAGATTGTGAACCATCCATTAATGTTTGGTAATAAATATTTATCTTATTTTATTTGAATACTAATAATGTCAGTATTAGTACTTATTGTGCCATTATCACCAGAGTGGGGGTAAAATACAGCAAGAACTCTTAACCCTTGTCCCTGCTGAATAAATTAAGATGCCACTCCCACTTCTAATTTTCAGCCAATCAGATTATTTGATCCGGATTGTTGCTATAAATTCACATATATGTACTTATTGGCAAACAGTGCAGATCCAGATCTTCAGAAGCCATCTGATCTGGATCTACACTGTTGGCAAAGGCAGGGTATATCCGGGTTCAGCAGGACTAGGGTTAAGTATTAGGACAGACAGGCTTGAGCAAACAGTGTAGACCCTAATCAGATGCTGCATTCTGCAGCATCTGATCAGGGTCTACACTGCTTGCCACACATCCAGCAAATTTTAGACACAAAAGTAGTAAAATGAATTTGTTCTACTCTAAGGACAAGAAAGGCATGGAGTTAAAGGGCCTGAATATTTAGGTTAAAAAGGGTAGAAATGAATTTACTCACATAAGTTTAAAAGTAGAAGAAATGAGACATGTACTGTAAGCATAAAACACAAACAATACACTGACAGTCAGTGACGAAACAAATAGAGAAAAAAAAATGCAATAGAAGACCCCAAAAGTGTTGTATCCAAAGTAAAATGCATAGATTATACAGGAAAATGACCATTTTTATGGTCATTTTCCTATATAATCTATACATTTTTGTTTGGATACAGCATGGTTGTTTAGCTATGGATCCTAGCATTTCAGATACCTCAATATATAGTAAAACGGTCTTGGTTCAAATTTTAGGATAAGTACGGTAAAGAGTTAAGGCGGTATAAATATATTTATACTTACTGTACAGTTGTCATAGGACAAGCCATCTGTGACTTGAATTGTCAGATTGTACATGCTCTTGGTCTCCCAGTCCAGTCGCCTAGCAACCATGAGGTTACCAGCTTCAAGGCCAATGTAGAAATGGTGGTCAGGATCACCAGCTGTAAACAATAAAAAAAATGGTTCAAATAAATCAAGCCCTTTTCTTTTTTGTTTATAAACCTATTACTCTGCCAAATAGCTTTAAAATAAAAATGTTATATCATGGTGGTCAATATTTATGGTTATTGTGAGTAATGATAGACTTCATCTGTCAATGACAATGCCCGATCAGTTGGTTTTACTCTTCTGTCATTTAAGCAAACATATGTGCCTACCACATTTTATCCTAAGCATTTGAAACCTCAGCAAGCAGTATAGGTCCTGATGGAATGTCACAAAATGTGGTGTCTAATCAGGGTCTACACTATTTGCCATTCACCCAGATGTATTTAAGATATCAACAGAATGATAGCAAAATGGACTAGTTCAAATTTTAGGACACATTTGGTAAAGACTTAAGGTGTCTGAAAGCTAAGGATAAATAGAGCAGTCAGGAGAAAATGTTCCATCTGCAAGGCTCTAGAGGCCAAGATATTTAGATGTTTCTCCATTTTTTTTTTTTTGATTTGGGTTTTACGGCCCTTTCAAGAATATTTCACTTATATCGAGCCGATCGTTCATCGAAGGTGGGCGAAAACCGGAGAACCCGGAGAAAAACCACCTGACCATCCGTAAGCAGAACTTGGCTTTCCCACATATGACCCGAGCGAGGCTCGAACCACAGCCATGAGAAACCTAATGGATTAAGAGTCAACTCTCTTATCCACTAAGCTACGGGGGCCCGCAGATGTTTCTCCATAACTTGAAACATGTGACATAACATGAGAAAGGTTGAATACCATAATAACCCTAAGTATTTGGACCAACGGGCCTCGACAAAAAGTGCAGACCCAGATCAGATGATGCAGAATACACTGTTTGCCACTCTGTCAAGCAGTTCCAGACAAAACAATGGGTAGAAAAATTGAACTTTGTTGAAGTCTTAGGACAAGTATTGTAAGGAGTTAAGATGTCCCAATATTTTGGGTTAACTCTTGTCCTGCTGAATAAATTATGCCACACCCATTTCTAATTTTCAGCCAATCAGATGACTTGATCCAGATTTTTGATACAAATTCAAATACTGAATGGCAAACAGTGCAGATACAGATCAGTTGGCTTCTTCAGAAGACAACTGATCTGGATCTGCACTGTTTGCAAAAGGCAGGGTATATCCGGGTTCAGCAGGACAAGGGTTAATATGATAGATATGCTTGGGAGATTTTTGGCCGTTATTACAAGAAGGACAAATTTTGTGACTTCCTGTTTGCCTTCCTGTACGTCATGCCCCTTCTGAAAAATGGGTTTCTCTAACAGAAAAGAATTTGCTCCCTTTCTTTCCTTTTAGACCAGATCCCTTTTCAGAAGGGAGGCAATAATCTGGTAGGGCATGTCAATTTTCACAAAATAACAAACCCAATTTTCTGAGAAAATTAAGAAAAATATCAATTTGCTGAATGCTCAAATGTAAAAGTTTTGATAAGAGCTTCCCTGTATGTTGATAAATACTAAAACATCTACTCATTCTGCTAGTGGACAGAAAAGCTCTGATCAGAATGCAAATATGCACAGCACAGCCTGATCTGTTTTTTTTCCTGTCTGCATATGCCCCAAACACTCATTTATTACAGCACTGCCTAGCTCTAGATAAGAGAGGGTATCAAGTTGGTATCTTTCTTATTTCTCTACAAAAACATGTTGTGTCTCTTCATTAGAAGCGCTTGCCAAGGCAGTGCTAATGAGTACCCATAACATGTTTTTGTGGAAAAATAAGAAAAATATCAATACTTTTTGGTTGAAAAACATGCCTTATCTAGTGCTATAGCACTGTGATTTTTTTATCAAGTATTGCAAGACCAATAATTCAACCATTCTGCCAATATTGTCAATGTGATTAACACCAATTCAGCTCCACAATCATATGTCAATGTTGCCTGTTTAACTTCCTGATAAATTTGCCAGGATTTATTTCTGTGCAAATCTTTACAGAAACCGTTGCCTAGAAGTTGTAGGCAAACACTTGCAGCTGATATCATAATTAGGAAGGGTGCTGACGTATTGCAATAACTTCTTACCATGTTTATCCTAAAATTTGAACAGGACAATCTGACTAACAGATATGTGTTGGAAAAATGCTGGCTGAATGGCAAACAATGTAGACCCAGATCAATCTGCTCCTTAGGAGCAGTATGATCTGGGTCTAAATTGTTTGCATTGTATTTGATCTGGATCAATACTATTTGCTCAAGCAAACTTTGGGTAAACATTGTAACCAGACTTACCTTTAGTACACTCCGGCAATTAGCTATGTTAAGCAAAACTTGCAGACAAAAAATTTAAAAGTGATTTTTTGTCTTATGCTTAGTAAACATGGCTCAATATTTCATTATAAAAGCTATTTATTTTTTATGAACCCATGGCCTGATATTTGATAAAGTTGCCCTTTGCAGAAGAACTGAAAGTGAAACCCAGTGTTTACCTTTAGTACACTCCGGCAATTAGCTTATGTCAGGCAAAACTTGCAGATACCAAGTTTAAAAGTATTTTTTTTTCTTATTTGCTTAGTAAACATGGCTCAATATTTCATTATAAAAAGCTATTTATACTTTTATGAAACCATGGCCTGAAATTTGATAAAGTTGCCCTTTGCAGAAAAACTGAAACCCAGCATGTTGAAAATAAAAAATTGAGTCTAACACACCAAAAGGCAGGTTTTCATGGGACATGGCTCAATTTCTGAATTTTCAAAGAAAAAAACTTTATTACAGGCATAAGCAGAAAAAACAGATCTGACGACATAAAAAATTATTAGTGTCTAATTAGAAACCACTAACTCTGGATCTAACAACAATAAAATGCTGACAATAAAAGGGTGCGAGATAAACTGGTACACCAGCAACAAGAAGCATGAGAGTACCTCATCCATGCCATGCTTTATGCTATTTAAGTATGATAAAAATTTCATACGGTGACTTGTCTGATAAACTGGCACATGCAAACAGTGCAGACCCAGATCAGACTGCTCCGGTAGCAGTTGGGAGCAGTCTGATGAGGTCTACACTGTTTGCCTTTCCAAGAAGTATTCTGTGTAGTAAATGCATAAAAAACAAAATAAAAGCTGTGGAATAAAGTGTTTGAAATTTAAGTACATTTATGGTAAGGTAAAATTTCAGCGGATGACATTTTTTACTTGTCTTTTTCCAAGAAAATAGGTCAGAATTTATTGGTGTAAAAAGTTCTAAAATGAGCAGTCTAACAGAATAGCACAGCTCTAGACAACTCACTTTTTCAACCAAAATGTATTAGCCCTTAGGAGGCCAAACACAACAATTGTAGTCTGCTTTGTCTTCTGCCAGTTACTTTAAAATTCATTGTTGCAAACAGTGTTGACCCAGATCAGACTGCTCCTCTAGGAGCAGTCTGATCTGAGTCCACACTGTTTGCCTATATGCAAAAAGTATGTTTGAAAAGTTTGCAAGAAGATGCAGCAGACGACATAAACAGATGACATTTTCAGATGCATGTTTTCTTGGCGTTTTAAGGGTTAGTATCTTACTTACTTCTTCATGAAAACATACTATAGTTACTCATTAGAATAGACCTGGAGAAGCATTTCTATTAAGTACAAATAATTTATCTTTTCAGGGCAATAAGAAAAATAGTTATCTGGATATCCCTCTATCCTAGCTCTAAGCAGAGCTCCAGATAAGGCACTTTGTTCATCAGAAAAAAAAAATGTCATTTTTTTCTTATTTCTCCATGAAAACGTATGCTGTGGGTACTCATTAGAAGTGCCTCATTGAGGCACTTCTAATGAGTACCCACAACATATGTTTTTGTGGAGAAATAAGAAAAAATACTTTTCTGGTTCCCTCTCTTATATGGAGCTATTGATCAGAAGTCAGTACCGTATTTATCCTAAATATTAGGATACCCTCACTACTTACCATATGTGTCCTAAAATTTGAACAAGTCTGTTTTACTATGCCTTAATGTGTCCAAAATATTGCTGAATGGCTGGCAAACAGTGTAGACCCTGATCAGATGCCACATTCTGTGGCATCTGATCAGGGTCTACATAGTTTGCTCAGGCCTGTCTGTCCCAATATTTAGGGTTATAACAGTAATTTTATTGGATATGGAAAGTGTTTCCCTACAAGTTTAACACCACTGTCTAAATACTGGGAAGAATATTATTGCCCTGGAAATATTGAACAGACTCAATAGTTCTGATTTCATTGTTGTTTTATGAACTCTACTTGGTCACTTTGATTGTAAATCTGCTTCAGAGACTTTTATTTATATCAGCCATTTCAGGAAATTCAACCCCAAAAAATGGATTATGAGTCTCCAGATGGAAGTAGAACTCTTTTTACCTTAAAAATGCCCTAATCACAACTACAGCAGACAACACTTTGAAATTCTAGTGTTAATTTTTCAGAAGAAATAATGCTTGACAGATGATTCACATGAAATGTCAAGTCTTATTTTCACTTAAAAATAACAATATCAATTTTAGAAATTTAAGCCTTAACTCTTTACAATTCTTGTCCAGGGCCCAGTTGTTCAAAACTAACGATGTCGTTAAAATTTACATCGAATGATACTGATACGCAAATATGCTGAAATTTTTTGCTGAAAAAATGTGAGTAGCTTTTGCATTGCAAAAGCTACTCACATTTTTTCAGCAAAAAATATCAGAATATTGTATATTGAATCCACTAAAACAGTTAACGAAATGACCCTTAACGAGATCGTTAAGCTAACCACGCTTTGAACAACTGGGCCCTGATATTTTAACAAGTGCATTTTGCTACCTGTTGATGTGCCTTAAAAACTGCTGTATGAGTGGCAAACAGTGTAGATCTTGATCAGAAGCCAAACTCTGTGGCATCTGAGTCTACACTGTTTGCATCTGATTTGGGTCTACACCATTTGCTCAGGCCTATCTGTCCCTAAAAAGGATATTTTAAGAATATTTTTTGCACAAAAACTTTAGTTGCGGATAATCGGATAATCGCATCATGACCTTACAGAAGGGATGCCTGGTCTCTTTGTACTTGAAGGTTTAATGGCAGGCATTGTTGGAATGTATATTATTTGATACCAGAAGGTATAAATATTTGGCCAAGTTAATTCAACAGGGTGCTTATAACCTCTTTAACATAAGCATAGCTCCAGATTAGTAGGGTATCCACACAATTTTCTTAAAGCTGGGTAAAATTTTCAGCAGACGACAATTCAATATATTTTTCTTATTTTTCCCAGAACAAGATTTGACAATTCATACAAATTGCATTTGGAGACAATTTGCATGAAATGTCAAACTTCTAAGGAGACAATCTGCATGAAATGTCTAGTCTAATTTTGGGAAAAAATAAGAAAAACACCACTGCTGAAGTTGACCATAAGTGTTAAGTACATACCAGAATAATATAATAAGCTAGTCCATTAAAGAGGGAATCTACTGAATTCAGGACCTTCCTGCACTATATATGTGGTTGTGTCCTGCCCTTCAGTATGAACATTTTAACCCTTAAAGCGCCAAGCATAATTTGCAGCAGACGACATTCTAAAAGTTTTATTTTTTTTTATTTTTCAGAGAGTCTTGATGTTTCATATGAATCGTCTGCTTGGTGGCAGATGATTCACATGAAATATCAAGACCTTTTCATCGGGGAAAAAAAAAAAAATCAAAATTGTTGTCTGCTTTAGTTGTGATTGGCGCTTTAAGGGTTAATAAAGTCTAGAAAATGCTTGAAAACACTTCTCAAGAACTACTCAAGGGATTTTGATTGATTTTAATGTGGACTATCAAATAAACAGTTCAGATAAGAGAAGCACTGTGACAAATGTTTTTCTTGACAAAATTTGGTGTACTCAAGAATGCCATTGCCTCAGCAATTCTAGTGGAGACCCTAATACACATTTCTGTGGACAATACCAACATTATCCTGCTTAACCAATCTTACCTGGAATCCTGGCATTTCCAAGCTGAGACAAATGCTTTAAACCTTTAGTCATCCACTCCACAAGGAGATTTAGTCCACCATGAAGCTTTGGTTATAGCAGTTTCAGAGTTTTCATCCTAGTCCTGCTGAACCTGAATATGCCCTGCCTTTGCAAACAGTGCAGTCTGATGAAGCCAACTGATCTGGATCTGCACTGTTTGTCATTATGTGAATTTGTATCAGCAACCTGGATCAAGCAATCTGATTGGTTCAAAATTAGAAATGGGTGGGGCATCTTAATTTATTCAGCATGATAAGGGTTTAGTAAGAGGGATACTCAGCATACATGCCATAAGCTGTGGACTGATATCTGTGAGGTTTGGCCAATTTTTAGGGGAGATTTGATAAAATTCTGTGAGATTTTAACAAAAATAACTTAAACCCTTATCCTGCAGTTCACAACAACCCCTACCTTTGCAAACAGTGTAGATCCAGATCAGATGGCTTCTGAAGAAGCCATCTGATCTGGATCTGCACAGTTTGCCACTTAGGATAGGCTCAAAATTAGAAGTGAGTGTGGCATCTTAATTTATTCAGCAGGACAAGGGTTAAAGCTCTACCAAAGTAGTCAAATTGCCTTTATTTAAATGAACAAAGTTTATGGTAGAGACAAAAAAGTGTGATTTTTCTATTTATTTCTTCATTAGTTGTTTTGTAAGATTGGCTTGAAAATTCTGTGAGATTTGAAAAATCTTACGGGAACTTGCTTCCAGATGGGCCAAATTCTGTGAGATTTTATCTCATAATATGAGATATATCATGTATGATACTCAGATAGATGTTTTTTTTCTTATTTTCTAGTGGAAGCATGGAGAAGTAAGAAAAATACCAATATGTTTTGGCTGAAGAAAAGCACCTTATCTAACAAAAACATGGTCTGGAAGACTGTCTGCTGGTACAAGCGCCAGTAAAAGCCTACCATTTTTTTATGTTGCCCAGCAAATGCCACCTACCTATAATAGAATACCAGAGCTGGTCCCCATCTAGGTCCACAGCCTGCAACAGCTCTATCATGTGACCCACTTTATCATCTTCCATTACACTCTTCTCCAACCTAGGGGAGATAAATCTAGGAGCATGGAAGGATTTCCATGGTCTTTCCAATACTTCAACTCGGACCTTAGTGGTTGCTCTTCTTGGCTTTGGCTGCCCATTATCTGAAGCTCTTACCTATAATAACAACAAAAACTTATAAGTATATCTAAAACAAGAGCTGTCGGAGGACAGCGAGCTCGCCTGCTGGGTACATTTTATATTGTAACATTTTTATCATTAAGCCATATAATATAGGTCACACTGACCTAGATGTATTTGTATGTAAATCATTTTGTCACTTAGATATAATAATCCAGGTATGACAATTCTCCATCAAATAGTAATAAAAATAAAAGGCAAAATCACTGAAGCATGAAATATAGGTCACAATGACCTAGATATAGTAAGTGGTCATTCATTGGGTCACATGGAACTAATATCCCAGGTGTGACATTTATCCAACAAATATTCAAGATATAAGGCAAAATCACTGAACCATGAAATATAGGTCACACCAACAGAGATATATTTTGACGTCAATAATCGGGTCACAAGGAACTAATATCCCAGGTGTGACATTTATCCAACAAATAGTATTCAAGATATAAGGCAAAATCACTGAACCATGAAATATAGGTCACAATGACCTAGATATAGTAAGTGGTCATTCATTGGGTCACATGGAAGTAATATCCCACGTGTGACATTTATCCAACAAATAGTATTCAAGATATAAGGCAAAATCACTGAACCATGAAATATAGGTCACACCAACAGAGATATATTTTGACGTCAATAATCGGGTCACAAGGAACTAATATCCCAGGTGTGACATTTATCCAACAAATAGTATTCAAGATATAAGGCAAAATCACTGAACCATGAAATATAGGTCACACCAACAGAGATATATTTTGACGTCAATAATCGGGTCACAAGGAACTAATATCCCAGGTGTGACATTTATCCAACAAATAGTATTCAAGATATAAGGCAAAATTACTGAACCATCAAATATAGGTCACAATGACCTAGATATCCTAGGTGTGACATTTATCCAACAAATAGTATTCAAGCTATAAGGCAAAATCACTGAACCATGAAATATAGGTCACAATGACCTAGATATAGTAAGTGGTCATTCATTGGGTCACATGGAACTAATATCCCAGGTGTGACATTTATCCAACAAATAGTATTCAAGATATAAGGCAAAATCACTGAACCATGAAATATAGGTCACAATGACCTAGATATAGTAAGTGGTCATTCATTGGGTCACATGGAACTAATATCCCAGGTGTGACATTTATCCAACAAATAGTATTCAAGATATAAGGCAAAATCACTGAACCATGAAATATAGGTCACAATGACCTAGATATAGTAAGTGGTCATTCATTGGGTCACATGGAACTAATATCCCAGGTGTGACATTTATCCAACAAATAGTATTCAAGATATAAGGCAAAATCACTGAACCATAAAATATAGGTCACAATGACCTAGATATAGTAAGTGGTCATTCATTGGGTCACATGGAAGTAATATCCCAGGTGTGACATTTAACCAACAAAAAGTATTCAAGATATAAGGCAAAATCACTGAACCATGAAATATAGGTCACAATGACCTAGATATAGTAAGTGGTCATTCATTGGGTCACATGGAAGTAATATCCCAGGTGTGACATTTATCCAACAAATAGTATTCAAGATATAAGGCAAAATCACTGGACCGTGAAATCTAGGTGACCTTGACCGTAAAATGTAGGTCACCATGACCTTCACTCTCTTACACTTAAACTGATGTCACATAGTTAGCTGATGTATAACCAGTTGTGTCTATAACCTGTAGGCATATAAGATTTTACAAATGTGTCCTAAATTTTGACCCCTAGCCCCACCCCAAGGCCCACCCTGAGGTATGAACCCAGGGGTATGTTCTTTTGGAATCTCAGAAGACTCGTCCAGGTACCCAAATTCTAAATATGAATGCTCTATGAGGAGTGAAAGTCAAGATATAAGAATTTGAAAAACTTTAACACAGTATTACAAAGGTGTCCTAGATTCTGACCCCTAGCCCCACCCAGGGGCATGAACCCAGGGGTTTATTCTCTTGGAATCTCAGAAGACCCTCCAAGGTACCTAAGTTCCAAATTTGATGCCTCTGTGAGGAGTGACTGTTGAGATATAAGCATTTGAAAAACTTTAACACAGTGTGACGGGAACGGGAACGCAAACGCAAACGCAAACGCAAACGCAAACGCAAACGCAAACGTGGACGACCGGGGTGACTACAATAGCTCTCCTTGTACTTCGTACAGGCGAGCTAATGAGCATTAAAAATGTACAAAATATCAATATGCTCAGCATACTGGATAAAACAAGAGGATATATTTCTCACCTGTGCACCTAAGATATCATTTTTTAGCCCGCTGACAAAGGCATACAGCACAAAGGGCAAACTTAGTATGCAACAGTTTTCCTATACAAATGTATAAGGAAGCAAATTCAACCTTGCCATAAAAGGTCTAACTAACATCATCAGAACAATCAAAGGGCTGAATAGCCCTGAAATGACAGATTCTATGAGAAACTAATAAATTCCAGGTATCATTCTGTTCTCCATTTAAGTTTGTGAGACGCTTCTTCGTTGAAAAAAATGAGCTACAGCAAACAACAAAGGCGCTGATCAGCCTGCGCTGACATGCAGGCTGATCTGCGCCTTTGTTGTTCGCGCATTTATTAAGGCGGGTTTTCTCAGCGACTCTCGCCATAGATCAAGCACAAGTTGCACTACTTTTGTATGGACAGCTCTTCAATGGCGTACTAATATATACACATTGAAACATTGGGTCTACTTTTGTGCACGGATGAATACGAAATTGAATAGTAGTCAAAGTCACCGCAACTAAGAATGACAGATAGAATCTGTCATTAAAAATGAATGCTCTTGACCAAGACTCAGCCTTGCAGACTGATTAAGGTCTATGCTGTGGGCAATTCCATCACAACATATTAAACATCACAAGTAATCAAATGGACCTCTTCAAATTTCAGGATATATATGCAAAATATTACAGTGTTCAAATATTAAGAGGAATTACAGTATAGCCATTATTAGAGGTGGTGCAAAAGAGAGTGGGTTAAAATAGGCAAGGTGCAGCATCCTTCAAGGGGACTCGATACATGATATACATGGCTGGTTTTTCGCTTTTACAAGTCAGATAACTTTTGTAACTTCCTGTTTGCTTTTCTGGTGCACAAGTCCTTTCTGAAAAGGGGTCTTCTCTAAAAGGAAAAAAATTGCTCCCAAGGAGAGCAAATTCTTTCCTTGTCAGAGAAGACTCCTTTTCAGAAGGGGATATAAGCAATTTGGAAAGAGTTGCCTCCCCTGATAGAGTATCCGTCCATTCCCCTGCATTTGCTTGTGGGAATCCATTAAGCCAAATAAAAGTGTGTTTCAGGTTATATGGAATTTTAACATAGGAACGGTAGTTTGGAAAATATTTTTATTTTGTTAAAAGTTTTTATATGGGGTTAACAGGAAAACAATATGGCTGTGCAGGAAAATCCCCTTAAAAATTTTTAAAACTTTATGGTTGGTTATGAAACACTCATTTTTTTTTTCTAGGTCTTATTATACAATGGTTATTTTAGTTACTTACCACAAAATGGTGGACGTCTCCATTCTCAAGACTTTGGGTGGCTGTAACAAATCCAGTCTTTGGATCAATCTTAAAGATAGACATCTCATCCTTTCCTTTCCTGATATCAAATGTAAGATCCCCATTTCTTCCCTCATCATCATCCCAGGCCAGAACCTGGAATATTGGGATATCCTTGGAACCATGTGATGTTTCTGGGTAATGGATGCGGTAGAGACGGTCAGTAAACTCTGGCTTGTTGTCATTCTCATCAGTGACCTTGACCATGACCTTGGCTTGGTATGTAAGGTTGGGACTGCCATTGTCAGACACTGTTACCTAAAAAGGGAAACAGGGATTCTTCAAATATACATCAGTCAAAATGTGAGAAAATGTACCTCTGGGCATGTGTAACCAGGGATGACTCAGATCAGACTGTGCATTTGCAGTCTGAAGAGGGTCTCAACCAACCTTGGATCCCTGGCTATCAATAGAACACCGAAGCAAGACTCAAATCAGACCACTTACAAGCAGACCATTGTTTACCAGTACAGGCAATGTATAGACCTTACTTAACCCTTCTCTTGCTGAGCATGACATGTCCTGTCTTAGCCAACTGATCTGGATCTGCACTGTTTGTCATTAAATATGTGAATTTCTATCAAAAACTTGAATGAAGTAATCTGACTGGCTGGAAATTAGAAGTGGGGGTAGCATCTTAATTTATTCAGCATGACAAGGGTTAACCCATTGTATACTGAATAGACTCTCCCACACTATATACAGGTAAAGTCCAATTTCAATTTTATGTACACCCGGCTATGAGATTTACATATTCCTAGAGAAAAATGGCTAAACTATTTGCAAACAGTGGAGACCCTGATCAGACGCCGCGTTCTGCGACATCTGATCTGGGTCTGCACTGTTTGCCAAATACCCTTTTACAGGTCATTTGACTACAACGGGTTAAATAAAACTGTGCTGAGCTGGGACTGTCAATTCAGTACCTTTTTGCTTTTCTTAGATGGCAGATATTTTTATGTTAATTAGGACAGCTTAATTAATTACCATACTTGCCCTAGATTTTGAATGTCCATTTTAGTATATCAGTGAGGAGTACTGGGTAAACCATTATAGACTGGAGACCCCTAGAAGGGTAACTGGCAAACAGTGCAGACCCAGATCAGATGCCGCAGAATGACTGGAGTCTGATTAGTCTTCACCGTTTGCAAATAGTTTAGCCATTTTTCTGTAGGAATATCTAAATCTCATAGTTGGACGTACCTTAAAACTGAAATTGGACTCTTCCAATATAAAGTATGGGAGAGTCTATTCAGTTTAAAGTGGGGTAAAAACTACTGGATGAGTGGAAACTAGTGCAGGACCTAATCTGACGCTGCATTCTGTGACATCTGATCTGGATCTAGACTGTTTGCAAAGGCCTACCTGTCCCAATACATTGTGCTATTATAGTATTATGTTGGTAGACCACACAGATTGTAATCAGACTGTGCAGCTAAGCACACCCTGTGTGACATATAAAGTCATTTTCTATCGAACACCCTTTCCAGTCAAATTAACCCTTGTCCTGCTGAACCCAGATAAACCCTGCCTTTGCAAACAGTGTAGATCCAGATCAGTTGGGCTTGGCATCTTAATTTATTCAGCAGAACAAGGGTTAATAGTAATATCATTGACAGCTGGGCGCCAGTGTTCATCATGTATCCCTTAAGATGACTTAACCTGGTCACTTCAGGGTTATTATATCCAGGCCTAAATCCAGAATTTAATCAAGATACCAAGATATAATGAATCTAATATAAATTCAGTATTTTAAACCTTTAACAGTGTGCAGGCAAAAGAAGTATGTGATGATAGTACACTCTTTTTTCTTATTCATTTCTCCCATCCCACACTCCCATTTATTGCATTCAAAATGACTCGAAAAGGAGACATACTGTATGAAAGATCACACATATTTTCTGTACAAAAAAAAAAAAAAAAAAAAAAGATTTACAATTTCTGCTAACATTTAAATTCAGCCGGTGAAATGCTGAGATAACTGATGACAACTGAGGCCTCTCAATGAAAAGGGATTTGTCACAGAGCTGCTTTAGTTTTATAGAGAAACCCTTCTCATAAAGAACCAACAAATTGCATTCTACTAAGGTCTGATTTAGGACAATTCTATGGTCTGATTTAAGGTCCAGAAATATCTGTACATCTTCTGATCAACTTTATTGTGCTTTGTGAAGAAGACCCTTCATTTTGCATTATTTAAATGAAGGCCTTGGAGTTGGTAATCTCAGCCCTTTCATTTGCTCACCCTATCTGACCTACTATAATCCATTACTAGAATCTGAACTGAATTTTTACCATTGTAAACTCCATGCAAAATTGTAGCAGATGAAATTCTAAAGGCTTTTTTATGATTTATCAGAGAAAATAAGACTGGACATTTCATGTGAACAGACAATTCATATGAAATGTCAAGCCTTATTTCCTCTGAGAAAATACAAAAAAAAAATCAGAATGCCTGCTGCATTTGCGAGTCTTGGGAGTTGAAATTGACAAGAAATTATCATCTCCAGTGTATAGTTTCTGTAGTCTGACAACCTCAGTAATCAAGATTCAGGGTTCTGGCTTTAATGGTTTACAGAGATTCTTTTATTAAGAAAAAACAACAACTGCAGTTTAGAACTTCAGATGTCATCAATAATTTCTTATAATTATGGATAACTTGAGAATGTAATTAAGGTTAATTACATTAGTTACATAAATTGAAATGGGAAGTTATATAGGAAATGCAGACAACTTTCACACCTTTACTGTGGAACAGACAGGATTCACACCTCTCAACCTGACTTAATATCTAAATATATCACAAAATTAAGTAATTTTGGACATATTTTATTACAGAAATTAATCTTATTTCATTAAGAGCTGCTAGCAGACAGCATTTATGATGCAAACATTTTCAATGTAAAAGGGATCTTTGCACATATGCAAACAGCAAAAGCCCTGATCTGACTGCACAGATGTGCATTCAGATCAGGGTTTTTGTTGCTTGCCAGTAGAGTCTAGGATCCAGTCTTTCTTAAAGTAAAAGGCAGGACCCTGATCAGTCTGCCTGGGTGCAGGACTTTCCAGTTTACATTAGCATTTTTGTGTGACAGGCCTGGGTCCATAATATAATCTAATGGTCATTAAATCCGGTATACTGCTGGAGGCCATAGTGAGCACTCAGTGACCACAACATAAACATTATCAATCTTCCATCATGTAATATTTTATAATCATCACATAAAGCACATTTTTAAGACCTCTATGAAAATTTGTTGATTTTGCAAACTGAGTAGTGTTACCCTTAGACTGCGGCATAAATTGGGGATCAGGCCTGTTGGTGGGGTACCCCTACTTGAGAAGCCATTACTCCCTTGATTTTGCCTCAATTTCGATGGCATTTTCACATAATTTGCCGATCATATATGGCCATTTTACCAGAGACGTAACAATCACATGACTTCCAGTCACATGACAGTCACATGGCAACTGGGAATGGTTTAAGACACACACAAAAAAAAAAAAAAAAAAGTTATAAGAGATCAGCGCTAACTGTGTGCTTTACAGTTAGACACGAATGACATTTGTAGGTTCTACTGTTGTTCCTATATACTTCTTCCACACTGGAAATGATTTAGGTGTTATGGGTCTTTATAATCTTTATAAAACTGATGAAGTGAGTACCGAAACAGCTGACAGCTGGAAATTTGGTATATTCTGTCGGGGTGGGTAAAATCCAGCACCAGACTTTCTAATGAAGAGTGGTGTGTTTGTATGAAAGTAGGTCAATTTCAGACAAAACTATATTATAATGTCTTTTTTTTTTTTTTTTTTTCAAAATTTCTTATTCCCCAACCCCCTAATCCTTGAACACCAGGTGGATCCATTGGGTCTCCTATTGACAATGGACAAAGCCAAAGACAAGGTAAAAATACTATCAGGATTTGACATTTCATGTGAATTATCTCCTTATGGGACAATTTGCATGAACTGTCAAATCCAATTTCCCCCAAAAAAAATAAAAAAAAAAAAAATAAGAAAAATATTTTAATATTTTGTCTGCTGAAATTTTTCCCCGCATGCAAAGTGTAAAAATAAAACCATGAAAGAAATCTGCATGCTTGCTAAATTCTTTTATTCGAGGAAGAAAGTATTTCTTTTGTTTAGGCAACTAGAAAAAATAACATCTTAAGAGCACAAATTATCAAAACACTTGCATAACATTTAACCATTTGGGTGAACCCTCTCAGCAAAATCAGCAGACAACAAATTGATTATATTTTTCTTAAAAACTAAGCTTTGACATTTTATGCAAATTGTCTACCAAGGAGAAAATTTGAATGAAATGTCAAAGCTTAGCTTTTAAGAAAAATACAAAAAAAAACATTTCAAAATGTTGTCTGCTGAAAATTTCAGCCAGCATGCCAAGTGTTTCAGATAACAGTCAGTCTTAATAGTCACTATCTTGTTTTTCAACAACAATGCTACATCAGAAATTTCATGTAAGTACTCTCTTATCCCCAAAATTAATTTTCCCACTGCTGTTCAATCAAAAGCGCATCTTTTGACAAGCAGAGATTACAAGGGCTCAGTGTGTGTTTACTGTATTTACCCCAAATATTAAAAATATATATATAACTAGACCATGAAGTGAGCATATGCTCACTAATACCCCCAGCCATGGCCATCAGTGATAACATGGTTTCAATATTTTGGCATTTGGTGACACAAAATAAATTTTACTCACACACAAATAGCCAGAACAACAAAGGGAAATAACTATAAGGGACCTGGCCCCACATCCCCTATTTTCTTTCCCACAATACAACTAGTCATACTTGTCATGTGTACAAAATTTCAAGATTCTTGGTATAGTAGTTCTTGAGAAATCTTTGACACAAAATAAATGTTAACTCACAGACAGACAGACACACACACACACAGAAAAGACAAAAACTATATACCCCCTTAGCATACTTATATGCTGGGGGTATACACATTTCACCATTTTTGTCCTACTATGATTAAGTCCATTTAACTCTTGATGTGTCTAAAAATGCTGGATGAGTGGCAAACAGTTTAGATCTTGAACAGATGTCACATTCCAGAGCATCTGTTCTAGGTCTACACTGTTTGCTCAGGCCTGATTGTCTGAATACAGGGTAAATAAGGTAAACAGGGCCTCTGTTCATTGTTTGTTGATTCAGCGAATATTGCGCAAAGTATGCATAAACTGCAAAGACCATGTCCATTGCTGCACAAAGGGCCAACCGTCTATCATGTCTGCATTTGGAATAAGAAGTATTTTCCCTAAGCGCCATTCAAATATTGTCAGTCTCCTAAAATTTTGTACACCAAAATGTCTGACAACATGGCATTTGCAAACAGTGCCGGCCCAGATCAGACACAGGAGCCATCTGATCAGGGTCTACACTGTTTACCTTTCCACTATATGCATTTTAAGAAAGGAAAATTTAGGCTAAAAAGGTATGAAATAGAGTGTTCAAAATTTTACAATTAATCATACACCAGGTACCCAGTAATTACACCAGGTATACAAAAATAGATACCCTAAAATTTTGTACACAAAGTTTCTGACAAAATGGCATATGCAAACAGTGCAGACCCAGATCAGACTGCTCCTGAAGGAGCAGTCTGATCAAGTCTACAATGTTTGCCATTCCACTAAGTATTTTAAGAAACAACTTCATAAATTTTAGGACATTACAGTGCACCAGGTACTGAATAATTAGCACTCAGCTCTCACAGACATGGCTATAATTAGCTTCTCCACAGCATGCTCAACAAGTGTAATATTCTGGTTAACATCTCTACAATTCCTTGTTTCTGAGCTTTCATAAACACAAAATCTGAAAGAAAGCTTATTTCATTTCATCAGCTATGCACAGGTGAATTTGGCAGGTACGAAAACAGTACCAAGCTCTGAAAATACAAGAACCTTTATACTAGAATTTCAAGAAATAGCAAAACAGATTTTAGCAAAATACTGTATTTGAACTAATTACTAAACTTCCATATCACCAAGACATTTCTAATGAATATACACAACAAAAGTTTTCAAGAAGTGGGTGGGGTGGGGGAGGTGCTGGGGGGGGGGGGGGGGGAGAGGGGGGGAGCGGGCAGGGAGAAGGTTTTAGATTTTTACTTGGACACCTCTCTTATCAAAAGCTAAGAATGTACTTGTGAGTGTTAATGAACCATTATCCATCTTTCATCACAACTGCCCCTTCAGGTGATCCAATCTTTTACCTTCACTCTCTGACAGGTGGAACATTGATTACTATCCCAAGAATGGACCTGTGGCATTTTTGTCATTATTTCTCTCAAACTGCAGCCTTGCAGCCAGTAAGAAAATAAATTGGCCAAGAAAGTCAATTTTATGCCCTGCTTCAACTATATGTCATATACATCCTGATCCTTCAACAACTTTGCTTTTGAAGGAAATGATGTTTATTCATTTTTTTTCACATTTTCTGAGAAAATAAAGCCTGACATTTCAAGTGAATTGACTGCCTAACAGACAATTCATATGGAATTTTAAGCCCTATTTTCTCTGAGAAAAATAAGAAAAGAATTATGTCAGAATGTTGTGGGCTGCAGTTGTGACAGTGTCCAATATGGAAAGCTCACAAACTTTCATCCCACATAAATATTACAGTGAACAGAAGCACTGGAATCCCTATGAACTACAATGTCAATTGCTGTTAAGTCTTTTGAAGCAAAGAAAATGTCATTATGTCACAAAAAAGCCAGCCAAGTTACTGTATTTACCCTACATATTAGGACACTATAACCTTACCATACTTGTCCTAATCTTTGAATAAGTCCCATCTGAGTAGCTTTTGTTATGTCTGAAAAATTACTGGACCAGTGCCACACAGTGTAAAGCCTGATGAGATGCCATACTGCTGTGGCATCTGATCAGGGTCTACACTGTTTGCTCAAGTCTGTCTATCCAAATACTCAGGGTAAATACAATCACTGGACTTGGCTGCATTTAGAGTCTTTGCAAATCAAGGTACTATTTTAGGCCATAACAGAGAACTCAATGAAGTCATGGAGAAATAATCTCTTTAACACTTACAATGCTTTGGGCAAATACAACAGACAACAAACTGATCATGGATATTTTTCTTATTATTCCTAGAAAACAGAATCTGACGCTTCAGGCAAATTGTCTCCTAAGGAAACAATTAGCATGAAGAGTCAAATCCTATTTTCTAGGGAAATAAAAAAAAGTGTTTCAAAATGTCACCTGCTGAAATTTTTACCCAACATGCAAAGTGTTAACATTTGCCAACATCATCAACATGCAATACTTCAATCATTTCTTACCAAAACATTTGAGCTGCTTCATGGGAAAAGAGTGCGAACAGCAAAGGTTCAGGCGAGACTGCGCATCTGTGCAGTCTCGCCAGAACCTATGCTGTTCGCTCACATAAGCAGTAGGTCAAGGGGAAACTTCAGCCAAAGAACTAGATGTGGCCTTGTGAAGGGGCCGGGCATGTGCACTGAAAGACTGATGTGATGGATAGTCTGGAGAGCCCTTTTCTCATGATGAGGCTCATTTGATGAAATAGAAGTTTGTGTGATAATAGCATTCAACTACTTGGCATCATTTTGCAACCATCAAGCATAACTGAATAAAACGTGAGTGGGAAGGACAATAAATACTTTGCACAAAAAGAAAAAAACAAAAAAAAAGATAAAATTGCCACCGTATCAAAAAAGAAATGGCATAACCATGCACCAATTTCAAGGATTCCTTTGAAAAGATAATTAATTTGCAGTTCAGATAGAACAAAATGTCAGTAGGTGTATTTTTAAGATATACGATGAAAGGTACATGCCACCCACTAACTTAACTCGCCTCATGATCTAGAATTTGGTACTGCTTCAGTGCACCAAAAGCATATTACCCTTGATGCCATTGGGATTGCCATGAGAGTTGGGGTGGGTCTTCTCCTTTCCTGCAAAGGGTAGGTATTCTAAGTATCTCTAACAAGACATTTCTGGGTGGACCTGACCTGGGAGCCAATTTTGACTCTCTCATGTCATCTGGTATATTGGGGATCTTTACTATGCAAATGAATGAACTATTATTCTATTTCAGCATTTTTCTTTCTTGTTATATAAGTTTCAATTTCAGTTTATCAATGGCTTATGCTACTTTCTTAATTTTACAATAACATTTCTTTACCAATCTCTTGGCAAATTTGGTAGACGCCAAACTTTTAATGTCAACCCCTATGTCAAGAAAATATTCTCCAGGGCCCAGTTGTTCAAAGCATTGTTAGCTTAATGAGCTCGTTAAGGGTCATTTCGTTAACTGTTTTAGCGGATTCAATATACAATATTCTGATATTTTGTGCTGAAAAAATAGCTTTTGTACTGCAAAAGCTACTCACATTTTTACAGCAAAAAATTTCAGCATATTTGCGTATCACTCGATATAAATTTTAACGAATCGTTAACTAACGATGTCGTTAGCTTTGAACAACTGGGCCCAGAATGACTTCTGCTGAAATTTTTACTCAGCATGTTATGCATTAAATATGTTATAACTGATTTTTGATGATGAGTAAGGCAGTTCCAATGAGCAACCACAACTTAAGTTTCATGGATACATAAGAAAAATATTCATACTGTTTCGTGGAAACAAGACCTGGGCCCAGTTGTTCAAAGCATCCTTAGCTTGAAGAGCTTGTTAAGAGTCATTTCGTTAACTGTTTTAGCGGATTCAATATACAATATTCTGATATTTTTTTGCTGAAAAAAAGTGAGTAGCTTTTGCACTGCAAAAGCTACTCACATTTTTTCAGCAAAAAATTTCAGCATATTTATGTATCACTCATTGTAAATTTTAACGAATTGTTAACTAACGACATCATTAGCTTTGAACAACTGGGCCCAGACTGTTAAAATGTGTCAGCTGGTCTAGACCTTGCAGGTCTGTATATGCAGACTTTTTTCTCCACAATGTGACTGACTCAGCTGATCACAAGTGTCAAAACTGAGCAACTATTTGTTAACAGCTACAAAATACAGGAACAACACAATATCAGCTCTTAGCATGCTGATGGTGAACTTCCTGAAAACAATTTGGTGACAAAGATTCTCAATGAAAGTTAAGCTTGATATTTAATCCAAATCAGTTCCATAGGAACTCCTGCAATAAATGTCAAGGCCTTTTCTGAAAGAAAACTAAAGGAACTGAGCTGCATTAAATGTCAACACCTAAGTTTAGAGAGAAAAAAAATGACAAAATGTCTGCTGCTATTTAAATTCAACAGGTGAATGAGTTTCACCAGAAGCCATTGTTGTCATTCTCTACAAGAGCTTTTCTGAACAGAGGACTTGTTAAGGAGCATTTGATGATAATTCTGGGATAATTTTTCTTATTCCTCCATAAAAACATAAGTTGTGGGTACTCATTTGAAGCGCCTTGGTGAGGCACTTCTAATGAGTACCCATAACATATGTTTTTATGGAGAACTGGAGAAAATTATCCCAGAATTATCACCAAATACTCCTCCTTAACAAGTCCTCTGCATGAAGCAATTCCAACATGCTCTAATGAAGAAATTCTTCCAATTTACAGGAAGCTCATTTTCTACCAAACATGCGGTTCCATTTCCAGTGCTATTCAATAAACAGCCATATTACTCTTCAAACTGCAATATTCCAACATGGTTCACTACAAATGTACTGTAGTTTGCCACAAGAAAACCACAGTATCACTACCTATAGGATACAGTATTTACCTAAATATTGAGACACCTTTACCCCATCCCTAAAATTTGAACAAGTCATTTTTTTTTTTTTTTTTTTTTTTTTTTTAAACAACCTGGGCCCAGTTGTTCAAAACATTGTTAGCTTAACGAGCTCGTAAGTGGTCAAAATGTTAACTGTTATAGTAAGTACAATATTTAATCCACAGATATTTTTGCTGAAATAATGTGAGTAGCTTTTGCAAATGCAAAAGCTACTCACATTTTTTTCAGCAAGACTATTAGCATATAATCTATATTTAATGACCAAAGTTTTAACAATACATTAACTAATGACATCGTTAGTTTTGAACAACTGGGCCTAGGAAAACATACGATAGAGAATTGCCTCAGAGAGTTCTTTTGACTTAACTTTTCATGAAAATAAAGGAAAAATATTTTGTTACTTTGTCTCAATATAGCTCTGATGTATATCAAGATGAATCTTGAAAGATTTTGCTCCATTATGTAAAGGGAGACAACTTCTACAATCAGGAATGCCTCCTCCCTTGTACTTAAAACCTTTAAAAGAAATGGCTACTCTTAGAGGAAGGATTTGCTCCTATAGGGAGAAAATTGTTTCCTTTAAGAGTAACCCTCAATACAGGAAGGGAAGCATGCATTTCTTAAGTCCGAGCAATTTTCCTTGGAAATCTTATCTTTACCCTTAGTGGTCAGAAACTTTTCTTCCAAGAAGGAATAATGTCATTTTTCACCACCATGTGCATTGACTGCATTCTAAAGGTTGTCTCAGAGAGCAGAGAAGTCTAGTAATTGGTTCCTGAAAAGCAAGTCAATTTTCTGGAAGCAGAAGAACATGCCAGTAATGACAATTCTATGTAAGGTCTTTCACATGATAACTGATATTTATGTGCTATTTCTGTCACCATAGAAATCCACAGTTCCAAATTATTTATAACTCTGGGTGTTAAAAAAACTGAAATGTTTTCATTACATCTCCAAAGAAATACCATAATTACCCTAAGTATTGGTATAGACAGGCCTGTGCAAACAGTGTAGACCCAGATCAGATACCATAAAATGCAGCATCTGATCAGTCATGCCACATTCATCAAGCATTATTGTAAACACATCAACATGTAGTAAAAAGGATTTCTCAAATATTATTAGGACAAGCCTGGTGCAAACTTAGTGTCACAATATTTAGGGTTAACAGTGCTTCTTAAGCTGGGCATTAAAATACTGATACTTTTCATTATATCACCACATAAACTGGTCTCAAGAATCCTAACCTGAGATCTTAGTAGAATTTAACCCTTGTAATGCTGAATAAATTAAGTTGCCACACCCACTTTTGATGTTCAACCAATCAGATTACTTGACCCAGATTGTTAATACAGAATCACATACTGAATGGCAAACAGTGCAGATCCAGATCAGTTGGCTTCTGAAGCTTCTGCACTGTTTGCAAATGCAGGGTATATCCGGGCTCAGCAGGACTAGTATTAATAAGATCTATTGAATGCACTCATACAGAAATGCGCCTCGTCGTGCGAAAACTTGTCTTCGGGCATATGCCAACAGTGAAGGCACAGATTAGCCTGCGCCATCCAATCAGGACCTTCACTGTCTACTAACAGAATCATTTGACACTATAGAATGTATCAAATGGAGAGCAAATGCCCAGATGTGACTTCTTGCATGTGCGGTATGAATTTGTGCATGCTCAAAGACACCTTTTCTTGACGTGGCCATAATAAGAAATGTTTCTCTGTTTCTCTGTAATCTGAAGCTCTGATCTGATGTGATCTCCTGATGAAAAAATACATTTTGGCCATGTCAACTGAAAAGGGGTCTTTGAGCAGATCCTTTGGAATGTATATATTCAGATAGTATAACTCCAGATGATTGTTATCTGCATGAAAACATATATTGTGGGTACTCATTAGAAGTGCCTCGCTGAGTACCCACAACATGTTTTTGTGGAGAAATAAGAAAATATGTGGATACACCTTATCTGCAGCTATGAGATAATCCTACACATCTGCACAGTCTCATCAGAGCAACCATTCTTCAGTATCCAATGAGTCAATAAAAGCATATAGTGAAAACCCTGATCTGACTGTGGGGTTGTGCAGGCTGATCCAAGTCTTGGACTGTCTCAATTGTTCAAAGACACCTTCTAGTTTGACATGATCCATTTGTCTGATTGATTTTCTTCAGTTCTCTGAAAATTCACAGATGAACAGATTAAAAGTGCTTGTGTTGTTTCCTGACAATTTATATATCAAGAAGTTAATTCTGACAATTTACTGCCATATTTAACATAATTATCCGGACACCTTAACTCAGAGGAGGAATATTTAGAGATAATTCCAGGAGGAATATTTGATGATAATTCCAGGATAATTTTCTCAATTTCTCTATAAAAAACATGTTGTGGGTACTCATTAGAAGCACCTCACTGAGGTGCTTCTAATGAGTACCCACAATATATGTTTTGTATGGAGAAATAAGAAAAATAATCCCAGCATTATCACCAAATAGTCCTCTTAACAAGTCCTCTGCCTTATCTTCTTACCATACTTGTCCTAAAATTTAACAAGTCAATTTAACAACCTTCTGATGTGTCTGAAAACTGCTGGATAATGCGAGATCTGATCAGGATCTACTCTGTTTGCAAACAGAGTAGACCCTGATATCTTGCATTATGTGGCATCTGATCAGGGTCTACACTGTTCACTGAGGCCATTCTGTCCAAATAGTTATGATTAAATATGGTATGATAATGGCATCTGATCAGGATCTATACTGTTCGCTGAGGCCTGTCTGAATAGTTTTGATTAAATACTAATAGCAGTTAGAGCACAAACAGAGAGCAAATGACCCATGTAGCATTTTGTCACTGAAAAAAAATTCTATGACCAGAGGGTTAAATCACAGCACTTGATAAGAGGTAATGACAGTCAACTACTAATCTTTTGAAATACTCAAGAGTTGTTCAAACAACAGGGATCCAACAGATATATCATGTTTGGGTTGATTTTTTTAAAATCAGGCCATATATACAAATGCCAAAATTTCCTTAAGGTAGCTGTCCACGTGATTATCATTAACTGCCTATTTATACGTGATCCAAGTAACGGTTATTTATAGCCACGCTAAATTTGTTGCTGTGACATCAGAGCGCTATTGATAGAGGGTTACTTGTAAAAGCTGGACTGGGACATATGGGACATTGGCAAACAGTGCAGACCCAGATCAGATGCTGCATTATGTGGCATCTGATCAGGGTCATCACTGTTTGCTTAAATAACAGGATGTTAAGGGTTAAATGAAGCAGCCATTTAGGATCATTTTCCTGGCCTACACTCAGAGACAACCAACCGACCAGTGCTGTCAGAGCTTTGTGCAATGTGTTAATTACTTAAGCCATGTCTTCCAGCAAAGTTTCAATTAAAATTTGAAGCACCCCAAAGCTAATCAAAGTAAAAACAAGAGGTGTACAAATCATAATAAACAGAAGGTAACAGGAAGTCTTCAAAGCTTTTGAAACATTTGCAAGTACTAAATCGAACAGGCTAAATCTCTGAAGACAACTACAGAAGAATCCTGGGGAGAAAAGTTAACAGTTTTGCATTTTAGGTGATGAAATAGTCAGAAACATTGATTAAGCCATAACAATTCCATTACTTTCTCCCTTGGTAACATCAGAATGGATATTAATGTGTCTGACACCAAATTACTGCATTACAACTGAAACACCATTGGTGACCCCAGCGTCTATCTCCCTGCCAACAACAGGTCTTGCAGAAGCCAGAGCATCTCATAAGTGGCTTCATAAAATAAGGTATCATTTTATTTCTCCAGGAAAAATGTATATGCTGACATCCTGTTAGCATTGTCTCACTAAGATGGGTTTAAATGATGAAACAACATGTTTTAACCCTAGTCTTGCTGAACCCAAATATGCCCTGCCTTTGCAAACAGTGTAGATCCAGATCAGTTGGCTTCTTCAGAAGCCAACTGATCTGGATCTGCACTGTTTACCATTTTGCATGTTAATTTATATCAACAATCTGGATCAAGTAATCTGATGGACTGAAAATTAGAAATGGGCATGGCATCTTAATTTATTCAGCATGACAAGTGTTAATGGAGAAATAAGAATAAAAATTCATCAGAACATGCTGTTTATCTAAGGCCCTGACCTGCACAATCTGAGCTTGGCCGTGACCATTCAGTGCTTAGCATGCTGGGTAAAAATTCTGATAGACGACATGTTGAAATAATATCTTATTTTTTCCCAGAAAATAGGATTTCATATTTCAGCAAACTGTCTCTTGAAATTTTAAACCTTACTTTCTGGAAAAAAGCAAACAGGAAGTCACAAAAGTTGTCTCCCTTGGCAGAAATGTAAGAAAGTCTAACAAGTATATCCATGCTGTACCTTCAACTGCTTTCTGTTGAAAGAAGGCGCACAATACTGGTTAACCACTTAGAGGACTAAGCCTGGACTAAGCCTGCCCAATAAACGTGTGGCTAGGTAAACTGACCGCGCTCGACATGACCCCATTGGGTTGACTGGGCCGTAAAACCCTAACACAAACAAAACCTTCAACTGCAACAATGATTAAAGTGATTCCAGAGATGCAATACATTAGTGTGTCTGGTTGACTTTTTAAAATAGCAACATAATGAAAACTGATGGAGCTATATGACTTTCCTTTTTGAAGAGAGCCAGGAATACCCAAGAACTTTGATAATCAAAATTTATAGCATAATAAAAACAATTCCAGCACAAAATACAACATCTAATACCCAGACCATTACCTGTTTACTGTTTAAACATTTTCTCCTGTACAATCTAATTAGGGAAGTTCCACAGGAGAAGATAAGATTTAGCAGAATGACAGAACAATGTATTAAATTTGGAAAATGCTAACAGTGTTACAAGGAAGTTTGATTAGCTCACACCCTCAACAGCAATTCTAGTATCATTATGGACTAATGAATTCTTTGTCTACCAGGGCAATGGCACAAATCATATATGCCACCACTTTACCTTAAACTTCATACTTTCTACCATAATTACCATGAATGCCTGTGCAAACAGTTTAGACCCATATCAGACTGCTCCTACACAACAATCTGATCAGGGTCTATACTGTTTGCCTCAACTATCACTTAAATGACAATGACTAATAAATAGCCATTACATCAACTTGTTAAAATTCAGGTATGTGTGATAAAAGCAAATGAGATGTTTGAATTTCTAGGACAACTGGTAATTTGTTTCCAGAGAAAATAGAATGTCCTCCACAGTTTCACCTCCTGAAAATTCTAAGTTACACGCTGACCTTGAAAATAAGGTCAAAGTCACCAAATTCACAAATAAAGCTGCTCAAAGTACTACTTGTTTACAACACCGACCCCAGTAATTTTAACTGGACTTCGGCACTTTTACTCAGTAACCTCTCAAGCCACCTACTTCCCTATGAAAACACTCCCTTTAAAAGTGACTTTTCTGATTTCCCAGTGTTTGGTTTTAGTATGAATTTAACGTACACATATCTACAAGTCACCTCCCTACAACAGCCGTTTTATCTATACCAAAAGGTACAGTAATTTTCCTAAAATTTTAAACATCAACTTTTCTGGGAAAAAATGGCATATGCAACAGTGCTAACCCAGATCAGACTGCTTGATCTACACTGTTTGCCAATCTTCCAAATATTTTGTGAAACAAATGCATAAAAGTAAATGTTGGCCAAGGAAAATGTTTAATAAAATGTTCGATATTTTCTGGCATATACCATAGTTTGTTGTAGAAAGACTGCACTATTCCAACATTGCTTGTTAAGTAATCAATTTATCATTAATTTCAAATTTCCTCAAAACTAATTCATGCAATGCTAAAGTTTCAATCAAATCACTAACAGCTTTTCCATCAGTAAAAGTGTTTAATGTATTTATCCTAAATATCTGGACAGACCAAACAGTGTAGAATGAAATCAAATTCCTCCTATCCTAGGACATTAACCCTTCTCTTACTGAACACGACATGCCCTGTTTTAGCAAACAGTGTTGATACAGATCAGTTGGCTTCTGAAGAAGCCAACTGATCTGGATCTGCACTGTTTTGTCATTAAATATGTGAATTTCTATCAAAAACCTGGATCATGTAATCTGATTGGCTGGAAATTAGAAGTGGGTGTGACATATTAATTTATTCAGCATGAGAAGGGTTAAATGTATTTTGAAAGGGCTACACTGTTTGCTGTTTAGTCTAAACAGTTTAATGTAGGCACATCACAGGGTAGTCAAATGCACTTTTTTGTATGGTAAGGAAGTAAGGTTACATTCCACTTGAAATGTATCATATTTAAATTTTAACCCTTGCCATACTGAATAAATTAAGAAGTCACACCTACTTCTTGTTTTCAGCCAGTCAGATTACTTGATCCAGGTTGTTGATACAAATTCACATTTTTGATGGCAAACAGTGCAGATCCAGATCAGTTGGCTTCTTCAGAAGCCAACTGATCTGGAGCTACACTGTTTGCAAAGGCAGGGCATATCTGGGTTCGCTAGGACTAGGGTTAATAACTTGACCTAAAACTTGATAAAATCCATGTTACCATATTGATGTGTTTAAAATATTGCTGAATGAGTGGCAAATAGTATAGACCCTGATCAAAAACCACATTTTACATGTATTTCTCAAGCCTGTCTGTCTTAGGGTAAATATGATATTAAGAGTAATCATGGTAATCTGCCACTACAGACACTATTTTTGAGACTTGTTATCCAGAGAAGCTTCAGCAATTTCTGATATTGCAGCTGATTTCTCAATCTATCTGAACCTTTTATCATTGTAACAAATAACTGAATGATTTTACATCCTCCAGAGTCTGCAGAGCTATCAACAGGTTTAGTATCACTATCAGTCTGAGCTATGATACTGTCAGCTGTATTACTTATCACTGCTACATCCAAATCTCCACAGAAATCAAGTTCTATCTCTGGACTGACAGCCTTACTACTTATTGCTACAAAAACAAATCCTCAATAGAATTCAGTGGCTTGGATTTTGACAGATCTAAGAAATATTTAGGACTCTAAGGACTATTCCTAAATTTGTTAAATCTCTGAAATTTTATCTTGAACAACACTTTCAGAAAATGGTACCATATTAACTTTAAATATTGGGACACCTTAACTCCTTACCTTATTTTTCCTAAAATTTAAACACCATTTCACTGCCTGTTGATAAGCCTAAAATCTGATGGATGAGTGACAAAGACTGTAGACCCTGATCAGCTCCACTGTCTGTGGCTTCTGATCTAGGTCTATACTGTTTGCTCAGGCCTGTCTGTCCAAATACTTAAAGAGTTATTATGGTAATCAATATTTAGAAACTGAAATGGGTTTACAAAACAAAATAACTTTGTGAAATATATGTCTTTGATATTAGTGCTTGTTTTAACCCTTTAAGTGCTAAACACTTACTGCAGCAGACAACTCACATGTGTGTGTGTGTGTGTCTGTCTGTGTGTGTTGTGTTTTGTCTGTGTGTGTATGTGTGTGCATATGCATGTGCATGTGTGTGTGTGTGTGTATGCATGTGCACATGTGTGTGTGTGTCCAAGAAAATAAGTCTTGCTTTATAATAAATGCAAAAAAAAAAAAATATTATGGAACGGAAATGTTAGTTTTACAAACAACAACAAGAAAAAAGAAAACTGTTTGGAGCCCTTTTTACCTGCCACCTACCACAAACCTAATTTAGGAAATCTTCAAAGGTTCAGTGCTACATGTACCCATGTGTTTGTACTTCTGATGTGGTAACAGGAAGCAAAAGAAGTCCAGGAGTTGTTAACGAGGAGTGTTTGAAGATAATTCTGGGATACTTTTCTCCTGTTTTCCATCAAAACATATGTTGTGGGTACTCATTAGAAGCATCTCAGTGAGGCACTTCTAATGAGTACTCACAATATATGTTTTTATGGAGATCCGAAGTAAGAAAAACTACCCTAGAATTATCGCCAAATACTCCTTCTTAACAAGTCCTCTGGCAGTCCATTACCACAGGCAGAATATGAGGTTGTTCTGTCTGTTAAAATCATTGAGTCTGTTAACAGGTATAATTAAGAGATCATCACTCTCATCAAGCGGACTACTGCTATTCACACTTACGAATTATTAGCTATTACACCGAAATCACCCTTCTCAAGTTACTACCCTATTAAACTAATCACTGGCATGGTTTAAACTTCAAAGTTTGCTACTGGTTTCTCACTTAACAGACCACCCCTGTATATTACAATGAAGGTCCAAAACATCATGGTTTCTATCATGGTGGCACCAATGTTCTTTTTCTGGAACTCCCATTTTGCCATCTTCAAACATGTATTTTCATAATAACCTCCATATGTCTTATTGATTTAATACTTTCTTTCAGAGCTTTAAACATAAGTCTGCATATCTATGCAGTTTTTCCATTGACCATTCCAAAACCTCTATTGCAGTTCTGTGCCTTCCAAAACCTCTATTGCAGTTCTGTGCCTTAGCAGTTTCATTATGACATTTGTTTTGTCATTTTATGTTCCTCATCTCTTCTTCTTTCTGTGCCTTGGGAAGGTAGTGCCTTGTGACTGTGGCATTTCCTCCATATTTTAACCATTGTCATGCTGAATAAATTAAGATGCCATGCCCCCTTCTCATTTTCAGCCAATCAGTTTACTTGATCCAGGTTGTTGATACAAATTCAAATAATGAATGGCAAGCAGTGCAGATCCAGATCAGTTGGCTTCTTCAGAAGCCAAATGATCTGGATCTACACTGTTTGCAAAGGCAGGGCATATCCAGGTTCAGCAGGACAAGGGTTAATTTATATTTACCAAGTTTCCATTGTTTAACCAAGGTAAGATCATCATGACAGCTGATGGCATCTTGAATTTACCTGATGTGGACCAAGTACATTCAGTAGTTTGCAATAGGCTATACAGAATATGAACTTTGCTCCAGAATTTTGTTTCATAATCAGTGGTCAATAAATAGGTCACAGTGACCTACTTATGCTATTTGATACACTATCTTCAAAAGATGTACCAATATACATGTACCAACGCTTGTCAGCCTAGTCCATATAGTTCCAGATATATGCCCTGAACAAGATCTTGATAATAAGTTGGAAGTATGGAAGTAGAGAATAAGAGAATGATGGGATCACAGAGTGCAAACCTAAGCACTCCCCTGACCTCACCTCTCACCCCACTCCATCCCACCCCACATGTGAGATGATGATGGTTTTGTGTTTTATGTCCCTTTCAACATTATTTGATATCATATCGGAACAATTTAAGGCTCTGTGCAATTCATCCATTCATGAGTTGAGTTCCAGCTCCCGTGGGATTCGAATCTGTAACCTTGTGATCTGAAGTTGAGAGCAGTAACCACTTGGCCACTCAGACACTTCATGTCCTAAAGGAGACTAACAAGCAAAGAAGTGAATAAAGCAATGCACAACCATCCAGAAATTGGATATTATGTAGAGCAAACCCTGAAGCCATTAGAGAGTTTCTGTAGAGGTCAGAGACAAGTCAGACACCATTTTGTAGAGAATGATCAATAGGTATTAACACTAAGCATGCTGGGTAAAAATGTTAGAAGACCACTTTTAAAATATTTTTTCTTACTTTTCTGAGAAAATAGACTTTGGCATTTCATGCAAATTGTCTCCTGAGGAGACAATTTGCATGAAATGTCAAAGCCTATTTTTGGGGAAAAATATCAATATATCCTCTGATGACTTAGCCCAGAGAGTTGGAAATGTTAAAGCATTTCCAATTTTCTAGTAATGTCAGAGTGAACCATAGGAACATCAGAAACTAATTAGTTTGTCTTGACATAGCATTGTCCATCATAAAAGTTGGCCATCACTCCTAATATGGAGTGTTTGCTTCCAAGAATGGATTCATTAACCTTTTGCACTCTCAGAACAAATTCGGCAGATAACAAGATGATGATATGTTTTATATTTTCTAAGTAAATAGGGTTTGATGTTTCATGCAAACTGCATCCCATAGTTTGCATGAAATGCCAGACCGCATTATCTGGGAAAATAAGAAATTTTGAAATCTCGAAAAAAATATTACCAGCACGCTAAACATTAAATCAAAATAATAAAAGAAACATGCCCATTCCCCTTTACCCTCCTGTAGTTGACAAACCATAGCTCTAGATATGACATATATATTTTTTTTTAACCAAAAAACACTGATATTATTCTTATTTCTCCATGAAAACATATGTTTAAGTTACTCTTTAGAAGTGCCTTGCTCAGAGGCACTTCTAATAAGTGCCCACAATATATATTTTCTTGAAGAAACAAGAAAATATTTACTAGATACCCACTCCTGTTATCTAGAGCTATGTGAAACAACAAATATTCTTTCTGGGAAATAAATCCAGGAAAATAGGGCTTGGGTATTTCAGGTAAAATGTAAGATGTATGAATAAAATAGCAAACCTAATTTTCAAGGGGGAAAAACCCCAAAAGAAATGATATTATAAAAGTGTCAGCTAATGTTTGCTTGCAGCAGGATAAATGTTAGACCCTTCCATTGTGGTCATGTGACAAAAGACACATGTCTAGCCAATGGCTGGGGCCATCTTTCATGGACTGGACAGTCAATCCAATTAATAAACAATCCAATAACAATATTTGTACAAGCCAAGATCTCATTTCTTTTACAACATATAATGTTGATCCAACAACAAATATAGGAAGTGCCTTTATTAACCTTTACTGCTCCCTGAGCTAATTCAGAAGATGACAAATTGATGATATTTCCCCAGAAAATTGGCTTTGACATTTCTTGCAAACTAAGGAGACAGTTTGCATGAAATGTCAATGACTATTTTCTGGAAAAAAAAAATCATTTTGATATCTCCTGATTATTTTTTTCTTTTACCCAGCATGTTAAGTTTTAATGTTTAGAGAATAATTCTATATATCTTCCAAATAACAATAAAAGTAATGATAACAACAACAAGAAATTCACCTAATGGCTATATCATGACTGCTGGTGGTGTTCAAGAAATGGTGCTAAATGCACGGACCAAATATTGTTCAGCAGAGCATGAAAAGTAGGCCAAGGTCAGTAATGGTTAATGGTAAAGGGCAGGGTGTGTCTTAGTGGATGTGAGTGTGAACTTTCATTAGGTTAGAGGCCTCTGTGTTCCTGTAATATAGCAAAATCCACTGATTTAACATTGGCTAGTCAAGCATGAAAAGCAGGTCATGGTCCAGAACAATCCATGACAGTGGTCAGAGTATGTCATGGTGGGTGTTTGTATGAAGTTTCATTAGCTTAGAGGCCTCGGTGATTGAGAAACAGAGCTAAACACACAGACTAAAGATTGCATCTGTTATAAGCAAACTATTGTAATGACCTCTCTAAATAATATCAGTTAAAACAGTTTCTCTAATGTAAGTGATGAAATTTAATTTGTTTGGCCAAGCAGAAAAAGTAGATCAAGGTCAGAGATGGTCACTGGCAGTGAGCAGGTTGCATCATGTTGGATGTGTGAATGAAGTTTCATTAGCATAGAAGCCTCCTGTTTTGAGAACTGGAGCTAAATGCACTGATTAAATATTGTTCAATCAAGCATGAAAAATAGGTCAAGGTCAGTAATAGCAGTTGGCAGGGTGTGTCATGGAGGATGTTGGTATGACGTTTCATTAGTGTAGATGCCTCAGTGTTCCAGAAACGGAGGTAAATACACAGACTTAACACTGTGTTCAGCCAAGCATGAAAAGTAGATCAAGATCAGTAATGATTGATGGCAGTGGGAAGGGTGCACCATGGTGTATGTGTGTATGATGTTTCATTAGCCTATTGGCCTTGGGTGTTTGAGATAAGTACCTAACACACAGATTAAACATGGTTCAGTCAAGCGTGAAAAGTAGGTCAAGATTGGTAAAGGTTGTTGGCAGCAGACAGGATGCATCATTGTGGATGTATGTATGAAGTTTCATTACATAGAGGCCTCCATGTTTTGAGAAATGGAGCTAAAAGCACTGACTAAACATTTTTAAGCCAATTGTGAAAAGATAGTCAAGGTCAGTAACAGTCAATGGCAGTGGGCAGGGTGTGTCATGACAGATGTTTGTATGAAGTTTCATTAGCATAGATGCCTCAGGGTTTCAGAAACTGAGCTAAACGCACAGACGAACATTGTTCAGCCAAGTATGAAAACCAGGTCAAGGTCCGTAATGGCTGATGGAAGCGGGCAGGGTGCATCATAGCGGATGTATGTATGAAGTTTCATTAGCCTATAGGCCTTGAAATTTGAAAAATGGAGCTAAATGCACAGACTAAACATTGTTCAGCCAAGAATCAAAAATAGGTCAAGGTCAGTAATGGCTGACAGCTATGGGCAGAGTGCATCATGGCAAATGTGTGTATGAAGTTTCATTAGGCAAGAAGTCTTAGTGTTTGAAAAATGGCGCTAAATGCACAGCTAAACACAGAGGCAACACTGTAGCTTAACGCACAGACTAAACATTGTTCAGTCAAGCGTGAGAGTAGGTCAAGATCAGTGATGGTTGATGGCTGTGGGTAGGGTGCATCATGGCAGATGAGTGTATGAAGTTTCATTAATCTAGATAGATGCCTGCCTTGGTGTTTGAGAAATGGAGCTAAATGCACAGATTTAACAGTGTTGACACAGACGACAACAATGCTAATGATGCTGATGCTGACGCTGATGCCAACGCCAGCAGAAAGTGATCCCTATGTCGCTCCTACCTGCTAAAGCAGTCGCAACAAAAATTATTTAACCCTTGTCATGCTGAATAAATTAAGATGCCATGCCCACTTCTAATTTCCAGCCAATCAGATTACTTGATTTGTGTTTTTGATAGAAATTCAAATATTTAATGACAAACAGTGCAGATCCAGATCAGTTGGCTTCTTCAGAAGCCAACTGATCTGGACCTACAGTTTGCTAAGACAGGGCATGTCGTGTTTAGCAAGAGAAGGGTTAAGTGTGGGAACATTAACAAAGCATGACTGCTAAGTAAAACACAAATTTTAAATCCTGTCTAGACTTTTCTAGACACAAGCTTGGCTTTATTTGTTGATGGTAGATCCATATAATGATGACTTTTGACACTAGCCATGAGAGAAGATGGGCTGAATGACAAATTTCATGCCTTATTTGTCTCTTTTAAGCTGACACACAACATGCTAATTATAATCCTGACTAGGAAAGGACAAGAGTTCAAGCTGTGGTTTCTCATATTTCTTCTATCACTCCCTAAATGCTCAAGAGGTATGTTTAAATAAAGCCAACTTTTAACCATGATACTTAATTGTAATCTAGTCGATAAAAGAATTCTGTATCTTTTTATATAAAATTGTCTTTCATATGTTAAACAATTTTATTAGTTGTAGTTCAGTGAATTGAAATTTTCACATCATACTCCATTGAACTTAACCCATTGTAGACTGAATAGACTCTCCCACATTATATATTGGAAGACTCCAATTTCAATTTCAGGTACATCCGGCTACATATTCATAGAGAAAAATGGCTAAACTATTTGCAAACAGTGGAGACCCGTATCAGACGCCGCATTCTGCGGCGTCTGATCTGGATCTACACTGTTTTCCAAGTACCCTTTTACGGGTCTCCCGACTACAATGGGTTAAAATTTAGTCAAATTTTATCCATGAAAAATAAAATTTATCTTCATATCTGGGTCCTTACAAAACAATGTCAGCTAGCTAGTGCAAATGTTATTAGATATAAGATCTTCTATTTTATTTCAGACTGACAGTTTTAGTAGTACTAAATGCATCACAGATTTTTACAGCCTTTCAACGCTTACCATGCTGAGTAAAAATTTCAGCAGATGCCATTTTGAAATATTATTCTTATTTTTCCCAGGAAATAGGCTTTGATATTTCACACAACTGTATCCTATGACAATTTGCATAAAATGTCAAAGCCTATTTTCTGGGAATAATACCAATAAAAATCAGTTAGTGATCTACAGAATTTGCCCAGAGAATGGTGAAGTTAAAACCATTTCAGATTGAGTTTTAGCAGTACATGTACTGAATGCATATGGGCAGCTGAGGCAACAGGTCTGGTTTGTCTTTCACTCACAAATTTATTTGAACTTTATTTTAATACAGTTGTATTGTATTATTTGAACTAAGGTACACAGTAATATAAAATGATCAGTAAGCTGACTTTTATCCCTAAATTCCTGATGCTGATTTCTCTAACTGGAATACAAAATCAAACAAAACTTTGAAGACATGAAGCCTAACAGTTTTCCTCATCAATTAGGCAACTACATAAGCCACGATAATTCAATTTGTTTTCCACTACAGGCAGTTTGAATTATTTCAAATTAAAGACTGGAGAATTTACATCTCAGATCCAACTTCATTTTCTATCTGCTTGAAGTGTTTTATTTGACTTCATTACATGTGCTGGGTGGTACAAAAACATAAAGAAATAGTCTTCAAAGGAACCCTGGTTAGAAAGTCAACATAAAATGCACAAACTATGTAATCTTTTCCTTAAATTGAGTGTAGCCTAACTTAAAATTAATTTTGGAAGATGTTTTAACCCTTAAAGCGCCAAGCAAAATTTATAGCAGACGACATTTATTTTTATTATTTTTTTTTAATTTTTCAAAGACAACAAGTCTTGATATTTCATGTGAATCATCTGCCAAGCAGACGATTCACATGAAATATCATGACTTGTTTTCCTTGAAAAATAAAAAAAAAAAAAATATTTCAAAATGTCGTCTGCTGCAGTTGTGATTGGTGCTTTTAAGGGTTAAAAAGTACCCTTTGAGCTTGTGCATTACAAAAGCTACAATAAGACCTGTCTGACCAGCACAGACTCAGAGAAGCCTGTACATCTACCCTGTATGGCATTTGGGTTCTGGTTTCTCCCTCTTTTGATAGCTGGAGGCTGTAGAAGGCACATACCATCAGTGAAGACTGATCAGACTGTGTGGATGAACAGGCTGATCTGAGTCTTACAAAACCTACAATAGGAATTGTGCCACTAGCGAATTCGCTAGTGGCACAATTCCTATTGCAGGATTTGTTGTGCGCTGGCTCATTTGTTTTTCAAACTACAGGGAGCCTATTACCCAAAATAAGGTCTCAGTTCATTGGATACGTACAAATATTATGCTCTACTTTTAACTCGTATATGCTGGTTAAAAAATTTATAAGACAACATTTTGAAATATTTCTTATCAATATTTTTTCCAGAAAGTCGGCTTTGACATTTCATGCAAATTGTCTCCTCTTCAAAGCCTATTTTCTGAAAAAATAAGAAAAATATCAATTTGTCATCTGCTGAATGAGCCCACTGATAGGAAAATGTGAACTGAATACTTCTATGAGAGGCAACTCTGTCAAACTTGTCTTTGCTCCCTTCTAAAAAAGGATCTAATCTAAAAGGAAAGAATTTGCTCCCCGTGCTCTTTTCTTGTGGCATCAAGATCATGTCTGGAAGTTTAACCCTTGTCCAGCTGAACCCAGATATACTCTGCCTTTGCAAACAGTGTAGATCCAGATCAGTTGGCTTCTGAAGAAGCCTACTGATCTGGATCTGCACTGTTTGCCATTAAGTATGTGAATTTATATGAACAATCTGAATCAAGTAATCTGACTGGCTGGAAATTAGTTGTGGGCGTGGCATCTTAATTTATTCAGCAGGATAAGGATAATATGGACAACTGTCTGCATATATTGTTGTATGAAATAAGGTATATCAAGATTACAAAAATAATCATTTGAAAGATGAACAAATTCTTAACAGTATTTCCATCCATTGCTTATGTTTAATAATTGGTCTATATTAAATTGTCAAGAATTTACCAAAGTTGGTCATTGCCAAAGTGTATTAATTTGTCTGCAACATTGTGCTCAGATATTCATATCCTTACCCAAGGCTGCATAGCTCCAGATAAGTTTTCTATCTAAAAGTACCAATGTCTTTCTTATTTTTCCACTGAACATATGTTGTGGTACTCGTTAGAAACCAAGGCACTTCTAATGAACACCCACAACATATGTTTTTATGAAGGACTGGAGAAATTATCCCAGAATACAAATACAACCTTAACAGCTGAATATGGTATTTATTGAACTGCCAATCACAACAACTGTCACCTGCTTTGTCATCTACTTGTGATTTTAAGTCATTTTTGCAAACAGTGTGGACCCAGATCAGACTGCTCCTCTGATCTCGGTCCATACTGTTTGTCTGTATGCAAAAATAGGTTTGAAAAGTTTGCAAGAATATTCAGCAGACGGCATAAACAGACAACATTTTCAGATGCAGGTTTTCTTGACATTTTTAAGGGTTAAAGTCATAAAGGGTCTTTCCCATGACATGGCGCATGCTATGAGCTTGCATTTTCAATGCTTCATAAAACTGACAAAATCTGCATTTTACATACAATAGCATACTGTTCATAATGTAACAAAAAATTTAATTTCTTACTTCAAATTCATTTTTTCTATAATTAAGTAAAAACATCAAAGCTTCAGTGCAGTAGTGATACTTTTTTATTTTCCTCAGAAAATAGGCTTTGACATTTCATGCAAATTGTCTCCTAAATTTCGAAGCCTATATTTCTAGTATAAATAAGGAAAATATTTTAAAATGTTATCTGCTGAAATTTTTATCATTATTTTCTAGCACACAGCTAGGAAACCAGTAAATTCTCCCTTTGATGATTATACATCAACATGAAATGTTATTTATAGGTACATATATGTGTATAATAAAAAATAAATTAGTCTTTTTTTGTGGTACAGTTGGGCATCTGGAAATAAACAACATCAAAGACTTATAAGATGTAAGAACTTTAGTCTTTAAACCACCCAAAGAAAACCCCTTAAAAATTAAAGAAATTTGATCTAAAATTTTGAACATTTTATTCCATACTTTTTTGTGCCTAAATTTTGCTTTTTATGCAGTTGATTCTTAGAATACTTAGTGGAATGGCAAACAGTGTAGACCCTGATCAGACTGCTCCTTCAGGAGCAGTCTGATCTGGGTCTACACTGTTTGCATTGGCAGAAACTTTGGTGAATGATATTTTAGGATATTTACCAAAATTCTGGCAGTTACTGAACATAAATAAAGGACCCTCCTATGGTAGTACCAACTTAATGAGCAGCTAAGTTTAACAGAACTTCTCATAATGAAACAATGATAATAATGTTGCTGAGGATTAGTTTAATCCAGAAACAGCTATCAAGCATACATAGTTTGGTATTAAAAGTTGACCAGCTGAACAACCATACATATCCAGATAAAAGTGTATAGATTATATAGACAAATGACCATGAAATGGTCATTTTTCTATATAAGCTATAATTTCTGTTTGGATACAACATATTTGGGGTCCATCTTTAACCCTTCTCTTGCCGGAATTAAAATGAATCAGGCCTGTAAGAGGGGGTACCTCTACTTGAGAAGTCATTACCCCCTGAATTTTACCTCGATTTTCATGAAATTTTCACGTATAATTTGCCGATCCTAGGTGGCCATTTTACCGGAGAAAGAATGGTCACGTGACTAGAAAGTCACGTGACAGTCATGTGTAAACCGGGAACCGTTTAAGACACTTAAAAAAAAAAAAAAAAAAAAAAAAAATAATTACAAGAGCCCAGCGCCTACTGTGTACTATTGTGAATGAAACGAGTGACATACATAGGTTCTACTGTTATTCCTACTTATTCCTCACTGGAAATGATTCAGGTGTTATGGGCTTTTTTTCCAGAAAAGCCTGATCAATCTGTTGAAGTGAGTGCTGAAATTAATGGCAGCTTGAAATTTGGTATTCTCGGTCTTTTTTAGTGTGGGTAAAATCCAGCACCTGACTATCTAATGAAAAGTGGTGTGTTTGTATGAAAGTAGGTTCACTCCTGTATGAGAACACTTGCTCTGAATGGTTGCATGTGGTATATTGTAAGTATGACGGGCTTTTGAGCTGGCAGACCCCCCCAGCGCGACTATTGTCGCGAAAGGCAAGATAAGGGTTAAGCTGTGATATAACATAAACAATGCTATAATGAACTGTGCTTTTATGAGGTTTCAGTGTATTTAATATCTGAAAGCCATTGTGCAAGGGATGCTACTGATTAGGGGATTCTCTATCACTCTTGGATTTGTTCTAGTTCTCTCCCATTTAGGGCCCTGCTAAACATACAAGTTGGTCCTTTGGTCACTTCTGGTAACCCAAGTTGAATGTTTTTCATAATATGCTCAAAGGCCTCTTTTGAACTGTTGCTTAAATTTCTAAGTTTCTACTTTAACTTTACCTCTCTCTGGGCTAATTCAGCAGAAGACAAAATGGCCATATTTTTCTTATTTTTCTGAGAAAACAGGATCTGGCATTTTGTGCAAATTGTCTCCCTCAATGGAGACAATCTGCATTAAATGTCAAATCCTGTTTTTGTGGGAAAATAAGAAAAAAATATTTCAAAATGTGGTCTGCTGAAAATTTTACTCAGAGGGCTAACTGTTAAGATATACTTTAAAGGGGAAGGCAATATAAGTTGTAAGTATATCTTGGAGTAAAGTGCTTAAGAAGCCATTTATTTTGATGCAAGAATTTTCGAAATCTGCATAGAAATAAGGAAGTTATGGTGGTTTGAATATATTTAAAATGGCTGTCATGGATGCTGCCATATTGTAGACTTTGTGACGTCACACACCCAAATCAAATATGCAAACCAAATTACAAAGGGTTTTTAAGAATAATTTTGCTACAGATTTTTTATAATCTGTTAATTCCAGTGACAAGCAATCATTACCCCTAAAATAAACCAACTTTATTAGAATAACTACTTTTATGAAATGAATTTTTTATGAAACCTTATTAAATATTCAAAATTGCGGCGCCCATTCCACCAATGTTAAATTATTCAGTTGTCTATAACTTTCTTAATTTTCCACTGAATTTGATAAAAAATGTGTCAAAATTCATTGTTTGTAAAGTTCTTTACTTTAAAGCACAGTACATTTTAAGGTTGTGTTCCGCTTTAAAGATGTCAGTATTTATAAGTATATAATAAATTCCTAGTACTGTTATTTTCATCTTTTTATATATCTTTTCTTATATTTCATATATGCATAATGAATGCATGGAAACAAGAATTAACAGCATACAAAATACCTTATATACTCCAACAATTTGGACACTTAAACACCTCATTATACTTGTCCTTGAATTTTAACAAGTCTATTTTAATACTTGTTGATGTAAGAAGCTGCTAGATGAGTAGAAAACAGGGTAGCCTCTGATCAGATATTGCATTCTGTGGCATCTGATCTGGGTCTTAACTTTTTGTTGAGGCATGTCTGTCAGAGTACTTTGGAAAACTACGGGAGTAAATATACGGCAGCCCATCAACAGCTATTGAAAATGGTGCAAATGACACAACAACAGGCTAAATATAGAAATTTCATTCCCTATCACCAAGGAAGAATCTTTTCCAGGGAACTTGGAAGGATAATGGAATCTAATTCCAGTTATAGTCACAGCAAACTCAAGTCAAGTTATCAATGTATTCAATGGTAACAGCATTCCAATTGGTGGAAGCAAGTGAGGAAAATGTCACTGGCTCCAGAAAGAAAAACATAGCTGCAGATAAGAGGTGGTACCAGGAAAATAAGTTTTTTTTACTTCCCCAAAAATATATACAGTGGGTATTCATTAGAAGCACCTCAGTGTGGCGCTTCCAATGAGTTCCATGATATACATTTTTGTGGAGAAATAAGAAAAATATCAACTATGTTGGGTTGATATAAGGGCCTTATCTGGAACTATGAAAAAGAAATAAAATGAAAGTTTTTCTAATTCCTGCAAGAAAATAAACATTCTGCAATATCACCTGGATTGTCTCAGTGAGTCAGTTCTAACTTCTGGAACTTCAGAATGTGTTTTCCTGAAGAAACAGGAAAAATGACATTGTTTTTATCTCCAATATAACAACATAATCCAGAGCCCCAGTCAAATCGGGTTAATGGAATTTGGTCTAATATTCAAAATGTTCATTTCCCCAGTGTAATTTACATGAGAAAGTGTGTTAATGAAAGCAAGACAATTTGCCAAGTGAAGGACATCTCTAGGTTGTCACGCTGTTATGTAAGTGCAATGTCAGCATAACCATTTTGTACTTCAAGGTTTCAGAAATAAACCTTCCATAGCAGGATAGATTGGAATATTTTTTGTCATGTTTGCACCAGAACATATGGCATGGGAACTCAGTGGAACAGTCAGTTATCTGCAACCACAGATAACCTCACAATCCAAGGTTACCAATAATATAGATGATACTTTAGTGATCAGGTACTTCAGTCCTTTCTAGATGACCTGACCAAATTTAGTTAAGTTTGCTACAATCAAGTTACCATCAAGTACAGATGGGAACATTTGGAATACACAATATAGTTTGGGTCTTGCAGAAATAATGTCATGGCACAAATGTTATCTTCAGGGATATGCCTAGATCAGCATGCACATGTCACCATAGCAGTCGCTGGTATAACATCTATAGTTGCCAATGCTTTTGCAAGTGGATATCAAAGACCCAGATCCGAGTATGTAGATGTGCAGGGCCTCCACTATCTGCACACACACACACACTTAAACTACATTTTTACATGGCATAGTTCATGAAATATGAATTTTCATGGACGAATCAATCAGGGTCCATTGGTCAAGATAAGGCAATAAAAATAATATTTTTGCTCCAAAACATATCTTGCAGCTTCACTATAGAATGATACTGCTAAGTCAATTTGTATGTTTACCCACAAAACATGTTTTTGTACAAAACTTCTGTATACTCTGTTTACCTGGGCCCAGTTGTTCAAAGCTAACGATGTCGTTAGTTAACGATTCGTTAACATTTACATCGAGTGATATGCAAATATGCTGAAATTTTTTGCTGAAAAAATGTGAGTAGCTTTTGCAGTGCAAAAGCTACTCATATTTTTTTAGCAAAAAATATCACAATATTGTATATTGAATCTGCTAAAACAGTTAACGAAATGACCCTTAACGAGCTTGTTAAGCTAACAATGCTTTGAACAACTGAGCCCTGGATTTATGTATGAAAACAAGCCAGTACATGTTGGCATTGTTCTCATACATAGTAAAGCATCTTTTTCTTTGACACAGTCCCAAATGCATCACAGATAAGAGGGGTATCCTGTTAATATTTTTCTTATTTCTCCTTGAAAACATATGTTGCAGGTACTCATTAGAAGTGCCTCGGGAGGTGCTTCTAAAGAGTACCCACAACATGTTTTGAATGAAAAAAAAAAAAAATATAAATACCAACATTTATTGGTTCACCCATTGTAGTCTGGAGACCCCTAAAAGGGTATTTGGCAAACAGTGCAGACCCAGATCAGACTCCGCTGAACACGGCGTTTGATCAGGGTCTCCACTGTTTGCAAACAGTTTAACCATTTTTTTTCTAGGAATATATAGATCTCATAGCCGGAGGTACCTAAAATTGAAATTGAACTCTTCCAATATATAGTGTGGGAGAGTCCATTCAGCCTACAATGGGGTAAAAAAAGCACCTTATATGAAGCTATGAATTGCACTTGCAAGGCCATACTGCACTTTGATCATTCTGACAACAATATGAAGGCCAAAGGTTTAAGTGTTCTATATAAAAGTGGTATCTAGATTCATATTGTTCTGATTTCTCTACAAAAGCATAATGTAGTGGGTACTAATTAGGAGTGCCTCACCAAGGCACTTCTAATGAGTACCTACAATCTATGTTTTTGTGAACAAATAGCCCAGCGGGCACACAGCGTTGAAACAACGACGATTCAACATTGATTCATTTTGTTGCTCAACGCAGCTTATCTAGAGCGAGGGTAATTTCTAAATGACAGGCAGGGTTCAGATGAGTGCACAGAATTAGGAAGCTGTCAAAAAGTCAGTGTAATTAATGACAATTTGGGTTACCCTTAATATTAGATGACTGATTACCAGCTATATTTTATGATCAAAATAAATCTACTTTGTCCAGCTTTGCTACTATGTGTTCAACTGTATTGTTATTATAGTTTACTCCTTTTGCATCCTTTGTTTGTTTGTTTATGTTGAGGTTTTACAGTCCATTCAACCCAATGGGGTCATGTGTATGGTCAGTTTACCGTACCTAACCACACATTTACTGGGCAAGCTTAGTCCACTAAGCAGTTAACCAGCATTGTGCACATTCTTTTGCCAGAATCAGCTGAATGGAAAGAATGATCGTAGAAAATATTTCCAATTCAATCTCCATGAAAGTATGTTGCCGACCCAGTGGGACTCGAATCTGCAATCTCCTGGGCCCAGCTGTTCAAAGCGTCGTTAGCTTAACGAGCTCGTTAAGTGTCATTTCGTTAACTGTTTTAGCAGATTCAACGTACAATATTCTGATATTTTTTGCTGAAAAAAATGTGAGTAGCTTTTGCACTGCAAAAGCTACTCACATTTTTTCAGCAAAAAATTTCAGCATATTTGAGTATCACTTGATGTAAATTTTAACGAATCGTTTACTAACGACGTCGTTAGCTTTGAACAACTGGGCCCTGATCATCAGTTGGACGCGCATCCAACTGAGCCGTTGAGGCCAGCAAAATTCATCAACTTACAAGCATTAATCCATATAATAATGGGCACTTTTTTTTTTTTTTTGCCTAACCCAGGGAAATTCGCAAACAGTGCAGACCCAGATGAGATGCTATAGAAGGTGGCATCTGGTCAGGGTCTCCACTGTTTGCAAATAGTTTAGCCATTTTTCTCTCAGAAAATATCTAAATTACATAGCCTGACATACCTAAAATCAAAATTTGACTCTTCCAATATATAATGTAGGGGAGTTTATTCAGTCTAAAGTGGATTAATGACAAGTAAATCCTTGTAAGACATTGCAAAATGTCTCCATACCATTCTACAACTCTCCTCTACTACAGTCCATAAAATATCTGTAAAACCTCGACTGGGACACTGTCAGATAGTGCAGACCTAAATCGGACAACACAGAACCCGGCATCTGATCAAGGTCTGCACTGTTTGCCTAAATCACAAAAAGTTAAGGGTTAAATGAGACAGTCTTTTAAGTTCCCGTCAGGACCATTTTCCGAGCCAACACTCAGAGACAATCGACCCACCAGTGATGTCAGTGCTTTGGTTGAGTCTGCTTGAGGTAAGCTGCAACTCAAACAGAACTGTAAAATGCCTGAGTTGAAAATACAGACAGACTAGTTATGATAAAGTTACAGGTAGCAATTTCTGACAATAAACATGTAATAATACAGAAGTCTGATAAAGCAGACACTTCAAAATGTTTTATAGTAAATAAATCACACCAGAAAAAATCCCTATGCAGAAAAAGAGATTGATTTTGACTGAAAACCATAAAACTCCTCTTTATATACCCAAAAGACAGGTAAATAAAAAAGTAGAATACTAAGAAATGACAGTTTTGTCTCTCAAGACTCTCTTTATTTACCAATATACCACAGGCCCATGCCAAACAACAATTTTACGAACATACATCGTAGCTCCAGATAAGAGGTGGTATCCACATATCATTTTTCTTATTTCTCCATGAAAACATAAGTTGTGGTTCTCATTAGAAGCACCTCACTGAGGCACTTCTAATGAGAACCACAACTTATGTTTTCATGGAGAAATAAGAAAAATATCTGTATTTTAAAGTTGAAAAGAGAGCCTTACACTAACAGCATAGCTCTAGATAAGAGTGGTAACCAGATAAATAATTTTCTTATTTTTCGTTGATGATTATTTGGTTTTGCAAGTCCATAACAAAAGGTTCTGAGCTATGAAATGCCATATAGTCAGTCAGGAGCTGAAGAATTCTGCATCCTCAAACCTGTGACCTTGAGATCCAAAGTCGGAAGCGCAAACCACTCGGCCACCCCTACACTTCCTGTTCCTCCATAAAAACATTTGTTGTGGGTATATATCAGAAGCACCTCAGCCGATGACATTTTGAAATATTTTTCATTATTTTTTTACAGAAAATAAGGCTTGACATTTAATATGAATTATCTGCTAGGTCTTATTTTCTCTGAAAAAATAACAAATTGTCATTTGCTACAATTTTGCTTGGCACTTAAAGAATTACTATAATAACCATAAGTATTGGGACAAACAGGCTTGAGCAAACAGTGTAGACCCAGATCAGACGCCGCAGAATGCGGCTAGGACAAACAGGCTTGAGCAAACAGTGTAGACACAGATCAGATGCCGCAGAATGTGGCTAGGACAAACAGGCTTGAGCAAACAGTGTAGACCCAGATCAGATGCCGCAGTATGCGGTGTCTGATCTGGGTCTACACTGTTTGCCACCATCCAGCACTGTTTCAGACACATCAAGAGGTAGTAAAGTAGACTTTTTCAAATATAAGGACAAGTGTGTTAAAGAGTTAAGGTGTCCCAATTCTTAGGGTAAATACGGTAGAAAAAGTACACATGTAAGTGAGCCATGTCATGGGAAAACAAGGCCTTAAGGGCATACACATGAGGCCAGGCCCAATCAGATTGTGTATTCATGCAGTTTGACCAAAGCCTTCACTGTCCACTTACAGAATCTCTGGACATGGTAAAATATATTGGTGTAGAAAGACCCTTATCTAACTGTGAGGCTTAGCTTGCTGGACCCTTATCCAACTGTGAAGCGTAGCTGGCTGGACCCTTATCTAACTGCAAAGCTTAGCTGGACCCTTATCTAACTGTGAGGCATAGCTGGCTGGACCCTTATCTAACTGCAAAGCTTAGCTGGACCCTTACCTAACTGTGAGGCTTAGCTGGATGGACCCTTATCAAAATGTGAGGCTTAGCTGGCTGGAGCCTTATCTAACTGTGAAGCTTAGCTGGACCTTTATCTAATTGTGAGGCTTTCTGGCTGGCCCCTTATCTAACTGCAAAGCTTAGCTGGCTGAACCCTAGACTAGCTCCTAGACCTTGATGTCATATTTTATCACTCCTAACTATAAGCTGATTCAAATTTATGTATGACATCTTGTATAGCCAGTCTCTAATAGTTGGTCTCTGACATCATTAGAAGCACCTCAGTGTGGCACTTCCAATGATATCTCCAAGATTAGTTGCTGCTATCAAAGAGGTGAGGCAAGCAGTAAATAGTAGATGGCCCTTAGTTCATTAAGTAAATTAATAATTATAATTGATTGATGAAAATAATATTGATATCCAACTAGTAGCTAGTCTAGCTGAACCCTTATCTAACTGTGAGGCTTAGCTGGCTGGACCCTTAACTGTGAGGCTTAGCTGGCTGGACCCTTAACTAACTACAGGCTTAGCTGGCTGGACCTTTATCTAACTGCGAAGCTTAGCTGACTGAACCCTTATCTAACTGTGAGGCTTAGCTGACTGAACCCTTATCTAACTGGCTGGATCCTTATCTAACTGTGAGGCTAAGCTGGCTGGATCCTTATCTAACTGTGAGGCTTAGCTGGCTGGATCCTTATCTAACTGTGAGGCTAAGCTGGCTGGATCCTTATCTAACTGTGAGGCTTAGCTGGCTGGATCCTTATCTAACTGCAAAGCTTAGCTGGACCCTTATGTAACTGTGAGGCTTAGCTGGCTAGACCCTTATCTAAATGTGAGGCTTAGCTGGCTGGATCCTTACCGAACTGTGAAGCTTAGCTGGCTGGACCCTTATCTTTGAGGCTTAGCTGGCTTGACCCTTATCTAAATATAAGGCTTAGCTGGCTGGACCCTTATCTGACTGTGAGGCTTAGCTGGCTGAACCTTATCTAAATGTGAAGCTTAGCTGGCTGAACCCTTATCTTACTGTGAGGATTAGCGGCTGGATCCTTATCTAACTGTGAAGCTTAGCTGGCTGACCCCTTATCTAACTGGCTGGATCCTTATCTAACTGTGAAGCTTAGCTGACTGGACCCTTATCTAACTGTGAGGCTTAGCTGGCTTGACCCTATTTAACTATAAGGCTTAGCTGGCTGGGTCTCGACCTTTACTGCTTGTATATTAATTACTATACTACACAGTCCCTGAAGATAGGTATTTGTAATGAGTGCTGGGGCTCATGTTTTTGTGGAGAATTTTGGTCAAAAAATGTATCTTATCGGGAGCCTGTCTTTTTTTATATATAGCTGTGGCATAATCAGACAATCTGGGAACATTTTCATGATTCTGAAACCATATAAGTATTTCTTATAGATACAGGAATCTGTCTGCTATAAATTAGCTTAACAAAGACAATATTGCTATTGACTTTGTCTGAGCTTCTTTTTTTTTTTTCAAACAGAATAAGAGCTACATTAGAAAATATAGCACAAGACCTTTCTTACATAGGAGAGAAATAATTGTTCTTTGTGACTATGCACATTGAATCTTGCCACATCTTCTTTCCACTCAACCCCACCCAATAACACATACTGGTACCCATACTTACACCCCACCCTCCACTGATGGAGCAGGCATTTGTTTTCTTGTCATCACAAGTATATTTATTTTATCTTTCCTTTAATTCTTTATTATTATGTATATCCTTTTGTTTTCTTTTCATTTATTTCTTTTCTCTTATGCTGTGCCAAAAACAACAACAACAACAAACTGGATATGTGTCCAAAGTACTCAGATGCCCCCACCCTATGGCCTTTGCCCATATGGCTGTTTCCTTTGGCCCCAACCCACAGTCCCACCCCTAGCAGGATCCAGTTTCCAAACCCTGGTCTCTGTATAAACTTCATTTCATCTGTGAACATTACACCCTATTTCTAACTTTCTAAGGCAAGTAATGGAACCAGACTTACTATTGCCATTTTGCATGTGTTCAATATGACCTGTGAGGGTTCTGATCCTCTACCATGAAGTCTAGGGGCAACTCTACCATGAGGGTCTTGGTCTGGGTAAATATCATACCCAATTTCAACTTTGTAGAATATAAGGTATCAAAGTTATGAGCAACTTGGACGTAAAGGTGAATGTAAGTATGCAGGCAAACTTGCATGTAAACTGGAATGTAAACTGTAACATTTGTTAGACTCTGGTTACGAATGTGACAATCGCACGTATGCACGTACGGATGTAACATCACTGCAAAAAGCTATATGTCCTACTCTTGCCTTCAGCAGGCAGGGGCATGAAAAAAATGACAACATACATTTCACTTGAGGCTATTATCTTTTCTAACGGGAATTGATACACTTTCAAGGGAGGCAACTCTGTTAAAAAGGTATCCCTCCCTTTTGGAAAGGGGTCTACTCTAAAAGGAAAGGATTTGCTCCCAGAGGGAGGGCAGGAAAGCAAACAGGAAGTCACAAGTTATCTCCCTTGTAAAACTGGCAAGAAACCTACCAAGTGCATTCAGTCCCCTTAACACTTTGCATGCTGGGTAAAATTTTCAGCAGACAACATTTTGAAATATTTTTCTTATTTTTCCTAGAAAATTTGATATGACACTTCATGCAAATGTCTTTTTCTTATTTTTCCTAGAAAAATGGATATGACACTTTATGCAAATTGTCTCCTTTGGAGACAATTTGCATGAAGTGTCATATCAAATTTTCTAGGAAAAATAAGAAAAAAATCATCAGTTTGTAATCTGCTGAATCTGCCCATAGCATGGTAAGGGTTAAACTTTGCATCATTTATGGATACTTCTTTTATGATTTGTAAGATAATGTATTTTTGATTGGAAGTGGGGAAAGATACTGTCATGGGAGGGAGCTATGAAAAAAATCTAACTACACTATAATTTTGAAGTTTAATGGTAAAAGTCTGCCAAATGCCAGGTGCAGAAACAAGCCAGATGGCTAATATACATTTTACTCAACCCTTTTTTAAGTCTCCCTTTTGCAGTCTGAATAGTTCTAGATAAGAGGTATATCCAGATATATACTTATTTCTTCGTATTATACTCATTAGAAATGTCTCACTGAGGCAATTTCAACAGTACCACAATTAGAAATAAGGAAAATATCAGCACTTTTTTTTCCTAAATCACTTAATTAGCATGCTGGGTAAAAATTTCAGCAGTCAACATTTCGAATATCTTTTTCTTACTTTACCCTGAAAATGGACTTTGACATTTCGTGCAAATTGTCTCCTAATGAGACAATTTGCATAAAGTGTCAAAGTCTATTTTCAGGAATAAATAAGAAAAACATCATCAATTTGTCATCTGCTGAATCTGCCTAGTGAGTGGTAAAGGTTTTAAAAAAAACCTTGAAGTTAAAATTCTATAAACAATCATGGTTACATGTAAATATTTATCAGCTTGCTACTGTCTGTTGACTTCTCTCTGCAACATATTGCACCTACTATAATATAAACAACCAGGTTTTTTTGATAAAAAGGTTATGAAACTGCTAATAAACAGATAACAAATGGATGGATCTCTCTCTCCCTCCCTCTTTCTCCCTCCCTCTCTCTCTCTCTCTCTCAACAATAAAATTTTATCAAGTCACTTTGATTACCTGTTGATGTGCCATATTTCAGAGAAAACCTGACAGAACTAATGAAGTATCAGAGTAGAAATTATTTATCATGTTCTCAGTAAGCCTGCTGCTGACTGGCTTCTAATAAAGCAGTTGGATTGTTTCTCATACCCTGAAGGTCTATGAAAACAGGAGAAAAATACCAGAATAATTAATGCTATTACTTTGGAAACAAATCCTTCCTGTATTGCCTTTAGCTTGTCAGGCTGGCTGATTTTCACAGCTGTATGAAACTTGTTGTTTAAGAAGATTTACCCTGGTCCTGCTGAACCCGGATATGCCTTCAAGCAGCCTTTGCAAACAGTGGAGATCTAGATCAGTTGGCTTCTGAGGAAGCCAACTGATCTGGATCTGCACTGTTTGTCATTAAGTATGTGAAGTTATAGCAACAATCTTGATTAAGTAATCTGATTGGCTGACAATAAGAAGTGGGAGTGGGATCTTAATTTATTCAACATGAAAAGGGTTACGCTGTACAAGCATAAGACCATGGCAAACTCCAGGGAGAACATAGGTCCAGATAAGGTAAAAATTGAGGTCATAATTTGATCTACCATACAAACACAAAGTACTGGGACAGACAGGCCTGAGCAGAATGTGGTGTCTGATCATGGTTTACACTGCTTGCTATTCATTCAGCAGTCTTTCAGACACGCCAACAGGTGGTAAAATGGACCTGTGCACACTTAACTCTTTCGGTGCCAAAGTTCAGACAACATTTGTTGTCTGCTTTTTTTTTTTAGCAAACTTTTGCTTGGAAAGAAGTTTATATGTAAAGTTGAAAGACCGAATGTCAAACAGCGTAGATCCTGATGAGACGGCTCTTTATGAGCCGTCTCATCTGGATCTATGCTGTTTGTAAAGCCAATTATTATTGCCTGTGGCAGTGAAAGAGTTAAGGACAAGTATGATAAAGAGTTAAAGACTGAATAAAATCTCCCACACCATATATTGGAAGAGTCCATTTTTGATTTCAGGTATGTCAGGATATATGATGTAGATATTCCTAACGAAAAATGGTTGAACTATTTGCGAACAGTGGAGACACTGATCAGACGTCTGATCTGGGTCTGCAATGTTTGCCAGGTTACCCATTTAAGGGTCTCCAGTCTTCAATGGGTTAAGGTATCCCAAAATTTCGGGTACGAAAATATGGTATTTTTTGTATGATGTCCCCAAACCTGTGCTGACCTTCAAAATGATGAGAAAGTCACCAAAACAAATTCAACTCCTAGTCAAGTTCCAAGGATACTTACACTATTTGGAAGTTAAGTTACTGATTCAAAAGGTCTTATCATCAATATTATACCAGTTGCCTCCACCAAACACAACAAATCTTGAACTAGATTTTACATGTTCCTTTGATTAGTTCACAGAACACATTAATTTAAAAGCAGATTTTTCCAAGTGAAACATCTGCAGAAACACATCGGTTTTTCGTATCATATAGAATGGATGTTTGCACTTGTTATCAGAGATACCAAAGCTACTGTACAGTAAAAAACTGTACAGTAAAACTTAACCCTTGCCTTGCCTTGCTGAATAAATGAAGATGTTATGCCCACTTCTAATTTCCAGTCAATCAGATTACTTGATCCGCGTTTTTGATAGAAATTCACATATTTAATGACAAACAGTGCAGCTCCAGAAGCCAACTGATCTGGATCTACTGTTTGCTAAGACGTATGTCATGTTCAGCAGGAGAAAGGTTAAATGAATCAAATACCGATGGCTTGTTTACGGTGGCTGATTTGAACTGATTTTTGAATCTATCAGAAATTCTTCCGATAGCTCAAAAAACAAGAGCTGTCGTAGGACAGCGTAGCTCGCCTGCTGGGTACATTTTATATTGTAACATTTTTATCATTAAGAAAATCAAAATGAAATAATCTATGAAATAATTTTCAAGTTATATGGCGAAATCATTCAACCATATAATATAGGTCACACTGACCTAGATGTATTTGTGTGTAAATCATTTTGTCACATAGATATAATAATCCAGGTAAGACAATTCTCCATGAAATAGTAATAAAAATAAAAGGCAAAATCACTGAAGCATGAAATATAGGTCATAATGACCTAGATATAGTAAGTGGTCATTCATTGGGTCACATGGAACTAATATCCCAGGTGTGACATTTATCCAACAAATAGTATTCAAGATATAAGGCAAAATCACTGAACCATGAAATATAGGTCACACCAACAGAGATATATTTTGACGTCAATAATCGGGTCACAAGGAACTAATATCCCAGGTGTGACATTTATCCAACAAATAGTATTCAAGATATAAGGCAAAATCACTGAACCATGAAATATAGGTCACAATGACCTAGATATAGTAAGTGGTCATTCATTGGGTCACATGGAACTAATATCCCAGGTGTGACATTTATCCAACAAATAGTATTCAAGATATAAGGCAAAATCACTGAACCATGAAATATAGGTCACAATGACCTAGATATAGTAAGTGGTCATTCATTGGGTCACATGGAACTAATATCTCAGGTGTGACATTTATCCAACAAATAGTATTCAAGATATAAGGCAAAATCACTGAACCATGAAATATAGGTCACAATGACCTAGATATAGTAAGTGGTCATTCATTGGGTCACATGGAAGTAATATCCCAGGTGTGACATTTAACCAACAAATAGTATTCAAGATATAAGGCAAAATCACTGAACCATGAAATATAGGTCACAATGACCTAGATATAGTAAGTGGTCATTCATTGGCTCACATGGAAGTAATATCCCAGGTGTGACATTTATCCAACAAATAGTATTCAAGATATAAGGCAAAATCACTGGACCGTGAAATCTAGGTGACCTGGACCGTAAAATGTAGGTCACCATGACCTTCACTCTCTTACACTTAAACCGATGTCACATAGTTAGCTGATGTATAACCAGTTGTGTCTATAACCTGTAGGCATATAAGATTTTACAAATGTGTCCTAGATTTTGACCCCTAGCCCCACCCCAAGGCCCTACCTGAGGTATGAACCCAGGGGTATGTCCTTTTGGAATCTCAGAAGACTCGTCCAGGTACCCAAATTCTAAATATGAATGCTCTATGAGGAGTGAAAGTCAAGATATAAGAATTTGAAAAACTTTAACACAGTATTACAAAGGTGTCCTAGATTCTGACCCCTAGCCCCACCCAGGGGCATGAACCCAGGGGTTTATTCTCTTGGAATCTCAGAAGACCCTCCAAGGTACCTAAGTTCCAAATTTGATGCCTCTGTGAGGAGTGACTGTTGAGATATAAGCATTTGAAAAACTTTAACGCAGTGTGACGGGAACGGGAACGCAAACGCAAACGTGGACGACCGGGGTGACTACAATAGCTCTCATTGTACTTCGTACAGGCGAGCTAAAAAATAATAATAATAATAATAAGGGATATTTTAAGGAAATGTTATTTTATCATGAAAATGTATGTAGTGTGTGCACATTCAAAACACCATTATTTAATAGAGGATCGAAAAGGCATCCCTAAATTTTTCCCATTTGCCTCCTGCCCTGACATTATGATTATCCCTCAGTCGCTCGAATTACTCGTGTCTCAAACAAAATTCCATAGTCCCAAAGCTGTTTGAGCCACGGAAATTCGACTTTTTAATCTAAGTATAAAGACAACTTAACACCTTACTATATTTACCCTAAAATTTGAACAAGTTCATTAACCCTTGTCCTGCTGAGCTCGGATATACCCTGCCTTTGCTAACAGTGTAGATCCAGATCAGTTGGCTTCTGAAGAAGCCAACTGATCTGGATCTGCACTGTTTGCCTTTGAATATGTAAATCTATAGCAACAATCCGGATCAAGTAATCTGATTTGGCTGAAAATTAGAAGTGGGAGTGACATCTTATTTTATTCAACAGGACATGGGTTAAGCTACAGTAAAATACATCTAGAAAATAATAATGAAATCGCAAACTGTGCAGACCCCCTATGAGCAGTTTAATCTGGAACTACACTGTTTGCTTGCCACATCTGTCCAACATTTAGGGTTAACAGATTATGCTGAAATCTGCAAATTTCAAATCATGGATGGGGTGTGGAGGTGCATTCACAATTTCCATGCTATGAGCAGATTCAGCAGACAACAAATTGACATTTTTCTTATTTTTTTCTAGAAAATAGGATCTGACACTTCATGCAAATTGTCTCCTTTGGAGACAATTTGCATAAAGTATCAAATCCTATTTTCTAGGAAAAATAAGAAAAATACTTCAAAATGTCCTCTGTTGAAATTTTTACCCAGCATGCAAAGTGTCAAGTGACTTCTTACTCTTTCCCTGCTAGTGGTGGCTTTTGTCATCTGCTGATAACCTTGGCAAACAGTTTGGACCCAGACCAGCCTGACAAATCGTCATTAACAATGTGGCTAAATGTTACTACCTCATTTGCAACTGAGATAATTTACCATACTTTCTAAGCATTTGTCTGAAAATGTTACAGTGAATAATTTTCTTTTCACCTGCTTCACCAGGGATCAAAAATTGACCAAGCTGTCTACAACAGGTGGTACAGACATTTTCATACAAACAGAATAAATCGACCTGGTCAGCCTGTCTTGTTCAGGAAAACAAAATGGTCCAGCTTTTGCCTTTTTTTTCATTCTACAACTGGTGCTACAACAGTTTTTATAGGTCGGTGTGTCTCAACTAGTGGCTACTTGCATTCATCACAGTTTGAATGAAGGCTCACAGGGTCACAGTTCTGTTTGACTGGACCTCACAGGTTCAGGTGGCTTTTTGTTTAACCCTTAAAGCACCAAGAAAAACTGCATCTGAAAATGTCATCTGTTTATGTCATCTGCTGAATATTCTTGCAGACTTTTCAAACCTAGTTTTGCATACAGGCAAACAGTGTGGACCCAGATCAGACTGCTCCTAAAGGAGCAGTCTGATCTGGGTCCACACTGTTTGCAAAATGACTTTTAAAATCACAAGCAGATGACTTAATGCAGTTATAATATGATACAGTGTTCTGCCAAGGTGCATACAAAAACTGAGTGCCCAATGGCCATAGCTTTGGATACCAGGTAAACCCAGATACTTTTCTGATTTGTAATGATTGCCCACAATACAATTATCTTCTTGTGGAGAAATAAGAAAAATATCAACACTTTTTGGTTAAAACAAGTGCCTTAGTTGGATCTCTGGCTCTATCACACAGGTTGGACAATTCACACCAGAAAAAAAAAGACTCACCTCAAGAGGAAATAGGTCCTGGGTCTCTCTGTCCAATCTCTTACCAGTGGTAGTGATTACTCCTGAAATATATAGAAAATACTAATTATAAAAAATTCTAATTAATTGTGATCATGCCTAAAAGCTATCATCTAAGCTAAGATGCTAAATAGCAATTTCGTTATTGCATCACCAATTTTTCTCTCTGGGCAAATTCAGCAGGGGACAAATTAATAATAATTTTCTTATTTTTCTCAGAAAATAGGATTTGAAATAGGGATTTGACATTTCATGCAAACTGTCTACTTGGGAGACAATGTTTAACATAGCCGGGCACCTGAGACACATAGGGGCTACGCCAACAACCAAAAAAATGATCAAGTTTAATAGAGTTATTGTATCCATTAACCTTGACCTGTTGATTTAATATTAGCAGATGACATTTTAAAATCATTTTCTTATTGTTGACTGAAAACATATGTTGATCCGCAAATCCCCAATCACAAACTGCAGCAGGCCACATTCTGAAATATACATTCTTTTTAGTTTTCTGCGAAAATGAGGCTGAAATTTCTGCCTAACCCTTGAATTGCATCTGCTGCTTTTGCCTACAGCATACCCCAGGTCAACATGGATACTTCGGATGACATTTCAACCTTGTCCAGTAAACAGCTACCTTATCATATGTGTGACAGGTCACCTGGTCACCCAGAAATCGGCTAAACAGTCACATGGGACTGTAAAAAAAAATCACTAGAATATATTCATTGTGGGCTGGGTGGCCTTGTGGTTAGTGCACTTGACTTTCAAGCGGGACATCGTTGGTTCAAATCCCGCTCGGATCAAGACAATTTTCAGACCATTAATTTAATACGCCTAGCTCATAGCTGACGTGCCCTGGGTTGAGTATAAAGTGGACAGGGGGGGTGTGGTGACAGAAAACGGCACCAAGTGTGCATGGGTGATCCATGAAAGCAAGGCTGTACAAATACATGTACATAACAATTGCCAATGCCTCTATGTGCCTCGGGTGCCTGGTAGCATTAAAAATCTGCACAACAACAATTTTCGTTGCTTATCTAAAGCTTCACTTTGATCATTCAGTTGCAAAGCTCCTTTCCAAGTCCATAGCTCCAGATAAGAGGGGGTATCAACATATTATTTTTCTTATTTCTCTACAAAAGCATATGTTGAAGTTACTCCTTAAAAGTGCCTCTGTGAGACACTTCTAAAAGAGTACCCACAGCATATATTGTTGTGGAGAAATTGAAAAAAAAACAAATAAAAACAAAACAACAAAACACCAGTAAGTTATCATCAATCATAGCTATCACATTTTAGGAACAAAGACAGAAATGTAAAAATATAACAGGAAGAATGAGGACTAGCCTTTAAAAGTCACATTTTATCAAATCACATGCCAAACTGGCGTAGATTCTGAATACTGAATGATAAAATGACAAATTTATCAGTTGACTTTACAACACTATGGTACTGAGTACAGTTTGCTGTACTGAGACAACTATGTACTGATTTATAAAAAAGTATTTACATATTAAGGAAGAAAATTGTCAATTTCATCAAATATACAAATACAAACACAACTGGAAATGAGTTTGTAAAACACTAGGCCCCCAACTGTGTATATGCTTGTCCCCACAAAATGTGGTGAAAAGGGACATAACACTTACAAAATTAATCCAATTTTTTTCACAAGTTAATCAGATGATCTTCTTCTTAGCCTCAATAAGCTCAACAAGTTTCAATGCCCTAGATCAAATAGTCAAATATGTCTTGGTGACAAGAAAAGTGTGACAAATGGATGGATGAATGAATGGGTGGACGAAGAACACAAAAGTGATACTCTCATTCAAATTCTTCACCAAAACTTATGATTGTTCTATGTTTTATATCAGGGCTTCAATCTGCTTAAACAATAAAGTGCTTTTTTCCTTATGGTAGTGACAATAATCGACCAAGTAATCATCCAATCTGTGTTCCCCAGCAGCTTGTCCACAGATCAATGTTAAGACTGACAAGAACATACATACATTCAGCTGCATTAACAGATTTCTATATATAAGTGTTCATTTTCTCTCTGTAATTGACATGCAGTCATTCTGAGGACTACTTTAATCTGAATCCATTACCAGCAAAATTCAATCCTAACCCTTTGCATGCTGAATTAATATTTAGCAGTTGTTTTTTTTTCACAACAGTTTTCTTATTGAATCACATGTGAATTGTCTAACAAGATGACAATTCACACAAAAGGCTGATCCCAATTACCTGCAGAAAATGTGAGAAAAAATATTTGTATATATATCACAATTTTGTCAAATGCTAATTCCCCCCCCCCCCCACCCCCCACAGCATGCTAAGAGTTAAACCCCTTAAAGTGCCAGGCAAAATTGTAGCAGAAGACAATCTGGTTTCTTTTATTATTATTTTTCATAGAAACATAAGGCTTCACATTTCATATGATTTGTCTGCTAGACAGATAATCCACATGAAATGTCAAGCCTTATTTTCTCTGAAAAATAGTAAAAAAAAAAAAAAAAAAAAGTAGTCAATTTTGTGTGTACTGCAGTTGTGATTGGCATATTCAGCGTTACCCTTCTCTTGCTGAACACGTCATGCCTTGTCTTAGCAAACAGTGTAGATCCAGATCAGTTGGCTTCTGAAGTTTGTCATTAAATATGTGAATTTCTATCAAAAACCTGGATCAAGTAATCTGATTGGCTGGAAATTAGAAGTGGGTATGGCATCTTAATTTATTCAGCATGACAAGGGTTAATCCAATAGCTCAAGCTCTTGATGGATGAGAAAGATCAGAAAGTAATGGACATCCATCCGGACACTTCTAAATCAAGCACATTTACCAGCTCAGGAAAACGGAAAAAAAAACCATCAATTTCTATGATGATTCCTTATATGGACTTTTGTTCATTAACCCTTGTCCTGCTGAATAAATTAAGATGCCACGCCCACTTCTAATTTTCAGCCATTTAGATTACTTGATCCGGATTATTGCTATAAATTTGCATATTTGATGGCAAACAGTGCAGATCCAGATCAGTTGGCTTCTTCAGAAGCCAACTGATCTGGATCTACACTGTTTGCAAAACAGGGTATATCCGGGTTCAGCAGGACAAGAGTTAACCTTTTGCCCTTGCAAGAAAAATTGAGCAGATGACAAATAAACTCAACATGAGAAAATGTACCTTCTGACACCTGCATACAATATCTGACACACAGGTGAAACACAAGTCTAAATATGGTCACACAATGGGGTATTCACAAATACATGTATCTGTCTTATTTGTCAACAAAAACATATGATGTGGGTACTCATTAGAAGCACCACAGTGAGGCACTTCTAATGAGTACCCTCAACATGTTTTCATGAGGAAATAAGAAAAAAATATCAGTACTTTCTGCCTTATCTGGAGGTATGGTCACAGAACTGCAAACAAGAGGGCTATGATGGCCCAGTAACACTCACCTGAGTATCATAGAACTTTGAGAATCTGAACTAGAAATGATCAAGGCAAACATTCTGATCAAAATTCAAAATGATTATATTAACAAGTAAGACAATGTAGCATGTCTAATGGACTGTGAAATAGAGGTCAAGGTCAAATATGGATGACTGCACTCAAGAGGCCATGCTAAGATGTATGCGTGTACCAAGTATCACTGGCTGTAGGAGCAATAGTTACTGAGAAACTGGCCTAAACACAAACACTTCACAAGTGCCAAATACCACTCTGTAGGACCAATAATTACTGAGAAACTGACCTAAAGGGAAAAACTTAAGAAAGTCACTGGACAGTGAAATATGTGTCACCTTAGTAGAAATCATCAAGACAAACATTTTGAGCAAGATTTATGATGATCACTTCAAAAATGTGACCTCTAGAGTGTCAACAAGGTTTTCCTTTGATTTGGCCTGGTGACCTAGCTTCTGACATCAAGTGATCCAGTTTTAAACTAGACCTAGAAATCATCAAGACAAACATTTTGAGCAATATTTATAATGATTATTTAAAAAAATGTGACCTCTGGAGTGTTAACAAGGTTTTCCTTATTTGGCCTGGTGACCTAGTTTTTCACCCCAAGTGACCAAGTTTCAAATTTGACCTGGAAATCATCAAGACAAACATTTTGGGCAACATTCATGATGATTGCTTCAAAAATGTGACCTCTAGAGTGTTAACAAGGTCTTCCTTTGATTTGGTCTGGTAACCTAGTTTTTGACTCCAAGTGACCCAGTTTCAAACTTGACCTAGAACATTTTGAGCCATATTCATGATGATTGCTTTATAAATGTGACCGCTAGAGTGTTAACAAAGTTTTCTACTGATTTAGCCAGGTGACCTAGTTTTTGACCCCATGTGACCCAGTTTCAAACTCAGTGCTCCAGCTAGGATTTTAGGGCAGAGGGGTGCCAGGCAGGGCACTTTCTGCCAGGTCATACAAGAATGAGGGCACCATGTGTCATGTGATATGCTAAGTATTATGACATGTTATAAAATATATATTATCATTCCACAATAAATGCCTCAGACTAGAATGCACATAAAACTGACCTTAAAACATTGATAACTTTTTTAATTTTTGTCCGATTTTCATGAAATTTGCAGCAAAATGTAGAGTTTTATGTCTGGAGTTGAAATAAGGCAGAGAGCAGCTTCAGAAGTGCAGAGGGGCAGCAGGAGAGGGCAAGAGGCATGGCCTGCCCCTCTATATATCGGTCTAGCTGGAGCACTGGAACTTGACCTAGAAATCATCAAGACAAACTGAGCAAGATTCATGATGATTGCTTCAAAAATGTGACCGTTAGAGTGTTAACAAGGTTTTCTGCTGATTTGGCCAGGTGACCTAGGTTTTGACCCCAAGTGACCCAGTTTCGAACCTGACCTAGAACTCATCAAGACAAACATTTTGAGCAAGATTCATGACGATTGCTTCAAAAAGTGTGACCGCTTGAGTGTTAACAAGGTTTTCCTTTGATTTGGCCTGGTGACTTAAATTTCGACCCCAGGTAACCCAGTTTCGAACTAGAAATCATCAAGACAAACAATTTGAGCAGGAATCATGATGATTGCTTGAAAAATGGGACCTCAGGAGTGTTAACAATATTTTCCTTTGATTTGACCTGGTGACCTAGTTTTTGACCCCGAGTGAGCCAGTTTCGAACTTGACCTAGATTTTATAGAGGCAAACATTCTGGACAAGTTTTCATCAAGAGTGGGTAAAAACTGTGACCTCTAGAGTGTTAACAAACTAATTGTTGTCGACGGACGATGGACGACAGATGACGGACAGGTGAGCTAAAAATAGGTCAAGGTCATACAGGGATGCCCGTTTTCAGTTTCTCTCAACCAGACGTAATTGTAACTGCTGGACCATTCAATCTCAGAGAAACACAGCTAGTCATGGAGCTTCGAAAACCAGACCAGGCCACACAACCTTTTTTCTAAATACCTACAGATACCCAAGATATATAAGCCATGTAATGTATGAGATACAAAGTTAAACCATAAATCTAACTATGATCACTAAATTGTGAAAAATAAGTCATCATGTGGTTCTTGCTGCTTTCAGCATCTCTCTTCCTAACAAAATAGTGATCAACATTACGAAAACTCACCTATTCAAATATATAGAAAATTTCACCTCCAAAAACTGAACATTGATTGTGATTGTGTTGGGGTTTAACGACACGTCAACCCTTGAGGGTCATTTTGTGTCGTCTCCCAGAGAAAGGGAGAAAAGAGATAGAAGAGAGAGTAGAGGAGATGAAAGAGAGGGACAGGGAAGAAAGAGGAACAGGAATGAAAGTGAAGAAACAGAAGAAATAAAAACATTCCCCCTCTACCCTTACCCACTACAAGGATAGCAGGCCTTGCCCAACTGTAAGCCAATATCAGTTGGACGCCCCAGTGATGTAAGATACACAGCACCTTCGCACCACCCGACCACCCCGACATTTTCAGATGAAAAACTCTGATAATTTTCATATTTCTGCTCAAATGGATTGTGGGTACTCGTTAGAACCGCCTTGATGAGGCAGTTCTAACGAGTACCCACAATCAATGTTTTTGAGCAGAAATAAGAAAAATAATGTATACCCTTGCAAACCCCAGTTTTACTATAATAAAAGTGGGGTTTAAGGGGGTCAAAATTATATAGGCGTGTTTTCGTGATGAAAGTTTCATTTCGCTCGGGCATGTGGTGTATGAAAAATATATTTGAACCGGAAAACCTAATCAAACCATAAAGTTAACTACAGTCATTGAACTGTCAAAAGAAGGGCATTGTCAAATGCTTATTGCTGCTTTCAGCTTTGCTCTTTTCAAAGATACAGCTACCAAAGTTTCATGACTCTAGGCCTTGTAATCTCTGAGAAACAACATGAAACTAGAAAATCCAACCAGAAAATTTAAGAGGAAAACTGTCTGATTGCCTTTGCTATGCAATACCCAAGTCTCCACTTTTGTGATCATGTGGATGCAACTGAGACAATAAAACGGCAAATTTCCTTATGCATTTGCCCAACATCCTATACACAAGTTTTATTTTAGAAGACAATAGTATTACCACATCAAAGAGACTTACACTTTGATATAAAAGGTTGCCAAGCAACGAGACAATACATTGTAATTAAGTAGAACTTTGACAATTTGATACAATAGCAACAGGTTTGGTAATGATTCTATATTTGGAAGTAATATGTAGTTTACCCTTAGTGTGATGAATTTCATTCTTAGCATGCTGGATTCATATGGGCTGCATCAAGTGAAAAAATGCCTTGGGACACGTCCAAAATGCATAGATTCAGATCACCCAATGCATGTGCAAAGTATCATCAGAGCCTATGCTCTCTATTCATATACGTATTCTGTAGTATCCAATTCTGTTAGCAGATAGTGAAGGGCCAAAGGCCCCGATCCAACTGCATGGATGCGCAGGCAGATCTGGGCATTCCCTTGCCATGTATGCCTGAAGGCATGTCTTTGTATGTCATGGCCCGTATGTAGTTTACCTTTAGCCTGCTGAATTCCATGCTTAGCATACTGAATTCATTTTCAGAAGACAACATTTTGAAATATTCTTAACAGAGTGACAACTTGCATGAAATGCCAAAACCCATTTTCTGGAAATATGACAAACCCACCATCTGTTGAAATGTCAAGTCCTGTTTTCTGGGGAAACCAAGAAGAGTATCACCAATTAGTCGTCTGCTGAATTAGCCCAGGAAGTGGTAAATGTTAAACAAAATGAGAGGGCCACCAGAAGGAAGTAAAATGAATGGAGGAAAAACTACTAGAGTATGGTTGTTCTGGGTTATGTGAATAGTGAAGGCATGTGTCAGCCAGATCAGCTGCATAGTTTGATCAGGCTTTGTATTTCACAGACCTATTCTACAACCTCTAAAGATTCTGCAAGCTGGACATACTCTGAAGGCCATGTTCAGATTATCTCAGTGCAAAGGCTGATCTGGGTTTTTGCTGTTGGCATATGCCTGAAAGACATATTGCTCATGTATCAGTGTGTCAATTGTCTGGACTCTAGATAATACCCAAAGTACCATATTTACCCTATGAGGATACCCTGACTCCTCACCATACTTGTTATATAATTTGTAAAAGTCCATGCCATTACCAGGTGCTGATGCGTTTAAAATATTCCTAAATGGGTGGTGAACAGTGTAGACCCTGATCAGATGCTGCATTCTGCATTCTGCAGCATCTGATCTGGGTCTAAACTGTTTGATAAGACTTGTCTGTCCCAATACTCAAGATTATTATGGTATTCTCTATTTGGATACCACTCTCTGGACCAATTCAGCGGACAAAAAAATTGACGTTTTTCCTTCTTTTTTTCCAGAAAATAGGCTTTAACAGTACATGCAAATTATTTCTTAAGGAGACAATTTGCATGAAATGTCAAAGCCAATATGTTTTGGGAGAAATAAGAAAAATATATCAAAATGCCGTCTGCTGAATTAGTGAAATTTACCTGGAATGCTTGATATTTCATGTGAATTGTGAGCCATGTAGTGTTAAACTGCAAAGGTGCACAGTTTAATCTAGACCTTTCCTACCTTTAAATGCATTCAAAGCTGCTCTTGTTTTATTTTTGCATATCAGCAGTAAGTATATGGGTACAATTAATAAATGTATAAATCTAAAATCTTATTCAGCAATGCAAATTGGGGTTTTTATGAGAAAATTAGAGGCAACAGAATAATAACAATGATTTACCAGAGGCTATTTCTCATTATCTGCACTGTGTGTGGTATATTATTAGTGTATTTACCTTAAATATTTGTAACAAAATGCCCAAGCAAAAAATGTAAACCCAGATCAGACTAAAGAGCTGTCTGGTAAGAGTCTGCACTGTTTGCCATTCAGCTAACAGTTCAGCCAGCAAGTCAACAAGTAGTCAAATGGACACACATATTTTTTTAGGGTAAGTACTGTAATGAGGTATTGTTTCTAATTATTAAGGGTAATTACTCTCCTTACTTCCGGAATATAAGGCATTAATCTCTTCCAACATGGGCACAGCTCGTATTGTCCCTAAGTAACTGAGAAAACAGAATGCAGCATCTCTTCATGGTCTACCCAGTTTGCCACTTATCCAGCAGTGTCTGGATACATCAACAGGAATTGAAATGGGCTTGCTCAAATTATAGGACTTGCATTCTAAGCAAGTGTCTTCTGAATAATAAGTAAGCAGAGTTTTTTTTTTCCCCCAAAAATATTGATATTTTTTCCTTTTTCTCCAATCTATGAAAATAAATGTTGATGTATTCGTTAGAAGTGCCTCAATGAGATACTAGTCTGGCATTTTCATTGTTGGTATATTTAAGAAAATACTGGGTGCCCTAACAGCATAATTCTTTGGATATGTGCAAAAATATAAAATACTAAGTATTTAGGACAACACTTTTATTGAAAAACCAGAGTATGCACTAAGATTGGGTAAAAAGTATGCATAACTTTAGTCAAGATATATATTTGCAGAAGTGTAGACCCGTAAAAAGATAAATAACTCTTATCACAATGTATATTTGCAACTGTAGAGTGAAAAGTATGCGTAACTCTTCTTGAGATATACATATTTGTAAATGCAGTTTAAGAAAATTCCTCAGACAAAAATGTTCATAGTATCTTATAGTCTACATTGTTTGCTCAGGCCTGTCCATCTGAATACAATGTACTTATGGTAAATACAGTATATAGTACTTTTAACCCATTGTAGGCAGGAGACCCGTTAAAGGGTAACTGGCAAACAGTGCAGACCCAGATCAGACGCTGCAGAATGCGATGTCTGATCAGGATCTCCACTGTTTACAGATAGTTAAGCCATTTTTCTTTAGGAATATGTAAATTTCATAGCCAGCTGTACCTAAAATTGAAATTGGACTCTTCCAATATATAGTGTGGGAAAGTCTATTCAGTCTACAATGGGTTAAGTCTCATTATAAGAAAGCCATCAGCTCCCACAGCATGTAAAATGTTAATATGATATGCTGCAAACCCCTGTCACAACCAAGCTTGGTGAATGTAAAATTATACAATAGGTTTATAAAATTTCAGATCAGATAAAAATGTGAATGGTGGAAAATGATAATATCTGAACTGGGGTAAAGGGCAGTTTTGCTCTGATTGTTCTGGGTTGATGTTACAAGATTTAGGAGATTGGCGAATGTGTCACAACTCTGAATGACACAAATAGGCTGCTGCGAGCAGGAACAAGATAAATGAGTTTCCCACTTATATAATACCATATTTACCTTAAGTATTTGGTCAGGCAGGCCTGAGCAAACAGTAAAGACCCAGACAACACAGCACAGAATGTGGCATCATATCAGATTCTATGGCATTTCTACACTATTTGCCTCTTTAAATAACCAGTTGTTTGTAGACAGGGGACTAGACTCATCAACAAACAGAAAAATGGGCAGTCCAAATTTTAGGACAAGTATGGTGAGGTCAGAATATATAGGTAAAATACAGTAGCTTAGGAACTATTGGATAAAGTAAGTCTAACTTAACCCTTAAATCACCACTCAAATCTGTAGCAAACTACATTGTACATAGCTCTTGATAAGGTGCTTTTTTCAACCAAAAAGTATCTCTATTTTTCTTATTTCTCGATGAAAACATATGTATATGTTGACGTTGAGAAATAAGAAAACTATTTTCCTGATACCCACTCTTATCTAGACCTATGATTGTATTTGTTTGTTGTTTTTTTTTTATTTTGACAGAAAGAAGGCTTTTAACATTTCATATAGACTGTCTGCTATGTACAGAGGACTTTATACGAAGAAGTATTTGGTGATAATTCTAGAATAATTTTCTCAGTTTTTTTCCATAAAAACATGTTGTGAACTCATTAGTGCCTTACTATTTCTTCATATCTCCAGATATGGCATTTTTTTTTTCAACCAGAATGTATATTTTATACTCCTCCATGAAAACAAATGTTGTGGAGCTATTAGATGCTACTCTCTGAGGTTTTCATATGAGTACCTATCACGTTTCATGTAAGTACCTACTCTCACAACTGAATGCCCGACTCAGGGTTATTTCATATCTTTCTCCTTTTTTGTAAAAGGTTAAACCCTATAATTATTTACCATTCAATAACTCTACTTCTCCATTTTCCAAACTTTCAAACAATAAACAATAGTTATAAAAGTACAGCAATCGATATATGGCCCAGAGGTCTAAAAACTTTTGAATGAAATAAAATGATAAAAATATCAAATTAAACAAAATGGGAGGTAATTTTCATGATTAAATACTCTTACTTGGAGAGTTTGCTTTAACAAGTGGGTTCAATGACTTTCAACTTGAATGAACAAGTAAAAATTTGCAAGCCAAGAAAGACCATTTTTATTGAATTTCATGAGTCACTTTAAATTATTTTTAGTAAAAACACTACCTGCAATGAGCTAAAAAGTATCCTTATTAGGAACTGGTTACTTATCAAATAAAAACATGAAAATATACCATAGCAACAAGACAGGATATCCAGATTTTTTTTTCTTATTTCTCCACAAAAACATATTGTGGATATTCATTAGAAGTGCCTCACCAAAGGTATGAGTACCCACAACATATGTTTTCTTGTACGAATAAGAAAACTATCAAAAAGCACTCCTAGTGAGTATTAACAACATATGTTTTCTTGCAGAAATTATCAAAATATCCATTCTTTTTGGTTGAAAGAAGCGTCTTATCTGGAGCTGTGATATGGTAAAGAGTTACAGTGATGGATTTTTCAGGGTAAATACACAATAAATGTCCTAAAAGTTTGTGAAAAAATGGCACATGCAAATAGTGCATACCCAGATCAGACTGCTCCTGAAGGATCTACACTTGAGTCTACAAGGTCTACACTGTTTATATTCCATTAAATATTTTAAGAAAGAACTGCATAAAAAAAGCAAAATTTAGACCAAACAAGAGCTGTCGGAGGACAGCGAGCTCGCCTGCTGGGTACATTTTATATTGTAACATTTTTATCATTAAGCCATATAATATAGGTCACACTGACCTAGATGTATTTGTATGTAAATCATTTTGTCACATAGATATAATAATCCAGGTATGACAATTCTCCATGAAATAGTAATAAAGATAAAAGGCAAAATCACTGAAGCATGAAATATAGGTCACAATGACCTAGATATAGTAAGTGGTCATCATTGGGTCACATGGAACTAATATCCCAGGTGTGACATTTATCCAACAAATATTCAAGATATAAGGCAAAATCACTGAACCATGAAATATAGGTCACACCAACAGAGATATATTTTGACGTCAATAATCGGGTCACAAGGGTGTGATATTTATCCAACAAATAGTATTCAAGATAAAAGGCAAAATCACTGAACCATGAAATATAGGTCACAATGACCTAGATATAGTAAGTGGTCATTCATTGGGTCACATGGAAGTAATATCCCAGGTGTGACATTTATCCAACAAATAGTATTCAAGATATAAGGCAAAATCACTGAACCATGAAATATAGGTCACACCAACAGAGATATATTTTGACGTCAATAATCGGGTCACAAGGAACTAATATCCCAGGTGTGACATTTATCCAACAAATAGTATTCAAGATATAAGGCAAAATCACTGAACCATGAAATATAGGTCACACCAACAGAGATATATTTTGACGTCAATAATCGGGTCACAAGGAACTAATATCCCAGGTGTGACATTTATCCAACAAATAGTATTCAAGATATAAGGCAAAATCACTGAACCATGAAATATAGGTCACAATGACCTAGATATAGTAAGTGGTCATTCATTGGGTCACATGGAAGTAATATCCCAGGTGTGACATTTATCCAACAAATAGTATTCAAGATATAAGGCAAAATCACTGAACCATGAAATATAGGTCACACCAACAGAGATATATTTTGACGTCAATAATCGGGTCACAAGGAACTAATATCCCAGGTGTAACATTTATCTAACAAATAGTATTCAAGATATAAGGCAAAATCACTGAACCATGAAATATAGGTCACATCAACAGAGATATATTTTGACGTCAATAATCGGGTCACAAGGAACTAATATCCCAGGTGTGACATTTAACCAACAAATAGTATTCAAGATATAAGGCAAAATCACTGAACCATGAAATATAGGTCACAATGACCTAGATATAGTAAGTGGTCATTCATTGGGTCACATGGAAGTAATATCCCAGGTGTGACATTTATCCAACAAATAGTATTCAAGATATAAGGCAAAATCACTGGACCGTGAAATCTAGGTGACCTGGACCGTAAAATGTAGGTCACCATGACCTTCACTCTCTTACACTTAAACCGATGTCACATAGTTAGCTCACATAGTTAGCTGATGTATAACCAGTTGTGTCTATAACCTGTAGGCATATAAGATTTTACAAATGTGTCCTAGATTTTGACCCCTAGCCCCACCCCAAGGCCCACCCTGAGGTATGAACCCAGGGGTATGTTCTTTTGGAATCTCAGAAGACTCGTCCAGGTACCCAAATTCTAAATATGAATGCTCTATGAGGAGTGAAAGTCAAGATATAAGAATTTGAAAAACTTTAACACAGTATTACAAAGGTGTCCTAGATTCTAACCCCTAGCCCCACCCAGGGGCATGAACCCAGGGGTTTATTGTCTTGGAATCTCAGAAGACCCTCCAAGGTACCTAAGTTCCAAATTTGATGCCTCTGTGAGGAGTGACTGTTGAGATATAAGCATTTGAAAAACTTTAACGCAGTGTGACGGGAACGGGAACGCAAACGCAAACGCAAACGCAAACGTGGACGACCGGGGTGACTACAATAGCTCTCCTTGTACTTCGTACAGGCGAGCTAAAAAGTATGGAATGAAGTGTTCGAATTTTAGGACATTTACTATAACTAAATCTTATACTTCCAGTATTCCAACTCAAACACCAGTCAGTCATAAAAAACAAGAGCTGTCGTAGGACAGCGTAGCTCGCCTGCTGGGTACATTTTATATTGTAACATCTTTATCATTAAGCCATATAATATAGGTCACACTGACCTAGATGTATTTGTATGTAAATCATTTTGTCACATAGATATAATAATCCAGGTATGACAATTCTCCATGAAATAGTAATAAAAATAAAAGGCAAAATCACTGAAGCATGAAATATAGGTCACAATGACCTAGATATAGTAAGTGGTCATTCATTGGGTCACATGGAACTAATATCCCAGGTGTGACATTTATCCAACAAATAGTATTCAAGATATAAGGCAAAATCACTGAACCATGAAATATAGGTCACACCAACAGAGATATATTTTGACGTCAATAATCTGGTCACAAGGAACTAATATCCCAGGTGTGACATTTATCCACCAAATAGTATTCAAGATATAAGGAAAAATCACTGAACCATGAAATATAGGTCACAATGACCTAGATATAGTAAGTGGTCATTCATTGGGTCACATGGAAGTAATATCCCAGGTGTGACATTTATCCAACAAATAGTATTCAAGATATAAGGCAAAATCACTGGACCGTGAAATCTAGGTGACCTGGACCGTAAAATGTAGGTCACCATGACCTTCACTCTCTTACACTTAAACCGATGTCACATAGTTAGCTGATGTATAACCAGTTGTGTCTATAACCTGTAGGCATATAAGATTTTACAAATGTGTCCTAGATTTTGACCCCTAGCCCCACTCCAAGGCCCACCCTGAGGTATGAACCCAGGGGTATGTTCTTTTGGAATCTCAGAAGACTCCTCCAGGTACCCAAATTCTAAATATGAATGCTCTATGAGGAGTGAAAGTCAAGATATAAGAATTTGAAAAACTTAAACACAGTATTACAAAGGTGTCCTAGATTCTGACCCCTAGCCCCACCCAGGGGCATGAACCCAGGGGTTTATTCTCTTGGAATCTCAGAAGACCCTCCAAGGTACCTAAGTTCCAAATTTGATGCCTCGGTGAGGAGTGACTGTTGAGATATAAGCATCTGAAAAACTTTAACGCAATGTGACGGGAACGGGAACGCAAACCCAAACGCGGACGACCGGGGTGACTACAATAGCTCTCCTTGTACTTCGTACAGGCGAGCTAATAACAACTCTTTGCATGTTAAATTAAAATATTAGCAGACAATATATAATTGTGTTTTTCTATTGTTTTGAATTTTGTTTCTTGTTTTTTTTTTCTAGAAAACTACCAACAATCCACATAAAAGGTCAAACCATATTTTACAGACAAATGGTAAAATGATCTGCTAAATTCATCTTCGTCATGCAGAAATTAAATCAGCTGAAGGCAAATGTCTGGAAGGAAGTGTCAATATAAATTCAATTTTATAAGCTACCTGCAATACAAATAAATCAAAACTTGTAAAAATCTTTCATCAACAATTCAAAAAAACTCCAACAAGGAATAATTGTTACAACATTTTAACTTTGGGAAATAACAGTTATACAAATTTAAGCCCATTTAAGGGAACTTGAAAACCCCTTGGTATTTTTTCTGCCATTTTTTACAAGGGAGACAACTTTTGTGACTTCCTGTTTGCTAAAATGCGGTAATGGAGTGGCTAACAGTGTAGACCCTGATCAAACTGCTCCTGAAGGAGCAGTTTGATCATGGTCCACACTGTTTCCTCAGGCCTGTCAGAATCTGATATATAGATTAAATACATTATATTAGACTGTGAAGACATGATGGCTGTTTCCTTAATATTTGCACACAACAGGTTTTTTCCATGCCATGGTCCAGTCATGTGAAGACATGACGGCTGTTTTCTTCATGTTTGCATGCAACAGATTTTCTCATGCCATGGTCCAGTCACTATCAACAGCTTACATTCATTCATCACACCTCAGCCATGCCGCAAGAAAAAAGGGCATTTCAGATGCATAATTATGGTATATGCGAGCAGCAAAAGTCAAGACCTTATTTTATATATTCTACAGTCTTCTATGATCCTGTATTCACACAGACAGGTCTGAGAAAACAGTGTAGATCCAGATCAGAGCCACAGAATATGGTAAGTGATCAGGGTCTACACTGTTTGCCAGCCATGTTTTAGACACATAAACAGTAGCAACATGGACCAGCAGAAATTTTAGGACAAGGCTGGTAAGGAGAACAGGTGTCTAAATATTTAGGGTAAATAAGTCCCTGTTTACAAACAAGATATGCAGGTCATTCAACAAACCATGTGTGGGCTGAACCAGTCAAAAAACTCTTAGTATGGCAAGCTCCAGACAAGAGGGGGGTATCAGGAAAATATTTTTCTTATTTCTGTGCGAAAACATACATTGTGGGTACTCATTAGAAGCGCCTTGCTGAGGCGTTTGTAATGAATGCCACAAAATATGTTTTCATATAGAAATAAGAAAAATATTAACACTTATTTGTTGAAAAAAGCGCCGTATCTGGAGTTATCACTGGATATGCTGAGAAAATAAATTACTGATTTTTTTTCTTATTTTTCCTGAAAAAAAAAAAAAACAAACCCAAAAACCTGGGCTCCATCATATTGTGTAGCTTATACTTTCTGGTGCCTTGGGATCGATAATTTGAAAACAGAGTATTGCTAAAGCCCGAGCCAGAAGGCATGAGCAGAGTTGCAAATTATTACATTGATATTCATGAACAGACTTAATAAAACTTGTGTGTGCCAGTTTTGCTTTTTTTTTGGCTTTCTTAGATCTATCTATTGCTACGTTTATTTTAGTTATAATGCAGATGGCAAAGAGAGATCATGTGAGTGATACTTTCTTCATTTCTCACGCACACACACACACAAAAAAAAGATACAGTATTCCACCCAAGTAGATTCACAGGTTCTCTCTCTCTGTGTCTCTCTCTCTCCTCTGTGTGTGTGTGTGTGTGTCTCTCTCTCTCTCTCTGTCTCTCTCTCTGTCTCTGTCTGTCTGTCTGTCTGTCTGTCTGTCTCTCTCTCTCTCTCTCTCTCTCTCTCTCTCTCTGTATGTATGCCTGGGCATGTGTGTAAAATTTAAAATGCTGTCTGCTTATATCCGAATTCAGCGGGTTAAATGTTATGGGTGGGTGGCTTTTTGATCCACCATGACAACCTTCACCACCCTTGGTAATTTCTGAAAACCTTTGTAGTCAAGTTATCAGGTAGACCATCTAGTCATAATTAGCCATAAATGTTATCACCACTCTGGTATCAAAGCTTTTCAATCAGATTTCTGAGATACTAGAAATTTTTAAAGCTCTACCAAAAGCTCAACCCTGTCAGTAAGTATCAAAACTCTACAAATTCTGTTTTTACCCTATATTTTTGGCAAGACAGGATTGAATAAACAATGCAGACCCTGATCAAACTGCTCCTGAAGGAGCAGTTTGATCAGGGTCTACATTGTTTGCCACTCCATCATCGCATTTTAGATACATCAAGAGGTAGTTCAATGGATTTATTCAAATTTTAGAATAAGAACGGCAAGAGTTTATGGTGTTTAAATATTTAGGATATATATGGCTTTAATGCCACCTGCATGCCGCTCCATAAAATCTCAATGAAACAACCCTGGATAGAAGTTTCCATTCTGACTCTTATAAATTTTTTGTTTTATTTAATAAATTTTCTTATCTTTTTTTTTTTTTTTTCACATTTTCTTTTTACAATTTGTGCCTCAGATACCTAGTAATACACACTAGTTTGTGATATCCACAGAGAACTTGTTACAGGCGGAGCATTTGGTTGTAATTCTGGGATAATTTTTCTTACTTCTCCATAAAAACATATGTTGTGGAAACTTGGTGAGGCACTTCTTATGAGTACCCAAAACATATTATTATATGGTTTTATAGAGAACTAGGAGAAAATTTATCATCAAATACTTCTCCTTAACAAGTCCTCCGAATTATCCACTTTAACCCTTGTCATGCTGAATAAATTGAGAGGCAGAGGCCACGCCGACTTCTAATTTTCAGCTAATCAGATTACTTGATCCAGATTGTTGATATAAATTCACATACTTAATGGCAAACAGTGCAGATCCAGATCAGTTGGCTTCTTCAGAAGTCAACTGATCTGGATCTACACTGTTTGCAAGGGCATGGTATATCTGGATTCAGCAGGACTAGGGTTAAGGCTTAGCATGGTGGGTAAAATTTTCAGCAGGCGACATACTGAAATATTTTTTTTTCTTATTTTTTCCAAAAAAACAGGATTTAACATTTCATGCAAACTGTCTCCGAATGGATACAACTTGCATGAAATGTCAAATCCTGTTTTCTGGGAAAAATAAGAAATATATCACCAATTGGTCATCTGCTGAATTAGCCAAGAGAGTGGTAAAGGTTGAACTATAAGCTTGTACCATGTCCTCCACTATTCCACTTGTCACTGCTTTTTCTGGCAAAGGCTTCTATTTTTACATGAAAGACTGTCAAGATAGACTAGATCTGACACTGAAGACTATATAGGTTACATCTCATCATTTCCCCCTATGATCACAAGGAGGATAAAACTCTAATCAATCAAGATCTCTTTCACAAACAGAAAACAATCAGACTGGACTGACAATTTTAGGAGATTGAGTGCTAAAATCCAAATCAATAACTACAGTATATAAAATTACCATATTAGCCCTAAGCATTCAGACAGTTAGGGCTATACAAACAGTGTAGACCCAGACCAGATACCCTGATCAGAGTCTGTATTGTTACTCACCCAGCAGTTTTGGACACACTGTCAGAAAGCCAAATGGACTTCGAATTTTTAGGAACCCTATGGAATGGAGTTAAATTACCTGAATACCATATTCAACCTAATTACCCCACTGTGCGCTTCAGCATTTCAAAGATACTCAGAAAACTTGTAGTAAAATATGTATCTACCTATACGAAGGGTACACTTTTAAAAAAAGGTCTCAGACGGACTTAACCAAATAATGCTTATGCAGTGTTTTTATAGTTTTTTTTTCCTGATTTTCCTTATAAAAGAACATATTTGGGTACAAGTTGATCCAATTCAAAGGGTACCCACAACATATGCATTTATAAAGAAATAGACATAATGTATACTGGCTGTAATCTGAAGACTACAAAATGGCTTGACTGTGTGTTTATAGGGGTATGTGTGGTAATTAGGTCAAATATGATATTTGAGGTAAATAAGGTTGTTGTTTTCTTTTTTGACTTTTTGTTTTTCAGAAACAACTTATATACTATATTGTACAACCCCACTAAACTTCTTTGGCTCAAGGATCTGGTAAAAGTTATTTCTTAAGATAAACTTCTAAAAGCAGAATACAGCAGAATACTCTTAACCCTAAGCAAACTCAGACATTTAACAAAAATTCACAGACAACAAATGGTTAATATTTTCTAGAGTTATTATGTGTCTTTGGAATAAAGATTTATGATATAAAATATGTCATAATGTCATAAGCGATACCATGACTTCTTGCATCTTTTGGCTTTGATTAAATTATATGCAGTGCTAAAACTTTAACTTGTTAAATATTTAAAAACCAGCTATAAAGGAGCACACTTTCTGGTTTGAAGAAGCCACTTTTGCATTTATTATTCTTTCTTTAGAATGATCTCATCATCATCAAACATGAAGAATGACAAAGCAGCTACAAAGGATTTTGTTTTTTTTTGTCATCTCAGACATGTTAAGTTGCCAGAAAAAAAAATTGGGGAGGTACTGTAAATCCTCAGTGAGGTTATTATTTTGGCATTAAATAAAGAAAGAATCCAATATTCTGAGGAAACCATGTTTCTGTTCTGTTTGTAAAATTATATAATGGAAAGTTTATATGTCATTTTAACTCTTTCCTCGCTGGTGGCAACTTTTGTTGTCTGCTGATAACCTTTGCACTCAGTTTGGACATGATCAGGCCCGACAAAATGTCGGGCCTGATCTGGATCCAAACTTTTTGATACTGATGGTATTCCTGAAAGATTTTTTTGAAAAAGTTAATTAAAAAAAAAAAATCCTCAGACAACAAAATAGCATGCAAAACTACCCAGAATGCAAAGAGTTTATACATGTAACTGTTCAAAAGGGACTGGTAAAACTGCACTATCTGACACCATGACAAGCACAAATCTAACTACCTGTTTTTTTTTTTAGAGAGTACCTAACACATCTGTTTTCATGGAGATGTAAGAAAAATACCAATATCTGTTGAAAATGAACTAAAAGTATTCAGGACTTATTAACCCTTGTCCTGCTGAACCCAGATATGCCTTGCCTTTGCCAACAGTGTAGATCCAGATCAGTTGGCTTCTGATCTAATCTGCACTGTTTGCCATTCAGTATTTGAACAATAACCTGGATAAAGTAAACTGATTGGCTGAAACTTAATTAACCCTTGTCCTGCTGAATAAATTATGATGTCACACCCACTTCTAATTTTCAGCCAATCAAATTACTTGATGCTGATTGTTGCTATAAATTCACATTACTTAATGGCAAACAGTGTAGATCCAGATGAGTTGGCTTCTTCAGAAACCAAATGATCTGGATCTACACTGTTTGCAAAGGTAGGGTATATCCGGGTTCAACAGGACAAGGGTTAAAAGTGGACATGGCATCTTAATTTATTCAGCATGACAAGGGTTCAGGAGGAGTATTTGAATCCCCATTCATAAACTGAAGCTTCATACCTGACAACTGCCACAGGCAAATTTTCCGCATGAGAAAAAACTGTCTTGTAAACATTATTAAATATGAAGTCAAAAAACTTTAATCAAGCCTTAAATCTTGAAATTATTTAATAATCAACTCAAATGTCAGCCTCAAAATGCATCTGGGATTTTTTTTTTGAGGGTGAGATTTTGACATAGCAAAACGTATTTAGCTAAGGATTTTGCTAAAATTTCCCAATGAAAATTTGTAATTTCTCGCCAGTTTTGGCTGAATAAGATATTTTCTCCCATCGTATTCTGAGCCAGAGTTATCCCTGTAGCATGCATGCATGTGTGTGTGTGTGTGTGTGTGTGTGTGTGTGTGTGTGTGTGTGTGCATGCGTGTGTGTGTGTGCATGTGTGTGTCTGTGTGTGTGCATGCATGCATGCATGTGTGTGTGCATATTGCATTTGTTATGGTAAATAGGGTAAAGGCAAAAGAGCCATTTGCAACTTGGTAAGACTCACAACTGTTGCCCACATTCCAGTGTCAAATTGTCCATATGGACTGTTGATTAAGCTTTTATTTCAGATTCTGCCCAATAAAACAGGCTCGAAATCAGAATTCATGCAGATTTTATAGCTGCAATGGGACCTGCATAACTGGTGTCCAATCAGATGATGGACTGCACAGAACTGACCTCCAACCATCTCTCAAGCCAGCAAAATGTACTTTTTGACTTTTTGATATAGGAACCTGGAAAGACCTAGACTTTTCAGAGATGCATCTTTGTCATTCATAGCTACAGCTTTAGTTAATAATCCTTGTCCTGCTGAACCTGCATATACTCTGCCTTTGCAAACAGTGTAGATCCAGATCAGTTGGCTTCTGAAGAAGCCAACTGATCTGGATCTGCACTGTTTGTCATTCAGTATGTGAATATATATCAACAATCTGGATCAAGTAATCTGATTGGCTGGAAATTAGAAATGGGCGTGGCATCTTAATTTATTCAGCATGACAAGGGTTTAGCGGGGTATCCAGAAATAAAATATTTTTCTGCACAAAAATATTCATTGTGGGTACTCATAGAAACATTTCGAGAACATGCCTATTCAAATATATTGAAAATTTCACCTCCAAAAACTGAAAATTTACAGATAAAAAATTCTGATATTTTTCATATTTCTGCTCAAAACATAGATTGTGAGCACTCGTTAGAACTGCCTCGACAAGGCGGTTCTAACGAGTACCCACATTCTATGTTTTAAGCAGAAATAAGAAAAATAATGTATACCCCTGTAAACCCCAGTTTTACTGTATAAAAGTGGGGTTTAATGGGTCAAAATTATATAGATATGTTTTTGTAATGCATTTCGCCAGGAGTTTACATAATGGGTACCAACATTTGTTTTTCATGCATAAATAAGAAAAATATCATGTTTTTATTGAAAAAAAAATTAAATCACTCTACCTGAAGCTATGTTTGTATGAACTATTACCTGGTAAATCAAGATCTGCTATTTAATTCTGGGCAAATTCAGCAGACAACAAACTATTCTTACTTAAAAAAAAATTGCACTGTTGAACTATTCAAGGTCACAGACCATAAATTTAAGGTAGCTTTAGAATAAAGACTACACAGCGAAGCAGTTAATTCAAGGTCTCAGCTGACTGAACTGAGCCAAAACTTAAAGTTTGAACTTCCCAAAGTAAGTGCTCGAGGGCCAATATATAGTCTTTCAGGGTTGTTGTTTTTACAACAAGAGAAACATCAGGTGAAATTTTTTAGATATTTTTTTCTTATTTCTCACTAAGACACTTCTAATGAGAACCCAAAACTTATGTTTTTAAAGAGAACTGGAGAAAACTATCACATAGTAATTACCAAATTCTTCTTATCAAGTCCTCTGAATTCTTCAATAAATGGGCCATTCAGCAGCAGATTTTTTATCCTCCTAGATTTTATCTCAAGTCTGAAGTCCTGCAGCTAAGTACCTTACATCTCTCAGATCCCATTTTAAAACCAGTTTCAATATCTATTCTCTAATCAAAACAATCCAATGTTTCTAACCCTCTTGGCTAGGTAGAAACATTTTACTGTATTTAATCTAAGTATTCTGCCTAACAGATAATTCACATAAATGTCAAGCCTTATTTTCTGTGATAGACAAAATCAATTTTAGAATGTTGTTTGCCACAAATCCGCTTATGGTTGAACTGACCCTAGCTTAGGCAGACCAGTTCTGACTCTACTTTCTTTGCAGAGCACTTAGTAAAAGAGCAGCTGGTACCATTTTGTAAAGAGTATGACACAGCCAAGGACTGAACCCATGGCCTCCCACACATGAAGCAGATGCAACTGCAGCAGTGCTGATATTTTTTACTCAGTGTGCAAGGTGTTTACTAATTGTCTCTTTTTAAGATGCAAAGCTGTCTGAAAATTTTAACAAAACTCTCCTATTTGAATCTTGATACAGATTTATATTCCCAGTGGGAAGTATACAGGCCAAACAAATATCTTGACTTTTTCAAAAGATCTTTTGAAAATAAACAAACTCAAACACGCTCAATGTTGTCAATGAAATGTCTAAACTATAAAAAATGTACCTGATACAGCTCAATCAGCCAAAAATGGTGAATATTTTTCTTATTTTTCCACAAAAACATATGTGGCTATGCATTGGAATTGCCTTCTTATTTCTCCACAAAAACATATATAGTGGCTATGCATTGGAACTGCCTTTTTATTTCTCCACAAAAACATATATTGTGGCTACGCATTGGACTTGCCTTCTTATATCTCAAAAAAAAAAAAATCTTGTGGCTATGCATTAGGATTGTGTCTAATTTTTCCACAAAAATATATGTTGTGGCTATGCATTGAAATTGCCTTCTTATTTCTCCACAAAATCAGATAGTGTGGCAATGCATTGGAATTGCCTTGCCAAGGCAATTCCAATGCGTAGCCACAATATATGTTTTTATGGAGAAATAAGAAATATATTTATCTAGATACTCCTCTTATCTAGACTTTACAATTAATAGCAGATAATAAATATCCAGATAAATATTTTTGTCTCATTCCTCAACAAAAGCATGTTGTGGGATTCATTAAAATGAATGAATGAGTACCAACAACATATTTTTCATGCAAAATTAAGACAAATATACAAAAAAAAATTGTAGTTTGGAATAAAGACATTCAGTTGCTTAGATTTTGCAACAAGTTTCATGAAAATTGACCCATCTATAAGAAAGTTATAATGGTTTAAAAAAAATGGTACTGTAAGTCCAGAACGAGGCTGTGAGTTTCTCACAATCAAAAATATCAAATAAAAGCCATTCTGATGCAAGATAATTTCAGTGAATGGCCAATTTTATTCCTTTTATTGCATATAATGGAAATTTACTGTTTTTAAGAGAAACCAACTTATCCTTATGCTTGAAATTAGCGATTTCTTATTTTGTCACATGACATGACTGACAAAATGGCGGTCTCCAAAGAAAGCTATTGTGAAATGTACAAAAGGCCATATCTCCTAAACCGCTCAACAGATTTACATAAAATTTGTGGCAAAATGTTTGCCTCTTTAACCCCTTTTTATTGAAGTGACAGTTAAAGTTTGTGGGCCCTTCCCTTTAAAGTATGGAAACAAGCTATCTTGGATTTCACTCTTCATACATGAAAAGAAGGCATACGTGAAAAGTGCACTCCCAGAGCAAGGCCTTCGCTGTTCACCTACCGTATCGTTGGGTACTGAGGAATATTTCAACAGAGGGAAATTGACATTTCATACCAACCATTTTCAAGGAAGACAACAGATATGAAACAGCATGATCCAGGTCTATGCTCATCGAATCCATGTGAAGCATTTCATATGCTGTTGTTTTGACCACATCTAATGCGAATGTTTATTGGGCACATAACTAGATAAAGTTATTTTATCCCTGTCCTGTATTGATAAAATGTATACAATAGTAGAATGCGTGCACATGCTACCATGCCAAATTTACCAACAAACTGGCCCTATTTGACAGTGAGAGGTAGCGCTGTTTTGTACACGCCCACCATTCTTTTTTTGCCAAGCTATAACAAAACATGTAACAAAATACTGTACCGACCTGTTTCCCTGTCTATAGCAAAGTAGCCTTTCGTATCATATCTTGTGATTTCATATGTTAGTTTCTGGGAGGGATTCTGGTCGAGATCAAATGCTTCAACATGTGCCACCACACGACCCGCCTCATTGCTATTCTCTGGTACAGAGGCATAATAGACTGGTTCATAGGTCATTGGAATATTGTCATTGACATCTTTCACCTCTATATAAACCTCCAGTCTTGTATGCAGGGGAACCAGTCCATGATCCTGAGCATAAACTGTGAGCCAGTAATGTGTAGCTGTTTCCCGGTCTAAGACTTGACTGGTACAAATCGTGCCTGCAAAGATAAGTACATATGATGAGTAAAAGCATTAAACCTCAAAACACCGCAGAGCTCTAGACAGGCAGTTATCTTAGAAATATCATAGGTCTATATCGAGTGGGTATCAGGTAAATATTTTTCTTATTTGTCCACAAAAACATATGCTGTGGGTACTCATTAGAAGTGCCTCACTGAGGCACTTCTAATGAGTACCCACAACATATTTTTTTGTAGAGAAATAAGAAAAATATCAATACTTTTGGATTTAAAAAAAAGCATCTTATCCAGAGTAACCAAATGATTATGATATTTATACACATGTTTAGTCTAAATTAAAAAAAAAAAAAAAAAAAAAGAGCAACCAAATGTAATATTTCTTTGTGAAACCAGAAGAGGGGTGGGTATCCAGATAAATACCTCCATGAAAACATATGTTGTGATACATTGTAGGTACTCATAAGATGAACATTGTCGAATCATTTCCAGTAAGTATCATAACGTAAGCTTTTGTGCAGAAATATGAAAAATATTTATTTGTTGTGATTGAAATAAACACCTTATCACAGACTATGAACTATTCTAAGAATATTTCACTAAATTTTCTTTTTTCATTAATGATAGAGGTAATTCTAATGAGATCTCATAACACATGTTTTCATAGAGAAATAAGAAAACTGACATTTCATGCAATTCTCCCCCAATATTTAAGGTAACAAATATGATGATGGAAGTGCTCAAATTTCAACATTTTTTTATCCACACTATATCAGCTTATGACAACCCTGAAAGGAAAAGCTTATGTTCATCCAACGAAATGTTTAGCCATTGAAACGGAAGGATGAGCCTTATAATGTTTCATCTTACTGAAAATTAATTCATGTTCTGACCATGAAAAACAGACATATCACGCAATACCTTTGGTGTCACAAAAACTACAGGTCTATTAGAGGATATCATGAGTGGATCACATGGAGAAAACAATGTTATATCATTTCACTAAATAAAATTCGGTATCCTAAGGAATATGTTTACAGATCAGAGCTTCTGACTGACAAAATGAGAAAACAAAACCAGAAACCAAGTTGACAGGTCTCCAGATATTAACTGAAGTTTAAACCAATCAAAATTACAGCAAATACTGTTTGTTTGTTTTTTCGTTTGTTTTTTTGTTGTTTTTTTTTTTTTTTTGTTTTGTTCTTCTTTTTTTCATAGACAATAAGGCTTGATTTTTCATGTGAATTGTCTGCATAAAACTTATGGTACATGTCCTAAAACTTCGAACATGTATTCTTTTGAATACATTTTTAGCTTACCATGTTTGACCTAATTACCGCACTATGTGCTCAGGTTTTTCAAAATTACTGAGAAAACTTGTGGTAAAAAAGGTATCCACCTATACTAAGAGTAAACTTTAAAGCACATATCTAATGATGCTAATGCGATCTTTTTGTGTTTTTTTAAGCATATGTTGTGAGTGCCCATTTGAATTGCATCGACTAGTGTATCAACGACATATGCCTTTATAGGGGTATGCTCGGTAATTAGGTTGAATACGGTAATAATGTTTTAAATGCATTTGTTTCAAAACATACACTTGAACCTCATTTTTTTGTTTGTGTTGAGATTTTACAGCCCAGTCAACCCAATGGGGTCATGTCAAGCGCGATCACTTTTACTGGGCAGGCTTAGTCCTGTAAGCGGTTAACCAGTATTGTGCATATTATTTCGCCAGAAACTGACAACTGCTCTTTATGAATCAGTGGAAGAAAGAGAATGACTGTAGAAAATACTTCATGATCAAATCTCCAGGAAAGAATGTTGATGACCCAGCAGGGGTCAAACCCGAAATCTCCTGATCACCAGTTGGACATGCATCCAACTGAGCCACCAAGGCCAGCTCAATGTAGACGTGGAGGATGATCAACTAGATGTGTTTGCGGGCAGGAAGGATTCTTTACAGAAAAATAATTGAAAAGCTAAGCTTTACAGAAACAAACAAATAAATGAATGGTAACAAACATTTTTTTTTGTAACCAAAGCCAAAAGTTACTTCTGCGTCAGCAATCACCTGATATCTGACTACACACACAGAAATATGAAACTACACAAAGTTGTGTAGCATATGAATAAGCATATGAATACATACAATCCAGAGCTTACTCCAGTTAAGAGAGGTATCAGGTAATTATTTTTCACACGGCGCTTCTGAGAACTCACAACATATGTTTTTGTGGAGAAATAAGAAAAATATCAGTACATTTTTTTAGCTATGTCTTGAGCCTTTTTTTGTATTGTACAAGTGAAATAAATTTGTAGACCGAGTTTTGTTTATAAATGGTCATTACACAATACGATGCTTTGTTCCATTTTCCTGGCAAGCACAGAACCAAACTACACAAACCGATACAACATTTAATAAATCTGATCTCAGACTATACAGGATTTTACAAATGTATATCAAAGCTATAATAAGATCCTTTTTTTCAACAAAAAAATGCTGATATTCTTTTCTTATTTCTCCAAAGGTAAGTTTTCCTGGAGAAAACAATTATCAGGATACTCCCCTTATCAAAAGCCATGCATATTCAGGCACAAAGTCACAAGACCCCAAGTTAGAAGTTTTTGCCACCTTTTTTACAGACAGACCATTCTAGTGCAGAAGAATGGGAAAAAGATTTGTATTTATATGTTATGTATATAGGTTACTGGTCCTGAATGGTGTTTTTAGCCATTGTCCGATCCCCGGCCTGGGCACTCGATCAGGTGTTTCTCTCCTGCAGCATCAGCTGAATTTCCTCATATAGTGGTCCTAGCAGTCTAAAATTCTGTATGACCGCAAAACTGGTAATAAATTTGAAACCAGCCAAAACCAGACAAAACAATGCTTGTGGTTTTATTTTACAAGTGTACAGGTAAAGGTAGTGTGACTCACTGGAACACTGATTCATAAAACCATTCTCCATTCTTTAATTTATGTCAATACACCTTTGAAACAAGGACAAAACAGGTGTGTCAACTTTAAATGTCCGCTGTGCACGAGTTCCTGCACAGTCTTCAGCAATCTGAGCTGGCACACCCAGAAACAGTTTAATTGCAATGCGGCATTCTTCAACATCTGATCTAGGTCTAAATAATGTGCTCAGGCTATCAGTCCCAAATCATATAGGGTTATCCCTATATTCTACAGATATTCCTATCAAATATCATCAAAATTCAAGTGAAAATACAGACCCAAAATTAGCACAGGCTGATCCAACTCCATCTTTGTCCAAAGGTGCATTTTCTCACAATATGCCAAAAATGACCTTTTCTGATTTTCACAGCTCTTATAGACAATGCACTGTAGCCTAATCCAGATTGTCCTCTGGCTAGTTCAAGCCAGATGAAGAGCCATTTTTTATTTTTTTCGACAAAAAGTATTGATATTTTTCTTACCCATCTTAGACAAGGTATTTTGTAGGTACCATATGTTTACCCTAAGTAAGGGACACCTTATCTGCTTACCATACTCATGATACTTGTCCAAAAATTTTAACCCTTGCCTTGCTGAATAAATTAGGTTGCCATGCCCACTTCTAATTTCCAGCCAATCAGATTACTTGATCCGGGTTTTTGATAGAAATCCACATATTCAATGACCAACAATGCAGATCCAGATCAGTTGGCTTCTTCAGAAGCCAACTGATCTGGATCTACACTGTTTGCTAAGACATTGCATGTCATGTTCAGCAAAAGAAGGGTTAAGCCCATTCTACTACCTACTGATGTGTCTAAAATCTTGCTGTATATATGGCAAACAGTGTTGACTGATCAGATGCTGCATACTGCAGCATCTGATCTGGGTCTACACTGTTTGCAAAGCCTATCTGTCTCAATACTTATGGTTATTATGGTACTCATTAGAAACCTTCAGACATTATGTTGTTGGTACCCATTAGAAAGGTGCCTTGCTAAATTAAATGTGCTTTAATGAGTAACACTATGAGTACTCACAACAGGTTTTAAACATACTGCAGAAGTACTTATTAGAAAGCACCTCGGCCATGTTGTTGGTATGCAAAATGAATGTTTCCATGGAGAAATAAGAAAAAGAATTATCTGGATAATCTTCTTAACCAGAGGTATGAAATCATTATTTTTATGTAAGATAGGAGGAGTTTCTCATTATTTCCTATTGTGGGACTCTCCATAATTCCTGCTAAGTGTGTACACAGTACGTCCTAATATGGTGTCCACATTACAGAGATCAAAGGCTTTGTAGCAGTCAATGGTGGGTTAATGGGTAATAAACTGGTGACAAGACAACCATTTAGACTGGTCATTCAGGCATACCACAAGGTGAGGTGCTGGTTCCTTAGCTTTTTATGTGTGTCAACTCAGAGCTCTATACAAGGAGTATCCAGACAAGTCTGTTCATATTTCTCGGCCGAAACATATGTTGTGGTACACATTAGAAGCACCTCTTTAAGGTGCTTCTAATGAGTACCCACAATATATGTTTTTGTGGAGAAGTAAGAAAAATATAAGCACTTTTTTGGTTAAAAAAAAGTGTCTTATCTCAAGCTATGCCCAATGGATTTTCTATGTCAACAGTCACTAAATAGTGAATAGTGCCAAGTCAAGATAAGCCTTATGGTACATGTGACCACCATAGACCCTGATCAGTTGTCTTATCAATGTCTACATTCTCTTAGGACAGATTTTGTGTCTGGGAATCATATATATAAATATATGTATATTAGGAAATAACTCAATCTTTTGATTAGACTGTATATTTGGGTATAAACAAAACATTTATAAAGCCTGCATTTAATTTTACATGTGACTGCCTAGTCCATCTTCCAAATGTCACATTAGTTTCCTTTTTTTAAAAAAAAAGAGAACAAGGATTGACATTTTATGTGCACACTCTCCTTATATAAAGATAACTGGAATGAACTGGCAAGGATTAAACAAAAAGTTAAACCTTATTTTCTGTTTCTGAGAAGAAAATGCGAAAAACAAAATTCATTTGTAACCTTTAACCTGCTGAATTCAAATACCACCAAATGACATTTTATGTTGTTTTTTTCCACAAAAAAATCTTGACATTTCATTCAGGGGACAGTATGAATGAAGTAAAAAGCCTTTGTTTATTTATCATCACCAAAACTTGCCTATATAATTTTGACCCCCTTAAACCCCACTTTTATATAGTAAAACTGGGGTTTACAGGGTATACATTATTTTTCTTATTTTTGCTCAAAAACATAGATTGTGGATACTTGTTAGAACCACCTCAGTGAGGCAGTTCTAATGAGTACTCACAATCTACGTTATGAGCAGAAATATAAAAAATATCAGAGTTTTTATCTGAAATTTTTCAGTTTTTGGAGAAGAAATTTACTATGTATTTGAATAGGCATGTTTTCATAATGTTATAATGGAAAAATGAAAAAAAAAAAAAAAAAAAAATCTTTGTTGTCTGCCGATTTTTCCAACTAGAGTGCTCTTCAACATCACTATGTTTAACAGGGCCCTTATTTACTGAACAATACATTGTTATCAAAGACAAAGCCTAGATGACAGCTGATTTAAAGATGTTGCATAATAAAATGTAACCAGTCTGTTCACTGATAGATCATCAGTCTACCATTTGAAATTCTTTTCAAATTACTGGTGATGTCAGGCTTAGGACTGATAAGTTTGTTGTAGGAGGTTCTAATAGCTATGATGACAACAACTAAATTGCATAGATCTCCCCTTGAGAAAAACCCTACATAACTGGTCAAAACTGATTTGCACTTAAAAGGAGTTTTACTCCCAACAGGCAACAGAAAGAATTTCCTAATGGGAGCAAATTTTTTCCCTTTCCCAGGAAAGCAAACAGGACTTCACAATAGCTGTCTCCCTTGAAAAAAAAAAAGACAAGTACAATGTAGGTGCATTCCATGCCCTGAATGCACTGGATTAGTCAGGACTGACCAGCTATGGGCATATACCGTAATAACCCTGAGTATTAGGACAGACAGGCCTTTGCTAACAGTGCAGACCAAGATCAGATGCTACAGAATGCGATGTCTAATCTGGGACTACACTGTTTGCCATACATACAGCAATATTTTAGAGACATCAAGAGGAAGTAAAATGGACTATTTCAAATTTTAGGACAAGTATGGTAAGCAAATAATGCATCCCACTATTTAATATTAGAGTAAATATGGATTACATTGTGCAGCTCATAATGCCATCACATAATGAGATGTTGCCATATGTTTCCAGGGAAAACTTAAAAAGTAAGAAAAAATATACACCGTATTCAACCTAATTAACACACAGTGTGCTTAGGTTTTTCAAAATTACCGGGAAAACTTGCAGTAAAATATCCATCTAATCAGGGCACACTTTCATGAAAGATCGGCAGAAGATTTAGTGAGGAGCGCATTTAATGATGCTTATACGACACTATTTTATGATTTTCTTTATAAATACGTACATTATAGGTACTCATTTGAATTGCCTCGCCTTGTTTGTATATGTTTGTATAAAGAAGTAGATAAAAGTACACTGGTTGTAATCTAAAGACTACTAAACTGTTGGACTGTGCACTTATAGAAGCATGTGCGGTAATTAGGTCGAATATGGTGTAAGGTAAATATTCGGAGCCATGGCTCAAGAAAATGTACCAATTGACATATGAGCCCAGCTACAGCTGAGATCAGCCTGCACATCTCTACAGTCTGATCACTATATCAGCTTTAGATAAGAAAGGGTATTGTGTATATATTTTTCTTATTTCTTCTCAAAAACACAATATGCTGTGGTTACTCATTAAAAGCGCCTCATTGAGGCACTTCTTATAATGAGTACCCACAGTATGTGTTTTCATGGAGAAATAAGTAAAATATCATTTTTTTTTTTTTTTGGTTGAAAGAAAGCACCTGCAGAGGACTTCGATTTCTTGGCTATTAAGGTTGGCACAATTAATCGGCACAATTAATCAGATAGTTGATTAATTGATCGATAAATTCCACAAAAATAATTATCGTTACAGATTTGCTGATCATTTGATTTCTGAGACTATTACTTTACCGTATTCACCTTGACACGTTGCTGGATGAGTAGCAAACAGAGTAGACCCTGATGAGATGTCTCATCTGGGTCTACACTGTTTGCTCAGGACTGTCTGACCAAATACATACAGTACAGTACAACATATGGTAAGAGTCATGCTCAGACAGACAGGTAAAATTATGACCAAATCTTTAGTGAATACTAACATTATCAATTGCAATGGTAGGACTGATAATCAATTACCTTTTCAGCTCTTATTGGCTATCCACAGGGTGCCCAGTTAAGACTGATCAGCCTGTGTGGATGCATTGGCTGATCTGACAATGGAGGCTCATTCATGCCATAGCTCATTTATCAGCTGCACGATGAACAGTCAAGGAAAGAAAAAAGAAAATTGAACAATTAGAAAAAAATATTAACTTTTATACTTTCGTTTTTATCTTGAAGTTTAAAGAAATTGGATTAACCATTAAAGGGCTGAGCAAAATTGTAGCAGATGATATTCTAATTTTTTACAATTTTTTTTTCAGAGAAAATAAGACTTGGCATATCATGTGAATCGTATGCTTGGTGGACAATTCACATGAAATGTTTTAAAAGCCTTATTTTTTCTTAAAAAATACAAAAAAACAAAACAAATCAAAGCGTAATCTGCTGCAGTTGTGATTAGCACTTTACGGGTTTAACATTTAAAGAAGTTGAATTAACTTTTACAGGTGAATTTTACCCCCTCTGTGTAATAATTATAATTATGCTTGCCACCTTAAATGAGACTAAATGTCAAAGAAACCTTGACCTACAAACTTGGGCCTACAAATTATCCTCATTTTACCAGTACTAACATCAACATTAATATTTAAATTTAAAAGCTTCTGAACATAATACTTTATTAACTTGATAAGAAGGGGTATCAGGTAAATATTTCTTATTTCTCAATGAAAACATATTTTGTGGGTACTCATTAGAAGTGCCTCAGTGAGTGAAACATATTTTGTGGGTACTCATTAGAAGTGCCTCAGTGAGGCACTTCTAATGAGTAGCCACAACATATGTTTTCTTTGAATAAATAAGAAAAATATAGATACTTATTGGTTGAAAAAGCACAATATCAAGAGCGTTGGGGAATGCTAATCATCTAGCCACCTTTGGGCCCCCATAGCCTAGTGGATAAGAGAGCTGACTCTTAATCCATTAGGTTTCTCATCGCTGTGGTTCGAGCCTGGCTCGGGTCATATGTGGGAAAGCCAAGTTCTGCTTACTGATGGTCAGGTCGTTTTTCTCTGGGTTCTCCGGTTTTCGCCCACCTTCGATGAACGATCCGCTCGATATAAGTGAAATATTCTTGAAAGGGCCGTAAAACCCAAATCAAAAAAAAAAAAAAAAAAAAAAAAAATCTAGCCACCTGGATGCTTCCTCAGGGACCAGGGAATAAGTCAACAAAACTCAACATATTGTATTTGTAGCACATGTAAATATCTTTAAAAATATCTAGCTATTATACTGATAAATTCAGGACTGGGCAGATTAACCCTAGTTCTGCTGAACCCAGATATGCCCTGCCTTAGACCCAGATCAGTTGGCAATTGGCTTCTTCAGAAGCCAAATGATCTAGATCTGTACTGTTTGCCATTCAGTTTGTGAATTCAACAACCTGGATAAAATAATTTGATTGGCTAGCAATTAGAGGTGGGCATGTCATCTTAATTTATTCTGCATGGCAAGGTTATGGGTTAATGTATGAAACTGTACCAAACATGCCAGGCCACCTAGTTATTAGCCACATCAACCAACATTCTTGAGGTGTTTACAGTAAAACAAACAATAATACACATAGTGATAGACACCCAAACAAAACAAAATTGCATTCTTGCTCAAAGCCAGCTAAGAAACAGGAAATTTTCTAAGCACAAATCTGAATAAAGAACACATGGCGAGGGTTGATCGCAAGACTGTAGCAAGTCAGATGGTTGTTTTTCCCAACACTTAATCTCCTCATTATGAAGATTACATTTCTTTCTGTAAACAATGGAAATTTAGGTGCCATTGCTCGTATGAGCAATGGCACCTAAATTTGCATTGTTTACAAAGGGGTCAAAGTTGCCCCTAAACAAGGGTCTCAAAAATATGTTTGAGTTACTACAGTCTTGCGCTCAACCTCGATGGTATTTTCTTGTTTTTTCCACTAAAATATCTGTGTAGGTATGGTTTTTACCACAACTATTTGGACAGACAAGCCTTAGCACACAGTGCAGACCTAAATCAGATGCTGCAGAATGTGACATCTGATTAGGGTCTCCACTGTTTGCCTCTCATCCAGCTGTTTTAGACAAGTTAGCAGGAAGTGAAATGGACTTCTTCAAATTTAGGACAATGTCACAAGTAGGGTAAAAGTTAAGATGTCCGAATATTTAGGGAAAATATGGTACGCTGAATCACAATGTGGAGGCAGCCGCAATAAATGCCATACTTACATTGAAACCTCTTTATAAGACAAAGTTCATTATAACATAGCTCTTGATAATACGCTTTTTTTCAACCAAAAAGTATCTATATTTTTCTTATTTCTCGATGAAAACATATGTTGTGGGTACTCATTAGAAGTGCCTCACTGAGGTGCTTCTAATGAGTACCCACAACGTATATTTTTGTCGAGAAATCAGAAAATGTTTTCATGATAACCCCTCTTATCAAGACCTATGATTATAAGGTGGTTTTGGATATAAGATGGTTTAAATGTGGACACTAAAGATGTTGTATCCAAATTGTATAGATTATATAGAAAAAAAATGATCATACAAATGGTCATTTTTCTATACAATCTACACATTTTTGCTTGGATACAACACAGCTGTTTAGCTAACATCGTTTTTGCTTTGGATACCAGCAATAGTGTTAAAGAGAGGTTTTGGTGTATATGTACACTTCAACCTCTTTATAACACGGTTTGTTATAACACTGTTTTGGATATAACACGGTTCAAAGATGGATCCCAAAAATGTATAGATTATATTGAAAAATGACCATAAATGGTCATTTTTCAATATAATCTATACATTTTTGTTTGGATATAACACGGTTGTTTAACTAACACGGTTTGTGCTATGGACCCCAACAATAGTGCTATAAAGAGGTTGTGGTGTAATTTTAATGAGTATCCACAAAACCCCCACCCCACCCACGATGAAAATTATCTTGGATCTAACCCTGTAATGAGATACATGTAACTCAGTTTTTGTCTAATATCTTAGACTATCAAGTTTCTTAGTAGAATTTTGAAAATAGGAGTCCCAAAGCCATTTTCTTACAAAAATAAAAGTCCAACCATATAATTTTGCTGAATTTCTCTGAAAAGTAGAAGTTCCAACAGCCAAAAAAAGGAGTCTAGTCTAATGTCAGACAATTCTAATGAGAATCTCAATATTTCATTAAGGTGAAACAAGTACATGCCTTTAATTAACTTATTAGAGAAACAACATGAATACAGCCTCTTATCTGGAGACACACTCTAACAGAAAACAATAAGACTTGTATCACACCATAAAATTGTCAGTTTTGTTTCATTTTGTTCCTCTCTGGTTCACTTATCCCTTTCAAGAAGAACTCATCTATCAAATTTGTTGAAATCCATTTCAATATAACCAACAGGTGTAGAAGTCAAAGGTCACCATAGTTAAACAGGATATGATTTTTTTTTTTTTTTTTTTTTCCCTTTTTGGGTTTCAAGATCACAGACTGAATGGATCCTTTTTTGAAGTATTATAAATATGTATCATAGCTCCAGATGAGGCATTTTACTTTTTTCAAACAAATAGTATAGATATTTTCTTATTTCTCCTTGTAAAAATATATTGTGGGTTAGGCGCTTCTAATGAGTATCCACAACTTATGTTTCCATTGAGAAATAAGAAAAAATATTCACTAGATACACCCCTCTTTTTCAGGAGCCATGATGTATACATGAGAGAAAACCTTTTTTTCAACCAAACTGACAGTTTCCTTAGTTCTCAATTTACACCTGTTATCTGTAGCTCTGCCTTAAGCCCCAATAAGGGGACTAGACATACATAAGGACATTTTTTTTTGTTTTTTGAGCAGACCCTTTTCTAGAGGATGGAAAAACAATTTTGAGGATGCATCTTCTAAAGGTGTACCCACAACTAAGCTATACAACTTATTTTGATGGGCCAGAAATTAAGAATTCATGCAGCCAATGGGAAACAATGATAGCAAAGATCCTCCTTTACCTGTGCTGATGCAAAATATAGTAAAAATGGAAATAATAATAGCTCATGTTATCAAACTGCCCTTAAAGTATAGACAACCACCTAAGATTACTGAAGTGAACATGTACACAGATAAACAGATTAAATTAAAAAGGATAGAAACACAGCTCCAGATAAGAGGGGCTATAATCAGGTAAATATTTTTTTCTTATTTTTCCATGAAAACCTATATTGTGGGTACTAATTAGGGGCGCCTTGGTGAGGTGCCTTTAATAAGTACCATAATATATGTTTTTGTGGAGAAATAAGAAAAACATCAATACATTTTGTTTGAAAAAAAAGGGACTTATCTGGAGCTATGACAGAACTCTATGTACAATACACCTGTAAAATATTTATTAATTACATTTGTAGTTAATGCATAAAATCATTGGATATTTTTACCCCAAATTTTACCAAAGTTAGAATTCTTTTCATGGTCCAGATGTTAGATGACAGGAAATGGAGAAAGGCGGGGCATGACATACTGATTCAGTGTTCAGCCAAATTGTTATTGCACTTTTTAGCACATAAATTTCAAAATGTCCTTCTCAGTCTGCCAGCATCAGTGGGATATACCGCAGTCAGTGTCCCAAGAAATCTGTGCCTTTTTCTTGTTGATTTTTTATCATTTGTCCCTTGTTTTTAAGGAATTGTTCTACACTTTTTTGTGGTTATGGGTCATTCAATTGTTCTGTCCTATAGACCTTTTTAAACACTACGTCACACAATAAACATCATTCGAAACCCCTCGGTCTTTAACGCAGAGTACATTCTAGCCCCGTTCCTATTGGATGGCAGAAAGTTGTTGTTTAGGTTTACCGGACAGTATAATTGCCGATGTTTATTCAGAAAAATATAGCAGTTTAATTCGTCAAAAGTTTCTTTTCAGAAGAGATTCTCATCGAGTGATCATTTAAATGTCATAACCAGAAATATGAACATAAATTTATACTTATAGTAGCTAAAACTAGGCATAAAAATGGTCACCATAAAGCAATATTATGGATGCGGATGTGCCTGCTGATATCGGAAAAATATCATTTAAAGAGTTGTATTTGTCTCAGGAAAGCAGTCAGATTGCTTCTTAAAGCTGTATTTTAAAACACTAGATAAAATTTACGATTAAATATTAACCAAAGTGATTTATTTTCCAAGTAAAATTTGGCTTAAATCAATTGGAATCAATGGAACTGGAAATGTTTTTGCCATCCACAATTTTTGGTCACGTGGCATAACATTGTAATCATGTGGTCAGTAGCCCTGGATGAAATCAACATTAAAAAGGTCTATAAAATTTCTTGGCACACCACTGCAAAGAATATTTTTGTTAAAGATGATCAGTGATTTTTTTACCTGCGCATCCCGAGTCCCGTACTCACATTTTTGCTTTGGGACTCACATTTTAAATCTCAGCGAGTCCCAGGACTCACAAAGTTATAGTGTAAAATTCTGTAATGGACACAATGATTTTCTAGTAGGACTCACTTTATATAGTCCAAGCGAGTCCTGGGACGCATAGGTATAAAATTGTAAATAAATCACTGGATGATAGTCTGTTGTTTTTTTGTTTTTTCTAATTATTGTTCAGAGAAAATACAACATGACATTTCATGCCTTACTGTCCCTGAAAAATAGAAAAAAAAAATAAAAAAAAAATAAATAAATGAATAACACTGTCATCTGCTGCATCTATGAGTAGTAATTTGGTCAAATAACCCATAAATTATTTATAGCCATTTAGTCAAGCCCCTCTGGTCTATTTAACTAGGTCTCACAGTCTGGATGAACTGCCCCCAGAGACTATTTAACTGGGTTCATAGCCACTGTCTATTTAGTCTAATAAGGTACTTGCAGAAATAGCAATTTTACATCTGATCTGCAATACTTTGTTAGCCCTTAAACGGCTTATCACAACTACAGCAGACAACAATGTTTTTTTTGTTTTGTTTTGTTTTTTCAGAGCAAATAAAGGCTTGACATTTCATGCCTAGCAGACAATTCATCCAATTCTTATTTTCTCTGAAAAAAAAAGGAACAAAATTCAAATGTTGTCCGGTACAAACTGCCTTGACATCACGAAAACATACCTATATAATTTTGGACCCCTTAAACCCCACTTTTATATAGTAAAACTGGGGTTTACAGGGGTATACATTATTTTTCTTATTTCTGCTCAAAAACATAGATTGTGGGTACTCATTAGAACTTCCTCAGCAAGGCAGTTCTAACAAGTACCCACAATCTATGGTCTGAACAAAAATATGAAAAATATCATAATTTTTATCGGAAAATTTTCAGTTTTTCGTGGTGAAATTTTCAATATATTTGAATCTACGTTGTGTTTTCGTAATGGTGCTTTAAGGGTTAGACAATCATGCCAGACAGACATAGAATCTTATTTACTTCCGCCACTTCAGTCAGACCTTAAAATTTATGCATAGGTTTGGCCATAATTCATGGGCAATGTGACAACAAATTACCATATGTCTGAGGCTAACACTTCTGAGGACACAGAAATGACAAAATCATTGATTTGTAGAAGAAATAATGACCCTTTATAATAACCAAAGCTGAGCACTTTTACATCTGCCAATGGTACCATGTATGATATTGACCCTAAGTATTCACAGATAGGCCTGAGCAAATTGTGCAGAACCAGATCAGAAGCTGCAGAACATGGCAATTGATTGGGGTCTACACTGTGTGCCACTCACCAGCACTTTTCTGACACAAGAACAGGCAGTAAAAGAATGGGATATGATGGAACAAAAGAGTTATGGTTAAAAACAATGACTGTAAGTTGCGACTACCTGGTCACATACGCCAGGCCCATGTTGAGCTTTTGCCACTCAAATAGTCTACATACAGCCGGGCGCGGTTGTTGTGATTTTACGTGTTTTACATTTGTATTTCTGCTTTAAAAATATGACAAAGGAGTAATGGTGTCTGATTACTTAATACAGTGGACTCTCGTTATCTCGACCTCATTTATCTCGAATAACCGCTTATCTCGAACTGAAAAACTGGTCCCTGTTTTAATATTTACATTTTGTAAATCTAACAACAGGTAACAAAATATTGTGGAAAAGAGGAGAAATTGCTCCTCAGGAGCAATTTCTCCTCTTTTCCACAATATTTTCATTATATCTCTCACTTCAGGAGCCAAATTACATATTCATTTGTTAAATGTGGTTGTTCAATTTATTGTTTTCCTCCATTCCGCAAATCTGATATGTCGAGGTATGGATATCTCGAAGTGTTTCAGAGAGTCCCTTGGACTTCGAGATAACGAGAGTCAACTGTATCTCAAAGAATACAGCTAGAGCTACCACAGAGTCTGGGATCAACTAGCTAACAACTTGCATTTCAAGCAGTATCATATTTCTGGTATGCACTGCTTCCATGTGCGTGTGGGCCCTAGCAGCATTAAAACTTTATCAATTGAACCAACAGTAGGACTACTAATCTTGTTTATATATGCAGGTCTCTGTGGCTCAGTCAGATGTTCATTTGACTGGTGTTCAGAAGGTCACGGGTTCAATCCCTGCCAGTGCCGGCTACATTCTTTCGTGGAGATTGATCTTGAAATATTTTCTATGGTCATTCTCTCTCCCTTCTGCTGATTCAAGAAGTGCAGTTGTCAGTTTCAGGCAAATATGCACAAGTACTGGACTAAGCCTGCCCAGGAAAAGTATGGTTAAGGAAAAAGACCAGCTCAACATGATCTTAACAGTGTTGACTGGGTCTTTAAACTCCAACCCAACCAACCTGTTTATATACATTGCAGTTGCATCTCCAGCAGCCATAAAGCCCAAAAGATATATATCTAGAAAATGTCTTACCATTATTATCAATAGTAAATCTCCCAAGACCAGGACCATCTCTGATAGAATATGTAACACTGTCTTCATCGCCATCTGGATCATGAGCTGTAACAAACATCACTGTAGTTCCAACCGCTTCATTTTCATTAACATATCCATGAGCAAAGAAATTATCAAACACTGGGGGCATAAGATTTTCATTTACATCCACAACTTCAATATTAATGAAACACACTGATGTAAGAGGTGGCTGTCCACCATCTTCAGCCCTAACACTGATATTATGAACTTGCTGCACTTCAAAATCAAGCTTCTTTATAATCCGAATAACTCCAGTTTCAGAATCTATCTCGAAATAATCCTCTCCATACACAAGGTGATAAGAAACTTCCCCATTAATTCCGTAATCAGTATCAGCTGCTGTAACTACTGTCACAACAGCACCAAGAGGTAAATCCTCACGAATCCGAACACTGTATACTTCTGGTGTAAATGTTGGAACAACATCATTTACATCGGTTAATGTCACAACCACTGTTGCTGTAGAGCTTAGACTAAGTTTGCTACCTTTGTCTGATGCTCTGACAAGAATCTCATAGGAAGGATATCTTTCTCTGTCTAAGGCTTTGTTGACAGTAATTATACCATTCCTTGGGTTAATTTTGAAATGATCTGTGTCTGATACTATTGTGTAACTAATTTCTGCATTTTTACCTATATCTTTATCTGAAGCCTGCACCTGAGTGACAGTAGCATTGATCATTATATTTTCAGAAACCGTAGCAGAATACTCATTCTGTTCAAATTCTGGAGGATTATCATTTTCATCCAAGACTATGATTTGCACTGAAGTGTTTGCTGAAAGGCTAGGTATTCCAAGATCAGCCACTTCAATTACAAGATCCAAAGAATCAATCTTCTCTCTGTCTAATTCTGACATGACAATAAGTCCCCCAGTATGTGTATCAGCCTTAAAATATCCATTTTCATCCCCTGATTTAATAACATAAACAAGCATTCCATTATACCCTGGGTCTAAATCTGTTGCCACAAAAACAGCCAGAACTGTTCCAATTGCTGAGCCTTCTGACACTTCAAGAGAAGTGGGAATGAAAGAACTGAAAACTGGTTGATGTTGATTCAGCTGAATCAAGGTAGCTGTTTGAAATCCTTCCAGCTCTGATTTTGTCTGGCTGTTTCTTGACTGGCTAACCATATCTTGAAGACGCTTTGAAACATTGGTGTTTTGGCACTGAATTTTAACTAGGCTGTCAGTAAGATGAATATTTTGTTTTGAATTTACTAATAACAATTCAATGTCTACTGGTTCTGAAGTATGTAATCCATCATTTGCCACAATATTTAGCTTATAGCTGTCTTTTGAGAGATCTCTGAGGCTACAGTTAAGGGTTAGTGTTGCTGTAGCTTGGTCAAGTTCAAAACACTGGTCCTCATTTCCTGATTGGATATTATATGAAATCACATCACTAATATCAAAGTCAATGGCTGGTGTGATAAGAAGTTCTGACGAAAGTGGAGCATCTCTTGAAACATAACCGGAACAGTGAATCTTTTCAAATTCAGGTATATTGTCATTTTCATCCTGCAAATTGATTTTAAAGATCATTTCAGATTCTCGTGAAAATGGTGTACCCCAGTCTGATGCCCTGATTATTAGTCTGTAAGTATGTTTCATCGTTTCAAAATCCAAAGGTTCTGTGACTTTAATAATTCCAGAAAATGGGTCTATGTCAAAGGGTACCTTCTTAACATTTGCAATTGAGAAACTAATTCTTCCATTTTCAGACTTGTCTTTGTCTATGGCACTTATTTTGAATACACTTGATCCAACTGGCAAATTCTCTTGAATGTAGATTTCTGATATCTGATCAGCTATATTGAATTCTGGCGCGTTATCATTGGTGTCTAAAATTCTAATTTTTACAACCGTTGTTTCTAAATATTGTTGAGGACTCCTGAAAAGATCATAAACTGCAACTTTTATGTTTACACTTGATATATTTTCAGCATTTAGATGCTCTGCAGTTGAAATCAATCCTGTTATATAATTTATTATAAAAAGGCCATTTTCATTTCCATCAACAATTTCAAACCTTGCATCAAAAGCATTAACTTCTGTGATGGAGACAAATATTACTGGGGTATTAATTGGTACTATTTCTTCAACTGATGCTTCATAAATTTGTTGGGTAAACTCAGGTATTTTAGTTGTGTCTAAGACATTGACATAAAATGATTTATTTGAAGTTTTGGGGTTGTTTCCCATATCCTCTGCTTCCAAAGTTACATTAAATCCAGCATCAAATAAATTATCCATTGAATTTCTCAGTAATTTAACAATAAAATCTTTTTGTTCATCTCTTTCTATTATAATTATATCTTTCAGATCTTCTTCTACAACTGTCAGTGACTTTATAATCCCATTCTGACCAATATCCTTATCTACCACACTTGCAAGTGCAAGCAGTACCTCTTCCTGATCTGCTTCAATAACTACTGGTAATGTTTTTAAAGAAATTTCAGGAGAATAGAAGTTAACTTGTTCAACTGTCACTCTGAATTTGGCTGGCCTTTTTCGTGCTGCTCTTGCAGTTTGTGGTCCACGGTCTTCAGCTAATATATCAATTGTGTAAGTTTTCTCAATAAAATAGTTTAAAGCTTTGGTAAGTGTGATTATACCAGTTGTTGGATGCACTGCAAATACATTTGTTTTCTGCATAAAACTGTAGTAGATTTCTGAATTGATTCCGGCATCTCCATCATAGGCAGACACTTGTGCAATACTTGTGTGCAATGGTGTATCTTCTCTGACAGTCACATTGTACAAATCATGATCAAACAGTGGCTGTAAATCATTCAAATCTGATACATAGACAATGAGATCAGTGGAAGTTTTAGTAGTTGCACCACTTTGGTCTTCAGCTGTTGCTTCTACCTTTAGATGGTATTCAGATCTAAATTCTCTGTTTAGCCTCCCATAACTACTTGAATGAGTTCTTACAAGAAGAAAGGAGAAGTCTCCCAATAAGTATCCTTCAGCCTTAAACAGATCATCTGTAGAATTAACTATTTTATAGCTAATTTTAAAATGATGGTTGTCAGGAATGTATATCCCCATTTTTGTTGAGGGAGTGACAAAAGTTTTTCCAAGAGAGTTTTCTGGTATTGTTGCATTGTACACATCCTGTGTGAAATGAAGGAACACTGGTGGTTCTGGTGATGTTACTTCGGACTCGACAGTAACTATCTGTACTGACAAAGTCAAGGTCACCAGCCATATTAAGCAATGAATCTGTGTCCTCTTCAATGCCATGGCAACATCTAGTCTCATCATGGCTCATATCCTGCAAATGAAGAATAACAAGAATACATATAACTGTATATTATTACAGAATGGTGGTCCAGTCCATTGCTCGATATAAAGCACTTTTTCAACCAAAAATGTATATTTTTTTTTTATTTCTCCATGAAAACATATGCTGTTGATACTCATTTGAAAGACCTCAAACATGTTTATGTGGAAAATCTGAACATGCTGGTTAAAAAATTCAGCAGATGACATTTTGAAATAATTTTCTTATTTTCCCCAGAAAATAAGCTTTGACAATGCATGCAAATGATCTCTGAATCAGATGACATTTTGAAATATTTTTTTCTTATTTTTCCCAGAAAGTATGCTTTGACAATTCATGCAAATGGTCTACTTTGAATTTGAGACCATTTGCATGAATTGTCAAAACCTATTTTCTGAGAAAATTAGTGCAGCGTTTTCAAAGAAAAACAAAAACCCCTACCCTTGAATTTTCAGTTTTTTTACTGCTCAGCTGTGAGCTTTAAAGTAAGGTCAAGGTCACCAAATCTAATCAGTTCTTTGTTATGTGCCATATTATACATTCATGAAAATTTGGTATTAAAAATCCAACTACTGGTTGAAAAGATATTGTGCAGATGAAGAAAGTGTCACAGAATTTTCAGTTTTTCTACTGCTGTGATCTTAAAAAATTTGGTCATGGTCATCAAAATCTAATCAGTTTTTTGTTATGTCCTAATTATATACCGTATCCATGCAAATTTGGTAAGAATCCAACCACTGGTTCACAAAATACATGTATTGTGCAGAAAAGAAAGTGTGAAAGCGAAGCCAACGCCAATGGGATCCACACCAAAAACAATATGTCCACCTCACCTGAGGTTGGGGGACATAAATATTTACTGAAAGACCTGAAACGATAATACCCAACCACAACCAGGTCACGGGCAGATAACTCTGTCAAAAATGAGGAAATTTGCCCATTAGCAATCCCAAACCAGATCTCCAGAATATCAATGCACATATCAAGTTTGGTGAAAATCCATTGAGATTTACTCAAGATATTGTCCTGAAATGAAAATATGGATGTGTTGTGGGCAAAAATTTAGGAAGTTTGTCCATTAGCAATCCAAATCCAGATCTTCACAGTATCAATGCACACACCGTTTGGTGAAAATCCATTGACAATTTGACATTTACTCAAGTTATAATGGGGAAACGAAAATATGGATGTGTTGCAGGCAGATAACTCTTTAATTTAAAAAAATGATGAAATTTGCCCATTAGCTATCCCAAACCAGATCTCTACAATATCAATGCACATACCAAGTCTGGTGAAAATCCAATGACACTTACTTATGTTATCATCTGGAAACAAAAATATAGACATGTTGCCGGCAGATAACTTGGTCAAAAATTGATGAAATTTGCCCATTAGCAATCACAAACCAGATCTCCACATTATCAATGCACAGTTACCAAGTGTTGGTGAAAATCCATTTTTATTTATTCAAGTTATCATCTGGGAACAAAAATATGGATGGACGTACAGATGGACAGCCAACCTGAAACCATAACACCCTGCCACTATCCTGTGGTGGGGTATAAAAATGCCATATGCTGAATTAGCAAACAGTGTGGTAACGGTGATATTTAATGTTTTGGTAGTCCTACCTTTGTGTTCAAAGACTTCTTCTCATGATTATCAGAGCTTTAGATAAAAGAGATAATTTGACTGTGTTGGAGCTTAACGACATGTCAACCCTTGTGGGTCATTTTGTGTCGTCTCCCAGAGAAAGGGAGAAGAGAGTAAAGAAGAGATAGTGGAAGAGATGAAAGAGAGGGACAGAGGAGAAAGGAAAATGAATGACAGTGAAGAAACAAGAAATAAAGACATTCCCCCTCTACCCTCACCAGCTGCATTGATAGCAGGCCTTGCCCAACTGTAAGCCAATATCAGTTGGACGCCCCAGTGACGTAAGATACAAGACACCTTTACCTCACCCAACCACCCCAATAAGAGGGATAACCAATAAGAGGGATAACCAAATAAATACATGTATTGTTCTTATTTCCACACAAACCTGTTTGTTATTAAAGTGAGTTTTTTAACCTTATAGTGAGTACCCAAAACATAGAAATATTCCATAACATTTTTATTAAATAATTTTAAAATTTTTTTCTTAATTCTTCATAAAAATATATGCAGGAATTATTTGCAGGTGAGATTTTGAGATATTTGCTCTTATTTTACCAAAAATCTTATTGAAATTTGCTAAATAGGATTAAAATATCATAGCAAAGGATTTGGCAAAAATTACTCACTGAAAATTCATTTTTGTCTCCGAGTTAACTTCTCTTATGATATTCCATAGCCCCAGATAAATGAGGGTATCCACATGTTATTTTTCTTATTTCTTTACAAAACATTTTTGTGGGTACTAATTAGAAGTGCCTTAGCGAGGCACTTTTAATGAGCACCACAACATATTTTTTCGTACATAAATAAGAAAAATTTTGGTACTTTTCGGATGAAAAAAAAAAGCACCTTATCTCGAGCTAAGACATTCTGAGCCAGGATTATCCCTGCATATATTGTGGTACTCCTTAAAAAGAATTCTTACAGAGGTGCTTCTACTGAGTACCCACAACAAATGTTAAAGAAAAAGACAACTTTTTGGTTAAGTAGATGTTCATCTGCACAGCAGAGGAGTTCAGGATGAGTGTTTTCTGATATTTTTTCTTATTTCTCCATCAAAATATAATGTTGTAACTGAGGTGCTTCAAATGACTACTCACAACATGTTTTTTATGTATAAATAAATTTATCCAGAATTATCATCAAATACTCAAGTTTTATCATCCTACTGTTATCCCTTAATTATGAAAATAAGGTTGATAGGACAAAAATACATGACACTACAACTCAACATAAAAGGAGACGCGGAGATGTGTAATTTTTATTTGAACCAGTATCTAATTTCTGCCCCAGCGAGCACACAACATATTTACAGATTCAATGAGTATATGTATTTAAGTCAAAATGTACTACCATCAGCAAGACAGAACAATATTTCACACCACGACACAAGGTTGAAGTACGCCTCAAGGCAAGATGAGTTTAACAGAACAAAGATTTAACCCTTTACCTCTCTCTGGACTAATTCAGCAGATGACAAATTAGTGATATTTTTCTTATTTTTCCCAAAAAACAAGGTTTGATATTTCATGCAAACTGTCTCCAATGGAGACAATTTACATGAAATGTCAAATCCCGTTTAGCAGGGAAAATAAGAAAAATATTTCAATATACCATCTGCTGAAAATTTTACACAGAGTGCTAAGCATTAACCCTTCTCTTGCTGAACAGGACATGCCCTGTCTTCTGAGAAGCCAACTGATCTGGATCTGCACTGTTTGCCATTAAGTATGTGAATTTAAAGCAAATCTAGATCAAGTAATCTGATTGGCTGAAAATTAGAAGTGGCTGTGGGATCTTAATTTATTCAGCACGACAAGCATTTACAATACTGTAAATGTTTGGTGTTTGTTTACCTTGTGATTGACATAAGTTTGAAAGCTATCATTTCCTCTTTTATGATTCAAATGCTCCAAGTAGAAATACTGATGCTCAATTATTATGTTGTGTGGTTTGTTAGTTTAACCTTTACCAATCTCTGAGCAAATTCAGCAGGAACAGCCAGATAAATATTTCTCTTACTTCTGTATGCTGATTGGTAGTGATAAATGTGATAGAGATTTGCAATTTAAATAGTTAATTTTATATTGATTTGCACTGTCAAATGCCATCATGTATGATGATGATGTCTTATATCCTCATGGGCTTAAAAACGTTTTGGATTTATGAAATAAACCATATTCTATTCATGCAAACATTATTTCTACACAAAGACATACATGTATGTTGTGAGTGCTCCTTAAAAGTGTCTTACTGCGTTTGAGATAAGGTCAACCCATTAGGGGAAAAAATAGTCAACCCAGTCAACCCATTAGGGGGAAAAATAAGAAAAATATCATCAATTTGTTGGCTTCTGAATTTGCCCAGAGCTAGGTAAATGTTAAAATACCAATTACAATTGCAACAGATGACATTCTAAATTATCTTCTATTTTTCAGAGAAAATTTGGCTTCATGTGAATGTCAAGCTTTATTTTCACTGAATAAAAAGTATTTAAATGTTGGCTGCAACTATTATGAATGTTGCTTTTAAGTTAAAAGAATTAACTGTGGTCTGAAATCAGAACCTGTAGTATGTGGGGCTTGGTCAGTTATCCAGATCAATTCTTTTTTTAGCCTAAAGTTTAGGTACCAGACCAGAACAGAACATAACTTTATTGAAGATAAACTCAGGCCACACGCAGGTGGCGTAAAAGTACACTATACAAACAGACAAACAAATGGCATGTAAAAGACATGTATAAACATGAGCAAATGCAACAATGAAAAGGAAACAGAAGCATCATGCCACCCTATGCAACAATCAGATTTTTTACTACCAATTATCCCTAATCATGCTGAGTCCTAATATACATGTACCCTGCATTTGCGAACAGTGTAGAGCCAGATCAGAAAAGCCAACTGATCTGGATCTGCACTGTTTGCCATTCAGTATGTGATTTAATATCAGCAATCTGGATCAAGTAATCTGATAATCAGAAGTGGGTGTGGCAGTGAGCCAGCCAAGGGCTCAGAGTTAAGGCAGATTCATCATTACAAATCTTTCTATATTGAGTACAATTTAGGAAGAAAAAAAACTCTGTTATGGCCATTATGCATCACAAAATTAATAGCAACGCTTGGCATGCTGGGTAAAAATTTCAGCACACAACATTTTGGAATATTTTTTACATATTTTTCCCAGTAAAGAGACATCAACATTTCATACAAATTGTAGAGACAATATCCGTGAACTGTCCAAGTAGATTTTCTGGGAAAAATAAGGAAAAAAAAAAATGCCATCAATTTGTCCTCTGCTGAAATGGCCCAGAGAGTTGTAAGATAAATGGCCGGCCTCCTGGGCTGCACAATGCAGAACAGTAGGTTCTGCATTTACAAAATCAATACAAATGCAGTTTCACAGTTGTATAATCCAACTATAATAGATCTGTGATATTGCTGCAGCCTATCATTATACATATATGTCATTCCAATACTAAACCTGTGGTTATGATCAGAAATTGATTGGCTCAGTATTGAGAGACAGAGACAGAATATTAGGCATTTTACTAAGGCCAAATATTCCAACTGAAGTTAAAATAAAGAAACTGTTTTACATTTTACAGGCTTTTAAGTGCCCTCCATCAAAAAAGTAGGGATAAAGTAGGGCTCAAAATTTTGAAAAAGTAGGGCACAAGTAGTAGTTTCTATCATGAACAGTAGGGATAGAAGGGGCCTTCTGAGTGTTTTTGGACTTAGAAAAACATATAATAAGCAAACAAAGTTTTCTCTAATAAGCAAACAAAGTTTTCTCTGAACAATAAAACTACATTTAATACCATGGAAAGGAAATACCAAAATAAATGTTCCAAAAATGGGGTACAACTGAAGTAAGAATATTTCATAAACTTTTGTATCGCGGCTGCTCAGATTAAGTTGACCTGATTTTTTACAAACTCTGAGCGAGCAAAGCGAGGAAAAAATTACAATTTTTTGGTCACTTCAAACATTTTCTGACTAAAAAGTAGGGATAGTAAGGCATTTTCAGAAACAAACTAGAAAAAAGTAGGAGCAAATAAAAAAAGTAGGGCCCACTTGAAAACCTGCCTTTATTACTCTCTGGGCAAATTCAGCAGCAGACGACATTATTATTTTCCTATAAGAAGACAACTTGCATGACACATCAAATCCTATTTCCTCAAAAAAAAAAAACAAAAAAAAGCCCAAAAAACAAGAAATACTTCATAATGTTGTCTGCTGAATTTTTTACCCAGTGTGGCGATTGGCAGGCAGCCTTGTCCTGCATCGGGCGCACTTTTCCCTCCTTAGTTTACTTTAATGGCGCCCAACATGAATAACCCACGGGGTTGGTGTTGACAGTTGCGAGTAGAGGCTAAAAACTGATAGTATGTTCAGCTGATGCCTGGCACAAAAAGTTAAAAGGGGGAGGCGTGTGGTGATTGGCAGGACTGTCGACCTGAGTAGCTCAGTTGGTACAGCACCTGACTTGCAAGCAGGGGGTCGCGTGTTCGAGTCCTGCATCGGGCGCACTTTTTCTTCCTTTGTTTACTTTACCAGCATATAAAGTGTTTAAATCTGACTTTGCTGTATGGTACTCTAAGTTCATGTTTGGAGCAACTTTACAACATTTACCTCAGTTTCTCCTTGAATTTTTCTTAAGGGAATCAGATTCTTAATGTGTAGAGGTATAAGTAATTATGTATATATTTTGTTGTTTATTGCATGCTGTGATATATTAATATCTGTTTTCTTACATAATGTTTGTTGAAGAAAAAGCCCTACAGGGTTTATGTTGTTTTGTTCAGAATATTTGACGTAAAATAAAATTTCTGTGTCTATAACATTTCGGTTTCGCACTAAATCCTACTTATTTGTAACCTGAAACGTATTACTTGTTTTGTTTTTTTTTAATTTTAAGAATTCTGTTTTAAAAAACTCTACATGAAAAAGTCTACACAACAGCTCAGCATAACAGAATCTAATGCCTTGTCTCATATTAATAGTACACCTAGTATAATACACATACAGTTAAATAGCTTTTCTACATTTTTGTGATTTTACAGCTCATCAAATCTGTATCAAGACAATGTGACCTGTAAGATAGAAGTGCCTTACTGTACTGTAATAGATGTAAGGGACAATTGTCCTTTAACAGATGTAAATGACAATAATTATTTTACTTCTAACCATTACAAACTCACTACTAGATCTTTTTAGCGTATTTCCTAATATTCCAAAATGTTCACCAAGGCGACACCACAGTAACACAGAAAGTAATCCAGATTGAAATTTCACCATACCCCACCCATTTCCCAAAAAGCAATCCAATCTTCCTGAACAAAGTTTTCACAAAATGTTTAACAAAAAAAATATATAAAAAATACACGACTAATCGAAAGAATATTGTTATTCCTCACCAATGATAACACTGTCATCATAAACTTTATTCCAGATCATAACGTTATTTTCAAATATTTGAACACACCATTCCAAACCTTCACACACCGCTCAAATCTTTCTCAATGAACTTTTGTTTACACATGAATGACACAAACCTAATCACAACTCCGACATTTATTACTCCGCAATCTAGTTCGCAACACGCTTGGCAATACTACATTCAAAACACATTAGACATGCAAATAAATTTCCATAGTTTTGTGGTTAATGCAAGAGATATCGATCTAATGCATCTATATAGCCTTTTATTTCTTAAAATTCTGTTTCACTTTAAGAAACTTCTTACGCGTAAGTCCCGCCCAAAGGCGGGGCTTTTAATGACACAATAGCCAGGTGTAAACACGCGCGCAAGGCCTTTGATGTCTACCGTTGTGCAGGTGAACCGTTAATTACTTAGGTAAACCGTTTAATTCCTGTATGGTCCTACATAATGATAGCACGTGTGACTGCATTTGCTTGATTTGATTACATTTTGAAATATACCGAACATCTTTCAGAAATAAGTAATTGAAAAAAATGAAAAGTGTAGAGACATAGCATGCTGATAAAAAATTTCAGCAGACATTTTGGAATATTTTCCCCAAATAAAAGGCTTTGACATTTCATGAGTGTCAAAGCCTATTTTCTGAGAAAAGGCTTTGACATTTCGCAGTTTGCATGAAATGTTATAGAATAAATAAGAAAAAAATGTTAATTTGTCATGTTCAAAATAAAAAATGTTGGCAAGAACCTAAAAACCTTGATCAGACTGCACAGATCAAAGGCTGCATAAGACCAAGCTTTAAATAAATTGCTGCACTTTCTCCAGAGCTGAGGCCCTCCCGGTGCAGGGGAGGTGGGGGGTACCTGTTCCCTTTTTCCCCTGAAAAAAAAGGCAGCATTTTCCCTTGTTCCCCAAAACTAAAATCTTGTTTTTCTATATTCCCTGTTCCCCAAAATTGCCTTTGTTCCCCTGTTCCCTTCAGTTTTAGGCTTCAGTTGTTCCCTTCTTCTCTTGAAATAAATGGCCTTAATACCCTGTTCCCCAAGGGCCTCAGAGCTGTTGTCTCTCAATGAGCCAACAGCATAGGGAAAAAGTGGCCACAAACTGCATTGTACATGCATACTGTGGTGCAGAGTTAAAATGTTGGCTTCAAGATCAAGCGCTAGCAACCCTTGAGCACTGGGCTGCGTTCAGAAGTGCATAGTGAGAGCGAATGTTTTGCCCTGGATCCCTGTACCGAATGATGAGTGCCAACAGGAGCAGGGATCAAGGGCAAAAGTTTATGAGTAATTTGCACATCTGAACCAAGGTGGCTATGTCACATGTTTGTTTGGGAGGGTGCACACTTTTTTAAACATTAAAATCACTTGATTCAAGGTAAGGATATTGCACTTTTCTCAGGTTATATCCACATAATACTCAGAAAATGAAGGTGTTGCAGTAAGATAGGAAGGGATAAGGTGTATCCCAATGCACAGAGGGGGAAGGGCAGAGAGAGCATATTGCTGGTAGAGAGCTTGAAATGCATAGTTAGGATTAGGTTTTAGTTTGCATTTATCATATATACCCTAAGTTTTCAGACACCTCAACTCCTTACTATAATTGCCCTAAAATATGAACAAGAACAATTTACCGACCAATGTTGTGTCTAAAAATTGCTGGATCAGTAGCAAACAGTGTAGACCCTGATGAGATGCCGCATTCTGTGGCATCTCATCTGGTTCTACAATGTTTGCTCAGGCTTGTCTGTCCGAATACATATGGTAAATATGGTAGTTGAACAAATTGTAAAGTCCATCCATAGGGTAGTTGTTAAACAAACCCAAAGTATGGATAGATTAAAAAATATAGTGGTGGTGGTTTTGAGATTAATGGCCCTTTCAACAACATTTCAGTTATATCTGGCCAGCACTGTTGGTGTTTGCATGCATTTGTACTGCCTTGCTTTCATTCCAGAATTCATAGAACTTCAATGCACATACAGAGCAAGTGTCCTTCTCCAAATGCACTCTGCCCTTTTTACACTCCACTAACTTGGGACAGTCATTTAGATGGTCTTGTTGTACTATTGGTCTGAAAATTGATTCAAAGTTGGCCCTCTAACCATTTGGCCAGTAATGCCAACATGGAGAATTGTAATGGCATTTCACTTTAACCCATTGTAGTCTGGAGACCCCTAAAACCGTAATTGGCAAACAGTGCAGACCCAGATCAGATGCCGCAGAATGCAGCATCTGATCAGGGTCTTCACTATATGCAAATAGTTCAACCTTTTTCTCTAAAGTCTAAACCACATGTTGACATATCTAAAATCAAAATTAGACTCTTCCAATATATAGTGTGGGGGAGTTCATTCAGTCTACAATGGGTTAAAGCAATTCTGATATAAGGAATATTCCCCAGCTGATACAAAGTGAAACTGAAAAAAGCAGTTAAACAAAAACAAAATATTGACATTTGCTTTGACCTGACAAGTTAGTAGCTCAGTTGTCACAGGGAATTTCACTCCAGATCCATTATCCTTAATATCTTTGTTATCACTAGTTGTCAATCTGACAGGTCTCCTGGTTGGCAAAACACAAAGAAAAGGATTTATACAAACCTGTGAAGTCTAAACATATTCAAATCAAGTTGTAATTTATATTTATTTGATATATATCCTGCACAGGGGTTAGTTGACTTCTAACATCCAGTTGGTAAAAATTTTGGACGCTTTATTCCGTACCTAAATTTTTGCCTAAATTTTGCTTTTTATGCGATTTCTTCTTAAAATGACAAATAGCGTAGACCTTGATCAAACTCTGAAGGAGCAGTCTGCTCTAGGTCTGTATTGTTTGCATATTCCATTTTATAAGAAACTTAGGACTTTTACCATACCTTAAATTGTACACTCTAGTTCAGTTTGAAATTTGATGTGTGAAATTGAATACAGATGATATTGTTCTAATGTAACTCATAACGCTAGATAAGAGGGGTATCCAGATACAAATGGACAAAATTTAGGAATCAAATGTTTGTCACTGGATTCCTTTAACATCATTAAGTATTAAACACAAAATTGTTTCTGTCTTATTTATTGAGAAATGTGTGTGTGTGTGTGTGTGTGTGTGTGTGTGGGGGGGGGGGGGGGGAGCGGTATATGAGGGTGCTTTCATACCTGATGGTTGGGGTAGCTGTATTAGATGAAGAAAAGGAAGCTACCCATTGGCTGGAAGGATGGCCTAGTATGTATGTGTGTGTGTGTCCTTGAAATGATAGTGGTACAGAATTCCCATTTGAAATCCATAGGATGTCATTTAATTTGAAAACAAAGTGGTAAATTTGCAAACCATCTTTGTGTGTGAGTGCTTCTTTCAAATTGTCTCAGATCATCCTTTATAATGATCCCTTGGTAAGTTGGTATTTTGTTTATTTTGCTTTAACTTTTTTTGTGTGTTCATGTTTTCCTAAATAATGGTCTTTCCTCCCCGATCTGGATCAGTTGTCATTTTGGACAAAACTACATGAAGTCACATATTATTTCTTTTATCTGCCTAAAGCAGAAGCATACGTAATGAGATCTAAGTAGAATTTTGCAATGTTGAGATCTCAGTAGAACTGCAATGCTAAGCTCTCAGTAGAATATGACATCTCAACAAAATTGTTATGTTGAAATCTCAATACAATTGCAATGCTGAGATCTCAGTAGAACTGCAATGCTAAGCTCTCAGTAGAATTGTTATGTTGAGATCTCCTTAGAATTGTAATGTTGAGATCTCAGTAGAATTGTAATGCTGAGATTTAACGTTTAGCACTCTGGATAAAATTTTCAGCAGACGAAATTTTGAAATGTTTTTCTTATTTTTACCAGAAAACAGGATATGACATTTCATGCAAATTGTCTCCTAAGGAGACAATTTGCATGAAATGTCAAATCCTGTTTTTTGGGGGGGAAAAATAAGCAAAATATCATCAATTTGTCATCTGCTGAAAATGCGCAGAGAGTGGTAAAGGTTAAAAAAATGTGATGTATAATTCACGTATATTAAAATTGTAAGATCTGCAATGTCAGGCCGCAAGACATTGTCACCACCAGGTCCAGTGAGCTACTTGTGCGGCTTGGCATTGAGGATCTGGACCTCATTCTGAAGGAGAGAAGACTTTGATGGTATGGACATGTGGACCAGTGGTGCAATCAAGACAGCCTTTGACATACAGGTTGATGGAAAGCGTGGGCCTAGGAGGCCCAAAATGACATGGAAGCAGCTGACAGAGAGGGATTGCAGAGAGTGGAAGCTCTCGGCTATCAACCCTCATGATAGACGTACCTGGAGATCTGGTGTGAGATCTGCCATGCCAGCTATCTGGAAGGGGGTCCACTGATGTGGATGTTGCCCCTGTACCTGCACGTTAATCAAAAATCCGATTATATTATATATATATATATATAAAAAGAAAATGTTTGCATATGTGATGTAACAACCCTTTTCTCTCTTCGCTACTCAGTTAAACCATCTGTAGCAGTGGTTGTTGAAATTAGCCTACTTTCTTTCACTGGCACATTGTCTACTTCCAATATAATCCTTCAAGATTGTTTTGAATATCTGCAGTACATGAAGGGCTAAATTAATCACATCTTAACATTTTACCCTATGAACTGGGCCAGAGGTAATCAAATTCTTTTCTTCAGCTGTTAAAAAATGATCCTGACCCTACTTCTTATTTTCGGCTCTTTTGATCTTTGTGGATTAGCATGTCCGGTGGGTATTTAAAGCTACTAAGAGAACACTTGAAAAATAGTCTTTGTTCATTCATGTTTATCTGCTGGGTATAAACTCAGACACAAAATGCTTTTGATAAAGGTTTAATGAAGTCTGTAGCTATCAAACAACTGTTCTTAACCATGTTACAAGAAGTTTTGTTGTTAAAACAACAGTAGATGCAAACACACACTCACATGTGCAGAGAGAGAGAGAGAGAGAGAGTATGATTTTTTTTGTGGTGACTGCTTATTAATTTATCTTCTTGATTTATTTTTACCCAGTAGTATCTATGCTATAGTATGTGGGATCCCCAAGCAAAACAATGACAGCAGCAACAGTTAGTGGCCAGTCATAACTTCAAGGGCAGTTGCAGATATACAAATTCAGGCCAAGCAGCAGGTAATTATTCTTAATGAAACCAACAAAAGTTTCAAACTGTGTGCAGTTCACTAAAGTAGGAAACTGCCTTTCAGTTTATTTGAGTGAGAGAGATTTATTTTCACAGATATTCATACTTTTTCTCAAATTTTAAACCTTTAAACATTTTAAATAGTAACGGTTAGGCCAAGAACTAGACCCTTCCTTTTTTCTTATTTTTCCTATGAAATAGACTTTAACATTTCATACAAATTGTCTCCTTAGGAGACAGTTTGCATGGAATGTCAAAGCCTATTTTCTGGTAGAAAAATGTCATCATTCATAGAGTGGTAAAGATTAATTGCCTACAGTTATTACCATAGTAGCCCTAAGTATTGGGACACACTGGCCTTTGCAAACAGTGTAGACCCAGATCAGACACTGCAGAATGTGGCATCTGATCACGGTCTACACTGTTTATCATAATACAGCAACATTTCAGACATATCAGGAGGTATTAGAATGGACTGTTTCAAATTTTAGGACAGTTATAGTACTGTAAGTAGATAAGGCCCTGAGGTTATAAAACGTTTTTCATACTCAACTCAGCTGAGCATGAAATTTTCTCTGCTAATAGATATGAAAATGCCAACAATAGTTGGCATTTTCATATTTATTAGCAGAGAAATGTTCATGCTCAGCTATGTTTAGCAAGAAAGAATTTGCAATTGTTAGTAGTCTGAGATTTATTAGCAGGACAAATTTCATGCTCAGCTGAGTTGAGCATGAAAAAAGTTTTATAAACTTGGAGGCAGGTGTCCCAATACTTAGGGTAAATACGGTACCCTAGATACAGGCATTTGCATTCAAACGCATGCAGCAGATACTTATCCTAAAATTTGAACAAATCCTTTCACTACCTGCTGATATACAGGCTGAATGGCAAACTGTAGTCTCTAATCAAATTGCTCCTTTCCAAACAGCCTGTACTGGACCTTTGTTGTTTGCTCAGGCATATCTGTCTGAATATTTAATGTAAATTTGATGATCCTAAAATTTGAATAAGTTCATTTGACTATCTGGTGAGAGTCAAAGATGCTGGCTGAATGATAAACCCAGCGGGCACATGCCGTCTATACAAGGTCGCCTGAATGTCGATGCAACGTCATGACGTTGCATCGACGTTGAGGCGACGTTGTATAGATATCATGTGTCTGCTGGGAACACTGTCATCAAAATAAATTGTTCAAATTTTTGGACAACTGTGGTAAGGAGTTAAGCCCAGGGGGCACTTGACGTTTATACAACATCACATTAACTCTTCTGAATAAATTAAGATACTACGCCCATTTCTAATTTTTAGCCAATCAGATTACTCAATCCAGGTTGTTGATATATATTCAAATATTTAATGGCAAACAGTGCAGATCTGGATCAGTTCAGAAACCAACTGTCTGCAAAGGCAGAGCATATTCAGGTTCAGCAGGACTAGTGTTAATGTTGATGCAATGTCATACAAATGATGTTTATACAACGTCACATTAACGCATTAATGCAACATTGTATAAACTTCATGTGCCTGCTGGGAGGTGTTCAAATACTAGGGGTAAATGTGGTAAACCCTATAGGGGCTGTTTGATCTGGACCAGGGATCCAATCTGGATTTACATTGTTTGCTCAGGCATGTCTGTCTGAATATTTAGTGTAAATACCGAGGTAAGGAACCTGTTTTGGTTGTCCTGACTCATTTCTGTTTTCCATTTGTTGGTACATGCCAAGTTAGGCCTTTTATCATGATCTTGGAGTCTGAGAAGCAGGTTTCTCACCCTTTCTCATTATGTTATCTCTCACTACAGTAAAACACCCATCTGTGGTGAAACACGTGAAAAGGTAAAGAAAAACATACAAATCTTTTGGACTCAAAAAGCACTAGATATCTAGTGCTATGCAGTATGTTGTATTATTAATCAACTAAGTCCAATGTAATTATTGTTCTAATATGTGCCAAACAGCCTGCATCATACTGCTGCAATGTTTGGCATGATTTCTATGTTTTCTGGCCCAGGCTTTATATGAAGGCTAATACTGAATCTTACAAGGATTTAGGGAATAAAAACAGAAGCATTCAGGAGGGCCAATATTTTTCGATATTAACTGGGCCAATATTTTACTGTATTAACTAATCGATGTGGTTTTATTGACTTTCAACATTTTCAAAGTCGAAAACAAAAAGTTGATTAATAAAAATGTCATGAAATGGATGTTTTCACATTGGCCCTGTCACAGGTCCTCGGCCAGTTGTATTGGCCTTCGGATGGCTGTATTGGCCCTCGGCTTTGCCTCAGGCCAATACAACAATCCTCTGGCAAGTACGACATAGCACTGTATTGTACCTTTTCCTGGGATCATTAATCTATAATACTCTAATGATTAAAGTAGCAGAGAACATATGAGTGACATTTTACGCCCCCACCTCCCCCATCCCAGAAACAAGCACTTTACATTTCACACAAATTGTCTCTCGGGGACAATTTGAATGAAATATCAAGCACTATTATGTGAAAAAAAAAAAGTCTGTTAATAATGAAATGCAACGTGGTTTGAGTTAATGAACTATGTTGTGCACCGTCTGTTAGATTTGCTGCAATCTTCCTGCATTGTTTTCATTTATCATGAAAGATAATGGAGTTCCTTGGAATTTACTGGCATTCATAAACTGGATGATATTTATTACAATTGCTTTTACATACTTTTATACTAAACCAGAAATGAAGATCCTTAACTGTATTTATCCTAAATGTTTCAGACAAACAGGCCTGAGGAAACCGTGTAGCAGATAAAACTCCTAAAGGAGCAGTTTCATCAAAGTCTGCTCTGTTTGTCACTTAGTTGGCATATTTTAGAAACATTATCAGATAGTCGAATGTACTTGTTCAAGTTTTAGGATAAGTATGGTAAGCAAGTACTTGTCTGAATATTTAACACTTTGCATGCTGGGTAAAAATTTCAGCAGACAACATTTTGAAATATTTTTCTAATTTTTCCTAGAAAATAGGATCTGACACTTCTTGCAAATTGTCTCCTTAGGAGACATTTTGCATGAAGAGTCAGATCCTATTTTCTAGGAAAAATAAGAAAAATATCACCAAATTGTCGTCTGCTGAATCTGCCCCCAGCGTGGTAAGTGTTAAGGTACCTTATTTACCCTAAATAACTGCACACCCTAACTCTTGGCCATACTTGTTCCAAAACCTGAAAGACTGCATTTGAATAGCTATTCTGATATAAGGTCTGAAAACTGCTGGATGAGAGGTAAACAGTGTAGACCCTGATCTGATGCTGCATTCCAAATACGTAGGGTGTATGCGGTAATTATGGTATTTTCTGTGGTATGTGATGGGACACATTTAGTCCTGCCAAGTGAAAAGATATCTTAACCCTTGTCCTGCTGAATAAATTAAGATGTCACGCCTTTTTTAAATTTTCAGCCAATCAGATTACTTGATCCAGATTATTTATATAAATTCACATTCTGAATGGCAAACAGTGCAGATCCAGATCAGTTGGCTTCTTCAGAAGCCATCTGATCTGGATCTACACTGTTTGCAAAGGCAGGGTATATCCAGGTTCAGCAGGACAAGGGTTAAAACATATGCAGACATTGCAAGCCCAGATCAGCCTGCACATCCATGCAGTCTGATCAGGGCCTTCCCTGTCCACTGTGTCCACCGACAGAACAGTTAGATACTTTACAATGTATAAATAGACAGCAAATACTGTGCAGATGCATAGAGCTGATCTGCACCTTCTTAGTGCAAGCCAGGCACACCAGGCTGCCTGGCCACATAATTGCTTTTTGGTGGATGCCAAGCAGAGTAACTTCTACTTGGGCATTTAACTGCACCTTCTTAATGGAAGTCAAACATAGTAATTTCTGCTTTACCATGTAATTGCCCTTACCTAATGGAAGCTGAGCATAATATCTTCTGCTTGGTCAACTAATTGCGCCTTCTTAGTGGAAACTGAGCATGATAATTTCTGCTTGGCCATGAAATTGCTCCTCCTTATTGCAAGATGAGCATGGTAAAATCTAACTAATTACTTCTTAGTGGAAGCACTGAACATGATAACCTCTATGTGACCATGAAATTGCTCCGTCTTAAAATGGAAGTTGAGCATGGTAAGGACTATCTGACCAACGTGTTCCATCTTAGTGACTTCTGCTTGACCATGTAATTGCTCCTTAGTGGAAGCCTAGCATGGTAACTTCTGTTTGGCCACATAATTGCTCCTTAGTGAAAGCCAAGCATGATGACTTCTTGGCCAAGTACTTGCTTATTCTTAGTGGAAGCCAAGCATGGTAACTTCTATGTTACCATCTAATTGCTTCTTGATAGTAGAAGCCAAGCGTAGTAACTTCTGCTTGACCATGTAATAGATCCTACTAAGTGGAACTTGAGCATGATAACTTCACTTCACTATGTAAGTGCTTCATCTTAGTGGAAGCCAAGCATGGTAACACTACTTAGTTGGTTAAATGTTCCTTCTTAATTGGAGTCAAACATAGTAACTTCTGCTTGACCATGTAATTGTACCAACTTCGTGGAAGCTGAGCATGATAACTAATTAATTGATCTTTATTCGTGGAAACCAAGCATGAGAACTTCTTCTTGCTCTGACTTAGTGGTAACTGAGTATAGTAACTTTTGCTTAGCCAAATAATTGCTCTTTCTCAGTGGAAGCTGAGCCAAGTAATGTCTGCTTGGACAAAAAATTGCTCTCTCTTAGTTGACGCTGAGCATGGTAACCTGCTTGGCCAGTTGATTGCTCTTTCTTAGTGGAAGCTGAGCAAGGTAACCTGCTTGGCCAATTGATTGCTCTTTCTTAGTGCAACCTGAGCATGGTAACTTCTGCTTGGCCAATTGATTGCTCTTCCTTAGTGGAAGCTGAGCATGGTAACCTGCTTGGCCAATTGATTGCTCTTCCTTAGTGGAAGCTGAGCATGGTAACCTGCTTGGCCAGTTGATTGCTCTTTCTCAGTGGAAGCTGAGCATAGTCAGCTTCTACTTGGCCAATTGATAGCTCTTTCTTAGTGGAAGCGGAGCATCATAACCTGCTTGGCCAGTTGATTGCTCTTTCTTAGTGGAAGCTGAGCATAGTAACTTCTGCTTGGCCAACTGATTGCTCTTTCTTAGTTGAAGCTGAGCATAGTTACTTTTGCTTGGCCAGTTGATTGCTTTTTCTTAGTGGAAGCTGAGCAAGGTAGCTTCTGCTTGGCCAATTGATTGCTTTTTCTTAGTGGAAGCTGAGCAAGGTAGCTTCTGCTTGGCCAATTGATTGCTTTTTCTTAGTGGAAGTTGAGCAAGGTAGCTTCTGCTTGGCCAATTGATTGCTTTTTCTTAGTGGAAGCTGAGCAAGGTAGCTTCTGCTTGGCCAATTGATTGCTTTTTCTTAGTGGAAGCTGAGCAAGGTAACTTCTGTTTGGCCAGTTGATTGCTCTTCCTTAGTGGAAGCTGAGCATGGTTAACTTCTGCTTGGCCAGTTGATTGCTCTTCCTTAGTGGAAGCTGAGCATGGTAACTTCTGCTTGGCCAGTTGATTGATCTTCCCTAGTGAAGCTGAGCATGGTAACCTGCTTGACCAATTGATTGCTCTTCCTTAGTGGAAGCTGAGCATGGTAACTTCTGCTTGGCCAGTTAATTGATCTTCCCTAGTGGAAGCTGAGCATGGTAACCTGCTTGACCAATTGATTGCTCTTCCTTAGTGGAAGCTGAGCATGGTAACTTCTGCTTGGCCAGTTGATTGATCTTCCCTAGTGGAAGCTGAGCATGGTAACCTGCTTGACCAATTGATTGCTCTTTCTTAGTGCAAGCTGAGCATAGTAACTTCTGCTTAGTCAATTGACTGCTCTTCCTTAGTGGAAACTGAGCATGGTAACTTGCTTGGCTGTGTGATAGCTCTTTCTTAGTTGAAGCTGAGCATAGTTACTTTTGCTTGGCCAGTTGATTGCTTTTTCTTAGTGGAAGCTGAGCAAGGTAGCTTCTGCTTGGCCAATTGATTGCTTTTTCTTAGTGGAAGCTGAGCAAGGTAGCTTCTGCTTGGCCAATTGATTGCTTTTTCTTAGTGGAAGCTGAGCAAGGTAACTTTTGCTTGGCTACTTGATTGCTCTTTCTTAGTGGAAGCTGAGCATGGTAACTTCTGCTTGGCCAATTGATTGCTCTCTTAGTGGAAGCTGAGCATGGTAACATCTGCTTAGCCGATTGATTGCTATTTCTTAGTGGAAGGTGAGCATGGTATCAAATGACCATGTAATTGCTGCTTCTGAGTGGAAACTGGGCATGATAACATCTACATGGCCAAATAATTGCTTCTTTTTAGTGGATGCCAATCACAGTATCATCTACTTGGTTAATCAACTACTTCTTCCTGGTGGACGCCAAGCATCGTAACATCTTCTTAGCCAACTAAGTGCTACTTTTTACTAGCTGTGTGTGCTTGCATATAAGTATGCATGATTTTTGCAAGAAACTTATTTCTCCTCTTTCTTTTTTTTGCAGTCATTTGAAATATTGACTTCTTTATGTACAAAGGGCTTTTGACTATTTATTTTTCACCAAATCAATGATTTTGCCATTTTTGCTCCTAATGCCCTCCAGTGTTTCTAGCCACATACAGCTCCTGTATTAAAAGAATGTAGATATTGATACTTTCTGTGATTTATGACAAACTCTTTGATTGCCTGCTTATAATGATGGTAGGATGGAACAGAAAACAAAAAAGTCTGCACTTCATACTTGTTGTTATGTTTCTTTCACCCCACGGTGACTACTTTTTTCATGTTGAATAGGATCATTGAAGCAGTTTTCAGAATCATTTATTATTTAATAACCTTTAGGTTTAGCAACTTCAGCATTATTCAAACTAACATGTTGATTTAACTACCCCTCACCCTGTTCGGGAATTTTAGCTGAGTTTGCATCAGTCCAGTTTCTTCTTTTTCACCCGGTAGAGAATTTTAGCTGAAATCATATGAATCAGTTTCTTCCCAGAGTCAACTTTTTTTGCTATCAACACAATTTACCTTACGTCCCTCTTTTCCCCACCACCACCACCAACCCCATCTACACATACACAGAGCTTACACAATCACCCCACCCTACACAAATCATTTATTTGGACACCATGTTATTAACCTAACTTCAAAACTAGCACCTGTGGGTATTGTAATGACAGGTTTTTGGACAGAATTACACATTGACATTTCAATAATGAATTGAAACTGTCAATGCTGAGATTTGATTAATTACTATTGTCTTATTCAACTTAAATAGAATGAACTTACACAGGTAAACCTGGATTATAGGAAATGCAAACAGAGAAAATTGTGACCAGCCTGCACAATCACAGTTTTTACTGTTTGCTGTTAGATTCGTTGGTGCCTAGGGGTACTGACATTCCTGAAAGTCTCTGGGAGAGTTGTTCACACATCACAAAGTAGTCTTTTTTATGACACAACTCAAATTTGAATGAAAAGATATTGTTTTGTATATAGGCTATATCCATTCATTGAATCACTGATCCATAGTTGTTAAGTCTTAATTAGTATTTGGCAGATCTGCAGGATTTCGTAGGGACTCACCTTCACCTCAGCCTTCATTTTCCAGGATGAATTCATGAATCATTGGTGTGAAAAAAAACAACATCTTTTATTATTTCTCAATCTTTCCAAATCTACCCAAATCAAAACGGCTTTTAAATCACTCCTCTGCCTTTGTGTATTAACCCTGCTCCTGCTGAACCAGGATATGCCCTGACTTTTCAAACAGTGTAGATCCAGATCAGTTGGCTTCTGGATCTGCACTGTTTGTCATTAAGTATGTGAATTTGTATCAACAACCTGGATCAAGTAATCAGATTGGCTGACAATTATAAGTGGGCGTGGCATCTTTATTGGTACAGCATGGCAAGGGTCAATCCAGTTCAGATGAAAGAGGAGATAGGATGGTGGTAAGAGCCTGCTGTACTTGCAGGCAGGTGGGGGGTAGGGGCAGTTGTTAATATTTCTTCTGTTTCTGCACTGTCATCTGCTCTTTCCCTCACCCTCCTCTATTCCTCCCTTTCCTTTCATCTATGAAGCATTTAACCCTTGTCTTGCTGAATAAATTAAGTTGCCACGCCCACTTCTAATTTCCAGCCAATCAGATTATTTGATCCTGGTGTTTGATAGAAATTCACATATTAAATGACAAACAGTGCAGATCAAGATCAGTTGGTGAAGCCAACTGATCTGGATCTACACTGTTTGCTAAGACAGGGTATGTCGTGTTCAGCAAGGAAAGGGTTAAAGCCTTTCATTATCACCCTGCCACCTTGTTGAAAGGGATGTAAAACACAAATCACCATGATCTTCTCATCTATATATTTTCAGTAAATATGGGTTTTTTCAGGTGCTGAAATGGACCATCTGAACAAATGAATACTGGAGACATACATGAAAAATGAGACACAAGAGAACATAACAGTGAGTTGAGGCTCTTAACCCATTTTAGTCTGGAACCCCCAAAAAGGTTATTGGCAAACAGTGAAGACTCAGATCAGAAATCACTGAATGCAGCATCTGATCAGGATTTCCACTGTTTGCAAATGGTTTAGCCATTTTCCTCTAGATAAGAATATCTAAATCACACAGTCTGACACACCTAAAATTGAAATTTGAGTTTATTAAGTCTAAAATGGGTTAAAGCTGTTTTTGTTTTTCTTTTTTTTTTTTTCAGCTTATCTTCAGGTAAAGGATAGGTCCCTATTGTAATCCTTTGATGTCAGTGGTTCCAATCTGTTTTTAAAACTTCTGTACAAATAAACTGGGGTGCATGCCTCTTTGGGATACATTTATCTCAAAGGTATGAAAACAAGAAGGAAAGTCTGTATCATAGGTTCAGGATAGTGGGGGTATCCAGATAATATTTTTCTTATTTTCCATGAAAACATTAGTTGTGGTACTCATTAGAAGTGCCTCAATGAGGCACTTCTAATGAGTACCACAACTAATGTTTTCATGGAGAAAAAAATAAGAAAAATATCAATGCTTATTGTTTGAAAAAAAGTGCCTTATGCTGCTATACTCTGCCTGATTTGATTCATTGAGAAATCTTTACAGCTTATCAGTGCAGTTATTACCATGACAGTGTGAAGACTGTTTCCACCTGATAAGATCTTCAAAATATCTACCTGAGCCTGATAAGATCTCCACTTTGATAAACCTTAACAGAGCTTGTCTGGTGGTTCCTGCTAGATCTCTGATGTTCTGTTTTGCATCTCTTTAATGTCCAGAACTGCATTAAGTACATTAGCATAGCACCAGATAATAGGAGTACCAACCCAGGAAACGGTTAAACTTTTACCCACTGGATTTTGAAGCTTTGGAGGGATTGTTTCCAAGGTTACTTGACCTTCATACACTAGGAACATTTCAGCACTCTTTGCCTCAATGTCAAGGTAACATGAGAAAAGATTTTTTTTTTATTACTTTTTATTTTTTTTTTTTGCTTTCCTAGCAAGCATTTTGAAGCATTTGGAGGAATTAACTTCAACCCTATTGTCTAGCTGCCCAATATTTAAGTAACTACTTGGCAAGGTTTTCTTATCCAAAAATTCAGGATCAAGGTCACAGGTCAGAGTTTTCTAAGTGCTTTGGAAAAAAGTTTCCTACCTTTGTCTTTTAATGAAAGGATTTACATCAAACCTGGTAAATACTCTGTAGCTTACCAACATTTGGTAGATGGTTCTCAAAAAGGCAAGACATTAGTATCTGTAGGTGCTTTGTTAAGTAATATTAATTTAAAATGACTTATCTTACTCTTTGGTTGTTTTAACCCTTGTCCTGCAGAATAAATTAAGATGCCACGTCCACTTCTAGTTTTCATCCAGTCACATTACTTGATTCAAATTGTTAAAATAAATTCACATACTTAATGGCAAACAGTGCAGATCCACACTGTTTGCAAAGGCAGGTTATATCCAGGTTCAGCAGGACAAAGGTTAAAAAGTTTGTTCTTTTTGGAAGTGACAAGATGTATATTGGTGAGCTTACAGGGCACTTGAATGAATTTATTTGCTGAAGTAGATGTTATAATGAATGAAAAGGTGTAAAGTCCTCAACTTTCTTTCATTTTAGAGCTTTAAAATATGTATAAGAAAGGTTGGATTTTCTCTTTTGAAATAATTGGTCTGGCTGTAAGTATGTCAAGGATGTCTGATGTAGTGATTTTTAAAGTGTTAGACATTTAATTGTAGTTATTACAAACAGCAGGGGGTTAAATCGCTTAAGATAAAATCAATTTCTCAATGAAAAAAAATAGAAAGTTTTATTGGTGTTATTCAGATATTACTTTTTAATGATAACTGTTTGATTTTAAGACAGTTTTTGGTGAATTCAATAAATAAAAGAAATCAAATTGTCCTTAAACAACCTTACAAGTTCAGACTCGATATAAATGATGTCAGTTGGAAAAGGTTCTTTTGTACCAACGGAATAAAATTATTGTTGTATATGAAATACAATGTTTTCTTATTATACCCCTGGCATACTTTCCTGGCATACAAAGTATGCCGAAGGGGTGTATAGTTTTTGTCAGTTCTGTCCATCCATCCATTCATCTGTCTGTCTTTCTGTCTGCCTGTCTTTCCATCCAGCCATGATTCTGTCCTTTAACACTTGCTATAACCAAGTTTTACTTCGAAGTTTTTTGATTACTTATATCTCTACAGCTACTGATAAAAAACTTCTCATATTTGGTATGGGGTTAACTGGGTGAGTTCTTTTCCATTCTATATCTATAAACCCCTGGGTCATGCCCGGGGCAGGGTAAGAGGTCAAAATCTAGGATGCCTCAATAAAGTAATATATTGCAGTTTGTTTATACAAACAACTTCTTAATAAAGAAGGATGGGCATCAGAAATGTTTATTGCATCAACATTCAGTGTAATAAGGTCAGGGTCATTGTTACCTTATTTTCATGCTCCAGCGATTTTGCCTTATATTTTGAAGACTATTTAATGGATAAATGTGATACTTTAAATATTGGTTCTTTGTGACACCACGATTGACATCATGAAAAATATAGGTCACCTTGACCTATATTTCATGGTCCAGTGATTTTGTCTTATATCTTGAATGTAATTTGATGTATGAACATCATTATTTGGGATTATGAATAAGTATGATCTGACATTTGACCTAAAAGTAAATGTAGGTCAGTGTGACCTATATTTCATGGTCCAGTGATTTATGTTACATCTTGAAGACAATTTGATGTATGACTATCATAGTTTGGGATTATGTGACCTATATTTCATTGCCCTGTGATTTTGTCTTGTATCTCCCACTATTTGATGCCTAAGTGTCATATTTAGATATAATGACATGATGTGACCAAAACTTTGACCTCAAATATAAATATAAATCAGCATGACCTATATTTCATGGTCTAGTGATTTTGCTTAATATCTTCTAGATTATTTAATGGATTAACACCATAGTTGGTATAATTGATCAATGTGACCATCAGATTGACCTCTTAAGTATATGTAAGTCAGTGATCTATATTTTATGGTCCAGGGATTATGTATGCTTCATGCCTTGAAGACTATTTACTCCAGAAAAGTTGTACTTGGGATGAGTGTCACTCAGAGACTGACCTTGTAAACTATATGTGGATCAGTGACCTATATTTCATAATCCATTGATTTTGCCTTATATCATTGTCATTGACTTTAAAATATTTTGTAATTTAGAAATGGCGCTAGTCAGGGTATTCGTGACCCTCTGGGCACTTGCTCTAGTTTCCAGATAAAAACATGTTTTATTGAGACTCATTAAGATGAGATTTTTCACTGTGACAGTTCTAATGAATACACACAATACATGGCTTTATTTATATAAGGCAATTTTCTAAACAAAGTGTACTGATATTTTTCTTATTTCTTAATGAAAACATTATTGGTACCTCATTTGAAGTGTCTCAGTAAGGCTGAGTACACACTCGAAGTGCCTCATTGAGGGACTTCTTATGAGAACCCACAGTATGTTTTCATAAAAATGTGAAACAATAATACCCCAACACTATTGTGTGGTGGGCAGATAACGCAGTCAAAAATTGACAGAATTTGCCCATTAGCAACCCCAAACCAGCTTTCCTTAATATCAATGCATATACCAAGTTCGGTGAAAATTGATTAATATTTACTAAAGATATCATTCTGAAACAAAAATATGGACTTGTGGCAGGCAGATAACTCTGTCAGAAAAATTGACGAAATTTGGTTTATTAACAACCCCAAACCACTCACCCTGATATATATGTGTATGCAAAATTGGAATAAAATTTATGAAAACCTATTCAAGTTAGAGAGCGGAAACCAAGCATTGATGGATGGACAGGCAGACGAACAGACAGAAACTCGTAGCGAAAAGCATAATACCCCACCACTCTCATGTGGCTGTGGAGTATAATAAAATAAGAATAGTAATAGATGGTAGAGGTATAGATTCACAAGCTGACTATATGGCATATGGCTTCTTTCTACATGACAACATGATACTCAAATTATACACTGAGTCATTCCACGAGAAAAGAAGCCTCCAGGGCAGTTGCAAACGGTAAAGGTCCCGATCACCCAACAAAACTGCACAGTCCGAAAAGGGTATTTCTAAACATCAGGGCCCAGTTGTTCAAAGCTAACGATGTCGTTAGTTAACGATTCGTTAAAATTTACATCAAGTGATATGCAAATATGCTGAAATTGTTTGCTGAAAAAATATCAGAATATTGTATATTTATCCACAAAAATAGTTAACAAAATGACCCTTAATGAGTTTGTTAAGCTAACGATGCTTTGAACAACTGGGCCCTGCATATTCTACAGTGGTCAATGATTCCATATGACCAACAGCGAAGGCCCTGATCACAATTGTATGGATGTACAGACTGATCTGGATACCTTTTGTTGACATGTTCCCCAAAGGTAAATTTTCACAGGACATGGCTCGCACCTCATTTTATAATTGTACATAATTGTACAGGTAGTGCTGATGAATCCATAATAATTTTATGTAAGGTCAAGGTGTTTTTATTTAGGAGTCACATAATAATGTTTCATATTCAGCATTTTTTAGTTATAAACATGCTAAAGAAATGCTAAGAAATTCTTCAGAAGCCAACTGATCTGGATCTACACTGTTTGTAGAAGCCAACTGATTTTCTTCAGAAGCCAAATGGTCTGGATCTACACTGTTTGTAGAAGCCAACTGATCTTCTTCAGAAGCCAACTGATCTGGATCTACACTGTTTGTAAAGGAAGGGTATATCCAGGTTCAGCAGGACAAGGGTTAATAAACTTGTCCTAAAATTTGAACAACTCCTATATATTACTTGGTGATGTGTCTAAAAAATTGCTGGATGAGCGGCAAACATTGTTTGTTTGTGTTGAGGTTTTACATCCCAGTCAACCCATTGGGGTCAATCGAGCGTGGCCTAACCATACTTTTACTGGGCAGGCTTAGTCCTCTAAGCGGTTAACCAGTATTGTGCACATTCTTTTGCTAAAAACTGACAACTGCTCTTCTTGAATCAGCTGAAGGGAATGATCATAGAAAATATTTCATGATTAATCTCCATGAAAGAATGTTGCCGACCCAGCAGGGGTAGAACCCGCAACCTCCTGATCACCAGTCAGATGCACATCCAACTGAGCCACCGAGGCTGGCAGCAAACATTGTAGAACTGTCCTAATACTTTGGGCAAATAGAGTAATAGTGTTCTTCTTGTCTAGTTTCTTCTTGTCAGTTTATGGATGATTTTACAAGGACTGCGGTAGACCATGTTTGAAACTGTCAATGTACGTGTGTAATTAGTCTTATTGTTTTTATTGGAGAAAACAATTAGTGTGCTGAGTACCCAGTTATCTTTCATGCCCTTCATGCTGGGTAAAACTTTCAGCAGACAATATTTTGAAATGTTTTTCTTATTTTTCCCATAAAATAGACTTTCATGCAAATTGTCTCCTTAGGAATATCAAAGCTTATTTATTGGGAAAAATACAAAAAATATCATCAGTTTGTCGACAGCTGAATTAGGCCAGAGAGTGATAAAGGTTAATGATTTGTGAAGATAGTTATTGAGAATAATTATTTCAAAACTAGTCCTCAGTAATGCTCAAAAGACAGTTGAGCATAATTTTAAAATTTTCATGCTTGTTTAACTTCTGTTGTTGTAAAGAGACACGTTTTTATCAGTAATTAAGCAGACAACTGTCAAATTAGTGTCACAAAATTCAAAACCAAACAAATTAAACCCCCAGGAGTTAAATAGAGACACAGCTGTCTTTTGCAAAAGATTGGTAGATCACTAATAGATCTGGTAGATCACATATTGAAACAATCCATGGTCAATAACATAGGTGTCATCATAGTAGGCCATTGTAGCTGTCAGGTTAGTAGCATTAACCATTAGCAGTCTCTGGGCAAATTCAAATGGATATTCTTTCATATTTTTTCCCAGAAAATATGTTTGAGATTTCATGCAAATTGTAATTTACATGAAATGTCAAACATATTTTCTGGGGAAAAAATAAGAAGAATATTTAATCAAATCACTGACAGCACCGGTTGGTTGATTGTCTCTGAGTGTAGACTGGGAAAATGGTCCTGAACAGGGACTTTCGACTGTTTCCTTCAACCCTTAACTTCCCTGAATTTAAGCAAACAGTGCAGACCCTGATCAGATGCTGCATTCTGCAACATCTGATCTGGGTCTGTACTGTTTGCCATTGTCCCAAATGTCCCAGTCCAGGTTTTACAGATAACCCTCTATCAGCAATACTCTGACGTCACAGCGACAAGAATAGTGTGGCTATATGAGAATAACCGTTACCTGGATTTCGTCTAACGGGCAGTTTGATTATATTGGTCAATGATAATCATATGCACAACTACCTTAAGGAAATTTTGGCATTTGTATATTATGGCACGATTGTAAACAATAAACCCAAAAATGTTATCTGATGATATTTTTACCTAGCATGCTAAGCGTTAAAATAGTTTTTATTTTTTCACTGAAAATGAATATTGACATTTCCTTTGGGGATAATTCACATGAAATGGCACAAGAAAAATTTAATGTCTGCTTCTGTTTTTATCCAGCTGGTGAAAGGTTAACTTACATAGCTCCAGATAAGAGGATGTAGTAATATGATATTTTTGTTTTTCTCCACGAAAGCATGTTTTGGGTACTCATTAGAAGTGCCTTCATGAGGCATTTCTAATGAGTACCAGAGCATACATTTTTGTATAGAAATAAGAAAAAAGTCAGTACTTTTTGGTTCAGAAAAAGTACCCTACCTGAAGCTATGCCAGGTTAAGTTCCTGTGTCTTAGTTCATACTTGACAGGTTTTGTTTCAGTGGTGATCTATGATGAAAAGGAAGTATTTGGCCTGACAGGGTTTTTGAAAATATGAATAATTTATGAATATATGAATGAATTATCTGTATCTAACATAAACATACAATACAGGGTCACTCGGTGTGGGTGGCTTTTCACCATGGCTATACCTTTAAAGACTCAACAGTGCAGTATCATTTTGTGACCATGACACATATTTCAGGGTCTAATAACTTTCTTATTTTTTTCATCAACACTAAATTGTTAAAGTCCATTTCTGATTAATTGTAAGACCTGTCATCCTTAAATCTCATCACAAAAACACACCTATGTAATTTCCCCCCCCCCCCCCCCTCAAACCCCACTTTTATATTGTAAAACTGGGGTTTACAGGGGTATATATTATTTTTCTTATTTCTGCTCAAAACATAGATTGTGGGTACTCGTTAGAACCGCCTCGCCGAGGCGGTTCTAACGAGTACCCACAATCTATGTTTTGAGCAGAAATATGAAAAATATCAAAGGTTTTTATCTGAATTTTTTCAGTTTTTTGGAGGTGAAATTTTCTATATATTTGAATAGGTGTGTTTTCGTAATGTGGTCTGCGATTCCTCCCTAACATACCGGTAAGTCTCAATCAGTGTTGTACCATTTTTGTGACCTTGACCTATATTTTACTGTCTAATAACTTTGTCACATGTAATGCCAACTCTAGTATTTACTCTACTAACCATACTTGTCCTAAAATTTGAACAGGTCCATTTTTACTACCTATTGATGTGTCTAAAATTTGCTGGATGAGTGGCAAACAGTGTAGACCCTCATCAGATGCCACATGGGTCTGCACTGTTTGCACAAGCCTTTCTGTCCAAATAATTAGGGTAAATACAGTTAGATTATATTGAAAAAAGCAAAGGCTGAGATCAGACTATGTGGATGCACAGGCTGATCTAGATGCTGTATTTTCACATATCCCCACACGGCCCTTTTTCTCATGGCACTGATTATTTCATTTACCCTATTTACATAAATAATTGGACAGCTTAACTAAGTTTTATCATACTTGTCCTAAAATCTGAAAAAGTCCATTTTTCTGTCTGGATGTGTCAAAATATGGACTGAATGACAAACAGTGTAGACCATGGTCAAATTACTCCATCAAAAACAGTTTGATCTGGTCTTCATTGTTTGCTTAGGCTCATTTTTCTAAATATTTCAGATAAATATGGTAGGTCTCTTTTGTGGTAAATTTTAGGGCCCTTTAGGGAATATTCTGATGTTAATATACTGAAATTTGCAAAAACCATTAATCAACATGGAAATCAATGTACATAAATTCCTATAGTAGGGAATTAACCCTTAAAGCACTAAGCAAAACTGTTGCAGACAACATTCTATTTTTTTTTTTTTAATTATTTTTCAGTGAAAATAAGACTTAGCATTTCATGTGAATCATTTGCTAGACAGATGATTCACATCAAATGCCAAGCTTTATTTTATCTGAAGACTAAAAACATCAGCTGTAGTTGTGATTAGGGTTAAAGTTAATGCTTATAGGCATGTTGGGTAATAAATTAAACAGACAACATTTTGAAACATTTTTCTTGTTTTTTTTTGTTTGTTTTTTTTTTTCTTCAGAAAATAGGCTTTGACATTTCATGCAAATTGTCTCAATTTCATGAAATGTTAGAGCCTATTTTCTGGGGAAAAAATAAGAAAAATATGACCAGTTTTTCAGAATTAGCCCACAGAGTGGGAAAATATTCAGGATTATTAGGGGAAATTATTTGCAGATTTTCATTGTGATTGTTGTGATACTGTCAGTTTGGTGCAAAACCATAAATACAAACACCAACAACACCTTTCATTAACAGTTTGACCTCTGGAGTGGAGTCCTTCAATTATCAGCCATTCATCCTGCCACAAAACAGATGGACAAGATTGTTGTGTGGTAATTATTGCTTTATGGTCTTGTTGGTTTAAAAGATTTACCAGGTAGACCTGAGAACAATCACACCCAACAAGAGACAGGGCATCTGAAATGGTGACAGGCTGGTGGCTAAATGGGGTTATATTGGTGGGCTTTCAAGAGGATCAAAACCTTAACATGTGGAGGGTGTGAAAATGTTGAGAGTATGGTAAGGGCAGCGCAATCTAACCCTTGTCATGCTGAATAAATTAAGATACCACGCCCACTTCTAATTTCCAGCCAATCAGATTACTTGATCCGGATTTTTGATAGAAATTCACATATTTAATGACAAACAGTGCAGATCCAGATCAGTTAGCCTCTTCAGAAGCCAACTGATCTGGATCTACACTGTTTGCTAAGATAGGGCATGTCATGCTCAGCAAGAGAAGGGTTAACAGTGGCAAGTCACATTTATGCGTGTAATCCAAGCCTGAATTTATAATTCTGCAAATCTGAAAAATGCAATGATTGTGAAAAATATTTTTCAAACAGAATACCATATTATGCCCAAGTATTGGTACAGAAAGATTTGATCAAGCAGTGTAGACCCAGAGTAGACACTTTATTTGCCACTCATCCAGCATTTTTACCATGTTATCAGGATGCGTGAGGAATATTTGCCCAAGAAAATCCTCAGTGGAGAACTAGAAATGGGCAAACACTCCCATGATGGTCAGAAGAGGCCATACAAAGATGCCCTCAAAGCCCACCATTATTGTGAAAGGTCAAAGATTGCAAGTGGTATACAAGTTCACCTACCTTGGAAGCACATTGTCAAGAATCGTGCACACTGAAGTCAATGCCAGGATTGCCAAAGCCAGTGCAGCATTTTGCCGACTATGTGGTAGTGTTTGGGATCGAAGTGGAATCAGGTTTTTTCTCTTACCTTTTTTTGACACAAAGCTGAAAGTCTACAAAGCTATGGTGCTGCCAACACTATTGTAGGCATGCGAAACATGGACAGTTTACCAACGGCACGCCAAAAGACTGAACCACTTCCATACAAGCTGCCTTAGAAAACTTTTAAAGATTAAGTGGCAAGACAGGATTCCAGACACAGAAGTCCTGAAAAGGGCAGGGATGCAGAGTGTACAAACTCTTCTGAAACTGGCACAGTTAAGATGTACAGGCCATGTTACCAGGATGCTCGAGGAACGTTTGCCAAGAAAATCCTCTATGGAGAACTAGAAATGGGCAAATGCTCCCATGGTGGTCAGAAGAAGCGATACAAAGACACCTTCAAAGCCTCCCTCAAGGACTTCAACATACTAACAGAGTTGTGGGAACAAATTGCACAGGACCGAGCAAAGTGGCAAGGCCTCATCAGAAGAGGTGCTAGTGAATATGAGGCAAAAAGAATCAGCAAAGCTGAACAGAAACATGCACAGCGCAAAGCCAGAGCTAAGGCATCACCAACAGAGCTGTCTTGCCCTGACCTCTGTTGTTCCATCTGCAACAGACAGTTTAGAGCTAGAATTGGCCATCTTAGAACACATAAACAATAGCATTTCTCACTTGTGATTACGATTGTTCATTGTCAGTAATGGCAGATGAACTATATATATATAGAATAACTCAAATCAGGATGATTTTTTGTCATTACAAAAAGAAACCATTGCAACTTCAGAGCAATCTCTCTACAACAGCAATCATTGAGAAGGTGCAAACTGGCTGTTGTATAGAAGTGTATGTTGTAGAGTGGTTTAAAATAAAATGAAACTACACTTTGGAAAATCTGAATAGTGGAATTAGTAGGAAGGTTGCTGTTGTTGAAAGGTGGCCATTCATTGTGGTTGCAGTGTTGTTTGATTGTTTCTATTCAAAAGATTGTTCACTTTGTTGGTTTAATTTCCACCACATAAATAATCTTTTGGCTACCTTTGTCAAAGTTGGTGTCGTTTCTTGAAGATTTGGGGAACAGTTGACAGATTTGATAGAAGTTCTAAGTTTTTCACAGAAGGTGACAATATTTCAGTGGTTATTATAGCTATTAATACCTCCAGTGACAAAGGCCATCATATGGTTTGTCATTGCCAATAATGAAAAAGCATTGCCAATGACAGACCACTGACATTCTTTATTTAGCACACAGTATGGGAAAAGGGCCCTCATGTCACTGCATGCAGTAACAATTCTGATCGACCTGCATATTGGGACAGTGATCAGAGTCTATTCTGTTCATCAATGTATTGTACAAGATAAATTGATTTTCTTTGCAATGAAGGCCATGATCAGACTGTGCACAGTCTAATCAGGACCTTCATTTTCCATATGTGGCATAAGGGCCATTTTCTTATGTTATACATCATTTGGTTTGGGGACAGGTTACTTATTATTATACAGTTTTATTCAGTCAGCTGTCAATGGGCGGCTAATAATGTTTGGTAATAATAGTCTGCTGGCAAGACTTTTAACCCTTGTCTTGTTGAACCCTGATATACCCTGTCTTTGCAAACAGTGTAGATCCAGATCGGTTGGCTTCTTCAGAACCATTCTTCATCTGGATCTGCACTGTTTGCCATTAAGAATGTGAATTTATAACAACAATCCAGATCACGTAATCTGATTGGTTAAAAATTAGAAGTGGGTGTGGCATCTGAATTTATTCAGCAGGACAAGGGTTAAAAGCTACTTATTTAAATTTTTTATTTTGCCTAATTCACCAGTTGTAGGTAGCCTAAGGACTCTGAAAATTTATTACTATAGTTTTTAGTTCTATCTGATAAAGAGATAAATCTGAGATCTGTCACTTCTTGTATACAAGTAGACAATTAGGTTGGACCCAGTAATAAGTTGACATCTATCTTACCCATAGCAAATAGAAGGTGAAAATAGCATGCAACTAATTCTTAATTTTCTCCTTTGGAGAAGTTTACTGAAAATATGAAATCCTGTTTTGTTTTAGGAGACGATTTGCATGTAATGTTGTCCTGTTTCCTTTGAAGAGAAGAGACAATTTTGTATGAAATATGAACGAGACAATTTGCATGTTATGTCTAGTTCTGTTTCTGTAGAGAGTGGTAACAGTTTGTATGAAATATGATACACCACAACCTCTTTATAACATTATTGTTGGGGTCCATAGCACAAACCATGTTAGTTAAACAACCGTGTTATATCCAAACAAAAATGTATAGATTATATTGAAAAATGACCATTTATGGTCATTTTCAATATAATCTATACATTTTTGGGATCCATCTTTGAACCGTATTATATCCAAAACAGTGTTATAACGAACCTTGTTATAAAGAGGTTGAAGTGTATCCTGTTTTCATAGGAGACAATTTCCATGTAATATCTGGTTCTGTTTTCTTTGAAGAGCAGAGACAGTTTGTATGAAATATAAAAGAGACAATTTGCATGTAATGTCAAGTTCTGTTCTCTGTGGAGAGTGGCGACAAGTTGTATGAAATATGAAGTCCCGTTTTCAGAGGAGACAATTTCTATGTAATATCTGGGTTCTGCTATCTGTAGAGAATGGCGACAATTTTCAAGAAATATGAAGACCTGTTTCTGGAGGAGACATGTAATGTCAAGTTCTATTTTCTGTGGAGAGTGGAGACACATGAAATACCAAATCCTGTTTCCAGAGGAGACAATTTTTGCATATATTGTCTAGTTCTACTTTCTGCGGAAAGTGGTGATAATTTGTATGCAATATGAAACCCTGTTTCCAAGGGAGACAATTTGAGTGTTTCCAGGGGAGATAATTTGTAATGTCTAATTCTCTTTTATGTAATGTAAAATCCTGTTTTCTGTAAAAAGTTGAGCCAATTTATAGTAAATCTGAGGTCCTGCTTTCTATGGAGAGAATTTGCATGCAGTGTCAAATCTTGTTTTCTGTGGAAAGTGGACACAGAGTGGATGTAATGCGAAGTCTTGTCTTATGGAGAGAGTGGAGACAACTTACATGAAATGTGGTCCTGTTTTCTTAGGAGACATTTTGCATGTAATGTCTTCCTTTCTGTGCAGAGTTTGGTAGTTTAACCCTAGTCCTGCTCAACTGGGATATACCCTGACTTTTCAATCAGTCTAGATCAAGATCAGTTGGCTTCTGATCTGGATCTGCACTGTTTGTCATTAAGAATGTGAGTTTGTATCAACTTCTTGGATCAAGTGATCTGAAAATTAGAAGTTGGCATGGCCTCTTAATCTGTTCAGCATGACAAGGATTAAAAAATATTTTTTTCTGATGATTACACCATCAGCAATGTTGACACCAAAGGCCAGAAGGATAGGGCTAATATCTTACCTTGACTGAGTTAGTGTCTGGTCAACATTTTATTAACGCCCAAGTAAGTGAATTTTGGTCAATACTTTGTTCATGCCTGAATGGTCTGTATTTTACTAAACTTAAATCCGTACACTTACCATAATTATCATGAATATTTGGACAGTGTAAATCTTGATCGTACCTATCCTAAAACTTGAACAAGTCCATTTTACTATTTGGTAAGTCATCTAAAAAGTTCAAGTAAAACAGTAAACAGTGCTCATCCAGATGAAAATGCTACTGTGGAGCAGTTTGATTTGAGTTTAAACTACATGTATTAACCCATTGTAGACTGAATGAACTCTGCCACATTATATATTGGAAGATTCTAATTTTGATTTTAGGTGTGTTAGGCTATGTGATTTAGATATTCTTAGAGAAAAATGGTTGGACTAATTGCAGACAGTAAAGACCCTGCAGGCATCTGATCTGGATCTGCAATGTTTGCCTGTTACCCTTTTAGGGGTTTCCAGACTACAATGATTTATCTTGGGAATGTATATCTACATATTTATGGTTAATATGGTATGTTAAGCCCATTTGAATAGAAATCTGAAGTGTGCTTAAGAAACATTGTGAAAAGTTTTACACCAGATTAGAAAGGAATCAAAACAAACAAAAAAAATCCTATTTCTCTCAATACATATACAGTCGAACTTCAGTAGCTTGAACAGGGATGGCTCATTTATCATGGCTAATTTGAACTCGTTTTTGAGTCCCTACAAAATTCTTCAATAGCTCAAGAAAACAAATACTTAGTGAAATTTTCTTATTTTATCATGAAATTGTATGTTGTGTGTTCTCATTAGAATTGCCTCATCAAGGCTATTCTAATGAGTACACTCAACAGCCATTATTGTGTTGTAGAATTAAAAGATTTCCCTAAATTATTGCCATTTGCTTCCTGACCTGGACCACGATTAACCTTCAGTGACTCGAACTACCTCTATCTCAAAAAAAAAATTCATTGTCCCAAAGATGTTTGAGCCATTGAAGTTTGACTATATTGTAACTGATACCATTACTAAAACACGCCTATTCAAATATATGGAAAATTTCACCTCCAAAAACTGAAAATTTTCAGATAAAAAACTTTGCTATTTTCCATATTTCTGCTCAAAACATAGATTGTGGGTACTCGTTAGAACCGCCTCGACGAGGCAGTTCTAATGAGTACCAACAATCTATGTTTTGAGCAGAAATAAGAAAAATAATGTGTACCCCTGTAAACCCCAGTTTTACTATATAAAAGTGGGGTTTAAGGGGGTCAAAATTATATAGGTGTGTTTTCGTGATGTCATTAAAAATGTCTCACCAAAGTAAATTTACACCAAGTGAAATATAGGGGTCTGATTTTCTATCAGTCTGTTCATATTTGCATCAACTCTGGTATTTAGTGCCACTCTAACTCTGTTCATATATACCAATGACAGGGTTGACAAACACAATATGAGTGGGTCCTGGATAGCACAGAGGCTTGTCTCTTGCTTGTCACCACTGGCACCAATGTTCTGTTCCCAATGCTTGCATGTGGCAGGGTACAAGCAGCTCGTACAAGGTCAATGGTTGTATCTGGATATGTGGGTTACCTCCACCATGTTATGACCACAAAATGCCAACATCTACACCTTTGAAAACATGTTTTATAAGTTCACTGAGTTTTCTGTGCAAATAAAATTTATGAAACATTAACTCTTATAAAGCTGTTCACGACAACCTCCACCTTTGCAAACAGTGTAATTCCAGATCAGATGCCATCTGATCAGGATCTACAGTGTTTAACATTCATTTTGTGAATTTGAATGAAAACATTATATGATGTAATCTGATTGGCTGATAGTCAGAAATGGATGTGGCTAATTAAATTATTCAGCAGGATAAGGGTTAAACTAAATACAAAACAACAGCATTCTGCTGATTTCTTGCTATTTTCAAGGGTAAATTGAACATGGTCCTTCATCTGTCATTACTGACAATGACCAATCCTAATCAAATGCGTGAAGTGTTATTGTTTGTGTGTTCTTAGATGGTTGATGAGACCAATCTTCGCTTGTAACTGCTTGTTGCAGCTAGAACAAGAGAGGTCTGAGGAAGAAAGCCCTGTTGAACATGCCAGTGTGGTCAAAACACTTTCTCTGGGGCCCTGTAAAGTGTGTTCACTATTTTAATGGATGACATTATTTTTTTCTTATTTTTCACAGAAAATAAGGCTCAACATTTCATTCAGTTTGTCTCCAAATGTCAAGTCTTATTATCTGTAAAATATTACTTTGAAAATCTCAGCCACTGTTATTCAAATTCAGCAGGTTATTGTTAATAAATCTCACCCTTGCTGGGTTACATAATGAGTGTAGGTGGGCTACCATGGACAAAGCCATTTAAGATTACCACAAATTACACCAGTAGTTAAAAAAATCTAACCTTTACCCCTGTCCAGGCAATTTCAGTAGACCACAAGTTTTTGATAAAATTCTTTTTTTTATTTCAGAAAATAGGTTTGACATTTCTTGCAAGTTGTCTCCTAAGAAAGTGAAATTGTCGAATCATATTTTCTGGAAAAAAATAGTAAAAATATTTCAAAATGTCATTTGCAGAAATTTTTACCCAGCATGCAAAGTGTTAACAAGTTGGTGGTTCTGTCTTGATAAGTACTAATATAACCTTTTCAATGATTATGACTATAATATTAACATTTTCCACTTTCTGAGCAAATTCCACAAATTGAAGATATTTTTCCAAAAAAACAGCCTTTGACATTTCATGCAAATTGTCTCCTTAGAGACAATTTGCATGAAAGTCAAAGCCTATTTTCTGGAAAAAAATAAAAAAATTATTTCAAAATATCATCTGTCGAAATTTTTACCCAGCATGTTTAGCGTTAAACTGTGGCTAGAGTAGCTATGTTATGTCTTCCTTTGAAAGTCAAATGTTTAAGAGGCCCTTCAGAGAGGGCTTGCTTATAAATAATCAACTATGAATATGTCTCAAGTAGGTGGAGACTTTCCTTGAATGATCTGTTATGCAACAGCTTGACACAGAAACTGAGATCCAAGACAAGATATAGTGCAATCAGGGAGTGCAATGTATTTGTATTTTGTACGTAGTCAGTTACTTTAGAAATTAAAAAAAAATAAATGTGTTTATACTAAGTGATCTAATATAAGATGTGGAGAACATTTTTAGCTGCTTTGCACTTTTAAATCATCTCTTTAGGAGACTGGATACTTTCAATAGATTTTAAGCCTTTTTATACAGGAGACAACTTTGACTGCCTGTTTGTGCTCCTGCACACCAAATTCCCTTATGAAAAGGAGTCTGTTCTAAAAGGAAAGAGTTTGCCCCCATTGTAAGCAGATTCTCTCCTTTTATAGTACCCTTTTTAGAAAGGAGCAAAAACTATTTTGACAAAATTGTCTCCATTTAACCCTAGTCATGCTGAACCCCGATATATCCTGCCGTTGCAAACAGTGTAGATCGAGATCAGTTGGCTTCTGAAGAAGCCAACTGATCTGGATCTGCCCTATTTGCTATTAAGTATGTGAATTTATAGCAACAATCCAGATAAAGTAATCTGATTGGCTGAAAATTAGAAGTGGGTGTGGCATCTTTATTTTTTCAGCACGACAAGGGTTAAAGTGTATCAATTCCTCATAAACATGAATGATACCTGGAGACTGAAAGTGTCCAATATGAGGAGATGCCTATTGGACAGTCCAATAGGAGTAGATGCCTATTGGTCACACAGTTTTCTTGGCAACACTAACTTCAAAGACTGCTGTAAGATGTCTATAATAGAGGCTGAATACTTTGTCCAGGTTAGATCATTAATAGATCATGATATATATGCGAACACAATTACTTTTACAAAATAGAATACTGTTGACTACAAAACACCAATATTTTGCACCAGTATTTGCCTATGTCCTGAATATTTGGACAGATATACCTGACCAGGCTAGAGCCCAGCCCAGTCTGTAACTTAGATTAAATGGTTTTGAAGCTGTGCACTTTGTGGCTCTTTCTATAGCCAGATTAATCTGGCCCAATAATGATAAGAAAAAACAGACTATAATAACTTTCTTATTTTTCTTTCTGTCTCTGCTATATTTATTTACCTTGCCACCAGAGACATTATACAAATAGATTCTAAAAGGGTATGACCCATTAAGAGCAGTGGATACACAGAACTGAACATTCCGGAAGTGTCCATGTTTTCTGGACCAGACCTGCTAGTAATAGGCCAATCAGGCCTCAATAGTGATATTCAGTTAATGTCTCAAAACTCCCAAAATGGGATCACATGTATTCATGAGTCATTGAAGTCTCCTAATATACAGCAACTGAGACCAAAGAGCATACACTCAGATCAAACTCCTCGCTAAAGAATTTTTTCAGCTTGTAGGATCAACCCTTATCCTGCTGAATAAATTAATTTAGCCATGCCCATTTCTGACTATCCACTAACCAGATTACTTGATATAATGTATTCATTCAGTTCACAAACTACATGACAAACAGTGTAGATCCTGATCAGATGGCCATCTGATCTGGATGTACATTGTTTGCAAAGGTAGGGGTGGTCATGTTCAGCAGAATAAGGGTTAGTATGGTTAGGTATTACCACAGGTCTGAGGAAACATTGTAGATCCTGGAATTAGGTTTAACAGAACACTGTTTCAGAAGCCATCTGATCTGGATCTACACTGTTTGCAAAGGTAGGGGTGGTCGTGTTCAGCAGAATAAGGGTTAGTATGGTTAGGTATTACCACAGGTCTGAGGAAACATTGTAGATCCTGGAAAGGTTTAACAGAACACTGTATCTGATGAGGATCTATGTTTGACACTCATCCATCAGTTTTAGGCACATCAATAGATAGTAAAAAGGACTTCAGGGAATCATGGTAAAACTTTCAACAAACCAAGGAAGTAGTTGTGGTTAACCAGCTTTGTCACCGGTTTGTTGGACAATCTGATTATGTTCACAAGTCCAGATAAGGCAATATTAAAAAAAAAATTTTTTTTTTTTTTTGCTATTTTTGCACTCAAACATATCTTGTGGGTACTCATTGGAATTGTCTCAGTGAGGCAATTCCAATGAGTACCCACAAGATATGTTTTTGGAGCAAAAATAATACAAAAACAAAATCAAAATTATTGCCTTTGTTTTCACTTTAGCTGGAGCTATTTTCTGATTATGCTACACCTGTGACGAACTTTCTGACCCCTGTTTTAAGGGATTGTGGTGAATTTGTACAATGTGTTTACATAGAGACACTAATCAAATATGTTTTTGTGGGTGGAAAATAAGCAAGAAATCTTGTGAACATGGTGTTTCCCCTTATCACTAGTGATAATCTTAGTTTTAAACCTAAATGTTATGAAACTTTAATTGTAACCAGGCTGACTCAGCCAGGATCAAATTTAGATGTTTTTCTAGGTCAAGAAAACCAAAACAGGATTTCTTTATTGGTGGCTCAGTCTTCAAAATAGAAAACTTTGGGATTTATGTTCTATAAACAAATTTTAGTCATTGCATAAGAGTCAAGGGTAATATAGATGTATGCGGGCCCCCGTAGCCTAGTGGATAAGAGAGTTGACTCTTAATCCATTAGGTTTCTCACCGCTGTGGTTCGAGCCTAGCTCGGGTCATATGTGGGAAAGCCAAGTTCTCCTTACGGATGGTCAGGTGGTTTTTCTCCGGGTACTCCGGTTTTCGCCCACCTTCGATGAACGATCGGCTCGATATAAGTGAAATATTCTTGAAAGGGCCGTAAAACCCAAATCAAAAAAAAAATAAATAATATAGATGTATATAGTAGATGTTATGGCAACTCGGGGTTGGGGGGTAATGGGTAACTTCCTATATATGGCATAGTACGGATGTGCGTGCCGAATAGCCCCCTTTTTCAGTGCTGCCAGGTATATGATTGGCCCCCTTTTTTCAACAAAAAGTATATGAATGGCTCGATTTTTCTGGATTCCTATGTGAAAGGCCCCATTTTTCTGACATCCTGGACTATGCACATATTTTTTGCTCAGAGATTTTTGAGGCTGCTTATCCTCTTGGTATTACATGAATTGACTGTGATATTTGTATAACAACCAGCACAAAATGGGTACAAAAATCAAAGGGCAGTATATGAATAGGTCAACATTTTGGATGATCAAGTATATGAATGGGTCCATTTTTTCAAAGGCCAGGTATATGAATGGGGTAGGTTTTGAAATACTGGCTCGCACTCCCGTACCAAAATTACCGTACCCCTAAGTTACCCCCCCCCCCCCCACCCCCCCCCCTGAGTATGGAAATGCACAGAAGTTGCATTTTTATGTGATGATGCAAACAATTTGACAGTATGGGTGAGCAAGGATTTAGATCCTTTTTGAAACATACTGTGGCACCTTTAATTAATAGTGTCCTCACAACAACAGACCTTCAAAAAACATTTCCCAAACTGTGATTTTACTATACATGTATATTTAACCCTTAAAGCACCGAGCAAAAATTGTAGCAGACGACATTCAAATTTTTTTTTATTTATTTATTTTTCAGAGAAAACAAGTCTTGACATTTCATGTGAATCATCTGCTTGGTATTTTTCAGAGAAAACAAGTCTTGATATTTCATGTGAATCATCTGCCAAGCAGATGATTCACATGAAATGTCAAGACTTGTTTTCTCTGAAAAATAAAAAAAAAAAAAACTAAATAAAAAAAGTGTCGTCTGCTGCAGTTGTGATTGGCGCTTTCAGGGTTAATGTCTCTATAACAACCACCTCCCTACAACAGTCAATTTTGTATTTTCTCAAGGCTGATTGCCTTAGAGAGATTTCACTTTTTTATCAGTATACAATTGACAATGTTTTTGCTGATGAGATTAGAGTTCTCTTTACCTTTATGTGAAAATTAAAAGCACATTCTTATTATCTTCTAAGTAATGATTAATTCTGAGTCATAAATGACTCCAATGATCATACCATCAGTACCACCATAAACTGTCATCTATGTTCTGAACAGTCCAAAAGTAAAGCTGATGAGACAAGTTATTACCGGGTACTTTACCTTTAGCTCTCTCTGGGCAAATTCATCAAACAACAAATTGATGACATTTTCCCAGAAAACAGGATCTGACAATTGTCTCCATTGGAGACAGTTTGCATGAAATGTCAAAAATCTGATTCCTGGGAAAAAAAAAGAAAAATACTTCAAAATGTCATCTGCTGAAAATTTTACCTAGAGTGCTAGGGGTTAACTGGTCCCTCACAATGAAGGGGATATGGGGTGGATGGGGAGGCAAGATTTGTTACTTCCTTTACTTTCATTGGTAAAGGCAAGGAGCTTATGACACTGTGATGAGCTCTTGATAAAGGTAATTTACCATTTAAGTGCTATGCAAAATTGTTGTGGACAAGTCTACTTTCTATCATTATTTTTCAAAGAAAGTAAGGCTTGGCATTTCCTATGAATTGTCTGCTAAGCCTTATTTTCTCTAAAAAATGCTAGTAAATATTTCAGAATGTCACCTGCTGCCATTGTGACTGGTGCTTCAAGGGCTGACTCATGGTTTTTATGTCTTTACATATTTTCTGCAGACTTATTGGTGACTCAGTTTAACAGTACATTTCAAATTCCATTTTCAGATTTAAACTTATCCTTGACATGAAAAATGTTTTTATCCTCAAAACAAAACATTCAAGCCTAGTGATCTGATTACCTGCACAGATGTCACATGATCTTTTTTTTTTTTTAAGGGGAATTGGAATACTTTTAAGGAGGCAACTCTTGTCAAAAACCTAGAAAAAGGGTCTACTCTAAAAGGAAAAGAATTTCTGCCCATCCCCCTCCCCAACCCCACCCCACCCCAATCTGTATAAAAGCAAAACAAAACTAAAAGCCCTAAATATCTGTGTTTACTGCAAACTTTTCTAAACATATTGAATAATTATGAGGCATTTTTTGATATATTAATGAAGCCACTTATTTTTGAACATTTTATAGTTTTAATGGTTAATTCCTGTTTATCAGCTGATTAAAATTCAGATTTCTACTTTCTAATGAAAAGTACATATAGTACTTTATATGCACACAATTTGATATGTAGGTTTTAGATAATTTATATGCAATAAAATCTTGATGGGCAAACATCATAAAAATACAATGTTTCTGTTTAATTTCTTCTGCAACTATAACTTTTACTTTACTTTTGACATAGGGTTCACTGACATGCTCAAATTTCTCTACACAAAAAAAAATAAATAAATACATGTAAATAATAAATAAAATATATTGTATTTTGAAGTCATAATGCATTAAAAACCTCATGACAAAACAGACTTTGACCATGTCATGTAATGCACCAGTCATTTCTATCCAGTGCCCCCTTCCACTCATGGGGAAGGATGATGGGAATTGCCAGGCTAATGTGCGGGGCTGTGACCTTTTCAATGCCCTCACAGTGCTGGGTAAGTACCCAGGTTGAGATTTTGTGCTAAAATAGCAGGGACTACAAACATTTTATATATACCCAATTTGGGTGGAAAAAGGGCTGGGCTTTTACTATCCAGTTGTACCCACAGTGTGGTGTGGCAGGGCTGTCATGCAGAGGTCATTGTCGTCTGCCATTCCCCCATGGGGTGTGTGTGTGGGGGGTGGGGGGAGGGGAGGGGGGAGGGAAGGGGGGTGGGGAGTGCAGTAGATACAAATGACTGGTGCATAACATTGCATGCAGAACACAATGATGTCACATGTTTGCAAAAATTATTACCATTTAGAAGCTGAGAAATTATTTCATCAGTTAATATTATACTTTGATTATTATTTGGATATTTGACTTACTATGACAAAAGTTTGCAAATGTTTTGATAACCCTCATTATGGAGTCTTTAACCATATATGAAATGCTAGAATCTGATCATTCCACACATTCACAGTCATATCAAAGTGTTTATCCTTCATTGATACTTTCTATAATACCCAGTGATTCTGTAATTAGGCAATGAAGGCCCTGATCAGACTGCATAAATATTGCAGGCTGATCAGGGCCATTGCTATCCCTAGACGGTTCAAAGACGGCTCTTCACACTAAGGGCTTAAATTTCAACTGTGGTATTTAGTTTGTTGCAGTCCTGTTATAAACTGGTATAATTCACATTTTAATGCTAATAGTTTCTCCAATAAATATTTGAAATAAAGCCATAATAGATCAAATTCATTTAAAAGAAATGTGGGGGTGTTTGAAAAATTGTTAAAATTTAAAACCACACATCAGTATTTGATTTAAATTTCCTCATTGCATTTGGTTTTGAATGAAACATAATACTCTTTTAACCCTAAGTGTCCTGCTGAACCCGGATATACCCTGCCTTTGCAAACAGTGTAGATCCAGATCAGTTGGCTTCTTCAGAAGCCAACTGATCTGGATCTGCACTGTTTGCCTTTAAGTTTGTGAATTTATAGCAAAAATCAGGATCAAGTGTTCTGATTGGCTGAAAATTAAAAGTGGGTGTGGCATCTTAATTTATTCAGCAGGACAAGGGTTAACATGATGTAGATGATTAGGTATTTAAATCTATTATATAAACATATCAAGTAGAAATTCCAGTTTGCTACATGTGAAAAAGATCTTGATTTGCAGACTGCACAAGCATTGTTGAAGTTCACTGACATTTCCTTTAAGTACATTTTTAAATCATTATTGATGGCTTGTAGTTCAGGTAGGCTGTCAATAACTTTAAGATCAGATATAAATTAATTTTATGTGCATTCATTAGCTTTGAAGTACCGTATTTATCCAAAAAAAAAAAAAAAATTCAGACACATGCTTGAGCAAGATCAAACTGGTCTTAAAGGGGCAGTTTGATCTGGGTCTGCACTGTCTACACATAGCCAGCAGTTTTATAGACACATAACCAGGTAATAAACAAGTGGATCGGTTCAAACTTTAGGATAATCCTGGTAGGAAAGTACAGTGTCTTATTTTAGCACTTACCATGCTAAGATTCAGCAGGTGGCAAATTGGTGATATTCTTATTTTTCCTAGAAAATAGGATCTGACACTTCGTGCAGATTGTCTTCTAAGGAGACTGTGAAGTGTCAGATCCTATTTTCTAGGAAAAATAAGAATACTATTTCAGAATGTCATCTGCTGAAATTTTTACCCAGCATGCAAAGCGTTAGGATAAATATTGCTACACAATGAAGGCTTTTCATGGTTTCAAATGTCCTTTACCCTGGTAAAAAACAAAACAAATGGCAACATAGCAAATGATAGCATAGTGACTGCATTTGAACTGTTCCTCCATTGCAGTGGCTCAGGACCACAGCTGGAGTGAGGCATGAATAGCTTCACTCACCAGCACTTCAACATTTTCCTCAAAAAGGATAATGATTGATGCCTTAGTAGGTCATGAAGGCTTTGGAGGCAGAGTCATTGTCAACATCTGATTCACGAACAGCATTGCTGGAATTGTTAGTAGAAGGTTGTGGGTTTGGTTGACTTTGGTTGACTTTGGTTGACTATCTTGACAAAACATACTGAGGCCTATAAAATGGAAATTCAAACAGAGAAAATGAATGATAATGAATTACCCACATGAACATGAGCTTTACATTGCTGGAATTGCAAGACAGAAGTCATGGGACTGGTGGACCATCTTGACCAAAGCACCAAGGCCTGAAAAGGTGGATTGGGTTAGAGAATTACATGAAAGTGAGGACAAACAACTCAGATGAATCTTGATACAGTGAACCCTCATTACAACTACAGCATTTGTTCCCAAAAATGTTGCCATTATCATGAATTTGCTGTTCTAAAGAATCCTTAATGGACAGAATGATACGTAAGAAAGACCTTGTTTTATTCTTATTTCCTCATGGAACATGTTTTGGATATTTGTTAGAATTGCCTCTCTGAGGTGATTCTAACAAATATCCAAAACATATGTTGCTTGAAGATAATATGCAATGTTTTTGCATAATTTCTCATTAACCGTCACCTCTTGAGCGAATGTTTCATGACATTCAAATTGTCATTATATTGAATTTTGTCGTTGTATCGAATGTCAGTTTAAAGAGGGTTGACTATACAAGAGAAATAGTACCAGGCTTGAAACAGAGTAAAGAGTTCCAAATACTTATCATATCTGATGAGGGCTCCAAACTAGAGTGTCTGTTCAGGATTACTTAGCCCATTGTAGTCAGGATACCCGTAAAAGGGTACTTTGCAAACAGTGCAGACCCAGATCAGATGCCACAGTATGTGGTGTCTAATCAGGGTCTCCACTGTTTGCAAATAGTTTAGCCATTTTTCTCTAAGAATATGTAAATCTCATAGCTGGGTGTACCTGAAATTGAAATTGGACTCTTCCAGTATATAGTGTGGGAGAGTCTATTCCATATACAATGGGTTAGACAAATGTAGCACTAGCAAAACTGAAACTGATATGGAAAGAAAGAACGTTAGTCTTGCCTCAAAGATCAAATTGATGTGCTTCCTGATTACAAAAATATTCCTATTTACTTGTCAGTCTTAGACTTTGGCTGCAGAACTGGGGAAAAGAATCCAGGCTTCAGAAATGAGATGCTTCTGCAAATAACTGAACTGCCCCCACTTGGACCAGGTTACTAATGAAGAGATATGCAAGTAAATCCAAGAGTCCACATGTATTGGCTTTCATGATGATCTCGCCATGGTCAAGAAATGAAAACTCATCAGGTGGTATGGTCACATATCTCATGTTCTTCCAGCATGGCAAAGATAGTTATGCAAGGTACAGTTGAAGGAACAGGAAGAAGGGTTAGGAGAAGAAAAGCTAAGAAGACAACATAAAGGACTGAACTAGTATTAGCTTCAACAGCTTACAAAGAACAGATAAAGATAGACCAAAATGGAGAATAATAATTTCAAAATTATAAGTGATGCTCCAACAACTGACAAGTTTAAGGGACAAGTGAAGAAGTGAAGAACTGCCCAGCTGTAAAAAAATGTTAATATTTTTTCCTGACCTAGGTTTTGCCCATAAATTCATTAAGGACAGAGTAGAGTATGGTTTGGAGTGGAAGTGGAGAGACAGTAATCTATACTTTCAAACAGTGGCCCACATGAAGGCTGTTTGCACTCTGCAGTGGACCACCAGTCCCAAAGTGTCCCCTATCAGTAACAACTCATCAGTAATATCTTTTTCTGGGCCCAGTTGTTCAAAGCGACGTTAGCTTAACGTGCTCGTTAAGGGTCATTTCGTTAACTGTTTTAGTGGATTCAATATACAATATTCTGATATTTTTTGCTGAAAAAAATGTGAGTAGCTTTTGCACTGCTGCAAAAGCTACTCACATTTTTTCAGCAAAAAATTTCAGCATATTTGCGTATCATTCGATGTAAATTTTAACGAATGGTTAACTAACGATGTCGTTAGCTTTGAACAACTGGGCCCTGGTAGCATGGCTTACAGTCTTGGCTGATAGAACACTGACAAGTTCGTGTTTTATCCCTTGTCATGCTGAATAAATTAAGATGCCACACCCACTTCTAATTTCCAGCCAGATTATATATTGTTTGTATATGTGATGTGGGTGGTTTAACCCTTTCATCCCCAAGTTTCTGAAGTAGACTCCTCCATCCTTGAATTTGGATATGTCCACTGCTGTAATTAGGTGTTTCGGTCTAAACTCAAAAACAAAATTGCTTGTAACGAGCCATCTCACCAGGATCTACACTGTTTGCATAGATACCTGTTTTGATCTGAAAGGGTTTAAATCTGAAAAGATGTTTTCAGTCAGACAAGCTATGTACAATGGTACCATTAGTAAATGTGAAATAGGGCTTGAAAACTAGAAAAGCATTTACCGGTATAAAAAACAATTTGTTTAAGCTAAATGATACAAAAGTGTATTCTTTCAGCTTACCTGAAAAAGTGATTATAGAAGACTTGCTAAAATTGTCAAATCTCCCTATTAACATACAAATGAAAATAAAAAGTTATTTTATTTTACCTCCAAAATAACTGGGATCCTTTCAAACATAATTTGAGGGGACTCATTAACTGTAGTCCTGCTGAACCCGGATATGTCCTGCCTTTGCAAATAATGTAGATCCAGATCAATTGGCTTAAGCTAACTGATCTGGATCTGCACTGTTTGCCATAAGTATGTGAATTTATAGCAACAGTTCAGATCAAATAATCTGATTGGCTGAAAATTAGAAGTGGGAGTGGCATCTTAATTTATTCAGCAGGACAAGGGTTAAGTATCGTCTTGGAGTTTTGATAAGAATTCAGAAAAGATAGACAATTTTGCTGTGATTCTAATGTGTACTCTTTTCTCACCGTGGAACAAAGACAAGACTCTACTAATACCCCACTTATTTGTAATTCTGTTGACTAAATAAAGATCATAATTCTAAATACAGACTGGTCTGTTATAGTATCCTTTGAATAAGATGATTGTTTGTTACCATATCATGTTTGCATGTTTTTAGTTTATTGTCTCCATTTGTTCACAAGATAGGGAATGACTTTTGACACTTGGCTAACAACTTATTGTGCAGACTGAAAAAACACTGACATCAGATGTAAACTGCTGTCTGACATGCAAAATGGATCACTTGAGTCACATCAAGTTAAATGATACCTTACACAAGAAACATTAGCATGCACTCATGCAATCTGGTAATGGGTGGTCGTGTTTCAGTAGGCATAACTTGCAGTATGGGTAACAAAACACCAATACTTCATTTGCACTAAGTATTTGGACAGACTAGCATGATCAGACAGTGTAGACGCAGATCAAACTGCTACAGGAGCACTTTGATCTGGGTCTTCACTGTATTGTGTATGTCATTGTTTCACATTAGGTAGTGAAAAATACTAATACTGTATTTGCCTTAAATATTCAGACAAACTGCTCCAGTTTGATCTGGGTCTACATTGTTTGCCCTTCTTTTACATATTACATAGCTTATCAACCAGTGAAAAAAAACAAAAAAAAAAAGCAAGCATTATGGTTAGTATGGTAAGAAGTTATTGTGTCCTAATATTTATGGTATGTACAGAAAGTCTCTAGATAAGAGTAATCAGCAGTTACAAAACATTTAGACAACTGAAAGGCTTTAGATAAAGAAGGTATTTAATAAAAGATAAATTGTTATTTTTGTACTAAAACATGTTGAGGGTTCTCAATAGACATGAAGCACTCCTTATGTAATCTAAAACAGTTGTTATGTTGCAAAAACAGTTGTTAAGTTGCAATGAAAAAAACAACAAAAAAAAAAATGAGAAAGAACAAGACCTTAATTTTCACCGAATTGTCATCTTATTTGAACTGATGCTACTCTTCCCAGACCCAGTCCATGTAGCAGTGAACTTTGTTTCCTGGTCATGTTAAATATCAGGAATGTGATTTTTTTCAAGAAAAAAAAAAAAAAGGTTTATGAATGAATTTCATATAGTTCAGGCTAAAATGATACTATGACCATTGTTTGATGAGATAGAGATTTGTTTGCAACTACATTGTATGTTTACCATAAATTTTGGTACACCTTAACTCTTATCCTGCTGTTCACGACAACCCCTATGTTTGCAAACAGTGTAGATCCAGATCAGATGGCTTCTGAAGAAGCCATCTGATTAGGATCTACACTGTTTGTCATTCAGTTTGTTAATTTGAACTAAAACATTATATGATGTAATCTGATTGGCTGATAGTCAGAAATGGGTGTGGCTAATTACATTATTCAGCAGGATAAGGGTTAACTCAGTACCATAGTTGTCCTGAAATTTGAACAACTCTACTTTACTACCTGTTAGTGTCTCTAAAAACTTCTGGATGAGTGGCAAACAGTGTAGACTCTGATCAGATGCTGTATTCTGCAGCATCTGATTTGGGTCTAGACTGTTTGCTCTGGTATGTCTGGTCTACACAGAGTTAATATAGAACTGTACCGGTATACAACCGTTGGTGATGCAGGCTAGTCCATTTGTGTATTCTGCATAATTAAGCTTGGTTCTAGCCAATATTTAGGCTTCAAATGGCTTGAAAACTGTATTGACTGTAATCTGAAGGCTACTTAATTGCTTTACTGTGCGCTTATAGGAGCATGTGCGGTAATTAGGTCGAATACAGTATGTACTAAAAATTGCACAGGCTTTTTTGTTTGTCTTTGTTTTTCTTTGGGTACATTGTGTTTTATAAGTCTGGAGTAATCTGATGCCACATTGATGATTTAATACATGTACTGTTTTGCATGCAGATAATATCATTTTCTTCTCATGACGCCACCTCTCTTTCAAAACACGTGGCCATGTGTACAGCTCTTGTGTGCGGAGAGCAATGCTCCATGCCAGCCAGACTTGGCCATTGACAAAGCCGAACCTCCAGCGTCTGCAGCAAAATGACAGGGCAATGATCAGACAGATCTGCAATGTCAGGCCGCAAGACATTGTCACCACCAGGTTCAATGATCTACTTGTGCGGCTTGGCATTGAGGATCTTGACCTCATTCTGAAGGAGAGAAGACTTCGATGGTATGGACATGTGGAACGCTCCAGTGGTGCAATCAAGACAGCCTTTGACATACAGGTTGATGGAAAGCGTGGGCCTGGGAGGCCCAAAATGACATGGAAGCAGCTGATAGAGAGGGATTGCAGAGAGTGGAAGCTCTCGGCTATCAACCCTCATGATAGACGTACCTGGAGATCTGGTGTGAGATCTGCCATGCGTGCAGCAAGCCAGCTATCTGGAAGGGGGCCCACTGATGTGGATTTTGCCCCTGTATCTGCACGTTAATCAAAAATCCGATTATGATATAATGATGATATGATAGTCTACAATGTGATCATCCAGTATGGCTGTGCAGTCTCCATTGTGTCATCTCACATCATTGTAGAACCAGTCTATACTGTGTAATCTTATCAAAGGACCAGCCTCATTTTTGGACCAATCTAACATCGCTGTGTCATAATATCAGTGGACCAGTCTTATTGTTGGACCAGTCTGTATGTTACCATCACATCTTAGAAACACACTTCATGGTGTTAACCTCATCACAGGGCTATGCAATCTTCATAGTGTCAGCTCATCACACCATGACCACTCTACAAAATGTCATCTTGTATTAGGACCAGTCTACACAATGTTATCTCATGCACAATATTATTTCGTCTACACAGTGCCATAGTGTTGTAGGATACTTTGACATCATCATTCAATCATGTACAATGTACAGTGAAGCAAAGAAGTTACCATTATAATGAATTTGCTGTTGTAAAGAATCCTTAACCCTTCTCTTGCCGGAAATAAAATGAATCAGGCCTGTAAGAGGGGGTACCTCTACTTGAGAAGTCATTACCCCCTGAATTTTACCTCGATTTTCATGAAATTTTCAAGTATAATTTGCCAATCCAAAGTGGCCATTTTACCGGAGAAAGGATGGTCACGTGACTAGAAAGTCACGTGACAGTCATGTGTAAACTGGGAACCGTTTAAGACACTTAAAAAAAAAAAAAAATTACAAGAGCCCAGCGCCTCCTGTGTACTATTGCGAATGAAACGAGTGACATACATAGGTTCTACTGTTATTCCTACTTCTTCCTCACTGGAAATGATTCAGGTGTTATGGGCTTTTTTTCCAGAAAAGCCTGATCAATTTGTTGAAGTGAGTGCTGAAATTAATGGCAGCTTGAAATTTGGTATTCTCGGTCTTTTTTAGTGTGGGTAAAATCCAGCACCTGACTATCTAATGAAAAGTGGCGTGTTTGTATGAAAGTAGGTTCACTCCTGTATGAGAACACTTGCTCTGAATGGTTGCATGTGGTATATTGTAAGTATGACAGGGACCCCCCCCAGCGCGACTATTGTCGCGAAAGGCAAGATAAGGGTTAATGGCCAGAATGATATTTAAGAAAGACCTTCTGGTTTAATTGTTATTTCCTCATAGAACATATGTTTTGGATATTTGTTAGAATTGCCTTGCTGAGGTAATTCTAACAAATATCCAAAACATATGTTGCTTGAAGTTTTCATGCCATAGTCTTGCATAATTTTCCATTAACTGTCACCTCTTGAGCGGAGGTTTTGTGACATTCAAATTGTCGTTATATCGAATTTTGTCATTGTGTAGAGTGTTGGTATACAGAGGGTTGACTATAATCTCATGGCTGCACCAGTCTCATCAATTGGGCCGTGTCAAGTGAAAAGGTGTCTTTGAACATGCACAAAATGCACAGATTCAGATTTATCCCATGCATGTGCAGTTTGCTCTCCATTGATACATTCTATAGTGTACAGTGATTCTGTTAGCACTTAGCAAAGGTACCGGTCAGATTGTTCATCTGCACAGTCTGATCTGGGCCGTCACTATCCACATATGCCCTAAGACACATTTTCACATAGCGCTGCCCAGTTATGGACAGTGGAACAGCTGTGGAGGTCACAAGCATAAAAGTTACTGTACTTACCCTAAGTTTTCGGACAAACAGTGTAGATGCAGGTCAGATGCTGCAAAATGTGGCATTTGGTCAGGGTATACACTGTTTGCCACTCATCCAGCAATTTTTAGGCATGTCAACAGGCAGTAAAATGAACTTGGTCAAATTTTAGGACAGGTATGGTGAGTTGACATGTCCCAAAACTTAGGGTAAATATGGTAATCACAGATGGTCGTTACAGGTAATAACACTTCACAACCTCTCTGTAACACTGTTGTTGTGGTCCAAAGCATAAATCATGTTAGTTAAACAACCATGTTATGGCCAAACAAAAATGTAAAGATTATATAGAAAAATGACCATTTATGGTCATTTTTCTATATAATCTATACATTTTTGGGCTCCGTCTTTGAACCGTGTTATATCCAAAACCATCTTCTAATGAACCGTGTTATAAAGAGGCTGATGTGTATATGGATATAGTATGTATTTTACTATAAAGTACAGTGGAATCTCCACAAATGGTCACTTCTCAACAACAGGCTCCTCCCTCTAACAGCCACTTTTCTGATTTTCCATGGTGCTCTTGTACTACATAATTGACCTCAGCAACTACCACCTCTCTACAACAGCCAGACTTGCGTGTTCCCAAGGATTAACACTTGTCATGCTGAATAAATTACCGTATTCGACCTAATTACCGCACTGTGCACTTAGATTTTTCAAAATTATTGAACAAACGTTTAGTGAAATATCAACTTAATAAGGGGACTTTTTTTAAGAAAGATCAGCAGAGGATTTAATGAGGAGTGTATTAAATGATGCTTTTGCAATATTGTTTTCTGATTGTCCTTATAAAAACATATGTTGTGGGCACTCGTTTGAATTGCCTCGACTTGTCGAGGCAATTCAAATGAGTTCCCCCAATATATGTTTTAATAAAGAATTATATAAAAGTACACTGACTGTAATGCTACTTAATTGCTTTACTGTGCACCTATAGGAGCATGTGTGGTAATTAGGTCGAATACGGTAAGATGCAATGCCCACTTCTAATTTTCAGCCAGTCAGATTACTTGATCCAGGTTGTTGATATGAATTCAAATACTGAATGGCAAACACTGCAGATCCAGATCAGTTGGCTTCTTAGAAGCCAACTGATCTGGATCTACACTGTTTGCAAAGCCAGGGTATATCTGGGTTCAGCAGGACAAGGGTTAACAACTGTACAACCAGGAAAACCTAGACAGTCTAACATTTGGGAGCAATTTTTTTCCTTTTAGAGTAGACCCCTTTTCAGGAGGGACCTAGTGTGCAGGAAACAGGAAATTCCAAAAGTTACCTACCTTGTAAAAATGGCAGAAATTCTACCAAGTGTAACAGTCCTTTTAATATGCCTGATGTACATTCTATGAAAATCTGTCTGCTCCATTTGTCCTGATGTCATGTCCCTGGCCAGGATTGTAAGGTTTTTCACCAAGATCAAAGATGTATGTTCTGCTTGATATCATGGCCAGTATTCAAAGCTTTCATGGTGGGCAATTTTCAGGATCATGTCCAGAATCTTAGGCTATCAGTGTCAAAATATGTGTGTTGGTATGCTCAGAACCATGACTTGAAGACTCCATTGAAGCTAGAGCTGTTCAACAGATCGAGGGTGATTATGGGAAAACCAGTATTAGATGTAGTTTGTTCTTGGGGTTAACAAACCTTTCAGTATTAGTATTTCAATTCATTGGGCTGTTTTACTTTGTTTTGTCTGTATAATGGTGCTTTCATGAATCATCCATGCTCACTTAAAAAAGAAAAGTTGATGTTTTATCTTTTTAAAATTGAATTTTCCTGATATTTTTTTAAATAGAATGGATTTTCCTTTTTCTATGGATTATGCTCTGATTAGATGGAGATTTCATAACATAATTTTTTGAGCAGGAACTACATGTAGGTTCGGTTCTGTTGATCATGCCATTGATATGTAAATATATAAACAGCTTACTTCAAATCTTGTCCATATATGGGAGAATTCTATAGGTTCAACGAAGCGTACATCTTGAGGGTCATTACACAAACTTTTTCTTGCCTGTGTGTTTCAGTCTGCTGCTGCCTGTAGATAAACCTTAAGAATTAACAGTGTGTTAGGTGTACTGAAAATCTGGAAAAGAAATATGAACCAAGCAGAGTTTTTGATTTGCTATTGGCAAAACCAGCTTTTGGCAAATGGGTAATATCTTTTTCCATAGAAATGAGGACTTGGTATTTATTCATATCACCCCCAAAGATGAAAAAGATTTCTAATTTCAAAATTCATTTGCAAAATGAGGTGACAATGGCTTGACATATTATTCAAATTATCACCTTTGGCATATTAAGCATCAATTTTATAGGAGAAAAAATAGGGAAATTGCATGTTTGTTACTAGCTAATTTTGCAAAGTAGGTGCTGAAGTATACAACTATTTCATACCTTTCTGAGCAACATTCAAATCTATCAGCCCCAAGGTGCTGTGGACCACCTGATGAGCTATTGCCCAAGGCCAAAGGCCGAGGGCGATAGTTCATCAAGTTGTCCACAGCATAGAGGGGCTGATAGTTTTGAATGTCATCCAGAAAGGTATGATATAGTTTTTTTTACCAAACTAATATTTTAAAGGAACGGTTTTCTTTTGATCTCTGTAATCAATAAATACTGGTATCTATTTGATTTTAGTGAGCGAGAGATAGTCCAAAATATGAGCCCGAGTGATAGTTTTCTGAGAATCGGTGAAGTTGCTAGGAAATTCATGTGACTGGGAGATAGTCCAAAATACTCGTATGAGCCTGGGTGATAGTTCTCTGAGAACCGTTCCAGCCTGGCTGGCTTTTGTCACAGGTGAAAATGCGTTAGATAGTCAAAAGTGCTTTATAATTCTCATATAGTAGGTTGGGTAATAATTTAGATTATTACTATATTTACCATAAATATTGGGACACCTTGACTCCTTACCATACTTTTCTAAAGATTTAAACTAGTCCAATTTACGACCTGCTGATATGTCTACTGCTGGATGCATGGCAAACAGTGTAGACCCTGATCAGATGCCACATCTGTGGCATCTGATCTGGGTCTACACTGTTTGCTCAGGCTTGTCTATCCCAATACTTAGGGTTATTATGGTAGTTAGAATAAATAACATCACATTGTGCCAGATTTGTAAACTTTCAACTAGTGATATCTTCTAGGAGAATGAAAAATTCACTTTAAACGGTCAGTTTGTTTGATTTAAAGATGTTAAAAAGGCTTAGTATCAGGTCAAGTTTTCTTAGAGTCTTAACAACCTGTGATTGTTAAATATTTTTATGTCACTGGATCTAACAATATTAACCCATTTTAGTCTGGAGACCCCCAAAAGGGTAATTGGCAAACACTGCAGACCCAGATCAGATGCCACAGAATGCATGTCTGGTCAGGGTTTCTACTGTTTGCAAATGGTTTAGCCATTTTTCTCTGAGAATATCGAATTCCCATAGCTTGATATGCCCAAAATTGACCTTGAACTCTTCCAATATATAGTGTATGGAGCCTTTATTCAGTCTAAAATGGACGAAGGCTGTCCAGCTTGGGTAAAAATTCAGCTGATGACATTTTGAAATATTTTCCTTTTCCAGAAACTGGGTTTGATTCTGTTTCCTTCAACTGCTGCACTCATTTCAAACAAATTTGTTGTCTACTGTTATTGTTGCTAGTCATGCAACACTTTGTCAGTTTTTGAACTTAACCTTTAAAGCCCAAGAGAGAGGTCAAAAGGTCAGGTCTGGATACTTTGGCCCTGCAACATTGTTGCAAGGATTTCAACCAGATTTGACATATACCTTCGATGTCTGCTAAAGTCATACAGTATAATGTCAGTTTTTGATCCTGAGCCCTAGAGTCCGGAGGAAAAAATATCAGCTCTGGATACTTTGGCTCATAAAAGTATCTCCTGCAACACTGTTATATTGTTAACCAAATATGATACACCACAACCTCTTTATAACACTATTGTTGGGGTCCATAGCATAAACCGTGTTAGTTAAACAACTGTGTTATATCCAAACAAAAATGTATAGATTATATTGAAAAATGACCATTTATGGTCATTTTTCAGTATAATCTATACATTTTTGGGATCCATCTTTGAACCGTGTTATATCCAAAACTGTGATATAATGAACTGTGTTATAAAGAGGTTGTAATGTATATTCCATATCATGCAGTGTGATCAGTTTTTCATCCGCCCTAGAGGCTAGAGGAAAAATTTATTTCCATGGCTTTTAAAGTTATTCTTCCTACACCATTGAATGGGTTTCGACCTTTCTCATCCACTACCGTCATGCAACACCATGCCAGTTTTTTTTTTACCTCAATCTCAAGTGCCTTGGGGAGTATTTAAAAAATCTCAAAAGCATCCGACTTACTATGGCATACCATGGAGTGTGTGTCATCTCTAAAATGTTCTTGAAAATATTGTTTTAGACCTTACTGTAAATGTCCTAAAATTTCAAACATTTCATTCCCTACTATTTTTTTGCCTAAATTTTGCTTTTTACGCAGTTGTTTCTTAAAATAATTAGTGGAATGGCAAACAGTCCAGACTCTGATCAGACTGCTCCTTCAGGAACAGTATGATCTGGGTATGCACTGTTTTCATATGCCATTTTGTCAGAAACTTTGGCATACAGACTTTTAGGACATTTACTGTATTACGGTCATTTCGTAGTATTTAAGTTAACATGTACAGTGCAAGTTCTTTACAATGCCATCCTTGGGAAAACACAAAAGTGGCTGTTGTAAATAGTGGCTGATATAATTAGATATAGAGTTAACCCTTAAGATGCCAAACACAACAATTGTCGTCTCCTTTAGGAGCAGTCTGATCTGGGTCCACACTGTCTGCCAGTATGCAAAAGTAGGTTTGAAAAGTTTGCAAGAATATTCAGCAGACGACATGAACAGACGGCATTTTCAGATGCAGGTTTTCTTGACATTTTAAGGGTTAAATGGTGCCTTAGGAAATCAGAAAAGTGGCTGTGTTTGAGAGGTGGCCAATAGTGGAGGTTCCACTGTATTCATGGGAAATAAAGAGTATTCCCTTGTAAATATTATTATGTGGAGCCTTGCTGTAAGTTTGGTCTTCTGAGTACACACTACTATAACTTCTAGTCCCCCAGCAGCCATAAAAGAGTCTGGAAGGTCATTTGAGGCTGTCTTTATGGAGACACTCTGAAATAAAAGGCATTATTAGCTTCTGATGAGGACAATGTCTGCTTCTTTCAAGCACTAAAATCGCATTTAACACTTTGCATACTGGGTAAAAAATACAACAGAGGACATCTTGAAATACTTTTTTTCATTTTCCCCAGAAAATAGATTTTGACATTTCATGCAAATTGTCTGTTAGGGAGACAATTTGCCTGGAATGTCAAAACCTACTTTCAGGGAAAAATAAGAAAAAATATCATCAGTTTGTCATTTGTGGAATTCACCAAAAGCATGGTAAGTATTAATAGAGAGAGAAGTATTACACTGGTAAATTAATTTAGTTTTCTTCCCTTGCCTTAAGGGGAATGGATATTCTTTCAGGGGAGGCACTATCAGAATGGTTTTGCCTCCCTTCTGAAAAGGGGTCTTCTCTAAAAGGAAAGAATTTGCTCCCATTAGGAATAAATTCTTGCATTTTAGAGTAGACCCCTGTCAAAAAGGGAAGCATCTGGGTGGCCAAGAGGCTAGCATTCCCAACTTAGGATCACAAGGTCCCATTTTCAAATCTGCTTGAGGCAAAATTCAACTCATGAATGTGTGATGCTTCATTGCACAGAGCCTTTCATTAGCACCCTTCCATCGTCTTGATATGACTTAAATAATATTGTTAGGGATGTAAAATAACAAGTCCTCATCGTCTGTCAGAAAGGGGCATGGAGTACAAGAAAATAAACAGGAACTCACAAAAGTTGTCTCTTTTGTAAGAAAATAGAAGGAACTCTCTACCAGTCATATCCAGCCGCCTAAAGGAGAATGGATACACCCTCAAAAATCACTCTAACCCAGAAAGTATTTGTCTCACTTTTCAAAAAGGCATCTCTTAAAGGAAAGAATTTATTCTTTGTTAGGAGCAAATCTGTTTTAAGAGTAGCCCTCTTCGAGGAGGGATTCATATCCAGCAGGAAAGTGCTTCAACTTTTCCACCAGATTGGTCTTTCTTTGAAAGGGGAAGCAAAAATGTTGAATGTTGTCACCCTCTTGAAATAGTCTTTATTTTATTAGCTGCTTACTTACTAAAACTTTCAGTACAGAGTTGTCTCTCCTTCTGGTGGTACATATATACTGTATGCTAAGAAACCTCCTAAATTTTGGGACAATTGTTCTGGGCCCAGTTGTTCAAAACTAACAATGTCGTTAGTTAACATATCATTAAATCTTTGATCATTAAATATGGCATATATGCTACTATTTTTGCTGAAAAAATGTGAAGAGCTTTTGCATTTGCAAAAGCTACCCACATTTTTTTCAGCAAAAATACCTGTGAACTAGATAGTGTACTTACTAGAGCAGTTAACATTTTGACCACTAACGAGCTCATTAATGATGCTTTGAACAACTGGGCCCAGCTTATCATACTTCTATCAAAATTTGAACACATTCATTTTGTTACCTGTTGGTCTGTCTAAAAATGCTAGATGAGTGGCAAACAGCCGGCCTTGGTCACTCAGTCGGATGTGCGTCCTACTGGTGATCAGGAGGTTGTGGGTTTGATCCTTGCCGAGTCTAGCAACATTTTTTCATGGAGATTGATATGGTCAGTCTCTCCTTTCCACTGATTAAAGATGGGCAGGTGTAAGTTTCTGGTGAAAGAATATGCACAAGTACTGGTTAACTGTTTAGAGGACTTAAAGCCTGCCCAGGAGAAATGTGGTCAGGTAAACTGACTAGCTTGACATGACTTTAATGGTGTTGACTAGGCCGTTCTAACTAAACCAAACCAAAAGTGGCATACAGTGTAGACTTTGATCAGATGTGACATGTTTGGCAGCTGATCTGGGTCTATACTGTTCACTTAGACTCACCAGTCCACCCCACATCTTAGTAATAACTTCATTTTTTTTCTTCTTTGTGTATTTATGGTAAGTTTTAATTTCTTGAGGGTGTATTAAGTACCGTATTTATCAAACATTTCTCTAAATCTTTCAGTCTGCTTGAAGAGTTTTAAATGATATTATCTAAAGAAATTAAAAGATGGTTTTATGATAAAATATACTCAATTAAAAGGCAGTTTTATGGCAATGAGCTCTTTACAGTTGTTCTCTAATGTACCCATTTCATTTTTTGACTTCTTTATTACTTCTTTATAGCAGTTTATGCTATACATTCGGACAAAATTATTAAATATTTCTGTGATTTTTAACATAAAATTGACATTTTTACTTATTCCATCAGAAAGATCAATGGTATAAAATTCCAAAGTATTCTTTTATTAATGTTGGAGTATAGTTTAGTAGAAGTAAGTTAAGAAATCCCCAGTTCTACTTTTTTTTGTTGTTGTTGTCTAATTCAGGTTTATTGAATATTTTCAGCCAGCAGCAGACAAAAAGTAGTACCAAAATAAAAAAGATAACTGACAGCCTTTTAACCCATTAAAGACTGAATAAACTCTCCCACACTATATATTGGGATGAGTCCATTTTCAATGTTAGGTACATCAGGCTATATGATATACATATTCCTAAAGAAAATGGTTGAACTATTTGCAAGCAGTGGAGACTCTGATCAGAAGCTGCATTCTGCAGTGTCTGATCTGGGTCTGCACTGTTTGCCAATTACCCGTTTAGGGGTCTCCAGTTTTCAATGGGTTAAAAATATTTTTCCTATTTTTGCAAGAAAGTAAGGACAGACATTTAATGTTGATACTCCATTGAAGACCATTCACATGAAATGTCAGGTCTTATTTTCTTTTTTTTTTTCTGCAGTGGTAGTCAAAAAAAAGAAAAGAAAAGAAAATGTTTAATTCTACAGAAATGTTACAATGATGGACTGCCTCACTGTAAATGACAGGAATAAGCTCTTTATTCCCCACCACATGATAGTGGCAGGGTATTATGATATATCCTCCGGTGTCTGTACATCCATCCGCTCATCTGCACTTCATTTCTGGATTACTCCTCCTACAGTTTTCATCAGATCATGCTGAAACTTGGTGGACAATTAGACCATGAGGTACAGTGCATATTGTTTTGAAGTTATGGTATATCAAATTTTGACAGAGTTATAACACTTTGTAAAGACTTTTCTCACTTGACTTTGTTTCAGGATAATTCTGTAGTTTTCATCCAGTCAGTTTGAATATGGTGGACAGTTAGACTAAGAGACAGTGCAGTGCACATTGTTTCAAGGTTACAGTTTACCAAATTTTGATAGAGTTATGGCTCTTCAAAGATTGTTCAAGCATGATGTGGCTTTAAGTCTTCATGGTTGGCTTACAATTTATAAAGTACCACATCAAACACAGCCATCTTTTCTACATGTTTTGTTGCCCTGCTGTGGCATGGTATCATGCAGTTTCTGCAATGCATTTATTAAGAATCCATATACAGTAAAATGTCCTAAAATTCCGTAATTTTTTAGCCTAAATTATGCTTTTTATGCAGTTGTTTCTTAAAATACTTTGTGGAATGGCAAACAGTGTAGTCCCTGATTAGACTGCTCCTTCAGGAGCAGTCTGATCTGGGTCTGCACTGTTTGCAAATGCCATTTTGTCAGATACTTTGGTGTACAAAACTTTAGGACATTTACCATATCTGTGTTAAGGGGACTGGATTCACTTGGTAGATTTTCTGCCATATTTTACAAGGGAAACAACTTTTGAGACTTCCTATTTGCTTAACCCTAGTCCTGCTGAACCCAGATATGCCCTGTCTTTACGAACAGTGTAGATCCAGATCAGTTGGCTTCTTCAGAAGCCAACTGATCTGGATCTGCACTGTTTGTCATTATGTGAATTTGTATCAACAACCTGGATCAAGTAATCTGATTTGCTGAAAATTGGAAGTGGGCGTGGCATCTTAATTTATTCAGCATGACAAGGGTTATATGTACATCTAGGCCCTTCTGAAAAGATGTCTTTTCTAAAAGGAATGAATTTGCTCCCAAGCAAAGTGGGGCAGGGAAACTCTTTTCTTTTAGAATAGACACCTTTTCAGAAGGGAGGCAATACACTTTCGACCAAGTTGCATCCCCTTGAAGTGTTTCTTATTCCCCTTAAATTGCTCAGTAAGCCAAATATTTGATTGTAGTCACCACCCAATAAGTGTCACAATTCTAGATCACAGCCGGCCACCAAAGTATAACTGAGATAATAGCACTATATACTAAATGATCCCATCGAGACATCAGAATGGTTTAGATCTGGTTCAGGGAGATAATTTTGTGATCGTTCATGCATTTTTAAATGTCACAGTATCCATGAGTGAATGCTAATTGTTTGATAACATCATAGAAAAACACCTATGATGCATACAAATAATGATATGTTTTGTATTTATTGCATAGTCAATGAAATTGGTTTAGATATTTTGTTTTCTGTGAAAACATTTCTACTGCCGTAAATGTGAACAGTATAAGGCTCTTGATGGCAGTTGGTGCGCATGGATGATCCATGAAAACAAGGCAGTAAAAATTGCTGACCCATTGAAAGAGCTGTAAATTCCAGAACACCAACACACTATTTCCAAAATTCCATCAACTGCTTGTATTTAACTTTAATCCCTCTGTCCATCATAAATCTTGGCAGATGATAAAATGTCTCGTAGCATGTTGTCTCTCATCAGGATCATCATGTTTAATTCCTTTTATGAAATTGAGGATATCAAATTTACCCTAAATGTAGGGACACCTTAACTCCTTACCACACTTAATTAACCCTTGTCCTGCTGAATAAATTAGGATGCCACTCCTACTTCAGCCAGTCAGATTGCTTGATTCCGACTGTTGCTATAAATTCACATACTTAATGGCAAACAGTGTAGATCCAGATCAGTTGGCTTCTTCAGAAGCCAACTGATCTGGATCTACACTGTTTGCAAAGGCAGGATATATCTGGTTTCAGCAGGACAAGGGTTAATATGGCCTAGAATTTCTACAAGTCCATTTCACTACCTGATGCTGAGTGGCAAACTCAGTTAGACAGTGATCAGATGCCATATTCTGCAGTGTCTGATCTCTGTATAAACAGCTGAGGCCTGTCTGTCCCAGTACTTAGGGTTATTATTGTTCAGTCACTCCATCATAAATCTTAGCAAAAATTGTAATCAAAGCACTGATAGCACTGGTAGGTCGATTGTCTCTGAGTGTAGGCTTGGAAAATGGTCCTGAACGGGGATGTAACGCTGTTTCATTTAATCCTTAACTTCCTGTAATTTAAGCAAACAGTGCAGACCTTGATCAGATAGCACATTCTGTGGCATCTGATCTGGGTCTGCACTGTTTGCCAATGTCCCAGTACAGGTTTTCAAGATAACCCTCTTTATACTGCACTCTGACATTATTGCTACAAGAATAGCACAGCTTCAAATAACCCTTACCTTGATTTCGTCTAAAGCGCAGTTAGATTACATTGGTCAATGATAATCGCGTAGACAACTACATTAAGCAAATTTTAGTATTCGTATAGTATGTCTTGATTGTAAACAACTGACCCAAAAAGTCCTGAGATGGAATTTCTCATAAGTTGTCTCCTCAGGGACAGTAATTTTTTGCCATCGTGTTGATTCCTTTTTGAAATAGAGGATATATCTGCATACCCTTAAAGCATTAATCACAGAATTTCTTTTTTTATTATTTTCATTTTTCAGTGAATATAAGGCTTCACAGCAGACAATTCACATAGAATGTCAAGTTTTATTTTCTCTGAAAAGAAAAAAAGGAAAATAATTTTAAAGTGTATTTAATGATTAAATATGAAAGACTTCTTTTGATATGAAAGGTTGAAAGTATGTTTTAGATTTAATTGTATGCCATATTTACCCTAAATGTTTGAACAGAGACATGAGCAAACAGTGTTAGACCCAGATCAAGCTGCTCCTAAGGAGCAGTTTCATCAGGGTCTACACTGTCTGCCATTTTATCAGTATTCAGGTAGTCCAATTGGCTTTATTAAAATTTTAAGTTATGTCGTCTGCTGAATATTCTTGCAAACTTTTCAAACCTATTTTTTGCATACAGGCAAACAGTTTGGACCCAGGTCACTGTTGCAGGAATGACTTTTAAAATCACAAGCAGATGAGAAAGCAGACGACAATTGTTGTGATTGGCAGTTTAAGGGTTAAGTATGTCAGGGAATTAACAGGTCCAAATATTTATGGTGAATATAACAGACACTTTAGTATTGTGTGCTTTTTGTGTTTTTTTTTTTGCCTTTAAGCCAAGGTGTATTCTGTTTTCAGCCTCAGTATGCTGATGGTGAAATACCATAATAACCCTAAATTAGCATTGGGGCAGTCAGGCCTGAGCAAACAGTGTAAACCTAAATCAGAATCTGACCAGGGTCTACACTATTTGCCATTCATCCAGTAAAATTTTAGACAAGTCAGCAGGTAATAAACTAGACTTTCAAATTTTACAACAAGTATGATACTTAGGTGTCACAATAGCATAAATAAATATGAGCCAGCGCACAACAAAACCTACAATAAGCCTTGTTAGACCAATGAAGACTCAGATCAGCCTGTGCATCCATGCAGTCTGACCAGAGTCTTTGCTGATTGCATGTGCCTACTACAGTCTCCAGGCTATCCAAAAAGAGATAAAAGAGAACCCTTGCCACACTGGTTGGATGCATAGGCTGACCTGAGTCTTCGCTGGTGACACACAGGGCTTATTGTAGGTTTTGTGGTGTGCTGGCTCATATGGTAAGGTGATATAAGGTGCTGTTTTATTGGGGTGATATTTTAGGATTTTCTTTTTATCAAAATATGAGCTGCACTATCAGAATATGTGTCTTTGGGGTTTGTGGAAACAATAAGGAGCCAGACCAGCCAGTGAAGCCATAGAATCTGATAAGGACATTTGCAATAGATTCTACAGTATCCAAGGATTCTGTAAGTGGACAGCTATGGCCCTGATCAGACTGTGCAGATGTGCAGACTGATCTGGGCCTTTGTTGTCCACATTTATCCTGAAGCCTTATATGGTGCACATCACGAAAACATTCCTATATAATTTTGACCCCCTTAAATCCCACTTTTATATAGTTAAACTGGGGTTTACAGGGGTATGCGTTATTTTTCTTATATCTGCTCAAAAACATAGATTGTAGGTACTCATTAGAAGTGCCTCAATGATGGGTACTTGTTAGAACTGCCTCATTGAGGCAGTTCTAATGTACCCACAATCTATGTTTTGAGCAGAAATATGAAAAATATCAGAATTTTTTATCTGAAAATTTTCATTTATTTTGGTGCACTGGTAAAATTTTCTGTAATATATTGTGGGTACTTGTTAGAACTGCCTCATGGAGGCAGTTCTAATGAGTACCTACAATCTATGTTTTGAGCAGAAATATGACAAATATCAGAATTTTTTATCTGAAATTTTTCATTTCTTTTGGTGCTAAAATTTTCAGTATATTTGAATAGGCATGTTTTCGTAATGATTTCATATCTTATGGGCACTTACTAGAATTGGGGCAATCTCTGTGAATACCAATAAGATATATTCTAGTGCAGAAGCAACAAAATATCTGCTATTATACTGTGCTTTGAAGCACTCTGCAGCTACCACACTCTGCAGCTACCACTATTGGGGATGTTGTGGAGAGGTTACATTTGTATAGTCAGTAGTAAAACAACTTGCAAAATCTGAAAAGAGGCTGTTATGAGGTGTTACTGGTGGCTGTTGTAAAGAGTAGGTGACTGTTCATGAATAGTCATCTGTAATGTATACCCACTATCTGTTCTATGATTTTTTTCTTTTTTTTTTTTTTTTTTTTCATATTTTTCCCAGAAATAGAACTTGGTAATATATGGAAAAGGGACAATAGGGGACAGTTTTGCTCTTTTTTTTTTTTCAGGGAAAAGCAGGAAAAAAAAAACATTTCAAAATGATGTCTGCTTCTACTTCAATTCAGTGGGAATATGGTAAACTCAAAACATCAGTGAAAAGATTTATTTTATGCCACTGGGCAGCTTGTACCAGGTGTTCATATTATTTTATTTTTTGTTAATAGGGTGTATTTTCATGAATGGACCATAAATGTTTTTTTGCAAGGTCATGTAATGTACTGGTATCAGGTTGGTGACATTTAATAGCTTGCACTGAAATTACATATCCTAAACATTCTGGCTCAAAAGCAAAAATACTAACAGCTGTCCAAGGTGACTGTGACAGGTTGTCCCAAAGAAACATCTAACGAAGTCAGGCAAATGAGGGAGAAAAATTATCTTTCTATCTCCTGTCTGTGTGAATGTTGGCAGAGTTTTGGTCATTTAGAAATTGGGGTAGAATTGAAAAACTGATCTGTTCTGAATATTTGCCTTATCTGTGTGTGTGTGTGTGTACACATGTGTGTCTGTGTGTGTCTCTCTCTTGCTCTCTCTCTCTCTCTCTCTCTCTCTCTCACTCTCTCTCTCTTAAACTCTTAATGTCTGAAGCAAAATTATAGCAGATGACAGTCTAGATTTTTTTTAACCCTTAGCCTGCTAGAAAAAAAAATGAAAAGCCTGTAAGAGGGGGTACCTCTTCTCGAGAAGTCATTACTCCCTTAATTTTGCCTCCAATTACATGGAATTTTCACATACAATTTGCCGATCGTAGGTGGCCATTTTACCGGAGAAGGGATGGTCACGTGACTAGAAAGTCATGTGTAAACCGGGAACCGTTTAAGACACTTAATAAAAAAAATGTTACAAGGGACCAGCACCTACTGTGTACTATTGCGAATGAAACAAGTGACATACAAAGGTTCTACTGTTATTCCTACTTCTTCCTCACTGAAAATGATTCAGGTGTTATGGGCTTTTTTCCAGAAAATCGTGATCAATTTGTTGAAGTTAGTGCTGAAATTAATGGCAGCTTGATATTTGGTATTCTCAGTCTTTTTAGTGGGGGTAAAATCTGTCACCTGACTATCTAATGAAAAGTGGCATGTTTGTATGAAAGTAGGTTCACTCCTGTATGAGAACACTTGCTCTGAATGGTTACATGTGGTATATAGTAAGTTTGACAGGCTTTAGAGTTGGCAGACCCCTCCAGCGCGGCAATAGTCATGATTAACAGCCTAAGGGTTAACTAGAAAAAAAAAGAAAAATGTGATTTTGCTTTTTTTGTGTCAAATTCAACCCCAAAATGTCAAATCCGGGCTAAATTTTTGGGATTCTAGTTTTTCATCAGCTTTCTGTTAATTATCTTTTAGAAAAATTAAGGCTTCACTAAACAGACAATTCACTTAAAATTTTTCATTCACTTAAAATTTTTCTCGGATAAATAATGAAAAAAAAAAAGTATTTCAAAATGTCAGCTGCTGCAGTTATGATTGTTACTTTAGGGGTTAGATAAAAAAAAATCATACTATGCAAAAAATGGAGAAAAAGGCCTTATACAGTATAAGTTATATGCAAACAGTGAAGTCCCACTCATAGCCTAATCAGGATCTTCCCCTTTCATCGACATACTCTACAGTATCCATTGATTCTGTAACAAGGCAACAAAGGCCCAGACTGTGACAATGTGCAGTGGATCTGAGCCTTTGTTGTTGGCATATGCAGTAAGAACCCTCTTTTTACATTGTACATCATATGAGCCGCAACATGATCTGTGCGCCCAACAAACACTCAAATCAACCTTTGCATCCACACAGTTTGATCAGAGTCTTTGTTGTCCACAGGAAGAAATTCTGCATCCTTGTCTATCCAAAATGCACCCTGTGAAGATTCAGATTAGACTGCAAGAATATGCTGGTGGTCCGACTCTTTGCTGGACGCACATGTCCAAAGGTACATTTTCTACATTGCAGGTCATATTATTTTTGAATGATTGAGAGAGGGATTGTTAGTGTACACTTGTCACTTTTTTGGTACAAAATAATCTTCTGTGGTGACTACTTCAGGTCTTGGGAACTTTATCAGCAAATTAAATGATAGCCACAACACAGGAAAACCTACCTAATCTCGTCAGAGCCACTTGGAGAATGTTGGAGCCACATGGAGACAAAATGTTATTTTTTAAAGCATAATGATATTTTTTTTTTTTTTTTCACAAAAAAAAACTTATATTGTGTGTACTCATTAGAAGTGTCTCAGTGAGGCACTTCTAATGAGTACCCACAACATGTTTTTCTAGAAAAAAAAAAAAAAATACGAGGATGCCTCTCTTATCTTGAGCTATGCTATATTACTGTACAAACATTGGAGACAAGTCCCAGCATTTTGAGCAGAGACCTTGCTTTATGTCCATATTCTGAGCCTGGATATACCCTGTCTTTCCAAACAGTGTAGATCCAGATCAGTTGGCTTCTGAAGAATTAAGTATGTGAATTTGTATCAACAACCTGGATCAAGTAATCTGATTGGCTGAAAACTGGAAGTGGGCATGGCATCTTAATTTATTCAGCATGACATTAAATGAGCCACATGTCAGAACATGTACCTTCAGACATACGCACTCAATGAAGATTCAGATCAGCCTGTGCATTCATGCAGTCTGATCAGAATCTTCACTCAGCACATTTTGGATAGCCAAGGATGCAAAGATTCTTCATGGACAATGCAGACTTTGATGAGACTGTCTGGATGGGTTGGGGGCACACGTCAGATGGTACATTGTCTCATATTGCACCTCAGATGATTCTGTAAATGAATTGTGTAGGTTCTGATCAGACTTGTTCATTTGCAGGCCACTTTTCTTATGGTTTAACTCCTGCAGTTCACAAACTCTGGTATATTAGTCCTTGGACTTTGCTGTAAGAGCCTTCCATGTTAATTAGATTCTGTGAAGTTAGAGTAATATTTAGCTCACCTGTACAAAGTACTAGGAGAGCTATTCTAGTCACCCTCGTCATTCATGTTCCCATTTCCATTTCCATTTACATCACATTGCGTTAACGTTTTATATGCAAGTTTTTCAAATGCTCATATCTCGGCAATTACTTGTCAAAAAGCATTCATATTTGGAACATGGGTGCCTGGGAGGGTCATTTATAGATACTGACCCCAGGCTTCATTCCCCAGGGTGGGGCTACAGTGCAAAAAATGACAACAGATGAACTGCACTGTCCTGTGATAGATCTTTTATTGAACACTTATGGCCAGGACCAGACAGCATAGGTCAATGACTTGAATCTTACCCATTTTATTACTAAACAGAATTTTGTTATTTTCTCATGTCACGACTCAAGTTTTGAAAATTGTTTGTAAATTATAGACTATTAGTCAGATAATGTGTTGTAATATTGCAAGATTTAATAGGTCATATTGTCATTCACACAGTCAGAAGTGTGAGAACTGCATTGTCAGTTATTCCTTCATTTGCAGCTTTGTCCACACCTCCTTTTTTCAGTGCAGCAAATTCTTCTAAAATGGTATTTACTGGTCACCGTCTGACAATATTTGACTGATTTGAAAGCTCCCATACATCCTGTTTAACGCTTAGCACTTTGGGTAAAATTTTCAGTAGACGACATTTTGAAATATTTTTCTTATTTTTCCCAGAGAGCAGGATCAAATTGTCTCCAATGGAGACAATTTGCATATAATATCAAATCCTGTTTTCTGAGAAAAATAAGAAAATATCACCAATTTGTCGGCTGCTGAATAATAGCCCAGAGTGGTAAAAGTTGAGACAATCTTTTAACATATAGCATACTGGGTAAAAATTTTGGCAGATAACATTTTGATTTTTTTTTTCTTTTTTTCCCAGAAAATCCTCGTTGACATTTCATGAAAATTGTCTCCTTAATGCCTATTTTCTGGAAAAATAAGAAAAAATATCATCTATTTGTCATCTGTTGAATTTGCCTAGAGAGTGGTAAAGGTTAAAATAGTATTTATTTCCTTACAATATTTAGCTGATTTGAAAGCAACAATTCTTTAAAATAGACAGACAGCATTTTAAAAGTAAGCAAACAATATTTGAACCGTAACAGAGAAAAATGCCCTTATTACATATGTAAATTAAAAAGACAATGAAAGCCCATATCAGCCTGCTCATTCATACAGTTTGATGAGCATTACCTTTAAAGTGCTAACTACAAGTGCAGCAGAAGATTTTTTTATTTTATTTATTTATTTTTTTTTTGTTTAGTATTTTTCAGAGAAAATAAGGCTTGACATGCGATGTGCACTTTAAGGGCTAACACAATATTTGGCCAGTCTAGAATTCATATAGATATATAGTAGACAGAAACAATCCAGGATGCATTATTGGCCTGTGTCTTTGCCGTTAGACTGAGAGAAAATGTTGACTTTCCCATGTATAACCTCTGTTTGGCAGTAGATTCACTTTAAATGAATAATACCGTATTCGACCCAGTTACCGCACTGTGCGCTTAGGTTTTTCAAAATTACTGGGAACACTCAGTTGTGGTAAAATATGTATCTACCTACTTGTGATACACTATAAAAAAGACCAGAAAAGGACTTATTTGATTATGCGATTTTTTCTGATTTTCTTTATAAAGGCATATGTTATGGGTACTCATTTGAATTGCATTGACAAGTCGATGCAATACAGATGAGTACCCACAACATATGCTTTTATAAAAAAGTAAAGAAAAAGTACACTGGCTGTAATCTGAAGACAACGGAATTTTTTGACTGTGCGCTTATAGGGGTATGTGCAGTAATTAGATTGAATATGGTATATAATAAAAAAAAATAGAATATCATCTGCTACAATTTTACTGAATGCTTTAAGGGTAAATACAATATATGGACATTCTTGAATGCATATGTAGAGAGAACTGATCCAAGGCAGTCTACCTGGATAACCTACTGGACTGAGCTTTTGCTGTTTAAAATAAGAGAAAATGTTGCCTTGCCAACATATAGCCACCTCATTGATCCCCCATTTACCCCTTAAAGAGCTAAGTAAAATTGCAGCAGATGACATTCAATTTTCTTTATCATAATTTTTCAGAGAAAATAAGATGTCATTTCATATGAATCATCATACGAAATGTCAAACCTTATTTTCTCTGAAAAATACCAAAAAAAATCAAAAGGTTGTTTGTCGCCATTGTGAAGAGCACTTAAGGGTTAAATTGTCTGTATGAACTTCAGTCAAACCAGTCAGAAGGGTCAATTTTCTATCTAAAGGGGTGTTATACAGATGTTGTCTTGATCAGATCTGTTGGGGTTTGATAATGTCATGACAAAGAGTGTAAACCATGATCAGATGCCATGGTCTGTGGTCTCTAATCTTGATCTACACTATTCGCAAATGTCCCTTTTTGCATACCAGACATTAATGGGTTAATGTGTTCCTTGCAGAAAAACTGTCAATTTTGCAAATTTGATTTCTGTTGATAGCATTGAAAATTACTTTCTTTCTCAAGAGTAATTATCTAACAAATTCTATTTAGTTGTGATAGATTTCAGATAATGAAGTTTTGTATGACCAGTTCAATTTATTTTAGTTTATTAGTCAAACTTTACAAATTTAATAGCTCTTCTATTATCATAGGGTATACACCATAAAAACTTTATTAAGGACCTGTTTAATACAGGGTTATATCTTACAAATTCTGAACCATAAAAGTAGCAAATTGGGAACCATAAAAGCAGAGAAAAGTATCCCATAACTCATGTGAAATAAGAGATCCTTAAAGTTTTGACATGTATACCATTTCTAGAATAATATTCCTAACTTTTATGCACTGAATATTAACTGGTAAACTTATTTTACTTCTTTTTAGTTTTCCGTCTGGATTTCCATTGGCCCCAGTTGTCTTTACAATTTATGACGATTGTGCAAGAAAACATACTGTTCTGTGATTCTGCCTTTGAATTTAAAGAGCAATTAATCAATTGCTTGGTCGGCCAGTCAATCAGTCAATCAATCAGTCAATCAGTCAGTCAGTCAGTCAGTCAATCAATCAATCAATCAATCAATCAATCAATCAATCAATCAATCAATCCTTTTCTTTTGGATTTGCTGTTTAGTTACCATGACCCATGAAAAAAAACACACACACACAAAAAAAAAACCCACAAAAAAACACTTAAGTTTATCTGTTAATAGACTATAGTGTTAATGCCCTAAAAACAAATCTCTATACATATTAGCAGACAATTAGCAGACAACAAATTACTGATATGTTTTCTGATTTTTCTCAGACAATAAGGCTTGTTATTTCATTCAAATTGTTCCTGTGTCAAACCTTGTTTTCTGTGAAAGAATAGAAAAATATCTTAAGTTTGTCTGCTGCTATTTATTTAGTAAGTCAATGGCAGTTTCATATACTGTATATTGTTGGAACACAGCCCATACCTTGTGTATCACTAGCTTAAAGACCCAAATTGCCAGTATCACCTGACTGATCAATGCCTTCACTGTTCAAACACAGGACTGGCAGAATCTAAATAATGAGTAGCGAAGGCCCTGGCCAGACCTATGAATGCTCAGATTATTCTGGGCCTACACTATTCATCCATGGCTTAAGATTTTTTTTTATGTTTTCACAGTTTTCCTTGATTTGGCTATATCAGAATATGAGATATATTTGCACAGTAATAATAGTGATGGCTAAATATATGAGTATACATTTTTTTATTTCTCCATGAAAATGTTTATTATAGATGGTTATTAGAATTGCCTCACTCACATAGTTTGAGTAGTGACAACATATGTAACTGGCTGAGTTTCATGATTGTGCCTTTCCTGGATTACAACTTTATTTATATTTTATCAAGGAATACGACAAAATTTACATATAATCAGCAATGTAAGAGCATAATAATGTGCTCCCAGCAAAGACTGAGATCAATCTGTGCACCCGCATAGTGCGATCTGAAGCTTCGCTGGGTGCCCTGTCGATAACTAAGGGTCCAAGGCCACTTCAGCAGACAGTAAATACTGATCAGGGCCCAGTTGTTCAAAGCTAACGACGTCTTTAGATAACGATTCGTTAAAATTTACATCAAGTGATATACAAATATGCTGAAATTTTTTGCTGAAAAAATGTGAGTAGCTTTTGCAATGCAAAAGCTACTCACATTTTTTCAGCAAAAAATATCAGAATATTGTATATTGAATCCGCTAAAACCGTTAACAGAATGACCCTTAACAAGCTCGTTAAGCTAACGACGCTTTGAACAACTGGGCCCAGATTTTGCAAATGTGCAGGCAGATCTGAATTTTCAATAACCATCTACCATAATAAGCCTTAGTAATTGGGAAACTTTATCTACTTACTATACTTGTCTTAAATTTGAAACAGTCCATTATACTACCTCTTGATGTGTCTAAAATATTACTGTATGTATGGCAAACTGTGTAGACCCTGATCAGATGCTCTGCTCATTGTTAGCAAAGGCCTATCTGTCCCAATACTTGGGATTATTATGGTATGTCAGAAGGAAGAGTAACTTATGTTGCAGTTCCTTTTTTTTTTCGACATAAGAAGCATTTTATCTGGAATCAGTGTATCTTCTCTGTGGTCAGAAGAATCCATCTATATTCAGGAAGTTATTAAATTACTGTAAGTCCAAGCTGTCTTTGCAATTCTTTTGCTGTCACATGATTGAATTGTGTCTTGAGGCCTTATATTTGTGATAGATTTCCAGACTGGTGAGATTATGCATTACTGATGAATTGAAATTTCTCACATGATTTGAATTTATTGCTTAAAAATAATAATGTCCTTGCTGCAGATAAATGGATTAGACAAAATCATTTTAACCCTAACCCAGATATGTCCTGTCTTTGCAAACAGTGTAGAGCCAGATCAGTTGGCTTCTAAAGAAGCCAACTGATCTGGATCTGCACTGTTTGCCATTAAATATGTGAATTTATATCAACAATCTGGATCAAGTGAAAACTAGAAATGGGTGTGGCATCTTAATTTATTCAGCAGGACAAGGGTTAATAAATGAGCAGCAAACTCAGAAAACATATTTTCAGACATATGTGCCCAGAAAAGATTCAGATCAGCTTGCATATTCATGCAGTCCGATCAGAATCTCCGATGGGACATTTTGGATAGCAAGGATGCAAGGTTTCTTCATGTGGACAAAGGAGACTCTGATCAGATTGTGCAGATGCACAGGCTGATTTGAGCCTTTGTTAGACACACATATCAGAAGGTACATTTTCTCACATTGCAGCTAAAATCTTCATTCATCCTCACGATCCATCTTACCAAGATCTGGGCCCAGTTGTTCAAAGCATCGTTAGCCTAACAAGCTTGTTAGTGGTCAAATGTTAACTGTTCTAATAAGTACAATATCTAATTCACAGATATTTTTGCTGAAAAAATGTGAGTAGCTTTTGCAAGCTATTCACATTTTTTCAGCAAAAATATTAACGCATATGCCATATTTAATGGTCAAAGTTTTAACCATATGTTAAATAACAACATCTTTAATTTTGAATTGTGTCAAGCATACCACAACCTCATATTCATTATAACAACAACTAAGAAATTTCTGCTAGAATAATCTAAAGTTTAAGTAAACTTTCTTGTAAATTTCCACAAGTTGCAGAAAATATGCAGTGTACTTTGTTGTTTTAATGCCACCAAGCATTAGAGGAACATGCAGGAATTCATCAACTTTCAAGCAGCATACTGTTGTGGTATAGCAACATTCAGGCATTTATTGTTACCATATTACTGAAATAATGTGGCAATACTCAGGCAATATATTGTTACCATATGGCTGCAGTGATACCGCAACATTCAGGCAATATATTGTTTCCATATGGCTGCAGTGATATGGCAACATTCAGGCAATATATTGTTATAATATTGCTGCAGTGATGTGCAAAATTCAGGCAATATATTATTATCGTATGACTGAAGTAATGTGGCAACATTCAGGCAATATTATCGTTACCATATGGCTGCAGTGATATGGCAACATTCAGGCAATATATTGTTACCATATGGCTATAATGATATGGCAACATTCAGGCAATATATCATACCATATGACTGAAATAACGTGGCAACATTCAGGCAATATTATTGTTACCATATGGCTGCAGTGATATGGCAACATTCAGGCAATATATTGTTATCATATGGCTGCAGTGATGCAGCAATATTCAGGCAATATATTATTAACATATGACTGAAATAATGTGGCAACATTCAAGCAATAAAATGTTACCATATGGCTGCAATAATGTGGCAACATTCAGTCACCATATAGCTGAAATGATATGACAACATTCAGACAATATATTGTTACCATATGTCTGAAATAATGTGGCAACGTTCAGGCAATATATTGTTACCATATGGCTGTAATGATATGACAACATTCAGGCAATATATTGTTACCATATGGCTGCAGAGATAGGCAAGATTCAGGCAATAGATTTCTACCCTATGACTGCAGTGATGTGACACATTCAGGCAACACATTGTAGTATGGCTGCTATGATGTGGCAACATTCAGGCAACACTGTAGTATTGCTGTAATGGTGTGACAACATTCAGGCAATGCATTGTAGTATGGCTGTAATGATGTTGCAACATTCAAGCAATATTGTTGCAGTATAACAGCAATGACAGGACAACATTCAGGCAACATATTATTGCAGTATGGCTACAATGATATGACAACATTCAACCAATACATTATTACTATTTGGCAGCAATGATGTGACAACATTCAGACAATATATATTTTACCACATGGCTGCAGTGATGTGGCAATATTCTCACATAACATTGTTACCACATGGCTGCAATGATGTGGCAACATTCCGACAGTACATTGTAACCACATGGCTGCAATAATGTGGCAACATTCAGGCAGAATACACAATGACAGGACAACATTCAGGCAACTTATTACTGCATTATAGTTGAAATGATATGACAACATGCTGACAATACATTGTTACCAAATGGCTGAAATGATATGACAACATTCAGCCAATACCTTGTTACCAAATGGCTGCAATGATGTGACAACATTCAGACAATACATTGTTATCACATGGCTGCAATGATGTGGCAACATTCAGGCAATATACACAATGACAGGACAACATTCAGGCAAAATATTACTGCATTGTAGTTGCAATGATATGACAATATATTGTTGCCACATGTAATAATGTGACAGAAGTCAGGCAATATACACAATGATGACTGGACAGCATTCAGGCAACATATTATTGCAGGCAGTATAGCTGCAATATGACAACATTCAGACAATATATTGTCGCCACATGTTGCAATGATTCAGGCAATACATGCTTGCACTATAGCTACAATGATATGACAACATTCAGGCAATACATTATGGCTGTATAGCTGCAATGCTATAACAACGTTCAGACAATACATTATTGCAGAAAGGCTGCAATGATATGATAACATTCAGACAATACATTATTGCAGTACAGCTGCAATGATATGACAACATTCAGACAATACATTATTGCCACATGGCTGTAATAATGTGACAGTAGTAAGGCAATATACACAATGATGACTGGACAGCATTCAGGCAACATATTATTGCAGGCAGTATAGCTGCAATATGACAACATTCAGGCAATACATTGTTACCATGTGTGCAATGATATGACAAAACTCTGGCATTGCATTATTGCAGAATGGCTGCAATGACATGACAACATTCAGACAATACATAACTGCAGTGTGGCTGCAATGATAGGACAACATTCAGGTAATGCAATACATTATTGCAGAATGGCTGCAATGGTGTGGCAACATTCAGGCAACACATTGCTGCAGTTTGGTGCAGTGATATTGCAACAGTCAGTAAATACATTCATGCAGTAAAGCTGCAATGATAGGGCAATATTTAGGTAATATATTGTTGCAGTATAGCTGAAATTTTATGACAACATTCAAGGAACACTTTGTTGCAGTGTTGCTAAAATGATATGGCAGGATATAGAAAATACATTATTGCAGTATCACTGCAGTGATATGGCAACATTCAGGGGACCCATTGTTACAATATTGTTACAATATTGTTACAGTGTTATGGCAACATTATGGCAACATACTGTTGCAGTATTGGGGTGCTTGTTGAATGTACTTTTTTACAAGGATTACTGCTTTCTGGGTAGCTCAGTGCAAATTTGCTGCAACCTCATCCAGTGTTTAGATTTAAAAACAATGAAACTGTTGTCTTTTACAGCTTTTAACCCTTGTCATGCTGAATAAATTAAGATACCATGCCCACTTCTAATTTTCAGCCAATCAGATTACTTGATCCAGATTGTTGATTCAAATTTACATACTTAGTGACAAACAGTGCAGATCCAGATCAGTTGGCTTCTTCAGAAACCAACTGATCTGGTTCTACACTGTTTGCAAAGGCAGTGTATATCCAGGTTCAGCAGGACAAGGGTTAATCCAAACAGATCTGCCAAGATAAAAATTGAACAGAATCAAAAGTTTTATAACATTTTATGCCTTTGGTAATGTTTGAATTACTTGCGTTTTGTCATAGTTACAGCAAAACTGATCTGTTACCAACAAGGCTTTATCCCACACACTCAGCAGTTTGAGATTTTAGAGCTTTAGTCTAGTCTGAGTATAGATTTTAAAGCTATATTTTAGGCTTGCACCATTAGAGCAGACATTAAGCTAGATGGAGATATTAATCCTTAGCTGTTGAAAGTAGAGATTAATGATCAAGATTTTCAAATATATATTTTTTTCTGATTTTGCTCCTGAAAAGAGGACTTGACATTTCACATGAACTATCAAGTCCTTTTTTTTTCAGAAGAAAATAAGCCAATTTCATTCATTACTTACTAACCATTAGTGACTATCAGCAAATAGATTTTAACATTCAGCACTCTCAAGGCAAATCCAACAGACAATGAATAGATGATATTTTTTTTCATTTTCCAGAAAAAGTATGGTTTGACTGGGTATGGAGACAATTTGCATGACATTTCTAATCCTGTTATCTGGAGAAAAACAAATAAGAAAAAAAATCAGATGTCATCTGTTGAAAGTTTTGCGCAGCATGGGTGCATTGGCAAAACCAAATCTTCCCCATGGTTGAATATTCATGGGCCAGGTCAACTTGTACCCTATGTATTCGAACAAACAGGCTTGAGCAAACAGTGTAAACCCAGATCAGATCCCACAGAATGTGCTCCACAAAATTGAGCATAGCAGTCACCCTTCCAGCTACTAACTGTTCATGCATTGCTAAACTTTGTGAAAAAGCCTATACATGTATACCTAATCCTTTACAGAAGGTGCATGATACACAATATGAGGAAAGGGTCTTACCACATGTGGACAACAAAGGCCCACATTAGCTGTGAATATACAGGTTAATCTGGGTCTTTGTTGCCTACATATGACATAAGGCTGTTTTCTTGTGTTTTGCATCATTATTGAGCCAGGGCACAGCAATTCCTACAGTTTTACGTGTGTGTTCAGTGTAGACTCATATCAGCCTGCACATCTGCACAGCTATCCATAAAATCCATAAAATGTACAGCAGAGACTATGATCAGACTGCACAGATATCTTCTTAAATCCCACATTAATCTCACCATCAAATCTGATCCAGGTTGTCAGATTTCAACTCTGAAATTATGTTGTTATTTGACTGAAATTGATTCTTTTCTTCAACAATGTTCAAAGCTTGCTTTTGACATCATGAAAAACTCCACAGACAACATAATTAATCTGTATGCATCTTCTTACCATAATTATTCAAATGTTTGAACAAGTCCTTTTGACTTGTGTTAGTTTATAAGTGCATCCAACGGGAACTGTGAAGCAATTCCCAGAACCGCAGAGCGGTTCGGAGTGCAGACGCACTACTATAGACTACTAATGTGACCAGTGATGTGTGTGACCAAAAATGTGATGGTCCAACAAACACTTGGGTAGTTCGGTGCTTATCCTGAAAAACAATAAGCGTTCCGTGATTTGGCAGAGACTATTGACATGGCGGCCGTGAAGATAATAGCAACAAAACAGCCAATAATGCAGAGTATTCCATTTGCAAGGGCTTGAATCATGAGACTTATGACATCTGCCTACAAAATTTGCGATCGCTGCCATTTTGAAATTTGTCTTCACTTCGAATTTTATTTCTATTCATTCTCTGTCTATTTACAAGCTAAGCATGATTCGTTTTGTGTATAAGGTACACTTTGATGTAAATTTTTAGATAACACATAGACTTTACGCTCTTTTCACATGATAATCTTAAAAAACTTCAACACAGGTAAACAAATGATACTATATTGTCGTTGTACCTGTCATCGGCATACACTAGTTTTCGGTATTCAGAAAGCATGGCCCCCACCCATCGGGGCCCGCGAAATAGATGGGTTGCCTAAAGCCTCCATGGCAGAGCTACTAGTAACTAAGCAGGACCCGAATTCATGTGATCGGGTCAGGTAAAAGTCCCACAAATTTGGAGGCAATGTCTCTGAACTACTGAAATATTGTTTTGGATGTTATGTCACAATTCATGCAGTGGATTAGAAGTCAAGCATGGGCTGAAGTAAAATTCATCTAGATCTGACCAGCCCACCTATGAAGCATGTGATGATAATTTGGACGCACAGATGTAGGTAGCACCCATTAAATTCATATTATCTATAATTTGGTGAGAGAATGGCTAACAGTGCCAACCCTGATCAAAACAAGTAGTTTTTTTCTGTGTCTACAAAGTTTGCCAGTTTGCATCAAATGCAGAGACAGATGCACCAATACCACAAAATGCAATGTCTGGAGGCGTATTACGTAAAATCTCATATTACTATGACAGATTAAATTTAGTCTTGTTGAAAACTTTCTTTTGAACCTACTCCTTACGTCACCATAAAATTTTTATTTTTGAACAATATTTCTTCCCCACTGATGTATGATACTTTTTATTGCTTTTAAAACACTTGCGCTATTGTTTTCATAGCCTACCAGCCCACACATATATTTTATAATCTTTTAATGTGCATTTGTTTTATAATAGTATCCTTTGATGAATTCAAGTTATACCTTAGTATAAGGAGACATCTCTTTGTCTCCTTGTAATGTCACAAACATATTTTATGGAGAGCATAATAGTCTAGCAAAATATCAGATTTCTGCATTGCAATCAACAATCCCTCCAGCTCAGTTTTATGCCTTATATGCCAAGCAAATTTGTAGTAGAGGGCGTTCTCCTACTAAGGTTTAACAAAAAAAATCTGAATTTGCTCAGATTTTTTTGTTAAACCTTAGTAGGAAGCTTATCATAAAAGTACCAAGTGATAGCTTTTCTTTTCTTTTAAGGCTTGGTACCCTGTTTGAATGGTGGAGAACCCAGAGTGCCATGGAGAAATGTCAATACATTAGCAAGAAACTGACAACCTTTTCTTTTCTCAAAAATGATGGATTATCTTTCAACTGTAAGGGTGAGAATCTAGTAGCCTGTAAGCTGGTAACCTAAGATGGTTTTGTGACTCAAATTGGTCTGGGTTTTGTTTATTCACGTATGATAATAAACACCTTTTCAGGTGGAGAAGTCCTGTTTACCTTTAACCTGCTTGAGCAATAGCAGCAGACCACATTTTTTTCTTAAATTTGTTAGAAAACAGGGCTTGACATTTCATGCATATTATCTCCTGAGGAGATAATTTGCATGAAATGTCAAACCCTGTCTTCTTGAAAAAACAAAACTAAAAAAAACTGTCTATTTGTTGTCTTACGATTTTGCATGGGGAGTGCTAATAGTTAATATTGGGTTTACACCATTAGTATGTCTTGAAATTACACTTTTCAAATTTAATGAGGGTCTTTTCACCCATTTAATAAAATACCAAAAAAAAAAACCATAATTGATTTATATCATGAGAAAACTGACATTACATAAATAGTAGAATCTCAGGCCAGCCTTTGTATTCCATCAGTTTCTGGCCAGGGTACTCTATACAGTTGATATATGTAATCTGTAATATTTGCAAATGATGGGGCATATTTTGAAAATCCGACAGAAAATATATGCAGGCGTTTCAGGTCTTTCACTGTTTATAAATGGCATGGAGCATATTTTTTCTTATGATGAGTTTAAATAGCCTATAAGCAAACAGTCACCCTTTTCATGTTCCAAAGAGTTTCCTTTCCATAGTTTAATCTACCGGTCATTGACACCATGCTTACAAAGATGTACCACCCACATTTTAATCTATTGGTTCTGCACATGATAAATGTTGTTTTCTTTTTCTGCCAAATAAAAAATTTTATATGAATTACCTCCTCTCGAGACAATGCACATAAAATGTCAATCCCACAATTCACTTAAAATGTCAAGCCCTATTTTAGTAAAAAAAAAATATTTTAATATGTTGTCTTACAGCTCCAGATAAGAAACGGAATCAGGAAAACATTTTCTTCTTATTTCTCCACGAAAATGATATGGGTAATCATTAGAAGGCGCTTCTAATGACTGCCAACAACATACATTTTTATGGAAAAAATAAGAAAACTATCAACAATTTCTGGTTAAAAAAAGGTCTTATCTGGAGCCATGTTGTCTGATAATATTTAACCCTTGTCATGCTGAATAAATTAAGATGCCATGCCCATTTCTAATTTCCAGCCAATCAGATTACTTGATCCAAGCTTTTGATAGAAATTCACATATTTAATGACAAACAGTGCAGATCCAGATCAGAAGCCAACTGATCTGGATCTACACTGTTTGCTAAGACAGGGCATGTTGTGTTTAGCCAGAGAAGGGTTAAATTCAGTAGATTAAACTCACTGATAAAGCTAATATAGCAAATGCCATTTAAAATTGTAAGAGAGGCCATTCTAAAGATATTTCTTTTTATTTGTCTGAGAAAATAAAGCTTTATACATTATACGAATCATCTGCTGGTCAGACAGTTCACATGAAATGCTAAGCCTTGTTTTCTTGAAAAAAAAAAATGTTTTAGAAGGTTTTCTGTTTCTGTTTTAACCCATTGTAAACTGAATGAACTCATCCACACTATATACCGGTGTGTGTGTGTTTTGGGTGGGTGGGGGCGGGGGTGGTATTGGAAGAGTCCAATTTTAATTTTAGGTAGGTCAGGCTGTGAGATTAAGATATTCCTGGAGAAAAATGGTTGAACTATTTGCAAACAGTGAAGACCCTGATCAGATGCAGAATGTGACATCTGATCTGGGTCTGCACTGTTTGCCAATTACCCTTTCCCGACTACAATGGGTTAAGGTTAACAATCCATATACCATATAAACCATGTTGAGACAAATGCCAGAGCAAACAATGTAAACCCTGATCAGAATATGGCATCTTATCAGGGTCTTCACATTTTCCAACTAGCAGTTTTTAGATTTATCAGTGGGTAGTAAAATGGCCTTATTTAAACTCCAGGAGAAATGTGGTAAGGAGTAAAGGTGTCTCAGTATTTAGGGTAAATATAGTTGGAACTGTAAAGACCAAGTCCAGTCCAGCCTTTGATATCTGCACACAACATTATGGTTATGGTCATTGCTGCTTATTATATGTGTTTAAGAAGTCCAAACTTTCTGATCTGGGTCTTTGCTGACCCATAGACAAAATATGTGTTTTCCCCAAGCACACCTCACTGAAATTTAACACAAATTTGTTTAATTTGATAGTTTAGTATTTCAATGTATTCAATATTGAAATTTTGGTTTATGTTTCAGAACTGGCTAGTCTTTCAAGCAGCACAAGTTAACACTTAACATATTGGGTAAACAATTTCAGAAGACATTTTAAAATATTTTTCTTATTTTTTCCAGGAAAAAGGCTCTGACATGTCATGCAAATTGTCTTAGGAGACAATTTGCATGAAATGTCAGAGCCTGGAGACCATTTGCATGAAACGTTAGAGCGTATTTTCTGGCTAAACCAAGAAAAATATAATCAACTTGTCAACTGTTGAATTTGCTCAGAGAGTGTAGAGGATAACAAAACCTTACTTTTGTGTGTACAGAAAACATTCTGATATCCTGCACATTCTCAGAACCTGCAGTCAGGTAAAGCAGTTTCTGTGCCAGAAGACTGTGTGTCCTTATCCTTAAAGTGCCAAACAGAATTGTAGCAGACAACATTCTTAATTTGCTTCATTATTGTTCTGTAAAAATAAGGCTTGGCTGACAATTTACATGAAATTGCAAGCCTAACCTTGTCTGAAAAAAAAATAAATAAATAAATGAACTGTCATCTGCTACAATTTTGCTTGCCACTTCAAGCACTTTAAGGCTGGCATTGGTTCCCTGTTTGCAGAATACAAGAAGGTAGGTACTACAGTACTTAACCCTTGTCTTGCTGAACCCGGATATACCCTGCCTTTGCAAACAGTGTAGATCCAGATCATTTGGCCTCTGAAGAAGCCAACTGATCTGGATCTGCACTGTTTGCCATTAAGTATGTGAATTTATAGCAACAATCCAAATCAAGTAATCTGATTGGCTGAAAATTAGAAATGGGTGTGGCATCTTAATTTATTCAGCAGGACAAGGGTTAAATCTATATTGGACCATTCTGTCGGGCTGATAATGGTCCAGTGTCGGGCTGATAATGGTCCAATATCGATTTAAGTAGAATGCTAGCTGGGCTGTAGTGGGCATCAGTTTTTAACATTGTTCAATGTGAAGAAAAGATATGTTTGAAATGTCAAACCCTGTATTCTGGAAAAAAAGGGAAAATTTTGTCATCTGTTCTTATCTACTTTATAAGGTTTAACCTTTACCATATTACCTCATAGCAAATTCAGCAGATTACAAATTGATGATATTTATATATTTTTTTCTTCTCCAGAAAATATGCTTTGATACTTCATACACCTTGTTTCCTAAGGAGACAGTTATCATGAAATGTCAAAGCCTGTTTGCTGGAAAAAAAAAAACATAAGAAAAATATTTCAAAATTTTGTCTGCTGAAGTGTTTACCCAGATTGCTAAGCTTTAAATTCAAAAGTTTTTATTGTTAAACCCTTAATATTCAAAATGAGAGCAGAGGACATTTGATTCTTTTTATTAAAGAATTCATGTTAAATGTCAAGCCTTACTTTCCCTGAAAAAATGATTTGAATGTTGTTTGCTGTAGTTATTATTGGTGCCTTTCAGGGTAAATTATGGAAAAGTGACTATTGCATTACTTGAAAATTTATACAACTGGTCGTAAAATTGGTCGTAAAATTGCTGAATTTACACTATTGTGCAGACTGTCGTCACTGATGTATGTATCAGGAGACGAAATCTCTAGACATTAATGTATCGCTAAGTTCATATTATTTAGTTGAAGACAAGCATGAGTGATACAGACTTAATATTAAATTTCATCTCTGTTATATAATCTGTCTTCTTTGTAGTATACCAGAAATGGTCAGCCTTTTACCTGCTTATGGGAAACCTGCAGATAACAATTAACCTTTCTTATCCCTATTTTTTACCTTTTTTTTTTTTCTTGACTTTTTACAAGAAGTGTCACCTTTGAATGTCATTATGAAATACTGAGTTTTTTTCTAGGAATACTGTATTGTATTTACCATATGTATTCAGACAGACAGGGCTAAACAAACAGTGTAGACCCAGATGAGATGCCGCAGAATGCGGCATCTCACCCGGGTCTACACTGTTTGCCACTCATCTGGCAATTTTTAGACACAGCATTGGGTAGTAAATTGTACTTGTTCAAATTTTGGACCAATTATGGCAGCCTCGGTGGCTCAGTTAGATGCGTCGTCCGACTGGAGACCAGGAGGTCGCGGGTTCAACCCCTGCCGAGGTTGGCAACATTCTGTCGTGGTGATTGATCATGAAATATTTTCTACGGTCATTCTCTCCCTTCCGCTGATTCAAGAAGGACAGTTGTCAGTTTCTGGCGTAAGAATGTGCACAATACTGGTTAACTGCTTTGAGGACTAAGCCTGCCCAGTAAACATGTGGTTAGGTAAACTGACCGCGCTCGACATGACCCCATTGGGTTGACTGGGCTGTAAAACCTCAACACAAACAAACAATTATGGTAAGGAGTTGAGATATCTTAATACTTAGAGTAAATACGGTATTACTGTATTTACCTTAGACACAGATCAAACAGTTAGGTCTGGCTCTGCACTTTTTGCCAACATTTGTTAGGCACATTTCCAGATAGTTGTCAACTGAACTCAATTTCAGGGCTCTAGATAATAAATTATTTTCAACAAAAGATATTGATTTTTTTTTTTTCTTATTTCTCCGGAAAAGTATATGTTATGGGTACTCATTAGACACCTCTAATGATTACCCACAATGTATGTTTTCATGAATAAAGAAGAAAAATGATCTGGATATTGCTTGTATCCAGAACTATGAGTACTAAATGGAGTTACTGTGTCTGAGGACATCTGGGTAAATTTCAGTAAGAAAAAATATTTTAACCCTTAAACTGCCAGTCACAACAATTGTCGTCTGCTTTGTCATCTGCTTGTGATTTTAAAAGTCATTTTTTGCAAACAGTGTGGACCCAGATCAGACTGCTTCTCTAAGAGCAGTCTGATCAGGGTCCACACTGTTTGGTTGTATGCAAAAATAGGTTAAAAAAGTTTGCAAGAATATTCAGCAGATGACATAAACAGACTACATTTTCAGATGCAGGTTTTCTTGGCATTTTAAGGGTTAAAATAGGGGGCAGATCCAGGTGATTTCTGAGGGGTTTGATTTGATCATATTACCATACTTTACTAAAAGACAGGCCTGAGCAAACAGTACAGACCCAGATCAGACGCTGCAGAATGTGGCGTCTGATCAGGGTCTACACTATTTGCCACTCATCCAGCAATTTTACAAACATTCGTAGAAAGTAAAATTGACTTGTTGAAGAGAAGTATAAGGTAAAAAGTAAGGGGTGTGGATATTTAGGGTAAATATGATATCCAAAATTTATCAAATTTATCCAAAACTTCCCATAAAAATGAAATATAGAGTCAAAGGGGTTCAACTGAGCCCTGCTAACCCCCTCTGAATCCGCTGCTGTCAAAATGTTATGTGCTAATAAATGTATTAGGTAAAGGTTAACCCTTAAAGCGCCAATCACAACTATTGTCGTCTGCTTTGTCTTCTGCTGGTTACTTTAAAAGTCACTTCTGCAAACAGTGTGGCCCCAAATCAGACTGCTCCGATCTGGGTCCATGCTGTTTGCCTGTATGCAAAAATAGGTTTGAAAAATTTGCAAGAATATTCAGCAGACGACATAAACAGACAACATTTTCAGATGCAGTTTTTCTTGGCACTTTAAGGGTTAAAAGGTTTTTCTTGTTGTTTTGGTTATAACCTGTTTTCAGAATATGCTGAACATGATAATTTGTTGTTCACTACAGGGGCAAAGAGCAAAGTGACATGCTGTGGGTCGACCATGAGAATGTAGGTGACAGTTAACAATACATGCAACTGCAGTGATAGATGTAGGGCTTTATGTCTTCACTGATACATTATCAATCATCCAGCAATATATGAACTCCAAGAGTTGTATAAGGTAAAACCTGTCTTATTAAAGGTATTTTTCAAACAGCCCTTGTATGCCTGCCATGGACATCAAACCCACAACCTTCTGCTTAGAAAGCTGATGTGCTAACCATTATATTACAGAGAATGTTAGTATTTTATCTCCGTTGCTGAGCTCTTTTCAGCTGGAGATCGATAAATCATCTAAGTAAAACTTCAATGATTCAAAGACTGATATCTCATTTACTGTGGCTGATTCAAACTTGTTTTTTGAGTCCCTTCCGAAAGCTCAAGTGAGCAAATATTTAGGGATACTTTAGGGAACTTTTGTTATTTTTTTCATGCAAGTGTATATGGTGTGTACTCATTAGAATCATCTCTGATTATTTTATAGAAGATCAAAAAGAAATTGCTCTTGTATTCCATCATACATTTTAACCTATTTTAGTCTGGAGACCCCTAAAAGGGTATTTGGCAAACAGTGCAGACCCAGGTCAGATGCCGCAGAATGTGGCATCGGATCTGATCAGGGTCTCCATCGTTTTGCAAATAGTTCAACCATTTATGTCTAGGAATATCTAAATCACATAGCCTGACATACCTTAACCCTTGTCCTGCTGAATAAATTAAGATGCCATGCCTACTTCTTATTTATAGCCAATCAGAGTACTTGATCTGGAATGATGCTATAAATTCACATACTTAATGGAAACAGTGGAGATCCAGATCAGTTGGCTTCTTCAGAAGCCAACTGATCTGGATCTACACTGTTTGCAAAGGCAGGGTATATCTGGGTTCAGCAGAACAAGGGTTAAATCAAAATTATAATCTTCCAATATATAGTATGGGGTTTATTCAGTCTACAATGGCTTAAGTTCTAGCACTATATATAGGCCCAGTCATCATATGAACCGCAATGTGAGGATGTGCAGGTTGATCTAAGTCTTGGTTGGACACATGTGTCCAACCAAGACTTAGATCAACCTACACATCCTCACAGTCTATCTGTGTTTGTTGTCTGCATGAAGAAACTTTGTATCCTTGGCTATACAAAATGCTCCCAGTGAAGATCCTGATCAGACTGCATGAATGTGCAGGCTGATCTAAAGTTTTGCTGGGCGCACAGTCTGATAAATGGTCATTTTTCTGTATCATCTATACATTTTTGTTTGAATACAACACGGTTGTTTAGGTAACACAGTTTTTGCTTTGGATTCCTGAAATTGTGTTATAAAGCAGTTGTGTTGTATCTTGGAAATTTGGGTTCCACTTAAGTTTGTGCTAAGGGGCATAATATGCAGTCCTGCAAACTACATTGCTGTCCTATGAAGAGTTTCAATGAAACCAAGGTAGTATCAGTTTGGTGTTTTCAAGGGAAACCTTCACAGACTTTTATTGGTATACCTGCATCAGGTGCTAAGTCCTCACAGACTGGTCTTGAAAATATATGTAGGTCTGACCTGCTGAACCTGGATATGTCCTGCCTTTGCAAACAGTGTAGTCCAGATCAGTTGGCTTCTTCAGAAGCCAACTGATCTGGATGTGCACTGTTTGTTATTAAATATGTGAGTAGTATAGGGTGCCACTACTTATGTGAATTTGTGTCAGTTTGTGTTTGGATCAAGTATTCTGATTGGCTGATAAGTAGAAGTGGGCGTGGCGTATTGATTTATTCAGCATGGCAAAGGTTAAGCCATACTTGAATTCTGTTTTGATATTTTAGTTGTTTTTACCACTACCTCTGCCAACTGAACTTCTACTAAATGGACCATTTGACACAACTTTGGCCTTGGAAATCAGATAAAAACACTTAATGGAGCAAAATCTTAGCTAAATGTTGATCTGTTATAATCATTAGAGATAAGAAGCTAAAGCATGAAAAAAGTTTTCAGCAATTTTCAGTGATGCAGAACAAAATTTCTTGCAATAATCATTAGTTTTTTTATGGATTATTGAAGCTATGGTGCTCCTAACCTCATTCTCCTACAAAAACAGTGGTTTATCTTATTTGTTATATATGCCCTAAATATTTGGTTGGATATGTCTGAGCAAACTGTGTAAACCCAGATCAAACTGCTCCTATAGGAGCAGTTTGATCAGGGTCTACACTGATTGCAATCCAGTCAGCACTTTTTAGATACATCACCAAATAGAGATATCCTTGTTGAAATTAAAAAAAAAAAAAACATAATATTTATAATACTTTGACTCAGTGAACTTTTAGACACATTCTCGTAGGCAGTGATATTGGTGTTTCATGGTCATAGTGGAGGAAACCAGAGTACCTCAGGAAAACCATGGACCATGGAATATTCAAATTTTAGGATAAGTTGTCTAGGAGCATGGATATCTTCTCTCTAATTGATGAAACCGTTTGCATTAAACTTGGCATTAATGTTCCTTGGGTGGTCCTCTGCCAGCTTTGATTTTGTGTGCCCATTCTTCTGGTTTTGTTTTGTTTTGTTTGGTTGGCATGAACAACTGTGAGACTTTAAACATTTTGTTTTTTAATTTTTTAATGAAAACTCTGCTGAAATGATTTTATTAAGGGTAAGGATAGATGCTTGGAGGGACAAGAGCTTTCATGGAGCATTAAAACATTTAGCCTCATGCTTTCAGGGTATATATGGAATTTCTGTGATCAGATGAGCTATTCAGACCATATTGTGTCTCTTTCTTTCTTAAGTGAACCAGTTTTTAGACAAACTACTTTTCCTGTCTAATATTAAAAAATAGAATGTCATTTTCAGGCTGTTAATGGGGGCAGCAATTTTCAGTCAACCCGCTTATAAACTAAACCAAGATTTTGATCTTGTCATATCATATTTCGAGGGTTGAGCGCAAGACTATCGTAAGTCAGATGATTGTTTTACCCCAAACCTAATCTCCTTACCATGAAGGCATTATGAAGATTACAACATTTCTTTCTGTAAACAATGTAAATTTAGGTGTCATTGCTCGTATGAGCAATGGCACCTAAATTTGCATTGTTTACAAAGGGGTCCAAGTTGCCCCTAAACAAGGGTTTCAAAAATACGTTTGAGTTACCATAGTCTTGCGCTCAACCCTCGATTTAACCTAAATAATGGGACAGCAGGCCTGAGCAAACAGTTTTGACCCAGAATAGACACTGCAGAATATGGCATCTGATCAGGGTCTAACTATTTGCACTCATACAGCAGTTTGTAGACATATCAACAGGATTTCAACAAATTTTAGTACAATTGTGTTTAGGAGTTATGGTGACCAAATATTTAGGGGAAGTATGATAAACCAAGATTTTGATCTTGTCATATAATTGTTACATAATGAGACCATTCTTAAATTGTTAGGGATGTTATCAAATAATTTTAATGGAAGAAAATTGATATTTGTCAATGCTGTGGCACTTGAATAGCCATTCTTTACACAGGTATGTTACGGGTAGTCAAATAGCAGTTAATTATTCAGGTGCAAATTTGTTACTAAGGTAGAAGTCACCTGCCCTACAATGCAAGAAAAGGACTGTTACACCATATACTAACAGGGAAAATGCATATCAGCCTGTGCACTTGTGCAGCCTGATCATGAACTCTGTTTCCTGAGACATTCTACAGTTGCAAATGATTCTGTAAGCCTGCAGTGAAAGTCCCGATCACACTGCACAAATACAGACTGATCTCTGGACCTTTGTAGCCCCTATGTGTAATAAGGGCCCAATTCTCATGTTGTGTTTCACATATATTTCATAAAACCCATATACAAGAACTGGCTAAGATAAATTAAGGTGGTATTATTTGAGAAGTTAATAATAAATGACATGTATCAAAATAAATTGATGATAACTCTTCAATTTTGACATGAATCACAAATCAATGCTTATAGTGTCAAACTTATTAACTGCTAAATAATTTAGGTTTTGAAATTACCACTAACAATATCTTGTGCTTTCAGCATTGGAACAAAATTCCATGGTAATTTGATTTATCTATATAATTGTACTTTTACCACTCTTAAGGCTAATTCAGCAGACGTAAATTGAGAATTTTTTTTTTTCATTTTTCCCAGAAAATAGGCTTTGACTTTTCATGAAAGAGACAATCTGCATGAAATGTCAAAGCCTAGTTTCTGGAAAAAAAAAGAAAGAAAAATATTTCAAAATAAAAATATATCATCTGTTGAAATTATTACCCAGCAAGCTATGCATTAACATTGCTCCAGATAAAGCAGTAATTGAGGTGACAGTTTATGAGAAATTTTATTACACTACAACCTCTTTATAACAGGGTTCGCTATAACATGGTTTTAGATACAACACAGTTCAAAGATGGATCCCAAAAATGTGTAGATTATATTGAAAAATGACCATAAATGGTCATTTTTCAATATAATCTATACATTTTTGTTTGGATATAACACGATTGTTTAACTAGCACGGTTTATGCTTTGGACCCCAACAACAATGTTATAAAGAGGTTGTGGTGTACTTTTTTTACACCAAAACATGATGTTGTATGGACTCACAAACCTCTTTATAACACAATTCATTATAGCATGGTATCAGATGTAATACAGTTTGCAGATGGACCCCTAAAATGTTGCAGCCAAGCAAAAATATATTGATTATATAGAAAAATTAACATTTATGGTCATTTTTGTTTTTATCTAATCAATACATTTTGATTGGATACAACACAGTAATTTGTTTACATGGTATTTTAGCATTGGATACCAGCAGTAGTGTTATAAAGAGGTTGTTGTATAATGATGATTTAGAATTACTTCCTTGAAGTGATTGCAGTGAGTATTCACTAGATATGTTTGGCACAAAAGTAAAGAAAACTACAGTTGAATCTCATTATTTCGACCTCGCTTATCTCGTTATTTCGACCTCGCTTATCTCGTTATTTAGACCTCGCTTATCTCAAATAACCACTTATCTTGAAGTGAAAATCTGGTCCCTGCCTAAAGATAGAATCTAACAACAGGTAAAAAAATATTGTGGAAAAGAGGAGAGGAGCAATTTCTCCTCTTTTCCACAATATTTTCAATATATCTTGAATTTCAAGAGTCCAATTACATATACATTTGTTAAATGTGGTTGTTCGATTTATTTTTTCCTCAGTTCTGCAATTCTGATATGTCGAGGTACGGATATCTCAAAGTATTTCAGAGAGTCCCTTGGAATTCGAGATAATGAGAGTCGACTGTATTTTTTGATTACAGGTGCTCTCTTTATCTAGCAGTACTCAGAAACTGGTTATCAGCTTCACATCTTGCACTAGTCCATTTAAGAAGTCAGGAAGAATAAATATCCATATTTTTTACAAATTCAAAAGCAATCAGCTACAAAACACTAAATAAATTGCATTTTTGTTTGCTCCTTTTTTCCTTGGTGTTATCAAAATTGCTTCGCTAAAGAAATTAGTCTCATTCATTTTCTGCTGTCATTTCCAACTACAAATGTGCTGAAGGACTTAGATTGCAATTTCCACAAGAAAATGACCATGTCACTAAAGAAATCAGCTTGCCCTGTCACAAACTGGTGAAAAATTGGATTTACAGTGTAATCAGGCAGAAGAGTGATTGTTGGTCAAGCTTTCAGTTCACTCAGATTGGCTCTTTAATGGCCAGATTGGGAGAACCAGTCTTTTCTTAACTGAATTGTTCATCCATTATGGATGCAATGGACTCCCCATCTGGATTAGTCATATCCGGTTACATCTGAGCTTGGCATATAGTCTTCTAGATTTAAATATTAGCAGATCACATTTTAACCCTTGTCATGTTGAATAAATTAAGATGCCGTGAATGACAAACAGTGCAGGTCCAGATCAGTTGGTTTCTGAAAAAGCCAACTAATCTGGACCAACACTGTTTGCAAAGGTAGGGCATATCCGGGGTCAGCAGGACAAGGGTTAATACAGACAACAATAATTCCCTGCCCCCCTGCCCCCCCCCCCCCACACACACACAACCCCCTCTCCCCCCTGCCCCACAGGGCTAGGGTATTCATACTTGGAGGTTAGTTGTTTCTGGGAGGGAGCAGGTTACCTCCCCATTCCACCATTAATCAATACGACCTACTTTTCATGCTTCATCAGCTTTTACTGGGATGTTCACCCTATGCATTTAGGTTGGTTTGTAACTATAAGAGCTGGGACCCAAGTAAGTAGTCATATTACATTTGCATCCTGGTAAGGTCAGCTAATACCTACCATCATTGTGCATGACTTACTTTTCCTACTTGACTTTGATGGCTGAGTAGCTGTAAGGTCTTGAGACACAGTACATAGTCCTCGGAACTCAGGTCTGCAGCTCCAAGGTCAAGGTCAAACTTAGAAGTCAAAGGTCAAAAATAGGGACCTTGATGGATTTTGAAATTACTTGGCAGAAATGTTAACCATCATAAGGCAATATGTTGTGCACAAGACTAAGGTCTGTAGCTCCAAGGTCAAGGTCATGCTTAAAGGTCACAGGTCAAAAATAAAGACCTTGATGGGTTTTGCAATTACTTGGCAGAAATGTGAACCATCATGAGGCAATGTGTTGTGCACAAGAATCAGGTCTGTAGCTCCAAGGTCAAGGTCATGCTTAAAGGTCAAAGGTCAAAAATAGGGCCTATTTTTGGGGTCCAGTCAATAACTTTGTCATCCCTTGATGGATATAGAAATTACTTTGCAAAAACGTTAGCTCTAAAGTCAAGGTCACACTTAGAGGTCAAAGGTAAAACAAAAAAGGACTATTTTTTGTGTCCGGTCCATAACTTTGTCATTCCTTGATGGATTAGAAATTAGTTGGCAGAAATGTTAATCATCATGAGAAAATGTGACCAGCTCAAAACTCAGGTCTGTAGCTCCAAGGTCAAGGTCATACTTAAAAAGGTCAAATGTTAAAAATAGGGTATATTCTTTGCGTCCAGTGCATAACTTTGTTATTTCTTGATGGATTTGGAAATTACTTTGCAGAAATGATAGCTCCAAGGTCAAGGTCACACTGAGAATTCAAAGATAAAAGAAAAATAGACTATTTCTCAGTGTTCACACATAAAGTTTTTGGCTAGGGATCAGAATCTAGGACACCCGTTTAGTGTCATTTTGCCCTAAATCTTAAATATTCCATAGATGAACTTCATGAACTTCATACTTGGCATGTTGGTACCACATCAAACCAAGATTGAACTAATAACATATGTAGGTTCATATGACCTACATTTTACTATCCAGTGATTTCACCTTAAATCTTTGGTACAATTTGATGGTTGAACTTCATACTTGCTAAACTTGTTGTAAGAGGTAGATTTCAGGGTTCCTATTTTTGTAACAACTTGAAATTTTGTATGAGGGCTTATACTGCATAGACTGGCTCATGATGGATTCTTTTTCTCCAACCTTTAAGGTTTTTCTCCCACCTTTAAGATTTTAAGTGTAAGATTTTAAGTGGATGGTCATGTAAGATAGAAGTTTCTCACATGGGCAAAAAGCCTATCACATATAGGCAAAGATGGGAGAAAATGTATTTCAGACATGTAAACCCAGCAAAGATTCAGATCAGACTGCATCCATATCTTAGTCTTCACTGCCTTTCTGTAGAAGTCTTGGGTCCTTACCTATCCACAGAGTGCCTAGTGGAAACTGATTAGGCTTTTCATGTGCAGAGGCTGATCTGAGTCATTTCAAAGGTACATTTTCTCACATTATCACTTTGCATGCTGGGTAAAAATTTCAGCAGATGAGTTTTTGAAATATTGTTTCTTATTTTTCCTAGGAAATAGGATTTGACAGATCATGCAAATTGTCTCCTAAGGAGGCAATTTGCATGAAGTGTCAGATCCTATTTTCTTGAAAAAATAAGAAAAATATCATCAGTTTGTCGTCTGCTGAATTTGCCCATAGCATGGGAAGTGTTACAGTGCAAAAACAAGGAGGGGTATGTGTATGGGAAATTGCAGGCTTTAAAATGTCACAAAGAGAAAAGAACAAAAACATATACATTGTACTAGTTGACAAGTGACCTTGAATGTCCTTGATTGTCCATCAACTGAGGTTCACCTTACTATATACCTGTACTTACCTGAACTTAAGTGTTTTGGTTGCTTGTCATCTGCTCAAATGGACAAGAAAAATATGGCCTGGTCATTTAGTGGACAAATCTGATCTGCCGACAAAGAAAGGTTCATACAAATTACTAGCTGGTCATGTGACAAGGTTCTCGATTCACTGAACCTTATGTCCTTGTTTGTGCTTGTTTATATTATTTGTTTGCTTGTTCCATCATGTACAGGTTTGAAATGAAAACCAAAACCATTTATACAACTATCCATTGGCATGCTGATGAAAAAATTTGATAATTTTCTCATTTTCCTAGAATCATCTCCAAATGATCTTCAAATGCTGAGACCTTAGTCTGAGATCTTACCTAAACCTTTAAAGTACCAAGCAAAATTGCAGAAGACAACAGCCTAACTTTGATTTTTCAAAAAAATAATACTACAGCATATTTAAAACCTGTTCTTTCAATGCATTTGTACTGAAGGATAAAAAAAATATGCTCACTATATTAATTTCAACCCTTGTCCTGCTGAACCCGGATATACCCTGCCTTTGCAAAGAAGCCAACTGATCTGGATCTGCACTGTTTGCTATTAAGTATGCAAATTTATAGCAACAATCCAGATTGTGTAATCTGATTGGCTGAAAATTAGAAGTGGGCATGGCCTCTTTTTATTCAGCAGGACAAGGGTTAAGAGGACTGGGCACACTTGGTAGATTTTTTGCCACTTGTACAAAGGAGACAACTTTTGTGACATCCGATTTACCTTCCTGCACACCTAGCCCCTTCTGAAAAGGGGTCTACTCTAAAAGGAAAGGATTTGCTCCCCTTGGGAGCAAATCCTTTCCTTTTAGAGGAGACCCCTTTTCAGAAGGGAGGCTAACAATTTTGTCAGAGTTGCCTCCCCTAAAAGTGTATCCAGACCCCTTAATATTGTTGTTAGAGAATGTGAAAGAGCGTAGCCAAGTAGGTTAGAGTGAAACGTGACTGATTTTAAAGCCTTCATTTCATTATTTAGATGGAGACTTGATTTTAAGATTGTCTCTTATTACATTACTTTTTTATTCTTTGCATGCTGAAGGTGAAGTCAGTAGATTACAGATAAGTGATATTTTTCTAGAAAATAAGGCTTGACATTTCGTACAGATTGTCTCCAAGAAAAAAATCTGTATGAAATGTCAAGCTCAATTCTCTAGGAGAAATACATTTCAAAATGTTGCCTGTTGATATTTATTAAATTTAATGTTTAAGAAGTTTAAAGTTGAGCACGCTGAAATGATTCATTAAAAGAAATGGGGAAATTTCTTCTTATCATTTGTCTATAATTTTTTGCCTTGGTAAAATTACCTCATTATTAAAAATGATCCTTATTGTATAACAGACAGCATTGTACTTCACTGTAGTTTGAATCTGTATGCTGAAATCAACCAAGAAATCAACAGTTTGCAGACAACTTTTTATTTTGTTTTCATACTTTTGCCAGTAAATTGGTCTTATGATTTATGTCATAACCAGCTTGAGGAAGATTTACACAAAATGTTGATTTTTATTTAAGGTGAATGATAAGGAAATGTATTATTACTCATTTGTTGTTTTATAATTTTATCATCATTAATGATAGATTCTATCTGTCATTCCTTGCTGGCATACGCGTTTTCAAGTTGCATCCGGCTTTCACTACCACTGAAATATGTGTCCGCTCAAAATGTAATCCGATGCTATTAATATCTTTATGGCGCCGTGCAATTTTTAAAGCAGACAACATTCAGAATTCTCCCTTATTTTGCAGAGAAAACCAGACAAAGCATTTCATATGAATTATTTGCCAGCGGATGAATCGCATAAAATTCTCTGATAAAATAAGACAAAAATGAAATTGACATCTGCTACAGCCGTAGTATGCAGTTTAAGGGTTAACATATCAACATACTTGTGTATCGATACGCCTGCACTGGACTAAAGATGTGGCACGAGAAACTAGACCATAAGCTACTGTTACCAGCAATCTTCAATATCATCAGAGTGCGTTAGATAGGTTGTAAGGTTGATCTGCGCAATTTGTTGTTAGCTATTAATAGAACAGGCGCTGCCTCATGACCCGCGTGTCAAAAATTAGCAGATATTTTTACCGTAAAACATAATTTGACATTTGCAAATTGTCTCAAAAGAGGAATCAATTTGCATGAAATGTCAAATGCTGTTCTCCTTGGGAAAATAATAAAAAAAAAAATTTAAAAATATGGTATGATAAACTTTTACACAGAGCACTTTTAACCTGTAAAAAAAAATCAATACTGTCGGATTAAAGGGACAGGGCTTTAGTCAAACATTACAAGATGTTTTTCTCGCTGTTGTTGGTTTGCTTAACATCAAAATATTTTATCTGTGGCATTTTAATAAAAAGGATGCTTGGGTTTAAAGTGTAACTATTTGTCAGAAAAAAAAAGGAAAGTGTTGAAAATCTCTATTGCTATCTGCAGCGCAATGTTAACTACTCAAGATACTTCAGTTATTTCCTCTTATTGAATGCTCGATTGTGAAGGTGAAAGTAGACAACAAGTTGGCTTCTTTAAAAAGAACCTAACGAAAGGTCCGTGTCTTGTTTTAAATTTGCAGGTTTGCACAGCAAATTTAATGACGTCATTTGCAACCAATTTTAAGTACAGGTATTAAGATATTGAAGAAAATTTATCACAATTTTAGCTCTATATTGCATGTGATAACTGGTTTTTTGCAACATTTTGAGACAAAATATTTCTTTTGAAACTTCAAAACATCAAGTAGAACTTCATAGCATATATATATATATATATATATATATATATATATATATATATACATATATATATACATCTGCAAGCATATGATAACTGAATCTGTAGTACTACATTTTTAAACAAATTTGAAACCTTTTTATTGGATGGGTTCAAAAATAGCGAACCCCAGCAGGTTTACCTTTTGGTTAACCTTTCTGATAAGCCCGTCCATAATGCCATTAGGTGTTCTTCTTGTAACGGCTTTATACAAACTAAGATTTTTTTTTTTGATGAATTTCTGATAGAATCTGTTATTTCAGTGCCTTTGGCGCTTTGATTATACTATGGGTTAAGTATGTACTGTTATGTTGCGTCTAGCATAAAATATAATATATTTGACCTAATTACCGCACCGTGCGCTTAAGTTTTTCAAAATTACTGGGAAAACTTGTGGTAAAATATGTCTTCATCTATACTAAAAATACACTTAAAAAAAGATCAGGGAAGGACTTATCTAATGAAGCTTATAGAATAGTTATGAGGGGTTTTCATTTTTCTGATTTCTTTATGAAACCATAGGTTATGGGTACTCATTTGAATTGCAATGACAAGTTGATGCAATTCAAATGGGTACCCACAACATATGCCTTTATAAAAAAAGTAGACAAAAAGTACACTGACTGTTATCCAAAGATTATGAAATTGCTTGACTGTGCACTTATAGGGGCATGTGCAGTAATTAGATCGAATACGGCATTATTTTGATAATTTGGATAGTTACAGAAACAAGTTTTAAGTACTATGTTCGTTATTATTTTTTCGATCTATACAAATCATTTCCTGAATTGAAAGAAATTATATGAAATACTCAGCAGGTGAACTCTTTGAATGGGTATCATACTGACCCCAGGTCTTATTGACAGTGTTACAGAGCACCTGCTTTGCCCTATTAGCCACATCCTGGGACAAACAACCTTGAGTCATAGTAGTAATGACAGGCACTATGGCCTCCTGGTTTCTGACTATAGTGGATGTCATTTCTACTTGTCATGTACAAATCTTGCCTGCATATTTATACAGGCAATTTGGGGGCTTTGCTTGCTGTTCACTTGTTGCATTGTTCTTTGACAAAATAATATATATACAAACAGTAGGCCCAGACAAGCCTGTACAAATGTGCAGGCTGGTCTGGGCCTTTGCTGTTTGAATATGGTATAGGTCAGTTTCTTATGACAGATTGTGCAAGAGAATGGTAACAATTATACTTGAATACAAGTTTTGCCTTTACTAAAAAAATCTTAGTGGGGGCCAAAGCAATGAATAAGGATTTATTTCAATACCAATAATTTCAAATCAAATATTTAATTCTAGTTGGTGTGAAAGGTTCACAAAATAAATGTTTTGACATTTTTCAAGAGATTAGGACATCAATGCATATCATTGCTGGCACATGTTCCCATTGTGAGCGACTGAGTGACATGTGACCTGTTTGTGGATTTAAAGCCCTAGATAAGTTGTTATTTGTAATGATGCTTACAGACAGTGACTTCTTTCTCCAAGAAAATAAATAAATTAATATTCTGGGCCCAGTTGTTCATAGCGTCGTTAGCTTAACGAGCTCGTTAAGGGTCATTTTTTTGAGTAGCTACTCACATTTTTTCAGCAAAAAATTTCAGCATATTTGCCTATCTCTCGATGTAAATTTTAACGAATCATTAACTATCGACATCGTTAGCTTTGAACAACTGGGCCCTGGTATCTCTTTAGACTCATCCCATTGAGAAAATTAATATATGTATATATATATATATATATATTAAGGCCAAGGAAAGACGTTTTCATGACAAAATAAATTTGTTAGCAAATTAGCGAATTTACATAAAAAATTTGGACATAATATCTGAGCAAACCATGTTGATACAGATCAAGCTGCACTAAAAGAGCAGTCTGATCATAATCTTTACTGTTTTGTGCTTATATTAATTCCCAGGTTTTCAAATGGTCTTGTCCAAATGTCATGGTAAGTACATGTATAATTAGGAGTTATTGTGTCTGAATGTTTTGGCTATTTATCATCTTCTATGCTGCTCTCTGGAGCCCTTGCAGAATATGTAAAAGTTTCTCTTAGTTAAAAAGTGCATCAGGGGAAATCTACAGATATTTTAGGTTTTCACATGTCAGCACACAGTCTTGATACAACACATTTTTTGTGACTTGTGATGAAAGTTCTGAACTAATGATCTACATTTTTTGCAGAAGTTGTAAAGTCTTTTGCAGATCTGGAAAATCTGAATACTGCAGCACTCTGGGTAAAACTTTCAGCAGACGACATATTGAAAGACATATTGAACATTGAAATATTTTTCTTATTTTCCCCAGAAAACAGGTTTTGACATTGCATGCAAATTGTCTCCATTGGAGACAATTTGCATGCAATGTCAAAACCTGTTTTCTTGGAAAAATAAGAAAAATATCATTTTGTAATCTGCTGAATTAGCTCAGACAGTGGTAAAGTTTAAGCACTTACTGAAATTGGAGTAATGAGCCTATTCCATGTTCCAGTCTGATGAATAGTGATTTTCTCTCTTTTGTGGCATATATTTTGTAAACTTCAGATGCTGTGTAGATGAACTATTGTTTTCCAGTTTACCCATTTCTGGTAGGAGCACAATAGGCCAAAATTCATGCCTTCAAAAAGACCTTTGATACATATCTTTGTGATTTTCTTTCTGATCTAAATAAAATAAAGTGTAGACTTTTAACCCATTTTAGACTGGAGCTCATCCCACCCCACCCCCCTCCCCAAAAGGGTAATTGGCAAACAGTGCACTCAGATCAGATGCTTAGAATGCTGCACAGACTCAGATCAGATGCTTAGAATGTTGCATCTGATCAGGGTCACCACTGGTTGCAAAGAGTTCAGCCATTTTTCTCTAGGAATAAATTAATCAAATAGCCTGACATATCTAAAATTGAAATTGGACTCTTCCAGTGTATAGTGTAGGGGAGTTTATTTAGTCTAAAATGGGTTAACTCACATGTATGAGAGCTCAGAAAGAGCTGTTGCTCTGTCTTTTGGCATTTGATTTGGCATACAAGTATTGAAGTTATATGCTATTAACGCTTGTCCTGCTGAACCCGGATATACACTGCCTTTGCAAACAGTGTAGATCCAGATCAGTTGGCTTCTAAGAAGCCAACTGTTCTGGATCTGCACTGTTTGCTTTTCAGTATGTGAATTTATATAAAAAATCTGGATCGAGTAATCTAATTGGCTGAAAATTTGAAAAGGGCATGGCATCTTAATTCAGGGTGTGGCATCTTAATTCATTCAGCAGGACATAGGTTAAAGTTTTTATCCCATTTAGGTCAAGTGGACTCTTCTACTACAACTCTTTCGTCTGGTCTATTTTCAATAGCAGGATGTCTGGTAAGTGTTTTTTTATTATTACTATGTCTTAAAGAAATTCCTGAAGTGTAGACCCTGATGTGGCATCTGATCTGGGTCTGCACTGTTTACCAGTTACCCTTTTGAGGGTTTCCAGAGTAAACTGGGTTAAAGATCTACCTGAGTGAACTTTAATTGATATCATATATTGGTAAAAACTGTTATTATAATTATTTGGTGATAGTAATTTTCCACATTATATGATGTTCTTAGACATTGAGAATGTCAGATGCAACAAGGTTTAATTAGTTTTGGGGTCAAAAAACTTTTAATTTGAATAAATTACATCCATTTTTTTTCATAGTTCCCAACCTTGATTTGGTTATTAAACACACTCAAAACCCATTGTAGCTGGAGACCCCTAAAGTGATAATTGGTAAACAGTGCAGACTCAGATCAGACACCGCAGAATGCGGCGTCTGATCAGGTCTCCATTGTTTGCAAATAGTTCAACCATTAGCCTGAAATACCTAAAATTGAAATTGGACTCTTCCAATATATAGTTTATCAGTCTATAATAGTTTAAGGTCTGAGCAAATAATGTAGATCTGACCAAATACTGCAGAGGTCTACAATGTTTGCCACTCATCCAGCAGTTTTGAGACACACTAACAGGTAGTAAATAGAGTTGTTCAAATTTTGATCATGATCATTACAATCATTTTGTAGGCCAGTGCTTTTGTATGTTTGTAGCAGACAGAAGAGTCCAGCAGGAGAGCTGAAGATGATAGCATGATAATATTGGCTACATCAAGCAAAACAGTGCCTTTGGACATGAGCAGAATGTGCAGATTCACATCATCTCACACATGCACAAAATCTCATATGGGCCTTTGCTCTTCATTGTAACATTCTATAGTATCCAATGATTCAGTTTGTGGACAGCAAAGGCCCTGATTGGACTGTGCAAATGCGCAGGCTGATCAGGGCCTTTGCTATCCACATATTCCCAAAGACATGTTTTCTAATGCAGATGTAAAGAATGGTCCATGTTTCATAGTCTGCATTAATGCAGGTAGGTTTTCCCATATCATATATAAATCATTATATTCAAATACTATCCTAAATAGTCTGAACCCATACCTCCTTACCATATAAGTCCTTATTTTGTACATTTAAATACCTGGTAATGTTTCAACAAGACCTGTCACCATACAGGATTGCTCGCCTGAACTTGCGCTTGTCCGTCAAATACAAAAATAATGAGGTCCTAAAAACTTTGGCATAAAATTTTAACATGAAAATTCTAAGTCTGTGACCTTGACCTTGACATGACCTAGGGTAGTGGGGATGGTACTGCACAAAATTTTGGATCAATATGTATAATCATACCAAAGATGAATAAAATTGGTGATAAGGTTAGGAAATAATACTTTAATGAAAACTTTAACATTTGTGGACACTGATGCCGACACCAATGCCGACGTGACACCGAGAGTAGTATGATAGCTCTCAGTGCAAGTTGTTCAGGCAAGCTAATAAAAAGTACTGGCTGAATGATACACAGTGTAGACCTAGATCAAACTTCTCATTTAGGGTTAGTTTGATCTAGGTGTACACTGTTTGCATGGTCCCTCCTAAATCAGCGATTTTCTCCATGTTCTCCGTTTTCCTCCACCAAGTGCCTTTGAGAATGCATTTATAACTTTGCTTGAGCTGCAGTCTGTGCAGTCGAAGTAAAATAAACTTTTTCTCTCCTAATATTTAGAGTAAATATGACAATAATTGTGTGTGTAATTATCATAATTATTTATTTGAAGATATTAGATAGATCTTCTTCAGATAGTGAATTGATGATTTTATCTTTTGATGGTTATTGAATCACTTTGATGATGTCATTGACCTATAGATCTGTCTTCTGTTGATTGAAAAACTTTTTTTTTTAATACGGTTTAGGTAAAGTACATTGTAATTACTTTTTCTTGCCCTGTTAGTTAAACCTAGTCCTGCTGAACCTGGATATACCCTAACTTTTCAAACAGTGTAGATCCAGATCAATTGGAAGCCAGATGATCTGGATCTGCACTATTTGTCATTAATTATGTGAATTTGTATCAACAACCTGGATCAAGTAATATGATTGGCTGAAAATTGGAAGTGGGCCTAGCATCTTAAATTATTCAGCATGACAAGGGTTATTACCTGTGCTTGGTAATGTGTTTCTGTATTACAACAATAATGCCCTCTCCCCAACTAAAAAACAAAACAACAACAAACAAAAGACATGTTTGAAGTTTATAACACTATTGCTGGGATGCAAAGCAAAAACCATTTTAGTTAAATAATTGTCTTTTGGCGAAACAAAATTACAGATTACTATAAATGGGAGGAAATTTACTTTATCGCAAACCTTTGTTTGTTTGCCTTCTTGACAAATCAGTGAAATAATTCTCCAGAAGAATCCAAATTTCACTATTTCCATTTTTTTTTTTTTAGGGGTGGGGTGGGGGGGTGTGGGGGCAATAGGCTCCTGTGGTGACTCTACTTAACCCTTGCCCTGCTGAACCCGGATATACCCTGCCTTTGCAAACAGTGTAGATCTGGATCAGTTGATCTGATCTGGATCTGCACTGTTTGCCATTCAGAATGTGAACTTGTATCACATTACGAAAACTTGCCTATTCAAATATACTGAAAATTTTACCACCAAAAAATGAAAATTTTTCAGTTAAAAATTCTGATTTTTTTTTCATATTTCTGCTCAAAACATAGACTGTGGGTACTCATTAGAACCGCCTCAATGAGGCAGTTCTAACATGTACCCACAATCTATGTTTTTGAGCAGAAATAAAAAAAATAATGTGTACCCCTGTAAATCCCAGTTTTACTATATAAAAGTGGGGTTTAAGGGGGTCAAAATTATATAGGCATGTCTTCGTAATGACAATCTGGATAAAATAATTTGATTGGCTGAAAATTTGAGAAGGGCGTGGCATCTTAATTTATTCAGCTGGACAAGAGTTAAATAACTTCTGGTGATAAATGTACACAAATGGTAGATATTTCATTGCAAGTTATCAAATCCTTCCTGCAATGGTGACATTTGGCACTAGTCTCTTAGCATTTTTTTTTTTGTAAGTATGTGAAACACACACCGGTTTGTAACATGACTTGCTATCACGTGATAGTCTTGTGATCACGACTGTTTCACTAATAGTAAGTTAGTCCATTGTTACATCAGGTGTGAGAATGAATAAAATCGGCAGAAAACAAGGAAAATATTGGGTGCTCAGGCAAGGGTACCCCTTCCACAGACCCAGATCAGAAACTTTCAAAGCAGGATAAGGGTGATACTGTAGATAAGGTATCAGGGTGACAAAAACAAATAAAGTAAATAAATCTAATGAATAATAATCCTATTGCTACAAAATTACAGTGTGAGACATGTTAAGCTTCAGTCACAAAATAACAGTTTTTCAGGAAGAAATAAAGAGATATATTTCTGTTTTAATGAAGAAGTCAGTTTATCCCTTTTCAAGGAGATTGAATAAAAAGCTAAAAAATATACCAAGCCTTCTTGAATGGTTTCGAAATATTAACACTTCTGTTACAGATGCATTTATAGTGAAGTAAGATTATTAGCCTCTAAAGCACTCTATAATCACAACTGCAGCAGACAACATTTTTTTTTTTTTTTCAGAGGAAATAAGACATGGCATTTCATATGAATAGTCTGCTTGGCAGACAATACACATGAAATGCCAAGTCTTATTTTCTCTGAAATATAATAAAAAACAAATTAGGTTTGCGGTCTGCTACAATTTACCTAGGGCTTTAAGAGTTAGAGTGACAGTCTGTGATAATAAAGTGTGGTTAAGCCGAACTACAGGAAATAATTCTGTTGTAGAGGACTCTAGACAGACAGACTTGAATTTACTAATGAAAGAAAAGCTACTTATGGTAAAAGCGTCATCAATCACTGGACAAGACAGTCATGATAGAGTGAACCTGAAAACACCTCCGAGAAAGTCAAGGATACTAGAAGCTTGACCATTAGCCCTTAATGCTTAGCACTTTGGGTACAAAGTTCAGCAGATGACATTTTGAAATATTTTTGTTTTCTTATTTTTTCCCTGAAAACAGGATTTGGCATTTCATGTAAATTGTCTCCATTGTCTAATCTTGTTTTCTGATAAAATAAGAAAAAATGTCATCAGTTTGTCGTCTGCTGAATTAGCCCAGAGAGTGGTTACTAAAAGGTTAAAGCACAGACAACATTGTGTTTTTTTGTTGTTGTTTGTTGCTGAGAGAATATGACTTGACATTTTATGTGAATCATCTGCTAGTGAAATAAGGCCAGACACTTCTAATGAGTATCAACATGAAGAAATAAAAAAAAAACAAAAAAACCTAGATAATCCTCTTATCTGGAGCTATGCAGTCTGGTCTGGGCTTTTCCACTTTCCACTAGTACTATAGTTTTCCAAATAAGTGCCTCTAATCAATAAAGATACTTTTTGTTTTGACAATAGTTTATATTTGATTAAAGGGATTATGTAATATTAATGTTCATGGCTTTGTATATTTTTTTAGAATAAAACTAAAGCATTACAAGTAATACAAAGTTTGTTTTAACAAAACCACAGATTTTCACTTCTGTTAAATTTGAGAAAGAAGATACAGTATATGGGGGAAAAATGTAAAGGACACTCTAATAAGTGGCTGTTCCTTTATTAAAAAAATTATGGTACTTAGATTCAGCAAAAGTCAATAACTATAATTACCATAAACATTTGGACACCATAGCCATTTACTATACTTATCCCTTTCCATGCTGAATAAATTAAGGTGCCATGCCTACTTCTAATTTACAGCCAATCAGATTATTTGATACAGGTAGTTGATACAAATTCTCATACTTAATGACAAACTGCAGATTCATATCAGGTGGCTTCTTAAGAAGCCAACTGATCTGGATCTACACTGTTTGCAAAGTGAGGGCATATTTGGGTTCAGCAGAACCAGGGTTATTATGCCCCCAGTTTTAAAGAAGTATGAGGGGCATGTTGCTTTTGTTCCATTTGTCTGTCCATTCATTCATAAACTTTAAAAATGTCAGCAAGATAACTTGGTAACTATTTGAGCTAGGGCCTTGAAACTTGGTTAGCTTGTTAAAACAGAAGAGTAGATCAACTGATTAACTTGATTAATTGTTAGGGAGTTATGGCCCTCTTCAACTTTGGTATTTTGTAGGAACACACATATAGTTGGGAGTGGGGATAAGGAGACTGTGTTTTACAAACACACATTTCTAGTTTTAAAAATTTTAACATGGTAAACTTTGAATATGGTAAGGAGTTCAGCTTTGCTACTCTATGGGCAACCAACAGATGACAAATTGATATTTTTTCTCATTTCCCTGGAAAATAGACTTTGACATTTCATGCAAATTGTCTCCTCAAAGACAAGTTGCATGAAATGTCAAAGCCTGTTTTCTGGGAAAAGATAAGAAAAAAAAATATTTCAAAATGTCATCTGCTGAATTTTTTACCCAGCATGATAAGTGTTAAGGTGTCCCAATGTTATGTCAATATCATGTTTCTCTAGTGTTTATGAAGTAACAAAAACTCACCAATCATAATCTGTTGAATAAATTAATACATTTCAAGATATTAATATGATTGTTACAAATCAGTCTTGTTTTTTAAAACAATAAATGTCATTGGTTTATTTATTATTAATTACTGTGTAGTTGACATTTACTATTTTGGCTTACTTACCTGAACCCCAGGTCATGGGTATGTCACTAGATGGAAACACAAAAAGACTTTTTTTAACCTATCTTTTCCATATTGAAAATATATTTACTAGAATGAGTGCTTACAACACTTTTTCAAAATAAGAAAAAAAACAAAAACAAAAGATATAGAAATATATGGCAGATGACTGAATAAACATCAGAAAGATTGCCTTTGGAAACACAGAACATACTACAGATTAGAAAATGGGAGTCTCAGTTTTACTGAGACTCTTCATAAGCAGTAATGAAGTTTGCAACACTGCTTACACCATTTAGCGTATACATGAGCAGAACTCCATTTTCAAAGATACCGCATAGGGTCCAATGATCCCAAAAGAAATGAAATATAATCTGCACTATGGTGAAATATGGGTAGATGTTCTATGGCTGCCACACAGCATTAACACCAGCTGCAGTGTAGTTAAATAAACATCAAAAGATTGCCTTTGGAAACATAGAACACACAACAGATTAAAAAACGGGAGTCTCGGTGTTATTGAGACTCTTCATAAGCAGCATATACATGAGCAGAACTCCATTTTCAAAGATACACTACAACCTCTTTATAACATGTTTTGTTATAACACGGTTATGGATATAACATGATTCAAAGATGGATTCCAAAAATGTATAGATTGTATTGAAAAATGACCATAAATGGTCATTTTTCAATATAATCAATACATTTTTCGTTTGGATATAACATGGTTGTTTAGCTTACACGGTTTATGCTATGGACCCCAACAATAGTGTTATAAAGAGGTTGTGGTGTACCACAATGGGCCCAATGATCCAATAGGAAATGAAATATAATCTGCACTATGGTGAAGTATAGGGAGACTTTGAATGCAGCTAATGTCATTTTTCCGAGGAATGAAATGTTAGTCAACTTGTCTGGGAAAATAAGGCCAGGATCACTCAATTCTCATTCTGTTGCTGAACTTTTAACACCCTCCAGACAAAAATCAGAAGACAATAAAATTAATGAATGATATTTTTTTATTTTTTACAGAATATAGGGCTTGATAATTCATTCAAATTGTCTCGCTTTTGAGACAGTTTGGATGAAATGTCAAGCCTTATTTTCTATCAAAAAATAAGAAACATTTTTAAAATGTTGTATGCTGCTACTTGAGTTCAACAGATTAAAGGTTAGGGTAGTTGCTTGTATTTTACTTGTAAATTACCTTTGAGAATTTTGCCATTGAAGTCATAATCCCAAATATAATTTGCCAGATTTAATTATCAATTCATTGTTTTTCTCAGTGGATTTCTTCTGGAACACTGTATTTCTTTAAGACCATATTAACCCTAAGGATTTTTACAGACAGCCATGACCAAATAGTGTAGACCCAGATCACAGAATGCGGCATCTGATCAGGGTTTACACTGTTTGTCATTCATCCAGCAATTTTTAGACACATCAACAGGTAGAAACAGGCACTTGTTCAAATTTTAGGCCAAGTATAGTATAAAGTTAACATTTACCACTCTCTGGGCAAATTCAGCAAAAGACAAATTCATGTTACATTGTATTTTCTCAGAAAATAGGCTTTGACAGGCTTTGACATTTCATGTCAATTGTCTCCTTTGGAAACAATTGACATGAAATGCCAAAGCCTATTTTCCGGGGAAAAATAAGAAAACTATTTCAGTATATTGTCGTGCTGCATATTTTACCCATCATGCTAAACTTTAAGGTGTCCAGATACTAAGGTGTAGTATGGTACATAAGATTCTTGCTATTGAATACTGCAATAATTGGATGACAAAGTCCACCGAGAGGGAAATAATAGATTTATTTATTAGATGCAATACAACAGGTCTCAGTTGGGACTGGACTGCCTTGATTTTTTATTTCTTAAAAGGAATAGCTTTTAGTCTGAGGTACCAGTGTGAGGAATTGATTGTCACACAAAACTGATATGTAATTCCATAACTGGATAATTCAGACCTGTTACTTCATTCTTTGCTCCATAGGGTCTGAAAACGTTTTTACCAGATATATTCTAAGAATTTTTACAGTGCAGATTATGGTTTTAACCCTAAATATACCACCACCTCTTCAAAACACTAATGTTGTGATCCAAAGCAAAAACTGTATTAGCTGAACAACCATGTTACATCCAAACAAAAATGTGTAGATTATATAGAAAAATGACCATAAATGGTCATTTTTCTGTATATTCTATACATTTTTGTTTATTTTTCTATATAATCAATACAAACAAAAATGTAATGATTATATAGAAAAATGACCATTTATGCTCATTTTTCTATATAATCTATACATTTTTGTTTAGATACAACACCTTTAGGGTCCACCTCCAAACCGTCTTATATCTTATAATGAACTGTCTTATAAAGGGGTTCCAGTGTATTGGGATGCCTTGACTCCTTACCATACTTAACCAATAATTTGAAGCTCCATTTTATTATGTGTTGATGTGTCTAAAAACTGCTGAATGAATATCAAACCCTGAGCAGATATGGAGAAGCCATATTAAAGCAGTACTGTGCAGTTACTGTATTACCCCTAGTATTTGATCACATTAACTCCTTACCATACTAGTAGCAAAATTTTATCAGCTAAATTTTACTACCTGTTCATGTCTCTAAAAACTGCTGAATGAGTTGTAACAGGGAGGCTCTCCCAGGAGTTTTAGGGAATGGGGGAATAAGGCCATTTATTTAAAGGGAACAAGGGTACAAAAATCTAAAACTGAAGGGAACAGGGGAACAAAGGCAATTTTGGGGAGCAGGGAACATAGAAAATCAAGATTTTGATTTTGGGGAACAAGGGAACTGCTGATTTTTTTCAGGGGAACAAGGGAACAGGTACCCCCCTCACACCCACATGTGGGCTTCAATAGGGTAAATTCTGATCAGATGCCTTAATCTGGGGTAACATTGTTTGCTCAGACCTGTCTGTCAAAATTCCTAGGTTGAATATGGTAGTTACACTATATAATTCCTAAACCCTGATCAGATGGCATATGCTGATGTCTCATTAGGGTCTACAATGTTTGCTTAGACCTGTCAGTTGCAATACTTAGATAAGATATGGTATAGATATGGTATGTTAGAGTATATTTACTTGAAGGCAGTAAAAAGTACTGCTGCCTGTCTCAGAGGACATTTCTTTGATTGCTATTTCTGAAGTTTAAGGGAAATTGATACACTTTCAAGAGAGATAAGTCTGTCTAAATATTGTTTTTGTCCTCTTCTGAAAAGGGTCAACTCTAAAAGGAAAGAATTTGCTCCCCTTGGGAGCAAATTCTTTCCTTTTAGAGTCGGCCCTTTTTCAAAAGGGGATTGATGTGCAGGAAAGCCAACAGGATATCACAAGGGTTCTCTCCCTTGTGAAAAATTGCAGAAAATCTACCAAATGTGCCTAGTCACTTAAGACACATAAATGTCATTGAAATCTTGGTAAAAGCATGCTTTTAAAGAATCAGTTTGATTAATCATTTTAACCCAATTTTAAAGTTCATGCAGTACTTTACTACAAAAAAAAAAAAAAATGGATTCAGTTTAACAAGTTTTCCCTAAAAAGAGATGTGAAATGTCACTCTGACATTAGGCAATGATACATTCGCTTCTGTTTATAGTAGAATAGAGTAGTTTTATTGACTTAAGCATATATAGCTCGTTGTTACCTAAATGGAATATTCAGAAAATAATTTCTCTTGTTTTTTTTTTGTGTTTTTTTTTTTGTTTTTTGTTGTTATTTTTTTTTTTGTTATTTTTTTTTTTGTTTGTTTGTTTGTTTGTTTTTTGTTGTTTTTTTTTCCAAAACATACCTTTTTACTGGTACACTTACTTGAATTGGGTTAATTATTATCAGAAAATATATCTGTGGCTGCACAAAGCAAACAGTTTCTCTACCATCATGTAGTCTGTGCATAGTTGTTACATTTGGGATATTCCTTTCATCTATTGTTTTTTTGTTGTTGTTGTTTTTTTTTTTCATATTTTTTATTCTGTCATACAAACAATGGCCTTAACATTTAATGATACAAACAGAGAAAGCCCAAATGAACTTTTTCATCCTGGTAGTCTGATCTGGATCTAGAGGAAGCTTGGCTGCTGTAGAATCTACAGCAAAAAGCAAAGGCCCTGATCAGACTGCACATATGTGCAGTCTGATTGGGCCTTTCTTTTTTTTGCATATGCATAAAGGCCTCTTTTTGTATGGTGTGGTGCAATTTATTGCTTACCAATGAAGCCAAGTAATGAAAACTGCTTATTACATCAAAGGAAAGCTTATTAATTATAGTATAGAAATATGGAACAAGCTCCAAGAAAACTAAGATGATCAACAAGCTTTTGTGTCTGCATTCACATAGTCTGGTCAGGGTTTCTGCTGTTTTACCAGCACAATACTATAGAATTTCAAGTTTTAAGGGGCATTAATACACAGCCTGGTCAGGGTTTTGGCTGACAGGGAAGTATTTGTCTCCTTTCTCATTTGGGGCTACTCTTAAAGGAAAGAATTTGGAGCAAATTCTTTCTTTTAAGAGTAGCCCTATTTTCAAAGGTTTCATATACTGAGAAGGAGGCAACTTCCCATCTGCAAAAAAATATCTCCCTTTACAAAACGGCAGTAGAATCTGTCAGGTCTATCTGTTCACATTAATGCTTTGTGGATAGTGCAAATATGCACGCTATTTTGGGTCTTTGCCATAAATTTTCATAGGAGTTTATGTTGGTTTTCCCATAATTCATTGCAGCTGCATAGCTGCAACAATAGTTACCAGCGGGACTAGAGATGATAACATTGTTTTTATTTATCTTTTATTATTCATTCATTCTTGTATTTTTCTCATTGCTCCATGAAAATAACATATGGGTACTCATTAGAATAGCCTCAGTGAGGCATTTCTAATGAGTACCATAACACATTTTTGTTATGAAATAAGAGAAGTCTGTAGCTGTAGTATGTATAGTATCTTGTTTAGAAAGCTTACTGGTAACTTTTATTATCATTATTATTATTATTATCAATATTATTATTGTTATTATTATTATTTTGTGTTTTTGTTTTCTTGACTTTTCATTAGAATTGCCTCATTCTCTGATTGCAGTGAGTACCCACATCGTGTTTTTATTGTCAAGAGCAGAGTGTATCTACAGTTTATGGTATCTTGTCAAGAAAGCTGCTGCCAACCCAATGTAAGAGAAAGATATAAAGCTGTTTTTATTACATAAATAACATTTTAATGTTTATGGAACCTGAAGTGGGCTTTCATTATAATTTCTGTTTTTAGTTCAATGTTTATATTCTGCAATTGTGAGAAAAAAGTTCTATCTGCTATATGTCAGAAATTGCAAGTCCAATTTGCCTCAGAATGCAGTTGCTTGTCACGTAGCTGCACAAAAAAATGTGTTTCTTATAAACACACTTACCCAGAAAATATATATTTTTATATTTGCATTCTGCACATAGCTTGGTTGATCACCCTTGTTTTTTTTTTTTTTTTTCATGTCTTCACTCAATCTGAATAAAAAATGCAGTGGGCACATTGAATTACTGTGTTACCCCTTTGACTCGGGTAGAAAAGCTATTGAATGCAACTTCACTGGAGTTGTGGTTTGGTTTTGCATTCTATGTGAATATGCAGTTTATGTTGACAGGTTTTTCATTAAATCATCATGTCCATGTGTGTGTGTGGTTGGGGGGGGGGGGGGGGGGGGGGGAGGGGGGGAAGGGGGTGTAGGGGGGAGGGTACATATTGATTTTGGTGGGGATCCTGTTGGCATTTGTGTAGCCTCTTGTCTGCATTCTATCTCCTAAATGAATGGATGGATTTTGACCAAATTTTCACAGATACATTATTGGGTATAGGAAAAGTGCTGATTAGATTTTGGTGACCTTGATCCCATTTTCAAGGTCACACAGGGGCTTAGGTTGTTGGAAAATGGCTTGTCTGCACACTATCTCCTGAAGGAATGGATGGATTTTGACTTAACTTGCACAGCTATGTTGTCGGGACATGGACAAGAATTGATTAGATTTTGGTGACCTTGACCTTATTCTCAAGGTCACATAAGGTCTTAGAATGTTGGGAAATGTCTTGTCTGCACCCTGTCTCACGAAGGAATGAATGGATTTTGACTAAACTTGCACAAATATATTGTTGGAACTTGGACAAGAAGTGATTAGATTTTGGTGGCCTTGATCATATTTTCAAGATAACATGAGGCCTTAGAATGTTGAGATCAGACTGGTGTGGGTGGGGTGGGGGGGGGACATAAGTTTTCCTCTGAAAACACTGTTCTAGTTTTGAATAGTTCTAGGTAAAAGGAGCATCTAAATATAAATCAACCAAACTGACCTGTCGCTTTGACCTTTGTATTTTATAGCCATTAGGATATGTCTACTTTACACTTTAGGCATGGCAGTCAGAAAACCCTGCACTCCAGTGAGTCAGCTATTCCCTTATCTGAGGAGAGTTCAACAAAGTGGATGCTTGCAGAATCCACTTTATAGGTACTGATTTATGTATAAAGTATGTCAAGCTGGGTACCAATCAATCGAGCGCCCACAAGCAATTGCATTGTTGAACTCACCACTGAAAAGGAAAAATCTGTTTATGCAGTAAAAGTATACTTATGAATATTATAATCAAAGCAAGAGGTCAGTTTGGTCAGTCTATAGGAGGTATGATCAAGAACTTCTTGGCCCAATATACAGTTGACTCTCATTATCTCTATAAGTCCAAGGAACTCTCTGAAATACTTCAAGATATCAGTACCTCAACATATCAGAGTTGCAGAATTGAGGAAAAAATAAATCGAACACCCACATTTTACAAATGAAAGTAGTACGTGTGGCCATATATACTACTAATGAAAAAATAATTTGAGAAATATTGAAAATATTGTGGAAAAGAGGAGCAATTTCTCCTCTTTTCCACAATATTTTGTTACCTGTTGTTAGATTTCCATGTTAAAACAGGGACCAGATTTTCACATTGAGATAAGCAAAGGTGAGATAACAAGAGTCGACTGTACTTAGATTGAATAAATTGAAACCCCAATCAGTTGATAATTTTATCTTATTCAACAACTTTGGTAGAAAGAATAGAATTTCATAGCTATTGATTTCAGTAGAGGAAGGGTGTGTTAAATTGAGAAAATGGACAGTCGAAGTTAGATCATTCATAAAGTACTTGTGTAAGATGGGCATGTCTCTGAAGGAAATTCATGATGATTTATTAAAACCTTTGGAGTCTTCTTACAGCACAATGAAAAATGGGCTGCTGAATTTAGGAGAGGGAGAGCATGGGAGATTATGAATGGTCTGTGCACTCTAATGAGGCTACTACAGATGAAAATGTTGAGCTTATGCACAGTTTGATCATTTGTGACAGGAGAAGAAGCCTATATGATATAGCTAAACAAAAAAGGCTTAAGTTTTGGGGCAGTTCAGTCTGTCTTGACTGATATCTTAGGGATGTCCAAGGTCTCAGCTAGTTGGTCCCTAGAATGTTGACCAAAGATCAGAGAAAGAGCAAGCTTGATATATGTATTTCTAAGTATCTTCGGTCTCTCTATGAAGGTGACCCTGGGGAATTTATGCATCGAATTGTGTCCCAAGATGAGACTTTGTGTCCTGGATCACTTTGATCCTGAGGCCAAAAAGCAGAGTATGCTATGGAAGCACCCTGGCTCACCCCCTCCTGAGAAATTTAGGAGTTTCTTCAGCAGAGAAGTGATGGTCTCTGTCTTTTCGGATAGTCAGGTCATTATCTTTGTGGATTTTCTTGAGGAAGGTCACACGATAAATGATGCATATTATGCAAAGGAACTAATGCCGCTGGGTCAGAATATTTGTGAAGAAAAAAAAGGGAAAGTTGCAAGATATGCACCACCCCACACTTGTCAAGTTGCTGTGGCTACAGATACTAAATGCAGCTTCAAAGTCCTTCCTGATCCCTTGTATTATCCAGATTTAGCCCATTCAGGCTTCTATCTGTTTCAAATCTGAAAACTAACCTTTTGTGGTAGAAATTTTGGAAGCAATGAAGGCATCATAGATGCTGTTGATGAGTACCTGGGGGACCAGGAAGACTTAAGACTTTTCTGTTTTGAAGAGATAAGCAAACTGGAACAGAAAGTACATTGAGGTAAATGGAGAAATAATAGCACAATTCCTGCTCTTGGTCATTCCAAAAGTACAGGGGCTGAGAACTTTATGATTGTCACTTGTACATATGGTGGTTTACATATAATTTGTTTATATTTTTACCTATTACATATTTGCTGATATCTGTATCAGTGTACTACATTTGTATTTAGTCAACTGCAGGTTTCATAAAAATGTTTTACTTTATCTTGATGTAAGTGAGACAAAATCTAAACTCTTACATAAAATCTTTGGCGTCATATATTTTTAATCAAATTGACAGTCATATTTGCTGTTAAAAGTAAAAAGTTACATGATGTATTTTATAGTATATGCAAATGAAGTCGACCCAAGTGAGCCAGTCAGATCAGGGCTTACATGATTCACTGGACCTTTTGATGTAGAAACAAGAAAAATCCTGACTGTTTTATCCATAAAATGGGGCATAAAAAGCAAAACAATGTCTTCAAGTAAATGTGGACAGTGTTGGCCCAGATCAGGCTGTACTTCTCTGCAGGACCTTCACTACCCATATACAGAATCATTTAATACTGTAGAAGGTATCGACCCTCATCCTGCTGAACCTGAATATACCCTGCCTTTGCAAACAGTGTAGATCCAGATCAGCTGGCTTCTGAACTGATCTGGATCTGCACTGTTTGTCACACAGTATGTGAATTTATTTCAACAATTGAATCAAGTAATCTGATTGGCTGAAAATTGGAAATGGGCATGGCATCTTAACCCTTGTCCTGCTGAACCCGGATATACCCTGTCTTTGCAAACAGTGTAGATCCAGATCAGTTGGCTTCTGAAGAAGCCAACTGATCTGGATCTGCACTGTTTGCCATTAAGTATGTGAATTTGTATCAAAATCCAGAATCAAGTAATCTGATTGGCTGAAAATTAGAAGTGGGTGTGGCATCTTATTTTATTCAGCAGGACAAGGGTTAATTTATTCAGCATGACAAAGGTTAACAGAAAAGGTCCGGATGATTCTGTGAGAATGTGCAAGAGGATGTAAACCTACTCATTTTGCATATGCTGGCTTCTTTACCAAATTAACAATAGAATAGTGCTATGAGAAATGAGTCTTTTAAAGTTTATGAGATGCATCATGGGAAAAGAGCCATTAAAGCACATAGTTTCAGGTGAGCCTGCATATCCATCTGCAGAACAGAATAGAACAAAACTTTATTAATCAAACTATTTCTCAGGCCACACGCAGGAGGCATAAGGGAAGGAAGAAACTACATAATGAACAAAGCAAGTGACAAAGTTTACAAACAAACATTGTTCACATTACATTCTGTCCACACACATAAATACATACATACACATATATACATGTGTGCAGGTACATACATACAGTAGTGCCAAGAACAAAGGCTACACCCAGCACACCCGGTGTTCACTACATTTAGACATGGAATGAACATCATATTCTCCTAGTCTCACCAGAACCTATGCTAGTCACTCACATTAGGCCAAGGGGAACTTTCAGACGTGGCTTCGCTAAGGAGTTGGACATACACACTAAAAGAATGTTTTGACGGACAGTCAGAAGAGCTTTTTCTCATGATGCAGAACGTATGTCGATAACAGTGGCACAGATTGGCCTGTCCATTCATGCAGTCTGATCAGGTTCTTCTTGTTCCCTACTTGTTTGAAGTCCTGTTAAATTTTTATCTGCTTCTACCATATTTACCCTACATATACAGACACCTTAACTCTTAACTCTAAATCATACTTGTCCTAAAATTTAAACAAGTCCATTTTACTACCCATTGATATGTCAGTGTCATGTAGAATCTGTTAGATAAGTGGCAAACAGTGTCTTGATGCTGTTTAGATACAACATTATGTGACTGGGTTGACACTGTTTGCTCAACAAGTCTGTCTGAATAATTCGGATTAATATGGTATATATACCAATTTAACTCTTGTCATGCTGAATAAATTATGATGCCACACCCACTTCTGATTGTCAGCCAATTAGATTACTTGATCCTTGTTGTTGGTACAAATTCACATACTTTATGACAAAAAGTGTAGATCCAGATCAGTTGGCTTCTCAGAAGCCAACTGATCTGGATCTACACTGTTTGCAAAGATGGGGAATATCTGAGTTCATCAGGACCAGGGTTAATTTATTGTATTGCCACATAATTTATTTAGATAAAAAGGTTTTTATTTTCTCACTTCAAGATATATCATTTTAATGGTATTTCATGAAATTATATAAATAGTGAAGAGTTGCACTCAAATAAAAGATTTATTCTAAATTGTGTTTATAAAATTTTTAAGATGATACTTGAGTATATAGAGCTGTCATTTTTAATGAGTGATCTTTATCAGAATTTTCATTTATTTACTTTTAACCTTAAAGTGCAAATCACAACTGCAACAGATGACAGACATTATTGCCTACAAAGTAGATCATTGCATACAAGCAGATACACACCTTCATCGTGAGAATAATTCGAGGGTTGAGCGCAAGACTATAGTAACTCAAACATATTTTTTAAACCCTTGTTTAGGGGCAACTTGGAACCCTTTGTAAACAATGCAAATTTAGGTGCCATTGCTCATACGAGCAATGGCACCTAAATTTGCATTGTTTACAGGAAGAAATGTTGTAATCTTCATAACGCCTTCATGATGAGGAGATTAGGTTTGGGGAAAAACAACCATCTGACTTACGCCAGTCTTGCGCTTAACCCTCGAATTATGGTATGAGTGTGCCAGCCAGTGTTTTGAAACCTACCCCATTCATATACCTGGCCTTTGAAAAAATGGACCCATTCATATACTAGATCATCTGAAATGTTGACCCATTCATATTCTGTCCTTTGATTTTTCATACCCATTTCAATTCCAGTTCATTAAATACCAAGAGAACAAGCAGCCTTGAAAAATTATCGAGGAAAAAATATGTACATATACTGGGATTTAGGTCAGTCATATACTTTTTGTTGAAAAAAGGGGGGCTAATCATATACCTCGCAGTGCTGAAAAGGGTAATCATTTGGCACGCATATCCGTACTATGCCACCATACTATGCCATATATGGGAATCCCTCCCACGCCCCCCCCCCCCCCACACACACACACACACACAAACACACAAAAAGATAAACCCTAAGCCTGTATTTTGGGAAGGCTGTGTGTCAATATTGTTATAGATTTTCCTGGGTGTCTGCATGTTTATTTTTGTTTTTCCGTATTTTAGACATTGGAATGAACAAAATACATTTACATGATTTTGGTAACAGCAAATAAACTTAATTTTTTACTTTCTGTATATTTCCGGTGTATTTTTTTTTAAACTTTATTTGCTTAACTGTCTGTGATAAAATGTAAATAGTGACAAGGAGTGGACGAACTTTCCTAAACTTGCACAGGTGCACCATACATAACAAAATTAATGCTTAGCATGCTGGATAAAAGTACATGTAGCAGCAGACGACATTTTGAAATATTTTCCTTATTTTTCTCAGAAAATAGGATTTGACATTTCATGAAAATTGTCATCTCTGGAGATAATTTGCATGAAATGTCAGACACCAGTTTGTCAGCTGCTGAATTTGCCCAGAGCATGCTAAATTGTTAATGTGAGCTTCATTGCGCAATAAAAAGGGGCCTAATGGCATATGCAAACAGCCCCAAGTCCCAGATCACCCAGCATATTCTTACAGTCTGTTCAAGACATTTGTTTTTCACCAGTAGATTCCACAATAAACAATCTTTCACCAGAAGAATGAATGCACAGGTTGATCCAGGGCTTTACTGTTTGCATATGATCAGGCCTCTTTTGCAAACAGTAAAGCCCCTGTCTTTTTGTGTTTGTCACATTTTATAGATTGCAATAACTTGTCATTGATTAATACTGGTATATATTAGCCTTTACCACTCTCTGGGCAAATTCAGATACAACAAATTGATGATATGTTTCCTTTTTTCCTAGAAAATAGGCTTTGACATTTCATGCAAATTGTCTCCATCGGAGACAATTTGCATACAATGTCAAAACCTATTTTATAGGAAAAAATAAGAAAAATATTTCAAATTATCCCCTGTGGAATATTTTACCCAGCATGCTAAGCATTAACATGTCATCAACAAAGAAAAGTGGAAGTAGCTTGAATGTGCATTTTTGATGCAGGAGTGCAAAATGATTTATAATTCTAATAAACCAGGTGGTGATATGACATGCAAACGCAAAATGACATTTACTGAGAGGGATTACCCTAAGTGCCTGAGCAAACAGTGTCAACCAGATGAGTCTACATGGTTTGAAACTCAACAAACAGCTTTGAGACACATCACAAGGCAGTTAGAATGACAGTTTAGAACTGAATGGCACTTCTGTCAGAATGCCAGAATATTGCTGTAGCTATTGATAAGATGCTTTTTTCAGTCTAAAAGTATTGTTTTTTTCTTATTTCTCCACAAAAACATATGTCCAAAAGTATTGATATTTTTCTTATTTCTCCACAAAAATATATGTTGTGGGTACTCATTAGAAGGGCCTCTGCAAGGCCCTTCTAATGAGTAAACACAACACATGTTTTCGTGGAAAAATAAGAAAAATATTAGCCTTGTCCTACTGAACCCGGATATACCCTGCCTTTGCAAACAGTGTAGATCAAGATCAGTTGGCTTCTGAAGAAACCAACAGATCTGGATCTGCACTGTTTGCCATAAAGTATATGAATTTATATCAACAATCTGGATCAAGTAATCTGATTGGCTGAAAATTCTTATATAGACCTATGTAGTAACAAATTATTAGTGAGAGACTGCCAAGAGCCTATGGGAGCAAGTTTATCAGAATTGATAACATTTTGTCCCTGCCACCCACCTTCTTACAATGTAATGACTTTGGTGCATTTTTGCTGTCTCTGGAAGATACAGTAATGACCTGGGCCCAGTTGTTCAAAACTAACAGTGTCATTAGTTAACTGTGTTAAAACTTTGACCATTTAATATGGCATATACACTAATATATTTGCTGAAAAAAAAATTGAGTATTTGCAAAAGCTACTCACATTTTTTCAGCAAAAATACCTGTGGATAAGATATTGTACTTACTAGAACAGTTAACATTTTGACCACTAACAAGCTCATTAAGCTATTTATGCTTTGAACAACTGGGCCCTGGATGATTCTGAGTAAAAAAGTAACAAAGAGTTAACCATCAGCACTCTCTGGGCAATGCAGAAAAAATTCTTCTTAGCTAAACCTAAACTACCAATGATCCGGGATGTTAAAACTGCTGAAGTACATTGGTTCCTGAAAGACCACTCCATGTGGTTGGAATAACCTTAGATTATCATTCTGTCTGATTTGTTAGTTTAGATAGGTGGTTTTGTAGTAACAACTAAGTAGCCATGTTATTCTAGCCTTATGAATCAGTAATGCTTATCATGCTGGGTAAACACTTAGCAAACAACATCTTGAAATATTTTTCTTAATTTTCTCAGAAGGTAGACTTTGACATTTCATACAAATTGTCTCCTTTGGAGACCATTTGCATTAAATATCAAATCCTATATTCTTGGAAAAATATCATTTTTTTGCCTGCTGAATTAGTCCAAAGAGTAGTGAATGTTAAAAAGGTGGATACATTATATATGAAGACCAAGACAAACTCCTTGCTATCTTCTTAATCCTTGTCCTGCTGAATAAATTAAGATGCCTTGCCCACTTCTAATTTTCAGCCAATCAAGTTGTTTGATCCAGATTGTTGCTATAAATTTGCATACTTGATGGCAAACAGTGCACATCCAGATCAGTTGGCTTCTTCAGAAGCCAACTGATCTGGATCTACACTGTTTGCAAAACAGGATATATCCGGGTTCAGCAGGACAAGGGTAATGCTTTAACTGTTCCATGTTTCATGTTCTAATATTGCATGCAGTGACTGCTCTGACCAGATTGTGTAGCTTTGCAGACTGATCAGTGTCTGTTGGTCACATACAAATGGTTCAAGGTAGGTTTTTGAATGCCTCAGCTTAAGTCAGCCATGCCAAGTGAAAAAGAATCTTTTAGTATATGTGAAATGCATTCAGGTAATTCTACACATCCTAAAGACAGGGATTTCTCTGTTTCTTGATACATTCTACCATATCCAATGATTCTGTACGAGGACAGGAAATACCCAGATCAGCCTGCACAGTTGTGCAGGCTGATCTGGGTATTTCCTGTCTACATATAAACAGAAGATGCACATTTGCTTAACCTTTACCACTTCCTGGTCTAATTCAACAAACAGCAAATAGTTGCTATTTTTCTTCTTTTTTTTTTTTTTCCCAGAAAATAGGCTTTGAAATTTCATGCAAATTGTCCCCAATATGCATGAAATGTCAAAAGCTTATTTTCTGAGAAAAAATAAGAAAAAATATTTCAAAATGTGGTCTACTGAAATTTATACCCAGCATGTAGAGTGTTACATGGCCTAATTATTGCCAGTGTGCCAATAAGCTTCTAATTAGGTGGCTATGATAATATGAAGCTAATTAGAAGGACAGTGCACCCTATGATTGAAGACATATCTCTGCTGGTGGTAATCTAATTATTACATATGTTACAATATTACATACTGGTAGTTTGCTGGTATTCTGATAAATGGTTATTGACTGTTTCCAAATATTTTAGTCAAAAGACTATAAAATTAAAAAAAAAAAAAAAAAAAATGACACACACACAAACACACATGTATTTCTTTTGAACTTTGGTGGCCAAGTTTCTGATTTGTTCCAATTTATCCCCATAATGCTGTAACTTGTTGTTAGAGTATCATTCATTGGGTGTGCCTAGCAAAATGAGGTATTTGTGCTTATGGGAATGCACAAATGATGGAAAAGGAATTTTGAGCTTACTAGGAAATGCACAGAGGAAGACCTGTCTGATAGGTCTCTGGGTCATCTTGAAGTTATTAATATAGTGCATTTTGAAGATAAAGCTCTCAGCCTTGGTCCTATCCAAGTTGAATATTTATCAGTATTGTTACTTTTTGTGTATAATCAACTCTGTTAATTCATTTATTCCTGGACTTCTTAATTTGGAAGTTGGGCTCATCCATTTTCATTTTAAAATGATGTTTTACAAAAATTATTGAATACTAACAACAATATCTTTATTTCATACATTTCATGGTGAACATTAAATGTGAACATTAAAGGCCCACTTCTGCCTGCAGATCCATAGTCTGATCAAGATCTACTGTTGGCTTAGGGTCCCAAAAGTGGAATTTATTGGAACCTATTCATATAAAATCCTTTCTGTTAATCAGATCAAGTCAAAAATCAAAACCTGCTGATATTAAAGAAATAGCAATTTGATAATTATGTTGTGGTTACAATTGCTGTATTCTTTGATTGCACTGGTGCATTTAGCAAATAAAGAGTTGAAATTGGAGAAACCACTATTTGACCTTTTAGCCCCACTGAGCCAGGCTAATAATTACCAAGTTGTGTGCAAGGTCAAAAGGGACAAATAAGGCAAGGAGTTGTAAATGAGCCCTAGTCTCCTTTTAAATAATAAATGAAGAGTGTCAGCAGAAGTTATCTTCAGACTCTGGGAAAAATATTACTCTTCACTCATTGGCAACTCCACTGCCCTTTGCCCTGCCATATAAGGTCTAGAAATTAACTGAAACTTTGGCTAAGTTTTCCTGTATCTGTGTAGCCACTCTTAGATTGGTAGATTTCAACTATGAAAATTGACTAAAGCAGAGGCTTATGATTCTACTATGGGACTATCAGCTCCCCAGTATAGACATGCAACATGTAGTGTGCAGGTTCCTATCATCTGATTGGCTGCTGACTGAGAGTTTATCAGGACTAAAATCTAGTTCTTAGAGAAACTGGTATGATAATAGCTTTCAACTCTGCAGTGCTTCATTAAATGATACATAAATAAATATTACACATGCCAATTGCACAGTCAAAGAGAAAAATCCACAGATGACATTTTGAAATATTTTTTTCTGATTTGTTCCAGAAAACAGGGTTTGATATTTCATGCAAACTGACAGTTTGCATGAAATGTCAAACCCATTTTCTGAAAGAAAAAAAAAATGTCTGGTGAATTTGCCCTCAGCATGGTAAAGGTTAAACTTGAAACCATTTCTTAAGTTGATATTAATTTGGAGCAAGGGCTATAAAAATCCATTAATGCCAATCACTGCTGAAGCCAGCTAGCTAGTGATATGGCAGTTTCCTCCTGTAAGTTGTTTTGAGAGTCATAGCCCCCCTAGTGCAGTCAGTGTGGTAGGCAGCTCATCCTAAAAGCTGACTGAAACCTCGGCTGATTGCCAAGTATGCCTATATATCCACTCTGGTAAGTGTAGCATCATGTGTGGCTGGTATCTGTAAAGCCAGTCCGGTAATTTAATAAAGCCAAAGGTAGTCCACAAAGTCCATTTGCAATCCAAGTTTATCTGTATGGTTAAAGCCATACATTCCAGTTATTACAGTTGAACCTCAATAGCCCAAACATGGATGGCTAGTTTACTATGGTTATTTTGAACTCGTTTTTGAATCCCAATGAAATTCTTCCGATAGTACAAGAAAACAAATATTTAGGGAAATTTCTTATTTTATCATGAAATTGTATGTTGTGTGTAATTAGAATTGCCTCAATGAGGCAATTCTAATGAGTACACTCAACATACAATTATTTTGTAGAAAATCAAAAAGATTTCCCTAAATTATTGCTATTTTACAGCCTTTAATGGCACTTAACCCTTGTCCTGCTGAATAAATTAAGATACCAAGCCCATTTCTAATTTTCAGCCAATCAGATTACTTGATCCAGATTGTTGATATAAATTCACATACTTATTGGCAAACAGTGCAGATCTTGATCTACACTGTTTGCAAAGGCAGGGTATATTTGAGCTTAGCAGGACAAGGATTAACACCTGCTTTTGAGAAGGTAAATTCTTTGTAAAGGGATCCTGAATACACTAAAAGAAGCTAAATACAACATATGATTCATATGAAATGCAAATCCTTATTTTCTCTGGAAAAAAAAGTATTTCATCTACTACAATTTGTATGATGATCTAAGGATTAAAGCACATGTTACATACAGAACAACTCTTGTAGATATTGCTCTATAGTGGGACTATTGGCAACTTATACCAGAAAATTCTGTCAGGATCAACTAATTAGTTTCCAGTATTCCCAGTATGGTCTGACATTTTGTGCTTAGGTTTAATATATATGGGTCATGCCATGTGAAAACCTGTTTATGGGTATATGCAGACATCCATGCAGTCTGATCAGGGCCTTTGCTGTCTACTAATAGGATCATTGGATACTAGGAGCAAAGGCCCAGATCAGCGGGCCCCCGTAGCCTAGTGGATAAGAGAGTTGACTCTTAATCCATTAGGTTTCTCACCGCTGTGGTTCGAGCCTAGCTCGGGTCATATGTGGGAAAGCCAAGTTCTGCTTACGGATGGTCAGGTGGTTTTTCTCCGGGTACTCCGGTTTTCGCCCACCTTCGATGAACGATCGGCTCAATATAAGTGAAATATTCTTGAAAGGGCCGTAAAACCCAAATCAAAAAAAAAAAAAAAAAAGGCCCAGATGATACTGTACACATGTGCAAGATGATCTGAATCTGCACATTTTAAACGCGTTCAAACTGACTTTTTCACTTGACACGGTCCATAGGATGGAAAACCTAGGAAAAGGGCCATTATGCCATATTTGAACAGCAAGGGCCCTACAGTATAATTAGCCATCTGTGTCCATCAGTATATTCTACAGTTTCAGTTGGAGCAAAGGGACTGATCAGACTGCTGTCTGATCTTGGCTTTCATTGTTTGCAGATGTGAAACAGACCTTTTCCCAAGTAATATGTCATATATTGATCAGTTTTGGATAGGTTTCTGTATTTGCATTACCATATATGACTTTTCCTTGACCTCGGCAATACTGATTTTAGCTGTCAGATTTTTTCCAAGGCTTTCTGTTTAGTGGTTTTCTAGATAATTTCAAGGAAGCTGATCTAATATGGGGAATAACTGGAGAAGTTATGTTCAGATATCATTACCTTATTCAGATATCTTGCTCTCTACTTTTGTCAAAGTGTCAGTCCTTTTTTGATTAAGCTCAGCATATTTTTTAACATGTTTTAACTTTATTCTCTGACTTCTTGCATCTGGTGTAAGTGCTGTGTGGTGACCATAAAAAAGTCTCCCCATGCTTCATCTTCGTGCAGTCTTTATTTTTCTTAGGATCATTGAACCCATCCTAGAATCTTGGAAAATCAAGTTCAACTTAACCCTTGCCATGCTGAATAAATTAAGATGCCATGCCCACTTCTAATTTTCAGCCAATCAGATTATTTGATCCAGGTTGTTGACACAAATTCACATACTTTATGACAAACAGTGCAGATCCAGATCAGTTGGCTTCTTCAGAAGCCAACTGAACTGGATCTACACAGTTTGCAAAGATAGGGCATATCCAGGTTCAGCAAGACCGGGGTTAAGCCGATGCTAAGCGGCGTATGCAGTCTTACAAACTACAATGCTCTCATATGAAGAGTCCCAATGAAACCTAAGCTCATTTTCATTCTTTTAAGTTTTCATTGCTTCCAAGGACAACCTTGTAATTGTTTTGATTTGTCATTCTGTTACTTAAAGATGCTTAAATATACACTTGATAGATTTTTCTTTCATTTTACAAGGAAGAAACTTTTGTGACTTCCTATTTGCATTTCTGCACACATCTCCCGTCTTCTCTAAAAGGAAATAATCTGCTCCAAAAGGTATTGACTCCCTACACTGTTCTCAGATTTTACAAAAGTTAATATGAAAACTTGGAGAACTTTGCAGAATGCAGTATCTTATCTGGGTCTACACTGTTTGCAATTCATTCAGCAAATTTTAGGCACACCAACACATTACAAAAATACGCCTATTCAAATATACTGAAAAATTTACCACCAAAAAATGAAAATTTTCAGATAAAAAAACTCTGATATGTTTCATATTTCTGCTCAAAACATAGATTGTGGGTACTCATTAGAACTGCCTTGTCAAGGCAGTTCTAATGAGTACCCACAATCTATGTTTTGAGCAGAAATAAGAAAAAAAATGTATACCCCTGTAAACCCCAGTTTTACTATATAAAAGTAGGGTTTAAGGGGGTCAAAATTATATATTCCATGATGGGTAGTAAAATGGATGTTCAAATTTTTAGACAAGTGTGGTAAGCATTTAACCCTGAAAGCGTCAAGAAAATCTGCATCTGAAAATGTTGTCTGCTTATGTCGTCTGCTGCATCTTCTTGCAAACTTTTCAAACTTACATTTTGCATATAGGCAAACTGTGGACCCAGATCAGACTGCTCCTAAAGGAGCAGTCTGATCTGGGTCCACACTGTTTGCAAAAATGACTTCTAAAATCACAAGCAGATGACAAAGCAGACGACAATAGTTGTGATTGGCAGTTTAAGGGTTAAGGTGTCTGAATAATTAATTAAATAAAGTATGATAGTAAAGCGCTACTGTTCCTGAGTATGTGGGTAAATACAGGTATTGTGAACCCTGGTTACAATGATAATGTGTTCCCAAAGACGCTGCCGTTTAGATGAATTTGCAGTTGTAAAGACTCCTTAACAAGCAGAATATGTAAAAAAGGCCTTGTTTTATTCTTGCTTCCACACAGAACATAATTATGTTTTGGATATTTGTTAGAATTGCCTCAGTGAGGCTATTCTAACAAATACCCAAAACATATGTTTCTTGAAATATTACCGGTAAATACAGTGTTCTTGCAAAATTTCTGATTAACCTGATTTCACCTCCTCAGAGAAGGTATTGTCATTATAACAAATTTTGTCATTTTATTGAGTGTTGGAAAAGAGAGGGTTGACTGTACTGACAGTTTGTTGATTATGTAGCTTGTTGTCATTGAAATAAAAAGGGCCATAACTCAACTATTTACTTTAGATAAATCACACTTTCATTGCCTCTTGAATTCGTGAAGTACTTCTTTAGGTTATAGGTTATGAAAAGTATAGAATACTGATTTTATAAAGTGGCAGTTTTATAGTTTTAAAAATAAAGATTTTATTATATGGCAGTTTTATAGTGCTTAAAAGGCTATCATTTGTTGTCTTCTCACATCCTGTTGTAACTATCTGACACTGGAAACAAATGAGCCACAACGTCAGAAAACTTACCTTCGGACATGTGAACCCAGTGAAGATTCAGATCAGCCTGTGCATTCATGCAGTCTAATCAGAACTGTCTCTAGGTGCATTTTAGATAGCCAGGATTGCAATATTTCTTCTTGTAGACAACGAAAACTCTGACCAGACTGTGCAGATGTGCAGACTGATTTGAGTCTTTGTTGGGATGTGTGTTCTTTTATGTTGTGCCTTCAATGATGAGCAGTATGTGACAAAGATCCTTATGTCATATCGAGGGTTGAGCGCAAGACTATAGTAACTCAAATATATTTTTGAAACCCTTGTTTAGGGGCAACTTGGACCCCTTTGTAAACAATGCAAATTTAGGTGCCATTGCTCATACGAGCAATGGCACCTAAATTTTCATTGTTTACAGAAAGAAATGTTGTAATCTTCATAACGCCTTCATGGTGAGGAGATTAGGTTTGGGGAAAAACAACCATCTGACTTACGCCAGTCTTACGCTCAACCCTCGATATGCAGGCAATAAAGGCCCAGTCAGCCTACATATCTGCACTGTCTCAAAAGGGCCTACGTTACATGTACTTTTTACCCTTAAAGAGTGAAACATCATGGTGCCCAATATTGGTTAGTGCTCACAACTTGGGATCACAAGGTAATGGGTTCAAATTCAGCAGGAGGAAGTATTAAGCTCATAACTGTAGGTTGCATCATTTCACAGAGCCTTTCATTATCACCCTTTCATTGTTTTGATGTGACTTAAATAATGTTGAAAGGGACGTAAAACACCAGTTCATCAACCTTTAAACTGCTTATCACAAATAGTTTTTTTTGTTTTGTTTTTTTCATTTTCAGAGAAAATAAGGCTTGATAAGACTTGACATTTTAATGTGAATCATCTGCTAGGCAGATGCTTCACATGAAATGCCTTGTCATAATTTTCTGAAAAAAAAAAAAAAAAAAATCCAGAAAAAAATTAAAATGTGTCTTCTGCACTTTTGCTGGCCTTGGTTGCTCAGTCAAACATGCATCTGACTGGTGATAAGGAGATCGCAGGTTTGATCCTAGTGGGGTCCGACAACATTCCTTCCTAGAGATTTATCAAGGAATATTTTCTATGGTCATTCTCTCCCTTCTGCTGATTCAAGAAGGGCAGATGTCAGTTTCTGGCAAAAGAACATGCACAAATACTGATTAACTGCTTAGAGGACTAAGCCTGCCCAGAAGAAGTGTGGTTAATTAAACTAACCAACTCGACATGACCCTAATGAGTTGACTGGGCCTTAAAGTAAAATGTCAACTCAACAATAAATCTGCAATTATGATAAGCACTTTAAGGATTAATATTTTTTTCTGTAAAAACTGCTATGTTCCTAGGCAGACGATTCACATAAAATGCCATCTTATTTTCTTAGAAAAATAATTATAATAATAATAATAAAAAATATAATGTATTTTTCAGGGGAAAATAAAGTTTGAGAAGACTTGACATTCCATCTGAATCACCTGCTAGGCAGTGAAATGCCATGCCTTAATCTTCTCTGAAAAATACAAAGAAAAATCAGGATGTTGTCTGCTGCATTTGTGACTAGCACTCTAAAGGTTATGTTTTTTTATTCAGTAAAAACTTCTTTGTTCCTTTTATATGCAACAATATATCTGGCGAGGGAAATCCACATTCAGTCAAGAAAGTTAACAGGAAGTGATAGCAATACAGGAAACTTAGTAATCTTCATAAGTCTTGCATGATAGATGGAATTGCATGCTATCTGATGATTACTTCTAAGCTCTGCTAAATTGTTTTCTTGACATTCATCTAGATTTCTCTCTTTACTAACTTTTTTTTCTCTCTGCAAGTTCATGAACTTGAGACTAATTACTTTTGCATTAACGCTCAGCATGCTGGGTACTAATTTCAGCCGACAACATTTTGAAATATGTTTTCTTATTTTTCCCAGAAAATAGACTGACATTTTGTGCAAATTAACTCTCTAGGAGACAGTTTGCATGAAAGAGCCTATTGTCTGGAAAAAATAACAAAAATATCATCAGTTTGTCATCTGCTGATTTAGCCCATAGACTCGTAGACTGGCTCCAGTCACCAGTGACTTTTTTTCTTATAATCCTGTCCGATAATCCACCAAAATAAAACCAAAATAATATCATGACTATAGAAGCTGGTCTAGAGTGACCAGCCTTTGTAGTCATGATATTATTTTGGTTTTATTTCAGTGGACTATCAAACAGGATTATAAGAAAAAAATATTTAGTCGCTGGAGACTGGGACCAGTCTAATAGAGTGGTTATGGTAAGCAGTTTTCAAGATATTATTTTTGCCAAGTGAAAAGGTTTATTCAGCACATGTGAACAGTAGAGTCTCAACTCAACCTGTACAGTTTGATCAGGGTCTATGCTGCTTATAATATAGATACTACAAGAGCCAGAGATTAATTGTGCAAATGCAGAGGCTGATCAGAGTCTGTTCATTTCAAATGTAGTGGTATTTGAAGGCCTGATTTTCCTTGGCTCGGTCTATACAATAGCTTGCAAAACTATATATACTGTGAGCAAAAACAAAGAGAGAAAGCTAAAATTATAAAACAATTTCTTGGGATTGATTTTTGTCTGATGAGAAGAAAAAAAACTTCCTTGGCAACCAGTTTCAAGATGTGGTAAATATTATAAAAACTGAACACCTTAATTTGAAAAATGAAATTATGAAGATTTATAATTATTATAAATAATTTGCAAAGGGTGACAGCTAAAGCTTTTAGAACATTTATGATACATGCCATTCAGCAAAGCTGTCTGATTTTGTAGTGTTTTTTGTTATTTGATTTTTTTGACAGCAGTTACATGTAGGCTCAAACTCAATGCCCAATATGTGCCAAATATCCTAAACTTTTAAAAAGTCAGTATTACTACATATTTACATTTTGGATGATATGTCTTGAAATATTAGTGACCAAAAAGTCAACAAGCACAAGTTGGCACATGGTAACATTAGACAGAAGCCACTGGGGAAAACATTATACATGTATATATAAAAAAAAAAGTTTTGATTTATTTAGCACCCTTGTTTCCTTTGATGTAGGTAGGTGAAAGTTGAAAGCCTTCCATGAAGTCATTTTGGAGTCTCTCTAAGAAATTACCAATTAACAAAACTGGCATATCTGCTTTTTCTGGAGTCTTCCAGCAGAAGCATTCAGGAAAATATGATAAAACAGAAGAAAAAAGTCATGTTTATTTAATGGGAAAGAATCATTACATGCTGTTTTTATAAAGTTGATAATGAACATGCCAACAGGAGGAAGGAAGTTGAAATTACCAGAACATAAAACAATTACTGACCAGTATAAAAAAAAGTTTTGATCATGCTTTTAGCCTCCAGGAGTGAGGATACTATAAACTTGTTTTATTTTTCAACACTTGGCATGCTTGGTTATATTTTTAAATATTTTTCTTATTTTTCTAATAGACAATTTGTATGAAATGTCAGATCCTCTTTTCTGGGAAAGAATAAAAAAAAATGTCATCAACGTCATCTGCTGAATTTGCTCAGAGCATGCTAAGTGTTAGGGATGTTTAAGAATATTCACAAGACAGTTATCATGAATTCAACAGTGATGTGATTAGAAAGGGAGATAATGAATTGCTGTACCATACTGACCCTAACAAGTCTTAGCAAACTGTAGACCCAGATCAGATATCACAGCATGCAGCATCTGATCAGGGTCTAAACTGTTTGCCACTCACCCAGGTGTGTGTACTCATTAGACTTGCCTTAGCATTATCAAGACAGTTCTAATGAGCATCTGCAGTAGATACTATCAAGAAATCAGAAATCAGAAAAAAATCTCATACTCACCTCATGAAATACTCTGCTGATCTTTCTTTTAACCCATGGTATTCTGAAAACCCCCAAAAAGGTAATTGGCAAACAATGTAGACCCAGATCAGATCCCTTTGTCAGAAAACACTAAACCCCTATTTACAAAGAATGGATGTGTCCAAATTTAAAGATGGAAGATTTCATTTCAGAAACTTGGGGATGAACGGGTGAATGAAACTTACTGCATTTAATTTTATATGGGATTGATACTCCACTGTTTCATCACCTCTATCATAGAAGATTTACTTTTCCCCCAGAACCACTCAGCACACCATTGTACCCTAGGACAAACACTCTGAAGACGCTTTCCGTTGAAAAACGGAAACATTTAGAAATGAAACAACGACTGAATTGTTTTAAGCCGTGTAGGTGACCGACTCATATTTATTAATCCGTCATTTAACCATGCTACACCTAATTTCACATGCAAAAACCAATACCTTGTAGATAAAAATAATTATGCGAGAGCTACGTCATTTCCCCGTTAACATTTCAGCCGTGAAAAACAAAATAAAAGCTTATAACGTAATTGCGTCCACAGTCGGCTGCACCGTGAGGCTGAATGAAACTTGGCATCACATCAAGTTCCCAGGACCTCGAACGAAAACCTTTGCATACATAAACGCCATCTATATTAGTCAGGGGTGTGCTGACTAAACAGGGGAAATTAATTTTCGTCTAATTCTTTGCAATCAACCGACGAAAATCACATTTCCCCCAGAACCACTCAGCGCACCATTGTACCCTAGGACAAACACTCTGAAGACGCTTTCCGTTGAAAAACGGAAACATTTAGAAATGAAACAATGACTGAAACAAAAGAACGGGAAAATAAGTAGGCCGCACAATCAATACATGGACTAATTCATGTAACTAATCCGACAAACATTCATAAGCCTAACGATTGTGAGACTTTAAGCCTCTCTAACAAGTCATCTTTAACATAACCGACTTTCGCTCCTTCGCTTAACCACCGTCCATGTCTTTTAAACAGTCTATCAGGAACGCCATTGTTTGCAGCTGAAGAAGCACCCCCAGCGCGCAGCAAATGGAGACAGTATTTAGTAACATCAGATACATGAGGTTTAAAAGCTTCAACAAACAGCTCACGTAACGATGAATAGGTTAAAGCCTTACACTGTTTTCTAACTTTATACCCATCTTTACATGCACTGAGAGTACTAAATATGAAGACAGAAGAATCATCTTTTATCTTAGCCCATTGTAAGTAACGTTCAAGGTTGATAACTGGGCAAAGTATACCTCCTGTCCTTGCAATAACAACCCACGCACCCTCTCGATACTTGTCAGTCTTACTTGATTCAATAAAAATGCTCATGTGAGTAGGCTCTATAACTACATCACAGCGTCTAATGCTCAATAGCTCGTTGCTACGTAAAAAACCAGCATAGGCTGTGAGGCATGCGCAGATAGTACGCTGATTCTTTGCATTTCCAGCAACATATAAACTATGGAACATTTTAGCCAACAATTCAGTTGTAATAGGTTCTTTTTTACGCACTGGTCTAGCCAATCTCCTTTTAGCAGATTCAAGAATGTTCAAGACTAAACTACTGGTTGTAGGCGACACCAAATCAAACATATCATGAAACCATTTTATACTATAAAACGCCTTAATCACTGGACTGGCCGATTCAGCAGTTTGAATGACCGAAGCCAAATATAATGCGACATGAAAAGCCTTGGCAGGCAAGACGTCCTTACTACCTAACCCATTACTTAAAGCCCAATTTTTCCACCTAACAAAACCGCTATGATAACTTTTAACTGTACTGGAAGCCCTTGAGTCTTTAAGCAGCTCCGGCAGCAAGGCCACCCTGTCCGCCAACTCTTTCGGCAGTCCGCCAATATCATTTGAGAAGCTCTGAAAAAAGAAATGTATAAAACAAAATTATAATGACTTCCCCTGTCTCATCTAATTACATACAAATGCATATCAACGACCATGCTCCGGTAGTACAACTCGTAATTTCATTTAAAGATAACACAGTACTTCATCTGTCACTGTATCTTAATCGGCACGTGGCCACAGGCACGAAGCCAAAAAAGTGACTTATTATATATCATGCCCCTTTCCATGCACCATGCAAGACCTCTATCATGCCATAATTAATTCTGTAATCACCTTGTCAAAGGTATATGTCAAAGCTGAAACGGCACACCCCAGGGTATTTAATTTGAAAAAAAACAATAAAAAATTTTCCGCATCATCAGAAATTGACACACAGGAATGGATCAAAGTAACCCGTCTACATGTCAGATTAAAGCGATACTAGCTATTAACTAAAGCTTATACACAGTGCTAGCATGCGGAATTTCAAGTCTTCATTGCCAAACATTCCCAACCCGTTTTTGCATGCCGAGTAAAATCGCTTAGAAGTTGGAAGGTCGACCCAGTCGACAACGTTAGAAATAAACCCTTCCTTATTTGAGTGAATTAGGGGCCAAAACGGCGCCGATTTCCAGAAAGGAATAACCATTATTCCAGACGCACGTTGTTGTTCCATCTGCTTTAAAACGCGCGTAATTAAGCAAATAGGGGGATTAAAGAAGCCAAAAACCTTTCCCCAATTCTCTGTAAAGGCATCAGCACCTGCCGACCCTTCTTCCCAAAAGCGGGAGTAAAAATGAGGAAGTTTTGCATTGTGACTGGAAGCAAACCAGTCTACTTCCGTCTTGCCCCATCTATTTTGTAATGACTGAAACAACTCATGACTGATACCCCAGTCATCCTTATCGACCACACGAGATAAGGAATCGGCCCTTTCGTTTAACTTCCGAGCTAGCCACTCGGGTTCAATAGAAATACAGTGACGGTTGCAAAAACTGAATATGTCCAAGGCTATTTCCTGCAGGAATGGCCTCATGGATCCCTTCTGAACTATACTACACACGTTCTTATTATCAGTAAACCATTTGACCCTATGATTTGCCAAACTGTTTTTGAGTGATTTCAACACTCTTTGAACTGCAACTAACTCCCTCCATGTGGAGGATTGACATCTCTCTTCAGGAGACCACATACCGTGCGCAACACCATTAATTGTATGTACCTCATAACCCGCGTAGCCTGTTCCACTGGCATCTGAATAAACCAACTTTGACGTTATATGAATTCCTTTTAACCTCCTAGAATTAATCTTGGTAATATTCCTCTGCCAAAAAAGAAGCTGCTCCATGCTTTCCGAGGACAGTTTGATATATGAATTCCACGTACGAGCATTCAATATATCTATGCTCAAACTCCTTGTCATGATTTGACTTACGCTACCAACAACAATACCCATCGATATAATTTGACCCACTACACTAGCGACCGAGCGAACCTGCACATGTTTATTGTTTATAATGCTACCCTGCAAACGCTGCATGCAATCAAGTAATTTCTCTATTCTCTTAGATGGAATACTGATAGAAAACTGTTCTGAATCCAAGTCAGCACCAAGCCATGTAAGCTGCTGCACTGGTTCCCAACAGGACTTGTCCACTTTCGGAACAAAACCGGACAACAACAAATCATTTTTAATGTCACTAGACACTCTCTGCATATATTCATTTCCTTTTCCGCAAGCGAACCCATCATCAAGATACATTATCGCCCTTTTCCCTTCGCCCCGCCACTTTGCAATCAGTGGACGAGTAACCTTAGAATACAGATAAGGTGCTGACCGGATACCGAAAGGAAGAACTAAGAAAGTGTAATAGCAAGTGTCTCCTTGATCATTAGGCCATGAGAAACCTAAATATGTAGTATGTGGATAATATATATCAATAAAATGATAAGCAGAATGTATGTCAAATTTGATCGTCCAGTCCCCTGACTCTAAATATGACAACGCAATTCTGAGATCTTCATATTTCACAGTCTGCTTCCAGATATGTCTGTTTACGGTCCTTAAATCCAAAATCAAACGTTTTTTACCGTTACTAGGAATCGAAACAGACAGTGGATTAACTACATAAGGCGCTGACCCACATTTTTCAATTAAACCCTTCTGCAGTAAATCTTGAATCGCACCAGAGACGAAATCATACTCCGACAGTGCTGATCTATTATTCTTCATGAAACAGGATGACGGTTTGGAAAAGAATGGAATTTTATAACCATTCTCAATAGTATCTATAACAAATGAATTTGCATTTATGTTTTTCCAAAACTGTATATTTGCCTTTAAACGCCCTTTAACAATTATGTCTTTTTGCCCTTGCTCATATTCATAGAAATCATGTGTTAAATCGGAATTTGTATCAAAATAAATATCAGAAAAATACTCATCTTTAAATGTTTGAGCGTTCCTGTCAACGTGGACTGTCTGATCAAAGTCACTTCTTGACGGCTGTGGAGTTATGTTGCTCAGCTCCAACGAAGGGACAGTTTCTCCTGAACTGAGTGAAATCGCCACAGGCGAAACAGGCTCCGGTGAATGGTCCCTGTGTTGATGTACTTGGGTAGGGACGAAAGGAATGATCCTGTCTGACTTGAAATGTTGGTAAGACTGGATTTCGTCCCGATGATAGAAAGGAAGATGCCCCTGCTGGCGCTGCAGCACCGAAAGAACTAGTAGTGTTAGGAAAAAATGGCCTAGCCTTGTTGTACCTGCTAGGTCTTTTCGTCTTCTTCTTCCTTATTGCTTGAGCTTCCGCTCTCCTTATACGCGACTCATCTTCGGAATCGCTAGCCAGGGGGTTGCTTTCATATTGTCTCACAGTTTCCCAGCCCCCTTCGGAAGAATCCGCAATACGGATAAATTTGTTCCTTTCCTTGATTTTGTCAAGCAGCTCATTCAAAAGTTCCACCAAATAATCTCCCTTCTTATTATTATAAGCCCAAAGAGCTTGTTTAAGCCCATCTTCCAATTCCGTGTTAAATACGAATTGAATTTTATGTCCTTCAAAACGCCATTTAAGCTCTTTTTCCTTTTTGAGTTTTTTCACTTCTGAAGAGACAGACACTGATGTACCTCTAACTTCTTCTTTTAGGCTATTCAGTTCTTGTTTTTGTCCTTTAACTTCACTTAACAACTGTTTTAATGTTTCATTTATTTCCAATGTATTTAAGTTTTCCGCCATATTGATGAAAAACAAAATAAAAGCTTATAACGTAATTGCGTCCACAGTCGGCTGCACCGTGAGGCTGAATGAAACTTGGCATCATATCAAGTTCCCAGGACCTCGAACGAAAACCTTTGCATACATAAACGCCATCTATATTAGTCAGGGGTGTGCTGACTAAACAGGGGAAATTAATTTTCGTCTAATTCTTTGCAATCAACCGACGAAAATCACATTTTTCAACAGCTGTTATTTATTATCTGTAAAATTTTTCAGTTTATCATGATAAGCCAAATTGTAGTAGACCAATTTGTCTTATGGCACATTTATGCATTGAAGGAATTCTATAAACTTTGAACTGTTTCATCAGATATTCTGGCAAAAGTTTCTCCATTTATATACCTTTGGACAAAAGTTAATCATCCCATTCAAGGACTTTACCATATTTTCAGGCATCATTTTTTTCAAATGAACAGATTTTAAGGTAGGGTGGTTCTTTAGTTAGTTATTTATTAGATTTTTTTTGCAGCTGGACACCCAAGGCACATAGGGGCTATGTCAGAAATTCAAATCCGTTTAGCTGGGACACTTGCTTGTACTGGCCTCTGTACATAACCTATGTTTAAAGGAATGTCGCCCAGACTAAATGCTAGGGGCTTGGCCTCTAAGTTACAGAATTTGGACAGTCAGTCAAAATCAAGGGCTTACATACATATGTATTGCCAATACCCAGCAATAACACTCGCTCAAAACCAGCATAAGGAGAGAGCTCCCAGAAGAAAGAAAACAAGCACTGACCTTTAGTCTGGCTTACAGTCATTCAGCCATTGTTCTTCATTTGTGTAGCTCTGATAGTCATGTCTGTTATTCATTGTTGTCAGCTAGTTAGTTAGTTAGTTAGTTAGTAAGTTACCTGCTATACTGTGCAACCTTTTGCATTTCCCTAGTCTTGAAACTTTCCTGGAGGCCCTCTACAATGTTTGAAGGTGTGCATGCAGTTCTATCACTGTTCTCAAATGTATGTCAATGACTGAACCATAAGTGTTTCCACCCCATGAGCAGATTAAACACTGTCTTTTTCAAAATGATATTGCTGTCACACCATCACTTCGAGATCCTGAATGTGGTGGGGGTGCGCGTGGGGGGGGGGGGGGGGGGTTCTTTACTTTTGTTGGTAGGTATATATATCTGGAACACAGCTCCAAAATAATGATGTCTTTGAACTGAACTGCAAAGTGGCAATTATATGTTATTAAAGGGAGAGACAAAATGTTAAATATTTCTAAGATCTTTGATTACACCATATCAACACTACTTTTTATGATATAATAACCTCAGTAGAAGTGATTACCTTTTTATTTAATGATGTTTTCAGGAGTGTGTGGCAATTACTTTCCGCTGTTGCTTAACCTATACCACTCTCTGGGCAGATTTGGCAGATGACAAATTTATATTTTATCTTATTTTTTTCTGGAAAATAAGATCTTGTATTTCATGCAAATTGTCTCCTAAAGAAACAATTTGCATGAAATTTCAATTTTTTTTTCTGAGAAAAATATTTCAGAATGTTGTCTGCTGAAATATTAAAAATAAATACACATTCAGGGGAGGTAACTGTCAAAATGTGCCTTTTCGGAAGAAAAAGCATCTTCTCTAAAATGAAAGAATTTGCTCCCCATTCTTTCTTTTTAGAGTAAACACCTTTTCAGAAAGGATTTCATGTACAAAGCATACAGGAAGTTACAAAAGTTTTTCCCTTGTAAAAATTGCACAAACAAAACCAATTATACCCCTTAATTACCTTTTCTAAATTTTTTTTTTTTTTTTTTTTTTTTGGCAGAAGTAAAAATAGCTAGTGCAAAGTAAAAGTATGGTTAATAAGGTACGGCAGTTCAAAGTTAAGTCTGAATTATAGTTCAAAGTTAGCTTGTCTTTATTCAGAGTTATTGCTACAGATTTCATTCAGATGAGATAAAAAAAAGAGATGTTAATTAATTTAGTTATTCATTATGCAGCAGTGGTTTAGATTAAGTAAGTTTTCAGAAGTTTACCTGGCGTCATCATAATTTCTTCTTCCAAAGCAGCTTAACACTTTCATCCTGTGTTTCTTAAATGGACTCTACCAATTTAGACATATCCTATGTTTCTTAAGTGGACTCTTTCAATTTGGATAATCCATTGTTGCAGTTAGAGGTGTCAGTAAGAAATAAAAACAAAATCTGCAAACAGTGTAGATCCTGATGAGATGACTCACTGTGAGCCATCTTGTCTGGATATGCAATATTTGCAAAGGTATTTATTTTGGCCTGCAGGAAATATATCAGATGGACTCATCCAGTTTAAGATACCACACTCACTTGTAATTTCAGATTGCTTGATCTAGTTTGTTAATACAAATTCACATACTTCATGTCAAACAGTGTAGATCCAGATCATTCAGCTTCTGAAAAAGTCAACTGATCTGGATCTACACTGTTTGCAAAGACAGGGCATATCCAGGTTCAGCAGGACCAGGGTTAATGATACTTTTACCCTCTGGAACTTATCTTTGACAGCTCGTAATATCGAAAAAGGGTGTTAAAATATGATGAACAGAATGACTAACATTGTCTTCTGAGTCTGAGGAAAGGGCAAGTTCTGTTTAGTTAACACAAGTTTGAATGGGTTAAACATCCAATCAGGATTTACCATGTTTGCCTTTCAGCTTTTGAATTTTGTCACTACACTGTGTTTGCCATTTTGCCTTCAATTTTTGTCCTTTCTGAAACATTGATTAGACTCACAAAAATTCAAAGATGGAAGAGTTCACTTGAGTTACTGAAGGTTGAAAAGATCAATACTTGAATTTCAAACAAAATGTATTTATGGGCTGCCCAAATCTTGTGAAATTATAAAAAGCAAATAGATAACTGTTTTAGTTTCTTTCAGCTCTGAAATAGAAAGTTCAAGAACAGATTATGACTTTTAGCAAATTGTACAAAAGTCCTTCCTGTTTTGATATTTTTGTGTGGTTTGCTGAAGAGATAGAGTTAACCCTTAAAGCGCCAATCACAACAATTGTCGTCTGCTTTGTCTTCTGCCAGTTACTTTAAAAGTCATTGTTGCAAACAGTGTGGACCCAGATCAGACTGCTCCTTTAGGAGCAGTCTGATCAGGGTCCACACTGTTTGCCGGTATGCAAAAAATAGGTTTGAAAAGTTTGCAAGAATATTCAGCAGACGACATAAACAGACGACATTTTCAGATGCAGTTTTTCTTGGCGCATTAAGGGTTAAGATTCTTAGAAGAATGGGATGTATGTGAGATAATAGAATGTCCAACAATCTAGAGATAGTAGTAGGGGCAATGATAGAGTTAGATATAGCAGAGATAACAACTCTGGCTGATACATTTGTGTGGTGAAACCAGAAAAGATGTCTTTGGGACATATAGGGAAGCATCCTATGCATTAATCCAGTCTTAATCCCTAAAGTGCTAAGCAGATTTGTAACAGATGACATTCTTAACCCTTGTCCTGCTGAACCCGGATATACCCTGTCTTTACAAACAGCGTAGATCCAGAGAAGCCAACTGATCTGGATCTACACTGTTTGCCATTAAGTATGTGAATTTATAGCAATAATCCGGATCAAGTAATCTGATTGGCTTAAAAGTGGCTCTTTAAGGGTTAATCTGGGTCTTGTTTGTCTGTCAGTATATTTTAACCCTTGTCATGCTGAATAAATTAAGATGCCACTCCTACTTCTACTTTTCATCCAATCAGATTATTTGATCCAGGTTGTTGATACAAATTAACATACTGAATGACAAACAGAGCAGATCCAGATCAGATGGCTTCTGAAGAAGCCAACTGATCTGGATCTGCACTGTTTGCAAAGGCAGAACATATCCAGGTTCAGCAGGACAGTGATTCTGAAGCAGACAGCAAATACCTTGATCAGACTGCATGAATATGTAGGCTGAGTTGGATCTTTTCTATTGGCAAATATTCCAAAGAGCCTTTTCTCACGGCCAGCTCATCTGTAAACATTGTGGATGCCAATGTTAGATTTTTACACATAGCTCCAGATATGGCATTTTTTTTAAACAAAATGTATTGATATTTTTCTTATTTCTACATGAAAACATATGTTGTAGTGCTCATCAGAAGCGCCTCAACGAGGCGCTTCTTATGAGTACCCACAACATATATTTTTGTGGAGAAATAAGAAAAATATTTACCTGATACCCCCTCTCATCTGGAGCTATGTTTACAGGATGGAAGACTGAAGAGGATGTAAAATAGATCACTTATTTGTTGATTGATACATCTTGAGATATAAAAAAGAAATACAGCAGATCATTGGTGTATAGATCGAGGGTTGAGCGCAAGACTATAGTAACTCAAACATATTTTTGAAACCCTTGTTTAGGGGCAACTTGGACCCCTTTGTAAACAATGCAAATTTAGGTGCCATTGCTCATATGAGCAATGGCATATATGAGCAATGGCACCTAAATTTTCATTGTTTACAGAAAGAAATGTTGTAATCTTCATAACGCCTTCATAGTGAGGAGATTAGGTTTGGGGAAAAACAACCGTCTGACTTACGCCAGTCTTGCGCTCAACCCTCGAGATATTCTAGATATAGAAAGTCCCACTGGTATGCTTTAGAAAGTTACTTTTCATAGAATTTTTTTGTCATCAATCAATTTTAACAATGATATGAACCACATCCCAGTAAGCATTCTTTCTAAATCTATAGCGGGCCGTTATCGGCCCGTCAGCTACCCTGATGGGCCGATAACGGCCCGCTATAGATTTAGAAAGAATGCTGGTTGGGATCTTGCAAAAAAGGGATTTATTGCATATGCCACCAGTGAAGGGCCAGACCAGCCTGCAGTTTCTGACAGGATCTTTGCTGTTTAATTTAGGAAACTGGAGACTGAATTAACCCTAGTCCTGCTGAATCCAGATATACCCTGTCTTTACAAACAATGTAGCTCCAGATCAATTGGCTTCTGAAGAAGCCAACTGATCTGGATCTACACTGTTTGTCATTAAGTATGCGAATTTGTAGCAACAATGTGGCTCAAGTAATCTGATTGGCTGAAAATTGGAAGTGGGCGTGGCATCTTAATTTATTCAACATGACAAGGTTTAAGAGTCAGTTGATGAAAATTCTGTAGATGTGCAGGTTGACTTGGGCATTTGCTGTTTTTATGCTGGCTCTGTTTCAGGCATAATATGGCTCGTGTATACCATTTTGCTTCAACTGGTGTCTTTGGCCCTTTTGTTAACTGCATACAATGTGAACAAAACTGAATGCTGTTGCAGCCATGTCCCATTTCTGGGTACCTCCCACCCTTTCTCATTATTCTTGCCCATCTGCTAGGATGTACCTGAAGGAGCAGTTTGATCTATTTGCAAACCTGTAACATCATTTTAGACAGTTCTTCAGGTAGTCAAATGGACTTGCTCAAATTTTAGGATGAGTATGTTAAAACTACAGGTTACTCTTGTTATCTCAACTTCACTTATCTCAAATAACTGCTTATCTCGAAGTAAATATCTGGTCCCTGTTTTAACATGGAAATCTAACAACAGGCTACAAAGTATTGTGGAAAAAGAGGAGAAATTGCTCTCCTATTTTCCACAATATTTTCAATATATCTCTTACTCAGGAGTCAAATTACATATTCATTTGTTAAATGTGGTTGTTCAATTTTTCCTCAATTCTGCAAATCTGAAAGGTTGAGGCATGGATATCTCCACGAGATTATAAGAGTCAACTGTATTTAGGGTAATTACAGTAGATACAATAACCAATATATCTGTGCCACACTGAATGAAAAGGAATCTGTAAGTGTATTATGGACAGGTAAGTCATACATCCTCAGAATCTCTGCAGTCTGATCAGGCTCGTATGATATTTGTTCACATGATCTTTAGGTACAATAGAACATATTGATGAAGAGCAAAGCTGAAGACCAGACTGCACGTGCACAGAATGAGCTAGATCATTGCTTTTTCATAAACAATATCATATTAAATATCTTTTCATTCAGCACCACCTGCTGTTACTCTTTGATGTTTTTACAGGTGTAAAGTTGTTCCAGGAGCTGTTTTTATGATCACATGATGGCTATTGGAGGTGTGAAGTAATTTTGTTTCCAAAGAATTGTTCAGCATTTCACTAATCTCATGCTGTCAAAATATATATCTCTTACTGAAGATCTTCACAGCAGTTGAAGATGACATACAAACAGCAAGAGGCGAGAACAGAATGAAAGTATCAGAGTTTACCCATGTACTTTCCTGAGCCACAAGAAGAATTAATTACAAAATGTATCTTTTCCCATTACTAAAAATATGTACTTTGTGTATTACCATATTGATCCTAAGTATTCATACAAACAGACCTGAGCAAACAGTGTAGATGTTGATCATTTGCTGCAGAATTTCTGAGACCCATGGTTCCCCTTTATTACTATGTAAAGTGGTGAAATAGGCATACATGCCATTAGCTGTTGACAGAAATCTGTGAGATTTTGCAAATTTTTAGGGGAGATTTGATGAAATTCTGTGAGATCTTTATTAAAATCACTTTCAAGCTTACATAAGTAAGTTAAAAGCTATTATTTTAATAAATTAAGCTTGGAATAGCCATGCTAATGTGTGATTTATTTCTAGTTCTTCAAAACATAGCTTATAAAATGGTATGAAAATTCTGTGAGATTTGAAAATCTTATGGGAAACGAGGTCCAAAGGGACCAAACTTCTGTGAGATTTTGTCTCACAGTGTGAGGTATGGCATGTATGAATAGGGGATTTACCTTAATTCTGAATAAATGAAGCATTTCTTTTGTGGTTATGCTTAAAACCTCAGAAATAATGTTTGGGAACTTTGTTATTTATTCATCTTCCCGCTGGAAAGGGGTGGGGCCTATTTTTGTGCAAGTGCATTTGTGAGGCTCCAAAATTTTGAAGTTTAGACTTTAACATGCTGAATATAAATAAAAGCAGACAATATTTTAACCCATTGTAGTCGGGATACCCGTAAAAGGGTAATTGGCAAACAGAATACGGCGTCTGATCAGGGTCTCCACTGTTTGCAAATAGTTTAGCCATTTTTCTCTAGGAATATGTAGATCTCATGGCCGGAAGTACCTAAAATTGAAATTGAACTCTTCTAATATATTTTGAGGGAGAGTCTATTCAGTATACATTGGGTTAAAATAGTTTTATTTTTCACAGAAAATAAGACAACATTTCATTCAAATTGTCATTGACATTAACATGACATTGGCGGTATTGGTTTTATGGGCTGCTGTTCATAACACAATTTAGTGATCTGCGTCCTGAAAGCACCGTGTTAGTCCATTTTTACACATCCTATTACATAAGCCACAACATTCGCAAATGTTCCTTCAGACATTACTGTACAGCCGGTGACAACTCCGAAATCTACGCAGTCTAATCAGTCTTTTCCTAGTGGGCACACAATGTTAAAATGACGTCATATCGACGTCGATGCGAAGTGATCGTGATGTCATTTTGATGTTGTATGCCTGCTGGGTTCTGTCTGCATGAAGAAACATTCAGTGCTTCTCTATCCAGTTAGCACTCTTCAAACAGGCTGATCTGTAGGCTTGGTGTACATGACTAGAGGTACAATGTTTCAACTTGCAACTCCTATCAACCTGCTTACTTTATATCAAGATGTCAGAACAATATGGTAGCCTACCTTGTCTGCACAGGTGTAAAGTTATTTCAGGAACTCTATTATGCTTATAGTACATTGTGTATCTCTCATAATATTAGTGCCGTAGTTATCCTAAATATTGACACATCTTAACGCCTTACCATATTTACCCTAAAATTCAATAAGCCCATTTGACTACCTGTTGATATGTCTGAAAAACACCTGGGCCTAGTTGTTCAAAACTAACAACTTTGTTAGTTTATGAATCGTTAAAACTTTGATCATTAAATATGGCATATACACTAATATTTTTGCTAAAAAAATGTGAGTAGCTTTTCATATATTTTCAGCAAAAATACCCGTGAATTAGATATTGTACTTCCTAGAGCAGTCGACATTTTGACCACTGACAAGCTTGTTAAGCTAATGATTCTTTGAACAACTGGGCCCTGGATGAGAGGCAAACAATGCAGACCCTGATCAGATGCTGCCGCATAATGCAGCATCTGATCTGAATCTACATTGTATGTGCAGGCCTTTTTGTCAGAATACTTAGAATAAAGATGGTAAAATTATAGTACGTTGTATATATCTCAGGGGTGTGAATTACTAATTTAGTTTCCAGGAAATTGTTTAGCATTCTACTGCTCTATGTCAAAACATACATGCCTGTATGCAGCAGGACTGACAGCAAAAGGTAAATACAAAAAGTTGAAAAAGAAACAACAGCTGGTTGTATCACTAGCTCCTAACCCTTTGCATGATGGGTAAATTTTCAGCAGAAGACATTTTGAAATATTTTTCTTTTTTTTCCAGAAAGTAGGATTTGACATTTCATGCCAAATGTCTCCTATCACAGATATGTTAAGTCTGCTTATTTTCAAATGAGGCTCACTATTTTTCGCTTCAAAACCCAGTTATGGTAAATGTCCTAAAAATTCGAACACTAAAGCGTCTGACAAAATGACATATACAAACAGTGTAGACCCTGATCAGACTGCTCCTTCAGGAGCAGTCTGATCAGGGTCAACACTGTTTGCCATTCCACTAAATATTTAAAGAAACTGCTGCATAAAAAGCAAAATTTAAGCCAAGAGAGTATGGAATAAAGTGTTCAAAATTTTAGGAAATTTTCCGTATATGTACTCTCAACCAAAATAACATGTATACAGAAATTTCCTTCTATATTTCTTTATTTTATATTCACAAAAAACTTGGTCTACACTTTAGACCAAGCTTTTTATAAAAGCTAATACTTGTTATTTAGTTTCTAGGAAGCTGATGAAGCATTCTCTACAAGCAATAATGTCAGAACATATGCTTGTTTTCCAGGAAACACTTGCAGCAGATGAAAATTGAAAGAACATGGGCGAACCATGAAAATAGCAAAAGAATAATTGCATTTCCATGTATATTGATCAACTCCTTTTTAACCTTTACCAATGTCTGGGCTAATTCAGCAGATGACAAATTGATGATATCTTTCTTATTTTTCCCAGAAAACAGGTTTTGACATTTCATGCAAATTGTCTCCATTGAAATGCCAAACCTGTTTTCTGGGAAAATTAAGGAAAATATTTCAATATGTATTCTACTGAAAATTTTACCCACAGTGTTAAGAGTTAACTTCTAAAGTTGGTTTATGTCTGTACTTAAAGTATATCATTATCGTTCTTGGCTAGCTCTTATTTTCAGCTTGATAGTAATTTCTTAAAAAAAAAAAAGAAATCTTTGTTAGGATGGCCTACCAAGCAGAGGAGTCTTTATATCAGCCTCTCAGTCAAAAAGTACCCTATGTACCAATTATTGCCTAAACATTTACAGTTTAATTCCACATGCTTTTTCTGCATACTGTCCTTACCTTCAGTATTTGGACAGACAGGCCGTAACAAACAGTTTAGACCCAGATCAGAAATACCATCTGATCACAGTCTATTCTCTTTGCCACTCCTGGCCCTGCCCCTGTCACTCAGGGCAAATAAAAACTTTTAGTGAAAACTTCTTATCCCCTCAGTTAAAAAAAAAAAAAAAAAGAAAGAAAAAACAACATTAGCAATAAAATAGGATCATCTTCTTGCCCACCTATTCCTCTGTCTGATTATAGGTAGCAGTAATTTTCTGGTCTTTTTTTTTTTTTTCTTTTTCCATGAAAATATGGCTTGACATTTCATTCTCGGCATAGGGGTACAATTTGAACAAAATTTCAAGCCTGTTTTCAAGAAAAAGAATACTGGAAGAAGAAGAACATCCCATATTTGTTGTCTGCCAGTGTTGCCAAAACATAAAAATTAAAGCTGTAACTGCTGTCCTGTCCTCAAACTGCACTAATGGTCTTTATCATCATAAAACAGTATGATAATGATATTTGTTCTAAAGTCATAAGTTCACAGCAAATTCAGATAGTAAATTATCTTAACTGACAGTTATATCACTCTTTTCCCCATTAGACCTCTTCAGATGTGTTAGAAGAGCTTGAGAGTGATATGATTTGCATAAATTTGCATAATGATAAGACTAAAAGAGCAGTTACATGTGTAGAGGTGTCAGAAGTCATTACTGTTTGGTGACATTGATCACAAGGGACACAGTGTGAAGCTACAAAATAAGTATTGCAGTTTTACCAATCAGGTCATCTGAATTTGCATTTAAATCTTAACCCTTGTCCTGCTGAACCCTGATATACACTGACTTTGCAAACAGTGTAGATCCAGATCAGTTGGAAAAGCCAACTGATCTGGATCTACACTGTTTGCCATTAAGTATGTGAATTTATAGCAACAATTTGGATCAAGAAATCTGATTGGCTGAAAATTAGAAAGGCGTGGCATCTTAATTTATTCAGCAGGACAAGGGTTAAAATAAGGGGACTGAATATACTTGGTAGATTCCACCATTTTTTACAAAGGTTACAACTTTGTGGCTTCTGGTATGCCTTCCTGCACACCTATCCTCTTCTGCAAAGGGTTCTACTCTAAAATGACCAATCAAATCATCTGAATTTGCCTTCCTATCATAACCCTTGTCCTGCTGAACCCGGATATGCCCTGCCTTTGCAAACAGTGTAGATCTAGATCTGTTGGCTTCTGAAGAAGCCAACTGATCTGGATCTGCACTGTTTGCCATTATGTATGTGAATTTGTATGAAAAACCTGAATCAAGTAAACTGATTGGCTGAAAATTATAAGTGGGTGTGGCATATTAATTTATTCAGCAGGACAAGGGATAATTATTAAGGGCACCTTAATTTTCTGACATTTTTACAGGCAAGACAATTATTCTGGCATCTAGTTTGCTCTCCTACACACCAATTCCTTTCTGTAAAAGGGTCTGTTCTAAAAGGAAAGAATAATGGTCAACTCTTAAAGGAAATAATTTGCTCCCTCTGGGAGCAAATTCTTTCCTTTTAGAGTAGATCCCTTTTCAGAAGAGAGGCAAAAACCATTTTGACAGAGCTTCCTTCCCCTGAGAATATATCCATTCCTTATAATCAATTTTTAAATATAATGCAGAAAGAAAGTCTTGCAGTCTCTGCACAGATAAAGATTGACCAATAATGATTTAACTGAAAACCTGATCTATGACTTGTGAACTGCAAACCAGTTATATTATGGAGTGGCATGTTATCCCTGGTGTTGATGCTTGTGGATAGCTTTGATGCCAGCTGATGAAGCAAATTACAGGCTACACATCAGTGATGATGATTTTTAGAAGCCATGGTATATATGATGAGGAGGGGTAGGAAGATTGATGAGGTTGATGGTAATGATGATGATGATAGCTTAAGTGGAGTAGAAGAATTTGTTTGGGTCTTTGCACACATTATCAACCCTTAAAGCACCAATCACAAATAAAATTGTTTGATTATTTTATTTATTTTTCAGAGAATAGTCTTGACATTTCATGTGAATCATCAGCCAAGCTGATGATTCACATGAAATGTCAAGACTTATTTTCTCTGAAAAATAAATAAAATAATCAAATTGTTGTCTGCTACAAATTTTGCTTGGCGCTTTAAGGGTTAAATGGATCATATGAATGCAGTGAACAACTAGCAAGTTGAAATAAGTAAATTGGAACCCCTTTATAAGCTGGTTTATTATAAAATGATTTCAGATATAAGATGGTTTAAAGTTGGACTCTAAAAGTGTTGCATCCAAACAAATGGTCATTTTTCTATATAATCTATACATTTTTGTTGGATACAATACAATTGTTTAGCTAACATGCTGTTTGCTTTGGATCACAGCAATAGTGTTATAAAGAGGTTGTTGTGTACTAATACGATGGCATTTAAGACCAGCCAAATATCTTGCAGGATCAGCTGAACTGGATTTTAGCTGGTCCTGTAGATCAGTTGTGGCTCAGTCCTTAGTAATCTGTAATCTGGGTCTGTGGATTTGTCAGAAGATCCTTTATCCTTGGATAACGACTACTGGAATGCATATGCGTCTATAATGATCTCATAGCAGTTTTAGGGGAAAATTGCCCATACAGGGTACATGGACAACTAAAAATAGTCCAGTTTTCCATCTGTGCACCCTAGCTAGGGTTTAGTTACAGGCCTACAGTTTGTTCTTTTATTACTTTCTGGAAAAAAGTGCACAACAAACAGCAAAGACCCTGATTAGACTGCAGTTGCACAATCTGGTCAGGGTCATTGCTTTTTTGTATATGCAGTACGGGTTGTTTTTTTCTATGGTCAGGGTAATTGCTTTTTGCATATGCAGTGTGAGTTATTTTTCCTGTAAATGTCTCTTCTCTGTCCAGTTCTGATGGAAATATGGACGAAACTGAATCACTGCCGGAATTAGATAGCAACCTTGGTTGATGAGTTTCCCATAATTGGATGAATTCACTAATAGAGTATGGTTTAATTGCTTTTTGTCAAAGGTTTTGTTAAGATTGGTATCATTTTGCTTTTATAATAAAGCATTTTATTTGATAGGAGGATTGCTAGGGGAATATCAGCAGTATCCCTTGTGTGAATTATTTAATTACCTCCTTGCATACTCATTTAAGGGGTCTGTATACACCTTCAAGGGAAATAGCTCCTACATGGAAGCATTTGCCTTCCTTCTTATTGGGGGCTACTCTTGAAGGAAAGAAATAGCTCTTAGAGGGAGTAAGTGGTTTCCTTTAAGAGCAGCCCCCTTTTTCAAAGGTTTCAAATACTATTGTGGAAACTTCCTGTCTGCAAAAAGTTATCTCCCGTTACAAAATGGCAATAGTATGTCCATTCACCTTAAAATATTAGAAAATATCATATGAAAATATTTTTTCATATTTTTTATCTGAAAATAGAGGTTGGCATTTTATCCACAGGAAATCTTATCCACAGGAGTTGTCATATGACTCTGACAAGCCTTATTTTCTGAGAAATACTAGGTTACTTGCAAATGTACTGCATGTTTTACTAATAAGAGCCTTACAAGCTTTACTGGGGTGTTTTTCATTTTTGCTGCATAGAAGTACAAGCAATATTGTTGGCCAGTAAATGCAGCATTGTGGTAATTTTTACCCTAAATATTGGGACACCTTAACATCTAACCATACTTTTCTTAACCCTTGTCCTGCTGAACCTGGATATACTCTGCCTTTGCAAACAGTGTAGATCCAGATCAGTTGGTTTCTGAAGAAGCCAACTGATCTGGATCTGCACTGTTTGTCATTCAGTATGTGAATTTATACCAACAATATCTGATTGGCTGAAAATTAGAAGTGGGCATGGCATCTTAATTTATTCAGCATAACAAAGGTTAACTTATATAGGTCCAATTTTTATCTGTTGAGGTGTCAAAAACTCTGAGCAAAAACTGTGGCATCTGATCTTGGTCTACATTGTTTTCTTATGCCTATCTGTCATAAGTGCAGCATTTTTCCCTTGTGTTCTTACAAATCTAATTTACCAAACTCAACCAATTTATTTATGACATTGCAAAAGAAAAATATTTACATTTTTCTGTGTTGTGAACCTTGTCAAGCTGGTACATACTAAAATAGTTCTGAGATTGGGTTCTCTGGTTTTGTAATTACAAATTTTTGTATTTCTTCAGCTTTTCATAGAAGGTGTAACTCAACTTACATTTCGTCACATTGTGTAAAAATGCTGGAATGATTCATTATTGTAGAATTGTTTTACCAAATAAGAATGGATATCTCACCCCTAATATCTAAACTTGAGTTTTCCAGCTTTTGTTTAAGCTCCTTTTACACATACATAGAGGGATCCAAAACTGGTCTGATCTTTCAGTGATCACTCAAATCCTTGAAAAGATTGTTTCTGTGTTAATGTTTAGGTGCTCATTGTGCCCTCATTGTATGATCAAACATGCAATTTTGGCCAACTTTCATGGCGAACTATATAGATCTTGGAGCGACCCTGGTGCTCATTAAAGGTTTGCTGAGCACTCATTGGAGATCTGTTGAGATCCCTGAGATATCAAGTGGGGCTAGATACTGGGAAAAATCACTGAGAGAATTTCTTGTGCAACCATGGAGATTGCTGAGCATTTCTTGGGTGACAGGGAACCTCTGTATATATAAATGAGATGTTTGTGGTGATTTTCCATCAGTCTCTGACAAGTTATTGAAGAGAGTCAAGGATGAACAACCAAGCACTGATACCTGGTGCCATCCTACTAGGTCACCAAGCGTTTTTACAGAATGCATGACCATCTAATTCTGTAAAAATGCTTGGTGACCTTTTAATGGGTGCTTGGTTGTTGCTCTCATGCAGAGTAGATGACAGACTGATGCAGAAAGAGACTAAGAACCTGGTGGGTCTCACCCTAGATGATCTACTTGTACTGAACTTCATGAAGTCTACAGACAGAATGATAAACTGGGAGGTTAGCACCAGTTTTTATAGCCCCAATGTTGCACTTCAAATTGCTGCAGAATCTCTTCCAAATCTCTCAGTGGATGCTCAAGAGGAGACTGGTCTCTCAATGATCACTTAGTACTCTCTGACACAGTCTTTCAATTGACTGTTGGTCTTTCAAATGAAGCTTATACACAGTCTTTCAACTGACTGTTGGTCTTTCATAGGAAGCTTATGACACAGTCTTTCAATTGACTGTTGATCTTTCATAGGAAGCTTATGACACAGTCTTTCAATTGACTGTTGATCTTTCATAGGACGCTTATGACACAGTCTTTCAATTGACTGTTGATCTTTCATATGAAGCTTATGACACAGTCTTTCAATTGACTGTTGATCTTTCATAGGAAGCTTATGACACAAGTCTTTCAATTGACTGTTGATCTTTCATAGGAAGCTTATGACACAGTCTTTCAATTGACTGTTGGTCTTTAATAGGAATGTCATGACAGTCTTCCAATTGACTGTTGGTCTTTCATAGGAAGCTTATGACACAGTCTTTCAATTGACTGTTGGTCTCTAATAGGAAGCTCATGACACAGTCTTCCAATTGACTGTTGGTCTTTCATAGGAAGCTCAACGATCCCTTGCATATCTCTCAGCCACCCCCATGTCTGGTATGAATACAATTGGCGTTCATTAAAAAAAAGAGATCTTTGAGAGATTGTTGAGGTCATGTCCTTAAGAGTTCAATGAGAGATTATTTCTCTTAGCCACTGTTGAGAGAGTGTTTTGGACTGAGTCAAAACTTTGAGATAACTGGAAGATCACTGTGAGATCATGACAACTGCTGGGCGCTCATTGAAAGATCATTGCTCTCCCTTCCACTTATTTAAAAAGGTAAGTTTCTGATGAAAGAATGTGCACAAGTACTGATTAACAGCTTAGACATCACGAAAACATACCTGTATAATTTTGATTTATATAATTTTTATATAGAAAAACTGGGGTTTACAGGGATATACATTATTTTTCTTATTTCTGCTCAAAAACATAGATTGTGGATACTCGTTAGAACTGCCTCACCGAGGCAGTTCTATCGAGTACCCACAATCTAAGTTTTGAGCAGAAATGTGAAAAATATCAGATTTTTATCTGAAAATTTTCAGTTTTACGAGGTGAGATTTTCAATTTATATTTGAATAGGCATGTTTTCATAATGGGATAAGCCTGCCCAGACAAAATGTAGTTAGGTAAATGGACTGCCTTAAAATGACCTTGATACTGTTGACTGGGCTGTTAAACTCCAACCCATCCAATCAGATGAAAAGTTATCTTGAGTTTTTTTAAGAAAAAGACACGTTTCTGTAAGGTCCCCATCAGCAGATGTTTTTTACATGAAATATATTAGTTTCCTAAAATAATTCTAGAGCAGCATCTGTTAATTTAACAAAACGTCAGCTTAAATTTTGATAATTTTTAACGCTTGTCATGCTGAGTAAATTAAGATACCACGCCCACTTCTAATTTTCAGCCAGTCATTTTACTTGATCCAGGTTGTTGATACAAATTCAAATACTGAATGGCAAACAGTGCAGAATCAGAATCCAACTGATCTGGATCTACACTTTTCCGAGGCAGGGCATATCCGGGATCAGCAGGACTAGGGTTAAATATCAAGGTAATTCTTTCTTTAAACAGAACTTGACATTGTTTGTTCCTCATCTTCCCTTCTTTCAGTGCCATGGGAAGTGCTTCTTGATTCTGGCATTTCCTGGGTATCTTCACTTATATTTTAGTTCATCTTGAAATCATTATGTTAATAGAGAAAGTGGTAATAGAGAAAGCAGAAAGGTGGGGGTGAGTGAGTTCAGTAGTCAGTTAACCATTAACCATAGTGCTGGGTTTTAAATGCACCAGGTGACATTTTTAAACATGAAGCCTTATTTTTGTGGAAAAGAACTACCATATTTATCCTAATGTGTTGACTGACATGCCAGAACAAACTGTGTAGATACAGCTCAGACATTTGGGACACATCAACAGGTAGTATAATGGACTTGCTCAAATTTAAGGATAAGTATAGCAAAGGGTTACATTGTCAAAATATTTTGGGTTATTATGTGCTATATTGGGGAGGAAGAACAATGTTCATATATTTCAGTAAACACAAAGTTGCAATGACATTATTTCATACTGTGTCAAAATGATATTGTAACATTGTTTATTTCCAGGACCTGCCTTTGCAAACAGTGTAGATCCAGATCAGTTTTGAAGCCAACTGATCTAGATCTGCACTGTTTGTCATTCGGTATGTGAATTATCTACAACCTGGATCAAGTAATCTGATTGGCTGAAAATTAGAAGTGGGCAGGGCATCTTAATTTATTCAGCATGACAAGAGTTAAGCTTTAGTACTCTGTAAGCAAAATCATGAGATGGCATGAATATTTTTTTTTTTTTTTTTTTTTTTTTTTCACAGTAAGTAAGAAAAAAAATATTGTAAATGTCTGCTTTTGACGTCAGCAGGTTAAAAGTTAATCTTTGAACTTTGATACCTCTCAAAGGTGCTTGCTTAAGGTTAGGCTCCAACCCTTTTTTTATTAGTGGATGATATAATAAATAAATATGTTATATAAATTATATATCTGGGGTTAAAAAGAAATGCTTCATGGTACCCCGCACTCCCCTAAGTTTTCACATGATGATCTGCAGTTATTGTGAACTTTTCTCTTTTTTTTATTATCATTATTTTTAGGTCAAGGTAAAACCACCGAAGTAGTAACACATACTGCAATTGGATAACAGTTGGGAAACTGAACTCAGCACTACTGCTCTGCTTGCTGACAAGAAGCATAATGTAATTTGGCAGGGGTTGATGTTAGCAAGCTGTCTATAAGTTCTACAGGTTTGCCTTCTTTATGACAGGATAATGGACAAACTCTTGACAAGAATGATTGCAAGAATGCCACTGCTCCATTTTTAGAATACTAGGTCTGTTTTATGTGTCAGAAAAAATGATGAGTAAACCTTGTTTACCTCAATAATTACAGCTTTAAATTGTCTGTGATGAATGATACGGGTTATTAAAAATCTACTAGAATTGATGTTAGAATCTTCTGTGATACACTTGTCTTCCTTCCTTACCTTTTTGGATCATTGAAAATCAGTGGCTGATTTAGTTTGCCATGGCTATAGATAGAATTTCTTGCAGGTTTTTTTAATTCTACCTTATGAAAAACCATAGATATTCAGACTCCTTTAACACTTACTAGACTTACCCAAAAATTTGAACAAGCCCTTTAGGCTACCTCAAAGTGTGTCTGAAATACTGACAGAACACAGCATCTGGCCCCGAGGTTATAAAACGTTTTTCATGCTCAACTCAGCTGAGCATGAATTTTTTTCTGCAATAAATATGAAAATGCCAATTTACTGTTGTTGGCATTTTCATATTTCTTAGCAGAGAAAATTTCATGCTCAGCCTTGTTTAGCAAGAAAACCATTTGCAATTGTTGGTAATTTTAGATTTATTAGCAGGAGAAATTTCATGCTCAGCTGAGCTGAGCATGAAAAAAACCTCGGGGGCCTGATCAGGGTTTGCAATGCTTTCCACTCATCCAGTAGTAGTTAGACATGTCATTAGGTGGTAAAATGGTATTGTTCAAAATTTTAGGAAACGATGGCCAAAGTGTAGACCCTGAGCAAACTAGGAGCAGTATAGTCAGGGTCTACACTTTTTGCTCAGGATCCTCTGACCAAGTAGGAAGGGTAAATATGCTAGATATAGATGATGGATTGAGGAGGCTAGTGGAGTGACCCGGACCCATCCCTTAGAACTCTGTTGGTGCTATGTTTTCAGAACAATTGGTACCAACTGTCTTGCTTCTTTCCTAATATTTAGTTCCAAAATACTTTGTTAACCCTTACCACTCTCTGAGCAGATGACAAGGTGATAATTTTTTTCCTGTTTTTGCCAGATAATAGGCTTTGATTTTCATACAAATTGTCTCAATGATTTGCATGAAAATCAGAGCCTATTTTCTGGCAAAAATTAGAAAATATTTCAAAATTTTGTCTGCTGAAAGTTTTATACAGCATACTAAGCATTAGATTTTTGGTTCTTTCTTTCTATATTCATTCTTTTATTAATACAGTGTTAATATATTAACTTCAGATGCATGTATAAGTAATTATTTGGTATTTTATGAATCACACAAATATAATTGAAGTTTTCTGGAAGCTGATAATCATAGTAAAGAAGTTGGAGCAGTTGGAATTAACATTCTTGCAGATCTAATGTTTATAAATGATCAACTAAAACAAAAATCGAGACAAAAACCAGAAATGTACTTGCTGAACAGGAGTATAGGAGGTAATTGAAGACCTGTTTGTAAAGGCATAGTGTTAATTAGTGGTTTCCAGGTATTCTCTCAAAATTTAATAGTGTAAACAGCCTCAGGTGGAATATTTCTTGACTGATGGAAGAAATATCAGAAAGTTGTATGGTATTAGAGAGAAACAGATTATTTTAAGGCAAATGGATATACTTTCAGGGGAGGCAACTATTAAAATGTGTGTTTGCTTCCCTTCTGAAAAGGCATGAAGGGGGTGGTGTGGGGTGCTCTAAAAGGGAGATGGTAAGGAGTTATAGTGTTCACAGAGAAACCCCTTATTAGAACAGCTAAAGGCATAGGCCAGTCTGTATATCTGTTCTGTCAGGCCAGTTCAGTACACATTTAGATCTTCTCAAGGAGCTTATGTGATGAGCTCTTGATCTTCCAGAATATTTATTTGGTGAACAGCAGGCACAGAAAGCCAACTGGTCTGGACCTTTGCAGTTCACATATTGGTCAGAGGGATGACTTCATTTGTCCTTTCCCTTGGCAATAAGTGTCACAGAAAAATTCAAGGTAGGTCTGCATATGAAAAACAGCCATAAAATTATAAATACCATATTAGGGGCAGACAGGCCTGAGCAAACATTGTAGACCCAGGTCAGATGATCAGGGTATGCGCTGTTTGCCACTCATCTAGCAGTTTCTGTACAGTAGTAAATTGACTTGTTTCAATTAGGGGACAGGTATGGTAATAAGTAAACCCTTAAACTGCCATCACAACAATTGTCGTCTGCTTTGTCATCTGCTTGTGATTTTAAAAGTCATTCTGCAAACAGTCTGGACCCAGATCAGACTGCTCCTTTAGGAGCAGTCTGATCTGGGTCCACATTGTTTGCCTGTACGCAAAAATAGGTTTGAAAAGTTTGCAAGAATATTCAGCAGGCGACATAAACAGACAACATTTTCAGATGTAAGTTTTCTTGGTGTTTTAAGGGTTAAGTTGTCCCAGTATTTAGGTAGCCGAATATGTCCCAAAGTATCAAGTTCTCTTAACCCTAGTCCATCTGAACCCGGATATACCCTGTCTTTGCAAACAGTGTAGATCCAGATCAGTTGGCTTCTGATCTGGATCTGCACTGTTTGTCTTAAAGTATGTGAATTTGTATCAACAACCTGGTTCAAGTACATGTAATATGATTGGCTGACAATTTTAAGTGGGCATGGCATCATAATTTATTCAACATGACAAGGGTTAATACAAGAACATTTCCTTATTTTCCTTATTTTGTGCAATGTGTGAGGTATTAAGTATTCTGACCTAAAGATAGATAACATTTTATGATCTGGTCATTTGGTGGTCATCATGTCCCAGAGCATTTGACCTCTAGATTTTATGGTCAGACCAGGCACTAAATGTTGTCTGCTTACAACTATGATGGAAATGAGATTAATTTTGGCCATAAAAATGTCCAAAGTATTAAAGTTTCTGACAGATTTAGAAATAAAATAAGATTTAAGACTAAACATTTTGTCTAGACATAGGTTTAGGTGTAAAATATGTCTGCACATCCTAAGAGTGTTAACCCTTAAAAGTGCTTTTCACAACCTCAGCAACAACATTTTTTATTATTTATCTTAATTTTGATTTCTTGTAGAAAATAAGACTTGGCATTTCATGTGAATTATCTGCTAAGCAGATGATTCATATGTAATGCCAAGTCTTATTTTCTATGAAAAAGAGTAAAAAAATATTGAATGCAGTCTGTTGCAATTTTGCTTACCACTTTAACCCTTAAAGCGCCAAGAAAACCTGCATCTGAAAATGTCTTCTGTTTATGTCATCTGCTGAATATTCTTGCAACTTTTCAAACCTAGTTATGCATACAGGCAAACAGTGTGGACCCTGAGCAGAGTGCTCCTAGAGGAGCAGTCCGATCTGGGTCCACACTGTTGCAAAAAAAATGACTTTTAAAATCACAAACAGATGACAAAGCAGACAACAATTGTTGTGATTGGCAGTTTAAGGGTTAAGGGTCAAATTTGACAGTAAGAAGATTTTTTATAAGCCTTATTAGGTGCTGTAGATTGTATAATATTGAATTAACCTTCAACACTGTATGGGCAAATGCAGCAGATGACAAATTGATCCTATTTTCCCAGAAAATATGATTTGACATTTCATGCAAAAGGTCTCAATTTGCATAGAATGTCAAAGCCCATTGTCTGGAAAAATAAGAAAGATAGTGTCTGCTGAAATTTTTACCCAGCACTCTAAGGGTTAAGTAATATTTTTGTGTGTGCATTAATCTTCAGACTGCTGAATTTATAACCAGTAACTTCCTGTAGGTGACAGTTTATTTATTTATTGAATTTATGCATTGGAGTACAATTTGACCCTTAACCTTCACCACTTTTAGGGCTAATTCAGCAGAGGACAAATTGGTGGTATTCTTATTTTCACCAGAAAACAGGATTTATATTTTTCCCAGAAAACATAATTTGACATTGCATGCAAATTGTCTCCAGTAAGAAAAATATTTCAAAATGTTGTCTGCTGAAAATTTTACCCAATGCGAAGCATTAAAGCACCATGCCTCTGCAGCAGATGAGATTTTGAAATATATGTGTAATTTTTATAATGCTTGACACTTGATGTGAACCAGTCTGCCTATTGTGCTTTTGAGGTCCTTTGGAAAGACATTTTATATACAGTGTTTTATTTTAATACTTGTCCTGCTGTACCTGAATATACTCTGCCTTTGCAAACAGTGTAGATCCAGATCAGTTGGCTTCTGAGGAAGCCAACTGATCTGGATCTGCACTGTTTGCCATTAAGAATGTGAATTTATATCAACAATCTGAATCAAGTAATCTGAATGGCTGAAAATTAGAAGTGGGTGTTGCATTTCAATTTATTCTGCAGGACAAGGATTATAAGAGAACATTTGTTTGTGATTTATAATATTAGGTTTCTGTTCCTGTGCTTTGTATTTTCTACAAAATTAATTTTATGACCAAAAATGGGTCTGACCTATGCTATTTCTATAGTAAACTGGATTTTTTTATTTATTTTTTTTTTTTTTTATCAAAACCTATTTTTTTGCTTTTCTTCACTAATTTTATATTATTGAGGTTCCATAACAACATTGTGAATATTTCAGAAAGTTCAAAAAAGTAGAATTGTTGAAAATCTGCATCCAAACTAACTACCCTATGAGTTTTGTTTGCATATTTTGCAGCCATTTTTACTATTGGAATAAAAATGAAAATATTCATTTTTTTTAAACCAATGACTAGAACAAAACTTTTTGTGCATATGTAGTTATGACAAATGGTTTTGCATGAAATCGTGCTAAACGTTTGCAAATTTACTTCTTCTGCTGTCTAAAACGTCAGGCAAAAAACAGCTTTCCATTACGAAAACATGCCTATACAAATATATTGAAATTTTCACCACCAAAAAATGAACATTTTCAGATAAAAATTCTGATATATTTCATATTTCTCCTCAAAACATAGATTGTGGGTACCGGTACTCGTTAGAACCGCATCGGTGTTTTTGAGCAGAAATAACAAAATAATATATACCCCTGTAAACCCCAGTTTTACCATATAAAAATGGGGTTTAAGGGGATCAAAATTATATAGGCATGTTTTCGTGATGCCAAAAGGTGTCAAAAGAAGAAGAGCAGGCAATTTGTATGGAATGACTAGCCTCTGTCTAGTAGAGGACAGTGTGTTTTTTATGCCCCTGCCATTTTCAATGATTTTCAATGGGGCATATAGTGTCACCGCTGTCCATACGTACGTCCGTCCCATATGTAACACAAATGGTTTCTGAGCAATATCTTTTGAAAAGATTGGTGTATTGGATTGAAATTTTATACACTTGCATATAATTATAAAATGCAGGTCAAGTTTGATTTAGGGTAAAATCCACCAATTATTTTGGGAGTTATGGCCCTTTTTCAACTTTGAAAAATTTTCAACTTTGAAAAATGGTTTCTGTTTCATATCTTTTGAAAAGATTAGTATATTGAATTCAAACTTTATACACAAGTATATAATCATAAAATGTAGGTCAAGTCTGATTTAGGGTAAAATCCACCAATCATTTTGGGGGTTATGGCCCTTTTTCAACTTTGAAAAATGGTTTCCATTCCATAACTTTGGAAAAGATTACTGTATTGGATTCATATTTTATACACAAGCATATAATTATAAACTATAGGTCAAGTTTGATTTAGGGTAAAATCCACCAATTATTTTTGGAGTTATGGCCCTTTTTCAACGTTGAAAAATAGTTGAAAAATGGTTTCCGTTCGATATCATTTGAAAAGATTAGTGTATTGGATTCAAATTTTATACACAGGTATATAATCATAAAATGTAGGTGAAGTTCGATTTAGGGTAAAATCTACCAATTATTTTGGGAGTTATGGCCCTTTTTCAACTTTGAAAAATGGTTTCCATTCCATAACTTTTGAAAAGATTAGTGAATTGGCTTTATATTTTAAACACAAGCATTTAATTATAAAATATAGGTCAAATTTGATTTAGGGTAAAATCTATGTTGAAAAATAGTTTCTGTTTGATATCTTTTGAAAACATTAGTGTATTGAATTCATATTTAATACACAGGTTTATCATCATAAAATAGAGGTCAAGTTCGATTTAGGCTAAAATCCACCCATTATTATGGGAGTTATGGCCCTTTCTCACCTTCAAAAAAATGTTTTCCTTTCCACATATTTTAAAAAAAGATTGGTGTATTAGATTCATATTCTGTACACAGGTATATAATCATAAAATATAGGTCAAGTTAGATTTAGGGTAAAATCTGTAATTTATTATTATGAAAGTTATGGCCCTTTTTTCAACTTCATTTTTTGAAGTGAAGATGGCCCTGGGTGGGGGCATCTATGTCATATTGACACATTTCTAGTTTTTTCTATTTCCTGAATAATTTAGAGCAAAGTTCTAAGCCAAATAGTCACTGAAACAGTTTGAAGGAAATATGTTGTCAGTCTGGTAAATAACAATAATGCAGTATTTCAATAGTACATGACTGTATTGGGACTGACAGACCTGAGCAATGTGGCATCTGATCAAGGTCTATACTGTTAGCCACTCATCTAATAGTTTAGAAATATTGGCAAGAAGTCAAATGGACTGGTTCAAATTTTAGAACAAGTATGTGTAAGATGTCTCAATATTGAGGGTAAATAATTATGGTAGTTCCAAATATTCAGGTGGCTTTCTTTCCATGCATGCCTGAATCCAGTATATCTATACGGCTTTTAAGATAAATAATTCTGATACATTGAAAAATATGGAATTAAAAAAGTTATGTTTGCTTACTACCAGAAGCCATACTTATGGTAGGTCAATATTAGGAGAAAATACAGTAACTGTCTGCTGAAATCTTTTATTTGTTATTTGGTGTATCAAATATTCACTTATGCCAGCTATTTAAGCCTTGTCATGCTGAATAAATTAAGATGTCATGCCCACTACTAATTTTCAGCCAATCAGATTACTTGATCTGGATTGTTGCTATGAATTCGCATACATAATGGCAAACAGTGCATTCGCATACTTAATGGCAAACAGTGCAGATCTAGATCAGTTGGCTTCTTCAGAAGCCAACTGATCTGGATCTACACAGTTTGCAAAGGCAGGATATATATGCAGGTTCAGCAGGACAAGGGTTAAAGTCTGTCTCCAGATTCTATCTCTTCTTTATATCTGTTTGTCTGTTCAAGGGATACAATCTAGTGTAGTTTGCAGTATTTTAATCAGTTATGTCCCCTAGTTGAAAAAGGTTTCTGCAGCAAAATAGTAAATTAGGATTAACCACTCTCTAGGCAGATTCAGCAGCTGACAAATTGATATTTGTCTTATTTTTTCCCAGAAAATAGACTTGGGAGAGAATTTGCAGAACATATCAAAGCCAGTTTTCTGGGAAAAGAATAAAACATGTTTTTTGTTGGTTTTTTTTCTGCTAAAAGTTTTGCCCAGCATGCTAAGCATTAATGAGAAATAATGCTACAGGAAATGATAGAAAGAATGACATAAAAAGACATGTGCAGAAATGAATGGAGCCAGTCTAGATATCTGAGAGCTATTAACTTTTTGTACTTGATTCCCAAAGAGCGTTTCATTGTAAAGCTTGAAGCTTAGAGATTTAATCCTTTTTATATGGGATTCTGCACTTTGTCTTCATTTATCTCTACTCGCTGGGCTTATAGAAGATTTGGAAAATGCATTTATGTAGAAAAGTCTTTCAATGTTAGTAACTTTTGTAAAGATCAGGGTTAAATGTTCTTAAACAGACTGGACATTTGAACCTTGTGTCAATAAAATTATAATTTGAGTCAGACCAAGTGAAAAAGAGTCTTCAAGCCTGCCTTAATTACTCTAAATAGTTGGGCATCTTAAGAAGAATGGACACACTTTCAAGGGAGGCAACTTTTTCAAAATTGTTTTGACTCCCTTCTGAAAAGGGGTCTATTCTAAAAGGAAAGAGTTTGCTGCCCATGGGAGCAAATCCTTTCCTTTTAGAAAAGACCCCTTTTCAAAAGGGGATTGGTGTATAAGAAAGCCAACAGGATGTATCAACAGTTGTCTTCCTTGTAAAATCAAAGCACTGACAGCACTGGTGGGTCGATTGTCTCTGAGTGTAGGCTGGGAAAATGGTCCTGAATGGACTTAAGACTGTTTCATTTAGCCCTTAACTTGCTGTCATATAAGCAAAGAGTTCAGACCCTGATCAGATGCCCCATTCTGTGGCATTTGATCTGGGTCTGCACTGTTTGCCAATTTATGTCCCAAATGTCCCAGTGTATCAACAGCACTCTGATGTCACAGCAACAAGAAATGCGTGGCTATAAGTAATCGTTACGCGGATTTCGTCTAATGGGTGGTTTGATTACATGGGTCAGTGATAATCAGGTAGACAACTACCTTAAAGTTGTATACTTTGGCTCGATTGTAAATAATCGACCCAAAAATGACAGAAAATCTACCAAGTGTATAAAGTCCCTTACCATAGTTATCACAAGTCCATTTCACTAGCTGGTGATGTATCTAACATTGTAGGTTGATTGACAGACACTGCATGTTGATTGGACAAAGAACATGGGGAGCAGAGCATTTTGGCAATATACAGGTTTACTGCAAACTTCAAAAAATTTCTCCATAAATATTGCTGATAAATTTTAATGAACTTTTACAAGGATGTCCCATGGATGAAACTTTGTTAGACTTCTTCAGGTCTTTCTTACTACGAAGAACTGAGACATGGCTGCCAACAAATGGTCAATAAATACACCAATCTGGCCAGGAGAGCATTTGATTATCTCTGATTTCGTACAAAATATTTGAGAAAAGTTAATGGGATATTCATTTGCCTTCCACTGCTAGGATAAAACCTACCTTGAAAAGCAACTGATTTATTACAAAGATGAATACTACTGGTTGGTTAGAAAGATGAATACTACTGGTTGGTTAGAAAGATGAATACTTCTGGTTGGTTAGAAAGATGACTGATGACTACTGGTTGGTTACAAAGATGAATACTACTGGTTGGTTACAAAGTTGGTTAGAAAGAGGAATACAACTGGTTGGTTAGAAAGATCACTGATGACTACTGTTTGGTTACAAAGATGAATACTACTGGTTGGTTACAAAGTTTGTTTAGAAAGTTGAATACTACTGGTTGGTTAGAAAGATGACTGATGACTACTGATTGGTTACAAAGATGAATACTACTGGTTGGTTACAAAGTTGGTTAGAAAGATGAATACTACTGGTTGGTTAGAAAGATGACTGATGACTACTGGTTGGTTACAAAGATGAATGATGACTACTGGTTGGTTACAAAGTTGGTTAGAAAGATGAATACTACTGGTTGGTTAGAAAGATGATTGATGACTACTGGTTGGTTACAAAGATGAATACTACTGGTTGGTTACAAAGTTTGTTAGAAAGATGAATATTACTGGTTGGTTAGAAAGATGAATACTACTGAAACAAAATCAGAAAACTCATAGATTAACTGGCCATAAAACAGGGCTTAACTCAAGTTAGTATTCTAATCAACTACAAGACTAAACAACCATCAAACCTTGCATGAAACATCTCCCTGACCTCCTGACTTTGCAACATAGGCGTCCGCTTTTCCGTATGTCTGTCCATTCGTCCGTCCGTCTGTCAACAGTTATGTCGAAGTTCGACATTTATGTCAAAGTTAGTATTTTAATCAACTACAAGACTAAACAACCATCAAACCTTGCATGAAACATCTCCCTGACCTCCCGACTTTGCGACACAGGTGCCCACTTTTCCATTCGTCTGTCTGTTCGTCTGTCCGTCTGTCCGTCTCTTAACAGTTCTGTTATGTTGAAGTTCGACATTTATGTCAAAGTTAGTATTCTAATCAACTACAAGACTAAACAACCATCAAACCTTGTATGAAATATCTCCCTGACCTCCTGACTTTGCGACATAGGTGCCCGCTTTTCCATTTGTCTGTCCGTTCGTCTGTCCGTCTGTCTCTTAACAGTTCTGTTATGTCGAATTTTGACATTTACGTCAAAGTTAGTATTCTAATCAACTACAATTCTACAACAACCATCATTCCTTGCATGACACATCTCCCTGACCTCCTGACTTGGCAGATATGTTGACCCAGTGACCTTGACCTATATTTTGCACTCCATTGACTTTGACACAATTTACGTTGACATTCCAGATCTTCTCAACTATAAGGCATACAACTACCAAACCTTGCATAGTGCTTCTTCTAGATGTACAGACTTCGCAGGCACCTTGACCCGGTGACCTTGACCTATATTTTGCGTTCCAGTGACTTTGACATATTTTGCGTCGACGTTCGATATCTCCTCAACTTTCAGGCCTACAACCATCAAACCTTGCAAAGTGCTTCTCCTCAATGTACTGACTTAGCAGATACCTTGACCTGGTGACCTTGACCTATATTTTGGCTGCAGTGACTTTGACACAATTTACATCAACGTTCCAGATCTCCTCAAGTGTAAGACCTCTAGCCACCAAACCTTGCATAGTGCTTCTCCTATATGTACCGACTTGGCAGGTATCTTGACCTAGTGACCTTGACCTATATTTTGAGCTCCAGTGCCTTTTACACATTTTACGTCAACGTTCAATATCTCTTCAACTATAAGGCCTACAACCATCAAACCTTGCATAGTGCTTCTCCTCAATGTACGAACTCTGCAGGTACCTTGACTGGGTGACCTTGACCTATATTTCACGCTCCATTGACTTTTACACCTTTTAGGTCACCCTTCCATATGTCCTCAACTGTAAGGCCTTCAACCACCAAACCTTATATAGCACTTCTTCTCGATGCACTGACTCGACAGGTACCTTGACCTGGTGACCTTGACCTATATTGTGCACTCCAGTGACTTTGACACATTTTATATTGATGTTCGGTATCTCCTCAAATATAAGACCTACAACCACTAAACCTTGCATAGTGCTTCACCTCATTGCCCTGGCTTGGCAGGTACCTTGACCCAGTGACCTTGACCTTTATTTGACAAATTTTACGTTGATGTTTGATAACTCCTCAATTATAAGGCCTACAACCACCATACCTTGCATTGTGCTTCTCCTTGATGTACTAAATTAGCAGGTACCTTGACCTGTGACCTTGACCTATATTTCATGCTCCAGTGACTTTTACACATTTTACGTCAACGTTCCATTATCATTGGGCTGTATGATACGAAAAGTCAGTGCTGAAGATATAGCCATTAGAGGGAATGGGACTGGCCTGGAATGTATGTGCCCCACTAGGCACTTTGTCTACATTTTTTTCAACCCAGTTTTCCAAGTAAGCACTGCTAAGAATGAAATAAACTTATTTAATAACCACATTCTGATTGAGGCTCCTGTGACTTTTGCGCCAGCAGGTGCGATGACGCCTTCCGCGGAATTCTTGTTATTTCATGGGATGCAACTTTGTGACTTCCTGTTTGCTAGTCTGCTTAGAAAATCCCTTCTAAGAAGGTGTCTGCTGTAAAAGGGAAGAATTTGCTCCTAAAGGGGAGCAAATTCATTCTGTTTAGGGTACCGTTTCAAAAGGAAGGTAAAAACTATTTTGAAAGAGCATTACCTCCCCTGAAAGTTAAGGTGTCTGCTCTAAAAGGGAAGAATTTGCTCCCAAGGAGGAATAAATTCTTTCTTTTTAGAGTAGACACCTTTTCAAAAGGAAGGTAAAACTCTTTTGACAGTGTTACTTCCCCTGAAGGTAAAATAAATATTTTTACCTACAACTTGAACAGGAAATGTGTAATTTCTGCTCTTTAATTTGTTTGGCAGGGCATTAAATAAATAGTATAAAATTGAAAATGAAAATAAAATGAAAGTTTTATTCTCTTCTGGAGAGTCTAATTCCTAAGAAGAATTCCTGCCCTCAACACATCTTTGAAATTGATGCACCTTGATAGACTGGCTCCAGTCGTTTTTGTTTTATATCTATTTCTCTCTTTCTCTACATTATTTTTTTATCATGATCCTCTTTACATGTTTAATCCAACTTCAAGTTACCTATGGCTGAACAAAAACGACTGGTAACAATTGTGGAAGGCTCTGAAATATGATCCACCTTCCATAAATTTAGATAAAATTGGCAAGCAATTAGGATGCTATAAAATAGCCATTTAGTAAACACAGATCCTTATCTCTAACAGTTCCTTGAAATCAATTTGTTTTGGTTGCTTCTAACCCTCAGCTGTGTATTTAGTAGAGAGAGGCTGTGAATTCATTATTTAATTTTTAATGCCTATTTGCTTTCTTAAAGTTTGTTCAAGTTTTGGTGCCTGATGTGTTTATTGGTACATTCGAATAATTAAATTATGTAGTGTTGAGAAATGTATGAATTGTGTTGTTGTTGTTTTTTTTTTTTTTTTTTTTTTTTCAGTTTTGTTGTCTGATTTTTTTATGTATTTATGTGTGTTATGCAAATTACCCAGTGTTGAGAACTGTATAGCTTGTCACTAGACTGTATGTAGGAGCCAGAATTCAAAACTCAAACTAAAGCCCCGTTTATATGCATTAAGTTTACCCCTAGGGGTATATTTACCCCTAGGGGTAAATATTTGCCTCACCTTGTTAAATACCCCTATGGGTAAACTGTTGTGTTTATATGTGTTTTAGGAAGAAGGGGCAAATATTTTTCTTTTTATTTAAAAGCCTATCTATCTATAAAATAGCAGCACTGTTTCTTTAACCTTAACAACTCTCTGAGAATGTTTAGCAGATGACAAATTGATAATATTTTTCTTAGTTTCCCAGAGATCTGGATTTGACATTTCATGCAAATTGTCTACATTGCAGACAATCTGCATAAGATATCAAATCCTGTAAGCTGTGAAAAATAACAAAAAAAAATAAAAAATAAAAAAAAAAATAAAAAAATAAATAAATAAATAAATAAAAAAAAATGTCGTCTGCTGAAAATTTTACCCAGGTGCTTAGTGTTAATCTGCATTAATGAATTATATGAGAAAGCATCAGAGGCAGTTTGCTACAATAAGAAGGGAAAGAAAAAGTTTTGGTGAAAGAAAAGTATTATTTGGTGGTCAGTAATATAATAATCCCTACTTTACTTCCATAAACAAAGCAATTATGCCACCATGATGGTTGGGTCAGGCGAAGGTGTCCTGTAGCTTTCGTCACCCCCCTCCCCTCCCGCCCGCCCTTCATCTCTAATACTTCTTCTATCTCTTTTCTCCCTTTCTCCAGAAGATGACACAAAATGACCCACAAGGATTGATGTGTCGTTAAACCCCAACACAACCAATTTACATATTGTGCACATGTAATCAGATATGTTCATCAGCCTGCAGGCTGACCCCATAATCATTTGAGGCACTCCAAATAGAAACTGACCTTATGACATATGGGAACAGGGTACACCCAGGTCAGCTTGTGCATCTGCTGGGTCTGTGAAACAAATGTAGACCCTGATGATGCCCAGATGTGCAGGCCCCTCTGCGTGTATGCAGGTCACATATGTAATAATAGTTTCTATTTGGAGTAACATATTTACATTTTTCCACTCATCAGCTATGTGCTCCAGATGTGAAATAAGCATTAATCAACAAAACTAATTGGTAATAATCAAGAAAAGAGATAACAATAATACATAAAAAAAATAATTATTTGACATGTTTCTTTTATAGTACAGGCCAGACTGTATGAAAATGTTGAATGTTAATTGGCATAGGACTAACATGGAACTCAGTTCTGGTGACAAGCTCATAGATCTGCACAGTCTTGTCAGAGTATTTCCTACTTACAGATGGGATTCTACGTATAAAGATGGTCATTGGGAATGACTGTCCATTATCATTGCATTCCACTTAATGCAGTGCTAGTGGCTGTACTCAAGTGATTGTCACATACTGATCTGTTGAAATGCAGTGTGTGAGTACCTACGACCATAATCAGACTGCAGAGGTTGTTGAACAGATATACAGTCTGATCTGGTACCATTTTTATATCTGACATTTCTGTAGCCTGGTAAGTTTTGTTCAGTCATTAACCTTTACTACTCTCTTTTACACCATAAACCCTTAATGTACTTATCCTAAAATTTGATCAAGTCCAACTGACTACATGGTTATGTGTTGTCTAAAAGATGCTGGTTGAATAGCAAACAGTGTAGACCCAGATCAAAACTGCTCCTAATTGAGCAGTTTGGTCAGTGTCAGCACTGTTTGCTCAGTATTTCTGTCAAAATATTAACCCTTGTCCTGCTGAATAAATTAAGATGCCACGCCTACTTCCAATTCTGAAGAAGCCAACTGATCTGGATCTGATTTGTTTGCAAAGGCAGGACATATCTGGGTTCAGTTGGCTTCTGAAGAAGCCAACTGATCTGGATCTACACTGTTTGCAAAGGCAGGACATATCTGGGTTCAGCAGGACTAGGGTTAAAATATTGTTAAAAAGAGAGATTTAAACCAATAAATACAAACAGGTGCAAGAAGTCTGACATGAGAGATACAGAAGCATCATGGTATTCTTTGTGTTCCCTCATATGACAGAAAAATAGTAAAAAAACACAAAATTCTGTTTTGAAATTGCTCACATTTGGGCTATGCATATCAGCCATAACTCAGTTGAGTGATATAGGGCCATCATGTCCCTCGTGTTAGTTACTTTGTTAGGATTTTTACACTAGTTCCTACATCCTAGATCAACCAAGATGGGAAAATCTAACCCTTTTCTGACCTGTTCATGGCCTTCAGTCCACCCCAAGACTTGAGTCAGCCAATTATCAGAAAAACTAACTAGTAATTTTGATGGATATAAACTGCCTTGACAAGTCAGTGGACACTTAATCAGTTCAGGCATGCTGAATTTACTGACAGACAATGTTTTGAATTATTTCCCTCTGACAAGAAGGCTATGCATATAGGGCTTGATATAGTCACTCTAACTGTCTCAAACTGATTGAAATGTCAAAATTCATCTTTTAAAGAAAATTACAAAAAATATCAACAGTTTCTCTCCTGATTGTTTAGCAAGAGAGCGCTAATGTATAACACAAAAATAATAGGGCATGGGGTATGCTGACTGCTTAACCCTTGTCCTGCTGAATAAATTAAGATGCCACGTCCACTTCCACTTTTCAGCCAATCAGATATCTTGATCAGGATTGTTGATACAAATTCACATACTTAATGGCAAACAGTGCAGATCCAGATCAGTTGGCTTCTTCAGAAGCCAACTGATCTGGATCTGCACTGTTTGTAAAAACAGGATATATCTGGGGTCAGCAGGACAAGGGTTAACCCTGCTCTTAACACTTAGCATGCCGGGTAAACATTTCAGCAGATGACATGTTGAAGCATTTTTTCTTATTTTTTCCAGAAAATAGGCTTTGACATTTCCTTTGGAGACATTTTGCATGATATGCTGAAGCCTATTTTCTGGGAATTAAGAAAGTCTGTTTTCTAGGAATTAAGAAAGTATTATCAATTTGTTGTCTGCTGAACTTGCCTAGACCAGCTGCTCTGACTTTCAGTCTGGAAGCAGACAACAAACTGGAGAATACTGCTATTTACACAGGGATATTTTCTGAAAATAAGTTTAGGATTTTATTCAAATTATCTCTTACAAGATACAATGAAAGATCACACTGTGTCTTCATGTCAAATTAAGGAATAAATTTTAAGCTGATTTTTGCATGTCACAAGGATAATTTGAGGTTGACAACTTTTTTTTTGTTCATCATTAAAGGCCAGTAATGGGTTATTTACCTAATCTCTGCAGTTGCATTTAATAGCTTTTTATCCTATAACAAGTGAAAGAAAAGCTTTGTTCCATCAAATTTTCAAGTCCAGTGAAGTGCAAATTATGGGCCTGAGTTCAACATACCAAAATTCGAGGGTTGATCGCAAGACTAGCGTAAGTCAGATGGTTGTTTTTCCCCAAACCTAATCTCCTCACCATGAAGGCGTTATGAAGATTACAACATTTCTTTCTGTAAACAATGAAAATTTAGGTGCCATTGCTCATATGAGCAATGGCACCTAAATTTGCATTGTTTACAAAGGGGTCCAATTTGCCCCTAAACAAGCCCCTAAACAAGGGTTTCAAAAATATGTTTGAGTTACTATAGTCTTGCGCTCAACCCTCGAATTGTATTACAGAAATTAATATTGTTGATATACACAAAGACAAATTTGGGAATGTTCAGACAGACACAGACATGGACCAAAATACAATCGACTATCGTTATCTTGAATTCCAAGGGACTCTCTGAAATACTTTGAGATATCCGTAGTTCGACATATAAGGTTTGCAGAATTGAGGAAAAAATAATTTGATTAACCACATTTAACAAATTGATAGGTAATTGGACTTTTGAAGTTAGAGATATATTGAAAATATTGTGGAAAAGAGGAGAAATTGCTCCTTAGGAGCAATTTCTCCTCTTTTCTACAATATTTTCCATCTGTTGTTAGGTTTTCATGTATAGGCAGGGACCAGATTTTCACTTCGAGATAAGCGGTTATTCGAGATAAGCAAGGTCGAGATAACGAGAGTCAACTGTAAATGGTGTGTAATCAGGTATCCGTGGAAAGTAAGCATTACTTGGCAAGCATGCTTTGCCTATCATGCATATCAGCCTGAACAGAGATTTAGGAAATAAATCGGGCTTCAAATATCCAATCACATTTTTGTAGAGAATGGTTTAGATAAACTGTTCAAACTAAAATTTAAAACCAAGGACAGCCTTCATTGGGAAAATAAGCAAATGCCATATTTTATTGAAACTGACTCTTGAAGTTCTCATTTCATGTGACTCATTTCTCATTTCTAACATGAGACTATTCAATAAAATGATACCTATCTAAATTTTCAGCATCCCTGATTATCATGGAGAAAAAAACAACAACAAAAACTATCTGGCAGAGGAAGCTCCAATTCATAGTAGACAGTCTACTTAGAAGAGATTTAAACACTCTGAATTTAAAACTTGCCATGCTGAATAAATTAAATTTTCTAATTTTCAGCCAATCAGATTACTTGATTCAGATTGTTGATATAAATTCTCATACTGAAAGGCAAACAGTGCAGATCCAGATCTGGATCTACACTGTTTGCAAAGGCAGGACATATCCAGGTTCAGCAGGACTAGGGTTAAGGTGATGTTAACATCATGTCATCGGGTGGAAATCTTCCTGGATGAAGTCAATAGACAGAATGAAAGGACTTCAAGACAAGCTCAACAGTTATATGTTCAAGGTAGGCCAAACCATAAAATATTAGGTGGATATCGGTTGTGGCCTAGAGGGGTCTGGGCTCCACTACGTTTAAAATTGCCAGACACACACCAAATGATGAAAAGAAGCAAAAGAAACTCCATATTGGAACTGCCAACACCCAGATTAATGCTGATCCTGCTGAACCCAGATATACTCTGCCTTTGCAAATGTGTGGATCCTGATCAGTTGGCTTCTCCAGAAGCCAACTGATCTGGATCTACATTGTTTTCAAAGGCAGGGCATATCCTGGTTCGGCAGGACAAGGGTTAACATGGTATTTCAACCAATTTGGTGCATTAGTGCATTATTGCTGCAAAATAATATATACCTTAATAACCCTAAAAATTGGGACAGAAAGGCCTTAGCAATCAATATAGACCCAGGTTAGATGCCACAGAATGCAGCATCTAATCGGGGTCTGCACTGTTTACCATACATTCAGCAGTTAATTTAGACCAATCAATATGTTACAAAATGAACTTATTAAAGTTTTAGGACAAGTATGGTAAAGACTTACGGTGTTTGAATCCTTAGGGTATATACAGTCTATAAATAGATTGTCACAGTAAGTGTTACCAGTAGCAGGGGCTCTTTTCTTCTGAAAGGAATCTACTCTAAAAGGAAAGAATTTACTCCCAAAGGGAGAAAATTCTTTCCTTTTAGAGCAGACCCCTTTTCAGAAGGGACAATGTGCAGGAAATCTTATTTTCTAACAGTAAATGCTCAAGCTTATTGCTGTCATATTCTAAGCTGCTGTGATGTTATGGAGGCAGTTTCTTTTTGACAAGAGTACACAATTGTGGTAATCTGTAATAGGCAACTGAGATTTGCAGGAGCTCTGGCATTATCAGATTTTAGTCTTTTTTTCTGGCCACAGAACATGCTGAAATCTCATATATAAAGAAAACAAACCAATGCATAGGTTTTGCTGCATAAAAAAATAAGTTTTGTTTTGTAAAACCATTGTGCAGATTTGTTTTCCTTATATACCAGATTCCATCCAGCTCTGTGGTTTGCCGTAAAAAAAAAATAAGTTAATAAAAACCAGAGATATTGAACAGACTGTCTGTTTGGCCTCTCTTGTTTCTTTTATTGTGGCTTCTGAGCTGGCTTTAATTGTAAATACTCTTCAGACACTGGCTATAAACTGTTCTGGACATCTTGATGAATTTCTGCAAGTGATATATGCTGTCCTGTAAGTGACAGGTAGAATTAGGATGCAAATAAATATTGACTACAGAATAACTGATAATAATGAGATTTGATTTGTAATAAATAGCAAATAGTACTTGCCCTAACACTCTTAACCCTTGTCCTGCTGAGCCCGGATATACCCTGTCTTTACAAACAGTGTACATCCAGATCAGTTGGCTTCTGAAGAAGCCAACGGATCTGGATCTGCACTGTTTGCCATTAAGTATGTAAATTTGTATCAACAAACTGGATCAAGTAATCTGATTGGCTGAAAATTGGAAGTAGGCGTGGCATCTTAATTTATTCAGCAGGACAAGGGTTAATATTTTGACAGAAATACTGAGCAAACAGTGCTGACACTGACCAAACTGCTCAATTAGGAGCAGTTTTGATCTGGGTCTACACTGTTTGCTATTCAACCAGCATCTTTTAGACAACACATAACCATGTAGTCAGTTGGACTTGATCAAATTTTAGGATAAGTACATTAAGGGTTTATGGTGTCTAAATAATTAGAGTAATTATAGTATTGGTCTCTCACTTTCTAACAAGAAGCATGGCTCCAGATAAGGTGCCTTATTTCAAGCAAAAAGTATTGATATTTTTCTTATTTCTTTGCAAAAATGTGTTGTGAGTACTCATTAGAAGCACCTCACAGTAAGGTGCTTGCTTCTAATGAGTACCAAAAATAAAAATATTTATCTGAAACCCCCTCTTATCCAGCATTATGACAAGTCAGACCCTTTCATGGCAGTATCTCTGTTGCAGTTCCTCTTCATTTATTCTGTCTCATTTTCATGGTTTGTTTGTTGTTGTCCAGAAAGTTGTGTTTTGTGTTGTCCTTTCATGTAAAACAAGCATGCATCTGCCACTATTTTACATGGGCCTTTAACCTGTTAACCATTTCATCCCTACAGACCAATACAGATACATTTGCAAACAGTGCAACAGGGGTGGCAGGGGAGGGTGTGTGTGAGAGGGTTAAGGATTAAACTGTGTACAACACTGACAAAAAAAGAAGATCATGATTGGACTGCACAAATATGCAAGCTGATCTGGGTCTACATCATTCACTTAGAGCATAAGGACCCTTTTCTTGTGGTGTATATAAGATTTTTCAGGTGCAGAATGAAAAAAGAGAATGTAGGTGACTATTTATGTTTATGCTACTTGATCTGTTTTAGTCTACTTACATTCCTAGATTACAGTAAATATTTGTGCTAGATCATTCAGAAGCTGTCTTAATAGGTTTTTAGGATAAGTGGTTATAATCTTGAGAAATTAAATGGTCACTCACCCTGGTGCAGAGTGATTCTGGGATAAGCAGGATTCCAGATCTTTTTCTGGCATTCTCAGTCAAGGTGCTAGTCTGGCCCCAGACCCTTTCTTTATTTTTCTTTTCTGTCTTTTTCTTCTTTTTTTTTTTTTTGAGGGGACACAACACTTGTATAGCTTGTTGAATTTTTGTTTAGTTCAGTCCCTTGGCTAGAAAGAAAGGGTCTGGTAACAAGTGAAACTGGTCTAGGCAGAATTCATTCTGCTGACCTTTTAAACTTTCTCTCATTGCAATACTTAATGGTTCTCACCAAACAGCTGAGGGTAATAAAATTTGTTAGGTAAACTTAGACTGTCATTGCTGAAAAGTTAATGGTCTGTGTCAAATTTCTGATATTGGGTGCTTGGAAGTCAGAAAAATAAGAAAAATATTGCCTGTTTGTCATCTGATGAATTGTCCAGAAAAAACGGTAACAGTTAATTTTATGGGTAAAAGAGAGTAGTAAAGGTTAATGACTGAACAAAACTTACCAGGCTACAGAAATGTCAGATATAAAAATGGTACCAGATTATATCTGTTCAACAACCTCTGCAGTCTGATTATGGTCATAGGTACTCACACACTGCATTTCAACAGATCAGTATGTGACAATCACTTGAGTACAGCCACTAGCACTGCATTAAGTGGAATGCAATGATAATGGACAGTCATTCCCAATGACCATCTTTATACGTAGAATCCCATCTGTAAGTAGGAAATACTCTGACAAGACTGTGCAGATCTATGAGCTTGTCACCAGAACTGAGTTCCATGTTAGTCCTATGCCAATTAACATTCAACATTTTCATACAGTCTGGCCTGTACTATAAAAGAAACATGTCAAATAATTATTTTTTTTATGTATTATTGTTATCTCTTTTCTTGATTATTACCAATTAGTTTTGTTGATTAATGCTTATTTCACATCTGGAGCACATAGCTGATGAGTGGAAAAATGTAAATATGTTACTCCAAATAGAAACTATTATTACATATGTGACCTGCATACACGCAGAGGGGCCTGCACATCTGGGCATCATCAGGGTCTACATTTGTTTCACAGACCCAGCAGATGCACAAGCTGACCTGGGTGTACCCTGTTCCCATATGTCATAAGGTCAGTTTCTATTTGGAGTGCCTCAAATGATTATGGGGTCAGCCTGCAGGCTGATGAACATATCTGATTACATGTGCACAATATGTAAATTGGTTGTGTTGGGGTTTAACGACACATCAATCCTTGTGGGTCATTTTGTGTCATCTTCTGGAGAAAGGGAGAAAAGAGATAGAAGAAGTATTAGAGATGAAGGGCGGGCGGGAGGGGAGGGGGGTGACGAAAGCTACAGGACACCTTCGCCTGACCCAACCATCATGGTGGCATAATTGCTTTGTTTATGGAAGTAAAGTAGGGATTATTATATTACTGACCACCAAATAATACTTTTCTTTCACCAAAACTTTTTCTTTCCCTTCTTATTGTAGCAAACTGCCTCTGATGCTTTCTCATATAATTCATTAATGCAGATTAACACTAAGCACCTGGGTAAAATTTTCAGCAGACGACATTTTTTTTTATTTATTTATTTATTTATTTTTTTATTTTTTTTTTTATTTTTATTTTTTTTGTTATTTTTCACAGCTTACAGGATTTGATATCTTATGCAGATTGTCTGCAATGTAGACAATTTGCATGAAATGTCAAATCCAGATCTCTGGGAAACTAAGAAAAATATTATCAATTTGTCATCTGCTAAACATTCTCAGAGAGTTGTTAAGGTTAAAGAAACAGTGCTGCTATTTTATAGATAGATAGGCTTTTAAATAAAAAGAAAAATATTTGCCCCTTCTTCCTAAAACACATATAAACACAACAGTTTACCCATAGGGGTATTTAACAAGGTGAGGCAAATATTTACCCCTAGGGGTAAATATACCCCTAGGGGTAAACTTAATGCATATAAACGGGGCTTTAGTTTGAGTTTTGAATTCTGGCTCCTACATACAGTCTAGTGACAAGCTATACAGTTCTCAACACTGGGTAATTTGCATAACACACATAAATACATAAAAAAATCAGACAACAAAACTGAAAAAAAAACAAAACAAAAAAAAACAACAACAACACAATTCATACATTTCTCAACACTACATAATTTAATTATTCGAATGTACCAATAAACACATCAGGCACCAAAACTTGAACAAACTTTAAGAAAGCAAATAGGCATTAAAAATTAAATAATGAATTCACAGCCTCTCTCTACTAAATACACAGCTGAGGGTTAGAAGCAACCAAAACAAATTGATTTCAAGGAACTGTTAGAGATAAGGATCTGTGTTTACTAAATGGCTATTTTATAGCATCCTAATTGCTTGCCAATTTTATCTAAATTTATGGAAGGTGGATCATATTTCAGAGCCTTCCACAATTGTTACCAGTCGTTTTTGTTCAGCCATAGGTAACTTGAAGTTGGATTAAACATGTAAAGAGGATCATGATAAAAAAATAATGTAGAGAAAGAGAGAAATAGATATAAAACAAAAACGACTGGAGCCAGTCTATCAAGGTGCATCAATTTCAAAGATGTGTTGAGGGCAGGAATTCTTCTTAGGAATTAGACTCTCCAGAAGAGAATAAAACTTTCATTTTATTTTCATTTTCAATTTTATACTATTTATTTAATGCCCTGCCAAACAAATTAAAGAGCAGAAATTACACATTTCCTGTTCAAGTTGTAGGTAAAAATATTTATTTTACCTTCAGGGGAAGTAACACTGTCAAAAGAGTTTTACCTTCCTTTTGAAAAGGTGTCTACTCTAAAAAGAAAGAATTTATTCCTCCTTGGGAGCAAATTCTTCCCTTTTAGAGCAGACACCTTAACTTTCAGGGGAGGTAATGCTCTTTCAAAATAGTTTTTACCTTCCTTTTGAAACGGTACCCTAAACAGAATGAATTTGCTCCCCTTTAGGAGCAAATTCTTCCCTTTTACAGCAGACACCTTCTTAGAAGGGATTTTCTAAGCAGACTAGCAAACAGGAAGTCACAAAGTTGCATCCCATGAAATAACAAGAATTCCGCGGAAGGCGTCATCGCACCTGCTGGCGCAAAAGTCACAGGAGCCTCAATCAGAATGTGGTTATTAAATAAGTTTATTTCATTCTTAGCAGTGCTTACTTGGAAAACTGGGTTGAAAAAAATGTAGACAAAGTGCCTAGTGGGGCACATATATTCCAGGCCAGTCCCATTCCCTCTAATGGCTATATCTTCAGCACTGACTTTTCGTATCATACAGCCCAATGATAATGGAACGTTGACGTAAAATGTGTAAAAGTCACTGGAGCATGAAATATAGGTCAAGGTCACAGGTCAAGGTACCTGCTAATTTAGTACATCAAGGAGAAGCACAATGCAAGGTATGGTGGTTGTAGGCCTTATAATTGAGGAGTTATCAAACATCAACGTAAAATTTGTCAAATAAAGGTCAAGGTCACTGGGTCAAGGTACCTGCCAAGCCAGGGCAATGAGGTGAAGCACTATGCAAGGTTTAGTGGTTGTAGGTCTTATATTTGAGGAGATACCGAACATCAATATAAAATGTGTCAAAGTCACTGGAGTGCACAATATAGGTCAAGGTCACCAGGTCAAGGTACCTGTCGAGTCAGTGCATCGAGAAGAAGTGCTATATAAGGTTTGGTGGTTGAAGGCCTTACAGTTGAGGACATATGGAAGGGTGACCTAAAAGGTGTAAAAGTCAATGGAGCGTGAAATATAGGTCAAGGTCACCCAGTCAAGGTACCTGCAGAGTTCGTACATTGAGGAGAAGCACTATGCAAGGTTTGATGGTTGTAGGCCTTATAGTTGAAGAGATATTGAACGTTGACGTAAAATGTGTAAAAGGCACTGGAGCTCAAAATATAGGTCAAGGTCACTAGGTCAAGATACCTGCCAAGTCGGTACATATAGGAGAAGCACTATGCAAGGTTTGGTGGCTAGAGGTCTTACACTTGAGGAGATCTGGAACGTTGATGTAAATTGTGTCAAAGTCACTGCAGCCAAAATATAGGTCAAGGTCACCAGGTCAAGATATCTGCTAAGTCAGTACATTGAGGAGAAGCACTTTGCAAGGTTTGATGGTTGTAGGCCTGAAAGTTGAGGAGATATCGAACGTCGACGCAAAATATGTCAAAGTCACTGGAACGCAAAATATAGGTCAAGGTCACCGGGTCAAGGTGCCTGCGAAGTCTGTACATCTAGAAGAAGCACTATGCAAGGTTTGGTAGTTGTATGCCTTATAGTTGAGAAGATCTGGAATGTCAACGTAAATTGTGTCAAAGTCAATGGAGTGCAAAATATAGGTCAAGGTCACTGGGTCAACATATCTGCCAAGTCAGGAGGTCAGGGAGATGTGTCATGCAAGGAATGATGGTTGTTGTAGAATTGTAGTTGATTAGAATACTAACTTTGACGTAAATGTCAAAATTCGACATAACAGAACTGTTAAGAGACAGACGGACAGACGAACGGACAGACAAATGGAAAAGCGGGCACCTATGTCGCAAAGTCAGGAGGTCAGGGAGATATTTCATACAAGGTTTGATGGTTGTTTAGTCTTGTAGTTGATTAGAATACTAACTTTGACATAAATGTCGAACTTCAACATAACAGAACTGTTAAGAGACGGACAGACGAACAGACAGACGAATGGAAAAGTGGGCACCTGTGTCGCAAAGTCGGGAGGTCAGGGAGATGTTTCATGCAAGGTTTGATGGTTGTTTAGTCTTGTAGTTGATTAAAATACTAACTTTGACATAAATGTCGAACTTCGACATAACTGTTGACAGACGGACGGACGAATGGACAGACATACGGAAAAGCGGACGCCTATGTTGCAAAGTCAGGAGGTCAGGGAGATGTTTCATGCAAGGTTTGATGGTTGTTTAGTCTTGTAGTTGATTAGAATACTAACTTTGACAAATGTCGAACGTTGACATAAATGTTGATAGACAGACGGACTGACGGACAGACGGACAGAAAATCGGACGCCTATATCGCACCCTGCTACAAGCAGGTGCGATAAAAAGAAAATCTAATAGTATGTCAAGTCAGAGTAATAATATTCATATATAAATTCATGAGTCTGTTGCTTGGATGTTACAAGCAATATTTCTGGCAATGTTACTGCTGTATTGCCAGTGCATTACTGGCATTGTCTGTACATGTACTATGGTGGAGTTTCTAGCAATATTGCTTGAACAACTTGGCAGTTTGTCTAACTGAGGTATGTTGAGTGGGCTTTTCTACCACAACTCTTTGGACCATTCTATTTCCAATAGTATGGTGTCTGGTTTGTTTTTATTATTACTATGTTTTAAAGAAAAATTCCTGTAGTTAATGCAAACAGTGTAGACCCTGATCAGACACTGCATTCTGCAGTGTCTGATCTGGGTCTGCACTGTTTGACAATCAGCCTTGGGATAATTGGAGTTTGAGAATTGGAGTTATATTCAAACAACAATGGGTTAATGTTCTGTTACTATTTATGGCAGTATTGCTTCCAGATTATTTCCATATTTCAGGCAATATCACTTCAGCATATGATAATGTTATGTAAGCATTGCTTCAGCATTATGTCAATATACCTGGCAGTCACAACATTTTAGATGTTTTAGTATTTCTGGCAGTATTTCTTTAATGCTGTGTCAATATTTTGGCACTGTTGCTTCAACATTATGTCACTGTTTTGGCATTGGTTCTTGTATATCAGTATTTCAACATTATGGCAACATTTCTGGTATTGTTGCTTCAGCCTTATGACAAACATTTCTAACAATGTGCTTTCATCATTATGGCAACACTTCTGGTAATTTTGCTTCAGCATTATGGCAACTTTTCTGAATGACAACAAAACAATAATTCATGTTTTGATAATAATAATATATAATAATGACAATACTATTAGTAGTAATGAAATTTTAAGCTTGAAAGAATCATTTCCTAGTTCTCTTATGAGCCTCTTTATTTCCTTCCAGAAGATAGGACCAGAAATATTAGAGGGATGTATGAGAAGAAACAGAAATGCAGAAAGAGTGCAGGAATTAGGGAAATTAGGTAAAAAAATCAGAAAGAAAACAAAATCATCCTATGTGTTTTTTCCACAGTGACCTTATCATGGTGACTTGTGTGGTGTCATAAAAATCAGTTCCTTAGGTCAACCATACATTTTGTTTGTTGGTGTTGAGGTTTTACGGCCCAGTCTACCCAATGGGGTCATGTCGAGTGCGGTCAGTTTACCTAACCACACGTTTACTGGGCAGGCTTAGTCCTCTAAGCGGTTAACCAGTATTGTTCACATTCTTTAGCCAGAAACTGACAACTGCCCTTCTTGAATCAGGGGAAGGGAGAGAATGACAGTAGAAAATATTTCATGATCAATCTCCACGAAAGAATGTTGCTGACCTCGGCTGGGGTTGAACCCCCGACCTCCTGGTTTCCAGTCGGACGGCGCATCCAACTGAGCCACCGAGGCTGGCTCATACATTTTGTTTTAAAAAAAAATATTTGAGACTGATAAACTGCCCTTCCTGTAAGGTAATGGTCAGTTTTGATATTTCTGGCTGTTGAAAGGATATGGCAGACAAAGTAGGTTTTGCAAAAATATGACCTGGCGAAACTGCAATAAAAATACTTAGATATTCCAAATATCTACTGCCACAACTGTTTTCTTGATAAAAATTGGGTGGAGCTGCTTAATATTATAGTAAAACCCGTGACTTGTTGCTTGATTAATATTTATATTCATTGCCACTTCATGAGAAAAACAACAACAACAAAAAAAAAACAACAACAACAACTGCATTATATCATATATAGGAGGGCTTAGCTAAGCCAGTGAATCTGTAAATTATGACTATAGGTTCCTCCCCTGATCAAATGGAATAATTAAAATACTCTTTGATCCAAACCAAACTGGATATGAACGAGCTTACTTCTTTATTTATGTAACCCTTTGCATTTTACACTTAGCACACTATGGGGAAATGCAGCAAATGATATATTTATTTTTTCTTATTTTTCCAAGAAAATAGAAGGTGACACTTAATGCAAATTGTCTCAGGAGACAATTTGCATAAAATATCAAATCCTAATTTCTGGGAAAAACAAGAAATATATTTCAAAATGTTGTCAGCTGGATTTTTTACCCACATGCTAAGCATTGTCTCATTTGATTTGTCTCTTTATGTGTTCCAAAAATAACTGAGATAGTGTTGATAGAATCTTAACACTTAGCACTCTGGGTAAAATTTTCAGCAGACAATATACCAAAATATATATTTTCTAATCTTTTCCCAGAAAAACAGGTTTTGACATTTCATGCAAATTGTTGCCATTGGGGACAATTTGCATAAAATGTCGAATCCTGTTTTCTGGAAAAAATAAGAAAAATATCATCAATTTGTCTTCTGCTGAATTAGCTTTGCCCAGAAATGGTAAAGGTTAAAGACCACTTTTTTAACTTTTTGCCTGATGAAGCACTTACATAGGTTCCCACTGAACATTTTCTTTCTTTTGGCTGCTACTTTTGCCAGATGACTCCATTCAGAGGCAACTCGGGCTCTTCGATAGTTTGCTGTTCAGTTTTTAACATTCTTTGGGCAAATTCAGCAGATTACAAATAGATGATGTTTCTGCCACAAAAAAGGGGGCTTACTTTTCCTAAGGAGAGTTTGCAAAAAGTTTTAAACCCTATTTTCTGGGGGAAAAATAAGAACCTCATGCTGAAATATTTACCATGCATTCTAAGCCTAAACTTCAAAGCATAGAAGTACATGTCTTTTCAATAGGTCGAGAAGGGGAGATGAGGTCATAATTCAAGAGATTTCTTATTGCACCAAAATATATATTATTATGTTACCTGAAGCCTTTTTAATCATACTGAATTTACCCTAAGTATTTGGACAGACATGCCTAAGGAATAAGTATAGACCAGGAATATAGCATCTGATCAAGGCCTACACTGTGTAATATATTGATATATATATTTCCCACTCCTCTGCATCCAATTAGTTTCATGTGTGCTGTTTCCCGCCTAACCCCGTTTTCCCTCCTACCAGAGTTTTCATTTTGATTTTTATCTTATTTCCCACACAAGCTGATAACATTCTGTATGGTTCCCCGTCAGAGGATGGTTCCCAGCCAGGAACTCCTTCTTCCATATTTGTAAAGCAGCATACCTGATTCATCAGTTTTCCTGAACTAACTCTGACCTCCCTACTGACCCTGGGAAAGTATTCACTGGAAACATAGTAGCCTTATCTTGTATCAATTTGTGAATAAGAAGAGCGTCGTTTGAGAGAGAAAAAAGCAGTAAGATCTTGAAGCTTCATAGGAGAACATCATTATATATTTTGGACTGTAACATCTTAAATTATTGTGTTTAATAAAATAGTATTGTTATAAGAACTTGAAGAACCTTAACTATAGAACTATCATTTATATAATAAAGTGAAGAAATGGTTATTAAAAGTTATTTTTCATTTATTAAGTAATGTCATCATGTCATTAACCTCTCGCTAATTCCCCAAGTTAGCAGGACATGAGTAGACAATCCTCATGAGACATTACATGGCGGAGAATCCAACCTCTATGCAATGGATTATTCTTTTTCGGATGGAAATATCTTGATAAGTGAAATTAATCCATTTTTATCTACCAGTCAACTGGACATTTCTTTGGAGTTGCCTGTTACATCATCGCAACTACCTGTACCGGACAAAACTAGAGACATGAATCTACCGACAGGACAGATTAAACTACAAAAATTTTCTGGGTATCCAACTGAAGACCCAGAACGTTTCTTGTCAGATTTCTGTGCATATTGCACTTTCAATCGTATCAACGATGACGATCCCAGAAAGCTTGCGGCCTTCCAGCTTCACCTAGAAGGCCCAGCCCAGGTATGGTTTACCTGCTTGGAAGATGACAGCAAATCGTCGTGGGAGTATACAGCCAATGCGTTCAAAGTCAAGTACATGAGCACGGACAACAAGCCAGTTCTATTGGTGGAAACCGAGCAGTTTCAAAGTTTGACGCTTCTGCCCAACCAACAAATTGAAGATTACTATAGTAAAATAATCGAAAAAGGGCGAAAACTTTCAAAGAATTCTCAGGAGGTGTTGTTAAAATTTAATCAGGGTCTTCCATCCCAACTTGCATTTTTTGTGCGGGCTGGTAATCCGGAGGACGTACATGCAGCCATGACGTCTGCGAAGGTGGGTGAGGCATACGGATACCGTGCCTCCACCACCTCCGCGACCCCAGCCGTAGGCTCTGTCGCAGCTGCATCACGGACTCCGGATGCCAGCAAAATACATGCCCTTGAATTGTCTGTTCAGGATCTAACACATAAGTTGGATAAACTTATTACCAGTTCTAGTGGTGCTAATTTTCACCAAACTTCACATATGTGTAACCCAAGGACAAATGGACAAGCAAGTGACGCAGTATCGCGCCTATGTTATAACTGTCAGGCCCCAGGACATATTCAAAGACGATGTAATTGGGCAGCGGGGCCCCCAAATCCAAGTTCAGTATGTCAATTATGTGACCAATTCGGACATCTGGCCAGAGATTGTAAACTTTTAAAAGACAGTCGCAAACCCAGTTCGGGAAACGGGAGACACCCAAGGGGCAGAGAGCGCGGTCCCTTGGGACAAAGGAACTAACAAGTCGCGCTAGAAGTCACCCGCCAGAGAGACATGTAAGTCGTACCTCTTCTTTTGATACAACTGAACATACCGGTTCCAGTAAAGACTCCAGTTTTATGTTTTTAGAGGTTATGTTTGACAAGTCCTCTATTTCTGCTTTATTAGATACGGGTAGTTCGATCAACCTCATGTCTCAAGATTTATTTAATTCAATACCTAGGAAATACAAGTACAATGTGTCTTCTTGTAATGAAAATATTGTTTTAGCAAACAATCAGCCAGTTAACATCAGTTGCACTGCTGGGGTGTCTGCTACTGTAAACGGGTGTATACAAACGTTTGATGTGTATGTTTTAGACCAGACTTCACACCCTTTGATATTAGGGACCGACTATTTGAAAAGGAATGGTACTGTTCTCAATTTTGATAAAATGTCTGTTTCTCATAGTCGATCTTTAATTCATTCCAAGCAGAAGTTACCATTGTCACCAAATTCTGAAACGGTAATCTGGGGTAAAATACCACAGCATATGAATGCAGGGTCTCAGGGTATTTGCACTGGCAGTGCTCATGTGTCGAAAAAAGGCTTAATGGTTGCTAGGTCAATTGCTTTTGTTTCAAATACACACATGGTTCCTTTAAAAATTCTGAACCCCACCTCAGATACCATTACAATTTATAAAAACAAACCTTTAGGTTCATTTCAATTCACTGATAAGACATTTACTGTCAGTCCTGTAGAGAATTCGGGTCATTTAAGTTCACCACTGCAGCAGCATAAACAAACTTACCAGACTGATAGACTGGCAACCAGACACACCTGTTCTAATGTAAATGTTAACTTCAGACATAGGTGCATTCAAGAACATGCAGACAGTGTAGATCGAGACAAGTTACTTTCATACTTTCAAATTAATTCCCAGCACTTATCCTCAGCTGAAAAATGCCAGCTTGAGGAATGCTTGTACAGAAATAATGATTTATTTGTCACAGATGAAAACCCATCACTTGGTCTTACTTCTGTTGTTGAGCATCAAATTCACCTTATCCCAAACGCACAGTCTAAACATCAACGGCCATACCGATTATCACCTGAAAAGCGTGAAGTTTTACGTCACCAACTGGACGAATTGTTGCGCCAGGGCATAATAGCACCTGTTAGTGAGAAGGAAGATGTTCCAATCTCTAGTCCCATTGTTCTAGTGTCTAAGCGTAGTAAGCCTAAATCAGGAGTCACACCTGGGTCTAAAGAGGCAAGTTTGTCTATGTACCGTTTCTGTGTAGATTTTCGCTATTTGAACTCTCAAACACAAGATTTTCGATATGCTATTCCCCATGTTGACGAACTCACCGAGTCTTTTACTCATAGAACGCCAAATTATATCTCATCGATTGATCTCAGTTCAGGTTTTTTCCAAATGGGTATTTCACCTGAATCTTCCAAATACACAGCTTTCAACACATGCTTTGGCACATACAAGTTTCAGCGGTTACCTCAAGGCCTGAAAACCTCTCCTAATAGTTTTCAGATGTTAATGGACAAAATATTGAATGGGTTGTCATTTAGATCCACTCTTTGCTATTTAGACGATGTCCTCATATTTTCTGAAACTTTCGAACAACACTTGTCAGACTTGCAGGAAGTGTTTAATAGGTTTCGAGAAGCTGGTATGAAACTGTCACCTTCCAAATGTACATTTGCACAGGAAAGTTGCCTTTTTCTTGGACACGAACTTTCCCGGTTTGGTATGCGCCCTCCCGCCGATCGCCTTCAAGCAGTTTCAGATTACCCTGTTCCGAAAACTGCCAAACAGTTAAAAAGGTACCTTGGTTTAATGAACTGGTTTCGAAAATATATTCGCAATTACAGTGCAACGGCCAATTGTTTGTATAGACTGTTACGAAAAGGGACTTCATTTCTTTGGCAAAAAGAACACCAGAGGGCTTTTGACAAGTTAAAAGAGGCTTTATTGTCATCAGAAGCTTTAGCATTCCCAAATTACAATCTCCCTTTTCATCTGGCCGTTGATACCTCCAGTCAAGGTATTGGTTATATGCTGTATCAGCTACACCCATCTAAGATGGATGATTCTGAAACACCACGTGTTGTTCGGTTTGGTTCCAAATCGCTATCAAATTACCAGAGATCATATGGTCCCACAAAACTTGAACTTCTAGGCGTTGTCACAAGTGTTCTTGATTGTGCGTCCTATTTGAGAGGTCGTAAATTCTATGTTGAATGTGACCATCAAGCTCTGAAACCCTTATTTCAGAAAAGTTTAAAAGGGGCTATCTATGAACGTTGGCTTGCAATACTGCAGGAGTTCAATTTTGAAATCAACTATAAATCAGCAGCACAAATGGTAGTTCCTGATTCTTTATCTCGATGTAGACCTGCTAAAAATACAGACTCTGCTGAGTCCAGCCCAGATGAAAATGACCCATATTTTCCCTATGTTAATGAGGAAATTGGTAAAATAACTTTCCCTGATGGGACCTGCTTACAAGAGGTTATAGGTACTGGTAAACAAAACAAGCAGTCAGTCAATCATATTTTACTGCCTCCCCCTACGTCACTGTATTTACATAATGAGGCCTATGATGCTGATAGTGAAATTCCTCAGACAAAACAAGGTCATAAATTAGGGGATTCCCCTTTGAAAAGGAAAAGAAAATTTTCTAGACCTGCCACAAAGGTCACTTTCTCAGACTGTGACTTGAGTGCTGATGAGCAAAGTATGACAAGGGCGTACGCCGCGTTCGAACACAGAAACACTGACTGGTCACATACTGCTGATACTTGTACACAACACACCATCACACAACAAAACAATACAGCTGACAGTCAAAACAAATCGGACATGACAAGCCACAATAAAGAAACCACTGATATTTCACAACAGGGTAGTACTGATTCTTCTTTAGAAGAAGGGCCATTTAACAAGTCTGCACGCAACATTGATTTGTTTAAATCGTTCGATTTCAGTCTAGAAAAAGTTCAGGAATTACAGCGTACTGACTCGTTATTGGGTCCGATGATAGTCTATTTAGAAACTAATGTTTTACCTAAGAGTCAGAAGAAAGCAAGGAAGTTATTATTAGAGTCAAGTGATTACACACTGTTAGATGGACTGTTATTTCATTCCCGTGTGTCGAAATCATTGCGGAGTCGTAGCATCAATCAGTATCAGTTGGTTCTCCCAGAAATAATGATTAAAACTGTCCTTGGTTTATACCACGACTCGCCCATGAGTGGACATGCAGGTATACATGATACTTTGGACAGAGTTAAGGAGCATTATTTTTTCCACAGAATGGGACCAATTATTACTGATTATGTTCGGTCCTGTCCCGACTGCCAAAAACGTAAACAGACCAAACATCACACAAAATCCACCATCACTGCATACAGGACACCTAGCGGTCCATTTCAAGTTTGGCAAGTGGACTTGTACGGACCTTTGCCTGTTACAGCACAGGGTTTTTCATTTGTTTTGACCGCTGTTGACCTTTTCAGTAAATATCTAGTGACAATTCCTTTGGCAAATAAAGACACGATTACAGTGGCGGCTGGTCTCACACAACTGTTTACCAAATATGGCGTGTGTGAAACACTTATCAGTGATCGTGGGTCTGAGTTTGTCAGCAAATGCATGTCTGAAGTGTGTCGACAGTTGTGCATACCACAGGAGTTCACACCTGCGTTTGTACACAAATGTTTAGGTGCAGCAGAACGCGTGCATAGAACACTTGCCGAACGTTTAACACCTTACGTACAAAAACGTCGCAACAACTGGATTGATTTTTTGTCACCTGTCACATTTTCAATCAATCAGTCTGTGCATTCAAGCACTGGTTACTCCCCGCATGAAGTTATATTTGCGGAACGTCCAAAATTTCCTTTAACGCCACCTAAGCCTACAGACTTTGACACTATTCCAGTTGATATGCGCACCTACATTCGCAAACACACAGAAATACTGAATGTCATTCGTACTGAATTGAAAACAAATGCTTTAAAATCACAGCAAAACATACAAGATCGTGCAAACAAGGACTCAAGCCCATTACACATTAAGAAAGGTGACTATGTGTACTTACTGACAGAAAGGACGGGTACTGGACAAAAGTTACAGAACAAATATACTGGTCCATTTGTGATAGATAGATTTACCAGCCCACATCTTGTTCTGTTGAGAAACCCAGAGACTGGGACTATACAGAAGTCGTCAGTACATCTTGATCGGCTGAAAATGGCATACGTCAGACAGCCAAATCCATCTTCATATTTTCTTGGTAAAGTTGTCACATGTGAAAATGGACAACATCATGACACAGAGCCTTTATCTCCAAATGTGCAAGCCAAGGATAATATGGCTGAATTAAGTGACAGACAGTCAGCAGTCCCACGTGATGATACTGACCATCCTGGTCAACTTACGGTGCGACGTTCATCAAGGACACGCAAGCTGCCTGATCGTTATGGTGTTGCTCTTGACAGCATACCGAGCGATGGGACTACGACTGACAATAAAGACTATCGCAAGACTAAGAGGGTACTTGGCCAAAGAACAATCGACGGCACAAACCAGTATTTAATTCAGTTTGCCGGTGAACCTGCGGAAAATGCTCTTTGGTTACCCCTCTCAAATCTGAATGAAAAACTAAGAAAATCAGTTCAAGAAAAGCCCCCGCCTGTGATAGTTCAAATAGAATAGTTCAAGTTGAAAGACCAATGGATATTGTAAATGTATTATTTATTACTTATTCTTCATAGGAAGTGTCCCTGTGGGATGGGATAAATTATTCTAAATGGGTTTTTCTTAACCGGTAACCCTTGTTTACATTATCAGAAATAAGCCTTCATGTGTTTTACATGGTAAATCTGGTCATCCATAGGTGTAGGCAGCCACTGATAACACTGGTATTTAGATACTATTTCATAATAGTGTATACCAGAGGGCTGAAGAAATCTGCTTGCAAGATAGCAATCATTCATTCAAGGTTAAGACCCCATAAGTAAAATAGACTTTTCTAGAGAATATTTGGATAGAGAAATGTTGATGTTCTTATAAATAAAAATTGTTTGTTTTCTTTGGCGCCATGTATTTACACTTTTAATATGCTTGTATTATTGCAGCTCGTACTTTTTTTCTTTAGTTGATTTATGTTTTAGTCTTTGTAAAACGTACCTGCCACTTGCCTCAGTCACTTCCTTTTCCAAAGTAAATTTATATAAAACATAAGATTATCACTCAAGTTTTCCATATGTAGATCTAGTTTTATTTTTCTGGAGCTGAGAATAATACCTTCGCATAGTACAATAAGGTCCATTTAAATGGCACTGGCAGATATGTTAGAGATCAGTTTTAAGTGTTCTTTATTATATAAATCACCATCATTTATGTGTGTGTGTGTGTGTGTGTGTGTGTGCTAATTCAATGCTGTTATCTAGCGAACAGTATAGTGTTCATTTGTCCTGGACACTTGTTTTGTGTTTCGTTTTGGCAAAGCAGAGCCTGGGAGACATGAGAATGTAATTTGTTGCACTGATTTCAAATGATCGTATTTGTTCAGAGACATGACGATCATTTGATTCAGCTTCACGAAAAAAAAACAAGAGAGATAATTATTGCTTAGTGAATATATGCTAGTGTTTCTACTATGTTAGGTGAGCGGTGAGTGGACTGTAGCATTCTTTTAATTGTTTATAATGTTTTATATAATCTTAAAATTTGTTCGATTATTGTGTTGGTATGAAATGTTTTATTTGTTTGTTGTTTTTTTGTGTGATAATTTTTCATGTGTGGTAATTGATTACCTAATTTCCTACCATCATTAACCATTGTGTTAATATTTGCTATATGCTATATGTATGTCATGTTGTTGTCATGTATGTACACTGGTGTGAGCAAGGGAACTGAAGTGAAATAAGAACTATGTCAAATTGTTATCATTTAGTCGTCATGTATTGATTTAATTTAAGTAAGAATTTTATTTATTTTTTTTGTTGTCTAAAATTCACGTATGTAACAGCCTTTACAGATTTTATTTTGGCAGCGCACAATAAATAATTTCCGGTTTTTTACATATATGATAAAACAATGTGTTTTTTAGCCTTTTTACAGCATTTGATAAAATAAAGAGACATATTATGACTTATTATGTAAAAAGGTAATTTACTACATGTGTTTCAGCACATCCATTTATGTATTTGTCAAGAATGCAAGAAAATACTAGATAATGCTACTTGTGTTCTATACTATTTTCTGTGGGGGATATATTATTTTTCTGTGGGGGATGTAATATATTGATATATATATTTCCCACTCCTCTGCATCCAATTAGTTTCATGTGTGCTGTTTCCCGCCTAACCCCGTTTTCCCTCCTACCAGAGTTTAAGGTCATTTTGATTTTTATCTTATTTCCCACACAAGCTGATAACATTCTGTATGGTTCCCCGTCAGAGGATGGTTCCCAGCCAGGAACTCCTTCTTCCATATTTGTAAAGCAGCATACCTGATTCATCAGTTTTCCTGAACTAACTCTGACCTCCCTACTGACCCTGGGAAAGTATTCACTGGAAACATAGTAGCCTTATCTTGTATCAATTTGTGAATAAGAAGAGCGTCGTTTGAGAGAGAAAAAAGCAGTAAGATCTTGAAGCTTCATAGGAGAACATCATTATATATTTTGGACTGTAACATCTTAAATTATTGTGTTTAATAAAATAGTATTGTTATAAGAACTTGAAGAACCTTAACTATAGAACTATCATTTATATAATAAAGTGAAGAAATGGTTATTAAAAGTTATTTTTCATTTATTAAGTAATGTCATCATGTCATTAACCTCTCGCTAATTCCCCAAGTTAGCAGGACATGAGTAGACAATCCTCATGAGACATTACAACTGTTTACTAGTCATTCAGCAGTTTTGGGCACTTCATCAGGTAGTAAAGTGCATGACTTGTTCCAATTTTAGGGTAAATATAGTAAGGAGTTATGGTGTCTAGATACTAAGGGTAAATATGGTAATCTTTATGATTTTGTACATTATCCCATGTCATGCTGAATAAATTAAGATGCCATGCCCACTTCCAATTTTCAGCCAATCAGATTACTTGATCCAGGTTGTTGATATAAATTCACATACTGAATGACAAACAGTGCAGATCCAGATCAGTTAGAAGCCAACTGATCTGGATCTACACTGTTTGCAAAGGCAGAGTGTATCCAGGTTCAGCAGAACAAGGGTTAAATGTTTTACATTTCCTTACAGATAAAAGAGATACTCTGATGAATATTTTCTTAATTCTCCATAGAACTGGCCTACCAATCACTCTCATGTGAAACCATGGTCAAGAAAAGGAATCCATGGGCGGAGCTTCTGGTTTTGCAGAAGTGGAGCTCAAATTGTTAGCAAACGCTGCACCCTGTGAAGGCTTGTCTTATTTACTTTATCTTTAATATTAACATTTATATAAGATATTAGAATGTTATTTTGTCACATATAGACCTCTTATTCCCCACAACAAAGGATAAGGCATGTGTTCATGCATTTTTCAAGATATTTGATTAGTATGGTGAAACAGCTACTCAACGGTCTAATTTGACAGGTAAAAATAAGCTCTTTGTTTGTCTGTTTTAAAACTGTGACTCTGTCAGTAGAGATCGAGTGAACAGAATTACTTCATCCAAGTGTCTAAACATCGGAAGTAAGCTTTAGATGATGAACACTTTAACATACAGAAGATATACACCAAAACATAGCATTGAAGGGCCGGTTGAGCATGAGATTATAGAAAATGTGAAGAATTTTCATGAAACCCAAATCCAGTCCCTGAAGAAACTTGGAAACTTGGTAAATGGTTGCCAAAAATATGTACAAAAGGCTTAAAACCATGCGGCTATATTCATATATAAATAGAATAATGAATAAACCATTTTGAAGCTTCAAATAACACAGCAACAAGAATGTTTCCATTATACCCTATTAGAGATACAGCTAAAATTGAAACAAACAGAAAACCATCAACAATGCATAGAAATTCTTCAGCCCCATTTTCTTCAGGGAATGCATTTGGGTTTCATGAAAACTCTTCACATTTTCTATAAACTCATGCTTAACCGGCCCTTTGATGCTATGTTTTGGCATTTATCTTCTGATTGTTGAAGTGTTCATCAGCTAAAGCTTACTTCCGATGTTTGGGCACTTGGAGGAAGTAATTCTGTTCACTTGATGGCTACTGACAAAGTCACAGTTTTAAAACAGCCAAAAAAATGGGCTCTTTTTCACCTGTTGAATTAGACCTTTGAGTAGCTGTTTCAAATATCTCAAAAAATGCATGACTATGTGCCTTATTCTTTGTTGTGCAGCATAAGCAGTCTATATGTGATAAAATAGCATTCTTACATGTCATATAAATGTTTTCAAGACAAACCTTCAAAGCATGCAGTGTTTGTTGATAATTTGAGCTCCACTTCCGCAAAACCAGAAGCTCCTTTCATGGATTCCTTTTCTTGACCATGGTTTTGCATGAGAGTGATTGGTAGGCGTGTAGAAGCATATGAGTACTGTATGAACCCAAAATATTAGGACAGGCATGCTTGAAGCAAATAGTGTAGGCATTCTCATGGTCTACATAGACACAATATTTTAGACACAGCATCATGTAGTCAGATAGATTTATAAGCTGTTCAGATTAAAACAGACTCCCCCACACTATATATTGGAAGTGTCGAACTTCAATTTTAGGTATGTCTAGCTATAAGATTTAGATATTCCTAGAGAAAAATGGCTAAACTATTTGCAAACAAGAGACTCCAATCAGATGCCTCATTCTGCTGCATCTGATCTGGATCTGCACTGTTTGCCAATTACCCTTCGAAGGGTCTCCAGACTATGATGGGTTAAGGATATACTATGGTGAGGACTTGGGCTTAGTTTCACAATTGTTTGACCTTAACTTTAAGGACTGAGATTTGCAAAGATATTTTTTGCATTTTCACATAAAAGCTGATATTCAACAAAGAAACAAATAAATGTAGATCAATGCTGTCTACTGGACTAACACTAAAGTATTCATTTTAGTTGGTTTTAAATGCCTCACGTCAATGTTCAAATTCTGGATCATAACTTAAGAGTGTTCCTTAACCTTTACCATTCCTCTGGCTAATTTAGCAGACAACAATTTGGTGATATTTTTCCCAGAAAACAGGATTTGACATTTCATGCAAATTGTCCCTATCAGAGACAATTTGCATAAAATGACATCCTGTTTTCTGGGAAAAATAAGAAAAATATTTCAAAATGTCGTCTGCTGAAAATTTAACCCAGAGTGCTAAGCATTAATTGTATGGAATGATTGTGAAACTGGGCCCTGCTGAATATCTAGAGTAATTACAGTAGTGCACAAAATATGTCTTATGTAAAAAGAAAAGGAAGAAATATTTACCATAACACATTGCATGCTGGGTAAACATTTCAGCAGACAACATTTTGAAATATTTTTTTTTATTTTTCCTAGAAAATAGGATCTGACACTTCATGCAAATTGTCTCCTTAGGAGACAATTTGCATGAAGTGTCAGATCCTATTTCCTAGGAAAAATAAGAAAAATATCGCCAATTTGTCATCTGCTGAATCTGCCCATTGTGTGGTAAGAGTTTAACTTTGCTACATTTATGGATTGGTCCAGTTTCTCTAATATTGACCCAGATACACCTGTGTCTGCTTCTACATAATAAGACCAGATGTTACTATTTGGACTAGGCCATGAGTAAACAGTCTCTATTTATTTAAATGTTTACAAAAATAAAGTCCCTATAAATTTATCAAAAAGTTAAACATGTAATATTGACATTTGATTAAAGACAGCAGTTGTAATAACCATAAGCCCTCTATGGGCAAATTGTGCAGAAAAAAATGTTGGTGACCTGTGTAGCTCACCTGAGCTGAAGGCTCAGGATGAGGTATTGTGATTATTCCCTGTCCATCATCCTTCTGTCTGTCCATTGTCCGTACATACCTTTGAACAACTTCTCCTCTGAAACCCCTGGGCCAATTTTCTTCAAACTTCATGTGGATTCTTCTATCAAATTGAAATTGATAGTTTGAACAAATGGTCACGGTCCATAAAGTAAGATGGCCACCATGCCCACATATGGTAAAAACACTTAAAAAATCTTCTTCTCCAGAACCAGGAAAGCTTTGAGGCTGAATCTTGGAATATAGCATTGAGGACACAAGGTCTACCAAGTTTGTTCAGATGATGACCCTAGGTTGACCTATGATTTTTTAAGGTCAAATTTGCATCCCTATGCATTTGTATAGGGCAAATATTGAAAAATCATTTTCTCAAAATGTATTAAAGACTGATTACTGAAACTTACAAAGTTTGATCAAAGTAGCAAACCCTTTTTGTTACAATCAAAATTTTGTCCCTTGGAATTATCTGCCCTTGCCCTTGGGCTATATAAATGTATAAAATTGTGTAAATTTTAAACAACTTCTCTGAAACAGCTTGACCAATATTCTGTTGAAAGGGTATTGCAATTTGTTCAAATGGTTCTACCATGGAACAAGATGGCCACCATGCCCATATATGGTAAAAAATGCTTAAAAATCTTCTTTTGCAGAACCAAGAAAGCTTTAAGGCTGAATCTTGGTATATAGCATTGGGGACTCAAGGTCTACCAAATTTATTCAAATGATGATCCTAGGATGACCTATGACCTTTTTAAGGCCAAGTCAAATTTGCATCCCCATACTTTCGTATGGGAAAAAGTTAAAAAGTCATTTTCTCAAAATGTGTTAAAGACTAATGGCTGAAATTTATAATTTATGATTAAGTTAGTAAAACTTTTTAGTTACAATCAAAATTTTGTTTTCCAGAGGTTTTCCATCTTTGTCCTTGGCCTATATACATGTATAAAATCATGTAATCTTTAAACTTCTTCTTCTCTGAAACTGCTTGGCCAATTTTCACCAGGTTTCACATGGGGCCCTCTGTCGAAGGGATATTAACAATTTGTTCAAATGGTTCCACACCATTGAACAGAATGGCTGCCATGTCCATATATTATGGTAAAAAAAAAAAAAAAAAAAAAAAAAAACTTAAAATATTCTTCTCCAGAACCAAGAAAGCTTTGAGGCTTAATCTTTCTATATAGCATCGGGGACTTAAGATCTACCAAGTTTGTTCAAATGATGACCCTAGGTTGACTTTTGACCTTTTTACGGCAAGGTCAAATTTGTGTCTTCATACAAAATGTTGAAAAAACATTTCCTCAAAATGTATTATTTTCTCAAAATGTATTAAAGACTCATAGCTGAAACTTACACTGTATTATTAAAATAGTAAAACATTTTAGTTACAATCAAAATTTTATCTCCTAGGGGTTATCTGTCCTTGCCCTTTGGCTGTATACATGTATAATAGTGTAATCTTTAAATGTCTTCTCTGAAACCACTTGACCAATTTTCACCAGATTTCACATGTAGTCTTCTGTTGAGGGGTATTGTCAGTTTGTTCAAATGGTTCTGCACTATTAAACAAGATGGCCACTCTGTCCATATATGGTAAAAAACATTTAAAAATCTTCTTGTCCAGAACCAAGAAAGCTTTGCGGCTGAATCTTGATATATAGCATTAGGGAAGCAAGGTCTACCAAGTTTGATCAGATGATGATCCTAGTTTGACCTTTTTACGGCAAAGTCAAATTTCTTTCCTAGTTGCTGTGGCAATACTGGATTGCATGGTATCTGCAGATATGCAGTGGCAGTTTTACTCAGGTAAGTGAATCGTGGCCCATGGGCCTCTTGTTTGTTAATTTTGCCAGAAAATAGGATATGACATTTCATGCAGATTGTGTCCTTAGGAGACAATTTGCATGAAATGTCAAATTCTATTTTAAGGTAAAAACTAAGAAAAATATTTCAAAATGTTGAATGCTGAAATTTTTACCCAGCATGCTAAGTATTATGTCCTTAATATGGTGATGACATTATGAAAATACCCCTATTTAAATATACTGAAAATTTTAACACCAAATAATGAAAATTTTCAGATAAAAATTCTGGTATTTTTCATATTTCTGCTCAAAACATAGATTGTGGGTACTCGTTAGAACTGCCTCAGCAAGGCGGTTCTAACGAGTACCCACAATCTATGTTTCGAGCAGAAATATGAAAAATATTGTATATCCCTGTAAACCCCAGTTTTACTATATAAAAGTGGGGTTTAAGGGTGTCAACTTTATATTGGCGTGTTTTCGTGATGACAAAATAAGCGGACCACAGAATGATGAGTGGCATTTTTTTTTATTACTTTTCACTGAAAATAGTGTTTGGGATTTCATACTGATAACCACTATGGAAATGATTTGCTTGAAATGTCAGCCCTATTTTCAGGGAAAAAATTTGAAATGTCATTTTTTTTTTTTTTTTTTTTTTTTTTTTTTTAAGATTCAGCAGGTTAATGTTTAACTACAAATTTTTGAGCTGTTACTGATTTACCAATGAAGAAAATTGGGTATCATCCATACCCTAGTGTGGGGAGATCAAAGAAAATTTAAGGATTACATAAGAAGAAAGATTCTCTCAATGCTAAGTGGGAATCTATCAAAACTTTTCTTTATAGAATAATCAAAAAGAAATGAAAAGATTTATGAATCAGCATTTGTCTATATCTTTTCAACCAAAATAGCAATAATGGTAGGCAACGAAAGAGAGAAAATTGTTATTTTAGAAGGATATAAGTGAATTTAAGCCAGGAAATGCCACAATCACAAAGCACAGCCTTTCCAAAAGCACGAACCCAGCAAAGACACAACATCACAACAATGTTGTTACAATGTCGCTGCAATGTTGTGACATTGCAGTGACATTGTAACAATGTTGTTGCAACGTTGTGTGTTTGCTGGGAAAAGAAGATGAGATGGGGAACAAATCATGACAAAACAAATGCCACATATAGAACCACAAAAATATGAACAAAGAAGAGGAACTACCTTGGAATAGTCAGCAGAAAACTGGCTTAAACCAGTTTTACTCACGAGAAACTTTGCCCTTAATTCTGATACAGCTGCAAATTACAAACATATACAGACAACCCTCTTTATATGGACACTCCATACAACAACAAAATTTGTTATAATGACAATTTGACTGTCATGAAACCTTTGCTTAAGAGGTAACAATTAGTCACAAACTATGCATGAATATTGTATTTAATGCTTAAAGAAACATATGTTTTGGATATTTGTTAGAATTGCTTCAGTGAGGCAATTCTAACAAATATCCAAAACATATGTTCTATGCAGAAATAAGAACAAAACAAGACCTTTCTTGCATATCAATCTGCTTATTAAATATTCTATACAACAGCAAATTCATTTTAATGGCAATGTCTTTGGGAACAAATGCTGTCGTTGTAACGAGGATTCACTGTATATTTGGTCAACATAGGGGTCCTCTGCCTCATCAGTGAAACATCACAGTTAAACACACTATGATGAAACAAGCAAAGAGTGTAATGGTGATCTGAAGCCAGAACACAAGAAACCAGTAGACTGGCTCCAGTCTCCAGTGACTAAATATTTTTTTCTTATAATCCTGTATAATAATCCACTAAAATGAAACTAAAAATAATATCATGACTATAGAGGCTGGTCACTAGACTAGTGACCAGCTTTTATAGTCATGCTTTTTTTTTTTTGTTTTATTTTAGTGGATTATCAAATAGGATTATGAGAGAAATATTTAGTCACTGGAGACTGCAGCCAGTCTAGAAAACCAGAAACAGGACCACAATGGATCTGACTACAAACACTGATAATCAGGTGCCAGCCTTCTGAAACAGATTGAGGAGGGAGCCATCATTTAGTCTGACTCACCATCAGGCAGATAAAAAGGGGATCAAAGTTATCAACCATAATTGGGTTAACAATAATTATAATAGTACATATGACTTTGTTTATGTGAGATTTTTTTTTTTTTTCACAACATGCAATGTGGTATTTAAAGGGTATTAAAGGCAATAGAGATATCAGAAAAAAATACATAAAAAAATGCACACACGCACAAACCCCTGTTTCACAAACAAAAGCTAGAAATATTGCCAGATTTTTCTACCTCCCACCTAATTAATGCACACCATATTTGGCAGCAAAATTTATACATACCATTGCATGTAAAATAAAGATTTTGTTTTGTTTTTTCTAGTGGGCTTAGCAGGGGGTGAGAGTGCACATAAATACATTGCTAACCAGGGGAGCAAGTTGTTTGGTACTTTGATAACCTTTTAATTTTTTAGTCTCAAGAAATTTAGGTAAATATTTATAACTTATGCTTGATAGAATTTTATGATAGTTTTAATGGATTTCTTGAGTTTAATAGAATAAAACATCAAAGAAACGTGACTGACTGACATTGAAATGATTAGTAATTGACATTGCCAAAATTACCTTTTTTTAACAAGTACAGACTGCTGCAGGCAAAATAAATTTTTTGGTTTGTGAACAGCTAAGAACCTGGTCAGACAGCACATACATGCTGTCTGATCAGGTTCTTATGCTGTTCACATAGATGATATCAAAACCTTATAGAAACAGAGTGATGACTACTAAACAGATTTCATGTGTACATATGCTGATCTGGGGCTTCATTGGGGATGAAAAAAAAAAATCACAGCAGGGGAGTCAAGTAGAGTTATTGATGAGGGCTCAGTATCAAAAGGGCTTGATAGATTTCTTCCTGTCAATTTATTGCCATTAGATCAATGAAGGGGATTACATCTTGTTAACCTTTAACCTGCTAAATTTAAATATCAGCTGGTGATGTTTAACATTGACTCTGTAACGATTTGATAGCATTTCAGTTGTTATTTTCTGGGAAAATGAAGAAAACTACTACTCATTTGGCATCTGCTGTTTTTGTTCTTAGGGAATGCTTGGGCAGAAATCACATTAAAAAGAGAAAGATGGGTATTGGATGTCACTCACACATGAAAAAAAGAGGCCCATGGGCCACAACGCTCACCTGAGTTAACTGCTTTAACTTAATCAGGTCATTTACTCATCATTCCCTATCAGTCTGTCAAGTTTCAAGGCAATTTAAACAGTTTTTGAGATATCTTGCTAACAAGGTTAAAATGCTGAAATTTTCAAAGGGCCATAAGTCAAAAAAAAGTTCAGATTTTTTTTTTTCAAAAGTTAATTTAGCCTTCTACTTATTATCCCCTATCCGCACATTAAGTTTTAATACAACAGATTAAATAGTTTTTTGAGATATCTTACTTACAAGATTTCATTGCATTTTTTTTATTTGCAAAGGGGCATACTAAAAAAGAAAGCTTGTGGAAATGATGATGTCATGGCTTGAGATATATGGATCAAAGGTGATAATTTTATTTGGTTGTAATGGCAATACTCTAAAGTAGAAAATTTGTGAAACACCAGCAGGGAAAGAAGACCCTGCAGCGCTTGTTTCTTGTCAATTTTTAGCTCTGGCAGTCATTTTGTTCAGCCTCGTGAAACCATTTTAGCAATTTTGGTAAAAAAAACATAAGAGGAACATACCTGTGAAATCATTTTGAAATCGGGCCATTGGCCAAGGAGGAGGTGTCCTTGAAAGGTTTTTTCTATTTTAAGCTCTGGCAACCATTTGTTCAGCAGAGCAGAACCATTTTAGCAATTTTGGTAAAAGGGGATAAGAGGAACATTTCTGTGAAATCATTCTGAAATTGGGCCACTGGCCAAGGAGGAGATGTTGTTTAAAGATTTTTTCTGTTTTTAGCTCTTTTGCCATTTTGTTCAGCTGAGTGGAACCATTTTAGCAATTTTGGAAAAGCACTTCTGTGAAATGACTTTGAAATCTGACCACTGGCCACAGCAGAAATGTCTTTTAAAGGTTTTATTAATTTCAGCTCTGGTCGCCATTTTTATCAGCCAAGCAGAACCATTTTAGCAATTTTGGCAGAGGGCCATTGGAGGAACACTTCTGCACAAATATTTTGAAATTGGATCATTGGCCAAGGATGAGATATTGTTAGAAGATTTTTCTGGTGGCCATTTTATTCAGTGGAGCAGAACAATTGCAGTCATCTTGGATTTCCGATTGACATGATTTTAGCTGGTTCAATGGACTGCAACCATTTTAGCAATCTTTCCCCCCCCCCCCCACCCACCCCCCCACCCCCCCACCACACACACACACACACACACACACACACACACACCAACACCACCACCACCACCACCTAAGGAGGCTTTGTATGAAATTTGAGCAAAATTGGCTCAGCGGCCTCAGAGGAGAAGTCGTTTGAAAATGTTAATGGACAGATGGACACATGGATGGATGGATGATAGACAAAAAGTGATCACTATAGCTCACCTGAGTACTGGTAAAATAAGTAAACAAATAAAAGATGGAAATATATGAGTAGACTAGTAGAATGTATTTCAGTGACAGATCCCTCAGCAATTATAGATGTACACATGTATTTTATTTAATATTCAGACCTTTAGGTTTGCCTTTGACCAGTTTCAGATTCTGTTTTTTAACATCATCTTGGTTTCAGACTTTGAATATATACATGTATGTCAGTCAAGCTGTTTCTCCTTGACAAACAACAAAGACCCTGAGCTTACTGAATGGAAGCTCCAGTAAATTAATACTTTATCTCATTAATTTTTGCCTACATTTTGATTTGCATTTTCATTCACAAAATTCATGGTGGAATGGCAAACAGTATGACTCCTGATCAGACTTTCCTTCACAATCAGTCTCATCTGGGTCTACGTTATTTGCATAAGCTTCATGGTCAGAAAAATTGGCACAAATTTTAGGACATTTACCATACACAATATAGTCATAGAAAGATTCCTCCCTGAGCAAGATTTAAACCCAATAGCGGCTAGATCAAGCCTTTGATATTTTGGAGAAGAAAAAGAAACAACAATTTTTTAGGCTACATGCAAGTAAATAAACATGTTTCCACACAAGGTACTGCAAGAAAAAAAATGTTGTTTTTTTATTTTGCATATGAAAACAATATAGAGTCTTATTAGGGACTTCCCCCCTGTTGGTAGATTTGTAGGTACTACAAAATATGTTGCCAAGCAGTGTAGATTATGACAAGACAGCACAAAGGCCGATCCGGGTTTTAATTTATGACATAAGAGCTGTTTTCATAACCTGGTTCAGAGAATATATATTTTTTTATTTGATTAAATAATCTGTCTTTAATCTCCTGTAATCTTCAGATCCTACCTTCTGATGTTATCTCAACTGCTGGAAATTAGGCTACTTAACCTTTAAAATGCTAACATACATATAGCAGAAGGCATTTTGATTTTTTTTTTTTTTTTTTTTTGTAGTTAACAGAGAAAATAAGACTTGGTATTTCATGTGAATTGTTAGCTTAGCAGGCAGTTCACATGAAATACCAAGTCTTGTTTACTCTGGAAAAAAAAAGAATAGATTCTTGTCTCTTAGAGTTTTGCTTAGTGCTTTAAGAGTTAACCCTTGTCCTGCTGAATAAATTAAGATGCCACACCCTTTTCAAATTTTCAGCCAATCAGGTTACTTGATCCAGATTGTTGATTTAAATTCACATACTGAATGACAAACAATGCAGATCCAGATCAGTTGGCTTCTTCTTCAGCAGGACAAGGGTTAACTTGGACCTTGCGGTAGACAAAATTAGCAGCTCAGGGTGCGTGATAATTTCTTCTCGTTATTTTTTTCCCAGAAAATAGGGCATGCTATTTCATTCTGATTATCTCCCAAAAGACAATATGTAAATGAAATCTGAAAGTCTATTTTCTGTGGAAAATAAGAAAAAAAAAATCATAACCTTCAGCACTTTCTTGGCAATTGACCCAAAAGTCAAACTAATGATACATGTATTTTTTATTTTGTTTTTCCCATAAATTAGATGTGACATTTTGTGTGTCTCCTCAGAATACAATTTATCAAATCCTATTTTCTATAAGAAGAAAAATATTTCAAAATATTATCTGCTACAAATTTTATCCTGCATGCTAAGGGTTGAGGTGCTGTCTGTTGATAGTTCAATACAGCAGGTCAAAGGTTAATACATATAAATAGTAATAGATAGGTAAGTGGGTAATGTACTTTAGTCTTCATCTAAAAAATAAATAAAATAAACAACAACAACAAAAACTCCAAACCCTTAAAGTGCTAAGCAAAACTGGTGTACACATTCTCATTTTTAAGATCATTTCTCAAAGAAAATAAAACTTGGCAATTTATATAGGGCACAAAAGGAACGCAGTTTTCCAGGATGACACATTTCGTTTCGCTGAAACGATGTAACAAACAAAATGACAAGAACCTAGTTTCACCTTCTTGAAATATGCTAGCATTTCAAACATAAATTCAACCTACCATAATAATTTTAAATATTGGGACAGACAGGTCTTTTCAAACAGTGTAGACCCTGATCAGATGCCATAGAATGTGCCATTTGATCAGGGTCTGTACTGTTTGCCATACAGACAGCAATATTTTAGACACATCAAGAGGTAGTAGAATGGGCTATTTCAAATTTTAGGACATGTATTGTAAGTAGATAAGGTGGCCCAATACTTAGGGTTATTATGGTAAGTGCATTTTATGGGGACTGGGTACACTTGGTAAATGGTTTGCCATTTTTGCCAAGGGAGGCAACTTTTGTGACTTCCTATTTGCTTTAGTACACTCAGATCCCTTTAATTAATGTGGTTGTGGAAAAAAAATTGTAGTATATACCTAGGCAAGTGGTAAATAAGAAGAGCTCTTCTTATATGCCACTTGACTTAGGTTATAGTAGCCAGAGATGTGTCCATACATAACCTATAAATGCTAATCACAACTGTAGCATTTTTGTTTTGTATTTTTAGAGAAAATGAGGCTCTTTTGGTTTCTCTCTGAGAAATATTAGCCCTCAAAGCACCAAGCAAAATTTGTAGCAGACAATTTTCTATTTTTTTTTTTTTTTTATTTTCTCAAAGAAAATATTTTGTGGCTTTTCATGTGAGTTTATCATAGAAAATAGTTTGGCATTTCACATTAATCATTCACATGAAAATTTCTGAAATGTCAAACAGACAATTCAAATGAAATGCCACACATATTTTCTTTGAAAAGTGAAAGAAAGTATATTTAAAAATGTCTGCTGCAGTTGTAATTGGCGCTTTATGGGTTAAAAAATTATAATGTGTCTGCTATAATTTCGCTTGGCGCTTTAAGGAACACACCTGTACCTGACATGTAGATTGTTATCAACACTTGCACTTATTGAAGAGTATCTGATTTGACTAATGGCAGAGTATTACAACTTGTAAGGTGTCTAAACATGCCCAAATTTACATAATATGGCCTACTTTGACACAGAATAAACTCTGTTTAGTTTATAAATCACTTTTATTTGGGCCATATCAAGTAAAAATGAGTTGCCAGGACACATGCAGACAGTGAAGACCCAGATCAGTCTCTGATTTCATGCAGTCTGTTCATGCTTACAGAATCATTGGATACTGAATAAGGTATAAATGGACAGTGAAGTCTCTGATGACACTGTGCTAATGTGCAGGCTAATCCGACTGCATATTTTACATATTCTTAACCCATAAAGTGCCAAGAAAAACTGCATCTGAAAATGTCGTCTGTTTATGTCGTCTGCTGAATATTCTTGCAGATTTTTCAAACCTATTTTTGCATACAGGCAAACAGTGTGAATCTATTTTTGCATACAGGCAAACGCTGTTTGCAAAAATGATTTTTAAAATCACAAGCAGACGACAAAGCAGACGACAATAGTTGTGACTGGCGCTTTAAGGGTTAACCTTGGCAAATTCAGCAGATGACAAGTTTTATTTTTTCCCAGAACACAGGATTTATCATTTCATGCAAATTGTATTCCAAAAGAGACAATTTGCATGAAATGTCATATTCTATTTTCTGGGAAAAAAATAAGAAAAATATTTCAAAATGTTATCTGCTGAAATTTTCACCGAGCATGCTAAGTATTAAAGACACCTTTTCACTAAAAGCAACTCATTTGCTAATAAATCACTTACATTAGTTCTAATGTTTACCTTGATGTAACATTCTGCCAGGTGTTCATAAATTTAAGCCTTAATTTGCTGATTTTAAATAGGATAGGGCTAATTTAAATGTATAAAACCACATTACACATGCCCTTATTGCTCTTATAAGGTGTTATATCTGCATAAATTCAAGATATAGAATGTATAATTAACACAATCAGTATGAATATCAAACATTTTCTGTTTTGAAGCTTTTATGATTAATTTATCAGAACATAATCTGTGTCAGATAAAGGCTTGCCTTAAAAGGACTTTGAAAAGAAAAAGAAAAGTGAAAGAAGTGGTTTGTGGAGATCTCACCAAATACAGAGAAGCATCTTCAAAAAACAAGATAAGTGACCAAGAATAGTAGATAGTTGCAATTTGGTAGGTGCTGGAGCTGATCATGCAGGATAAGACCACATGGATGACTTAGATGAGGTAAAACGAACTACCCAAATAATGGTGCGTCTAAACACCCATTGCATACAAACATACTTTGACAGCCTACAAAGCCACCGATTTCATTCCAATTATTCATAGAGGTAAATGGCAAGAAATGTTCTTTGGTTTAGTTCTTAGAAACCTCATTACATGCCACTGCATGATGATTTGCTAAGCTTTTTACAAAGCTAACCTTTTTTTTTTTTTTAAAGAGAATCTTGATTATCTGACGTAAGCAGTGCCTTAGCGCATTGTACATCATTAATTCTAACAATTCTGTCAAATTGTTATTCAAAATAGACAAGGTTTTCTTTGATTTTCAAGACTTGATTTTTGTGTGAACTTGAAAATACATACATTGAAAGCTGAATCAAAGGATTTGACAGAAATAAGCATTTCTGAGATTTATCATCACTTCAAGGCACGTAAAGGCCATTGTAGACAGTCCAGCCAGGCTGGACCACTTTTTTGGCTGAGCAAGTTATTGGCCATGCCACTTTTTGGGGCCATTTGTTTTTTGTTTTTTTTTGCTCTGCTTTAGTTTTACGGCATGATCAAAGGGACCGAAATTTATTAATGCAATTATCAGTAATGCATGCTTAATTGAGCAGCCAGTGTCATCACTACACCTGCCTGAGGTGTGAAAACATCATACCAAACAATGCAATCATTAAAGTGACACTGGTTTGATTGAAATGATCATTGTTAAAGCATTGAAATAAGGGAATGAGGAATCAAAGACTGTACATGCTTGATCTTTAATTCATTGTAAATTGAAAAGGCCGTTCTTTTATATCTGATGTCAAAAAATACATGAAAAATGAAATAATGGTTTTGTTTGTTTGTTGTTGTTTTTTTGTGCATAAAAATGCATTTCTTAAATTCCATGGCCTAATCATTTATAATTAATGAACATCAAAGAACATGTTGACGACTTTTTATGTATAAAACTTTTGGACATTTCTTTTCCATCCATTCTTAGTTCTGAAACCTGTTGTGTATGTTTTATTATGTTCCAAATCAGCCCGAGACTTTTAAGTTTCCCCAGCATAGTTTTGGTTTGAAAAATCCTGTGAAAAGAAGCTTTCCAGCATCAAAAAAAGTTATGGTAATATTACGATGAAACGAACGACCTTGCATTTTGTCATGTGTGTATGGTTTTTGTCATATGTGTATGGTTGCATAAAGGGACAACAAGCTGTACAGTGCGAATCTTGACATAAATCTTAAATGAAAAAGCTACTCACATTTTTTCAGCAAAAAAGATCAGAATATTGTATATTGAATCCCCTAAAACAATTAACGAAATGACCCTTAACGAGCTCATTAAGCTAACGACGCTTTGAACAACTGGGCCCAGAATAAAAACATGAAATGATCATACCCTGCCATTATCATGTCATGGGCAGGTAACTGTCAAAAAATGATGAAATTTGCCCATTAGCAATCCCAAATCAGATCTCCACAATATCAATGCACATATCAATTTTGGTAAAAATCCTATGGATGTGTGCAGGCAGATAACTCTGTCAAAAATTTTGCCCATTAGTGATCCCACCAGATCTCCACAATATCAATGCACATACCAAGTTGGTAAAAAAACCAAATGAAAATAGTGATGGACAACACATGGATGACCAACATGGTACCATAATACCCCACCACTATAGTGGGGCAGGGTATAAAAATACTTGAAAAAATGCTCAGACAAACTTGATGGAAACATCCCTAAAATGCTTTAAAAATGCTTATAGGGGTGTCAGAATAACTTTTTTTTTTTGTTTTGGGGGGAAAACGCCCCTTATGGGAGGGAACACCCCCTCTCTTGTGCTCATCCCACTCTCTAACCTTCAGCTCCCATGCCCGTACCAATTCTTCTGAGCCAGAGATGGCCCTGTGCATACATTCTTGCATACAGATATTTACATTCTTGGGTCAGCAAATGATTTTAACAGTCTTCATCGAATAACCTGATGAAACTCAACTTGAACTATATTTTTAACCTTTTAATGCCTCTATCTGGGCAAGTTCAGGAGACAAAATTTGGTATGTTTTTTTTTTATCTTGCCCAGAAAATGGTCTTACATTTCATGTGAATTGTCTCCTTAAATATTTTCTTATTTTTTCCCCAAAAATAGGCTTTGACATTTCATGCAAATTGGAGACATGAAATGTCAAAACTATTTTCTAGGAAAATAACAATATTTCAAAATGGCTTCTGTTGAGCTTTTCCCAGCATGCTAAGCATTCAGTAGCCAGGAACCGAAGACACAACTGCATGCTTGCCAGGAAACATGGGCCCAGTTGTTCAAAGCGTTGTTAGCATAATGAGCTCGTTAAGGGTCATTTTGTTAACTGTTTTAGCAGATTCAATATACAGTATTCTGATATTTTTTGCTGAAAAATGTGAGTAGCTTTTGCACTGCAAAAGCTACTCACATTTTTTCAGCAAAAAATTTCAGCATATTTGCATATCACTCAATGTAAATTTAAACGAATCTTTAACTAACGACATCGTTAGCTTTGAACAACTGGGCCCTGGATTGGTTTTACTTATTACTATGGCTTGAAAATACAGGTATATTTATCCATAATTCATGCATAAACTTTGTACTGGTCTCAGTGCAAGGTAACCAGTTGGCAAGGTACAAAAAATTTGCCAGGGACTCTAAAAATTGAGCTTCAGTATGCAAAATGTACCAGTCATCTTATGTATTTACTTATGTCATCCCCACAAGAGCATAAGGTGTCATTGTTTTTGGTGTAGATCCTGTTAGAACAGGCATTATCTCATTAATGGACTGGTAGATTTACATCAAACTTGCAAGGATATATCACTGGAACATGCCTTCAAGTTGAGTAGATTTTGGTGTCCTTGGCCTTGGTTTGAAGGTTGCCATGTAACTTAGAATGTTGGAGGTGGGGGCCTTCTGTTTACTCTAAAAATGAATTTCTACTTGTTTTTTTTTTTTATTTGTTTATTAAATTTTATGACAATACCATGTTTAGGTTCACATGCAAATAGCATAGGTTCAGTGGAGCCTCAAAGTGCATCCACACATATTTAATTCAATATGATGCATGTAAAGCTTTGTCCTGCTGAACCCGGATATACCCTGCTTTTGCAGACAGTGTAGATCCAGATCAATTGGCTTCTGAAGAAGCCAACTGATCTGGATCTGCACTATTTGCCAATCAATATGTGAATTTATATCAACAACTTGGATCAAGGAATCCGACTGGCTGACAATTAGAAGTGGGCATGGCATCTTAATTTATTCAGCATGACAAGGGTTAATATACATTACAAGTAATATAATGGTAGCAATCTATCATTTTTTCATCAGTATCATCATCTCCATCTGTGGTCTGGTTTATTATCCTCTATATAATATGATATAATATAATTTTATGTAGGTCAAATAAACTTTTTAGTTAAAATGATTTAACCATGATAAATATGAGTTGCAATGTGAAAAATAATGTACCTTCTGACATGCACACAACGCAGACTCAAATCAACCTGAGTATTCACATAGCTTGATCAGTCTTTGCTGTTAGCATGAAGAAAATTTGCATCCTTGGTTATTCAAAATATGACCAGTGAAGATTCTGATCAGACTGCACAAATGCGAAGTCTGATCTGAATCTTCACTGGGCCTACATGCACGAAGGTATGTTTTCCTATGTATTGGCTTGTAGTCTTGGTGTTGACTGGTTTGATGAAGTACTAATAAAGTTAACCAGCAAAGAGAATAAATGGCCCAAGAAGTATTGCTGGGTTAAAAGTTAAACTGATATATAATATTATTAAAGTATGAATTTCTATACTTTCTTGAAATATATTGAAATAGTACAAATTTCTGATTTATGGGCCTATTTTTTGATCACTTTTAATAACAATATTAAATCAGTATGTAGATAAAATATTTTAAGGTATTTGCAGGTAAAACTGGATATTTACAGTCTTACGACATGAAAGCTGACAAAGTTATAAAGCACAGCTGAAAAAAATCCCAGTCATTGGTATGATTTAAGCCCTGAGCCCAGTTCCATGGTTCAAATTTGATACTCTAACCAATACACCAAAGAGTCAGTTGTCAGAGAGTGAGTACACTTCAACCTTTTTATAACATGGTTTGTTATAACACAGCTTTGGATATAACATGGTTTAAAGATGGATCCCAAAAATGTATAGATTTATATTGAAAAATGACCATAAATGGTCATTTTTCAATATAATCTATACATTTTTGGTTTGGATATAACACGGTTGTTTAACTAACACGGTTTATGCTATGGACCCCAACAATAGTGTTATAAAGAGGTGTGGTGTATATACCTACAAGCTATTGTGCATAATCCACCAAGGCACATACTCGAAGGTAGGAGTGATCAGCAGTAACAACATATGAAAAACATAGATCTGACAGGATGTTGTTGGAATTTCCTTGTATATATGTAGAATGACATGAGAAATGATTTTCTGAGATGTATTGACTAGTAAGGGGTCTGGATACAGGTAGATGTATGACCATTTTCATACCTGAGACTACTTTTGTAACTTCTTATTTGCTTTCCTGCACCTCAAATACTTTCTGAAAAGGGTTGTACCCTAAAAGGAAAGAATTTCCTCTATTCCTCTGAGTAGTTACGAAAACACGCCTATTCAAATATACTGAAAACTTTACCACCAAAATACGAAAATTTTCTGATATAAAAATTCTAATATTTTTCATATTTCTGCTCAAAACAAAGATTGTGGGTACTCGTCAGAACCGCCTCACCCACAATCTATGTTTTTGAGCAGAAATAAGAAAAATAATGTATACCCCTGTAAACCCCAGTTTTACTATATAAAAGTGGGGTTTAAGGGGGTCAAAATTGTATAGACATGTTTTCTTGATGAAGAGCCTTTTCAGAATAGAGACAAAAATAATTTGGACAGAGTTGCCTCCCTTGAAAGACTATCCACTCCCCTTAATGAGATACCAGAACAAGTTGAGAAATAAGGAAACTGTTCATTTCTGTTTCTCTGGAGTCCTGGTTGTTCATGAACTGAAATACAGAAATAAAATTTGGTATTTTTTATTTTGGTCATTTTATGAGCAAATGCTTTCCTTTAAGAATAGAACCCTTTTCAGAAGAGAGACTGCTTTTGTAACATCTTATTTGCTTTCCTGTACACCAGTACCTTCAGAAAAGGGGTCAACTCTAAAAGGAAAGAATTTGCTTCTTTGTGGTCTTATTCTTTTCTAAAGTTCTTATCAGAAGAGAGACAAAAACAATTTTGACAGAGTTGCCTCCCTTCAAAGTATTCATTCTTAACCCATTTATGCATGAATATTTTGAATAAACTTTCCCATCATGAACTTTGGAAGGTCCCAGTATATAGTCAGAGGGGTATTATATAGAAACTGTAATAATTGCTTTTACAAATAATTGAAACTCTAATATTATTGCAAACAGTGTAGACCCTGATCAGATGCCATGTTCTGCAGCATCTGATCTGGGTCTACACTGTTTGCCAATGTCCCTTTTATGGGATGCTAGGCATAAAATATCGAGGGTTGAGCGCAAGACTATTGTAACTCAAACATATTTTTGAAACCCTTGTTTAGGGGCAACTTGGACCCCTTTGTAAACAATGCAAATTTAGGTGCCATTGCTCATACGAGCAATGGCACCTAAATTTGCATTGTTTACAGAAAGAAATGTTGTAATCTTCATAATGCCTTCATGGTGAGGAGATTAGGTTTGGGGAAAAACAACCGTCTGACTTACACTAGTTTTGCGCTCAACCCTCGAAATGGGTTAATGAGATACCAGAACATGTTGAGAAATAAGAAAACTGATCAGTTCTGCTTCTCTGTAGCCCAGATTGGTCATGAACTGAGTTACAGAAATAAAATTTGATATCATTTTTGTTGGCTATTTTATGAGCAACTCGAGGGTTGAGCGCAAGACTATGGTAACTCAAACATATTTTTGAAACCCTTGTTTAGGGGCAACTTGGACCCCTTTGTAAACAATGCAAATTTAGGTGCCATTGCTCATACGAGCAATGGCACCTAAATTTTCATTGTTTACAGAAAGAAATGTTGTAATCTTCATAACGCCTTCATGGTGAGGAGATTAGGTTTGGGGAAAAACAACCATCTGACTTACGCCAGTCTTGCACTCAACCCTCGAACTTTTTCCTTTGAGAACAGAACCCTTTTCAGAAGGGAGACAAAAACAATTTTGATTGAGTTGCCTCTCTGAAAGTGTATCCATTCCTCTAGTTACCAGAACAAGTTAACCCTTTGTATACTGAATAGACTCTCCCACACTATATATTGGAAGAGTCCAATTTCAATTTTAGATACTACCGGCTATGAGATTTACATATTCGTAGAGAAAATGGCTAAACTATTTGCAAACAGTGGTGACCCCGATCAGATGCCGCATTCTGCGGCGTCTGATCTGGGTCTGCACCGTTTGCCAATTACCCTTTTACGGGTCTCCTGACTACAATGGTTAAGGAATAAGAAAACTGATCAGTTCTGATTCTCTGGTGCCCTCTGATTATTCATGAACTGAAACAAACACACTTGAACCTCTTAATTAAACTGTTCATTATATGACGGCTCAGATATAAGACTGTTTAAAGCTGGACCCCCAAAATGTTGTATCCAAACAAAAATGTATAGATGATAAAGAAAAATGATCATTTATTATATAATCTATACATTTTTTGTTTGGATACAAAAGTTGTTTAGCAGACATGGTTTTTGCTCTAGGTCTCAGCCGGAGTGTTATAAAGAGGTGGTGTATTAATTTTTTGTTGCCATTTTATGAGCAGTTGATTGCTCTAGACAGTTAGAATCACAGAGGAAAGCCATTTTTCATGGTCATCACTTGAACACACAAGAACAAAGTCATTCAAGTCATAGGCGAGGACTGGGCCCTGCCTCATATGCTGGGCCCCAAGACACAGTGGACTCTAACTCCAACAGCCCCCTCCCCCCTCATGGCCACACCTTTACCTTTACCTTTACAGGTAGTAAAATGTATTTGTGGAAATTTTAGCACAGTTATGGTGAAGAGTTGGAGTGTCCATTATTAAGGATAAACATGGTACTCATGAATTCAGAAGTCAGTTAAGTTAACACTTATCATACACACTATAAGCAAATTCAGCTGACGACAAACTGATGATATTTTTCTTATTTTTCCTAGAAAATAGAATCTGACACTTCATGCAAATTGTCTCCTAAGGAGATAATTTGCATGAAATGTCGAATTCTATTTGCTAGGAAAAATAAGAAAAATATCTAAAAATGTTGTCTGCAGAAGTTTTTACCCAGCATGGAAAGTGTTAAGTTAGCATATTTGATTCAAAATGCAAGACTAAAAGAGATACTCAATTATTTATGTAAATGTCTGTCATAATAAGCAGCTATTATTTAGCCATCATATGATAAGAAATTGACAGCCACCTGTAGTGAATTAATCAGAAATGAACACACCTGGGTGTAGGTGTAACAAAGTAATCATTCTAATAAGCTTCACAGACTTTTACCTGTAAAATTATTGGCATTTTCAGGTAAAACAAACACCAGATACTTTTGCTTCTTTACCATTAACCTGCTCAGTATTAGCAGATATTTTTTTTTTTTTACTTAATTTTCCTTGAAAATGGAGCTTGGATTTTCATGAAGATATTTTGTATGAAATGTCAAGATTTATTATTTGGGAAAAATAAGAATGACTGTCATGCAATTGATATTAAGAAATAATTAAATGATGGGATCAAAGCTAAGTTCTACAAAAACCCTTAGTAAGGCATTTTGGAATTATTTCCTAATTTCCATTGCTTTCCTTTGTATTTTGATTTAAGTTTCATCATTTTTTATGAATATGTACCATGTCTAAATTCTGTTGTTTTTTTTTTTGTTTTTTTTTTTCTGTTTGTTTGTTTGTGTTGAGGTTTTATGGCCCAGTCAACCCAACAGCCCAATGGGGTCATGTTGAGCGTGGTCAGTTTACCTAACCACACGTTTACTGGGCAGGCTTTATAGTCCTCAAAGCGGTTAACCAGTATTGTGCACAATCTTTTGCCAGAAACTGACAACTGCCCTTCTTGAATCAGCGGAAGGGAGAGAATGACCGTAGAAAATATTTCATGATCAATCTCCGTGAAAGAATGTTGCAGATCTCAGCGGAGGTTGAACCTGCAACCTCCTGGTCTCCAGTCGGACGACGCATCCAGCTGAGCCACCAAGGCCTTTTTTTTTCTGTTTGTAAGCTTTTACATTCCAAACAAAGCCCAAGAATTATAAATTTTGTAATAATATATCCATTCTTTCCAGAGTTTATGTAAGATATTGACTGGATCTCAGTTTGAAACTATTAATAGTGAGGTTTGTGACTTGATAGCACACCACAGCACCCCTCAGTCAAAGAGCCCCTACAAGCTTCTGACCCCCAACACTCAAATATCAAATGGCAAAAAATTATTTATGAGAAATCCGAGTATGAATGGTGGTTAAATCATCCCTGTTAGAGATATAAATGAAACAGAAGCAGATTAGAAATTACTTGTGCTAATATATTGTTTCAAACAAGAGATAGAATAATTCATTCTGAAAGAAATATTGATACAAACAATTTAGTATGACCTGATAGTGCAGTATATTAACCCTAGATAACATCAGAGACAATTATCCTCAAACTTGGGAACAGCTTGTTAACCCTAGTCCTGCTGAGCCGGGATATACCCTGCATTTGCAAACAGTGTAGATCCAGATCAGTTGGCTTCTGAACCAACTGATCTGGAGCTGCACTGTTTGTCATTCGGTTGGATCAAGTACTCTAACTGGCTGAAAATTAGAAGTGGGTGTGGCAACTTAATTTATTCAGCATGACAAGGGTTAAAATAGCTTTAGCTTTTAAGACATCCAGGCCTTCATGACATTATGAAAACATGCCTATTCAAATATACTGAAAATTTTACAACCAAAAAGTGAAAAATTTCAGATAAAAAATCCCGATATTTTTTATATTTTTGCTCAAAATATAGAATGCAGGTACTCGTAAGAACCGCCTCGATGAGGCAGTTCTAATGAGTACCCACAATCTATGTTTTGACCAGAAATAAGAAAAATAATGTATACCCCTGTAAACCCCATTTTTACAATATAAAAGTGGGGTTTAAGGGGGTCAAAATTATATAGGCATGTTTTCGTGATGCACACCTCTTTAATACAGTAAAAAGCATACTATGCTGATGCAATTCTGTATGTTATGCTGAGAAATGCTGATGTTAGGAAAATAAGCAAAATTTCCATGATATTATGATATGAAATGTTGGTAAGTTATTGTAAGCCAGGTTTCTTTCCATAAAAGTATGACTGTTGGTGACATAAAGTCCGAATTTTTCCTATAATGTTATTAAAATTCCTGACATACAGTAAGCCAGCTTTGTTTGTTGTGTTGCTTGTAAGCCAGCTTTGTTTCTATAATTGTATGCTATGTTGGTAACATATTGTAAGCCAGTTTGTTTCTATACTGTATGCTGTGTTAGTAATTTATTGTAAGCCAGCTTTGTCTCTATAACTGTATGCTGTGCTGGTAACATATTGTAAGCCAGCTTTGTTTCTATAACTGTATTCTATGTTGGTAACATATTGTAAGCCAGCTTTGTCTCTATAACTGTATGCTGTGCTGGTAACATATTGTAAGCCAGCTTTGTTTCTATAACTGTATTCTGTGTTGGTAACATATTGTAAGCCAGCTTTGTCTCTATAACTGTATGCTGTGTTGGTAACATATTGTAAGCCAGCTTTGTCTCTATAACTGAATCCTGTGCTGGTAACATATTGTAAGCCAACTTTGTTTCTATAGCTGTATGCTGTGTTGGTAACATATTGTAAGCCAGCTTTGTATCTGTAACTGTTATATTGGTAACATATTGGAAGCCAGTTTTTTTTTTCTATAACTGAATGTTATGTTGGTAAAATATTGTAAGCCAGCTTTGTTTCTATAATTGTATCTTATGTTGGTAACATACATGTATATTGTAAGTCAGCTTTGTTTCTGTTGTTGTATGAATTATTGATAACATACTATAAAGTCAGGTTTGTTACTATATTTGTATGAAATGTTGGTAACATATTCTAAGCAAGTTTTATTTCTACAGTAGTATGAAATGTTGGTGACAAACCATAAGCACGCTTTGTTACTATTATATTTCAAAAGTTAACATATACCATAAACCACAGCTTTGTTTCTATAGTTACATGAAATGTTGGTAATATACACTTATTAAGCATCATTTCTACAAAATTATGAAGGATTGGTAACACTCCAATAGTTAGCTTTGTAATACAAAAACAAAGCTAGTATCCCAGCTAGCATTCATTATAAATCTATAGTGGGCCGTTATCGGCCTGTCAACTACCCTGACGGGCCGATAACGGCCTGCTATAGATTTATAAAGAATTCTTACTGGGATCTGGCATACAACATCACATTTCTCAGTATTTCATGACACCACATGTATCAGTAGAATAGTAAAGCAGCATGTGACAAAAATAATCAAGAAATGATGGTAACATCAATACTATCAACATTTTGTAGACCAAATACACTTCTATATGTATGTTCTGCTTTGATCTGCATTTTTTAACCTTTACCATTCTCTAGGCAAATTCAGCGGACAACAAATTGATCATATTTTTCTTATTTTTCCCAGAAAATAGGCTTTGACAGTTCATGCAAATTGTCTCCTGAAAAAAAGTTTCTGTCATCTGCTGAAAATTTTACCCTGCATGCTAAGCATTAAGTTCAGCAATATTTGCTGACTTCTCACATGATGATACAAGAACTGCTTAGTGTTGCATTTACAATATTTATTGCTACCTTGTGTGGCATTAAAGTATTTTATTTGACTTCCCCTCTTGTTGTTAACAACTTTCTACATCTTATACCAATTATTTTCAGACATATTCCATGCATCTTCTGATTATATAAGCATTTTAACCCTTGTCCTGCTGAACCCGGATATACCCTGCCTCTGCAAACAGTGTAGATCCAGATCAGTTGGCTTCTTCAGAAGCCAACTGATCTGGATCTGCACTGTTTGCCATTAAGTATGTGAATCTATATCAACAACCTTGATCAAGTAATCTGATTGGCTGAAAATTAAAAATGGGTGTGGCTTCTTAATTTATTCAGCAGGACAAGGGTTAACAGGGCAATAAGAAATCTTTACTTATCAAATATACCCAGTATGTACACACTGAATAAACAGTGAAGCTACAGATCAGCATGAGCAGCTTGCACAGTTACATGATCACCTATGATGTTTGCATTGTCTACCAGAGTTTTCATGTGACTCTGATCATACTGCCTGTGTATACAGACCGGTCTGGGTCTTTGTTGTTTACACAACATAATGTAGATTTTCTCATGCTTGGAATGATTGAGTTGAATGGGAAAAATGTACCTTTTTACATCTTAGCTCCAGATAAGGTGCCTGTTTCAACCAAAAAGTATTGATATCTTGTCTGCACAATAACTTGTGAACCAGTGGTTGAATTCTTACCAAATTTTCATGGATATATAATTGGGACATAATAAAGGACTGATTAGATTTTGGTGACTTTGACCTAATTTTCAGGTCACAGCAGTAGAAATACTGAAAATTCACAGTGTGGGGTGAGGGGTGGGGGGTGGGTGGCGGAGAGGGACATCTTTTTTCTCTTTGAAATACCGTTATTTTTTTTTTTTTTTTCAAATTTCTTCACAAAAAAACATGTTGTGGGACTTACAAGAAGCATCTTGGTGAGATGCTTTTAATGAATATCCACAACATGTTTCACCTTGGTGAGGTGCTTTTAATGAATACCCACAACATGTTTCACCTTGGTGAAGTGCTTGTAATGAGTACTCACATCATATTTTCACCTCTGTGAGGTGCTTCTGATGAATAACCACATCATGTTTACACCCCAATGAGTTGCTTCTAATGAGTACCCACAACATGTTTTAATGGAGGAATAAAAAAAGTGTTTATCTGGCTGCCCCTCTTATCTGAAGTTATGGACATATGTATCCACACAGTCTGATCAGCTCTTGTTCTCTGTTAATATAAATATTCTATAGTACCATATTTACCGTAACATTCAAGTGTTGTAACTCATTGAAGCATCTGGTTGGCCGAGTGGTTAGTGCTCCCCTGACTTCAGATAATAAGGTACTGGGTTGGAATCCTGCAGGAGGAGGAATTCAGCTCATGACTGTATGTCACTTTATTGTACAGAGCCTTTCATTATCACCCTCCCACTGTCTTGATATGACTTAAATAATGTTGAAAGGGGCATAAAAACCAAGGCCCAGTTGTTCAAAGCATCGTTAGCTTAACGAGCTTGTTAAGGGTCGTTTCGATAACTGTTTTAGCGGATTCAATATACAATATTCCGATATTTTTTGCTGAAAAAATGTGAGTAGCTTTTGCACTGCAAAAGCTACTCACATTTTTTCAGCAAAAAATTTCAGCATATTTGCGTATCACTCGATGTAAATTTTAACGAATCGTTAACTAACGACATCGTTAGTTTTGAACAACTGGGCCCAAATCATCATCTCATTTCCAATCATGTCCAAAAATTTTAATAATTACATTTGACTGCCTCTTGTGTCTACAAAAACTGCTATAACCCTAAGTATTGAGATAGAAGGCTTGAGCAGTGTTAACCCAGACCAGATGTCGCATTTTACGGCATCTGACCAGGGTTTACACTGTTTGCCATTCATACAGCAATATTTTAAACACATCAACAGGTAGTGGAACAGACTTTTACAATTATAGGACAATTATGGTAAGGAGTTAAGGTGTCCCAATATTTAGGGTAAATACGGTATTGTTTGCTCATGTCTGTCTGTCTGAACACTTAGGTTATATACAATATCCAGTTTTGTAAGCCTGATCAGACAACACAGAAGTGCAGGTAGAGGTGAGGCTTTTTTGTCCATATACAGAAATTTCGATAACTGGGGCAGGGGACTGTAGAATTTGTTCCAGGTTGTTCCAGATATTGAAGGTTGAATTTTGTAGAAAATGACTGATGGGGACTCACAATTAATTCTAGATATCCAGGGCCCAGTTGTTCAAAACTTAATGAAGATGTAAGTTAATGTGACATTAAAATTTCTATCTTAAAATATGGCAAATACATTAATATGTTTTGCTGAAAAAATGTGAGTAGCTTTGCAGCAAAAATATCAATGTATAAAAAAACTACCTTAGCTACAACAGTTAACAAGTTTGTCATTAATGGGCACATTAAGCTAATGATGCTTTGAACAACTGGGCCCAGGGTGTTTGGGCTATCAAAGTTCTAGTTATCTAAGTTTTACTATTTACAATAAGGGCCTTTTCTCCAGTTGTGGCCAAAATTATTTTAAAATTTATAGACTGCCTCTTGATTACAGAAGTGTAAACTTACCTACAGTTACCCAGTAGAACAATTTATCATGGTACAGACACTGGTTTGAAATGATAGGCTTATTTAAATCACATTAACAAGGAAAATTATGAAGTGAAAATGGTCTGTTTAGTTTAAAATTTGATGTTCAAATGATATATCAATTCAGTGTGGTGAAATTTATATCATCCAAGATTACAGAAAGTTGAAATAAAGAGGAAGCAGTAAATCTAAAAAAATAGAAAATTTCCTAAAATTTCAAAACACTTTATTCGGTACTTTTTTTTGTCTAAATTTTGCTTTTTATGCAGTTGTTTCTTTAAATTCTTAGTGGACTGGCAAACAGTGTAGACCCAGATCAGACTGCTCCTTTAGGAGCAGTCTGATTTGGGTCTGCACTGTTTTCATAGGCTATTTTGTCAGAAACTTTGGTGTACAAAATTCTAGGACATTTACCATATATATTTTTTTGTATAGGGAAAACTCCTTGTAGATCACCAAAAAAAAGAAAAAAAAAAGAGAGGGAAGAATGTACCATATTTACCCTAAAATTGGAACACATTAACTCATTACCATACTTATCCTAAAAACTGAATAAATCAATTTAAGAACCTGTTGATGAATCTTAAAACCTGTTGGATGAGTTTCTCCAACATCTGATCTGGGGCTACACCGTTTCCTATGGCCTATAACATCAACAGACAGTACAATCAACTTGGAATTATGATATGTATGATAAGGAGTTAAGGTGTCCCATTATTTAGGGTAAATGAAGTAGCTATCATTTCTCTTCTGCTAATTTCACTATAAGCAAATACAATATTAATTAATAAAGGGTTTGGTTGGTACATAAATAGAAAGGTGTCTTGTTATCAACAAGTTAACCTGTAAAGCACGAAGCAAAGTTGTAACAGAAGACAGTTAATTTTTCTTTTATTATTCTTCAAAGAAAGTAAGACAACATGTCATGTGAATTGTCTCAAGGCAGGCAGTTCACATGAAATGTGATGTCTTATTTTCTCTGAAAAATTATAAAAAAAAAATGAGTATTTCAAAATATTGTCTGCTGCAGTTGTGATTGGTGCTTTAAGGGTTAAATTATTTCTTAAATGTTATTTGTTTGAGGCATGTCATTGATAAAGACTTCTTATGGCTTATCCAATTTATCCAAGACCCAGATAGAGACCTGCATATCGAGTATTTTGTTATCCCCAACATTTTTTAGAAAAGTGGAGGACACGTTTTTTTGGTTTTCCATTGTTCTAGGTTTCTATGGTGTCACATTATAGTGGTTTCTTGTTTGTACAACTCCCCTTAGAGTTGTTGTCCAGCTAATATGAAAATTTGCAGAAGCTTTGGACATGGTCTGAAGATGTGCATGAGACTTGTATTTTCATCAAATCCTAATGGAGACAATTTCCATGAACTGTCAGCTTTGTTTTTTTTTGTTTTTTTTTTTTTGTTTTTTTGTGCTGTGAAAACTAAGAAAGTATATGTTTGTCCGCTAATGAATTTGCCCAGAGAGTGCCAAAGTATAAAACCTTGATAAAGAGTTGGCTATATTGGGTTGCTATTGTTCAAAATTTAAGAATAAATTGGGCATGTACTTTGAAAAAGGGAGTACACAGATGGCAATGGCCCACTTCAGTCAGTGATGCCCTAGGGGTATTTCTGTTCGTGAAAACTGCAAGGTGTTAAAACTGCGAGGTCTGCAGTTTTCACTGATTCAGCAAAGCAAAGTGTTAAGTTCTAATGAGAGTGTTAATACTTGGGCTGATCCGGGCCTTGCCTATTTTTCGATATTTACCATTTTTACATGGAGCATTTTAAATGTTAAGAAAATTGTACAACCCACCAGGGGTGTTTGATCATAATCGGGTTTCTGACCTCATCTGAACCCACCTTGATGAAACTTTATCGGGCAGGCACTGATTTATGATTTGGCAAACAAACCCTTTAATAGTATTTCAATTCAACAATTTTCATGCAAAACGTACTTTAAGGATCACGTAATGTTTCAGCGGTTCAAAGAGTGTCGCCAGTGTGATGTCTAATGATATTTAAATAGATAACCCTTAAAGCACCAATCACAATGGTAACAAACGACATTCTAATACATATTTTTTCTTATTTTTCAGGAAAACAAGGCTTCATATTTCAAGCAGACAATTCACATGAAATGTTAAGCATTATTCTCTCTGCTAAATTCAACCAGCTAATACATGTATATACAATATTATAAGGGCCTTTTCTATAAATAAATATTTCCTATAGTACCCACTGATTTTGTAAGTTGACAGCAAAGGTCCTGTTCAGACTGCACAGATGTACAGAGCACTGTCCACAAATGCCCTGAAGATCCCTTTTCCAATGGCATGGATTATTTTTATTCATTGGGATTAATAGATTTGTATGTTATGAAGACAAAATACATAATAAAATTAAATGTCTGATTAATTTAAAAGATACCAGTTCTTTATCTTTTTTGGTACAGACACTCAGACTGCTAAGCTAAACAAACAGTTTTGTGTACACCTGTTTGATTGACACTAAAATATTTTTTTTTAGTTATGTAAGGGGTGTATCAAATGAAAAGGTGTCAAGTAAATGCAAACATACATGTGATATTTTCTGGATAATCCAGGAGGGTCCAGGATTCGAGACCAGACTCCTGCATGGAAGATAGAATCTCTTACATTAAAAAAGTTCTGAGGTAAAAGCACAACATGGCTTACATTTTGTTATCTAGGATGTTACACCTCAACTAAGTTACAAAGCCAGAATCCAAATGCTTTTATAACTTCTTTGCTTTAAGAAGTGACACACTTTTGGGGGAGGCAACTCTTTCAAAATGGTTTTGTCCCCTTCGGAAAAGTGATCTACTCTATAAGTAAAAATTTGCTCCCTTTGTTTGCGTTGAGGTTTTACAGCCCAGTCAACCCAATGGGGTCATGTCGAGCGCGGTCAGTTTACCTAACCACACGTTTACTGGGCAGGCTTAGTCCTCTAAGCGGTTAACCAGTATTGTGCACATTCTTTCGCCAGAAACTGACAACTGCCCTTCTTGAATCAGCGGAAGGGGGAGAATGACCGTAGAAAATATTTCATGATCAATCTCCACGAAAGAATGTTGCCGACTTCGGCGGGGGTCGAACCCGCGACCTCCTGGTCTGGAGTCGGACGGCGCATCCAACGGAGCCACCGAGACCGGCTTGGGAGCAAATTCTTTCCTTATAGAGTAGACCCTTTTCAAAAGGGGATTTCTATGCAGTAAAACAAACAGGAAGTCACAAAAATTGTCTCCTGTTTCAAAAATGGCAGAAATTCTACCAAGCTCACAGAATACACATAGACTATCAAACTAACATTAAACAGAATCAGAACGGATTATCTCAAATTGCCTCTTTCCTTATAGTGTAGACCCCTTTTCAGAAGGGAATTGGTACACAGCAAAGCAACTCTCTAGCAAGAGTATACATTTACTTTAAGCTCATTGGATAAACATAGACTGAGGAACTAAACAGAATCAGAACTATTATCTCAAATTGTGATTGTCAGCACATTTTAGTAAAAAATAAATTCATTGTAGAATAAGATTTTCGTGAGAGCAAACAATAATTACAAAGTTGCGTGATTACCACGACTTAGCCATAACCTAGAAAATCAGCAAAACTGAAATCAACGGCATCATTCAGAAAGGGCTCTTAGGGCTTATGCAATGGATCCTGCATGTCTGATCGGGGTCTTTGCTTTTTGCTAGTTGATTCCACTGTGTTCTCATCTAGGAAAACAGTGAAGACCTGGATCAGTTAATAAGATGTCAAGGCTGATCTGGGTGATCTCAGTTTGTATATACACCATGATATCTTTTTATATGAGATCACTCAAAATGTGGAACAGTTATGTCAAAAAACATATCTTTGGATGTGTATGCCCAGCAAAATTCAAATCAGGCTGCACATTTGTGTAGTCTGATCAGAATCTTAACCCTGAAAGCGCCAATCACAACAATTGTCATCTGCTTTGTCTTCTGCTTGTGATTTTAAAAGTCATTTCTGCAAACAGTGTGGACCCAGATCAGACTGCTCCTTTAGGAGCAGTCTGATCTGGGTCCACACTGTTTGCCAGTATGCAAAAATAGGTTTGAAAAGTTTGCAAGAATATTCAGCAGACGACATAAACAGACGACATTTTCAGATGCAGTTTTTCTTGGCGCTTTAAGCGTGAATTGGGCACATTTTGGATAGCCAAGTTTCTTCATGTGATAATGAAGACTCTGATCAGACTGTGCAGAAGTGCAGGTTGATCTGAATCTTCGCTGGGTGCACATGTCCAAAGGTATGTTTTCTGAGACTCCGGCTAAAATATACTATTTATCGTTGTCACTCATGTCAAAAATTGAAGCTCTTTAGTGGGAGAAGATAAGATCTGTTCAGAAAATGAATTTAGACAGCGTGAATTATTTAGCTGTTAGTGAGGAGAGTACACACATGACAAAGTTATCGTGGCAATTTTGAATTAATAAACAGTTTAAAATTAGGTATTATTTTACAAATTGCAGATTCATGATGAGAAGCTAAAATGAGGAAAACTCATTAGAGCAAATGATTATACATAACATGCTGCATACTGGATAAAAATTCCAGCAGACGACATTTTGAAATTTTTTTCTTATTTTCCCCAGAAAGTAAGCTTTGACATTTCATGCAAACTGTCTCATCAGGAGTCAGTTTGCATGAAATGTCAAAGCCTATTTTCTGGGAAAAATAAGAAAAGTATCATTAATTTTCCATCTGCCCAGAGAGTGGTAAAGGTTGAAATCAGTAAAACACATCACTTTATTACTTTATTAAATAATAGGGCTTTGCCAAAAGAAATACAGTCTTATACTGTCTATACAGTCAAGATTGGTCTGCTCAAGACAACTGAGGAGGTTTGTGGCACAACTCGGCCCCACCGGTGGCGTCGTGAAACCTGGTAGTTAAATTAGCATGTGGAAAAGGCCATTGCTGCCAAGCAGAAAACTTTCAAGGCCTGGAAGACTGGTAAAGGCACTAGGGCATCATACAATGCAGCCAAACACATTGCCAAACACACAGTTCACTATGCTCGTCAAGACACCGACAAGAATGTCTGCGAGAATATTGACCCCAAGTCTTCAGAAGTCTACCACCTTGCTAACCAGTTTAGAAAAGAGAATGCTGATGTTGTTGGAGACAAACTGGTGAAGAATGATGCAGGGAAAATGTCAATGAGCAAAGACTCAAAGCAGAAGGCCAGGTTAGAGTGCTACGAAAGGCTTCTCAATGTAGAGTTTGACTGGGAACCAGACCATCTGTCTGACGAACCTCAAGGGAAGGCCAATCCATCCCAATCACCACTGATATGGCTAAGATGGCTCAGATAAAGGCGGGCAGAGCATCGGGCCCATTAGGCATAGTGGTAGGGATTATACCAGCAGCCGGTGACATGGGCGCCTCCATGATCCATGACCTTGCAGCTACAACCATTTGTGATGGCAAGGTACCCTACAACTTGGAGCAGAGTTTCATTGTCTGCCTCTGTGCAATCTTTATTGTCAGGCAGCTGCAAGAGAAGTATCTAGCTGCCAACAAGAGACTCTACATAGCTTTCATAGACCTGGAGAAGGCGTTTGATTGAGTGCCTCAGAAGGTCTCTGATGGGCACTGAGAAAACTTGGTGTGAAGGAGTGGATTGTGCTACTGGTGCAGGGGTTTTATGCCAATGCGCAGAGCTGTGTCCATCTTTGTAAGGGGTTTAGTGAAGAGTTTGAAGTGAAGGTCGGTATTCACCAAGACTCGGTACTCAGCCTGCTGCTCTTCATCATTATGCTTGAAGCATTGTCACGCGAGTTCTGCTCTGGAGTCCTCTGGGAGGACCTCTATGTGGATGACATTGTTATCATCACTGAATCGCTTGAGGAATGTGTCGGGAGGCTATTGACTTGGAAAGAAGCAATGGAGGAGAAAGGACTGAGAGTAAATAAAGGAAAGATAAAGATCATGATCTGTGGTAGGGACCTGGATCTCCTGCAGAGTTCAGGCAAGTTTCCATGTGCCGTCTGTCGCACTGGAGTGGGCAGCAACAGCATCTTCTGCAATGGCTGCAAGCACTGGGTACACAAGAAATGCAGTGGGCTCAAGCGCTTGACAAAGGACCCTGATTATAGATGTGCACCATACCAGGGAACTGCACACCCCTTGGATGGCAGACCACAGGAGGAAGTCCAAGCTGGACATGACAAGCTGGAGGTGGTAGCTTCCTTTTGCTACCTAGGAGACATGCTCTCACCAGCTGGTGGCTGTGAACTTTCAACCACAACACGTGTGAAAACCACCTGGAAGAAGTTCAAGGAGCTGCAGTTTTCTCTTCCTGCCACCTTTCTTTCAAGACCTGCGGCCAGGTGTACAACATTTGTGTGCAGAGCACAATGCTCCATGCCAGTGAGACCGCCATTGACAAAGCCAAACCTCCAATGTCTGCAGCAGAATGACAGGGCAATGATCAGAAGATCTGTAATGTCAAGCCCCAAGAAAATGTCATGATCAGGTCCAGTGAGCTACTTGCGTGGCTTGGCATTGAGGATCAGGACCTCATTCTGAATGAGAGAAGGCTCCACTGGTATTAACATGTGGAATGCTCCAATGGTGCAGTCAAGACAGCCTTTCACATACAGGTGGATGGAAAGCGTGGGCCTGGGAGGCTAAAGATGACATGAAAGCAGCTGACAGAGAGGAATTGCAGAGAGTGGAAGTTCTCGGGTATCAACCCTCATGATAAACATACCTGGAGATCTGGTGTTAGACCTGCCATGCATGCAGCAAGCCAGCTACATGGAAGGGGGCCCACTGATGTGGATCTTGCCCCTGTACCTGCACCTTAATCAAAAATGTGATGGTAATGATGATGATGACTGTAAATAATCATAGAAACATGTCAGGTCAAATAGTGTAGACCCTGATCGGACTTCTAACAAGAAGTAATTTGGTCACAAGTTGCACTATTTGCCATTCATTTAATACTATTTAGACAGGTCATCATGTTGTCTAATAGGTAATGTTGTCTAAAAATATACTATGGTCCTAGGGCATTGTTTGGCACCATTTTCAGCCCAATCATCGAAGATCACCTTTAATCATTTGACATCACTGTTAATCAGTGGATAACATCATGTCAAAAAAAGTGTATGACCACATGTTACGTATGTAACACTTTGGTGGGAACAAGAATGTCATGATGACATCCATATCAACCATGCATTTTCTGTTGAACAATTCTCAACTCTAAAGGCAATATAATCCAATTCAAAATAGTCATATGATAAACAGAATCCTACACTAAAGGCTAGTTCCATAAATTTGATATGAAATGATGACTCATGTAAGACCCTCTATCTCTTTGTTCCTCATACAAGATCCACAGAGGCATTTCAAGTCCTTATATCTCCATGTGTACTGCATGCAGCGCTCTGAAATGCATTCCCTAAGGCCAATAAACCTATAAAAAGCATGCATGTTTTGAGTGTAGGACAAAATCCCCTTCGGACAAAATCCCCTCTGCTCATTTTTGCATAGGTGGACGAAATCCCCTTCATGTTTTTTACAAGGTGGACATAATCCCCTTTGAAACTTTTTACAGGATGGACATAATCCCCCTCGTGATTTTTACAAGGTGGACAAAATCCCCTCCATAAGATGGACAAAATCCCCTTCGGACAAAATCCCCCTTGCTGATTACTGCCATAGGAAACATTGCAGTCAATTAAATAATTCAAAAAGCACATTCCTTGTAATGAACACCCATGGGCATGAGTTACCTTTACCTTTAAACACCAATTTATGACATTTATTTAGAAACGGTCTCTGTTTTAAAATGGTTTTGGATAAAACACGATTCAAAGAAAAAATGTATAGATTATATACAAAAATGAATGTTTTAAATTTATTCTTTCAGTCTTCAGTCTTCAGGGAACAGAGTGTATGACCGATGGACACAGTCTCATCTACCATTCGAGTACCATTCCTATGGCAGTAATCAGCAAGGGGGATTTTGTCCTAAGGGGATTTTGTCCATCTTATGGAGGGGATTTTGTCCACCTTGTAAAAATCATGAGGGGGATAATGTCCATCTTGTAAAAAGTTTCAAAGGGGATTATGTCCACCTTGTAAAAAATATGAAGGGGATTTCGTCCACCTCTGCAAAAATGAGCAGAGGGGATTTTGTCCAGAGGGATATTGTCCGGATACCGCATGTTTTATGTGAAACCCCCCCTCCCCCATCCCCACCCCCCACCACCCAAATCCCATAGGTGCAATGTAAAACTGATGACCCATTTTCACCTTTGAGTCATGTGCATGCTTAGGCAGTAATGTGTATAGTAAATGTCCTAAAATTTTTACACCAAAGTTTTTGATAAAATGGCATACATGTATGCAAACCATGCAGACCCAGATTAGACTGCTTCTGAAGGAGCTGTCTGATCAAGGTCTACACTGTTCGCCATTCCACTAGGTATTTTAAGAAGCGAATGCATAAAAAGCAAACTTTTGGCCAATAAGGTATGGAATAAAGTGTTCATAATTTTAGGACATTTACTGTAATTTAAGCAAACTGTGGAGACCCTCATCAGATGCCACATTCTGCAATGTCTGATCTGTGTCTGCACTGTTTAAAAATGTCCCAGTCCAGGTTTTACAGATAACCCTCTTTATATGGCACTCTGACGTCAAAGCCACAAGAATAGCATGGCTATAAATAACTGTTACCTGAATTTCGTGCAAACACTCAGTTTCATTTCATTTGTCAATGATAATCACATGGACAAAGTCCTTAAGGAAATTTGGTGTAAGTGTAATATGGCTCGATTGTAAACAATCAGCCCAAAAATTAGAGAACATGGAGTAGAAAATATTGTAGCAGGAGGAGAAACAGACATGTAAAGAAAATATCCCGACTGGGGGTTGAACCAGGTACCCCTGCATCTGTAATCGAGCGTCATAACCATGAGGCTAAAAGGTCCTGACCAGTTATACTGGTCAGTTACGCACCCTATATATTTACACACATATCAATTATTTGTATTTCGCTTTGCCGCACTACTACAATATCATACCTTACCATATTTACCTTGTGTATTTGGACAGACAGGCCTGAGCAAACAGTGTAGACCCAGATGATTCTGCAGCATCTCATCCAGGTCTACACTGTTTACAACTCATCCAGCAATTTTAGACACAACATTGGATAGTAAATTGTATTTGTTCAAATTTTAGAACAAGTATGGTAAAGAGCTGAGGTGTATGAATACTTAGGGTAAACACGGTATTTTAAGTAAATAGGTAAGAAGTTATAGTATATAAATATTTAGGTACAGTACGGCTATATGCCATATGTAAACAATGAATCCCCATCAGAACAGTGTAATTATGACCATATTTACTTTAGCTCATTGTAGTCTGAATGAATGAACTACCCCACTCTATACATTGGAAGATTCTAATTTCGATTCTATGTACTGTATTCGATCTAATTACCGCACATACCCCTATAAGCGCCAGTCAAGAAATTCCGTAGTCTTCAGATTACAGCCAGTGTACTTTTTCTTTACTTCTTTATAAAGGCATATGTTGTGGGTACTCATTTGAATTGCATCGACTTGTCGATGCAATTCAAATGAGTATCCACAACATATGCCTTTATAAATAAATTTAGAAAAAAAAAACGCATAATTATCATCAAACAAGACCTTTTCTGACTTTTTTTTAATAGTGTATCCTTAGCAGGTAGATACGTATTTTACCACAGCCGAGTGTTCCCTGTAATTTTGAAAAACCTAAGCGCACAGTGCGGTAATTAGGTCGGATAAGGTATGTCAGGCTGTGTGATTTATATATTCCTAGAGAAAAATGGTTGAACTATTTGCAAACAGTGGAGGCCCTGATCAGATGCCGCATTCTGCGGCATCTTATCTGGGTCTGCACTGTTTGCCAATTACCCTTTTAGGGGTCCCCAGACTACAATGGGTTAAATACTTGAACACCTTAAATCCCTAAACCTTGAACAAGGCCATTGAAAACGTGGCATCTAATTTGAACTGTCTCAGTGGGAGTTAGTTGTAATGAGATAACACAAAGAATAAAAAATATATATTTTTTTTTCCAAATAAAAGGCATGTATATAGTATTTATCTGTTCATCTTTCTGCCTGACAAACTGACTGAGTGTAAACAGAAAAAGTAGTCCCGGTAGGTCCTACTGTCTCTGTTATCATAACAAGTGACAAACAAGTCTTTGACAAGGTAATAAATGAAGGTTAATGACAAACCTCCTGAACACCAAGCTTATCACCACTCATCTACAAAGCTTCAGATAAGGGGATAATTTGGGATAATTTTTGTTCTTTTGCACCAAAACTATCGTCTGGGTACTCATTGAGACAATTCCAATGAGTACCACAGGATATATTTGATTCCAGTGAGTATCTACAAGAGCTGGGCCCAGTTGTTCAAAGCATTGTTAGCTTAACTAGTTTGTTAGTGGTCAAAATGTTAACTGTTCTAGTAAGTACAATATCTAATTCACAGGTATTTTTGCTGAAAAAATGTGAGTAGCTTTTGCAAATGCAAAAGCTACTCACATTTTTTCAGCAAAAATATTAGTGTATATCCCATATTTAATGATCAAAGTTTTAAGGATAGATTAACTAACGACATTGTTAGTTTTGAACAACTGGGCCCTGGTGAGTAGGTACATCTGTGTACTTTTGTCTGAGCCATCACTACTTGCTCACATAATATTTGGACTTAGAGATTCTAGAAATTGCAATATCCAAGGCATGCATTTGCATGGTGCAGAGTTCAAATACCATTATGTAGATATTTTTTTTTGTCTGGACCCCCTCATAGGTGATACAAGCGTAATGATAGTCAAGAATCTTGACCTATGGCTTGAAGTGTTGTGGTGATTTCATAATAAATTAAGGCTATAAAATCCAACCCTTCACCAACTATATAGTTCCAGATTCATCCCTTCTCCAGTTATGGCACATCTCAGGTCTGACAGGAAAGAAATCTGAAAGAGACGACAGAGACACCAGTAAGTTGGAGAGTGAGAGGTATTGAATTCAAATCTGGCCCTGGCCACAGGATTTTGTACTAGAGCAAGACCTTTTTATCCACATAAACTTTTACCACACTTGTCTTACCATCTGGATGATGATTTGCTATCTAATGTCTCTTTCAACTTTAACCCTTTTCCTGCTGAATAAATTAAGATGCCACTCCCACTTCTGATTTTCAGCCAATCAGATTGTAGTTATAAATTCACATACTTAATGGCAAACAGTGCAGATCCAGATCAGTTGGCTTCTTCAGAAACCAACTGATCTGGATCTACACTGTTTGCAAAGGCAGGGTATATCCGGGTTCAGCAGGAGAAGGGTTAAGAGCCAAGACAATGACAGTTTTACATACTTATTGTAGATTGCTGATATCATGGCAAACAATGTGTACCCAGATCAGACACCACATTCTGTGGCATCTGATCTGGGTCTACACTGCTTACATGTATCAATATAGCATTATAAGGCTAGGTTAATTTTCTATTCTACAAGACCTTATATTTTGCATGACCCATGTAATCTTGAAATATTGTCACCCAATTGAAGAGATTATATTAACTTATACCACTCTAAGAGCAAATTCAGCAGACAATGAATTGATGATATTTTTCTTATTTTTCCCAGAAAATAGGCTTTGACAAGTCATGCAAATTGTCTCCAAAGGATACAGTTTGCTTGAAATGTCACAGCCTTTTTTCTGAGAAAAAAAAAAATTCAAATTGTCATCTGCTGAAAGTTTTACCCAGCATGCTCAAGGTTAACAGTTTAGGACACAATATTCACTGATATATACCTGATAAAAATATTTTCCTTTTTTGATGATGATATATTGTTACATACATAAAGCAGATGAGAACGAAAGATAAACTTTTATCTGTATTACTATCACTATTATCTATAGTATTATATCTCGGAGATTATATATTAGAATTTGTTAAAGTACATTTAATACCCCCAATAAGCTTGGTACCTAACATTACATTGTAAACAGAATTACCTCGGCCTTCACTGAATCCCTCTGTCTTCACTGAACCCAGGAATGAAACAATGCTATGTCTAAAATGCAACCATCCTTACAGACCAATATTACCCTAATTACAATCATTACGAAAACATGCCTATTCAAATATATTGAAAATTTCATCACCAAAAACCGAAAATTTTCATATAAAAAACTCTTGATATTTTTTATATTTCTGTTCTAAACGTAGATTGTGGGTACTTATTAGAAATGCCTCAGTGAGGTGGTTCTAACAAGTACCCACAATTAATGTTTTTGAGCAGAAATAAGAAAAATAATGTATACTCCTGTAAACCCAAGTTTTGCTATATAAAAGTGGGGTTTAAGGGTGTCAAAGTTGAGAGGGTGGACAGGGGGGGGCGGGGATACGGGGATAAGGGGGGTGGGGAATGGGGGTAAAGGGGGCAGGGGTGGGGGTAAAGGGGGCGAGAAACGGGGGAAGAGGGGGCGGGGAACGGGGAAAGAGGGGAAGGGGGTAGGTAAATTTTGGGGCAGGGGTTATACCAAAATTTATTGTATTTTACCGATTTTACTCAATTCTTTTGTACTTCAATGCAATAACTGGGTATCAGAAGTATCTAACAGACGTATTGAAGCACTTTCAAGCATATTTACAATGAATCCGGCGTTAATTTCACTTCACCAACGAGGAGTGTTCCGCCAACCGTGGTTTACATTGAATTCGTTTACGTCCGATTTCCGTTTATCTCTAGTTGATTACTTCCCTTTGATTCCAAAAGTTCACAAAATAGCCATTGTCGGTGGCAATCTACATTTTCAGAAATAATTATCCCTCTGCCATAGACAATCATTTTATTTGATCATTGTTAGATAAGGACTTTTGCGCTGTTAAAATCTAAAACAACAACACAAACACTTCAAGATCCAACATGAATTTTCTGATAGGTGTTCCAAACACGAAATATACACGTTGCCCGGTGGGGTGGTTGGGTGAGGCAAAGGCATCGTGTAACTGATATTTTCTTACAGTTGGGCAAGGCTTGCTATCCTTGCAGGAGGTAAAGGTAGAGGGGGAATGTTTTTATTTCTTCTGTTTCTTCAATTTCGTTCATTTTCCTTTCTCTCCTGTCCCTCTCTTTCATCTCCTCTACTATCTCCTATCACAAAATGACCCACAAGGGTTGTCGTGTCGTTAACCCCCAACAATCAAATCAATCACATGTTGCCCGGTGACAAAACACGGACCATTCACAGACTTAGGACCAATAAAAATTCCGTGTCCATGGTCCGTGAATAGTCTGTATTAATTGCAAAGTACAGTAAACTTAACTGCTAATTGGTCCGTGAGTAGTCGGTGGTCCGTGAACAGTCCGTAATAAGTTCGTAATTAGTACATCGTACATTGGTCCGTTATAGCAATCAGATCGTCTGTGATAAGTCCTTGGTCCGTGAACGGTAAATTGGTCCGTAAATGGTCCATAGCAACAACAACATGGTCAGTTAATTGAAAACTACAAAATAACATTAGAAAGTGAAACACTACATAACATTGAACAAAAAGTACCACAATGAAATTACCGCCTCGGAACGGTCAGTAATGAATTACTCAGGAGGTGCGCGTGTATTTGTGTGTGTGTGTGTGTGTGTTGTGTGTGTGTGTGGGGGGGGGGGGGCTGGGGGGCGGGGGGGGGGGGGGCGGAGTTTAAGCTAGCTTTACGGGATCCCAACCCTCGCTATCATCTTTCATAGTGGTAAAAATGTAAAAATATATATTTTTTTTTTGGTCCGTTTGGAGGTCTTCTAACTCATCCATTAATCATAATGGGCAATAAACAAATCACAGATAAAGCCTATACAGTAATAATGAAGCACAACTGATAATTTTCTGTATTAGAAAACTGTTATGGTTTGATCCTCAAATCCTTTGATAAGCTGATCTCTCATTTTAGAGACAGTATATGGTATGCCACTAGGATCACTTCCATTGAGGAAGCTGACCATATTTGCAATGGTGTAAAACCACAGTCATTTGTATTCGTTTGTACAGAACATTTAACGTGTCTAACAAAGATTTTCTGCATAGGGCTAAACATCATGTCTGCAGTTGCCATTTCAACGGCACTTGAAATGTAAGTACCGCCTGCATTATCTTACAAGTTGACAACATCATCGTCGCAGTTGAATTTCGAGAAACGAATTCCAGTGCAGACCTACAACATTAGGATGGGTATCAGCAATCTGTACAATTCGATTACTTCAAAGTACATGTAGGTATCTATGACAATGTAATGTCACTTTATCCATAACGTCACGTTATTCCGATTTTGATATTACTCCTAGTTTTTTTTTTGTTTGTTTTTCTTTTTCGTATATCATAAGTGGCGTCCATAATTTAAATAACGTTCTGTGCTTTGTCAAGTCTGTGAATAATAGATCCGTGCTTTGTCAGGTCCATGAATTGTAGGTCTGTGGTTTGTCAAGAGATCCGTGAATAATTGATCTGTATTTTGTTATGCAGTCCGTGTATTGTCAATAGGTCCGTAAGTCCACGAGTCCGTGTCCATAAGTGGTCCGTGTTTTGTCAACCACCACACACGTTCGACATTTAACTCTCAGTTTGTTTAAACACACACACACACACACACACACACACACACACACACACACACACACACAAAGATTATTGTTCTCAATGACCCCCAAGTGTGGGACCATGCTTATCAAAAATATTAAAAGAAGATGCAAATTTACATGGTATTCTTGATTTTTTTTATTTCAATAATTAATACGACTGTTTTTTTTTTTTTTTTTTTTTTTTTTTTTTGGCCAACGTGGATCAGTTTAGGCCCGGACCTAGGCCCACCACATTTTTTTCTTGACCAGTTTAGGACCGGATCAAGGCCCGCCACCTTGTGATACCTGTTTTCCATAAGCCTCATATGCAGGCCCTTACGCATACTTTTGAAATGGAGGGTACAAATGCTAAGGAAATACCGATTTTGGGACAAAAATTAGGGGTATAGTTTGGGGTCAAAATCTGCATGAATGTATATTGCAGTCATGTTTGAATTAAATTATATCGTTGGGGATATTAAAAATTCTGAATTAGGGGAGGGAATAGTTTGCTTGGGGGAGGGAAGTGGGGGTAAGGGGGAGGGAAGTGGGGGAAAGGGGGGTGGGAAGTGGGGAAAAAGGGGGAGGGAAGTGGGGGTAAGGGGGGAGGGAAGTGGGGAATGCCTACCCCCCTGTCCACCCCCTCAAAGTTATATAGGTATGTTTTCGTGATGTAGTATTTTGACACTTTAATGCTTAGCACACAGGGGGAAAAAATCAGCAGATAATGTTTTGAAATAGTCTTATTTTTCCCATATATGGCAGTCATTGTATCTATACCCTCAAGATCACATACACCCTACAGAAAGAACATTTCTTTTGAAATCATACAGCTATATCAGGAGTGTACAGAGTGGAATTATAGACCAGTATTCACCATACTTAACACTGACAATGTTACATTTTTAGTTCTTAGCTAGGTTAAAATATACTCCTGTGTTACAGGAATGTACCCATCCAATACACATTCTCTATGTAATTCATATTTTGATGTTTTGCATTACCTGTATTGACACTGATGTATATACGCATGCATGTGAATTAAAGCATGGGATAGAATTTTGAAATAGTCTTATTTTTCCCAGAAATAGACTTTGACATTTAATTAAACTGTCTCTTAAGGATAGACTTTGATATTTTGGAAAAAAAATAAATAAAAAAAATGACACTTTTATCCTTATAGAGTAGACCCCTTTTTATTTTCAGAACAGGAAAAAACTTTGACAGAGTTGTCTTCCCATAATCTCTTGACTCTTGTCATGCTAAATAAATTAAGATGCCATGCCCACTTCTAATTTTCAGCCAATCACATTATTTGATCCAGATTGTTGTTATAAATTCACATACTTAATGGCAAACAGTGCAGATCCAGATCAATTGGCTTCTTCAGAAGCCAACTGATCTGGATCTACACTGTTTGCAAAGGCAGGGTATATCCAGGTTCAGCAGGACAAGGGTTAACTTTGAACAAGTTGATTTGACCATACTAAATGTTCTAAAAATTTGAACAGAAACCCCCCCCAAAAAAAACAATATTATAATATGGACTCATGAATGATGAAGCAATGGGTTGCAATAATTTTTGCTGTTCTTGTTTGGAATAAAGATTTTACAGTTCAATTTTTTGCTTTTCACTTTGACTTTTACTGTATCAGCTGATGAATCATGAAAGTTCTGGCAAATGGCAAACAATCTAGACCCTGATCAGACTGCTTCTTTAGGAGTATTTTGATCTTTGTCTACAATTTGCTTAGGGAAGACCACTTCACATGCTAGGTTTCATCTTCTCTGAAGAAAAAAATCGAAAGTTGCCTGTTACAGGTTAAAATTGTATCTTGTATTTTTTGATTACTTATATGAAATCTGGATGATGGGAAAACCAAGTTTATACCCACCCTCTTCTTGGTGTTGTATGTTCCGCCTGTATATAGGCGCAGGCGGTTGTCCGTTGATGGATGTCCTCTAAAAGTTCTGCTTGATATATACATTATTAGCAGGAGGGGTTGGAAACCATATTGTCCCCCGAGTCGTCTTTGAGATGTTTATGCAGTCTCTTTAAATGCAGTTAGTAGCAGAAATGTCTGGTATATGACTCTACTGCCAGAATAATGTCAGTTTTATCAGGATCAATACTGGGAACCAAGCTACTGCAGTTGACCAATAGCTGCAATGTAACTTTTCTGTCTCTAAAGTGTTCGTCCCCTGGTATGCTGAATGGAGCAGAATTAAGGCAGGGGAAGAAACTCGAGTTTGTATGATTAAAAGGTTATTGAAGAGTTATGTACACAGTATGATTAAAAGGTTATTGAAGAGTTATGTGCACAATGAAATGATTTCATGGTGACTTACTTGGGACAAATTTGCAGTTGCATAAATTCATGATTTTATGACTATCCTATACTCTTCAGTATATTCACACTCTGTAAGTTAAGATACTGCAGAAATAAATCACCCCTAACAGAAAAGTTTAGCTTCCTATATATATGAATTGCTAATCTTGAAAGAAAGAATTTGTTCCTACTGGTAACATTGTTTTTTTCCTTTAAGAGTAGCTACCTTTCAGACAGGGATTTTAACTTTTTGGATAGTGATCTCCTTTGAAGGTCTATCAATTCACCTTTAAATGAAGTGTAAAGCCATATTTGAGGACAGAGTTAGAAATAAATATCTTTTCATAGCATCTGCTTATATTTAAATACAACAGCAATATATTTATAGTGACCTTTCTATGAGAAGGGAGATAAACATTTTCAGTTTAGAGTGCCTCCTCTTTGATGTGACTATATCCATTCACATGTCCAGTATTTCAAAAGCACTAATGTGTCAAGCCCTTTTCTCTGGGTAAAATAGAAGGAAAAAAAGTCACTTGTCAGTCGGCAAATTTGCCACTCCTTTTCCTGCACATACAGGACTCCTGAGTATATACCAAAGGGCCTAACCAGACTGCATAGATATGAAGTTTGATTGGGTGCACATTGTCCACATAGCCCTGAAGATCCCTTTTCTCATGGCACAGAAGTATACCGTATTCGACCTAATTACCGCACTGTGCGCTTAGGTTTTTCAAAATTACAGGGAACACTCGGCTGTGGTAAACTACGTATCTACCTGCTAAGGATACACTATTAAAAAAAAAGTCAGAAAAGACCTTGTTTGATGATAATTATGCGTTTTTTTTCTAATTTTATTTATAAAGGCATATGTTGTGGGTACTCATTTGAATTGTATCGACAAGTCGATGCAATTCAAATGAGTACCCACAACATATGCCTTTATAAAGAAGTAAAGAAAAAGTACACTGGCTGTAATCTGAAGACTACGGAATTTCTCGACTGTGCGCTTATAGGGGTATGTGCAGTAATTAGATAGAATACGGCAATACAAAAAGTTCATTTACATTTTTTTTTAACCCATTGCAGACTGAATGAACTTACCCACACTATATATTGGAAGATTCTAATTTCAATTTTAGTTATGTCAGGCAATGTGATTTAGATATTCCTAGAGAAAAATGGTGAACTATTTGCAAACATGGAGACCCTGATCAGATGCTACATTCTGCGGCATCTTATCAGGGTCTCCACTGTTTGCCAATTACCCTTTAGGGAGTTTCCAGACTACAATGGGTTATACAAACATCTAAGATTGAAATTTATCGGGTTTCATGTATTTGTAACCTGTAATAGGTGACACAGGACTGTTTTTTAGAATGAAGGCAAGCCATATTAACATCTTAGTGTTTGGTCAGCATAGAACTAGATAAGAGGAGTGAGTAACAAGATAAATGTTTCTAAACTACATGTATGTTGTTGGTACTCGCTGAAATCACTTACTAAATGCACAGACTACTGTCCTTTCGACATCTCTTGGAAAGATGTTTTTTGCTTGGCGTTTTATTTCAAATGAAAATATTTTGTTCTGATTGACCATATCTTATCAGAAACCATTTGTCCTTTATGTTTCTGTGTTTTATTCTCAAATATTTACACAAAAATTAAAGTTACGGCCAAAAGTTGGTCTGACCTATGCAATTTCTATAGTAAAAGGATTTTTTTGAATTTTTGTCTAAGAAAAATATTTTTTACTTTTCTTTGCTGAATCTGAATTATTGATGTTTTACAATACTGTGAAAATTTCAGAAAAATTGAACAAGTGGAACTTGTTGAAAATTTGGCTCCAAGTTACCTACCCTATAGATTTCTGCATGATTTGGCTTCATTTTTACTATAGGAAAAAGTGAAAATATTTGATTTTTTAAAAACCAATGATTAGAATAAAAATTTTTATACATAGGTAGTTACGACAAATGGTTTTGCATTAAATCATGACAAAAATTTGCAAATTTACTACTTCTGTGTAAAGCGTCAAGCAAAAAACGACTTTCTGAAAGATGTCGAAAGCGCAGTAAACATTGTTCAACCAAGCTTGAAAAGTAGGTCAAGGTCAGTAACAGCTGATGGCCTTGGTGTTTGAGAAAGAGAGCTAAGTTTCATTAGCCTAGAGGCCTTGGTGTTTGAGAAACAGAGCTAAACGCCTAGACTTTACATTATTAATGCCAACAACTACAATGCTGGAAAGTGATCCATATATTGTTCCTGTTTACTAAAGCAGTTGTGACAAAAAATGACCATACACAGTCATTTTTATATATATCCTATACATTTTTGTTTGGATATAACATTATAGGTGTCTGTCCTTCAAAGCACATAATTATATCTGAAAGTGTGCTTTAATGACTGTTATAAGGAGGTTTTTGTATATTTTTATCATCTTGCCTTACTTACTTAAAAATGATAACCTTACTAACAGTTCTTATTCCTCAGAATGGTTCTCATGCCAAAGCTGCTTATTAATTCATTTGCCTATTCTTTGAGAAAGACATTTATGACTAGATATTCATAATTATATAACCTAAATATCTGGAAATTTACCCTATATATTTACCCTAAATATATGGACATTTACCCTAAATATCTGGACAGTTACCCTAAATATTTTGACAGACATGCTTGAGAAAACAGTGTAGACCCAGATCAAGCTGCTCTTGATGAAAAGCTGCAACAGACATGTAAATGAGTAAATTACCCATTTTAAAGTAGGCATATAAAAAGAATACACAAATCAGAGGATTTCCATATTTTATTTGCTCTAGTTAACAAATAACAAGGTTTCATAATCATCTGAGCCACAATGTAAGAAAATCTACCTCATTTCGAAAACACGCCTATTCAAATATATTGAGAATTTTATCACCAAAAAAGGAAAATTTTCAGATGAAAAATTCTGGTCATTTTCATATGTTTGCTCAAAACATAGATTGTGGGTACCCGTTAGAACTGCCTCGCTGAGGCAGTTCTAACGAGTACCCACAATCTACGTTTTTGAGCAAAAATAAGAAAATTAATGTATACCCCTGTAAACCCCAGTTTTACTATATAAAAGTGGGGTTTAAGGGGGTAAACACTATACAGGCACGTTTTCGTGAGGCTAACGAATACCCAATGGAGACTCAAATCAGACTGCGCATCCACACAGCCCGATCAGTCTTCTTTGTTTGCATCAAGAAACTATGCATCTTTGGCTATTCAAACTGTGCGGGTTGATCTGAATCTTCACTGGGTGCACATGTCCAGAGGTATGTTTTCTGATCATAAAAATATGCCTATATAATTTTGACCCCCTGAAGTTTACAGGGGTATACATTATTTTCTTTATTTCAGCTCAAAAACATAGATTGTGGGTACTCGTTAGAATCCCCTTGGCAAGGTGGTTCTAATGAGTACCCACATGCTATGTTTTGAGCAGAAATATGAAAAATATCAGAATTTTTATCTGAAAACTTTCAGTTTTAGGTGGTGAAATTTTCAATATATTTGAATAGGCATGTTTTCATAATGTGACATTCTAGGAAGCTCATTTAATGAGCTGCTACATGAGAAAAAAAAAACAAAACAAAAACAAAAATAACCAGGAAAAACAGTTTTGGACTTTAGAAGGCAGCACAAAGAACTATATATGATGCACAAGATGCAGAGAACCTTTATGCCACCATATTTGTGCATGCCACCATATTTGTGCACTGAAATGATGGCCCAGATCAGCCTGTGCATTCAGTTTGATCAGGGCTTTTATTGGGCCCTTCACAGGATCACTTATATGGACAAAAGATATATTCACAAAAGAAGGCTAATTTGGGCATTCCCTGTTTGCATGTGTATCTATGTTCTTTTTTATACCCCGCCACAAGATATGGTTTCACATTGGACATCTGTGCGTCTGTCCATCCATCGTTTCTGGATGATAACTGGAGCAAATAAATGAATTTTCACCAAATTTGGTATGTGCATTGATATTGTGGAGATCTGGTTTGGGACTGCTAATGGGCAATTTTCATAAATTTTTCAGTTATCTGCCAGCTACACATCCATACTTTGGTTTCCGGATGATAAATTGAATAAACAACAATGGATTTTCACCAAATCACCAAACTTGGTATGTGCATTGGTATTGTGGAGACCTGATCTGGGATTGCTAATGAACAAATTTCATCAATTTTTGACAGAGTTATCTGCCCACCACACAATACTGGCGAGGTATTATTGTTTCATGTTTTTATTTTCTTATTTCACCCTGTAATAAATGCTGTCCACTCTCATTGATGATGATAATGGTGTTTTATTGTCCCTTTCAACACTGTTAAAGTCCTATAAAGAAGAAGTTAGGGTGATAATGAAAGGCTCTGTGCTTTGTACAGCCATAAAGTCATGAGCTTAACCCTTGTCACACTGAATAAATTAAGATGCCACACCTATTTCTAATTGTCAGCCAATCAGATTACTTGATCCAGGTTTACTGAATGTCTAACAGTGCAGATCCAGATCAGTTGGCCTCTGAAGATCTGATCTGGATCTACACTGTTTGTAAAGGCAAGATATATACAATGTACAGGTTCAGCAGGATAGGGTCAAATCCATCTCCAGCAGCTCGAACCTGGGACCTTGTGATGTAAAGTTTGGAGCACTAACCACTTGGGTACCCATACACTTCCAGCCCTCACTGACACTACCCAGCAAGACTATAAAAATTAGTTAGCTGCTGGTTTGAAGAGAATTATAATACACCATGAGTATTTATATTTTGTCGTAAAAAAATCCTGGAATCCTGCAGTAACTACATCCTCTAATGAGATCATATTAAACCCTGGATCCTAGATACTCTGGAGAAAACATCTATGATGCATATGGCAACAAGGAAGACCCAGATCAGCCTGTATCTCTGCATAATCTGATTGTTCTTCACAATATCAGAACCCTTTAGATATTATCATATTTACCCTAAATATTCTGACAACCTTATTTCTTACCATACGTGAACATTTGACTTCTGGGCCCAGTTGTTCAAAGCGTTGTTAGCTTAATGATCTCGTTAGTGGTCAAAATATTAACTGTTCTAGTAAGTACAATATCTAATTCACAGGTATTTTTGCTGAAAAAATGTGAGTAGCTTTTGCAAATGCAGAAGCTACTCACATTTTTCAAGCAAAAATATTAGCATATATGCCATATTTAATGATCAAAGTTTTAAAGATTCATTAACTAATGACATCGTTAGTTTTGAACAACTGTGCCCAGGTGATTTGTCTAAGATGAATACCAAATTGTGCATATCTGTTCAACAAGCTTCTTTACAAACAGATTCTAGCCAAACTGTTTGCTCTGTCCTATCTTGTCTAAAAATTTAACCTAAAAAATTTCACAGAGAGGCCTAAGAAAACCTTGTAGACCCAGATCAAACTGTTCCCAAGGAGCTAATTTACGTGACAAATTGACAGCATTTTCTTACTTATCTTAGAAAATAGGCTTTGATATTTCCTGCAAATTATCTCTTTAGGAAAGCCTTTTTCTGGGAAGTATAAGAAAAATATTTCAAAATGTCTGCTGAAATTTTTATCCAGCATGTAGTCTTAACCCATTGTAGTCGTGAGACCCATAAAAGGATAATTGGCAAACAGTGCAGACCCAGATCAGATGCCACAGAATGTGGCATCTGATCAGGGTCTCCACTGTTTGCAGACAGATTAGCCATTTTTCTCTAGGAATATGTAAATCTCATAGCCGGACTTACCTAAAATTGAAATTTGGACTCTTCCAATTTATAGTGTGGGAGAGTCTCTTCAGTATACAATGGGTTAATTGCCATACAACACTGGTGTCTTTGGCAAAATGCATTGAGCCATCCAATCCATCCAATACTTGCTTCAGACAATATGCCTTCAGGGCACATGCCAACTGTGAAAACAAAGCTCAGCCTGCACATTCTAATCAGGGCCTTCACTGTCTTATTTTTTATATACAATCATTAGATATAGTACAACATATCAAGGTGAAGGAAATGTCTTCCTCAACAGATCACAAGTCTTCAATGCCAGATCTACCTCTTTACTTGTCATAGATGCCCCAAAGACATCTCTCGAGATGGGCTCTATTATATACTGGTAGTAAACCAAGTGGTAAATCTGTAGAATACTTGACTCAAAATTGAATAAATAAAAAGCAACAGACAACAAATATGTGCAAACTCAATAGTTTAAAATTTGCTATTAAAATTCAGTAAAACAATATTGCACATTACCAACAGTACTTATAAATGAGTCTCTCTGAACAGAAAATAACCTTTATACAATGTGATCCACTTAAATCTGTATCTGCAATATCTAGGCCCAGTTGCACTATCATTCCTTAAGCTAAGGTCTACCTTAAATTTAAGGATTGAGATTTGCATCAATTCTGCCCTGTCACATAAAATCTGCTTCATCATTCCTTAAGGTCTATTTTAAATTTAAGGACAGATTTGCAAAGCACAATTTCACACTTTCACACAAAATCTGTTTTTCAATGATAAAGCCAACAAATATAGTTTTTCATTGTTTTATAAACAAACATAAAGCAATTCAATCGATTAGTTGATTTTAAATACCCCACTTCATGTTAAAATGTCAGATCCTAAGGTATACTTTAACTCTAAGGAATGATTGTGAAACTGGACTTATCAGATCTTTGCTAATTGATAATATGAGCCATGCCAAACAAAAAGATGTCCAGTGCATGTATGTGGAGAGTGAAGGCCCCTAGTGGCTTACACATTCAGACAGTCTGTCTACTTACAGAAGTGTTCGATAATGTGGGAATGTTTAAATGGATGGTAAAATCCCTAATAAGATAGTGACAATGAGCCGGATAAACAGAATCTGCATGTGTTACATATGCTAGAAGATAACTTTTTTTTCCGTGATGTGACTATAATCAGAGGCTCTTCATGATTCCATGTATAAACAGAGCAGATTCGGTAAATGTCCTAAAATTTTGTACACCAAAATTTCTGACACTATGGTATATGCAAACAGTGCAGACCCAGATCAGACTACTCCAGCAGTCTGATCAGCGTCTTCGTTTGCCATTCCACTAAGTATTTTAAGAAATGACTGCATAAGCTAAATTTAGGCCATAAAAGTATGGAATAAAGTGTTCAAAATTTTAGGACATTTACCATAATCAGACTTTACAGCACTGCTGTATACATATACAGGAACTTTATAACAGCTCATTATATCAGGGGTTTGGACATAGCATAGTTTAAAGATGGGCTCCAAAAATGTATCTAAACAAATATATTATATTATATAGAAAAATGACCATTTACACTGTTGTTTGGACACTATAGTATATCCAAAATGAATAGATTAGTGTAGAAAAACGGCTATTTATGGTGGTAATTTTTTCTGTACGATCTATGCATTTTTGTTTAAACACAATATGATTGTTTAGCTCATGTCTTTGCTTGGGATCCCAGCAATAGTGTTATAAAGAGGTTGTGGTATAATCTTCATTTCCATTCAGAGGGACTCACCTATATAATGTTTCTGCTATATACAACACAGTGCTCTAGATAAGGGTTTGATGCAAAGAGTATTTTACCCCCTGCTTTTATGGTCAATGCTTAAATGCCAATTTGCAATACTTAACTCTTAAAGCAATAAGCATAAGTGTAGCATACAAAATCCTAATTTTCTCAGAAAAAAATAAAGCTTGGCATTTGATGTGAATTGTCTGCTATGCAGACAATTCACATCTAATGCCAAGCTTTATTTTCTCTGAAAAAAAAAACACCTAGAAATGTATTTGTCATTAGTGCTTTAAGGGTTAAACCCTTTCTGTTCTATTGTACTGCTACTGCTTACAAAAGAATCAATGTGAGGGAAATTGCTTTTTTTATTTAGAAGCTGTAAAGTTCACTGACAATAGTACCCCCTAAATTTGATTTCAATGCTGAAACACAAAATTTCATTGAGTATTTTTACCCCCTCAACTTCAATTTCAATGCTGATTTAAAAAAAAAAAAAAAATCAATGCTGAAATACCCTTTACTCCCTCTTATCTAGGGCTATATACAACAGTAATGGAATAGATATGTACAATATTACTAGCAATCTAAGTGGATACATCTCCAAGGGAATTAACTCTGGTATGGAATTATTTGCCTCCCTTTCTATAGGGACCACCCTTACAGGAAAGAAGGGAGTAAATTCATTCCTTTAACCCTTGTCTTGCTGAACCTGTATGTACCCTGCCTTTGCAAACAATATAGATCCAGATAAGTTGCTTCTGAAAAAGCCAATGATCTGGATCTGTACTGTTTGTATTTCAGTATATGAATTTATACCAACAACCTGGATCAAGTAATCCAATTGGCTGAAAATTGGAAGTGAGCGTGGCATCTTAATTTATTCAGCAGGACAAGGATTAAGAGTAGCCCTCACTTCTGAAAAGTATCAAACACTTGGAAGGCAAACTTCCTGTCCAAAAGTTATCTTCCTCTACAAAATGGTGGCAAATTCTTTTAAGTGTATCTGTTCACTTTCCTTTGATCAAACTACTTTTTTCTACAGGGTAGCAGGACTCGTTTCTATCCTGATTTTAATTGCTGACATTTCATTAAATACTTTGAAAATTTCATAGTCTGAATAAATGGAAATGCTGAAACCACTCATAGAAAATATATATAAATACCATATAATTTACACAGATTTAACAAAACAAGTATTATTTTTTTAATATTTCTCAGACTGAAGTTACCGAAGTTTTTATGGTTTAAACATGAAATCATGAGAAACAATAACCAAAAAAAGTATAACGAAAAAAAACAAACAAAAAAAAAAAAACAATAAAAAAAAACAATAAAAAAAACAAAAAACAACAACAAAAAAAAACAACAACAAAAAACTTTCAATTTGATTCTGAATAAAAACCAGGGCCCAGTTGTTCATAGCATCTTTAGCTTTATAAGCTAGTTAGTCGTAAAAATTTTAATTGTTCTAGTAAGTACAATATCTAATTCACAGGTATTTTTGCTGAAAAAATATGAGAAGCTTTTGCAAATGCAAAATCTACTCACATTTTTTTAGCAAAAATATTAGCATATAAGCCATATATAACGATCAAAGTTTTAATGATACATTAACTAACAACATCATTAGTTTTGAACAACTGGGCCCAGCTAATTAAGACCAGATAATAAAAGTTTTTTCAAGCTGACTATACAATAGCAAAATACATACTTTTACATGAGTATCCTTTGAGTATTAAAATATCATACAAATTAAATCATTTACACAACTCTTCAATTTCTGAGTCAGATGAAGCAGAAAAAACATTTCTCTGTTTCAGAGTTATTTCCCTTTGAGCTGTATTCATTTCATCTAAATGTCAGAGTTATTTCCCTCTGAGCTGTATTCATTTCATCTTACATGAAATGAATACAGCTCAAAGGGAAATAACTCTGACACAGAGAAACAGCTGTCTCCCTTTACATTGTGCTGGTTAAAGGAAAGAATTTGCTCCATCTGGGAGTTACCCCATTTTTGAAAGGTCTCAAACACTAAGGAAGGGGGGTAACTTCCTGCAGAAGTTGTTTCCCTTTGCAAAAATGAAGGCATGTTATCTCAGATGTATTGATTCACTTCAAGCTATCAAGCTTCCTACTCACTTGATGTCACTGAACTATAGCCTTTTATTCTTTGCATATACGAGGGATGTTCGAAATGAATTGCTTATTTCTATCTGGAGACTTCAAATTTCAAGTTAGCCCAAAAGTACTCATTTCATGCCCTCGAAGTACTCTCCGTGGCAAGAAGCCGATGTATCCACTTCTTGAAGGCGCCATGGTACGCTGATTTGGGCACAGTAATAAGGTACTGATGAATGGTAGATCCAAGTACCTGTCGGGACTGGTATTTCCGCCCAGCAAGGAATGCTTTCAATTTTGTAAACAAAAAGAAATCACAGGGGGCAAGGTCTGGGGAATACGGGGGGTGAGGCAAAACAGTTACTTTTTCTTTCTTCAAAAACGCCGTAACTAATGCGGAGGTATGAGCTGGGGCATTGTCATGTAGAAGACGGACATGTTTAAAACCAGTGGCAGGGCATCGTTTCTGATAATACTTTTTCAGTTTCTTCAGTACTACGTCTTTGTAGTACTGTCCGGTGATGCTTTTGCCCTTTTTCACTGGCACTTTTATTGCGACTCCTTCACCAGAGAAGAAGATTGCATACAAAACCTTCTTTGTACTCAAAGAACGTTTAGCAATTATTGGGCGTTTGCTGTGTTTAGTGGCCCAGGTCTTATTGCTAACCTTTCTGACGGGCTCAAGATAATGGACCCAGGTTTCATCACCTGTGACGGCATTGGCAAACTGCTTTTTGTCATATTTTGGAAACATTTGAAGCAGCTTTTTGGCCACTTTAACCCGTTGCCTCTTTTGCTCGTCAGTCAACAGATGTGGCACCCATCTAGCAGAAATCTTTCTGACTTTCAAATGCTTCTTCAAAATAAGGTGAACCGTTGATAGTGATATGCCTACCTTTCATGCAATATCACGAACTGTAAATCTGGCATCTCCTTCAATGATTTCCTTTATTTTGTAAACAATTTCTTTACGAGATGCAGATTTTGGCCTACCTGATTTCGGTGCATTTTTGATGGACTCTACACCAGACTCAAATTTCTTTTTCCACCGCCGAACTGTGTCTTAAGACACACAAGAAGGTCCAAAAGCAGTAGAAATTTCAGTCATCAGCTTCTTCAAAGAACAACCAAGTTTTGAGCAAGCTTTGATGTAAGCCCGTATTTCATCTTTTTTGTCCACGCTTCTACCAACCATTTTTACTGCAGTGGTCAATGACTGCGTGTATTCAAATGGCAAATTTTATGTCTTACACTTAGTCTAACATGTACATTTATACACCATTGTGTAGATATTGAATAGCCCTATACAGGTATGTATTGGTTTTTATCGTACCCCACGTGGATATCGAGCTAGAGGACAATAAGCAATTCATTTCGAACATCCCTCGTACATTGTACTTTTGTTTAAAGGGTTAAAAATGTAGAATCTAGAGATTTCTAGTTATCATTTTTTCTCCTCCTTTCTAGCATATCTATAAATCTCATTTCCTATAATTACCCTGAGACATAAATAAATGCACATACATGTATAGATAAAGCTGGATATGTAGAGTGAAAAATAAATATTATGGTTATATAATAACAGAGAAATATAGCTAGGTACATGTGATCATCCCATCCACATGGCTGTCATTCCATGAATTTCAAATATTAACTTACATACCCTAAATAGTTGGACTGCAAGTTATGCCAGAAAAACCAATGTAGACCCAGATCAAACACAATATATCCACAACTTGAGAATATGTACCTTCAGCTACGACCCTGCAAAGACTGATCAGCTGGCATTCATCTGTGCAGTCAGATTTTTGCTGTCTGTCTCAAGAAATTTTATACGGTAAATGTCCTAAAATTTCGTACAACAAAGTGTCTGACAAAATGGCATATGCAAACAGTGCAGACCCAGATCAGACTTCTCCTGATGGAGCAGTCTGATCAGGGTCTACACTGTTTGCCATTCCACTAAGTATTTTAAGAAACAACTGCATAAAAAGCAAAACTTAGGTAAAAAAAAGCATGGAATAAAGTGTTCGAAATTTTAGGACATTTACCGTAATTTTGGCTATCCAAAGAGCAGCCAGTGAAGACTGATCAGAATGTCTGGATGCACAGGCTGATCTGAGTCTTTGCTGGAACTCATGTCTGAAGGTACATTTTCTCATTATACAAGTACAAATTATACTTTAGCCTTTGCCAGTCTTTAACTGCTTAGAAGACTAAGCCTGCCCACTAAAAGTGTTGTTAGGAAAACTGACCACGATCGACATGACCTCATTGGGTTGACTGGGCCGTAAAACCTCAACGCAAACAATCAATCACCACTCTTTAGGCAAATTCAGCAGATGACAAATTGGTTGTATCTTTATTATTCCCAGAAAGTAGGCTTTGATATTTTATGCAAATTGTAAAATGTCAAAGCCTATTTTCTGAGAAAAATAAAATATTTCAAAATGTCATCTGCTGCAGATTTTACCCGGCATGCTAAGTATCAAAAGTTTTAACCCTTAAAGCATGGGGAACGATATTTGTCGTCTTGTAGGGGTATGCCAACTCTAAAGTCTGTCATTCTTACTATACACCAGCTGCAACCATTCAGAGCAAGTGCTCCCATACAGGAGGGAACCTACTTTCATACAAACATACCGCTCTTCATTAGAAAGTCAGGTGCTGGATTTTACCCATGCTAATAAAGACAGTGTACTGAATTTCAAGCTGTCAGAAATTTCAGCACCCACTTGGTCAGTTTTTTCACAATTTTCTGGAAAAAACACCCATAACATCTAAATCATTTCCAGTGAGGAAGAAGTAGGAACAACAATAGAACCTACGTATGTCCCCCTTGTCTTTCTGAATAGCACACAGTAAGCGCCGGTCTCTTGTATGATCGTTACTTATCTTGTAAAATGGCCATATACGACTGGTAAAACATGTGTGAAAATGCCATGGAAATTGAGGCAAAATCAAGGGCTTATTGGCTTCTCAAGCAGGGGTACCCCCTCTAACAGGCCTGATTTTCGACTTTTGCCGTGCATTTCTTGCCGTGTTAATTCTTGCATCTGAAATCCACTGCAGAAGTAACCGTTTTCACATTTTGTTGGATAATACAATCTTAACCATTACCACTCTCTAGGCAATTTCAGCAGACAACACTGATGATATTTTTCTTATTTTTCGCAGAAAACAGGATTGAACACCTCATGCAAAGTGTCCCGAAGACAATTTGCATGAAATGTCCAATCCTGTTTTCTGAAAAAAAAAAAAAAAAAAAAAAAAATCAAAAAAATATTTCAAAATGTTGTTTGTTGAAAATTTTACTCAGCATGCTAAGCGTTAACGACTTGCTGGTCTTACCACAACATAAAGGGCAATCATTATGTAAGAAAATTCAGATAGAAATGACTGGAAAAAAATGAAGCCATTTCATACTTGTCTGCTTAGGATACAGACTTCAAATATTAAAAAAAAATGATGACTAATTCTCCATCCATCATCTACCCATGCCAAGCTACAAAAAATAAAATTCTGAGATATTACAATTAATAGCAATGATCAAATAAATAAAAAGCAAAGTTCATCAATGTGAGCAAATGTTTTACCCACCCAATCTGAAATCCAGTCCAGTGAAAATCCTGTCAAGGTCACTAATAAAGCCTGCCCTAAATGGCCACAACAACCATTATAGAACAAAATTGGACTTCCAGGTCACTCTTGCTCTATACAAGGCAGTTGCAATAACAACATCAACAATATTTAACATCCCTATACATGTATGTACAGTATCATTTACAAGTTTACAATGTCTGACAATATGTGAATTTATCTACAGCTATAAAATAACTTAGAACTTATACTGGAGAAAATAATAACTCACAATAACATCTGTGTACTCTGCTCTTTGCAATCTATGTTGAGGTGCATTTTGGAGACCCACATCTACCAACATTTCTACACCGGCTAATTACGACAGAGCTTTAGGTAAGAGGGACATCCCTTTATTTTGTTTTCTTTTCTTATTTATCTGCAAAATCATGCTGAGATTACTCCTTAGACATGTCTAGGTGAGGCACTTCTAATGAGTACACAAGTGTCAAGGCATGTTTTGTGCAGAAAAAAGAAATACATAAATTATACATAGAGGATCTTACATGAGTGGTCATTCAATATGAAATTTATGAAACGAGTTTGGGTAATTTCATTATTTTGCGAGCCTTGGTGAGCAAAATACCGAAATTACCCAACGAGTTTCATAAATTTCATATTAAATGACCACTCATGTAAGATTCTGTTTATCACATGGCCCTTCCAATGACAAAAAATGCACAAAATATATAAAGATAAACGGCTTTCCATAGCTAAGCGGAACAACTCACTACCGAGGATTCAATAGTAGTACGCAACAAAAATAGTTCAGATATTATTTGGTAAGTACCGAAAATAAGTAGAAACAAGATAAATATGCCACTGATTACTTCTTTAAACTGTAGTAAATAATGATGATTTTCATTTGAGCTAATAAATATTACATCTGAATAAATCAATTCAAAACTAAATATTCCATTGAACAACGTCATTTAGCGAGTCAATACGTCACTGAGAATCAGTGGGGAAATCCCCCACAGTCAGCTGTCGTATTTAAAGGTCACTGACCTTGATCAATACAGTTTATACGGTGGTTGACACACTCAAATAAATGACAGATTTTCAAGGCTATAAAACGTTTTAACTGTAGCTTGGATTTTAATTTGACACATTTATTGACTGTCAGAGTCATGTTATCCTCCAACGCTTTTTTGAGGAGGCAAAAATGTTTCATTGACTGTTTGACAACATTGAAAGTGCCTCCAAATATGTTGCCAGAAAAGATCAAATTTAAACCACCATGAAAATTTCTGGCAGCCGTATAATTCACACTGTGATTGTGTTGTGTCTTCCATTTCCATAGATCTGAACTTAACCGTTTGTCTCAAAATTAAAGACAGGATCTGTTTCAAAAGTGAAAGGTGTACAATCGGTGAACGTGGACACCATCTTGGTTGCTATCAACTAGCAGAGTAATACTAATATTAATAAGGGTAATTAAGCTATAAATCAATGGGAAGCCTTGCAGGTGTTATTACGTCTGGTCATATGATTTTTATGACATGGGTTATTTCATTGAATAACTTGACGGTCATGTGATAAATACAGTTCTGTAACATGGAAGAAAGGGTTTCTAAAGCTCTGGATCAAGGTCAGTGCATTTTGCATTGTAATAGTCCACAGCCCTTTTAAATCAATATTACTGGTATTCAAGGCACAAACTGTAGTAGATAAATAAGTGTAGTAGCCAAACAAAAAAACATCATTTTTTGTTTTTTTTAATTTGGACATAACATTTTTGGGGTTTATCCTCAAACAATGTTATATCCAAAAACCTGCTATAATGAACCGTGTTATAAAGCCATTCCTGTGTACCTGACTTTGCAGATGCTGCAGTTTGAAAAATGTATACCGTGTCTCAATGACAAGGCTGTGCTGGAGAATCTAAGTCTGAGTTCATCACATATAATATGATACATGTAGTAGTTAGCTAAAAATGATATCAGAAACGGAGAACCAGGTTGGTAAAAACTTTTTGTAAATGGACTTACAAATTTAGAAACACCACCCCCTTCAACAAATTTTTGGAGCAGTACATAATATGTACTTTTTTTTTTTTTTTTGCTGCCTTTCTTAAACATTGTTACTTTCAGTTTTGTGGCCAAAAAGTCCAAGGCAGCAGGATCAGAATACTTAGTAATTTTAATAGCCAATTTCTATTTGAGAGGCAAATACCGTATTTACCAATCACTGGGTCAGATAAGCCTGAACTAACAGTATAGACTCTGATCAGATGTTGCAGAACACAGCACCTGATCAGGGTCTAAACTATTTGCCACTCATCTAGTAGTTTTTAGATGCCAAATGAAGTGGTTCAACTTTTAAGACAAGTATGGTAAGGTGTTAAGGTGTCCCAATATTTACATTAATAATATTACTACAGCAAGCATATTGAGAGAATGCCTCAATACAATCAGACGGGCTAGATTATGAAGATGACACCCTGAATATGAGAGGGACTACACATTTTATAAATGCACTTTTTGTCGGAAAGACATTTAATAATACAACATATTAATCTATATACATAAAGCCTTTGGCATGACATTAATGCAGATGAACACAGAATAAATAAAACACATCATTAATTTTTAAAGTTAGAGATTTTAAAAAGCTTTCCCTAAGACAGAGCCTGTCATTTTGGATGATTTAATAACATGACCAATAAAGACATAATTCCAGGTTACCATATTTTTACCATAAATATTCCATCTCAAAGACAAAAACTCTATTCACAATTTAATCTAAACAGTAACTACATTTAGGCTATATCAAACTAAAATGAGACTAAGGGGAATGTATCCTTCACCTTCAAGGGAAATAACTCCCGACATGGAAATATTTGCTTCCCCTGTCTCTTTAGGGACTACTCTTAAAGGAAAGAATTTGCTCCCACTGGGAGCAAATTCTTTTCTTTAAGAGCAGTCCCCATAAATGCGATTTTATATACTGGGGAGGCAACTTTCTATCTGCAAAAGTTGTTTCCCTTTGCAAAATGGTGGCAAAAATCTTTCAGGCTTATCCAGTCACCTAAATGCATATATAAAAAGCCATGGTCCAGATTGGTCCATCCGATGGCCTTATCAAGGTCTTTGGTTTTCCCAATAAATTCAACAATGAAAATGACATTTCTATGAGCAAACAGTGAAGGGCCTGAATAGACAGACAGACACACAAGCTGATAAGGAACTTCACTGAGTATATAGACTGAGTAAGCCATTTTATGCTACAATTATACATGACAACAGATTAAAACTCTATATTTTGGCACTTGAAGAATATACAATGTAATAATATGAAGCCTGTCAAAGGCAAATAGTTGCACACTACACATTAACAGTTAACCTGCTGAGTTCAAATATATACACCAAAACTTCTTTATAACACTGTTACTAAGATTCATAACATAAACCGTGTTACCTAAATAGCTGTGTTGTATCCAAACAAATATGTATAGATTATACAGAAAAATGACCATAAATGGTCATTTTTCTATATAATCTATACATTTTGTTTGGATACAACACTTTTGGGTTCATCTTAAATCTAAAACCATCTTATAAAGATGTTTCAGTGTATAAACATTTCAAACATTTTTTTTCGTTTTCTTTTTAAAACAAGGCTTGACATTTCATTCAAACTCGCCAAGTGAAGAAGTCTTTGGAGACAATTTGAATTATCTGAATGAAATGAAAGCCCTGTTTTCAAGGAAAAAAATGAAGAAAAAAAAAATATCACATAACGCATTTGTTGTCTGCTGATATTGCCAACAGTATGCTAAAAGTAACAAATTGTGCATTTTCTTTTTTAATCAAAGCTTGATATCAAAATTCGATCATCACACTGTTGACTGTTTTGTCTCAGGATTTACTCTAAGTAAAACAATCAGTTTGTTCACTAGCATAGAAATAATTTTATCTGAGGTGTCCATCATCACACTGTAGACTGTTTTGTCTCTGGACTTTCTCTCAGTAAAACAATCAGTTTATTCACTATCATAGAGATAATTTTATCTGAAGGGTCCATAAATCCTCTCTGCATCCACTTGGGTATGGTAACCCGGGCATGGGAGAAACCCAGTTTCTGTAGTACATAGTCTACACCAACAGGATCAATCTGCTTACTCGCCCAGTGAAGTAACCTAGAAGAAAAAGAATTAAATGAGCCAGAAGAAATTTTTAACTCTACGTATCCAGATAAGGCTCTTTTTCAACCAAAAACTAATGATATTTTTCTTATTTCTCCAATAAAACCTATACCAAGGCACTTCTAATGAGTATCTACAACATATGTTTTTATGGAGAACAGGGCCCAGTTGTTCAAAGCGTAGTTAGCTTAACAAGCTCGTTAAGGGTCATTTCGTTAACTGTTTTAGCAGATTCAATATACAATATTCTGATATTTTTTGCTGAAAAAAATGTGAGTAGCTTTTGCACTGCAAAAGCAACTCAAATTTTTTCAGCAAAAAATTTCAGCATATTTGCATATTACTCGATGTAAATTTTAACGAATCATTAACTAACGATATCGTTAGCTTTGAACAACTGGACCCTGGAGAAATTATGCCAGAATTATCCACAAATTCTTCTCCTTAATGAGTCCTCTCATTTCATTCATATCACATATGGTTGGAAGCTCACTGCCCTCTTTATAATTAAACAGCATGGAAAGTTATCTTGACACTGGGTCAGCCTGTCCTATCTCTACTTCTTTGTGTCAAGTAAAAGAACAGTTAGTCCCATTTCCAGAATCTTTGGTATGGCTTTGCCAGGACTTGAACCTGCAACTTGCTTCAGGAGATAAGGATCAGGTTTCGCTGGGTAAAACTGGCTTACACCCCACCAGCAGCTTTCCTACTGACTATTCCAAGGTGGTTCCTCTATTATCGTTCTTCTTTCTTTGAGCATCTGTGGTTTCATATGTGGTGTTTGTTTTGTCATCACTAGTTCCTCATCTCTCCTTCCTTTGGTTCATCGTGAGGGCTAAGCTTTGTGATTGTGGCATTTCCTGGGTATCTTCACTTATATTTTAACCTGGACAGCAAAGGCCTGATCAGTCTGTCTGTGCATCCATTTAAAACACCTGTGCCCAGTTGTTCAAAGCATCGTTAGCTTAACGAGCTCGTTAGTGGTCAAAATGTTAACTGTTCTAGTAAGTACAATATCTAATTCACAGTTATCAATATCTAATTCACAAATATTAGCTTATATGCCATAATTAATGATCAAAGTTTTAAGGATACGATAACTAACGACATCGTTAGTTTTGAACAACTGAGCCCTGGTAAACACTACCCATAGTATCTACCATATTTACTCCTGATATTGAGACAGACATGCCTTAGCAAATACAGTAGAACTAGATCAAACTATCTTATTTACCCTAAATATTAGGACACTTTATCTACTTACCATACTTCTCCTACAATTTGAACAAGTCCATTCAACTACCTCTTGACGTGTCTAAAATATTGCTGTATGTATGGCAAATAATGTAAACCCTGATCAGATGCCACACTCTGCAGTGTCTGATCTCAGTCTACACTGTTTGCAAAAGCCTATCTGTCCCAATACTTAGGGTTATTATGGTACTCCAAAAGCAGCAGTTTGATCAGGGTCTACACTGTTTGTCTTTCCACCATACTTATGGCATATATATTATATTTCAAGATTTGGGAAACATAAATTATAAAATATTAGTTTTACCTAACAGTCGGTTCAAGTTGCCATGTTATACACTGGTAATCTCGCCAGTCCTGTTGTAGTACGGTGAGAGGATCTGTCATTTTCTTCTTGTCTCCTTCCTGTGCCACCTTGGTGGCTGCTTTAGAACTGGCCCCTGCTGCTGAGGCTCTAGTGCCTGTCAAATAGTAAATATCATTTTCAATCTAATTACCGCACTGTGCACTTAGGTTTTTTGTGGTAAAATCCACCTATACTAAGTGCACTTTAAAAAAGAGATCAGCGAGGGACTTATCTAATGATGCTTATGCGATGTATTTGTGTGTGTGTTTTTTTTTTTTTTTTTTAATTTTCTTTATAAAAGCATATGATGTGGATTCTCATTTGAATTACATTGACAAGTCAATGCAATTGAAATGGGTACACACAACATATGTCTTTATAAAGAAATAGACAAAAAGTACATTGGCTGTGATCTGAAGACTACGGAATTGCTTAACTGTGCCCTTATTGGAGCATGTGCAGTAATGAGGTAGAATAAGGTAAGTGTATTTAAAAGAAATCAGCAATAAGTTAAAAACTTTAAAGACCCTACAGATATGCAATCTGTGCAAACCGTAAAATCCAACTTCAATAATTATGCATTATTAACTGGCCAATTTTGTTGTTCTTCTTAAAAAAATCTTTACATTTTTTAGGTTTAACTTTATACCGTAATATACGTAAGTATTGGGACGGGAAAAATTAATTAAATTTCTGGCTGTCCCAATACTTAGAAACACAAAAATTAATTATTTTATTAGGTGTCCCAATACTTACGTCTCGTAGTTGAAAATGGCACCGATTAATGATGAAAATGTGTCATATTTGTGTTCATTGTTTTGTGTATTTTCGGACCATTGTCTCATTAACCTAATCTATTGTTGATATTGAATAAACAGATTGGCACTTATTGTTTTAATTTATAATCCCCTCGTTTATCTATCATGTGTTGAAAGCGTCCAAGTGAAAAATAATCATATACTGCTTCCCCGCTTTGTTGGTTAATTGCGCATAACTGATACCGCAAATGCGGGGAACAATCTACCTGTTCTAAAAATGCTGCCATTATATCGCGTGGACGTTATTATTGGGGTTCATCTCAACGATGTTTTGGGGATCATCTCAACAGTGTTTTAAGCTTCCCACAACGCTGTTTTGCATTAAAGCGTTATCGGTAAACAATTCTGTCGAATTTCTTTTTATCATATATTCATAGTTTTTTTTTGTTTTTTTTTTTGTTGTGTTTGTTTTTTTTGTAGAACTTTATTGATGCACTCGAGTTGCAAATTAAAATGTGACGTGTCATGTGATAACCACAAAATGGCGATGCATCCAGACTGATGCAAACGCATGTGCGTTTTCATTTTTGCAGATTTCTTGAATAAATTTCATATTAATATTCTCAAAGAAAGTTTTATTTTTTTCTACTTTCTAACCAGCCTGCCGTAGGAACCCCCCTATTGTATGCTTAGACGTAAAATATTGTGTGACATCGCTTGTAAACAAAACACAAACCTAGAAAACAGTTTTACCCTGTTAACTAGATCATTTTTTTTTCACCCAAATGCACTGTCCTAATTCATATGGTACAAAAAATTACCGAAAATTTTAGCGATTTTTGATATGTCCCAATTCTTAGGGTGACGAAAAATAATTATTTTTACGAATTGTAAGGGTGTCCCAATACTTTAGGTGTCCCAATACTTAGGTATATATAGAGAAGCACTAAGCACTAATAATTTCTCCCTTTAGTTCTACAACTACTTTTCACAACTAAAAGATTGGTGTGGATGACTTTAGGTGAGCTGTTAAAGAAGTGTTTTAAACTTCAAAATAATGTAAAATTTGTGTTAATGTAAAACCCTAAAATATTCGAAGACTAAATAAAGTGAGACCCGAATGTCTGGAAATGAATCTAAAATTAATTTCAATAATTGATCAATTAATTTCTGACAGCTTGTAATAAGACCAGGATTTAAAGAAACAATTATATATGATTTTATAACTATGCTTAAATAAAGATCTGATAAGATGCACAAATGGAACAACAAAACAGAACAATACAGACAAAATAAAATTTAGTAAACAAATAATAAAAGCAACAAATAACGTTAAAGTACCTTTATCTTTCTCACGTATATAGGAGGCAATCAGATCATGAAGGAAGAGAATAACTTCTGCATCCATGGCGACAAGTGTATGATCCTCAAACTCTGTTATAAAGCTGCACTCTACAACTGGCTTTGGATCTGTAAATAGCAAAATGGCAGGTGGCAAAAGTGTGAATAAAAACACCAGAAGCATAATACCCCACCACAGCAATTATTTGTTTATGTATTAAAGTTATCGTTGCGAAAATGTCTGGAAAGAAAACGACAGAGGGACAGATAACAATCCTAAACCAGATCTTGATAATATCAATGGACAGATAACAATCCTAAACCAGATCTTGATAATATCAATGCATAAAGCAAGTTTGATTAAAAGGCCCTGTTATTTACTCAAATTATCGTCCGGAAACGAAAATATGGGCATGTCTCGGGCAGATAACTATGTAAAAGTTTGACAAAATTTGCCCATTAGCAATTCCAAAAGAGATCTCCTTAATGTCAATGCATACAGCAAGTTTGGTTAAAATCCCTTGTTACATTCTCAAGTTATCGTCCAGAAACAAAAATATGGGCGTGTCTCGGGCAGATAACTCTGTAAAAATTTGACGAAATTTGTCCATTAGCAATCCCAAACCAGATTTCCTTAATGTCAATATATATACAGCAAGTCTGGTTAATTGATTGATTGTGTTGGGGTTTAACGGCACGTCAACCCTTGTGGGTCATTTTGTGTCGTCTCCCAGAGAAAGGGAGAAGAGTGATAGAAGAGATAGTCGAAGAGATGAAAGAGAGGAACAGGGAAGAAAGAGGAACAGGAATGAAAGTGAAGAAACAGAAGAAATAAAAACATTCCCCCTCTACCCTTACCTGCTACAAGGATAGCAGGCCTTGCCCAACTGTAAGCCAATATCAGTTGGACGCCCCGGTGACATAAGATACATGACACCTTCGCACCACCCGACCACCCCCACAAGTCTGGTTAAAATCCCTTGTTATTTACTTAAGTTATCATCCGGAAACGAAAATATGGGCGTGTCTCGGGCAGATAACTCCGTAAAAATTTGACGAAATTTGCCCATTAGCAATCCCAAACCAGATATCCACAGTATCAATGCACATACCAAGTTTGGTGAAAATCCATTGATGTTTACTCAAGTTATCATCCGGAAACGAAAAATGGATGGACAACCAGACGGACGACTGAGGGATGGACGGACAGACACACGGACGTCCAACGTGAAACCATAATAACCCACCACTATTGTGTGGCGTGGTATAAAAAAGGCCAAAATGTACCAAACATTGATCAGTTTCAATGTAAAATTCCACCCTTTAGTTTTTAATTTAGCTTACTAAAAGAAAATATTTGAAGTGAAATTGTTCTGAGTGGTTAAATTTTGCGATATGAAGCTCTTACATTAACAAGGCTGTAACTATAACAATGACTTTGTATCATTTTACAACTTTTTATTTTTCAAACATAATTTTGCATTCATTTTTTTTTTTTCCTTGAGTTAGGTTTTACTGCCAAGTCAACCCATTACGGTCATGGCGAGCCGGTCAGTTGACTTTTCTTGGGCCAGACTAGTACTCTAAGCAGTTAACCAGTATTTGTGTACATTCTTTTGCCAGAAACACATCAAGAATCAACTTTCACATCTGAAGTTATGACTGGAATGCACATTCTAATTGTCTCCATGGAAAACTAAACATAAAGTCTATCAGCAAGTTTTGATACATTTTCAATCCCCATCCATGACAGATTCTAGGACAATTCCAATACATGTATGTCAGTGTGAAAGCCTTACCATCTTCAAGAGGCTCATGTTCAGCTTGATTGTGTTTGGTAACCAAATGTAGCTGCATTGGAGGCAAGGCAAAGACAACTTCAGTCTCATGGTCATATTTCCGACTTTTGCGATAATCTGCGGGACTTTCACTACCATCTCTCCTCATAGCTGGGAACTTGTCAAGATCTGAAACAAAGGCATCTAAGACTTTAAAACAGCATACATGTATTTACATAGCAACAGATAAGGTGCTTTTTTCATCCGAAAAATGCTGATATCTTTCTTATTTCTCAAAGAAAACATATGTTGTGGGTACTCATTAGAAGCGCATTGGCGAGGCGCTTCTAATGAGTACCCACACCATATGTTTTCGTCAAGAAATAAGAAAAATATTATGTGGATACCCCCTCTTATCTGTAGCTACGTATTTACCCTTAGTATTCTAACACTTCAATTCGTTTCCATACTTCTAAAATCTGAACAAGTCCATTTGACTTCCTGTTGACGAGTCTAAAAATTGCCGGACGTGTGGCAAACAGTGTAGACCCTGATCAGATGTTGCATTAGTATTCTGACACTTAAATTCCTTTTCACATTTCTAAAATTTTAACAAGTCAATCTGACTACCTGCTGATATGTTCCTTTTGAAAAGGGGTCTACTTTGAGAGGAAAGAATTTGCCCCCCCCCCCCCCCCCCACCTCCCCACCCCCCCTTCAGAGTACATCCCTTTTCAGAAGGGAGGCAAAAATAATTTTGACAGATGATGATGATGATTTGGTCTTTTACATCCTTTTTCAACATTATTTAAGTCATATCAAGGCGATGGAATGGAGCTAATGACAGGCTCTGCACTGAAGCACCATACAGTTAAAAGATGAATTCCCCCTCCAGCTAGGTTCAAACCTAGGACCTCATGAATCAAAAACTGGAAGCCAATCACTCAGACATCCAGATGCTTCCCATCAAAAAAGAGTAACATCTACAGCTCTGGTTGCTAGGGATATCCAGGATATCATTTATGTTACTAGGGATATCCCGGATATTATTTATGTTACTAGGGACATCCCGGATATTATTTATGTTACTAGGGATATCCCCGATATTATTTATGTTACTAGGGATATCTCGGATATTATTTATGTTACTAGAGATATCCCTGATATTATTTATGTTACTAGGGATATCCCCGATATTATTTATGTTACTAGAGATATTCTCGATATTATTTATGTTACTAGGGATATGCAAATGCAAAAGCTACTCACATTTTTTTCAGCAAAAATATTAGCATATATGCCATATTTAATGATCAAAATTTTAACGATACGTTAACTAGCGACATCGTTAGTTTTGAACAACTGGGCCCTGGACGCATAATTTTAACAGAGTTGTTTCTCTTAAAAGTAGTATCTATTCCCCTTACTGTCACTCACCTCTAACTTCTGTAGTAGCAAATGCATAATGGAACCATTCGTTGGCATGTGTGAATGTCGGTGGCATAGTGTGACCTCTAGACAGTTTAAGTACATAAGCCATATGTTGACCCTGTATATAATTAGCGTGTCCATGACCCACAAAGAAAGTGAGATCCTGCACTACATGGGTAGCTGGAATAAAGAAATAAAATATGGTAAATATCCTAAAACTGAACACTGTATTGCATATTTAGTCTAAATTTTGTTTTTTATGCAGTTCTTTCTTGAAATACTTAGTAGAAAGGCAGACCCTCATCAGACTACTCCTGAATGACAGTGTGATCAGGGTCTACACTGTTTGCCTATGCCATTTTGTTTTAAACACTGGTGTACAAAATTTCAGGACCTTTACTGTATAGTATTGTGCAATTGCTACAACAGAAGTTACAAAACTGGCTTCTGTATAGAGGTATTTGTTGTAGAGAAGTAAATATATAGTAAAATAGTATTTTGGGGGTCAGAATAAAAGCACCGCAAGCATAATACCCCGCAAATTTGGTGAAAATCCATCAACATTTACACAAGTTATTGTCTGGAAATGAAAATAAGGGCATGTCTCGGGCCGGTAACTCCGTCAAAAATTGACGAAATTTGCCCATAAGCAATCTCAAACCAGATCTCCATAATATCAATTAACATACCAAGTTTGGCAAAAATCCATTGATATTTACTCAAATTATCGTCCGGAAACGAAAATATGGGCATGTCTCGAGCAGATATGCCCATTAGCAATTCCAAACCAGATCTCCACAATAGCAATGCACTTATCAAGTTTGGCAAAAATCCATTGATATTTACTCAAGTTATTGTCCGGAAACAAAAATACAGATGGACATACGACAGATGGATGGACTGATGGACAGACAGACAGGCGACCAACATAAAATCATAATACCCTGCCACTATCGTGTGGTGGGGTATAAACAGGCTGATAGGGAAGTGGCTACTGTCAAAAGGTGACTGCTCATTGAGGCTCCATTGCAAATCTTAATGTCATGTGCTTTAATCATGCATGTAGATAATGATGACAAAACTGGTCTTATATTCGTCTTGTGTCATAATGAATAGTGAAGCCCAGACAAGTACGCACAGTGACGCCATCTGGTCAGGAGGCAGTGGACTCCTGCATTTAATAACATTTCCAGCATAGTTTGGCTATAAAGGAGCTGCTTATGATTTGGGATTTGGAGTATGTTGACACAAAACTTGTTTCTACTTAGGTCTAGATAAGAGGGAGTATTAAGTAAGCATTTTTCATATTCCTCCATGAAAACATATGTTATGGGTACTCATTAGATGCATCTCAGTGAGGTGCTTCTAATGAGTATCACGGCATATATTTTCGAGGAGAAATAAGAAAAATTATCAGTACTTTTTGGTTGAAAAAAGTGCCTTAGCTAAAGCTATGGTTTCATAATACCAACCTTGATCTTGCATCTTCTGAGCCTCCGTGGCAAAGCTGATATAGACATCATTCATTGTGAAAATTGCCCAGGCCTTGGAGCGGAAGTTGATACCATGGAAACATGCTAGTGACAGGTTGTTACCATGGAGAGTGAGGTTACCACCTAGAATCATACCTTCCTTGGGTAACATAGAAGGCAGCATGGTGAAGTGGCAACCTGTGATATTCTCCAGAGCTTTCTGCCAGTGGCGGTGATGTCGTAACTCAGATAAAACTGGAAAAAAAACAACAACATAATTTGGTGAATGCACTTAAATTTTGGACACTTCATTTCATTCTTTTATTTTTGCCTAAATATTTATTTTTATGCCATTCTTTCATAAAATACTTTGTGGAATGGCAAACAGTGTAGACCCAGATCAGACTTCAGGAGCAGTCTGATCTGGGTCTGTACTGTTTGCATATGGTGTTTCGTCAAAAAGTTTGGTGTACGAAATTTTAAGACATTTACCGTACACAGACTATTCCCAAAGAGAATTAGAATCCAGTTTTGGTTATCCTGTCTTCAGCAGGTCTCAAGACAAGAGAGGTATCTTCATAAATATTTTTCATACCCTAAAAATTGGGACACCTCAATTTTTGTACCTTATCCTAAATTTGAACATGTACATATTACTATCTGTTGATGTATCTAAAAATAAAAGTCAAAAGATTGCCTTTGGAAACAAAGAACACTTTACAAACAGAAAATGGGATTCTCAGTTTTACTGAGACTCTTCATAAGCAGTAATGAAGTTTGCAACACTGCTTACGCTCTCTCGTATATGTGACCAGAACTCTGTTTTCAAAGATACCAAAATGGGCCCAGTGATCTCAAAGGAAATAAAAATATAATCTGCACTATGGTGAAGTACGGGGAGACATTTTACGGCTGCCATATGGCACTAAAACTACTAGAGTGACAAACAATGTAGACACTAATCAGATGGCACATTATGTGGCATCTGATCTGGGTCTACACTGTTTGCTCAGGCATGTTTGTCCCAGTACTGAAGGAAATATAGTAGACTAGATATCTGGTTTGGCTTATCCATTCTTAACTTATTAACGTCAAGTGAACTCTTATTCCACAACTCTTTGGACCAGTCTATTTCCAACAGAGGGCATCTGGGTTTTATAGAAATTCCTGTATTTAATGAAAACAGTGTAGACCCTGATATAGACTGGATCTGCACTGTTTGTCAATTACTTTTTTGGGGGTTTCCAGGCTAAAATGGGTTAATGGATCATATGTACAAGTCTCTTTGATTACCTGGGGATTTGTCTAAAATGTGCTGCATGAATGGCTGGCACACAGTGCTGACCCTGACCACAATATTCATATATCAGTCTACACTGTTCTCTCCAATATTTCTAATCAAATATTTATTTATTTAGATGGTTTTAGTCTGGAGGCCCCCTAAACGGTAATTTTAGACAATATGTGGCATCTAATCTGAGTCTATACTGTTTGCATTAAATACAGGAATCTCTATAAAACATAATGATAATAAGAACTAACCAAACACCCTGTTACTGGAATTAGTCTGGTCCAAAGCACTGTGGTAGAAGGATCCACTTGATGTAAATGGGTCATTAAAAAAATAAGTATAAATACTTACACGAATCTTCATCCCCTGATTTATGTTTCTCTCGTAGTTTATGTCTCACACCAGTAGGGATAGGCCCCATAGCTCCTAGAACCCTCTTACTGCTAGTAAACTGCTGCATTATAAACTCCTCCAGCTTTGCTCCTATCTTTATTAAATCTGGTGTTGTGGATCTAGAGATCAAGATGTGGAACCTGTCCCAACCAAGATCTCCATGGGCAAACAACAAAGCAGCCCTATAAGACAAAATGAATACAAACACCATATTATGTCAAATACAGGCATGTCTGAAAATCAGCTTGGCACGTCTCTATGAAATATGTTTCTTAACCCTTGTCCTGCTGAACCAGATATACCTGCCTTTGCAGTGTAGAACCAGATCAGTTGGCTTCTGAAGAAGCCAACTGATCTGGATCTGCACTGTTTGCCAATAAGTACATGTATGTGAATTTCACTGTTTGCCAATAAGTACATGTATGTGAATTTATAGCAACAAACAGGATCAAGTAATCTGATTGGCTGAAAATTAGAAGTGGGCGTGGCATCTTAATTTATTCAACTGGACAAGGGTTAAGGGGAATCGATATACTTTCAGGGAAGGTGACTCTCCAACTTTGTTCTGTCCCTCTTCTGAAAAGGAGGTCTGCTCTAAAAGGGGATAATTTGCTTCCAAGAGTAAACCACATTTCAGAATGGGACTGATATAAGGAAGTCACAAAAGTTTTCTCCCTTGTAAAAATGGTAGAAATCTACCAAAAGTATCAAGCTCCAGTAAATATTCCAGCTGGTGGCTGGCATAGCACTGATGACTATTGGGTTAATCTCTTATGTATTGTTTGAGGGATAAGGTCCGAGTCTGACAGTACTAAATATAGCAATCAAAAGATGGAAACACATGGAACACTTAACACTTAGCACTCTGGGTAAAATTTTCAGCAGATGACATATTGATATATTTTTCCAAGAAAACAGGATTTGTCATTTCATGCAAAAGGGTAATTGACAAACAGAGCAGACCCAAATCAGATGCCGCAGAATGCGGCATCTGATCAGGGTCTCAACTGTTTGCAACTAGTTCAACCATTTTTCTCTAGGAATATCTACATCTCATAGCCAGATGAACCTAAAATTGAAATTGGACTCTTCCCATTTATAGTGCAGAGAGTCTATTCAGTCTACAATGGGTAAACAAAACAGTGGTAAAGGTTAAGTTACATTTTGCACTAAAAGTATTATATGTATTTACATTTATGGGGTACTCTTTAGAACACCAATGATGTCATAATGTTTGTATTCCTTTAGTAATGAATACTCTGAACCACATTTAGAGAAGTGCATGGCCTGCTTCCTTCTGCCATTAAGTTTATGAAGATTATGAAGAAAATATCAAAATAAGCAAAAAAAAAAAAAAAAAAAAATCATATTCACCCGAATTTTTTTGTACATACAGGCTTGGGCAAAGATAAGATGCTACAGATGCTACCTATGATTGGTGTCCACATTCTGTGTCACTCCTCCAGCAATTTTTAGATACATCAATAAGTAGCAAAAAGGATTTAACAAAACTTCCTGTCAATGATAAGTAACATCTGAGTGAAATAAAAAAGTAAAACCAACAAGCAAATTCAGTGAATTTTCGTCCCCCGCCTTTGAATTTTGTTTTGAGGGGTATTATCTCTAGCAGATAAAAAGAAACTAATTATTATGTCTATGTTGTGTGTTTACCAAATGACTATATGATACACAGGAAAACCACTCAACAATCTCTGAAGTACATATATCAAGAAGAGCACTAATGTTCAGAAAAATCCGTGTCAGTGACAAAAATCTGAAGATTTTCTTTTTTTTTTTAATAACAATAAAGTAGCATGCAAAAAGGCTTTGGCCAATCCTCACTCTTGTTTTATAATATTGTGCATATATATCTGCCATCACCAGATGCAGTGCCATGTTTTCTACAGTTGAGGCACAGCATGAGAATGTGAATAAATTGGTAATTCTTGATTACTTTTGTTCCAGGAAAGCTGAACAGCAACTTGATGCTGAAGCCTATAAAAGTATTTTTTGAACTAAAATTATTTTTTTGCATATTCTTACACACCAAGGGATGTTTTAAGCCATTGGCAAAACTAACTACTAACCATTGACAAAACAAACGAAAGATGGCAGACCATTGGCAAAACAAACGAAAGACGACAGACCATTGGCAAAACGATACCTTATTTGAGTTTCAGAGTAAAAGGTGTTAAGAGTTGCCAGTGATAAAAAATAAGTTCAGGATTCTGAAAAAAACACATGCATATCTTCAGACCATCCTTAAAGCACCTGTAAAGTTTCAAAAGGATCGGCTTAAAACTGTGGTAGGAGTTATGGGGACAAGGTACCTACTCCCTATACGCTTCTGTAGTATTAGAACTCAAAAACTGTCTAAGTTAAAAATGCGGAAAAAGTGATAAAAAATTATTTCAGGATTCTGAAGAAACCACATGCATATCTTCAGGCCATCCTAAAAGCCCATGTAAAGTTTCAAAAGGATTGGCAAAAAACTGTGGGAGGAGTTAAGGGGACAAGGTACCTACTCCCTATAGACTTCTGTAATATTAGAACACAAAAAATGTCTAAGTTAAAAATGCGGAAAAAGTGATAAAAAATTATTTCAGGATTCTGAAAAATCCACATGCATATCTTCAGGCCATCCTAAAAGCCCATGTAAAGTTTCAAAAGGATCGGCCAAAAACTGTGGGAGGAGTTAAGGGGACAAGGTACCTACTCCCTATAGACTTCTGTAATATTAGAACTCAAAAATGTCCAAGTTCAAAATGTGTAAAAAGTGATAAAAAATAATTTCAGGATTCTGAAAAAACCACATGCCTATTTTCAGACCATCTTAAAAGCCCCTTTTAAGTTTCAAAACGATCGGACAAAAACTGTGGGAGGAGTTAAGGGGACAAGGTACCTACTAAAAATTCGGAACCACGCGGCAAGCACCACGGAAAGCCAAAAACAGTGTCCCTCCGCTTTTCTTCGAAAAGGCGGGGGACAACAAGAAAAAAGTAAAACCAACACAACAACAACAAATGCAATCTGAAATATTTTATTAAATCTGACAGGCATCTGAAGAAAATATCTCAATAATACTAACCTTGTAGTAGCCAGAGGAGCATCAATATCCTGTATTTTGTCAATCTTCCACTCATCTCTCAGGGTCAAGGTCATGTCACTGAGGCGGGCCATCAAAATACTGGACCCCATGTAGTCTACTCGGCCCTCTAGGGCATACATGGACAACCCTGCTCTATGGATGGGATCTTTGCCTAGTTTGGGGTCCTCTGCTACTTCAACTGTGAAATGAGACATGTCTTTAACTCTATTTGTAGCAGACAAAATTTATTTTATTCTTTTAATTATTATTTTTCAGATTAAATAAGACTTGAAATTTCATGTGAATCACGTGCTAGGTTTTATTTTCTCTGAAAAAAAACAAAACAATCAGGGCCCAGTTTTTCAAAGCGTCATTAGCTTAATGAGCTCGTTAAGGGTCATTTCGTTAACTGTTTTAGCAGATTCAATATACAATATTCTAATATTTTTTGCTGAAAAAATGTGAGTAGCTTCTGCACTACTCACATTTTTTCAGCAAAAACCTCAGCATATCACTAGATGTAGATTTTAATGAATCGTTAACTAACGACATCGTTAGTTTTGAACAACTGGGCCCAGAATGTCCCCTGCTACAGTTGTGATTATCACTTTAACCCTTTCATCCTCAAGCTTTTGAAGTGGACTCTTCCATCATTAAATTTAGACATGTTCACTGATGCAAATAGGGGTTTCAGTCTAAAATCAAAAACAAAATGGCAAAGAGTGTGGATCCTGGTGAGATGGCTCCTTATGAGCCATCTCATCTGGAGCTATACTGTTTGCACTGGTATCTGTTTTGGTCTGCCGGGTTGAAAGGGTTATGGTTTAAACAGCATTCCAGATTAGTTTAGTATTCGGACAAATATATTTATTGCTCCATGAACATATCTGGCACTTCAGAAAAATTTCTTTATTACTGAATGATTGCTGTGACAAACAAATACACTATCCTTTCAGACATGGCTCAAGTAACAAAATTATAACATAAGAGCATAAGAAATGGGACTGCAATTGTTGTTCAAAGAGACCAGATACTTGGTAGATTTTCTGCCATTTCTGTCAAAAGAGACAACTTTTCTTACTTCCTATTTTCCTTCCCAGCACACCAACCCCTTTCTGAAAAGGTGTCCACTCTAAATTTGACAAAGTTGCCTCCCCAAATGTGTAGCCATTGTCCCTAAAAGCCTCTTACATGGTGAAAATTCTTACAAATATGGTCATAAAATCAAGGTATAAGAAAAAGGAGCTTTAATTTCAGCAGATATGATTCTATATACTTACAGTGAGTGTTGATGTCTTGCAAGTAAACACTGCCACCAACCACACCACCCTTACTATCAAAGTGTGATCCTCCTAGACCAAATTTAATCTTCAGATTCTTGTGACCAGTACTGTCTATTGACAGCCTGCCTTGACTCTTGATATCTTTAGTATTCCAGCTGAAAACCAGAAGTTGTTCAATATGAGCAGACATTTTTTTTTAACAATATGTCGGATAAATTAGCACTATCAGTGTCCAGCAAACCTCTTTAGGAGATATGATACAGGTAGACTGAGACCAGTGTGGACATCTAGTGTCAGGTCAGGGTAACATTCTGTGTCTATCATATAGGTATTTCTCACCTCAAGTACGTAGTATCTAGGTCAGGTCTGGGCAATTCCTACATTCTGTATCAAGTATGTAGGCAGTCAGGTCAGGGCAATTCTACATCCAGGATACAGCATCTAGGAATCAGGTCAGGGCAATTTCTACATTTTGTATTCAGTATATAGAGGCAATCAGGTCAAGGTAATTCCTCCCTCCAGTACACAGTATCTAAGTCAGGTCAGGGCAATTCCTACACTACATTCAGTATCCAGTATGTAGGCAGTCAGGTCAGGGCAATTCTACATCAAGTACACAGCATCTAGGATTCCGGTCAGGGCAATTCTTCATTTTGTATCCAGCATATACAGGCAATCAGATCAAGGTAATTCCTACCTCTAGTGCACAGTATCTAAGTCAGGTCATATCCAGTATATAGGCATTCAGGTCAAGGCAAATCCTACATTCCATATCCACTATATAGGCATTCAGGTCAGGGAAATTCCTGCATTCTGTATCCAATATATAGACATTTATGTCAGAGCAATTCCTATATTCTGTATCCAGTATATAGATATTAAGATCAGGTCAATTCCTACATTCCATATCCAGTATATAGACATTCAAGTCAAGGCAATACCTACATTTCATATCAGGTAATTCCTACATTCTGTAGCCATAGAAATTCAGGTCAGGGCAATTCCTAAATTCTGTATCCATTACATAGATATTCAGGTCAGGGCAATTCCTAAATTCTGTATCCAGTGTATAGAAATTCAGGTCAAGGCAATTCCTATATTCTGTAGCCAGTATATAGAAATTCAGGTCAAAGCAATTCCTACATTCTGTATCCAGTATATAGACATTCAGGTCAGGGCAATTCCTACATTCTATATCCAGTATATAGACATTCAGGTCAAGGAAATTCCTATATTCTGTATTTACAGACATTTAGGTCAGGGCAATTCCTACATTCTGTATCCAGTACATAGACTTTTAGGTCAGGGCGATTCCTACATTCTGTATCCAGTATATAGTACATTAAGGTCAGGGCAATTCCTACATTCTGTATCCAGTATATAGACATTAAGGTCAGGGCAATTCCTACATTCTGTATCCAGTATGTAGGCATTCAGGTTAGGGCAATTCCTACAGTCTGTATCAAGTATATAGGCAGTCAGGTCAGGACAATTCTACATACAAGTCCAATTCTTTTCAGAGTAAGTAAATAAATTCATCTTTTCTGTCTGTTGAAATGGAAAGGCCTGCAGAGAAGAGCGGGAGACCAGAATGTACGAAAATGCTGGGAATCGGTGTATTAGCATTGGTGTATTAGTGCTTTATTGCTGACACAATTACCTGTACAGAAGGCATGCACTGGATTGGATACTGAGTGAAGTTTATATGCTTTACACTCTCGGGCATATTTTTTCAGCAGGCGACAAACTACGGCCATTTAACCCTTAAACTGCTAATCACAACTGCAGCAGAGGACAATTTGGACTATTTTGTTTTTATTTGCCGGAGAAAACAAGTCCTGACATTTCATATGAATTGTCTGCCAAGCAGACCATTCACATGATATGTCAAGACTTATTTTCTCTAAAAATAGAAAAAAAATAATTAAAATTGTCTACCACAAGTTTTGCTTGGCACTTTATGGGTTTATGGTACAACCTCCAATAACAGCAAAGCACTTTTTGGCATTCTTTGTTTTGCTCAGGTTTCACTCATAAATGACCTATGGGCATTCACCACTGTTGTGGCTAGATCAAAGCTGATTGACAGCTACTAAACTTTGGCCCTTAAAGCGGCATGCAAAAATTTGTAGCAGACATTTTGAATATTTTATTCATTATTATTTAATTTTCAGAAAAATGTATTGACATTTCATGTGAATCATCTGTTTGGCAGATGATTCACATAAAATGTCAAGACTTTATTCTCTGAAAAAAAAATAAATAATAAAAATAAATAAATAAATAAACAAAATAAAATAAATAAATAAAAGTAAAATTGTTTTCTGCTGAATTGTGATAGGCGCTTTTGAGAGTTGATCCATTATCAGTCACCAGGTATAGTAGATGAATGAAAAAAATGACAAATGTAAAGTTCTCTAAACCAGCATAAAGACAAAATACTGATGACATCTTCGGTAATTCAGAATGTGTAAATTGGCGAGTACAAGGTCATGGCTAATGATTTTTTTGACTGCTGAGTTCCAAGAAAAAAGGGCAAAACTTTCAGAATTGGGAAAAAGAACTGCACAAAAAAAAAAAAAAAATGGGAGCCACAGATCAACCGCTTCATAATGTTTCCGTGTTATAAGGGACAGCGTTAAAGTGGTGCTCCAGTGTATATAGACATTCAGGTCAAGGAAATTCCTACATTCTGTATCCAGTGTATAGGCATTCAGGTCAGGGCAGTTCCTACATTCTGTATCTAGCATATAGGCATTTGGGTCAGGGCAAGTCTTATGTTCTGTATCTATTACATACAAACAATCAGGTCAGGGTAATTCCTACCACAAGTGCACAGTATGTAAGTCAGGTCTGGGCAATCCTACGTACAGTATGGCTGGGAAGTCAGGCCAGGGCAATCCCTACATTATATAACACTTAGGTCAGTGCAATTTGTTCATCCAGTACATAGCATCCTTCTGAAGGACTTTTCACATGGCATTTTATTCTAAATGACAATATCTTATCAGGAAGCTTTTGTCTTTTCCGTTCCTTGCTTTCAAAACATTACTGTAAAATTAATTTCTATTGTGAATTGGGTTTTTGGAAAGTTTTTATTTGGAAATTTTGTTTGCTTTCCTTCACTGATTTTGAATTTAAATTACTGATGATCCATAACAATACTGTGAAAATTTAAGGAATTTTGAATGAGTAGAATGTGTTGAAAAACTGCATCCAAACTACCCAGTCTATCGATTTTTGCATAATTTGCAGACATTTTTACTGTAGGAAAAAATGAAAATTTGAGATTTTTTTTAAAACCAGTGAACAGAATAAAACTTTTGTTGCATAGATAATTACAACAAAAGGTTTTGCACTGAATTGCAAAATTACTACTCCTGAATAAAGTTCATGGCAAAAATGAATTTCTAAGAGATATGGAAAGCAGGTAGTAAATCAGGTCAGGGGAATTCCTACATTCTGTATCCAGCATATATGTTATCAGGTCATTGCAACTCCTACATTCAGAAACTCCTACATATAAGCATTCAGGTCAGGGCCATCTTACATCCAGTACATAATATGTAGGAAGTCAGCTCAGGGAATTCCTACATCCACTACACATCCACAATATAGTCCTTTTAGTCAGTGCATTCCCTACATTCTGTATCCAGTATATAGGCATTCAGGTCAGGATAATTCCTACATTCTGTATCCACTATATAGGCATTCAGGTCAGGGCAATGCCTACATACTGTATCTAGTATATAGGTGTTCAGGTCAGGGTAATTCCTACATTCTGTATCCAGTATATAGGCGGCCAGGTCAGGGTAATTCCTACATTCTGTATCCAGTATATTGGCAGTCAGGTCAGGGTAATTCCTACATTCTGTATCCAGTATATAGGTGGTCAGGTCAGGGTAATTCCTACATTCTGTATTCACTATATAGGCATTCAGTTCAGGGCAATTCCTACATTCTGTATCCAGTATATGGGCATTCAGATCGGGGCAATGCTTACATTCAGTATTCAGTATTTTGACATTCAGGTCAGGGTAGTTCTTACATTCTGTATCCAGTACAGGGGCATTCAGATCAGGGCAATTCCTACATTCTGTATCCAGTATGGGCATTCAGACTGAGGTACTTCCTACATTCTGTATCCAGTATATGGGCATTCAGATCGGGGCAATGCTTACATTCAGTATTCAGTATTTTGACATTCAGGTCAGGGTAGTTCTTACATTCTGTATCCAGTACAAGGGCATTCAGATCAAGGCAATTCCTACATTCTGTGTGGTATATGGACATTTAGATCAAAGTAATTCCTACATTCTGTATCTGGTATTTAGGCATTCAATTCAGTGTATGTTACCCATGATATACATGTTGACATGAAAATCTAGCTTTACTGACAATATGTTTCCAGTGGCATTATGATTACTTATGTTGACATAAACATCTTATTCTACTCAGTAATCACACTGTGTTTCCCATGACATTACTCATGTTGACTTTAACAGCTAGCTTTACTCACCATTTTTCCCCACAACTTCGCTTATGCTGACACAAACATCTAAATCTACTTACATTGTGTTTCCCATGACATTACTCATGTCAATATCAACATCTAGCTCTACTCAACATGTTTCCTGCAACATCACTCATGTTGACATTAACATCTATCTATGCTCACAATGTCTCCCACGATATCACTCATGCTGACACAAACAACTAAATCTACATAGACTGTTTTTCCAATGTCATTACTCTTGTTCATGTCAATTCATATTAATATATAATTCTACTCACACTGTGTTTCCCATGACATTACTCATGTTAACATGAACATCTAGTCTTGACAGATTCACAGCATACAGGACCAATGTCTGCCATCCTGCAGTCTTCCTCTCTGTCCCAGACCTTGATGACTGGCGGGAAGACTGGGCATGGCTGTTACGTCTGCTGAACTTTGGTCTTGTCTGGATACCTGTGCTCATTGTAAAGGAATCTGGAGTTCCATGAGGAGCATCTATAGGGGACTGTGGCGCTGAAAATCCTGGTAAAATCCAGAAAAGAAATCTTTTAACCCTTTCTTGCTGACCCAGGATATGCCCTATCTTTGCAAACAGTGTAGATCCAGAGCAGCTGGCTTCTAAAGAAGCCAGCTGATCTGGATCTGCACTGTTTGTCATCAAATATGTGAATTTGATTCAACAACCTTAATCATGTAATCTGATTGGCTGAAACTTAGAAGTGGGTGTGGCTTCTTAATTTATTCAGCATGACAAGGGTTAAAATCATTTTGGTCTTCCACTGGAACCTTACAAAATACATGTAATTTAGGCTGAATAATACTCATTTTTCATGTCTAATTTATTTCTGCTGTGTTGACCGTCACAATGCTGACATATTTGTGTTCTGCACCCAACAACTGACTTTATTTCCCAGCAAAACAGCCATGGGTACCCATGTCCAGAAGTAGTCTGTGCATGAATTACTAAAAAAGACAATATAACCTTTAACTGTTTCATCCCTGAAGACCAGTACAGATACCCTTGCAAACAGTGCAGATTCAGATGAGACACTGTTTGCCATTCTGTTATTGATTTTTGACTTAAGCACCTATTTGCAACAATGGATGTGTCAAACTCAGGGGTGTAACGGTTAACGAATGAGGGCTGAATGTTAGATTTTTAATGAGGATTTTTATCCTTCAGATAAGTGGGGGTATCCACATATTATTTTTCTTTTTTTTTTCACAAAAACATACATCATGAGTACTCATTAGAAGTGCTTCAGCAAGGCATTTCTAATGAGTACTAAAATATATTTTTGCTGGGAGCAATAAGAAAAATATCAGTACTTTTCAGCTGAAAAAGGGCCTTATCTAATGCCATGTATTTGAACTCTTAACGGTGTATAGTACTTTCCTTAAAATTTGGTTAAAGAAATCAGGGCCCAGCTGTTCAAAGCGTCGTTAGCTTAACGAGCTTGTTAAGGGTCATTTCATTAACTGTTTTAGCGGATTCAATACACAATATTCTGATATTTTTTGCTGAAAAAATGTGAGTAGCTTTTGCAGTGCAAAAGCTACTTACATTTTTTCAGCAAAAAATTTCAGCATATTTGCGTATCACTCAATGTAAATTTTAACGAATCGTTAACTAACAATGTCGTTAGCTTTGAACCACTGGGCCCTGAGTGTCTGCTGGTGATCTGGATGAATGGCACACTCAGATGTTTGCTCTGGGTCTACACAGTTTGCTTAGGGATGTTTGAATATTTCTTTAAAGTTTTTTTTTTCTGCAATGAAGTATCTATCATGTAGAGAAGGCTAATCTAAGCTTCTAATGAATATTGTCACATACCGTATTTACCAGAAGTATTCCGACACCTTACTATAGTTGCCCTAAAATTTTCACAATTACAATTTACTACCCTATGTTGTGTGTCAAAATTGCTGGATGAGTGGCAAACAGTATAGACCCTTATGAGTCACCGCCTTCTGGAGCATCTCATCTGGGTCTACACTGTTTGCCCAGGCCTGTCTATCCGAAAACATATGATAAATACGGTAATATGGTGCGGCTCATATTTATGAATGGTGTAATTTATAAATAAGTTTCTCAGAAGCCTTACTAAATCACTGAGACATGTGTTTGTGTTGCGGTTTTATGGCCAACTCAACCAATTAGGGTCATGTCAAGTGCAGTCTGTTTACCTAACAACACTTTTTCCTGGGCAGGCTTAATCCTCTAAGCGGTTAACCAGTACTTATACACATTCTTTTGCCAGAAACTGACAACTGCCCTTCTTGAATCAGGGGAAGGAGAGTATGAAATCACTGAGTTGGTCCAAATCAGTCTGTGCATCTGATGAATGAACTCTGATCAGGGTATATTCTTGTCACAAACACAATATTAGCTGCAACATGAGAAAATCTACTTACATGTGGCCCAGCAAAGACTCAAATAATCCCAGCAGGCATACAACATCAAAATGACATCGTATCAACATCGATGCGACACGTCGCATCGACGTTGATACGACATCATTTTAACGTTGTGTGCCTGCTGGGATCCTTGCAGTCTGATCAGAATATTTACTGGGAACTCTGTGATTAGCCAAAGATCCAAGACAGCAAAGAGTCTGATCAAACTGTACAGAGGTGCTGGTGATCAGTTTTTGTTGTGCACATGTGTCCAAAGGAACACTTTCTCATGTTGTGGCTCATTCAATTATGTTTGTTTGTGTTGAGGTTTTACGGCCCAGTCAACCCAATGGGGTCATGTTGAGCGTGGTCAGTTTACCTAACCACAGGTTTACTGGGCAGGCTTAGTCCTCTAAGCGGTTAACCAGTATTGTGCACATTCTTTCGCAAGAAACTGACAACTGCCCCTCTTGAATCAGCGGAAGGGAGAGAATGACCGTAGAAAATATTTCATGATCAATCTCCACGAAATATTTTCTACGGTCATTCTCTCCCTTCCGCTGATTCAAGAAGGGCAGTTATCAGTTTCTGGCGAAAGAATGTGCACAATACTGGTATTAAGTTCCAAGAGCAGAGAGAGTAGACCATGGTCAGAATAAGCAGATATTGGTGCTATATAAGGTTGGGTTCTACTTGGAGAATCTGTGGTTGTAAAGGTACTGGTACATGTAATTGTTTTCTGAGAAATATTTGATTACCATGTGAGAATTTGTGTACATACAAGAATTCCGCGGAAAGCGTCATCGCACCTGCTGGCGCAAAAGTCACAGGAGCCTCAATCAGAATGTGGTTATTAAATAAGTTTATTTCATTCTTAGCAGTGCTTACTTGGAAAACTGGGTTGAAAAAAATGTAGACAAAGTGCCTAATGGTGCACATATATTCCAGGCCATTCCCATTCCCTCTAATGGCTATATCTTCAGCACTGACTTTTCGTATCATACAGCCCAATGATAATGGAACGTTGACGTAAAATGTGTAAAAGTCACTGGAGCATGAAATATAGGTCAAGGTCACGGGTCAAGGTACCTGCTAATTCAGTACATCAAGGAGAAGCACAATGCAAGGTATGGTGGTTGTAGGCCTTATAGTTGAGGAGTTATCAAACATCAACGTAAAATGTGTCAAATATAGGTCAAGGTCACTGGGTCAAGGTACCTGCCAAGCCAGGGCAATGAGGTGAAGCACTATGCAAGGTTTAGTGGTTGTAGGTCTTATATTTGAGGAGATACCGAACATCAATGTAAAATGTGTCAAAGTCACTGGAGTGCACAATATAGGTCAAGGTCACCAGGTCAAGGTACCTGTCGAGTCAGTACATCGAGAAGAAGTGCTATATAAGGTTTGGTGGTTGAAGGCCTTACAGTTGAGGCCATATGGAAAGGTGTCCTAAAAGGTGTAAAAGTCAATGGAGCGTGAAATATAGGTCAAGGTCACCCAGTCAAGGTACCTGCAGAGTCCGTACATTGAGGAGAAGCACTATGCAAGGTTTGAAGGTTGTAGGCCTTATAGCTGAGGAGATATTGAACGTTGACGTAAAATGTGTAAAAGGCACTGGAGCTCAAAATATAGGTCAAGGTCACCGGGTCAAGATACCTGCCAAGTCAGTACATATAGGAGAAGCACTATGCAAGGTTTGGTGGCTAGAGGTCTTACACTTGAGGAGATCTGGAACGTTGATGTAAATTATGTCAAAGTCACTGTAGCCAAAATATAGGTCAAGGTCACCAGGTCAAGGTATCTGCTAAGTCAGTACATTGAGGAGAAGCACTTTGCAAGGTTTGATGGTCGTAGGCCTTATAGTTGAGGAGATATCGAATGTCGACGCAAAATATGTCAAAGTCACTGGAGCGCAAAATATAGGTCAAGGTCACTGGGTCAAGGTACCTGCCAAGTCTGTACATCTAGAAGAAGCACTATGCAAGGTTTGGTAGTTGTATGCCTTATAGTTGAGAAGATCTGGAATGTCAACGTAAATTGTGTCAAAGTCAATGGAGCGCAAAATATAGGTCAAGGTCACTGGGTCAACATATCTGCCAAGTCAGGAGGTCAGGGAGATGTGTCATGCAAGGAATGATGGTTGTTGTAGAATTGTAGTTGATTAGAATACTAACTTTGACGTAAATGTCGAACTTCGACATAACAGAACTGTTAAGAGACAGACGGACGGATGAACGGACAGACGAATGGAAAAGCGGGCACCTATGTCGCAAAGTCAGGAGGTCAGGGAGATATTTCATACAAGGTTTGATGGTTGTTTAGTCTTGTAGTTGATTAGAATACTAACTTTGACATAAATGTCGAACTTCGACATAACAGAACTGTTAAGAGACAGACAGACGGACAGACGAACAGACAGACGAATGGAAAAGTGGGCACCTGTGTCGCAAAGTCGGGAGGTCAGGGAGATGTTTCATGCAAGGTTTGATGGTTGTTTAGTCTTGTAGTTGATTAAAATACTAACTTTGACATAAATGTCGAACTTTGACATAAATGTTGACAGACGGACGGACGAATGGACAGACATACGGAAAAGCGGACGACTATGTTGCAAAGTCAGGAGGTCAGGGAGATGTTTCATGCAAGGTTTGATGGTTGTTTAGTCTTGTAGTTGATTAGAATACTAACTTTGACATAAATGTCGAACGTCGACATAAATGTTGACAGACGGACGGACGGACTGACGGACGGACGGACGGACAGAAAATCGGACGCCTATATCGCACCCTGCTACAAGCAGGTGCGATAAAAAATACTGGAAAGTCTGTTTCAGCTGGGGACAAGCAAACCCAACCAAAGAATAGTGGATTGAATACTTTGGTAAATTAAATTTCCTGAACAGGAATTCTGCTACTACTCAGAATTTCAGCCAGGAACAAGCAAAACCAACCAATATAGTTATGAAAATGAATGAATAGAGGATTTAATCCTTTGATAAATTGAATTTCCTGGGCCCAGTTGTTCAAAGCTAATGACATCGTTAGTTAACGATTCGTTAAAATTTACATCGAGTGATACGCACATATGCTGAAATTTTTTGATGAAAAAATGTGAGTAGTGCAAAAGCTACTCACTTTTTTTCAGCAAAAAACATCAGAATATTGTGTATTGAATCCACTAGAACAGTTGACCCTTAACAAGCTCGTTAAGCTAATGACGCTTTGAACAACTGGGCCCTGAATGGGAATTCTGCTACTACTCAGAACCTTTTTTTATTTTATTTTTTTTGCCTTCATTTTCTATGTCTATGGTATAGGATGTGGCCAACAAATCTGTCCAGAATGTTATCAGGATCTAAAAATCTTACAGACTTCAATGCATTTGATGGTTAATTTTTTAATTTATTGCATCAGACATAATTGATTTTTTTTTTAATTAAATCATTCTTGTTAGATAGATTAATAAAGAAATAAGAAAATGTACTCCCATGTATCTTTTCGGTTAAACAGAAGTTCACTTACAACATTTTTCTAAATCATTTTGTCACAAATGCTGCAAACAAGAGAAACTATGACACTGTTTCAGATGATGGAATGGAATGCTTTTTTTTTTTTTCGTATTAGCTCAGTTCTTTAACAGAGCTTAATTGATCTGGGCTTAGACAGCTTTCTATTTGCACAAAAAATGTTATGTCTTTAAAAAATTTAACAGCTGTGGCCTTTATACCAAATATCTTAATTTAGAAAAGATTTTGTAGAAAAGTCAACACCTTTTTATGAAGTTTGACAGACTGTCAGTTCAGAGAAATTTTGTTTTTGGCAAAATGTCTGTTTGAAGGAATTATCTGATGTAATTGTCTTTTCACCCTAATGGTTCTTGACAAAATGTCCTGAATCTGAAATAATCAGTTAGATCTAAACTTTTCTTGGAATATTTGATGTACAGTAAATCAAGAAAATTAAATGTTGTTCTGCAATGCTTAGCTGCCTTTCTAATCATATCATATTTTCCAAAGCAGAATATACTAGAACTTTGCAAATGTCAATATACACTGAAGTCTATGAGATTTTTGTTTGTAAATTTTAAATAGCATCTGATAGGAGAAGTTAAAAGCAAAGGCCCTCACTTAACCCTTGTCCTGCTGAACCCGGATACACCCTGCCTTTGCAAACAATGTAGATCCAGATCAAATGGCTTCTGAAGCCAAATGATCTGGATCTGCATGTGCAGGTTTGTCATTAAGTATGTGAATTTGTATCCGCAACGTGGATCAAGTAATCTGACTGGCTGAAAATTAGATGTGGGCATGGCATCTTAATTTATTCAGCATGACAAGGGTTAAGCTGGTTTACTTGGGCTTTTTCTGTTTGCATTAAGCAAACTGTTCCGTTGACTGCATCCTGATGACTTTTAACTGCAACAGCTATACTATCAAGCTGTTATAAATGAAATGGCTGAGACAATAAAAAGTAAATATTTGAAGTGTGTGACTCTTTCCTGAAACTAAATTAATCAACAGACCTTGCATCTTGTTGGCCGCCCACCTGTCTGCCAACTCGTTCTTAAAATCTGGACTGATTTGTATCTTGATCTTGTCTCCAGACGAGCCTCTTCGGTGATGACCCTGGTGGTCAAGGTCACCCAAATGGTGCACATGCAGGGTAGGGTTAGAAGTGCAGGGTTTGCTGGGGGTGAACACGCCAGAGCCGTCCCCACCCCCAAGGGATGAGGTGGTGGAGGAGATACTGGACCAATCATCTGAAAGCAACATGCCACACAAAACAACATCACAAACTGAAGGAAAACTGAATAAATGAACATAAAATAACAAAAAAACAATAATAACATTTTTACCAAGGCCCAGTTGTTCAAAACATTGTTAGCTTAACAAGCTTGTTAGTGGTCAAAATGTTAACTGTTCTAATAAGTACAATATCTAATTCACAGGTATTTTTTCTGAAAAAAAAGTGGGTAGCAAAAGCTACTCATTTTTTCAGCAAAAATATTAGCGTATATGCCATATTTAATGATCAAAGTTTTAACGATACGTTAATTAACGACATCATTAGTTTTGAACAACTGGGCCCAGAACATAGCTCTAGATATGAAAAATATCTAAAATTATTCTTACCATATTTACCCTAGCATTACGAAAACACGCCTATTCAAATATATTGAAAATGTCACCACCAAAAACGGAAAGTTTTCAGATAAAAATTCTGATATTTTTCACATATCTGCTCAAAACATAGATTGTGGGTACTTGTTAGAACTGCCTCGTTGAGGTGGTTCTAACAAGTACCCACAATCTATGTTTTTGAGCAGAAATAAGAAAACTAATGTATACCCCTGTACACCCCAGTTTTACTATATAAAAGTGGGGGTTTAGGGGGTCAAAATTATATAGGCATGTTTTCGTGATGAATACTGGGACACCTTATCTCCTTACCATACTTGTCTAAAAATTGTAATGATTCCATTTTTATACCTGTCAGTGTGTCTAAAAACTGCTGATTGAGTGACAAACAGTGCAGACTTTGATCAGATGTGGTATTTGGAATCATCTGATCTGGATCTACACTGTCTGCTCAGGCCTGTCTGCCCCAATACTTATTATGGTAGTTCTCCATTAAAATATATGCTGTATAGGAAGTCATCAGAAGTCTCTTAGTATTCCCAATTAGTATCTCCATGTTTTTGTAGAGAAATGAGAAAATATCAGTACTTCTTTGGTTGAAGAAGTACCTTATCTAGAGCTATGAAAGACTGACCAACTTGTTTCATTGCAAGAAAATCAGGGCCCAGTTGTTCAAAGCATCGTTAGCTTAATGAGATTAGTGGTCAGAACATTTTTTCAGCAAAAAATATTAGCATATATGCCATATTTACTGATCAAAGTTTTAACAATACGTTAACTAATGACATCGTTAGTTTTGAACAACTGAGCCCAGTCTTCTATAGTTTATAAAGACTTTGCTATTGAAAACTTCACAAAAAAAAAAAATCGATTCGAAAGCTGCTTCCAAAAAAGTCCAAAATTCTGAACACCTTTTTCAATCCTCTTTTTAACTAAAATTCTGATGCATTTGTTTCACAAAATACTTGGTGGAATGGCTGTGTAGACCCTGACCAGACTGCTCCTAAAGAAACAATCTGATCTGGGTCTGCACTGTTTGCATATGCTACTTATCAGAAAGTTGGTGTACATAATTTTAGGACAATTACCATAATCTTTGTGAACAAAGAAGTGCAGAAACAACAATTCTATTGTGCTTCAAGATTTCCTTTGGGCTGTTACACTGTGCAGTTAAATTGCAACTCATTAACCCATATTGCACTGGTGATGACATTTGAAATGTCAATCTGACTTTGTGTACAAACATGTTTTGTTTCAATAAACCATGTTTGATCAAAAAGAAAAAAAAATATAGCTACAGGTCAGAAGTGATTCTTGCATGTAACAAGTTGGTTTATGGTAAGTAATTGAAAATGTAACATAACATTACACATAAAGCATTACAACAATAACTGAGAAATGTCACAAAAAAGGGACTCCACATGTCTATATTCAGTAACAGTCAGCATATACACAGTCTAGTCATGGTCTTTGCTTTTAGCTTGTAGATTCCACGATATCCAAAGACCATAAAGAACATGATCAGACTGTGTTATGCATTATTGTTTTCCATGAACAGCTTAAATGCATCATTTATTCCTTGGTGACCAAATGTAGGCACACTGGGGCTTCAATATAATGGTTCATATATTCATGATAAGGCTATTGTGGATTTAAAACAATGGCTCCCAAATACATATTTCTACTTGTTCTCTGTATTTTAACCCTTGTCCTGCTGAACCCGGATATACCCTGCCTTTGCAAACAGTGTAGATCCAGGTCAGTTGGTCATTTTGTTGTTATTTTTGCATCTAAGCATATCTTGTGACCTAATGAGTATTCACAACATATGTTTTCAAGAAGAAGAAAAATATTTATCCGTTAATGATGATTTTGGTGTTTTACATCCCTTTCAACACTACATGTATTTAAGTCATACTGAGATGACGTAAGAGTGATAATGAAAGATCCTGTACAATGAAATGTCGTACAGTCATGAGCTGAATATTTTTCTGATACCCCTTGTATCTGGAGCTATTTATAGTATCCTAGTGAGCCTCAACATTTGTTATCATTTAACAATAAGTATCTCAAATAATAAACAAGGCCCAGTTGTTCAAAGCGTCGTTAGCTTAACAAGCTCGTTAAGGGTCATTTCGTTAACTGTTTTAGCAGATTCAATGTACAATTTTCTGAAATTTTTTGCTGAAAAAATGTGAGTAGCTTTTGCACTGCAAAAGCTACTCACATTTTTTCAGCAAAAAATTTCAGCATATTTGCATATCACTCGATGCAAATTTTAACGAATCGTTAACTAACGACATCGTTAGCTTTGAACAACTGGGCCCAGCTGTATAATCAGAGTTGATTGTTTTTGACTTGAGTTTTTTTGCCCAGTTAACACTGTTAAGGTCATGTTAAGCCAGTCAGTTAACCTACTCATATTTTTCTTAATCCTCTAAGTGGTTAACCAGTATTTTGTGCAAATATGTTTGTCAGTAATTTCACAACCGTCATTCTTGTATCAGTGGAAAGGAAGAATCTCTGCAGAAGTTTTGTGTCAAACTAGTGATCCTGGATCTGCAGTTAGATAAGCTATCTATTGCACTGTGGAGCCTGGCTTACAAGACTAAATCTTCCGTTTATACAGTAAAACAACAGATATATCAAACCAACAAAAACACAACAAAAATGATAATCCTTAAAGCACTAATCACGACTGCAGCAGATGACAGTCTTATTTTCATTTTTTTAATTTTTAAGAGAAAAAAGGACTTGACATTTCAAGTGACCTGTCTGCCTTGCAGACAATTCACATGAAATGCCAAGTCTTACTTCCTCTGAAAAATGATAAAGCAAATTATAATGTTTAGAATATCATCTGCTTCAATTTATCTTAGCACTTTCAGGAAGTTTAACTTCTGCCACAACATACCTGAGCTATAGAACTCAAATGCTGCAAATATTTTATCTCTTAGTTCTACTGCTACAACATGCACTACTATAGGGATCAAACATGGTTTTTCATGCATAAACATTAGCCAGGTCCCGAGGGAGGTGTTGAAAACCGAGGCCGGAGGCCGCAGTTTTCAACATCTCCCTAGGGAACTGGCAAATGTTAATGCATTGAAAAACCATGTTCGATCGCTAATATTGCATAAAAACTGAAAACATTTGCTACATTTCGCGTTATTTCTTGTACTATTTTGTTTTGCCTTTTCACCGATGTCTCGCGTACGCAATTTCCACAGACTATGCTCGTTCTAGGGCCTGGTGGTACACATCTTGTAACGGCAGCAAATCTATGGCCCTGGTACGATCATATTGAAAGTTGCACAGCCGTGCATTAACAGCGTGTGAATTGCCTTGTTAATACACGGCTTTTCACTGGTTAATGCATGGCTGTTTATGCAATAATGTTTTCTACCCTATGTATTTAGATGGACATGCCTGAACAAAACAACATAGACCCAGATCAAACTGCAGTTTGATCATGGTCTGCACTGTTTGCCATTTTGTCCGAACATTTTAGAAACCTTAGCATGTAGTCAAATAAACATGATTCAAATTTTATGACAAGGATGGTAAATTGTCCAAATGTTTAGGGTAAATAAGGTACACTGACTTCTATAACACCGAGTAGATGATATAACCAACTGGCAATATTAATAAGCAAGCACCATGCCATGAGAAAAGTAATGTTACAGCAAAGAGTAACTGCTGTAGCTCTAAATACCAGGGATATCCAGATATTTTTCTTATTTCTCCACAAAAATAGGTTGTGGGTACTCATTAATAAGTGCCTCACCAAGGCGCTTATAATGATAATGAATACTGACGGGTACTCATTAATAAGTGCCTCACCAAGGCACTTATAATGAATACTGACAACATATTTTTTTCATAATGAAGTAAGAAAATTTTTTACCAAACACTCTCTTGTCTAGAGCTACCTGTAATGGCAGCAAGTACTGACAAACAGCAAAAGCCTTGATCAGACAATGTCCCTTTATTTAGAAGATTTGTTACGGATGAGTATTTGAATGATAATTCTGGGATATTTTTTTCTTATTCCTTCATATAAAAACATACTTCAAAGGTATTCATTAGAAGCTCCTTGTTGAAGCACTTCAAATAAATATCTATAAAATATGTTTTTAAGGAAAATTGGAGCCGATACAAATTCTTAACCTTTACAACTCTCTGAGCCAATTCAGCAGAGGAGATATGGATCATACTTTTCTGACTTTTCCCAGAAAGCAGGATTTGACATTTCATGCAAACTGTCTCCAATGGCAGGAAATGTCAAAATCTTTCTCTGGGAAAATAAGAAAAATATTTCCATGTCTTCTGCTGAAAATTTTACCATGTTAAGCATTAACAAGACCTTTTTAATCCAAATATCAACATTTCTATATCATGCATTGACAAAACTACACCACAACCTCTTTATAACACTATTTTTGGGGTCCAAAGCATAAACCGTGTTAGTTATACAACCGTGTTATATCCAAACAAAAATGTTTGGATTATATAATCTATACATTTTTGCGATATGTATAGATTATATAGAAAAATGACCATTTATGGTCATTTTTCTATATAACCTATACATTTTTGGGATCCATCTTTGAACCGTGTTGTATCCAAAACCGTGTTATAATAAACCGTGTTATAAAGAGGTTGAAGTGTATCATGAAGCCCACTCAAATAAGCTGCTACAAAAAACTCATTTGGTTCAGGATAGAGAGGAATACACTGGAACCATTTTATGCCTCCTTAACAAGTCCTCTGTTTATTGTTATTATAACATCACTGGCCTTCCTCATGGCACAGGTCAACCCTTGGTTTTAACCCTTGTCCTGCTGAATAAATTAAGATGCCATGCCCACTTCTAATTTCCAGCCAATCAGATTACTTGATCCAGATTGCTGCTATAAATTCACATACTTAATGGCAAACAGTGAAGATCCTGATCAGTTGGCTTCTTCTGAAGCCAACTGATCTGGATCTACACTGTTTGAAAAAGTAGGGTATATCCGGGTTCAGCAGGACAAGGGTTAATCTAAAATATTAACACTTCTGTATCATGCATCAACACAACTACCACAAAGCACACTTTAACAACAAGATGCTTTATAACAATAGTTGACTTGGGATCAGGAAAGAGAGGAATTTACAGAAATATTTTTAATAACATGGTTCATTACAGAACATTTACTGATATAACACTATTTAATGATAGCTCTCAAAAGCCATGCTAAACAACCATGCTTTATCCAAACAAAACTGCACAGATTACATAGAAAAATGTCTATTAGTGGTCATTTTCTGTAGAATTTATGCATTTTTGTTTGGATATAACATAAAGCTTTAACAGTCATTTTTCTATATAATCTATACATTTTTGTTTTGATAAAACATGGTTGTTTAGCAAGCATGTTTTTTTTTTCTTGTTTAACATCCCAGCAATAGCACTATAAAGAGGTTGTGGTGTACCCACACTGTAAAATGATGGGATACATAAGTTAATTACCTCAAACTTTAAAAGAGAACCAAACATTTAATTTTTTCTTTGCAAAGCTGGTCACAAAACTTACCTCTTTTAACTTACTAGCCACAAAACTTACCTCATTTATCTCCCTTTGTAAAACTCTTCACCTTACTTCTCCTACTTTGGTATAAATGCATAATTAACTCATTGCTCACACTTACAAAAAATTTACAGTATTTATGACAGGTGACCATAGTGCATAAGAAAAATAAAACTAAATGGCTGCGAATAGCATGCTGGATCCATTAATGCTTAAAAAAGCTAAGGAGCCAATAACTCGGGATACATTTTGCTTGGTTGGTTTAGCTAAAGTTAACAGCCCAGTCAATAATATTTGTTGCATCAAGACACAGCCTTTGAATTTGTGGGACTTTAACACAATGAGACACGTATTATGATGGACTAAAGTCTTTTCTAAACTGTACAGACAATTTGTAAAGTTCCACAAATTCAAAGGCTGTGTCTTGATGCAACAAATACTATTGCCAGGGCTGTTAACCTCAGCAATAAGGGCACTTTCTCATGTTGTTGCTCATGTTTTGTTTCTGGAACAAAAACTTACAGGGACTGGACAAACAAGATAGATTTTTTATAATTGTTTACAAAATTCCTGCATTCCTACACACAATGCCCCTTCTGAAAGGGGTCTACTCAAAAAGGAAAGGATTATTGTTTGCTCCCAAGGGGAGCAAATTCTTTTCTTTTAGGTCAGACCATTTTCAGAAGCAGTCAACAAACATTTTGCAAGATACCTCCCCTGAAAATGAATCCAGTCACCCTAAGCAAAAGCAACAACAACAAACACATTCTCTGTACAAACCTCCTTCATCTAAGAGTCCACTTTCATCCCCGAGGAAGAGCCTTCTCGCAAGATTTCTTCTATACCAGGATTTAGGGAATGACAGAATCTCACCAAGACGTCTCATGTCATACTTGAATGCTGCTGACCCAATATCGCACACAGCTGAAGAATCCATGCAAAATAAAATTATGTTACTTGAATTGTTATCTAAGAAACTGGCAATGAATCACTCAAATTTTCAATGATTTCAATCAAACATACACAATAAAACAAAATGTGAAACAAAAGAGTGAGCTGTTTCATGACAGCATACTTGATTAGGAGGTAGCTTGCTTGCTACTCTATCACGGAAGGGGGAATATATCCCGGCATATTGGACTCATAACTCAACTTAATTCCACATCGGTACCTCCATTGCTTAATATGCATTACGAAAACACGCCTATTCAAATATATTGAAAATTTCACCACCAAAACCTGAAAATTTTCAGATAAAAATCTCTGATATTTTTCATTTTTCTGCTCAAAACAAAGATTGTGGGTACACGTTAGAACCGCCTCGGCAAGGCGGTTCTAACGAGTACCCACAATCTATGTTTTTTGAGCAGAAATATGAAAAATAATGTATACCCCTGTAAACCCCAGTTTTACTATATTAAAGTGGGGTTAAAGGGGGTCAAAATTATATAGGTATGTTTTCGTGATGATATGACCATCTTCAGTTATGGTGTCCACAAAATTAAAAACTAAATATTACAAGCAGAGATAAAAGGAAATGTAAGAAATGTTGTTCTGCAAGGCCATCCAACCTTTCTTCTAAGTATCATCAAAATATATCCTGAGGCACAGGAGTTAAGGGGTATCTGAGAATTAAGGACCAAATATCATATGGAGAGACAACCTGAAAAATAAACGAAGTGCGCGTTGTCATTCCTATACACAACTAACACACTCCTACTCTGTCCAGTGTAATGACAACATATAAAATATGTAGTATGAAATAAGAAAAGAAAGAAAATTATCTGGATCTACACTGTTTGCTAAGATAGGGCATGTCGTGTTCAGCAAGAGTAGGGTTAAATTGTAATCTCTCTGAAACTGAATAAATTTTGTTTTTGTAGCTATGGACAGACAGACAGACAGACAAGGGATGAACAGAAAGTCTCCTTGCATGACCAATTGGTAGGGAACTAAAAATATACTTTGCTTGTGTATTTGCCCCATTTCATCCAACAGCCCCTCCCCACAGTTCATGGAGGAATAAGAAAAAAATAATTATCTGGAGCTATGAACAAGTTGCATATGGAACAACTAAATTTTACTTGTTATGTCATACCTGAGAATCGGACAATATTTGACTTGACTGGATCTAGTTTATCTAATAAGCCTTCTGATCTTATCTCCAGTTTACGACTTCTTGAAATGTTCAAATTAATAAACTCCACTTTAAGACTGAGAGAGTCTTTCCTGGCAATATCTCCGAGGACACTTTGTTCTTGTATGCTGCCTAGAAAATAAAGAAAAACACATATACACTGCAGCGCCGTTATAACGCGGTCGTCGGGAGCCAGGAACACTGACCGCGTTATACGTGGTCCGCGTTATACGTGGTCCGCGTTATACGGAACATGACAACCACACCCACTTGCACCACTGCAGTTTCCTCCAGTTATTATGGGATATTACACATTGCATGTATGTTATATTGTATGTTCCTTTTTTATTTATTTATTTTTTATTTTTTTTTTATTGTTGAAACTTTGTGCATGTACCTTGCCTGATTTCCGTTTTATTCTTTTAATCCAGTAAATAATAATTTTTTTAAACTTAAATTGTTTTGTTTTCTTTTATGATCTTCAAGGGAACTAACTGCAACAGTCTTGCATTATGAATAACTGTGTAATAAACAACCTGTCCTTTACCGGAAATTGCCTTGAGCATGTGCACAGTTGATCTGCGTGTCAAAAAAAATACCTTTGTTGCTCCCAGGAAAAATTCAGCAGATGACAAATTGATGATATTTTTCTTTTTCTTTCTTTCTTTTTTTTTTTTTTTTTTTCCATACAACAACTTTTGTCATGCAAATTTTCTCAAGTTTGAATGCAGTGTCAAAATCTTGCAGCCTGAGGATATAAGAAAAAAATATTTCAGAAGGTGGTCTGCTAATTATATGCACACAGCATGCTAAGGGTTTAGCAACAGGTGCAGAAAAAAAATCAATACCAACTGTTGCGTCAGATGTTTAGTAACATGATAAAAGGGACAGGCTTACCTGCTTGGTCAGTTTTTATTGCCGCTGTTGATTTCTTTCACAATAAAAAAAATCTAATCTCAGATATTTTTTTTTTTTATAAAGAGCACTGACCAGTCTTAGTTTCATGTTTGTCCAGAAAGTACATCTCGTTTCCCAGCAGTCTATTTCCGTTAACCTAGGGTAGCAGAACTTTTTAACTAAAAAAAAAGACACCTTATCTGGAGCTTTAAGCTATCTCAGTGTATTCACACTTGACCCGTTTCTTTGATCTATTTGGACATGCCGACTGTCATAGCTCCAGATAAGAGGGTCTATCCACAGCTCCAGACTAGAGGGGTCTCCACATATTAAATTTCTTATTTCTCCACGTAAACGTAGGTTGTGGATACTCATTGGAAGCGCCTCGCTGAGGCCCTTCCAGAGAGTACCCAAAACCTACAATTTCATGGAGAAATAAGGAAAAATAACAGTCTTCTTTAATTAAAAAAGAAAAAAAAAGGACACCTAATCTGGAGCTATGGACTGTGGCAGTGCATTCACACGTCACACAAACGGATTAATTATCAGACTACTATTACAGCAAAGAGGACAATGAAGTGTTGATTTATGACTGTGTTAGGATAATTATGTAATTAATCTGTGTTGCGTAAGTTACTCTTATTATTTCTTTTATTTCACTTATAATACATGAAAATTATGGTTGAGGGCTGTGCCAGTTACTGTAGTATGGCTTTTAAATGGTGCGCGGACGTGATCTAAAATAGCCTAAAGACAAAAACTGATGAAAAGTTTGGTAAAAAAGAATGAGTAAATCAGCGAGTATATGGTCACGGCTGGCGATTTTTAGACTGCCGCGTTCCGCGGAAAAAGGGCAACACTTTCAAACTGGTGGGGAAAAAAACGGGAGCCAAGGCCCAACCGCGTTATAACGGTTTCCGCGTTATAAGCGACCGCGTTATAACGGCGCTGCAGTGTATTAACCTTTGCTACTCTACCAGGAAACAAACTGATGATGCTTTTCTTATTTTTCCCCGTAAATAGGCTTCGACAGTCCATGAAAAATGTTTTCTTGGTAGCAAGAAAATCAATTCTACTTAAATGAATTAACTCTACCTTCTTTCCAACAGATCTATTTCACTGAAAAAATACATGGTGATTAATTCTTTTTTTTTTTTTTTTTTTTTGGCAATGTGACTGATTCTATTTACTATAAATGTCCTAAAATTTCAAACACTCCATTCCATACTATTTTGGTCTAAAGTTTGCTTTTTATGCATCTGTTGCTTAAAATACTTTGTGGAATGGAAAACAGTGTAGACCCTGATCAGACTGCTCCTTTAGGAGCAGTCTAATCTGGGTCTGCACTGTTTGCATATGTCATTTTGTCAGACACTTTGGTGTTCAAAATTTTAGGACAGTTACCGTATGTATTCTTTTTACAAACTATCGGAAGTATCCATTTCAATTGATTGTGATAGCTGCCTTTGGTGTTATCAATGAAGCACCCAAGGAAAGACTCCGTTCAGACCATGCATTGTACATGTTCTGAAGTTATGATTAAAATATCTGTTGCTTACCTAGAATTCTTCCTGCTGGTGAGACCTGAGCTCCAGGTTTGCCCTGTCCCCCACCATAAGGGTGAAATATGTAGAGTGAGAAGTCTGACAAACATGCTGTGACGCTGAGACCACCAGAGGTTACAGAAGATGTGGTAGCTTCAGAATTTGTACTACTAACTCGACTTCTAGCGTCACGTCCACCACTCAGGTTTCTCTCCCTTGTTTTCATCTTCGCAACTAAGAAAAGAAAGACAAAACCTCATTTAACCCTTGTCCTGCTGAACCTGGATATGCCCTGCCTTTGCAAACAGTGTAGATCCAGATCAGTAGGCTTCTGAAGAAGCCAACTGATCTGGATCTGCACTGTTTGCCATTCACTATGTGAATTGATATCAACAATCTGGATCAAGGAATCTGATTGGCTGACAATCTGAAATTGGTGTGGCATCTTAATTTATTCAGCATGACAAGGGTTAAAAGCCCTCTATTAATATCTCCATCACAGATCTACAGAAGATGCTTTTGTCAAAATGAAAGTTTTGATTTTTGAAGTGTCTCTAATAAGTAACCACAACATATTTTCTTATGGAGCAATAAGAAAATATTTATCTGGATATTTATCTATGTCTACTAATAATCAGGTCAGCCAACATATCATAATATATATTAGACATTACAGGAATTTCTCTGTTCAAAATGTAACAGCTGTTACCTAATGCATATAGGGAAATCCCAAGAATCACTATCTGCTTTCATAGGCAATAAATTCGTAGAAATTTATTACATTTTCATTTACATATTCAGAATAAAGTGTTATCTCTTAAATTGTGGGTACATGATATATTTGGTTGTCTTCATTATATGATAAATATATCTATATAGAAAGGCAAACAGAGAAAGCATCCCGGAGAAGTTCCTGTGATTTCTTTGGGGGTGATGGATGGAATTCTCTTTGCATATTGGAATTAATGATGTAGTATCTTGAAATTCTGACTTACTAACCTCGAATTTCACCTTAGAATCTCAAAATTTCTATTAAATAACTCAATTGTTTGAGCTGGGGTTTAACTACATGTCCCCTTGTGGGTCATTTTGTGCCGTCCCCCAGAGAAAGGGAGAAGAGAGATATGAGAGATAGTAGAGGAGATGAAAAAGAGGGACAGGACAGAAAGGAAAATTAATGACAGTGAAGAAACAGAGGAAATATAAAAACATTCCCCATCTACCCTTAGCTGTCGCAAGGATAGCAAGCCTTGCCCAACTGTAAGCCAATATCAGTTGGTCACCCCGGTGATGTAAGATACATATCTTTGCCCAACTAATTCAAAATTTCATTTTGGTGAGACAACTCCAATGAATCCCCAAAATATTTTTTGGTGTGGTGAGGTGATTCCAATGAATACTCTCCACCTGACATGTTTTGGTGTGGTGAGGTGATTCTGATGAATACCCCCACATAACATGTTTTGGTGTGGTGAGGTGATTCCAATGAATACCCTCCACATGACATATTTTGGTGTGGTGAGGTGATTCCAATGACTACTCTCTGCATGACATGTTTTGGTGTGTTGAGGTGATACTAATGAATTCCCCAAGATATGTTTTTGGTGTGGTGAGGTGATTCCAATGAATACCCTAAGACATGTTTTGGTTTAGTGAGGTGATTCCAATGAATACCCTAAGATATGTTTTGGTGTGGTGAGGTGATTCCAATGAATACCCTAAGATATGTTTTGGTTTAGTGAGGTGATTCCAATGAATACCCTAAGATATGTTTTGGTGTGGTGAGGTGTTTCTAATGAATACCCTCAGATATGTTTTGGTGTGGTGAGGTGATTCCAATGAATACCCTGATATGTTTTGGTGTGTTGAGGTAATTCCAATGAATACCCTAAGATATGTTTTGGTGTGGTGAGGTGATTCCAATGAATACCTTCCACATGACATGTTTTGGTGTGGTGACATAATTGCAATAAATACTCCCATATGACATGTTTTGGTGTGGTGAGGTGATTCCAATGAATACCCTAAGATATGTTTTGCTATGTGAGGTGATTCCAATGAATACTCTAAATATGTTTTGCTATGTGAGGTGATTCCAATGAATACCCTAAGATATGTTTTGCTATGTGAGGTGATTCCAATGAATACCCTAAGATATGTTTTGCTATGTGAGGTGATTCCAATGAATACCCTAAGATATGTGTTTTGGTGCAAAAATAACAAGAATTATGTTCTGAGCACACCCTTTCTCTGGAGCTTTGAATATTTTAGCTTCATTATAATGCTAATTACTTACAATGCTAGGCCATTCCATGGTACCCAACCTTAGTGCTACGAAGGTACTGTCCTGTACTGTGGGAAATGGACATACTTTCAGGGTAGTTCTCTGTCAAAATTGTTTTCGGTCCCTTTCGGAAAGGGATCAACTTGAGAAAGGAAAGAATTTGCTCCTCTTGGGAGCAAATTCTTTCCTTTTTTGAGTAGACCCCTGTTTGGAAGGGGCTTAGTGTGCAGGAAGGCAAACAGAAAATCACAAAATTTGTATCTCTTGTGAAAATCTAGCAAGTGATTCAGTCTCCTTAACCCATTGTATACTGAATAGACTCTCCCACACTATATACTGGAAGAGTCCAATTTCAATTTTAGGTAAGTCCGGCTATGAGATTTACATATTCCTAGAGAAAAATGGCTAAACTATTTGCAAACAGTGGAGACCCTGATCAGATGCCACAGTGGGTCTGCACTGTTTGCCCTTTTACGGGTCTCCTGACTACAATGGGTTAAGGTTAAGGACAATCTATCAGTAAGTTACCCAGCCCTTGTAAGACTTACATTTGGACTTTAAGGGAGGAGTTCCATCTGCTTGCTGGATCCAGGATTCAACCTCTGACCTCTTGGTAGAGAACACCAGCTCTAGGGAGGGTATTTTCAACAAACACTCAACTCTTGATGTTGGAAGACAATTAAATCTGAAACAGTGAACTATGTGTTAAATGTTTGTTAGTTTACCATCCATCTTCATCCATGCTAAAAGGAAATGTAATCAGTATGTAAAGGAGATGGCAAGATGTAAAACTGCTTTCATGTGTGTTATTGTTTTGTATAAGAGACTGGAATAAAAAAAAGACTAGGAATGTGTCCAAAGGACACGGATGGCTGAAATACTTAAACGCAAATTGCTAATGCCTGAAAAACTTAAACCCTAATTGCTGACCCCATCTTGGATGCAGACCGAGACGGACAGATGGACAGACAGGGTAACACTATATGCCCTTTCCACCATTCTTCGAATGGCAGGGGGCATAAAAAAACTAGATCACGCAGTTGATGGCATATCATCGCAAAATCCCCAGGCTATCATTACAGGTCTGGTGACTTTCTGACCCCACCCGGTCACATGGGGCAGAGTGAAATATAATGTTCGTACACCCTTACCACTCAGGGAAGTTATGTAGCAAGTTTGGTTAAATTCCGCCCAGTGGTTTAGGAGATAGCATGATGGACAGACAGATGGACGGACCCTTTGATCCCCATCCAAAGCTCACATGGGCCAGAGTGAAAAAAAAATGTTGCTCTCCTACACCCTTAATGCAGTGGGGAAATCGTGTAGAGTTTAAATTCAACCCAGTGGTTTAGGAAGAAATAGCATGATGGACGGAAAGAAGTGTTTACAATATCCTTATCGCTAAAGCCTGAAACGATGGAGATATAATGAGAAACTCCAAATTTTCAAAGTAAGTTGAGTGATAAATTTCCAAAAAATTAATGACCTGGAATAGCGTAACAGAAAATAATGTATTAAATAGGTTAGAAACAGGCTTCACAAGCATCCTGTAAAGATAAATTGTGTTTTGACAGAAATAAAGAAGGCAAATAAAAAGTGTAATCATTGTTTCAATACTACCTGATGATAGATGGTTCCACTCTAATGAAGACAACGACATCAACAGGAAATGACCCCAGCAGGGCTGGGGAACCAATAGATGTAGTTGAGGCATTGAGATCTATGTTGTTGAAGACACTGTCCATTACTGTCATCTCAGGACCATCTGTAAAAGATAGACCAAGATTACTTTTCCAACATATTACAATGATCATATAGGGTGTGATATGCAGGTGTTTTGGGGAGATATACAGACATCAACTACCCAGATCAGCTTGTATATCCAAGCAGTCTGATCAGGGCATTTTCTCTCAGTGCTGTGAAATGTATCAACAAAAGGTCATCACTTTCTACATATGACATATTATCATAAAGTTAAAGCCTCCAATAGTATTAGTATTGATAGTTCCAATGGGGTGCTTTTGTTTAAGTTCCTTTTCAAAGGAAGCCGTATCTATTTACCTTGTTATATATAGGGTGTTCAATTATTTTAATCATCATGTTTACTATGTTTCCATAAATAACTTTATTTACTATGTTTCCATAAATAACTTTCTGAAACAACATGTTTACAATAACATGTTGTTTATGTCCTTGATTCTGGACTGAATTATTTTTGGCATGTCATAGAATACTTAGAAGTTTCTTGACTGAAACTGGAAAATGAGAGATGCCTGTGGTAAATTCTTTTTCTAGAATGTTCTTTGATATTATATAAGGAGAAAAGATTTTCATATGGACATCTTTGTGTACTTTCACTGGAAATTATTCTATACTGGATTACTTTATGTTTTATTCATTTTGGACTTAAATTCTGAATTCAGGAACTTTAAATTGTGGGATCAGAAACTGTTATTCAAAGGATTTGTTATATAAATTCTTGTGGATTATTTCTGAGGGACTTTGTGACATAATCTCAAAAGGTACTGTTTACTTAGATTCTTTTGTTTTGAATCTTGTCTCATTTTTTTTTTGAATAAATATTGTTAATAATTTAAATATTTCATGATTTTGCTTTACCTCTCTTTGACTTATGATTGAGGTTTTAATGCTCTGGGCCCAGTTGTTCAAAGCATCGTTAACTTAACAAGCTCATTAGTGGTCAAAATGTTAACTGTTCTAATAAGTACAATATCTAATTCACAGGTATTTTTGCTTAAAAAATGTAAGTAGCAAAAGCTAACAGAACAATCACCCATTGTAGTTTATTTATTATATGAAATAATGTACTAGACATAAGCAACATTTTCCTGCAAAACACTGTTGACAATCAAAATTTAATGAGATAAATATACATACACAATATCTGCGGTATACCGCAGTAAGTACAAATGTATCATGGTACACACCCTTATACTGAGGTATACTGTGGTACAGTTTCCAAAGGTGGTACCCAATCCTATTGAAAAATGGCAGAAAATTGCCACCTGTATCCAGCTCCTTTAATACTAATTCTAGAATTCTAAGCAGCATATTCTAGAAGATAAAAAGAATATACCCACCTTTCTTGGTTTGTGCTAACAGAGATATTGGTATTGGTTCTAAGGCCTGTTCCAAGAAATCTAAAAGAGAAGGACTGATAAACATCTCCTCTGGCAGTGGCTGTAGAGATAACCAGGTGTACAAACTCGCCTTCTTCACGCCTTGACGTTTCGACAATGAAGCACTACTGCTGTAGGAGGAATCTCTTTCTGTAAGTGTAGCTGGGGATGAATCTGCGCCCTTTAAGGTGGCGTCGGAACCTTCCAGAAGAGATGCTTCAGATGATAGGGTGTTTGAAGGAGAAGTAATTGGGTCAGTTTTTGAATTGTAGTGCACCTGAAAAGTACGAGTGACACAGATGAAAGTCTGATGTGGTATTTAACTAACTGCTTGAGCAAGCAATGTAGATCCAGACCTGCTCCTGAAGCAGCAGTTAGATCTAGGTTCTATATCTATATTCAAAATATTCTTTTTTTATTTTGTTTATAACAATAATTCAGCATATCCAAAGAATTGGACAATTAGACAACACAGTATATATCAAAGAGTTATGGATCTATAGTGGGTTTTATGTCTCTAGTCCTATACCTTGACATCGACTCCGGGGAGAAAGAAGATTGTATTTTCAGGTTGTGTTTGCTGCTGCTGTTTCTTGCCTTGACCAATTTGTGACGATATTGAATCATTCTTCTTCATCCGACGTCGACCTGGTGGGGAACCCATTGGATCAGCTGTTGGAGTTTTCTCCCTTTTTCTGAAAATAAAAACAAATTATAACTAAAATTTCTGGGGAAAATGTCACCAATTCCTTATTCTAACAAAGTCTGATCTTCTTTTTTTTTTCGAGCTCTTTACTTTCTACTGAAGAATGTAAGGCTCCAATAAGTTTGTATCACAAAAATATTTTATTTAAGACAAATGCGTCTGTGTAGAGCTTCTGGACTTTTGATATTAAGGCACTCTAATTATGCTGTGATAAGAAAAATCATGTTATAGCAATACTAGCAATAATAATTACAGTCGACTCTCGTTATCTCGAACTTCACGGGGCCTGATAAAAATGTTCGAGTTATCAGTAGTTCGAGACAACCAAATTGTGACATCATAGGTATGACGACTGTTCGCCTCTGTTCGCCAAAACGTGCATGGAAGGCACATGTATATGGCAATTTAAATAATTTACGCATACTTCAGTTTGCATTGTTACTGTTTGTTTTAGGAGATTCAATGGTTCTCTTGGAATAATATCATCAATAAATGTTAATAATAATAAATTTCAAACGTCTCTTGTTGTCTTTTAATACTCCTGCAAATTTGGATTTCCATATGAGCTATAAATAAATTACTGGTTTCCGGATTGTGTTAGCTATACATTATGAACTGGTTTGGATTAGCTCCCTTTGCATAGATGACTCGATAAAGAGTTGACTGGTTTCCACTTTTGCATAAAATGCTTACAATGTTAAGCAGCAGCTGTAAGCTAGTTTGGATTATCTCCCCTGGAATAAACGAACCATCTCAGCGTGGCAAACTGCAGATAATGCAGAGAAAGCTCGTTATGAACCATCTCATCTGGACCTACACTATTTGTGCGGGTATCCGTACCAGTCTACAGGGTCGGAAGGGTTAACATCGGTACCCATGCGTGATTCGTCTATTTGATGCCGTGCACGACAAGTCCTATTAGAAGACTGTGCGACTGTCAAAGACTGGGATCAGCCTGCACGCACAAGAAATTTTCCATTATACGCATGAGCCTTATCTGGGCTTACCAAAGAGCACTGCCTGACCAAAGAGTAACAAACGAAGATTCAGACTTAGCTAGCCTGATCAATACAGGCTGATCTGTCGGAACCTGTCGCGCACTGACTTTTCTTGAAGACGTTATATCATTCAGACGGACAGTACTCAATAGTGAAGAGCATATCTAAACAATAAATTAAAGAAACTTTGTTGATTAATCTTCCATAACACTATTCTGAGCCGCTTTTTATCTTACAAATCAATGACACGAGACGGTGTTGAGTGCCGTGTGTCAAACCCGACTAGACACGCACGTGATTTTATAATTACGGATTTTAGACATTGTTTGTATTGTTTGTAATTATCTGGACAAAGGGGAAAATTAAAATATTGATTTATTTATCAATGGTCTATTATGATTTTCATTAACTGAGAGACCGGCGGCGCCGCATCTTACATTTTTTTTCCTTCATCATGGTCCGAGTTCGAGATACGCGGTAGTAAAAACTGTGAAAAATATATTTAAGGACTGAAAATGATGGACGAGATAGCCGAAGTGTCGACATAAAAGTAGTTCGACATACGCGAAGCTGAAATACAATAAATACATAGGGAAAATAATCGGGACTTAGAAATCAGTTCGACATAAGTGATAGGATCGAGATAAGAGGGGTCGAGATAACGAGAGTCAACTGTATTATTATTACTGACATCAAATATTGAAATTCATACTGACATATCTGAAAGTCTTTTTCATGTGTGTTAACAGTTCCTGATAAGCTGTTTTTCTGACCATAAAATATTGTTTGTTTTTTTCATTCCTGAGGTCACTAGGTCAAGTGAAAGACCAAGCTTTATATTCCAGAAAAGAAAGAAAAATAATTTCAAAGGACATGTACTATTTTTTGTGTTTTTCAGGACAGTAGTAAGTTAAAACTAACTTTCTCTGTTCATCATCTTTACTGTCTTTTGGATGTAGCACACACTTGCCACTGTCTATAAACACCTTGATATCTAGCTCAAAGTCTACATTCGGTTCCTGTATAGACTTGGAACCACTGCCTATACTTGGGTTAGAAGATGCTGTCATCTCGTCAGGCTGTGGCTCGGTTCCATTCACCAAATCCCTGAAGAAGAATAATGAGAAAAATAAGATGTATTCTTTGACTTTAGTAATATTTGATAAAGATTCTTCCTAAACCCGTAGCATCTGTTTTGAATGAGCTGGATTTTAAACTAGATTAACGTATCTCAAGTCCTGTGATGGTGTGCATCAGATGATGTTGTGTAGAAGGATTTTTCTACTCCCTAAAATACTTGTAGAAGGAATGAACTATATTGGGATGGTTTCTTCACACAAATATATGACAAAAAGAAAACCTTTACTTGTGTCTCAAAATCTTCTGTAATAAATCGATCATGCTAATAAATCAAATATCTTGAATAAGGCCAAATATTGTAGAGTATTCCATAGTCCCCCAGCAAGGATCCAAGTTTAGTGAGTTTAGTAGAGTACAGGAGATGTACTCATGGTAAGTGTTTTTTTTTTTTTTGTGTTAATATATGGCCGACATCAATATTAACATACAGGTCACAGTGACCTACTTATGGCATGCAATACATTGCCATCACTAGTTGTGTCTATATACCAATTTTGAAGGTCCAGATAAAGGGATTATGAAGCAGATAATGTTTCTTAATTTTTCACCAAAGCATATCTCGTGGGTACTCCTTATTACCTCACTTAGGCAAGAGTATTGAGTACTGTCAAGGTGTCAAGGTATGCTTTGGTGCAAAAATAACAAGAACTACAGTAATTGCCCTAAACATTCTGTGTACCAAATGTTTTAACAAAATGCCATATGCAAAAAGTGCAGACCCAGATCAGACTACACCTTTGGGAGCAGTGTGATCTGGGTCTACACTGTTTGCTACTATCCTAAATGATCACCTTATCAGAAGCTATGTAAAATACCTGTCAATATTTATGACACTTTTCAACACTTCTCCACTGCTGTCCTCACTTGAGTGTTCAGATGATGATATTGATGCTGACGATGAAGATGACAGTAGTTTATCTCTTGAGGAACTTGGTGGTTCATACATACTCCTAGCTTTCCGTCCCTGGAAACCAACAGGAACATGCTGTGGTGTCCCTTCTGGGGTGCTGAAAACACAAATTATGAAAGTTCAGGACAGTTCCTTTACAACATTATGGTCGTTCCAAGGAATGGTACAGCTAATAAAGTGAATAGCAAGGCTAAACAGTACACAGCTCCAGATAAGGAGACTATTGAGAAATTCATAGCTCCAGATAAGGCACTTTTTTTCAACCAAAACATACTGATAGTTTTCTCATTTCTCCATGAAAACATATGGTGTGGAACTCATTAGAAGTGCCTCAAAGAGGCACTTCTAATGAGTACCCACAACATGTTTTTGTGGAGAAATAAGAAAAATATTATGTGGATACCCCTGCTTATCTAGTACTATGTGAGAATATATTTTTTTTCTTGCATTTTATTTTTGCACTACAGCATATTTTGTGGTTACCCAATGGAAATGCTTCTAACATGTCAACCAAGCCAAGATGTTAATCAGCCTTAGCATCTACATATTTGGATGAGTCTTTAATGGCCCTTCTATTGATAGTTCTGTAAACAGTGAAGACTCTTATCAGACTAAGCATAACTCTAGATAAAAGCAGGTATCCACATAGTGTATTTCTTATTTCTCCACAAAAACATGTTGAGATACTCATTAGAAAAGCCTCATCAAGGTACCTCTAATGAGTATGTACAACATATGCTTTTGTGGAAAAATAAGAAAAAACATTAGTACTTTTCAACGGAAAAAAAAAAAAAAGCATCTTTTCTGGAGCTATGGACTGTGTAGACTCGTATGAGTCTTCACTGGGCATATATGCAAAGAAGCTAATCATCTCACAATGGAGCTTGAACATGTAGGACTCCAGCATAAAGTACAGAGGGCAATTCAACAAGTACCCATAAGGTTGGGAGAAGATGTTCTGGGATTGTGGCCCTTCCTGGACATCTTTATTACTATTTTGGTGCAAAAAAAAAAATGTCTTCTACATACTATATTTTTCTAGATCTCTGGGCTCCAGTGGGATCAGACCAGCTGGGACACTAACTGCTCTACAAAGCAGGTAACAGTACATGAAAACAACAACAACAACAAAACTTTCATCTGAACACCCTTGGACACTTAGAAAATTATATATGGTATGTAAAGAACAATATTTGCTTTCAAACTTACATTGGTGGTGTGTATGTTGCAGATGTAGTCTCTCCAAACTGTACCTTAGATGGCTGGAACTCTGGGGTATCAGAAACACCTCTAATATGACCAGGATCTTTATATGATGCCGATGCTGATAACATTTCAACTGGGGCACTGTAAAAATAAACATGACAGTACTTATTAAGGAGGAGTATTTGGTGATAATTCTGGAATAATTTTTATTTCCCCATAAAAAACATATGCTGTGGATACTCATTAGAAGCACCTCGCACATCATATGTTTTTTATGGAAAACTGGAGAAATTTATCCAGAATTATTACCAAATATTCCTCCTTAGTTCCTCCGAGATTATGAACATATACAATATAATTAACAGAAAATAAAAACAAGGCTGGGGAAAGTCATGAAGCAGGTTTGGTTTTGTTTGTTTGTGTTGAGGTTTTACGGCCCAGTCAACCCAATGGGGTCATGTCGAGTGCGGTCAGTTTACCTAACCACACGTTTACTAGGCAGGCTTAATCCTCTAAGCGGTTAACCAGTATTGTGCACATTCTTTCGCCAGAAACTGACAACTGCCCTTCTTGAAGCAGGTTTGGTTAAATTCCACCTAGTGGTTTAGGAGGAAGTAGCATGATGGACGGATGGATGGACAGACAGATGGACAGAAGCATTCACAATATCCTCATCACTTAAGCGTGGGGATAAATATACTATAAAGATCATGTCAAGATAGAACACCCTTGCAGAGTCTGGGCAAGAAATAATAATAATCATCCACTGACATTCAAAATGCACTCTCCAGGGCAGCAATGTTTACATAATTTGTTTAAGGCAAAAACATATTCGAAAACATATTGCTTTCAAAGTGTGCTTGTAATTAACATTGTTTTTCTTGCCCTTAGGTCACAGAAAATTTTCCCATGATGGGCAAGCTACTCTTGTCCAATATCAGGTTTTGTTGTAGTTCATTTCCACTTTAAGGAAGTTGGCAGGTTGGAATATCAAGTTTGAATATATCTGACAATTTAAACTTAATTACCAAATACTGTGAACAATAACCAACCTTTCCCTGTACTTTTCTGGATGACCTCCAAATGACCTTGATCTCATATGAGGATTAGATCCGATACCAAGTTTATCCTTTATAACTGAAGCCTGAAAATATACACTTCAATGTCAAGAATGTCCATGACAGATAAAATGTCAGGGCCCGCTTGTTCAAAGCTAACGATGTCGTTAGTTAACGATTTGTTAAAATTTACATCGAGTGATACGCAAATATGCTGAAATTTTTTGCTGAAAAAATGTGAGTAGCTTTTGCAGTGCAAAAGCTACTCACATTTTTTCAGCAAAAAATATCAGAATATTGTATATTGAATCCGCTAAAACAGTTAACGAAATGACCCTTAATGAGCTCGTTAAGCTAATGACGCTTTAAACAACTGGGCCCAGAATATTATATATCTGTATATTCATTTATATAAATATTTTTATTTTCATAAAATAACATCAAGTAACCTTTATATCATCTCTCTCTTGTATCACGTATCTGTCATCAAATTATCCTCAAGTGACCTTCTGACATCACTTGGGAAGTGGCTATAACAACTTCCTGGGACAGGTTACAAATGATGATGATGAGTTCAGGTTTAATGACGCATCAACCCTGAGGGTCATTTGCATCGACAGGTTACGTATAGGTTCTTGCATAAATACCACTGCATATACATGTTAGAAATCATGACTGAATGGGCAGATTCACATACTGTTTGAACATGGTTTTAACCTAAAAATTCTTAAAGCAGGCCAAAGCTTATGTAATATTACATGACATAATGTTGCCACCCTGAAATAAGCATTTTGTCTCAACTTTCATTGACTTAAGCATCCTTCTTGTAGTCGCAGAATAGTCATTGTATACAACAAATCATATGTGATGATTTTTTTGGGGGCTTTTTGATGAGACTTTTAAATGGGTTCATAGAAAAAATGCATGAACAGTAATTGCACATTTGTTTCATTACATGTACATTAACATTTGCCAGAAGAACTCTGATCACTCAGTCTGTAGCCTCATGTTCAAACAGCTTAATAGGGACCTGGCAAATGTTAATGCATGTTGAAACAAGACCTGTCGCCAGACAGGATAGCTCGCCTGATATTGCACATTTTGTTTCTGGAAAATTCTAAGTCCGTGATCTTGATTTTGACATGACCTGGATGTGTGTGTGTGTGAGTGGAGGGGGGGGGGGGGGGGGGGCAGTATCTGTCTTTATACCAAATAGGAACTAAATCCATCATGTAGTTTAGAAGTAATGAGATCCTAAAAAACTTTGGCGTAAAATTTTAACATCAAAATTCTGAGTCTGTGACCTTGACCTTGATGTGACCTAGGGTGGTGGGGATTGGTACTGCGTAAAAATTTGGACCAATATGTATCATCATACAAAAGATGAATCAAATATGTGATAAGGTTAGGATTTAATGAAGCCTTAAAAACTTTAACGAAAACTTTAACATTTAAATTCTAAGTCTGTGACCTCGACCTCAAGGTCATGGTCATGAGTGCTGATGGTGCTGATGAAAACTTTTGACCAGTATCTATCATGATACCAAATAGGAACTAAATCCATCATTTAGTTTAGTAGTAATGAGATCCTAAAAAGTTGGACGTAAAATTTTAACATGAAAATTCTAAGTCTGTGACCTTGACCTTGACATGACCTAGAGTGGTGGGGATGGTACTGCGCAAATTTTGGACCAATATGTATCATCATACCAAAGATGAATGAAATCGGTGATAAGGTTAGGAAATAATGAGGTCTTAAAAACTTTAACAAAAACTTTAACATTTAAATTCTAAGTCTGTGACCTCGACCTCAAGGTCACGGTCATGAGTGCTGATGGTGCTGATAAAAACTGTTGACCAGTGTCTATCATAATACCAAATAGGAACAAAATCCATTACTTAGTGTAGAAGTAATGAGATCCTAAAAACTTAGACATAAAATTTTAACATGAAAATTCTGTGACCTTGACCTTGACATGACCTAGAGTGGTGGGGATGGTACTGCGCAAAATTTTGGACCAATATGTATCATCATACCAAAGATGAATGAAATCGGTGGCATGGTTAGGAAATAATGAGGTCTTAAAAACTTTAACAAAAACTTTAACATTTAAATTTGAAGTCTGTGACCTTGACCTTGATATGACCTAGGGAGGTGGGGATGGTACTGCGCAAAATTTTGGACCAATATGTATCATGATACCAAAGATGAAGCAAATCGGTTGCAAGGTTAGGAAATAATGAAGTCTTAAAAACTTTAACAAAAACTTTAACATTTAAATTCTAAGTCTGTGACCTTGACCTTGATATGACCTAGGGAGGTGGGGATGGTACTGCGCAAAATTTTGGACCAATATGTATCATGATACCAAAGATGAAGCAAATCGGTTGCAAGGTTAGGAAATAATGAAGTCTTAAAAACTTTAACAAAAACTTTAACATTTAAATTCTAAGTCTGTGACCTTGACCTTGATATGACCTAGGGTGGTGGGGATGGTACTGCGCAAAATTTTGGACCAATATGTATCATGATACAAAAGATGAAGCAAATCGGTCACAAGGCTAGGAAATAATGAGGTCTTAAAAACTTAAACGAAAACTTTAATATTTGTGTGGACGACGACGCCAACGCCAACGCCAACGCCAGGGATAGTACAATAGCTCTCCGTGAACTTTGTTCAGGCGAGCTAAACATGTGAGAGCCCTCTATTACCATATTTATGCTAAATATTTGGACACCTTAATTCCTTACCATCTTGTCCTAAAATTTGAATGTCCATTTTAGTACCTACTGATGTGTATAAATGCTGGATCAGGAGCAAGTAAACAGTGTAGACCCAGAGAAGATGCCATATTATGTGGCATCTGGCCCCGAGGTTATGAAACTTTTTTCATGCTCAACTCAGATAACTTACTAATAATATCAAATTGGTTCTTGCTAAACATAGTCGAGCATGAAAATTTCTCTTAAGTTGGCATTTTCATATTTATTAGCAGAGAAAATTTCATGCTCAGTTGAGTAGAGCATGAAAAAAGTTTTATAACCTCATGCCTATCTATCTGATTAATTAGTGTACACACAGTAAGATTTCTAAGGAGTACCTTTTCACTCTGTTTCTTCAGCCTGTTGAGAACTTCTCTTCTGAACTCATGGAAGATAATACCCTTCAGCTCTTCTAGTTTTCTTGACTCAGTCTCTATGGTGGTCTGACTTGCTCCCAGATCCCTGAAATACAAGTTGTGATATTGCAGGAGTGTAGAGGACTTGTTAAGAAGGAGTATTTTGTGACAATTCTGGGATAATTTTCTCTAGTACCATAAAAACATATGTTGTTGGTACTCTTTAGAAGCGCTTCTAATGAGTACCCACAACATATGTGTTTATGGATAAATAAGAGAAACTATCTAAAAATTATCATCAAAACTCCTCCTTAACAAAGCCCATGAGGAGAGACTAAAAATAATTAGGGGATAACTGCATTCAAATTTTGCATTTGGGGAGGTAAATCGGCGGTTTTACGGTCGGAAATTTCGTTTTACGGCGACGCGTCAGCGGAGCAGTAAAACGTAATTTGCGACCGTAAAACCGCCGATTTACCTCCACAAATGACAAATTTGACGCAGTTATCCCCATTCTAATGCATTTATTTATTTTTTTCTATTGAAAAAATGTACTATTTGCACAAAACGACAAGTGCTGTGAGCTGCGTAAAACCAAATGCCAGCCAATAAGAAGCGACGTTACGTGATGACGTCGGATTTGCGACAGTATATCGCAGAATATACCGTCGCAAATTTTTGACGTTATCCAATCAGACGTCGCGTTACATACGCGAGTGCATTAGAATTTTGTATGTTTGTAGTGTAAAATATTCAAATTCTTTCATAGACAAGTTGTAAGTTCAGGAAATCTAACCTTTAAGTCAACCTTTTACTCAACTACAGGTTAGAATTAACCCTCAGTATGGCCATCATGATATTAGAAGACAACAAATAATTTTATATAAGCAACTGCAGGAAAAGATGTCTTGTAATAGCATGAAAACAGTAAAGCTCAAGATCAGTCAGCAAAATTTTAGAAGACGACATTTTGCATTTTTTTCTTATTTTTATTCCAGAAAATAAGCTCCTAAGAAGACAATTTGCATAAAATGCCAAAGCCTATTTCCTGGAAAAAAATAAGGAAAAATATTTAAAACTGTTGTCTGCTGTAATCTTTACTCAGCATGCTAAACATCAACACCTGGTAATCACCAAGGATACCCATAAGATACGTTTTTGTGCAAAAATAAGCATTTTCTTCTGAATACCATCTTTATCTGATAACAACCTTCACTATTTATTCATTTTGCAGTGAAGGAAGGCCCTGATCACACTGTATTAAATTTGATGTACAGACTGATCTGGGCCTTACTGTCTGAACAAAGGCACATTTTTACATGTGGCAGCACACATTTTTCCTATCCAATTAAAAGATTCATAACTAGACAAAGTGCCCAGTGGGGCAAGTATACCCCCAACCAGCGCTACCGCCACTTTTTAAAGAGCACAAAGTATGTAGCTTTGACTCTGGAGATGGCAGTTGTATGCTATATGTTATAACACTGAAACAATTCAATGACACATAATATGAAGCCCTTGACCTCAAAGGTCAGGCACAGGTGCAGGGATTGAGCTAAATAAAACTTTAGCCCTATAACTATCACCATATACCAGTGAATTCAATCATGCATTTATGGACAGACAAATGGATGGATTCCATGCTGATAGCTATATCTCCTAAACCTCTCGGTAGGAGGATAATGAAATTCAACAAAAGGTCTTGATGGTATAGCTATATAAACTTAGACGCAATTTTTTTTGCTTTTATATGAAATTTCTAAGTCTGTGACCTTGACCTCAAGGTCATACCCCGGGATGGGGATGATGCTGAGTAAAACTCTAGACCTATATCTGCCAACTTGTAAAATATAAATGAAATTCCTCAAAGGGTCTTGATGGTATAGCTATATAAACGTAAACACAAAAATTTTGACTTATTTATGAAAATTCTAAGTCCGTGACCTTGACCCCCAAGGTTATCCACCGGGATAGGGTTGGTGCTGATAAGAACTTAAGCTCTATATCTACCATCAGGCCAAATATGAATGAAATCTATCAAAGGGTCTTCATAATATAAGGTCTTATAAACTTTAATGTAAAAACTTTGACCCTAAGACAAAAATAAAGTATGAACAAATAATGCTTCAACGGATGGATGGACAGACGGACAGATTCCTTGCTGATAACTATATCTGCTCAACCTTTCAGTTAGGGGATAATGAAATTTAACAAAATGTCTTGATGATATGGCTATATAAACTTAAACGCAAAAATTTTTACTTTTATATGAAAATTCTAAGTTCGTGACGTTGACCTCGGTCACACCCTGGGTGGGGATCATGCTGAGTAAGACTCTAGGCCAATATCTACCAACATGTCAAATATAAATGAAATTCCTCAAGGGTCTTGATGATATTGCTATATAAACTTAAACACAAAAAACTTTGACTTTTTTTATGAAAATTCAAAGTCCGTGACCTTAACCCCAAGGTCACCCCTGGGGTGGGGATGATGCTGATAAAAACTTTAGACCTATATCTACCATCATGCCAAATATGAATGAAATCCATCAAAGGGTCTTCAAAATATGAGGTCTTATAAACTTTAACTTAAAAACTTTGACCCTAAGACAAAAATAAAGTGTGAACGAATAATGCTTCAACGGATGGACGGACAGACAAACAGATTCCTTGCTGATAGCTATATCCGCTCAACCTTTCAGTTAGGGGATAATGAAATTTAACAAAAGGTCTTGATGATATGTTTATATAAACTTAACGCAAAAATTTTTACTTTTGTATGAAAATTCTAAGTTCGTGACCATGACCTCGGTCACACCCTGGGTGGGGATCATGCTGAGTAAGTCTCAAGGCCGATATCTACCAACATGTCAAATATAAATAAAATTCCTCAAGGGTCTTGATGATATAGCTAAATAAACTTAACACAAAAAACTTTGACTTTTTTATGAAAATTCTAAGTCCGTGACCTTGACCCCAAGGTCACCCCTGGGGTGGGGATGGTGCTGATAAAAACTTTAGACCTATATCTACCATCATGCCAAATATGAATGAAATCCAACAAAGGGTCTTCAAAATATGAGGTCTTATAAACTTTAATGCAAAAACTTTGACCCTGTGAAGGAAAGACGAACGAACAAACAAACGAACAAATGAACGTACGTACGTACAAACGAATGGAAAAGCGAAAAAAACATTAGACCCCCACATACTTTGTATGTCGGGGGGTATAAAAAATGTTGAGCCCAAAAAACATAGCTACAGAAGAGGGGGTTTTCTTATTTCTCCACGAGAATATATGTAGTTGGTACTAATTAGAAGCGCCTCACTGAGGCACTTCTAATGAATACCCACAACATATGTTTTTGTGGTGAAATAAGAAAAATATCAGCATTTTTCAGATGAAAAAAGTGCCTTACTTGTTGCTATGCAATAAGTCTGTCAATATTAAAAATTCCACATTTTTAGGATCAATACTTTTTCTCTGAAAACAGGACTTGGCATTTCATCTGGAGTTTGTTAAGAACAACAGCAATTAAACAGTAATCAATACTTAGGGAAGCAACTGGGGTGATATTATACCATGATAAGGTGTAATACATTATGCTATGCTTCACAAGCATTTTCAGGATTCGGGTCTGACTGAGTGTAATTACAAAAGATACCCCTTCTGATATGAGGCATTTTTATTCTTGCTGGTACATTTTGTTTGTGTTGAGGTTTTACGGCCCAGTCAACCCAATGGGGTCATGTCGAGCGCGGTCAGTTTACCTAACCACACGTTTACTGGGCAGGCTTAGTCCTCTAAGCGGTTAACCAGTATTGTGCACATTCTTTCGCCAGAAACTGACAACTGCCCTTCTTGAATCAGCGGAAGGGAGAGAATGACCGTAGAAAATATTTCATGATCAATCTCCACGAAAGAATGTTGCCGACCTCGGCGGGGGTTGAACCCGCGACCTCCTGGTCTCCAGTCGGACGGCGTATCCAACTGAGCCACCGAGGCCGGCTCTTGCTGGTACAATCACCGGATACTGACACATGGACTTTCACTGTTCTAATTTGACATCAGGTATTAATAAACTTTCTTAACCGTAATCCTGAATATTGTCTACTTACTTCAAATCCTGGACAACTTTAGCTTGTTCATTCATTTCTTTCTCTATCAGTCTCGCCCTGTGTTTTGGATCTAAATTTGTATCATACACAAACTTTGGTAAACTTTCCATTACAATACTTGTACGTCTTGCCAGCATCTCAGGCTGAAATATGATATACAATTTCTAAAATATATCCTGTAACCTGTATATATTTTTTACCTTAATATTTGTTTGTTTGTGTTGAGGTTTTTACGGCCCAGTCAACCCATTGAGGTCATGTCGAGCACAGTCAGTTTACCTCACCACACGTTTACTGGGCAGGTTTAGTCCTCTAAGCGGTTAACCAGTATTGTGCACATTCTTTTGCCAGAAACTGACAACTGCCCTTCTTGAACCTTAATATTTGGACAGACATGCTTTAGCAAACAGTGCAGACCCTGATAAAGGAACAGTTTGAGTGGGGTCTGCACAGTTTGTAAATCAGCCATTACAACCTAGATTTAACACTAGACAGTCCTATGGACTTGTTTAAAACTCTAATATAAGCTAAGGTCAGAGTTTATCTTTAGGTTTACTGGAGATTTCTTAAAAACTTGCTGTTGGGAGGTAGGAATAAATATAAAAATGTGAAAAAGCCTGGGTCGATGAAATTAACTGATTTTCCAATAAAAAAACATGTGAAAATGCAATATTTCCGCCCTAACTTTGAATGGTAGGGACATAAAATGAAAATAAAAATTGAAATGCAATTTTTTTTTCTGGAGTGGCTAAAATCATAAGTTAGGCTCCCCCATAAACCTAAAAATATATAAAAAAAAAACTGTTGTCTAAGTAAACATGTATATAACAATAATTTGAGATATTATGGTCATCACAATCTGCCAAACAGCACATTGCAGAATCATGCCCCTGACACACTGACATGATACTACCAACAATCACATTATATTGACACCAGTCCCAGCTCTTCTTCCAAATATTGATTGCCAAATGAACAGCAGTTAGTACCAACTTTAGAACGTCTTAGGTATGACCTACTTGGAAATCAAACCCACAATACCCAATCCAAAAGCAGAGCAGACATTCTACTAACTAACATACTTGGGCCAGTCAAAATGTCTTTCAACTTAAAGAAGTGTAAGAACAAAGAGGAACATTCTAACAAAGAGACTTGTGTTCTGATCATCATTAGTCAGGGCCCAGATGTTCAAAGCTTCGCTGACTTAACAAGCTTGTTAAGGGTCATTTCATTAACTGTTTTAGTGGATTCAATACACAATATTCAGATATTTTTTACTGAAAAAATGTGAGTAGCTTTTGCACTGCAAAAGCTACTCACATTTTTTCAGCAAAAAATTTCAGAATATTTGCGTATCAGTCAGTCGATGTAAACTTTAACGAATCAACTAACGATGTTGTTAGCTTTGAACAACTGGGCCCTGAATATTACCTGAATATCAGTGACATCCTCCAAAGAAACATCATGTCTACCATCAGGTTCATCTGGCATTAGAAAGTCCTCGTCTTCCTCTCCAGTCAGTGACGTTAGTGTATCACCAAGGGCAGATAACCTCTTACCAATGTTAGTATCCAGGTGAACATCAATACCCTGCATCTCCCATTTAATGTTCAATATCCATTTAGCATTGCTGTTGGAATCTGTAGGAATATAAACAACATCCATTACTGAAATTGGACACACATGTTTGATTTTTTTCTATTTTTTACATGGAAGACAACTTAATAATTTCCTGTTTGGCTATTAAACACATCAAGCATATGAACGGTAGACTCTCATTGTCTCCACTTCCCTTATTTCAAATAACTGCTTATCTCGAAGTGAAAATGTAATCCCTGTTTTAACATAGAAATCTAACAACAGGTAACAAAATACTGTGAAAAAGAGGAAAAATTGCTCCAGAGGTGCAATTTCTCTTTTTTTTCCCAATATTTTGAATATATCGCTAACTCCAAGAGTAAAAATTACATAGTCATTTGTGAAATGTGGTTGTTCTATTTCATTTTTTTTTTTCAATTCTGCAAATCTGATATGTCGAGGTACAGACATCTCCAAGTATTTCAGAGAGTCCCTTGGACCTCCAGATAATGAGAGTCGACTGCACTTTAAAGGAAGATTTTTAAAGGTTTTTACTATATATGGGCATGGCAGCCATTTTGGTCAATGGACCACGACCACTTTAGCAATCTTTTGTTCTGCTACCCCAAGGAGGTTCCACATGAAATTTGAGCAACATTGGCCCAGAGGCTTCAGAAGAGAAGTCATCTGAAATTATCAAGTTTTTCCATACAAATTTATGGGGCCCAAACAAATGCATACGGAAGCAAACTTGACCTCGCCATAAAAAGATCAAACAACAATGTATGACCATCATTTTAGCAAATTTGGTAGACCCCCTATCCCTGATGATTTGTGCAAAGATTCAGCCTGAAGGTATCCTCAGTTCTGGAGAAGTAGATTTTTAAAAGTTTTACCATATATGGGCATGGCATCCATCTTGGTCAACGGACCGTGTCCATTTTAGCATCTTTCATTCCCCTACTCCAGGGAGGCTCCAAATGAACTTTGAGCAACATTGGCCCAGAGGCTCCAGAGGAGAAGTCATTTGTAATTCTCAACATTTTTCCCATACAAATGCATAGGGAAGCAAACTTGACCTCACCTTAAAAAGGTCAAATGTCAATGTATGACCATTATTTTAGCAACTTTGGTAGACCTCCCTTCCCCGATGATTTGTGCAAAGATTAAGCCACAAGGCATCCTCGGTTCTGGAGAAGATTTTCTAAGGTTTTTACCACATATGGGCATGGCGGCTATTTTGGTCAACGGACCGCGACCATTTAGCAATCTTTTGTTCCCCCAACCTAAGGAGGCTCTATATGAAATCTGAGCAAAATTGGCTCAGGGGTTTCAGAGGAGAAAATGTTTGAAAATGTTAACGGATGGACAAGACACACTCCAGAAAGTAAATGATTAAACCAGATAGTAAATATATACCATAAACAATTATGATATGGACTACCTACCTGCAGACTGTTTGTTTATTGTCCTGGAACAGACTTCATATGTCCCAGCAGGTACCACACATGCATTCATCACAGGCACATCCCCTGGGTTGGGCTTCCAGTCATCTAGAGATGTTTCAAAGTCCTCAGCTATTCTCAGACAGAAATCTATAGGATACATGAAAAAAATGTTTCTTGAAACACTATTAAAAATACCATGCTGTTTTCTAATAATAGATTTATGATATTGTATGGATGAGTTTACAATTCATCAACAGTTTTGGGCATTAAGAGCAAACAAGAAGTGTCAATTAGCAAGTGACAAAACATGATACGGCTAATTAATGCTAGACAATGATGATTCAGTATTTTACATCCCTTTCAACATTATTTATGTCACATCGAGACCAGGGAAGGTAATAATGAAAGGCTCTGTGCAATGACCCAAATAGTCTTTAGCTCAATTCTGCCTCCAGCGCGATTCAAACCCTGGACCAAGTGATCCAAAGTTCAAAGGACTAACCACTCTGTCATCCGGACACTTCTATATGCCAGACAAAACATTGTTTGTCAAAAGATTTTGCCAAATATATTTAATGTTGTCAACTCGGGACTGTATGGCCATTTTTCTATATAAGTCATATATATATTTTTTTATCTGGATACAACAGGCTTTTGGTTTTAGATCCTTGCAATAGAATTATAAAGAGGTTGTGGTGTATATCAAATTAATGAAAAAACTTTCCTGAGGCATGCCAATGAGACATCATTTAGGGCATAGCGGAAATCCAGATTTGTCATCTGCTGAGGGCTTTAGTGTTGCCGTTTTTTTTTGTTTTGTTTTTTAAAATTCACAGTACTCCACAATTCTTTGCTTGCACGGCTGAAACCCCTATCAAATGTTTCAGTGACCAGATTGAACCACACAAAATCTGGATCATGCATGTCCACATATGCCCTAAAGACCCTTGTTCTGAATACATGACTGCAACGTCTTACCTGTGAACTTTCCTTTACTGACTAGTGAGCCAGACGACAATGCTGATATCTGGGTACTTTCTATTGTAATTACAACTGCTGCTCCTGGTTCATTGTCAACTAAACGAGGACCCTGCAGAAAATTATGAACCCTTTTCACACATGCAGCAAATAACATTTTCATTTTTTTTTTATTAGTATTAGACTTGTTAAAATTTGCATGTTAACTCTTAAAGCGCCAAGCAAAATTTGTAGAAGACGACTGCCAAAAAAAAAGACGACTGCTTGCCAAGCAGATGATTCACATGAAATGTCAAGACTTGTTTTCTCTGAAAAAAATAAATAAATAAATAAATGAATAAATAAAAAAATTGTTGTCTGCTGCAACTGTGATTGGCACTTTAAGGGTAAGGAGTTAAGCTGTCTGAATATTTAGAATATAGTATATAGAACATGAGCTGTGACAAACAAACAGATACCTTATTCTAAATGAAGCACTGACAGACAGACACTCGCACAGTATAATATAATACACTACCACTATTGTGAGGCAGGGAATAAAAGGGTTTCTTAAGTAAAATACACTGATAATCTGGTATAACAAGACCTGTCGCAGACAGGATAGCTCGCCTGATATTGCACATTTTGTTTCTGGAAAATTCTAAGTCCGTGACCTTGATTTTGACATGATCTGTGTGTGAATGTGTGGTGAGGGGAGGGGGGTGGGGGGGGGGGGGGCAGTATCTGTCTTTATACCGAATAGGAACTAAATCCATCATGTAGTTTAGAAGTAATGAGATCCTAAAAAACTTTGGCGTAAAATTTTAACATCAAAATTCTAAGTCTGTGACCTTGACCTTGACATGACCTAGGGTGGTGGGGATTGGTACTGCGTAAAAATTTGGACCAATATGTATCATCATACAAAAGATGAATCAAATCTGTGATAAGGTTAGGATTTAATGAAGTCTTAAAAACTTTAACGAAAACTTTAACATTTAAATTCTAAGTCTGTGACCTCGACCTCAAGGTCATGGTCATGAGTGCTGATGGTGCTGATAAAAACTTTTGACCAGTATCTATCATGATACCAAATAGGAACTAAATCCATCATTTAGTTTAGTAGAAATGAGATCCTAAAAACTTTGACATAAAATTTTAACATGAAAACTCTGTCTGTGACCTTGACCTAAGTTGGTGGGGATGGTACTGCGCAAAATTTTGGACTACTATGTATCATAATACCAAAGATGAATCAAATCGGTGATAAGGTTGGGAAATAATGAGGTCTTAAAAACTTTAACGAAAACTTTAACATTTAAATTCTAAGTCTGTGACCTTGACCTTGACATGACCTAGATTGGTGGGTATGGTATTGCGCAAAATTTTGGACCAATATGTATCATCATACCAAAGATAAATCAAATCGGTGATAAGGTTAGGAAATAATGAGGTCTTAAAAACTTTAACGAAAACTTTAACATTTAAATTCTAAGTCTGTGACCTCGACCTCAAGGTCATGGTCATGAGTGCTGAAGGTGCTGATAAAAACTTTTGACCAGTGTCTATCATAATACCAAATAGGAACAAAATCCGTCACTTAGTGTAGAAGTAATGAGATCCTAAAAACTTAGACATAAAATTTTAACATGAAAATTCTAAGCTTGTGACGTTGACCTTGACATCACCTAGAGTGGTGGGGATGGTACTGCGCAAAATTTTTGATCAATATGTATCATCATACCAAAGATGAATCAAATCGGTGATAAGGTTAGGAAATAATGAGGTCCTAAAAACTTTAACGAAAACTTTAACATTTGTGGACGCCGACGCCGACGCCGACGGTAGTACAAAAGCTCTTCCTGAACGTTGTTCAGGCGAGCTAAAAATGGCAAAATTCTGAAAATCCCCCTTATAATGTAGACCCCTGCATATGCCTGTTTTCACTATATATTATGGAGGAACATAAGGGTAATAATTACAGTGTTAAAGTAATGCAAATTGGACATGTTTAAATTTTAAGACACCAAGAAATTGCCAATGAGCAGTGCATAATAGATATCCCTGGCAAGGACCAAAATGTACTGGACAGACAGACAGATGGACAGACATGAAACAGTATATACCCCACCACCTCTTACAAACACAGGGTGGGTTTTGGGATATAATCATAGCATGGCGTTTGTACAATTAGGGTAAACAAGGCATTACCTCTGAGGTGAGAGCCTGGATAGGCAGACACAACCCAATATCATCAACAGTCAACTGTAGGAAGAGAGTACTGAATGCCTGCTGGGTAGAGCTGGGAATCTGAGGCAGACGGTCAATCACTTGTCGTGTTGCTGTCTGTACTTCCTTATTAAGGGCTAGTCGCTGCTCTGTCCAGTACTCATAGGCATTCTTGTAGTTTAACCAGACCAGTACAGCTGTTTTGTAGAATAGAAAAAATACATATAAACATACAAAAATTTATTACTAAATGCAAAGACAGTCCAGTCCAAACAACACAAGAAAATTTACATGGCTTGTAGATTTGGATTGTGTAGATAGTTTAGATAATTTTTATTCCATTGATGTATTTTGTGAACAGTTTTGCCCAGGACATTTTTTTTTTATTTTTGCACCATAACATTTTTTTTTTTTTTTTTTTTTTTACACCATAATATAGCTTGTGGGTACACAACTGAATTGCCTCACCAAGGCAATGCCAAAGAGAACCCACAAGATATGTTTTGGTATAAAAAATATGATCTAAAACTCTTATTACGTAGAACTGAATTCTATACAATTTTATAACAGAACTTTTACATGTAAACAGTGCTGATTTGGACCAACTTATACATCTGTGCAGTCTGGTCCAATCTTCAGTACAGTAAATGTCCTAAAATTCCATACACCAAAGTTTCTGACAAAATGACATATGCAAACAGTGCAGCCCCAGATCAGACTGCTCCTGAAAGAGCCATCTGATCAGGGTCTTCACTCTTTGCAATTCCACTAAGTATTTTCAATAACTGCATTAAAAGCAAAATTTAGGCAAAAAAATATGGAATAAAGTGTTCGAAATTTTAGGACATTTACCGTTATCATCCTATACAGTCAAGAGAAACAAATACACTTTTACAGGAGGCAACTATGTCAACATTGTTTTTGCTGCCCTTCTATAAATGGGTCTACTTTAACACTTAGCATGCTTGGTAACAATTTCAACAGATGACATTTTTAAATATGTTCTTATTTTTCCTAGAAAATAGGTTTTGACTTTTCATGCACACTGTCTCCTAGGGAGACAATTTACATTTTGACTTTCCATGCAAATTGTCTCCGATTTGCATGAAATATCAAAACCTATTATTTGGGAAAAATTAGACAAATATCCTCATTTGTCATCTACTGAAGGCATAGGAGCAGTTTCTTAGGTACTCATCAGAATAGCCCCATAGCATGGTGATAGTTGTACCCCATAGCATAGTTAAGTGCCCCATAGCATAGATAAAGCCCCATAGCACCTACAAGGCAATTTGCATGAAATACCAAAGCCTATTATCTGGGAAAAATAAGAATATCCTCAATTTGTCCTCTACTGAAGGCATAGGAGCAGTTTTTAGGTACACATCAGAATTGCCTCACAGCCTAGTTAAGTGCCCCATAGCATAGTTAAGCATCCCATAGCATAGTTAAGTGCCCCATAGCATAGTTAAGTGCTAAAACTAAAGAATGGGAGAAAATTCTGTCCTTTTATAGAAGACGCCTTTTCAGAAGGGAGACAAAAACTATTTTGGCAGAGCTTAGGGGCATTTGTTCCCCTTGAATATATTGGTACCTTTATCAAAAGCCATGGGCTGTGCGAGTACTATAGGTCTTGTCAGAGTAATCAAGAGAGCCTCCTGGTCCGTGGACATTCCTGGTATCATCTCATCCTGCAAATATACGAGGGATGTTCGAAATGAATTGCTTATTGTCCTCTAGCTCGATATCCACGTGGGACACGATAAAAACCAATACATACCTGTATAGGGCTATTCAATATCTACACAATGGTGTATAAATGTACATGTTAGACTAAGTGTAAGACATAAAATTTGCCATTTGAATACATGCAGTCACTGACCACTGCAGTAAAAATGGTTGGTAGAAGCGTCCACAAAAAAGATGAAATACGGGCTTACATCAAAGCTCGCTCAAAACTTGGTTGTTCTTTGAAGAAGCTGATGACTGAAATTTCTACTGCTTTTGGACCTTCTTGTGTGTCTTATGACACAGTTCGACGGTGGAAAAAGAAATTTGAGTCTGGTGTAGAGTCCATCAAAAATGCACCGAAATCAGGTAGGCCAAAATCTGCATCTCGTAAAGAAATCGTTTCCAAAATAAAGGAAATCATTGAAGGAGATGCCAGATTTACAGTTCGTGATATTGCACGAAAGGTAGGCTTATCACTATCAACGGTTCACCTTATTTTGAAGAAGCATTTGAAAGTCGGAAAGATTTCTGCTAGATTGGTGACACATCTGTTGACTGACGAGCAAAAGAGGCAACGGGTTAAAGTGGCCAAAAAGCTGCTTCAAATGTTTCCAAAATATGACAAAAAGCAGTTTGCCAATGTCGTCACAGGTGATGAAACCTGGGTCCATTATTTTGAGCCCGTCAGAAAGGTTAGCAATAAGATCTGGGCCACTAAACACAGCAAACGCCCAATAATTGCCAAACGTTCTTTGAGTACAAAGAAGGTTTTGTATGCAATCTTCTTCTCTGGTGAAGGAGTCGCAATAAAAGTGCCCGTGAAAAAGGGCAAAAGCATCAACGGAAAGTACTACAAAGACGTAGTACTGAAGAAACTGAAAAAGTATTATCAGAAACGACGCCCTGCCACTGGTTTTAAACATGTCCGTCTTCTACATGACAATGCCCCAGCTCATACCTCCGCAATAGTTACGGCGTTTTTGAAGAAAGAAAAAGTAACTGTCTTGCCTCACCCCCCGTTTTCCACAGACCTTGCCCAATGTGATTTCTTTTTGTTTCCGAAATTGAAAGCATTCCTTGCTGGGCGGAAATACCATTCCCGACAAGCACTTGGCTCTGCCATTCATCAGTACCTTATTACTGTGCCCAAATCAGCGTACCGTGACGCCTTCAAGAAGTGGATACATCGGCTGAAACTTTGCATTTATAGCCACGGGGAGTACTTCGAGGGCATGAAATGAGTACTTTTGGGCTAACTTGAAATTTGAAGTCTCCAGATAGAAATAAGCAATTCATTTCGAACATCCCTCGTATGTATATACTAATTTCTGGAGTTGATGACGATTTGTTTCATAATGAAAACATGCCTATTCATATATATTGAGAATTTTACCAACAAAAAATGAAAATTTTCAGATGAAAAATTCTGGTAGTTTTCATATTTCTGCTCAAAACATAGATTATGGGTACTCGTTAGAACTGCCTCGATGAGGCAGTTCTAACGAGTACCCACAATCTATGTTTTTGAGCAGAAATAAGAAAAATAATGTATACCCCTGTAAACCCCAGTTTTACTTTATAAAAATGGGGTTTAAGGGGGTCAAAATTATATAGGCATGTTTTCGTGATGGTTTGTGTTAAGGTTTTATGGCCCAGTCAATCCAATGGGGTCATGTAGAGCGCGGTGTTTACCTAACTGGGCAGGCTTAGTCCTCTAAGCGGTTAACCAGTATTGCGCACATTCTTTTGCCAGAAACTGACAACTGCCCTTCTTGAATCAGCAGAAGGGAGAGAATGACTGTAGAAAATATTTCATGATCAATCTCCACTAAAGAATGTTGCCAGCCGCGGAGGTCGAACCCAACCTCCTGATCCCCAGTCGGACGTGCATCCAACTGAGCCACTGAGGCCGGCTTGATGATAATTTGGCGTTTTATGTCTTTCAAGAGTATTTAAGTCATAGCAAGACAATGGAGAGGTGATAATGAAAGGCTCTGTGCAATGAAGCACCATACAGTCATAAGCTGAAATTCCACTACATTACGAAAACACGCCTATTCAAATAAATTTAGAATTAAACCATCAAAAAAATGAAAATTTTCAGATAAAAAAATCCGATATATTTCATGTTTTTGCTCAAAACATTGATTGTTGGTACTCATTAGAACTGCCTCGGCGAGGCGGTTCTAACGAGTACCCACAATCTTTGTTTTGAGCAAAAATAAGAAAATTAATGAATACCCCTGTAAACCCCAGTTTTACTATATAAAAGTAGGGTTTAAGGGGGTCAACATTGTATAGGTATGTTTTCGTGATGTATGAATCGGAACCCAGAACCTGGCAACCCAAGGGTAAGGAGCACTAACTGCTCGGTCAGTATTTCTGTAGTTTGAAGGGGTTTAACATACCCAACATTAAATGACATTACAATGTTTAATTTCTGTCTTTTCAAAAACAGCATTACTGGAATGCTTCCATGATCAATCGCAAGCTCAAGCTCTGACATTTTGTTTTCTTTCTTTCTTTTAAATTACTTCCTGAGAAGAGGTCTAGACAACATAAGTACAGAAGAAGCAAGCATCAAGCTAATTAAATGTGAAGTAACACTAACCTGGAGAGCATTTCTAATACCAATCTTAGTTTTGAAGAAAGCCATGGTCTGGAATTCGGGATCTGCCTCCTCAAATAATGGGTTCTGAAAAAAAAAAGAGGAGAATTTCACTCTGGTGTGTGTGAATAGCAGACTTCTAATTCATCATGTGCACACATACAGGCACATAGTGCAGTCTGGTCAATGTTTATACATACATATTACTTTTATAACAATATAAGCTCAGCTCCTGCACTTGCAAAGTCTAAACACAGTCTACATTGCTGGCTGATATAATGTTAGTGGATCATTCAGATTATGTAATTTAGCAACACCATACAAATGCATGATTCAAGGAAATTCATTTAACCTGTCAAACTTGAACATTTATTGTGACATCTATACATGTCCAAATAAATATTTAATTTCTGGTGGTGACACACAACTGAATGTGAATTTGTGATTATCAATCAATCAGATTTTTAACACTACTAGTCAACTGAGTCACACAGAGGCAGCGCCAACTTGTGATTATGGCATGCATCTTTATTAAATACTGTCACAAAGGAACCAGTGAAGTCAACACTACAATTTTCATAATTATAAAGTAAATTTTCTCACCTTCAACAGTTGTCCTAGGGCTACATTCAAATCCACTTGTGCTTTTATAAATACTTTCTGGTTATCTTCATATACTGGCAATAGAATATAAAACATACTGTAATTATCCTAATAAATATTCAGATACAAATGCTTCAACAATATTTTAGAACTAGATCAAACAGTTTCAAAAGAAGCAGACTGATCAAAAGTCGACACTGTTTGTCATTCTGCTAGCACATTTTAACCCTTCTCTTGCTGAACACAACATGTCCTGTCTTAGCAAACAGTGTAGATCCAGATCAGTTGGCTTCTTCAGAAGCCAACTGATCTGGGTCTACACTGTTTGTCATAAAATATGTGAATCTATCAAAAACCTGGATCAAGTAATCTGATTGGCTGGAAATTAGAAGTGGTCGTGGCATCTTAATTTATTCAACATGACAAGGGTTAAGATACATCATTAGGTAGTCAAAGGGCCTTGCTCAAATTTTGGATAAGTGTGGTATGGCAAGAATATAAAGGGTAATTAACCCATTTATATCGTGAACTCTTGTACCTTAACTCTTTGGTCCAGTCCATTTCCAGTTTAAAGAGTGTCTGGTCAGTTTTTATTATAACCATGTTTTATAGAAATTCCTGTAATTAATGCAAACAGTATAGATCCTGATCAGATGCCGCATTTTGCAGCATCTGATCTGGGTCTACACTGTTTGCCAATGTCCCTTTTATGGGACACCAGGCACAAATGGGTTAATTATATATCATATGCTGTCTTTTATATATATATATATATATATATATATATATATATATATATATATATATATATATATATATATATATATATATATATATATATATATATATATATATACAGGGCTTTAAGTAAGTAATTATGACTACTCAAGTTGTATTACTAGAGAAATTTTGGAGGAAAAAGATATTTCCCCATCTCCAACATTCTAAGCAATATTTTGACCAAAAAACTATGCTAAGATCACCAAAGTCTAAACAACACTTCACAGTCCCAGTGATGTATCTATGCACATTTGACCTAAATCCATCAATTGGTTCAGGAAACAGAGTGCAAGCTGGTTTGGGTTAAAATTTGAAAATATTTGGAGTACTGTGACCCTGAAAATGACGTCAAGGTCACCAATTCTGCATGTGCCAATGATATATTCCTGCCAGTTTGATGAAAATCCGCCAAGAGATACCATGCAAACAAGAAACAGTTATGTTAAGGCTGACAGAAACCAGACAGAAAATGATGTCCACCACATCTCTCATTGGGGAACATAAGTATTTTCAGCATTTTGTGTCCGAATTATTACAGTTTTTCCTTTTTACTTCACAAAAACTCCCTCTTGGGGCTCATTAGAACTGTTTCATGAATTAGAATGGCCTAATTGTGTATCAACAAATGCATTTTTATACCTTTATACAAAACATGATTCTGTATATTTCTCGTAAACTGATGGTCAAATGATTAACTCAAGCCCTGCTTTAACCTTTAACATCCTCTGGGCAAAGTCAGCAGACAACAGAAGACTGATAACATTTTTCCCAGAAAACATTTCATGGAAACTGTCTCCTAAGATGCAATTTGCATGAAATTACAAACCTTTTTTTTTCTTTGAAATAAGAATGCTAAGCATTAAGTTATCAGTAGCTTTGCTGTGGAGACACCAGGCAGCCCATCTATTTGGTGGGCCAACATTCACAGGACACAAAAATGTAGGGGTGCTAAATGACTCAGATATAAGCTATTTCACATTGAGGATCAAATGTACCATTGGTAATGCCTAGTCCAGACATACTAGTGAAATCATATAAGAATAAAAATTGTCACAGGACAGCATAGCTCATTTGAATTGGGCTTTGCCTCTAAAAATTTCAACAAAAAACTTCAACAAAAAACTTTAACATATTTTTTTCTAAGTTTGTGACCTTGCCCTTTCTGTGACCCTGACTCAAGGTCACTCATGTGGGTCAGGATGGTACAGCACAGAACTTCAGACCAGTATCTAACATCAGGGCAAGAATGACTTTCATACAGAGGTTCAGGAGATACAGGCTTTTAAAAACTTTAACCAAGAACTTTAACCAATGCCTATGTCATGGTGACTGCTATAGCTCTACCTGTACCTTTGTACTGGCGAGCTAAAAACACTACCAAATACTGACCAATATTTGGATTAGTTTCTCTTGAAGCCATCTGTACTCTGTTAGATACCTCCAGGTCAATGGCTTCTGTCTCGAGACGTACAGCACTGGCTGTAGGAGTTGTTGCTGTGATCTGTATACCCTGAAATATAGCCAATCACTCATTAAGGTGAACAGTTACACTTGCTAGGTTTTCTGCCATTTTTTACAAATAAGACAACTTTTGACATTTGTAACTTCCTTTTTGCCTTCTTGCACACCAAGTCCCTTCTGAAAGGGGTCTGTATTTACAAGTTACGAACCTGATCCCTTTGGGAGCAAATTCTTTCCTTTTAGTGTAGACCCTTTTTCAGAAGGGAAGCAAAAACCATTTTTACAGAGTTGTCTCCCCTGGAAATGTATCAATTCCTCTTATATTAAGCCTGCAATGATTCAGTATTTAACCTCAAATTATTCATTATGATTTACTACAGTGCGCAAGAGGCATATCAACTTTTGAACTGAATCTAAATAGCAACAGAAAACTTTTTAAAATACTTTTATTTTTCATAAAAAGAAGGCCTGACATTGCATTCAAAGGAGAAAATTTGAATGAAATGCCAAGCACTATTTTCTATTAAAAAAAGACAGAAATATGCCATTCACTTATTGTCTATTCATTTTGCCATTTTCATGTTTAGCCAACAAAACATTTGAGGGGTAGTCATTAGAACTGCCATAGAGAGGTATTCACTTTCTATAATCAACTGACAAAATCATCTCCATAAATGCAAGAGCTGAACTGGGCATTGCCGATTGATTAATATATGTTCACACAATAAAGCTCAAATGAATTCATGGCACTCAAATTTGCTTTAATTTATCTACAGTTCTAATCTTACCTTCAGTCTGAAGTGGAAAGAATAAAGAATGTGATCTGTGTGTGACTTCACGGGTCTTCCTGTAGACTCGGACCAGATTGGTACTGGTTTATCAGAACCAGACACTTTCTGTAACAATTCATTCACTTCCTGTAAAATCAGAACAACATTTACTACAGCTCTAGATGAGAGAGACATCCTGATCAATGTTTCCCTTATTTTTCCTTAAAAAACATATGTTATGGGTTCTCATTAGATGAGGTGCTTCTAATGACTACCCACACATTTTTGTGGAGAAATAAGAAAAATATCAATGCTTGTTTTCTTCACAAAAGCTATTGTTACTATAAGTTATCATTCCATCTCTCTCTCTCTCTCTCTCTCTCTCTCTCTCTCTCTCTCTCTCTCTCTCTCTCTCTCTCAGAACAGCTTAATGATTTGTCTGTCCGAGTTGGAGTTTTACTGCCCATTCAACAACATTAAGATCATGTTGTGCTGGTCAGTTGACCTGTGCATTTTTTCTTGGACAGGCTTAGTCCTTTAAGCAGTTAATCAGTATTTGTGGACATCTTTTTGCTAGTAACTGGAAACTGCTTGAATCAGCCAAAATGGTAGAATCATTGCAGAAATGATCTGATGATCATTCCCTGGATCTGCAATCCATCATGCTACAGACTATGCTATGGAACCTGTCACAGCTTACTGAACAGTCCTGTAATTTATTAGAATGTAACATTCACAAATTTTTGCAATGCTACTCATAGAATTTTATAAGAATCCACTTCACAAATACACTGAAGTCAATGTAACCAATTTAGTTGAACTAACCTTCATGAAAACTTTCTGAACAAACACAAGGTGGTTCAGTAGGTCTGTGGTGAGACTGTGTTCAAACATGCCCACTTCAGCCACTCCATTCAAATAACTGCCCTCTTTCAATATCAGGCCCTCAGTCAGAGCCTCAGAGACTGGAGCATTAGCTTTGTACTGACGGTAGTCAGCGTAAACATGGATCGGCGGAAGATCAATGCTGGCAGATGATGGGATGGATGTCTCCATTGTGGTAACCTGTTGTGGAAGGATTTGTATTAAAAGATTCTTATTTAATGTTGAGCATGCTGAGTAAAAATTTAGCATATGACATTTTGCAATTTCTTCTTCTTCTTCTTCTTTTTTTTTTTTTTTTTTTTTTTGCCAGAAAATAGGCTCCTAAGGAGACAATTTCCATGAAAGTTTTGGAAAAAATAAGGAAAAATATTTCAAACCATTGTCTGATGAAATCTTTACCTAGCATGCTAACATTAATACAAGGGCCCAGTTGTTCAAAGCATTGTTAGCTTAACAAGCTCCTTTGGGGTAATTTAGTTAACTGTTTTAGCAGATTCAATACACAATGTTCTGATATTTTTTGCTGAAAAAATGTGAGTAGCTTTGCAAAGCTACTCACATTTTTTCAGCAAAAAATTTCAGCATATTTGCGTATCACTCGATGTAAATTTTAACGAATTGTTAACTAACAACATCGTTAGCTTTGAGCAACTGGGCCCTGGTAATCACCAAGGATACTCGTAAGATATGTTTTTGTGCAAAAATAAACATTATCTTCTGAATACTATCTTCATCTGGATATACTGTATTTATCCTAAATATTCAGACAGACATCATATTTACCATAAGTATTGGACAGACAGGCCTGAGCAAACAGTGTAGAGCCTGATGAGACACTGCATAAATTTCACATGAAATGACCACTCATGTAAGATTCTTATAAGTGTGATTGAAAGTTTTTTTTATACTTTTTTTCTGGATCATCACTCATGAACATTATTAGAAATAATGAAAAAAAAAAAAAACCAAACAAACTTGCATATAGTGCTGAACAGTCTTGAAACAAAAGTATATAATATACACCATATCTGATCAAGAACACTTTAAATGAGATTGACAAGTCTGTGCCAAGTTCGAGAAAGAGAATATCATTTTCAGTGCCTCATGCATCAGTTTAAATATAAGAAACTTTAGATAAACTGATAAGACTTTGGTGGAAATGGGCTTTATAGTTATTGTTCTAATGAAAACATATAGTAACTAAAGAACATTCTATGAATTTTTCAGAAGTTATTGAGAAAATAAAATCATGATACAAACAGCTGGGCCCGGTTGTTCAAAGCGTTGTTAGCTTAACAAGCTCGTTAAGGGTCATTTCGTTAACTGTTTTAGCGGATTCAATACACAATATTCTGATATTTTTTGCTGAAAAAACTCACATTTTTTCAGCAAAAAATTTCAGCATATTTGCATATCATTGGATGTAAATTTTAACGAATCGTTAACTAACGACATAGTTAGCTTTGAACAACTGGGCCCTGTTCTGTAAAAATGTGATAAAGCAACGTGACTTGAGATATAAGCATGTGAATAAAGATCTTGTGTGGATGATTACCTGAACCTTTTACCTGTTGTTGCTAACAAATTAGGAGACAACAATGAGAACCCAAAACAGGTTTCTTTTTGGAAAATAAGAAAAATATTTTTCTAGATTCCTGACATATCAAGAGCTATGAAATGCTATGAAATGTCGTCCTATTTTCTGCGGTTGTATGTTCATTGCCATCTCCAGCAGGATCAAGGTCTAAGGGAATCAATATACTCTCAGGGGAGGCAACTCGGACAAAACTGTTTTGCCTTCCTTCTGTCCTTCTGAAAAAGGATCTATCCTAAATGGGAAAAATCTGCTCCCCTTGCATGGCAGCTAACATATGCTTTTTTTCAGTTTAGTGTTCAGGAAAGCAAACCAAATGTCATAAAAGTTGTTTCCCTTGTACGAAAGCAAATATTTCTAGCAAGTGTATCCAGTCCCTTTAAAAAAAAACAAGAGGCCCACGGGCCACGGTTCGCTCACCTGATTGACATAGCCACTGCAGACATGCTGATGTTATGCAACATTTTTCCAATCCTATCATCGCAACTAATGAAAATATCATCATTTGAGCAGTTCTTAGTTTTGAAGAAGAATATATGGGCCTGACAGTCAATGGAGCATGATCATTTGAATAAACTATCAATCACATTTCAACAGAAGGATCAATGTGAAATTTGGTGGAAATTGGCTAAGTGGTTTCTGAAGAATCATGATATTTTTATACATGTAAACAGCACAGTGGCAGGGAAATATTATAAATATAAACCAGATGATGGCCATCTTAGATTTCCAATCAGAACAATTTTAACTACTGCTGATCTACAAGTCACTTCGATACTTTCAATATAAATGTATATGGCCCACACAAATAGGGAAGCAAATTTGACCTTGGAGGCAAAAAGGTCAAATGTCAACATAGAACCATCATTTGAGCAATTTTGGTAGATGTCCTGTCCCCCGTAATTTGTGCAAAGATTAGGACCCAGGGCTTATTTGGTTATGGAGAAGAAGATTTTTAAAGGTTTTTACCATATATGGGCATGGCAGCCATTTTGATCAATGGACCATACCCATTTTAGCAATCTTTCATTCTCCTGCCCACGGAGGCTCCGCATGAAATTTGAGCAACACTGGCCCGGAGGCTTCAGAGGAAAAGCCATTTGAAATTATCAACATTTTTTCCATACAAGTGTATGGGGCCCATACAAATGCATACAGAAGCAAACTTGACCTCGCCGTAAAAAGGTTAAATGTCAATGAATGAGAATTATTTTAGCAACTTTGGTAGACCGCCAGTTCCAGATGATATATGCAAAGATTCAGCCACAAGCCATCCTCAGTTTTAGAGAATAAGATTTTTAAATGTTTTTTCCCATGCAGATGTATAAGGAAGCAAACTTGACCTTGCCGTAAAAAGGTCAAATGTCAATGTATGACCATTATTTTAGCAATTTTGGTAGACCCCCTGTCCTCGATGATTTATACAAACATTCAGCCCCAAAGCATCCTCGGTTCTAGAGAAGAAGATTTATAAAGGTTTTTACCATACATGGGCATGGCGCCCATCTTGGTCAACGAACCGTGACCATTTTAGCAATCTTTTGTTCCCCCTACCTAAGGAGGCTCCATATCAAATTTGAGCAAAATTGGCCCAAAGGCTCCAGAGGAGAAGTTGTTTGAAATTCTGAACATTTGTCCTATACAAATGCATAAGGAAGCAAAATTGACCTTAACGTAAAAAGGTCAAATGTCAATGTACGACCATTATTTTAGCAATTTTGGTAGCCCTCCTGTTCCCGAAGATATATGCAAAGATTCAGCCAAAAGGCATGCTCTGTTTTGGAGAAGAAGATTTTTAAAGGTTTTTCCCATACAAATGCATAGGGAAGCAAACTTGACCTTGCCGTAAAAAGGTCAAACGTCAACGTACGATAATTCTTTTAGCAATTTTGGTAGACCTCCCGTCCCCGATGATTCCTGCAAAGGTTCAGCCCCAAGGCATTCTCGGTTCTGGAGGAGAAGATTTTTAAAGGTTTTTACCATATATGGGCGTGGCGGCCATCTTGGTCAACGGACCGCGACCATTTTAGCAATTTTTCGATCCCCCACCCTAAGGAGGCTCCATATGAAATTTGAGCAAAATTGGCCAAGAGGCTCCAGAGGAGAAGTTGTTTGAAATTCTGAACATTTTTCCCATACAAATGCATAAGGAAGCAAAATTGACCTTAGCGTAAAAAGGTCAAATGTCAATGTACGACAATTATTTTAGCAATTCTGGTAGCTCTCCTGTTCCCGAAGATATATGCAAAGATTCAGCCATAAGGCATGCTCGGTTTTGGAGAAGAAGATTTTTAAAGGTTTTTCCCATACAAATGCATAGGGAAGCAAACTTGACCTTGCCGTAAAAAGGTCAAACGTCAACTTACGACAATTCTTTTAGCAATTTTGGTAGACCTCCCATCCCCGATGATTCCTGCAAAGGTTCAGCCCAAAGGCATTCTCGGTTCTGGAGGAGAAGATTTTGAAAGGTTTTTACCATATATGGGCGTGGCAGCCATCTTGGTCAACGGACCGCGACCATTTTAGCAATTTTTTGTTCCCCCACCCTAAGGAGGCTCCATATGAAATTTGAGCAAAATTGGCTCAGCGGTTTCAGAGGAGAAGTCGTTTGAAAATGTTAACGGACGGACGGACGGACGGACGGACGGACGGACGGACGGACGGACGGACGGACGGACGGACGACGGACGAAAAGTGATCACAATAGCTCATCCTGAGCAGAGCTCAGGTGAGCTAAAAAAAAAAGCAAAAAAAAAAAAAAAAAAGCAAAGAATGGTGAAAGATAATAAATATCTGAAATACTTCCACAACTTTACTCCTCTTTCCTGAGAACTGATTAAACCTGTAATGCTACACAAGACCTATCACAGGACATGGTAGCTTGCCTGACTTGCATTTGCCTATCATAAGAAACAAGTCCTGTCACAGTACACGATAGCTTGCCTGACTTGCATTTGCCTATCATAAAAAACAAGACCTATCACAGGACATGGTAGCTTGCCTGACTTGCATTTGCTTATCATAAGAAACAAGACCTGTCACAGTACATGGCAGCTTGCCTGACTTGCATTTGCCTATCATAAAAAACAAGACCTGTCACAATACATAGTAGCTTGCTGACTTGCATTTGCCTATCATAAGAAACAAGGCTTTGGACCAGTACTAAACATCAGTGAAGCTATTAACTAGTTCCTAGATCCTTAGTTATTTTAATTAAGACATTAAAATTCTGAATGTGACAAAATTCAAAGAACCTGCCTACAGTTACTAGCAGCTCTGCTGCAGAGGCACCAAACAGCTCATCTAGATCTCTGGCCCTGATGGAGTAGGGGCCATTAAACTACAGAAAAAATACTAGCAAGCAGCTGATCAAATTAAGCTGAAGTATGGGTTGATCTGGCCTGTTACAGTCCGACTTCTGAAGACCCATTTTACTCATGGAGAAGTTCATTTGTGAGTTGTGAATTTGTAAATGAAGATAAGCATAGCTACTGATAAGGCATTTTTTCAACCCAAAAGGAGTGGTATTTTTCTTATTTATTCATGAAAACATGTTGTGGTACTCATTAGAGGTGCTTCTAAAGAGTACCCACAACATATGTTTCCATTAACCCATTGTAGTCGGGAAACCCCTAAAAGGTTAACTGGCAGACAGTGCAGACCCAGATTAGACGCCGCAGAATGCGGCATCTGATCAGGGTCTGCACTGTTTGCAAATAGTTCAACCATTTTTCTCTCAGGATAACTAAATCACATTGCCTAACATACCTAAAATTGAAATTAGAATCTTCCAGTATATAGTGTGGGTGAGTTCATTCAGTATACAATGGGTTAAGAAATAAGAAAAAAAAAATTGTGGCTACCTCACTTATCTGTAGCTATTGAGAAGTGATATGAAGATACTGATTGTACCTGGTCAAAGATTCCTCCCTGTCAAACATAGTGTACACATTTTAATATTGAGTCAGCACACGACAAAACCTACAATAAGACTTGTGCAACCAGTGAACTCAGATCAGCGTGTGCATCCAGGCAGTCTGATGGGTCTTCGCTTGATTGCATGTGCCTTCTACAGCCTCCAGATTAAACAAAGAGGGATGAACCATTGCCATACTGGGTAGATGTACAGGCTGATGTGTCTTTCCTGGTCACATAGGTCTTATTGCAGGTTTTGTCATGCGCTGGCTCATATTGTATTTACCCTAAATAATGGGACATCATTACTCATTACAATACCTGGGCCCAGTTGGTCAAAGCATCATTAGCTTAGCAAGCTCATTAGTGGTCAAAATGTACAATATCTAATTTACAGGTGTTTTTGCTGAAAAAAGTGAGTAAAATGCAAAAGCTATTCACATTTTTTTTTCAGCAAAAATATTACATGTACCATATGTGCCATATTTAATGATCAAAATTTTAACGATACATTAACTAACGACATTATCAGTTTTGAACAATTGGGCCCAGGTTTACAATCTGAACAAGCCTATTTTACTATCTAATGATGTGTCTAGATGAGATTCAAACAGTGTAGAACCCAATCAGATGCCACTTCTGTGTCATCTTGTCTGGATTCTAGACTGTTTAACTCAGGCCTGTCTATCATAATACTTAGGGTAAATAAGGTAAAGTATGGATGGCAACAATACAATGACTCCTGTGTTAAACAAACACTCATGAAAAATCCAAAACACGTTGGCTTAAGACAAGCAAATTTCATTTATTTAAGAAATAGATCAGCCCTAGCAGTGAACTGTTGAGTAAATTTTCACTGTTAGGAGGTCAAATGTAAAGTAGATCAAATCACCAGAGTGAAGCACAAGTGATTCATCTACTTACAACTGACCTCCATACAGTGAATTATTACTCAACATTTCATGCACTAGAGCTGATCTAATTCAATTCTAACACACTAAAAATCAAAGAAAATTCATTTGTTACCTTCAGAGTCTTCCTAATATTTGCCATTGTTGAAAAGACTCGTACCAACTCTTTTGACTGTATCCAATGCAACTGTTCGTTTTTATAACAAATTTGATGTGCGAAATAGCATCTAACATCAACAATATGACAGGTGACTGCAGAAAAAAAACTGGAAAGACCGCATAAAACGGCACTTCTTCCACCAAGTGAATTACTGCACAATAAAATATGTTTTCTTATCACTGACTATACGAGTGAGGTGTGTTAAAACTGCTCTTTAACACAGCTGATTCCATAAAAAAAAGTAATTAAGAAGGGTCTGACTGTTTTACTAAAAAATAACCACTATTATATGAGAGCTATGACATATTTTTGGTAAGGTGCTTTTTAAACCAAAAGGTATTCATATATTTCTTATTCCTCCACAAAATGTATGCTGTGGGTACTCATTCAAATCATCTTAGTAAGGAGGTTCTAATGTGTACCCACAATATATATGGTGTTGTGGGGAATAAGAAAAATATGTTGAGGTGCTTCTGAGTATTAATAACAGGTTTTAGTGGCAACATGAAAAAAATAATATTTATCTAAAAACCCATATAAACTATAGCTAACAGAGGAATTGTTAAGGAGGCATATTTGGTGATAATTATGGGATAATTTTTGCCAGTTCTCCATAAAAACATATGTTGTGGGTACTCATTAGAAGTGCATCGATGAGGCGCTTCTAATGAGTACCCACAACATATGTTTTTTATGGAGAAATAAGAAAACTTATCCCAGAATTATCACCAAATACTCCAGCTAAGTATGACAATAAACAAACTTTATATTCCCCATAAAGATGTGATTTTATTGAAAAAAAAAGAAGAAAATATCAGTAGCCAATATTCAATAATGCATCGGAGATCCTTACAACTGCATTTAACCTTGCTAAAGCAAGTGCAGTAAATAAATAAATAAATAAATAAATAAAATAAAACAACCAACATATTACAACTTATAAATCAGAACAAACATGTTCATAACAACAATAGGAAAGTACCAAACAAAAATTATTAGCCAGGGTCAAGTTTGGATAAATTTTCAAATTTATCTACTTGTTTGGTTAGCATATTTACCATAAAAGCCAGAAGTATACTCTTGCCACTTATCCCATACGCAAGCAAACTAGAGATACAGGGCAAGTAAAGTTTCACTTGCTCAGCGAAACTCCACTTACTGTTAAAACACTAAGTAATGGGACAGACAGGCCTGGGCAAACAGTATAACTCAAATCAGCTGTTGCAGATTGCAATGTCTGACCACAGTGAACAGTTTAGATATTGATCAGACTGCACAGATATCCTGGTTGCATATGTCACAATTCCATTTTTAATTTGGAAGGGTACAAAAGTTTTAATGCCCCCACCCCCCACCCCACCCCTACTCTCCCCAACAAGGACCAAAATGTAACAGATGGACACACATACAGATGCATGTGAAAACAATATATCCCCCACACCCGCTCCTGACAAACACAGTTTGCAGGGGTATTAATATATGCAACTGCTTCAATTTCTGAAACCAATGACAGAGTGTATCTACTTTCAGGAATTATATTAATTCCTTATATAACATAACACCTGCCGGTCTAGTCATTGAAAGACAGTCAGTTAGATGCAAGAAGTCAGCTGAGTGTAAAGAACTTGTTACATAGGCAAATTATGTGATTGCAGCCACAGCTGCTGACTGCTAGGAAGATGGGGAAAAAACAGCAAAATTAGAACTAGAAACAAACAAACTGAAACAAACAGCTAATTACCCAAGTAGAAAAAGGCCTGTCTAGAATATTGGTCTATAATTTATCAAGTTAATAATTTGAACCTTTCTGTACAAAAAAATTAGGAGCTTAACCCTAAAAGTGCCATTAAAAAACAGATGACATTCTCAATCTTTCATGTTTTTTATGGTTGATAGTTTTCACGTGAATCACCTGCTAGGCAGATGAAACATTAAGCCATATTTTCTCAGAAAAACTGTATTTATCTGAAAAATGATAATAAAAAATATTCAGAATGTCATTTGCTGCTGCTGTTATTGGCAGATTTAATAGCTACATTTTGATTGGAGACAGAAATATTTGTTTTATTAATTTATTTATGCAAACAGAACAATCCATGCAAATTCAGAACAATTTCAGACAAAAAAAAAAAAAATAAATAAATAAATAAATAAATAAAACATAAATTAACCCTTGTCATGCTGAATAAATTAAGATGCCACACCCACTTCTAATTGATCCAGGTTTTTGATAAAAATTCACATATTTAATGACAAACAGTGCAGATCCAGATCAGTTGGCTTCTTCAGAAGCCAACTGATCTGGATCTACACTGTTTGCTAAGATAGGGCATGTCGTGTTCAGCAAGAGAAGGATTAATGTCAACACATATTTGTCCAAGTTAAAACTCCCTGAAATTCAAACAGCTTAAAACTGTACACAGCAAATATTCTAAATAATTGAGCAGATAAAAGGCATACTTCTAGGTAAGGCACTTTTTTTTAAAACACAACTTCTGGGTAGTTTTCTTGTTTTTTGTACATAAACATGTTACAGTATTCATTAGAGGTGCCTTGGCTCTTCTAATGAGTACCCACAGCATATGTTATATAAGAAATATATTTACCTGATGGTACATTGCAAGATAAACAGAAATGAGGCATATCTTGTAAAAATGTCTAGAGGTCTTGTTAAGGGGTAGTTGATGATTTCTAGGATAATTTTCCCAATTCTCCTTAACCTTGTCATGCTGAATAAACTAAGATGCCACGCCCACTTCTAATTTCCAGCCAATCTGATTACTTGATCCGCGTTTTTGATAGAAATTCACACATTAAATGACAAACAGTGCAGATGCAGATCAGTTGGCTTCTGAAGAAGCCAACTGATCTGGATCTACACTGTTTGTTAAGACAAGGCATGTCAAGTTTAGCAAGAGACGGGTTAAAAAACAATACAAATGTTGTGTGTAATTAACGGCAAGGGTCTAATGAGTACCTACAACATATGTTTTTCTGGAGAAATAAGAAAAATTATCCCAGAATTATCGCCACATACATCTCCTTAACAAGTCCTCTTAATGTCTCAGCATGTACGCAAATAGTGAAGGCTTAGATCAAGCTGCACAGCCAGTCTAATCAGGTGTCCTCGCTCTTTACCAGTATTTCTTTAGTACCTCAGATTTCTCCCAGTGCAAAGCAAAGGCCCTTCTCAGGCTGTTGGAATCCACTGTTCATATACAGTCGAACTTCAATTGCTCGAACATCTTTGGGACTATGGAAAATTGTTCGAGACATGGGTAGTTCGAGCCACTGAGGGTTAATCATAGCACCAGGTTAGGAAGTAAATGGTGATAATTTAGGGAATTTTTTTTGATCTTCTATACAATGATAATAAGGCGATTCTAATGAGTACACACAACATGCAATTTCGTGATAAAATAAGAAATATTCACTAAATATTTGTTTTCTTGAGCTATTGGAAGAATTTCGAAGGGGCTCAAAACCGAACTCGAATTAGCCATGGTAAAGGAGCCATCCGGGTTTGAGCTATTGAGGTTCAACTGTACATGCTAAATCTGCATCTTTTAAATTGATCAAGGGTAACAACCTACCCACATTTTACCCTAAGTATTCTTACACCTTATCTCCTTATCATACTTAACTTAACCCTTAAACCGCCAATCACAACTGCATCAGACGACATTTGAATTTTTTTTTTTTCCCAAAGAAAACAAGTCTTGATATTTCATGTAAATTGTCTGCATGGCAGACGATTCACATGAAATATCAAGACTTGTTTTCTTTGAAAAATTTAAAAAATAAAAATAAAATGTTGTCTGCTACAAATTTTGCTTGGCGCTTTAAGGGTTAAAATTTGAAAATGCATTAAAGAAAACAAGTCTTGATATTTCAAGTGAATCGTCTGCTTGGCAGACGATTCACATGAAATATCAAGACTTGTTTTCTTTGAAAAATTAATGAAAATAAAATGTCATCTGCTACAAATTTTGCTCGGCAATTAATAAAAATAAAATGTCTTCTGCTACAAATTTTGCTTGGCGCTTTAAGGGTTAAAATTTGAAAATGCACTTTACTACCTGCTGGTGTGTGTAAATACTCCTGGATGAGAGACACTTTAGAAGATCTTGTTCATATTTCAAATGTGCAGAACTGTCTGTCTGAATACTCAATGGCTCGAACATCTTTGGGACCATGGAAATTTGTTCGAGATATGGGTAGTTCGAGCCACTGAGGGTTAATCATGGAACCAGGTCAGGAAGCAAATAGTGATAATTTAGGAAATCTTTTCGATCTTCTACACAATAATTGTATGTTGAGAGTACTCATTAGAATTGCCTTGATGAGGTGATTCTAATGAGTATACACAACATACAATTTCGTGATAAAATGAGAAAATTTCCCTAAATATTTGTTTTCTTGAGCTGTCGGAGGAATTTCGTAGGGACTCAAAAACAAGTTCGAATTAGCCATGGTAAACAAGCCATCGGTGTTCGAGCTATCGAGGTTTTACTGTACTTAGGGTACCATAATAAATCTAAGTTTTAGGACATACAGACCTGAGCAAACAGTGTACACCCAGATCAGACACTGCAGAACGCAACACATCATTTTGGGATGTACAAATTTGGTTAACCTCCTTCTACTGATTTAGAAGACACAGCTCAGGTGGATAGAATGGAAAGACAGTGGGTAACCTTTAATGCTAGTGCCCTTTTTGTGGAAGGAGGTGGGCATAAAATGGAAGTATATATGCAGGGAACAGCTACAGCCTCTCTGCTCTCTGTTCCTATTCTGTAGCCCATCCTTGAGGTGCTCCATAATCAGGTTGCTGGCTAACTCAAGTAAAAATCCATAATTAACCTACCTTAGATTTAAAGCTGAGTGTATGTGAAGGCAGATCCAAAGTAAACCTGGCTTTCTTTACTGTCATTCCAGTAATAGTTATAGGACCAGTCTGGAAAATAAACAGTTCTCTCATGTCATTTGTCATGGCTGCTTGTCTCCACATGCCCAACACTGTGTTGTGAAAAGAAAATTGTATGGAGATCTTCCAGAGGCGGTTGCCCAGACTCAGTTTAGGTAACATTGAAGGTAAGTGTCAGTTGAAATAAGGCTGACATTTTTGCATGATCGCCGATATACAAAATCAGGTGATGTAATTCAGCCGCTTATTTATCTCCCATTTAATTAGACCAGAATGATAGTCCTTTAAGCGAATGCAGAACAAAAATCACTTTTCTCATGATGCAAGGGTGGTCAGATTTTGCCGTTTGGGTGACAGACAGGCATGTAAAACTACAGTTCTTGGAGAGATTACAAATCCCTGGTTAAACATATCACCGTTTCAGTGAAGGTTTAACATGTTACTGTGTAGTTCAGACGAAAATATATCGTATTCCTTTGCCACTGCACAGAAACTAGACATTTTATTGATGGCTGGGACATAAGGAGAGCAGTGGCAAGTAAGGGGTTATGTGGTGATTGAGAAGACCATGTTTTTTCAATATTGTATCTCATTCTACCGGTCGCATTTTACGTATGATTTCTGATCCAGGTACGGCAAGTGTATTCCCGAAGCCTATTTTCACTCCTAGTGTCATTATTACCCTTTTTTTTTTATTCTTTCTTGTTGAAAAAACATGGTCTTTTCAATCACCACAAAACGGAGCTAACTGATCTGGATCTGCACTGATTGTCATTCAGTATGTAAATTTATATCAACAAGCTAGATTAAGTAATCTGAATGATTGACAATTAGAAATAGGTTTGGCATCTTAATTTATTCAGCATGGCAAGGGTTAACCCTTAATCCGCTACTCACAACTGCAGCAATTTTTTTTTTTTTTTTTCACTGAAAATAAGGCTTGACATTTGATGTGAATTATCTCCCTAGCATAAGAAGAATATCCATACTTTGGGCCCAATTGTTCAAAGCTAACGACATCGTTAGTTAACGATTCGTTAGAATTTACATCGAGTGATATGCAAATATGCTGAAATTTTTTGCTGCAAAAATGTGAGTAGCTTTTGCAGTGCAAAAGCTACTCACATTTTTTCAGCAAAAAATATCAGAATATTGTGTATTGAATCCACTAAAACAGTTAACGAAATGACCCTTAACGAGCTTGTTAAGCTAATGACGCTTTGAACAACTGGGCCCTGATTAGAATAAAAGCATTGTATCTGATACAATGCAGACTTTACCTTGTGTTGAGCTTTCAATGATGGTAACAGAGATGCTCCAATTGTGATACCCTGTAACACTGCCTTTAAATGGATGTGAATGGTTCCTGCTTTACTTTCAACTTTAGGTACCCGCGGAAGTGTGGACACCTGTGGCTTTTCTCCTGAGCTCCGAGAATCCAGGGTACCATATTCTGGTATATCAGTCCTGCAAAGTATATGAAAAATGTATCTAGATTTTAGTCTGTCTATGATAATGTTAGCCACTCTGGGCCCAGTTGTTCAAAGCTAACGACATCGTTAGTTAACAATTCGTTAAAATTTACATCTAGTGATATGCAAATATGTTGAAATTTTTTGCTGAAAAAATGTGGGTAGCTTTTGCAGTGCTTGATGTGAATTATCTCCCTAGCATAAGAAGAATATCCATACTTTGGGCCCAATTGTTCAAAGCTAACGACATCGTTAGTTAACGATTCGTTAGAATTTACATCGAGTGATATGCAAATATGCTGAAATTTTTTGCTGCAAAAATGTGAGTAGCTTTTGCAGTGCAAAAGCTACTCACATTTTTTCAGCAAAAAATATCAAAATATTGTGTATTGAATCCGCTAAAACAGTTAACAAAATGACCCTTAACGAGCTCATTAAGCTAACGACGCTTTGAACAACTGGGCCCAGGTGTAATAGAGAGGCATTATTAAATTTTTTGGAAATATCCTGATTATACTGGGTGTGAGAATAACTTTCTTTTACAAGATGATTCTTTTCTGTAAAGCAAAGCAAAACTGTGCAGCTTTGCCAACTGATCTGGATCTTTATGTTTGAATAGACTCTGAAAAAAACTTTTTTTCTTAGCACTACTGCCAATAGGGATGCCAGTCAAAAATCAAAACAGTAGTAGGAGCCATCTCATATGGCTCTACAGCCTGAAAGGGAAAGGAAGCTAATCTTATAGGAAATTCTAAAGTTCATACCTAGACCTAGGAATAGGACGTCTGAATTCCTGCAGGGTGGTTGACAGCTGCCGGGTACCACGGGTCATCATGCCATGTAGGACCACTGGATGCTGTGGGATATCAATGTCAATAGCTCCAATAGAGACCAGGGCAGAGTTGTGGCCCTTACCACGTCTCATCACGGTGGTGTGTAAACCCTGTGACCTCTCTATATTCACTGTTACAACAGTTCTGGAAAATAAAATATAGAAATGTTTAAGGAGTATAGATATACTTTCATGGGAGATATTCTGTCAAAATTGATCATGCCCGCATAGCTTTTGAAAAGGCGCTTTTTCAACCAAAAAGTATCTATATTTTTCTTATTTCTCAACCAAAATGTACGTTGTGGGTACTCATTAGAAGTGCCCTGGCGAGGTGCTTCTAATGAATACCCACAACATATGTTTTTGTCGAGAAATAAGAAAAATATTTACCTGAAACCCACTCTTTTCTCTTATGAATTATTGCCCCTTCTGAAAAGAAGTCTCTTCTAGAAGGAAAGAATTTGCTCCCAATGGGATGGTGTGCAGGAAAGCAAACAGAAAGTTGCAAAAATTGTCTCACTTCAATTGTACAAAATGTCAGAATGCAGATTTTCCTTTATGAATCCTATATCAGAAATAATGATTAGAAAAATAAAATATTTTATATATTGTCTGCTACTACTTAAATGTGTTTTAATAACATAAACACAATAAATACAGTGATTAATTATGTTACAAGTCATAAACAAGTAAGCCGTGCAAATAATGCAATGCAAAAACATGTCATTGACAGAATCTGAAATCAATTATATGTACATTGTGAATGCACAGCTTTCCATATGTACTAAAAAATAGTAAGATATGTTAACTAGCCAAACTGATCCTACACTTTGTACCAGTGTACTTGACTGTCGTTAACAGGGTGTCTAGAATATGTTGAGCAAATGGCAAACAAAGATGACACAGATCAATCTACTCCTTTAGCTCAGGCATGCTATTTTGAGTATTTAGCATAGCTCCAGATATGATACTTTTGCAACAAAAAAGAATGGATATTTTTCTTATTTTTGCAGAAAAACATACTGTGGGTAATCAACACAAGTACCTCAGCTTTTCTAATGAGTACCCAAAACATCTGCTTTTGTGCAAAAATAAAAAAAAAAAAAAAAAATTTACCCTGATATTCTCTTATCTGAAGCTAAGTATTTAGCATAAATACGGTAGGTAATCTGTCACTTTTTATATACAAGTTATTATCTCTTAGCTGATTTGAAGAGACAGAACTGAGCCACAATATAAAACTTACTGTAAGCTAGGTCCTTCTAACAATACAATCTGAGTGTGCCCTACATGAGCTGTGACAGATGACTCGGAAGATTTCCTCTGCAGGAATCCTTTCACCTTTTCTTTGAAGGTAACACTAGCATGTACATTGCGGAGTTCCCCCTCTAGTTTGAGGCCACTCAACACAGCAAGGATTTTCACTCTCTCTAACTTGGCAATACCAAAGACTACTAAAGGAACACTATCACCAATGTAGATACCTGTAGATATATAAAAAAGTGCTAACCACAACTACATCAGACAACAATGAATTTTTTTATTGCAAAAGCTACTCACATTTTTTCAGCAAAAAATTTCAGCATATTTGCGTATCACTCGATGTAAATTTTAACGAATCGTTAACTAACGATGTCGTTAGCTTTGAACAACTGGGCCCTGATATTTTGTGCCTAGTAGATGACTTACCGGAAATGTCAAGTCATACTTCCTCTGAAAATAACAATATCAATTTTTGAATGTTTGCTACAAATAGGCACTTTAAGAGTTCAAGTGATATTTTGCATGTTTTATTTAAGAAATCTTTTTTCCCTACTGTGAATTATCGTTGAATAATGCATGATGTGTGAGGGCAGATTGCAAAGTGTTAATTCATGATGGAAAAGCCATCAAAGCTGATAAACCCTTAGTATAGAAACATAGCCTCAAGTAAAAGTTAGTACATGTATAATGCTGAACACATCATTGAATTAATAGGAGACAATCAAAATTGTAATGCCATACAGCCCAAAACAAATAGTAACTAAAAAAGATTATTTTAATTAACCCTTGTCCTGCTGAACCCGGATATACCCTGCTTTGCAAACAGTGTAGATCCAGATCAGTTGGCTTCTGAAGAAGCCAACTGATCTGAATCTGCACTGTTTGCCTTCAAGTATGTGACCGTATAGAAACAATCTGGATCTAGTAATCTGACTGGCTGAAAATTACAAGTGGGCGTGGCATCTTAATTCAGCAGGACAAGGGTTAACATGGTCTCACCTCTTTCCATTTTTACTGTCTTACCTTCAAGATTTAAAACTGCCGGATGAATGGAAGATGCTGATCAAATGCAGTTTCTGGAATGTCTGATCTGGTTCTAGAATGTCTGATCTGGGTCTACACTGTTTTCTCAGACTCTCTGTCTGTCTAAATGATCATGATGGTTTGGTGTTTTGTGTCCCGTTCAACATTGTATTATGTTATATCCAGATGAAGGAAGGACGACAATGGAAGACTCTGTGCTATGAAGCTCTGTACATTCATGAGCTGAATTCTGCCTTTAGCAGGATTCGAACCCAGGGACCTCATGATCTAAGTCAGGAGCCGTAACTGCCTGGCCATCCTGATGCTCCTGTTTTTCCAACTACTAACGATAAGTACATTATTTAGGACATAACTTAAAACTTAACTTAGTTCTGTTTACAATACTTACTTTGTTTAAACCTCGTTCTGCTGAAGGTAGACCTTGCGAGAGGTGTGTTCTCATATCCTGCTGAGCTTCCTCCGCCTATTGCCACTTCTTCTTCTGCCGCTAAATCTAACCTCGTTTTAACACTGTCGGATGGAGTTCCAGTTCCAGGCTTCTCTGTTTCCTCTTCTATTACTGGTAACTGATTACGATCTGGGCGGTGGGATACAGTTTTAGTTTCTGGCATAGTGGAGTACAATTCTAATAAGTGATATAATGTACGCCAACATTTCGGTGTGCTCTCCTTAATTTCATCAACAATTGTTTTCTCCGCCACAGCAGGTGAAGACGTGTCGGCCATATCTATATTGACAGAGTCACTGAGATTCAAGGACTGTGGTGGGGTCATGACCTGTGAATATCCTCCAGGAGATTTTGGATCTTTTTTCTTAGAATCCTTGCTGAAGCGCAGGTGAGATTTCTTTAGAGTGGAGGTCAGGCCAGTTAAGCCTTCAGATCTTATGCTTTCAAAAGGGAACTTGAAAGATGATATTGATGGCTTGTGTGTTCTTTTTGGAATTTCTGTGGGCTTAGATTCTGCAGCCAGGTTTGTCTGAAATCATGATCATACATACATACATACACAGATCAGATAAAGGGAATATTTAGGTAATTTAAGGGAACTGAATTCACTTTAACCCTTGTCCTGCTGAACCGGATATACCATGCCTTTGCAAACAGTGTAGATCCAGATCAGTTGGCTTCTGAAGAAGCCAACTGATCTGGATCTGCACTGTTTGCCATTAAGTATGTGAATATGTATCAACAACCTGGATCAAGTAATCTGATTGGCTGAAAATTAGAAGTGGGTGAAAATTAGAAGTGGGCCTGGCATCTTAATTTATTCCACATGGGAAGTTTAACAGTGGATTTGCCATCATTTACAAGGGAGACAACTTTTGTTATTTCAAATTTGTTTTTCTGCATACAAAGATCCTTCTGAAAAGGGGTCTACTTTAAAAAGACAGCATTTCATTCTATGGGAAGCAAATTCTTTCCTTTTATAGTAGACCCCTTTTAAAAGGGTGGCAAATCATGATGATGAAGGTTTGGTGTTTTACATCCCTTTCAACATTATCTAAGTCATATCAAGATGATCGAAGTGTGATAATGAAAGGCTCTGCGCAATGAAGCATCATATAGCCAGGAGCTGAATTCAGCCTCCTGTGGGATTCGAAACCGTGACCTTGTGATCCGAAATCGGGAGCAATAACCTCTTGGCCATCTGGATGCTTCCAAGGATGGCAAACCAATTTTGACAGTTGCTCCCCACCACCTCCCACCCAACATGTATCCATTCCATTCCCCTTATGTTAGTTTCAAATCAAAATATATTTTGTACTGTTTGGAATCACCCAAAAGAGGCAATTTCAGTGGTACTATAAGATATAGTCCGATGCAAAACTAAATTTTACCCTTTTAGTCCTAGCATCCTATAAAAGGGACATTTGCAAACAATGTAGACTCAGATCAGATGCTGCAAAATGCTGCATCTGCACTGTTTGCAATCTGCACTGTTTGCAATAACTACATAAATTTTTATAAGCCATGGTACTAATAGAAAGTAACCGATACCCCGTCAACTGGAAATGGACATATTCAAAGCGTTGAGGTAGACGAGTCCACTTGGTAGAAATGGGTTAAATCATCCCAACAATAATCCCCTTATTCAGAGCTATGGTAATTGACATCACTGTACAATTACAAAGGAACTACAGTAAATATCCTAAAATTTCGAACACTTTATTCCGTACTTTTTGGGATAAAACTTTGCTTTTTATGCAGTTATTTCTTAAAATACTTAGGGGAATGGCAAGCAGTCTAGACCCTGATCAGACTTATCTGGATCTGCACTGTTTGCATATATCATTTTGTCACAAAATTTGGTGTTCGAAATTTTAGGACATTTACTGTACCAATAGCTCCAGATAAGAGGAATATACAGAAAATTAATTTTCTTATTTCTCCATAAAAACATACCTTTGAGGTACACAACATAAGAGCATCACCAAGACGCTTCTAATGAGTACCCACAATATGTTTTTACTGAAAAATAAGAAAAATGTGCACACATTTAGGCTTAAAAAATGGAGCACTGGCTCCTCATGTGGAAAAGAATTTTTGGCCATATGTGCACAACAAAGGTCCAAGTCAGTCCATTCATCTGCCCTGTCTTGTCAATATTGAGTATCAAATGATTCTTTAAGTAGACAGCAAAAGTCTAGCCAGACTGCACTCTATTTTGAGAACCCCAACAATCTGCATGAAATGCCAATTAGATTCTAAAAGGCATAATCATTGAGAGCAATGGGCACGCTTACAGAACTGAAATTATTAGCAAGTCCTCCGAGTGAAAGTTACCTTAGATGGGACTGGTGAATCTGCTGACTTTGACAAACCAACAGCTGCCAGACCTGTTCTTGAAGTATCAGACTGTTGAGTATCACCACTCGATGTAGACCCCTTAGAGTCCTGTTTCCTGTGAGTCCTGATCCAATCAATGGATGAGTGTCCCTGCTTCAGTTCTATCCTTGTCTGATTCACATTGTCAATGACTGTAACAAACTGATGTATTAATCTAAGAAGTGGCATATCTACATGTTGTGTCACTGACTGACAAGTCACCATTAAATTCACTTGCAATGTTGCTGGTTTGGCTTCCAACTTATGCATGGCAAAATTGAATGGAACCTTATTATTGAATTTATCATCAACAGAATCTTTCTTTTCAAAATCAACAATATCCCTCATGGATATGTTTAGTGTGAATAGTTCACTAAGGAATGCGGGGGTATCATGGGTAGTGTCAACAAATTTGGAATCCCTTCTCTTTTTTCCTTTTCCCTTCCCTTTTCCTCTAACAGAATCTGCAATCTCAATCTTTAAAATATCAAGCCTCCCCTGCAGAGACAAATTCCCACCAAAGTTTTTCATCATTGCAGTTGGTCGCACACTCTCAACATGAAGACCAGTACTTTGTAGAAAAGGTTTGAACAAGTTCTGGGCATCAGCCAGCTGCATAATAGATGTTCCCATAGTTAAATTATCAGCATTCACATTCATATGACTGTCTTCTTGATTCAAACCTGGACCAAAAGCCTCAAGGAAAGAGTCCTGCCTCCTAACCCCTCCCACATGATGATCTTCTTCAACTGTGGTGTGAGAAGTGTGGAAGTTCTGCTGTGCTGCCATCCACCGGTACAAATCAGAGTTACCATCAATCTTGGAACGCAGCACTTTCTGACGCACCACATCTGATCCAATGCCCTGAAACAATCAAAAGAACTATATTATATATATATACGAGGGGAGTTCAATAAGTTCGTAGAACTGGGTATTTTTCTATACAATTCAAGATTTCTTTTTTCATTTTTGTGCAGTGTAAACCCTTGTCAGTTGAATGATAACAGCCGTTCAGTCAACATGTACATTTTTTGCTCTTACTTTTTGTTTGAAAACCTATACCCATAGGCAAAAATGGAAAGTCAGAATATTGAGTTCAGAGCAGTCATAAAGTTCCTCACTAAGGAGGGTGCAAAGGCCATAGAAATCCATCGGCGCATGGCTGATGTGTAAGGTGATAGTAGCCCAAAGTATTCCACAGTGGCAAAGTGGTCAGCAGAATTTAAACGTGGGCGAGACTCCTTAGAAGATGACCAAAGGCCAGGTCGCCCTGCTGATGTCATCAGCCAGAAGATGATCGACCGTGCTGAGAGACTTGTGCTAAACAATTACCGAATCAAAGTTGCCAAACTTGCTTCAGAATGTGGTATTTCTAACTGAAGTATTTACACTATAATCCATGAACATTTAGGCATGTCAAAAGTATCTGCCAGGTGGGTACCCAGAAACCTGAACATGCAAGATCATCAGCAAAGGGTGCAGTCAAGTCAAGAACTTCTGGAAGTGTACAATGTCAATCTAGAAAACTTTCACACTCGTCTTGTAACAGGAGATGAAACTTGGCTTCACTACTGGGACTCAGATACTAAAAAAGAGTCCATGCAATGGAAACGCCCTGGCTCACCCCAACCTAAGAATTTTCCTACCCAACCATCAGCCAGCAAGGTAATGGCCACGGTGTTTTGAGACTCCAAAGGGATTATATTGATAGATTACAAGCCTGCTGGTACTTCAATTACAGGAGAATACTATGCCAATGTCATTAAACAATTAAGGGTTGCTATTAAAGAAAAACGAAGGGAAAAGCTAGCTGCTGGTGTCCTTCTTTTACATGATAATACACCTGTGCACAAGTCCAGAGTTGTACAAGCGGCTATTCATGAGTGCAAGTTCGAGCAGTTAAATCACCCACCATACAGTCCAGACCTGGCCCCAAGTGATTATTATCTGTTTCGAAATTTGAAGTCCCACTAGTGTGGAACGAGGTTTCAGGACGATGATGAGCTCAAGGCTGCTACAGAGGCTTGGTTTGAGGACCAAATAGACGACTTTTATTTCAAAGGCATAGACTGCTTAAAAGAAAAGTGGGCCAAATGCATTGAAGTAAAGGGGGATTATATTGAAAAATAATGTTGAAACCATCTTCCAATCTGTGAGTTAAACCCCGAGTTCTACGAACTTACTGAACTCCCCTTGTATTATTATGTATGTGTGTAAATTGTGTTAGTCAGACATCAAAAGTAGAATGGCAATCGATGTAGGTCCTAAACAGATGGCTTTTCACAGATTGTCATTATGGGCTGTATTTTGCTCTCCACAATAATATATGTGTAGTTTATGATATTCTGAGCTGCACCCAACAATACTGAAAGTATCCATCTGTCTAAGTCCAAGTAGAAATAAGCCTAATGTGGTAACTTGATGGCAGAGTGGCCATAATAATAGTAAGAACCAGACTTTAATTTTTTTCTGCTAATTTAGCATATTAACCCTAATTCTGCTGAACCCAGGTATGCCCTGACTTTACAAACATGTAGATCCAGATCAGTTGGCTTCTGAAGAAGCCAACTGATCTGGATCTGCACTGTTTGTCATTATGTATGTGAGTTTGTATCAACAACAACCTAGATCAAGTAATCTGACTGACTGAAAATTAGGAGTGGGTGGGGCATCTTAATTTATTCAGCATGACAAGGATTAAGATATGTTGCTTTTGTGCACATTACGGTGTTAACACTTCAAATTCATTTAAGTGAATTTCTAAAATGAAAACCTAACAAGCAAACTGCAAGTAAAATAGCTGATGTGCGACATGAGGAAAAGGCCTTCACCAGCCTGTGTATGCATGCAATCTGATCAGGGCATTTGCTGCCTGCTTAAAGAGTCATTGGATAAATATATATTGAGGATCAGACAAACCTTTGATCAGAATGAACAGATGCACGGGCTGATCTAGGCCTTCCCCATTCATGTGATGCACAAAAACCCTTTTCATACATTGTTTATCATATGAAACTTATTTACTTTGTATGGTGTTGCTGGAGGAGTGGGTACCACCACATCTTCTATCATGCTGGCTCCTCCCATTGAGTGCATGCTCTGTACACTCTCATTCCTTAACAAGCTTGTCATGTGAGGATTGGTTTCCTGTCTCTTTGGTGAGTTAAACAAAGCTTTCTGGATTTGAAGAAAGCGACTATCACCCTGCCTCTTTCTTGTTTCAGGCACACCTTGGGCAGATACCATGCTAACAGTGTCTGCATCTCTGTAAGAAGCTCCATCTAACAGTGACACCCTGTCATCAATCAGATCCATATTCATATTAACTGAAGCACCCTCATCATCGTCAGTATCATTTGTTGGCACTTTAAATGTAACAGTATATGGTCTATGCTTCTGTGTTTTAAAATTTATCTTCGAGAGTTGTGGCATGTATAAAACATTCTTCCATTGCCTGGTGAGAGCAAGAATTCCTTTCTGAATTGTGATCAACTGTGGGATGGTGTCAGAGATTACAGCCAGCTCAACAGAGTCAGTTCCCATCATGTGTAGATAACGACGCAGCACTGTCAACATCTGACAGGAGGCATCCTCCTGTAAAGTCCTTGAGAAATTTGTATTGCGCATGTATTTACTCTGAAATGAAAAATTGAAAGCAAGTCAAATAACTGTGGTTTATATATTGCCAATTGTTATTTTTCTACAAATATCACAACAAAACAAAACAAAATAAAAACACACAAATAGAAGTTATCAGGGTTTTCCCTCAGTGTTTTAAAGTGAGGGTCCCAGAGACTCCCTTATGTGGAGTTAAGGGGTCCTTTAATAAGATTTAGGGGTTTATTGTTTTAAAGAGGGCCCTTTAAGCAGATGACACTTTATATGCAGCAGATGACACTTTGAAGTACTTTTTTTTTTTTTTTTTCAGAGAAAATAAGGCTTGACATTTCATGTGAGGTGTTTGCATACCAACCAATTCACATGAAATGTCAGGTCTTATTTTCTCTGAAAAATAAAATCAATTTTAGACTGACTGTTATCTGTTACAATTTGCATTGTGCTTTATGGGGCTACCTATTGCCCAAACATTGATAATTCCTGACCGTTAGACCATGAATAGATTAAAATACAAAGCCACAGATAAATAAAATTAATTTTGGATTTGATTCTGTATGCATCACCCTTTCCCCTAGTTTTTAAGAGTCCCAAACAAGGTTTTGGGGTAAAGACTGCCAAAATGTGAGTCAGGGAAAACCCTGAAGTTATTTACAGCACAATTCTGAGATTACACTAAATCAATGATAACTGCACAGGGAGATGCTTAAAATAATAATGGAAAGTCACTTCTGTTATATTAAACCTAAAATGGTATATTTCTTCAAAATTTTAATTGCATAGATATACTTTCACAGAGGCAACACTGTCATTGCCAACCTTCTGAAAAGAGGTCCATACAGAGTTAAGAGCCCTTTTTAGAAGGGTCTTGGTGTACAGATTTAACAAGTACAGTTGACTCTCATTACCTCAAGGTTCAAGGGACTCTCTTCTTAAATACTTCTCAACATATTTGTACTTCTATATATCAGATTTGCAGAACTGAGGAAAAAATAAATCAAACAACCATATTCCACAAATAACTATGCAATTTGACTCCTGAAGTTAGTGCTATACTTAAAATATTGTGGAAAAGAGGAGCAATTTCTTCTCTTTTCCACAATATTTTGTTATCTGTTGTTAGCTTTCCATGTTAAAGTTGACCAGATTTTCACTTTGAGATAAGTGGTTATTCAAGATAAGCAAAGTCAAGACAACAAGAATCAACTGTAGTAATAAAACTTGTCTCTGTTCTAAAAAATGTCAGAAAATCCAACTAGTGTAGCTCGATCTGTTTAAATTAGATTTACCCAGTATGCTCTGCATTAACAAGTCCTCTGATTATGTGTAAAAACTACTTCTGACACCGCCTATATTACCTTCAGTGGCATATGAATGCTCTGGACTTCGAGACCTTCTGTCATGATACAAGCCATGATGGAGTTGGTTCTGTGTGTCAGCTCCTGTACCAACGTTCTAACCGCCGTCATTAGACGATCAAATGGACTCATCCATGCATTAATCGCTGGAGTAGCTGTGCTTAACAAGTTCCAGTCCTTCCTGTAAAATTTTCAACAAAAACTTTGAGCATTAAAATTAATCTTTAAAGCTCTATGCAAAGTTGTAACGGACAACATTCTAATTCTTTTAATCGTTTTCAGAGAAAACAAGAAATGCCAATAAGCAGTGTTTATTAGAGTTTATTAGATACTCCCGCTCAGAAACCAAAATGTAATGGACAGATGGACAACATGAAAACAGTATACACCCCCTCCACACAACACAAATTGGGAAGGGGGGGGGATTCTATGTTTGAATCATCACATCAAATGTATAATTTTTCTCTGAAAAATACAAAAAAGAATTCAAATGTCATCTAGTGCAGTTGTGATTAGTGCTTTGACAGTTAGGATTTGTATGCAATGCAAAACTATGTTATTATTCTTGACAGGGACATGCGTCCCTACCTGTGGTCACTGCCTGAGAATTATTTTGAACATACTTCTAAGGGCATATGAATCCCATGTTCTCTGTTAAGAATCCAAATAAAAAGATTATTACTCTGCAAACGTTTTGTTGAGAGCTTTCAGAAGTTATCTGTCACAATGTACCAATTGGTGATTTAAAAACAAGAGCACCGCATGCGGGTGCCAACGCTCCGCTGCAGTTTCTTTTAGAAATATATAGGGCAGAACTACTTAAATACATTAAATTGGAAGTGCCATAATTATGTAATACCAAACATGATCAGATTTCATTCATCAGTTCTTGAGAAATCACAATGAAACCATTTTTTCAACAAAAATTCTAAGTCGAAAAAGGGGCATAACTGTGCCAAAAATATTTTGAGGGTTACCTCCTCTATTGGTATGAGTTCCCCTTTTCATAATGAACAACTAGTCCAAGTTTCAAGTAAATATCTTCAGTAATGACAGACAGATATTACAAAATGTCCAAGTTTTTGCACAAATTCTAAATCGAAAAAGGGGCATAACTGTGCCAAAAATATTTTGGGTGTTACCTCCCCTATTGGTATGAGTTCCCCTTTTCATAATGAACAACTAGTCTGAGTTTCAAGTAAATATCTTCAGTAATGACAGAGATATTACAAAATGTCCAAGTTTTTGCACCACAACGACGACGCAGACGACGCCAGAGCTATGACAATACCTCGTCGTTTTCTTCAAAAACAGCCGAGCTAAAAATGGCATCAAACAGCCTGCAATATCATAAAAAAAAGGTTGATAACATCACAAAACAACAACATTTAACCCTTGTCATGCTGGATAAATTAAGCTACCAAGCCCATTTCTAATTGTCAGGCAATCAGATTACTTAACCTAGATTGTTGATATAAAGTCACATACTGAATGACAAACAGTGCAGATCCAGATCAGTTGGCTTGTTCAAAAGCCAACTGATCTGGATCTACATTGTTTGCAAAGGTAGGACATATCCAGGCTCAGCAGAACAAGGGTTAAGTCATGTTTCCAAGGTTTAGTATGAAGAAGCTGGCTGAAAAGATGAGCTAAAAGCACTTTTAGGAGGACGGAAGAGGTTTAAAATTTCTTCTGGAGCATAAATGGACAGATAACTCATGTGACAGTTAAATTGAAAATCTACCAAAATTAAAGAGAAAAAATGTGAGCTTTAGTTATTCATTGATTCGGTGAAAAATATAGAAAAAAAAGACAGTCATTGAAGTTTCAGAGAGGGACTGTACATAAGACATGTCTATGGCTTGTATTCTAATTTAATGAAAATTTCTTTACTGTAAAACAAGGTAGAATCCACCAATGAAAGGTGGCAGTCTTGGTCAGACTGATGTACAGACTGATGTGGGTCTTGAATTTTCTTCATAATTCTAGTTAAAATACTTTTTTCAAACATCATGTACTGACATTTTTCTTATTTCTCCATGAACACATATAGTATATTTCATTGACTGAGTTGAATTATGGCCCAGGCAATCCATTAGGGTTATGTTGAGCTGGTCAGTTTACCTAACCACACTTTTCCTGGGCAGGCTTAGTCCTCTAAGCGTTTAACCAGTATTGGGGGGGAGGGGGGGGGAGGGTGGGCGGGGTGCAAATTCAAAAGCTACTCACATTTTTCAGCAAAAATATAAGGGTATTTGCCATATTTAATGATAAAAGTTTTAACGATATGTTAACTAACGACATCATTAGTATTGAACAACTGACCCCAGGTTTATGTAAATTAAGGCCCCTTTTTTGCCAAACATAATAACAACTTACTTGGTAAAATCTGCTTTTCTCTTTATTGGAAGTGGAGGTGGAGCAGCAAAGTTAAACCATACTGTCTTTAAATGTAGAGTGCCACTGGAAGCATCTTCTTTTAATGGTTCATCATCCCTGAGTAATGAGGCGTCTGATGGTATTGAAACCCTTGAGTCCCAGGAATGTACAGAATTAGAACTCTGGTATATCTCCTGAGATCCTATTGTAACTGATGGCTTGGAAGAATCTGAGGTCTTCTGGCTTCTTGAGTGACTCTGTGATTGATGTGATTGATCAGAACTTTTACCTTGACCCTGAGAATCTGACGAGTTACCTTGACCTTCGACCTCTACCCTAGTACTTGCCTTCATGTCTTCTGCCTCTTCACTGAATTCATCCATCCTCTTGTGAAACTTTAAATCAGACTTTTCTTTATATCCAAGTCTACGAACAGCAGATATGCTGATGTCCTCAAGGCCACATTCAAACATAATATAACCTATGCTGTGTCTGTCATCAAGTCTGCTACTGATTCTTTTTCTTGGTTCATCACTATCTTTACTTCGTTGTCTCAGCAGACGTGGTGCTGGTGCAGCATCGAAGGGATTATCTTCATCAATACTGGACTGGTATAATTTCCTTTCTGATCCTGGAGCAAGATCATGACTTATATCTCGTGAGAAAGACGGAGTTTTGACACTTTCTCTCCCAGATTGGCTTCTTTTGACCTTACTTGTCCTTGGAGATCTTGGTGAGAACAGTTTAGTCACATCATTTTCAAATGAAAACATAACCTTTGACTTATGCTCAGGAATGGCAGTAAGAATTACATCTTCCGATATATGACCATCTCTTAAAAGTCTCCTCAGCTGTAGATGAACAGAATTCAGATGTAACGTCCCGACATCTTCCTCGCGTAAAATTTCTGGAACGTCATCTTTTTCAACATCAGCTACTGTATCAGTTTTTCCATTCTTAGTTCTGCTTCTAGCTGGAGAAGCTGTCAAGACACTCGGTAACACATCTTTCCTGGTTTTACATGAGTGACTGTTTGAGAGCAGCTGACAGCGGACTTTGTCTACTGAGATTCCAACAAGAGAGACACAAGTCAACTCACTGATATTGTCCAGAGCTGAGAATTGGATCTTTTCCTCCACCATTCCTGCTTGTAGCATGCAGATATTGATCTGAAATATGTATATAGATTCAATCTTTTTTAATTCTAATTTGGTTTGTTGCAGACAAATATCTGGAAAAAGACAGTTAAAAACATTCAACAAAAGGACCATGATGGCCCTATATTGCTCACCTAAACAGGTTTATACACTAAATATTGGTGTTTCACACAAGCAGATTGCTTTAAGATTTTTATGAATTTTTTTATTATGTTCAAGAATGACATGATGTTTCTATACTTATGACCCTAGGCATTTTAGTTTGAGACAAGAAGATTTTTAAAGTTTTTATCTTTCTGTGGCAATGTAAAATAAGTGACTCCTGCAGCAGGGCCATTTTTTACCCCAGGGCTATAATTTGAACAATCTTGGTAAAGACCCATTAGATGAAGTTACACACGAAGTATCCAAGGCTATACTGTCTAGTTTCAGACAAGAAGATTTTTAAAGTGTTTCCCTATAGGACTTTTGGTAAAGGAGCATAAGAGGAATTATTTTTAAATTGGGCCACTGGCCCAGGAGAAGATGTCGAAGACTTTTCTATTTTTAGCTCTTGTGGCCATTTTGTTCAGTGGAGTGGAACCATTTTAGCAATTTTGGTTAAGGGGCATAAACGGACCAGTTGTATGAAATTATTCTGAAACTGGCTCAGTGGGTTAGGAGCAGACGTCATTTGAAGAAACTGTTGACAACACATGACTGATGCCGGACACGGGCCAATCACAATAGCTCACGTTGAGCACTTAGTGCGCAGGTGAGCTAATGACATAGCACTAAATAAAATGCCTTTTTTTTTTTTCAATCAAAACATATTGTCTCCAGGAAAATATATTTTGTAGGTACTCATTAGAAATGCCTCAAATTAAAGTCAGATCAGGGTCTTGACTATCAACTAACTGGATCCTGGGCCCAGTTGTTCAAAGCTAATGACTTCGTTAGTTAACGATTCGTTAAAATTTACATCAAGTGATACGCAAATATGCTGAAATTTTTTGCTGAAAAAATGTGAGTAGCTTTTGCACTGCAAAAGCTACTCACATTTTTTCAGCAAAAAATATTAGAATATTGTATATTGAATCCGCTAAAACAGTTAATGAAATGACCCTAAATGAGCTTGTTAAGCTAACGACGCTTTGAACAACTGGGCCCTGGAGAATATATCAGCTTTTGCATCAAAAATATCTTGTCTTTTACTTATAACAGGAATCCTCACCCCACCCCCCCTCCCCCGCCCAAGGCAAGCAATTCCCCTCTCCCCCACCCAAGGCAAGCAATTCCTGTAAGCACTCACAAGGTATGTTTTGGTACAAAAATAACAGAAATTATCCTTAATTTCATCCTATCTGGGGTTATAGAGAGGCTAGTTATATTCAGAAAATTTCAAGATATAACATTTATCTGACAGAGCTCCAAAGTGGTAAGTATACAATAAATATTCTTATTTCTCAACAACTATGGTAATTCTAATAAGTATAGACAACACAGTTTTTTTCAAGAAATTGAAACAAGAGGCCCAAGGGCCACAATTCGCTCACCTGCCAACTGTGCTAATGGAGAATTGTTAGAAATTGATGATGGAAAAAAGAAATGAAAGCATGAAAGGTAATTCCCTAGTGCTTCATGCCAAATTTGGTCCTAATTTGGAGAAGCTTTTTTTGTGTAGTCTATTTTTAGCCATGGGTTCAGCTGATTTGGAGAAGATTTTTGCTTAAAGTCTATTTTTAGCCATGGCAGCCATTCTGAGCTATGGATTTGCATAAAAAACACTTAACTTGTTGTTCCCTTTTGCCAGCATGTTAAATATGAAATACAGACCCAAAGGGCCCAGTGGTATTAGAGGAGGTTTTATCTGAAAGCATGGTTTTTTCCACATGTATATGGCTTAGGCGAGGAGCATACAAGCCCTTGAACATGTTTTTCATAAAAATTTGTATATCTGATTATTCCTCACAACTTGCATTTTTGCCCACGTCCATAGCCTGCAGTCGGGACATTTGTAACCCCAAGTATGATGATCATAGTTTCCTCAGTTTTTATGCAAAATTTGGTATGAATTTCTTCAGTGGTTGTGGAAGACAGGATCGTTTTGCTTGTCAAAATATCTGCAACGGTTAGTCACTAACTGAAATTTTTCAATTTTCCCCATTATGAGTACATGGAAAGTGAAAGAAGGCCAAAGCAACTTAACCGATAAGCTGGTTTTCATAAATAAAAGGAACATTTCTATAAAGTTTTAGTCAAAATATCTTCAACTGTTCAACAGTAAATGCCATTTTTCGGTTTTCTCCATTAAAAGTCAATGGAAACTTTAAGTTGCCATAGCAACCAAACTAATAGGCCGATTTTCATAAAAAAACAAACTTTCATTCCCTAAGCCCAAAGATGCTACATGTAAAATTTGAGCCCAATCGGATCAGTGGTTCCAGAGAAGAAGATTTTTGAAGGTATTTTTAGTTATTTTTTTGCATTTTGGTTACCATGGCAACCAATAATGATAAGCAGTGGCATAAAAGCATATGGCTATTAGAAGAATATTAAAAGAAACATTTTTAAAAAAGTTTGGTCAAAATATCTTCAACTGTTTGGCAGTAAATGCCATTTTTCAGTTTTCTCCATTATAAGTCAATGAAACTTTAAGTTGCCATAGCAACCAAACTGATAAACCGATTTTCATAAAAAACACAAACTTTCATTCCCTAAGCCCAAGGATGCTACAAATAAAATTTGAGCCCAATCGGCCCAGTGGTTCCGACGAAGAAGATTTTTGAATGTATTTTTAGTTATTTTTTTTAATTTGGTTACCATGGCAACCAATAAAAATAAGCAGTGGCATAAAAGCATATGGCTATTAGAAGAATATTAATAGGAACATTTATATAAAAGTTTGGTCAAACTAACTACAACTATTTGGCAGTTAATGCAATTTTTCCATTTTGCCCATTATAAGTCAATAGAAACATACGGTTGCCATAGCAACCAAACTAAAAAGCCGATTTTCATAAAAAACACAAACTTTTGTTCCCCCTGCCCAAGGATGCTACAGATAAAATTTGAGCCCAATCGGCCCAGTGGCTTCAGAGGAGATGTCGTTTGAAAGTGTGGACGACGGACGGACGGCCTTTGGCTCATGTGAGCTAAAAATGCAATATTTGGTTGAAGAATGCATCCAACTTGAGTGATAGTATGAATAAAACTTGTAAACAGCATAAAGCACACTGACACACACATACACACATGGACAGATACACACATGCACACACACAAGATATAAGAAAAATAAAACATACCCTTGATAATGTTAAAAGAGCCTGATAACTTGAAGTCTTCACCTCCATAGATTTACCCTCACCATTAAATTGCCTCTGTGTAGCATCAAACACCCCTGGTCCCTCATCACTGTCTGGAGAGTCGGGAGTGTCTGGATCATTGTTATCCTGGGCCTTCGTCAGTCGGTTCTGGCTTTTAAGCCGGTCCAGACATCGGAAATGGAGGTTGTCCAAGATGGAGGAAGGATGAAGTTTGGTAAGAGCCGGTGTTACTGCCTCACATAGTCTGAAAGGGTATCGTATTTCCTCTGTACCATATTGACCCATAACCCTTGTCATGCTGAATAAATCGAGATGCCACACCCACTTCAAATATTTAGCCAATCAGATTGCTTGATCCAGATTGTTGATACAAAGTCACATATTGAATGGCAGTGAAAATCCAGATCAGTTGGCTTCTTCAGAAGCCAACTGATCTGGATCTACACTGTTTGCAAAGACAGGACATATTCAGGTTCAGCAGGACTAGGATTAACACAGAGGGGTTGTTGAGGAGTATTTGATGATTATTTTGGGAAAATTTCTCTAGTTCTCCATAAAAACATGTGGGAACTCATTAGAAGTGCCTCTTTGAGAAATGAGGAAAGTTATCTCAAATTATCACCAAATACTCTTTCTAACTCCTCCAATGTTTGAAGGAAAACTGGCTGCACCTATGTCAAACCAGTCAATTTTACTTCTTGGTAGTTTGTCAAAAAATCTCGATTGAATGGCAAATGGTGCAGAACCTGATCAAACTATGCCAAGCAATTTGATCAGGATCTAAACTGTTTGCTCAACATGTCACTCCAAATATTTTGGGCTAATACATTAAATTATTAACCAAAGTCTCAAAAAAATGGGGGTTTGATGTGTAAGATAAGTAAACGCCCTGATCAACAGTTCCAGATGATAATTGTGTGATAATTAAAGTCATTATTTTTTTTTACAGCTTCAAAACATATTTTGTGGGCTTTCATTGTAACTGCCTTTGTGATACAAATCCAATGAGTATCTACAAGATGTGTTTTGGAGCAATAATAACATAAATAAGCCAGCACACAGCAAAACCTACAATAAGACTTGTGTAACCAGCAACTGCTCAGATCAGCCTGTACATCCACACAGTATGGCAATTATTCTCGCTCATCTCTCTTTGTATAGCCTGATGGCTGTAGAAGGCACATGCAACCAGCTAAGACTTTGATCAGACTGCGCTGATGCGAAAATACAGATGGTCATATTGATGGACAGACAGGCACATGGACAGCCAACGTGAAACCATAATACCTCGCCACTATCCTGTGGCGAGGTATAAAAAGTAAAATGCCTAAGGCCATTATGGACGGGTTTTCTAAAAAGGTTAACCAAAAGGTAAACCTCGGATGTCAGGGGAGATAAGTACATAATGAAGAAAGTGAGAGTTGTCTCTCTTACTTGTGACACACCTACTGGTCCTCCACATCATTCATACCAAATATGAAAGCAATCCACTGAAGAATAAAGGTAACATACAACTTTGAAAAAAAGTAAACCTCGGACGATGCCCGACGCTTGCCCGCCTGACGCCCGCCCGAACATCGCTATTTAAAAGGACAATTTTTAAAAAAAAAATAAAACCCGTCCAAAAAGGAGGCAAAATCTTCAGGTGAATCCAATCACCTTAAAAGTATCTACATACCTTTGTAAAGATTCTAATAACAGTGGGGTCACCAGAATGTCTAAAGAACCTTTGAACTTCACAGTAGCTGTTGTTCTACTCGTGTTCTCAAACACTGTTCCATCAACCATATCTTAAAACAAACATTTTTGATTAAACAGCATGCTGGATAAAAAATTCAGCAGATGATAAATTGATGATAATTTTCTTATTTTCCCAAATTTGACATTCATGCAAACTGTTTCCCAGGAAAATAAGAAAGCTATTTCAAAACATCATCTGCTGAAATTTTTACCCAGCATGCTAAGCAGTAATTAGGACACAACATGAAATGGTGTACAAGGGATGTTCGAAATGAATTGCTTATTTCTATCTGGAGACTTCAAATTTCAAGTTAGCCCAAAAGTACTCATTTCATGCCCTCGAAGTACTCCCCGTAGCTAGAAATGCAAAGTTTCAGCCAATGTATCCACTTCTTGAAGGCGTCACGGTACGCTGATTTGGGCACAGTAATAAGGTACTGATGAATGGCAGATCCAAGTGCCTGTCGGGACTGGTATTTCCGCCCAGCAAGGAATGCTTTCAATTTCGGAAACAAAAAGAAATCACATGGGGCAAGGTCTGGGGAATACGGGGGGTGAGGCAAAACAGTTACTTTTTCTTTCTTCAAAAACGCCGTAACTATTCCGGAGGTATGAGCTGGGGCATTGTCATGTAGAAGACGGACATGTTTAAAACCAGTGGCAGGGCGTCGTTTCTGATAATACTTTTTCAGTTTCTTCAGTACTACGTCTTTGTAGTACTTTCCGGTGATGCTTTTGCCCTTTTTCACTGGCACTTTTATTGTGACTCCTTCACCAGAGAAGAAGATTGCATACAAAACCTTCTTTGTACTCAAAGAACGTTTGGCAATTATTGGGCGTTTGCTGTGTTTAGTGGCCCAGATCTTATTGCTAACCTTTCTGACGGGCTCAAAATAATGGACCCAGGTTTCATCACCTGTGACGACATTGGCAAACTGCTTTTTGTCATATTTTGGAAACATTTAAAGCAGCTTTTTGGCCACTTTAACCCGCTGCCTCTTTTGCTCGTCAGTCAACAGATGTGGCACCCATCTAGCAGAAATCTTTCTGACTTTCAAATGCTTCTTCAAAATAAGGTGAACCGTTGAAAGTGATATGCCTACCTTTCGTGCAACATCACGAACTGTAAATCTGGCATCTCCTTCAATGATTTCCTTTATTTTGGAAACGATTTCTTTACGAGATGCAGATTTTGGCCTACCTGATTTCGGTGCATTTTTGATGGACTCTACATCAGACTCAAATTTCTTTTTCCACCGCCGAACTGTGTCATAAGACACACAAGAAGGTCCAAAAGCAGTAGAAATTTCAGTCATCAGCTTCTTCAAAGAACAACCAAGTTTTGAGCGAGCTTTGATGTAAGCCCGTATTTCATCTTTTTTGTCAACGCTTCTACCAACCATTTTTACTGCAGTGGTCAATGACTGCGTGTATTCAAATAGCAAATTTTATGTCTTACACTTAGTCTAACATGTACATTTATACACCATTGTGTAGATACTGAATAACCCTATATAGGTATGTATTGGTTTTTATCGTGCCCCACGTGGATATCGAGCTAGAGGACAATAAGCAATTCATTTCGAACATCCCTTGTACCTTCGGACATAAGCACCAGCCTGATCAGAGTCTATGTATTCTGATCAGAGTCTTTGGTAGGTACTCTTTGTTCAGCCAAGGAGCATAGGTTTCTTCATGCTGACAGAGAAGTTTCAGATATGGGCCCAGTTGTTCAAAACTAGTAAATATATCGTAACTAGTAAATATATCGTTAAAACTTTGATCATTAAATAGGACATATACGCTAATATTTTTGCTCAAAAAATGTGAGTAGCTTTTGCATTTGCAAAAGCTACTCACATTTTTTCAGCAAAAATAACTGGGAATTACATACTGTATCTACTAGAACACTTCATATTTTGAAAACTAACGAGCTTGTTAAGCTAACAATGCTTTAAGAACTGGGCCCAGACTGTGGATGCCCAGTCCTCATTGGGTACACATATCTGAAGGTACGTTTTCTCGCGTAAGGGCCCAATTCACTTGTCATATTATTGAAATTTTTAATATATGGGTACTCAAGCTTACAATCAGTTTTCTGACATATGTTTTTAAAAGTGAGGTTGACATTATATACAGGTCGACTCCATTGGAGACAGCTCACACGAAATGTTAGTTTCTGGAAAAATAAGAAAAATAATCATAGCTCCAGATATGACGTTTTCTTCAACCAAAGAGTATGGATATTTTTTCTTATTTCTGCATGAAATATGTTGTGGACAGTCATTAGAAAAGGTCCACTGAGGGGTTTCTAATGAGTACTCACAACATATGAAATAACAAACACATTAACTGATACCTCTCTTATCTGGAAGTATGACAATTTTTAATGTTAACCCTTAAACTGCCAATCACAACAATTGTTGTCTGCTTTGTCATCTGCTTGTGATTTTAAAAGTCATTTTTGCAAATAGTGTGGACCCAGATCGGACTATTCCTCAGGGAGCAGTCTGATCAGGGTCCACACTGTTTGCTTGTATGCAACAAGAATTCCGCGGAAGGTGTCCTTGCACCTGCTGGGGCAAAAGTCACAGGAGCCACAATCAGAGCGTGGTTATCAAATAAGTTTATTTCATTCTTAGCAGTGCTTACTTGGAAAACTGGGTTGAAAAAAATGTAGACAAAGTGCCTAGTGGGGCACATATATTCCAGGCCAGTCCCATTCCCTCTAATGGCTATATCTTCAGCACTGACTTTTCGTATCATACAGCCCAATGATAATGGAACGTTGACATAAAATGTGTAAAAGTCACTGGAGCATGAAATATAGGTCAAGGTCACAGGTCAAGGTACCTGCTAATTCAGTACATCAAGGAGAAGCACAATGCAAGGTATGGTGGTTGTAGGCCTTATAGTTGAGGAGTTATCAAACATCAACGTAAAATGTGTCAAATATAGGTCAAGGTCACCGGGTCAAGGTACCTGCCAAGCCAGTGCAATGAGGTGAAGCACTATGCCAGGTTTAGTGGTTGTAGGCCTTATATTTGAGGAGATACCGAACATCAACATAAAATGTGTCAAAGTCACTGGAGTGCACAATATAGGTCAAGGTCACCAGGTCAAGGTACCTGTTGAGTCAGTACATCGAGAAGAAGTGCTATATAAGGTTTGGTGGTTGAAGGCCTTACAGTTGAGGACATATGAAAGGGTGACTTAAAAGATGTAAAAGTCAATGGAGCGCGAAATATAGGTCAAGGTCACCAAGTGAAGGTACCTGCTGAGTCCGTACATTGAGGTGAAGCACTATGCAAGGTTTGATGGTTGTAGGCCTTACAGTTGAGGAGATATTGAACGTTGACGTAAAATGTGTAAAAGGCACTGGAGCGCAAAATATAGGTCAAGGTCACTGGGTCAAGATACCTGCCGAGTCAGTACATCTAGGAGAAGCACTATGCAAGGTTTGGTGGCTAGAGGTCTTACACTTGAGGAGATCTGGAACATTGACGTAAATTATGTCAAAGTCACTGCAGCCAAAATATAGGTCAAGGTCACCAGGTCAAGGTATCTGCCAAGTCAGTACGTTGAGAAGAAGCACTTTGCAAGGTTTGATGGTTGTAGGCCTTATAGTCGAGGAGATATCGAACGTCGACGCAAAATATATCAAAGTCACTGGAGCGCAAAATATAGGTCAAGGTACCTGCCGTCAGTACATCTAGGAGAAGCATTATGCAAGGTTTGGTAGTTGTACGCCTTATAGTTGAGAAGATCTGGAACGTCAACGTAAATTGTGTCAAAGTCAATGGAGCGCAAAATATAGGTCAAGGTCACTGGGTCAACATACCTGCCAAGTCAGGAGGTCAGGGAGATGTGTCATACAAGGTATGATGGTTGTTGTAGAATTGTAGTTGATTAGAATACTAACTTCGACGAAAATGAAGTTTTTTAAAAGTAAAACATATTTTAACGAGTAATACTTAACCTATAGATAATGTGCTATTCTATTCTGTTATTCACCCCTTCCACAGAAAAAACGACCTTTCAGTCGTTATAAAGTCTTAATTCAGAAGGTCCCTTTAACAGTTACCTGTATGACGTAGTTCCTCCCGCTCAAATGATCACGTGTCAGTTTCTTTTATGTGTAAAACAATACACAATTAGGAGAAAGGAGCGAGGGAAGGGAGGTGGGACGATAAATACTTATCTATAGGTTAAGTATTACTCGTTAAAATATGTTTTACTTTTAAAAAACTTCATTTTAACTTCGTAATACATTAACCTATAGATAATGTGCTAGAATTTGTAGAATAGGAGGGAGGATTTCTCCTAATAAGTTAGTCCCAACTTCTGAATTAAGGCTTAATAAAAGGATTTATTTTTTATATATATATAATGAGGACATAATTAGTGCTTAAGGCAATAATAAGATCCTTTAACCAAGGATAAAGTAATCCAGGGTTAACATATATATATAATAAAGATATAATTAGTACCTCTCTAGTATAGCATCAGGTCTAGGGGGGCTGTTGACGTTGTCTACACATCCATAGCTGATTGCTGTTGGCCCCCCACCACTTTTTGGGCCACTACAATGGGGCCCAAACTTTGGAGATTCTGTGCTTGTTGAGACATGTCTCTGAGATAGAATTTGGCAAAAGTTGATGAACTATTCCAAACCGCTGCTTGAAGTATATCATTGAGAGGAACTTTGTCGAAGAAAGCCCAAGAAGAGGAAAGAGCTCTAACTTTATGAGCTTTGATTTTAAGGAAAGAGATATCTCGTTTAGTGAGTTTCCTATAGGCAAGTTTAACAGTGTAAGATATCCATCTCGAGATAGTATCTTTAGAGATATCCTTATTGCCTTTAATAGGAAGAAAAAGTCTAGTTCTATTTTGGCGATAAGAGCTAGTCATTTTGAGATAGAATTTCAGAGCCCTAACGGGGCAAAGAAGTCTGTCAGTATGTTCCCATTTACATATTCGAGCAAGACTAGGAACAACAATAGGATCTGGTTTAACAGAAGGAAGCTGGTTTTTTGCTAAAAAACCAGATTTAAGAATCAAGGAAACTGAACCATCAGATTGATTAAATCTTAAATGTTGTGAATCCATAGCTAGAGCATGTATTTCACTACACCTTTTAGCAGTGGCAAGAGCTAAGAGAAAGGCTGTCTTAATAGTAACGTGAAATTTAGAAGCCTTATCAAGAGGTTCAAAAGGTGGTTTTTGTAGACATACTAAAACCCACGATAAGTCCCATTTAGGTGTAAGAGATCTTTGTACTGGTCGTTGAAGTTCAAAAGATCTGATAAGTTCAGATAAAACTGGATTAGATCCGATTCTATTACCAGTTTTGAATTTTAAAGTGTTAGAGATCATAGATCTATAACCTTTAATAGTACTAATCTGACATTTCTTTTCCGAAAAAAGAAAGATTAAGAAATCGGCTATAACTGTAATAGGGGCCGAGATCGGATTAACCTTTTTTGTATGACACCAATTAGAGAAGATGGTCCATTTTGCATCGTAGACTTTTTGTGTAGATGCTCTTCTTGATCTGGAGACAAAATCTGCAACGTTTTGTGAAAATTTCTTATCTCTGATTGATTGTTTGATAACTCCCAAGCGTGAAGGTCGAGAATTGGGAGGTTTTGATGTACAAATCTTCCTTTGGATTGAGTCAGTAGTCTTGGAATTAGTGGCAGACGAATCGGAGCTGACACTAATAGAAGAAGAAGTTCTGAGAACCACTGTTGCTGTGGCCAGAAAGGAGCTATGAGAACTATTCTGCACTGATGTTGTCGGATTTTCTCTAGAACAGCAGGTATCAGAATAAAAGGAGGAAAGGCATATGCATGAAGATGATTCCAGTCCATGGACAGGGCATCTATCGCTAGTGCTTTGTAGTCTTGTACTGGAGAGACATATAATGGGAGTTTGTGGTTGAATCTTGTCGCAAACAGATCCACATTTGGGAAGTTGAGCATCTGGAATACTGAATTCGCAACTGTTTGATCCAGAGCCCATTCTGTCTTGATAGGTTTGTCTAGTCTTGAGAGGCGGTCTGCAAGAATGTTGAATTTGCCTGGGATGTGACGTACTCTGATAACTATGTCTTGTTCCAGGCACCAATTGAGTATTTTCCAAACTTCTACGCAAAGATTGGGAGAATGAGTGCCACCCTGTTTGTTGATATATGAGACCACCGTTGTGTTGTCTGTGGATATCATGATGCAAGAATGGTGAATAAATGTTTTGGCTTGTTTCAGTGCTAATCGTATGGCCATCATTTCTAACATATTGATATGTAGCTGGGATTGGTTTTCTGTCCAGCGACCATGAAAGGACAGTGTTGTCGGCTCTAAATGAGCTCCCCATCCGTAATGACTGGCATCCGTATAAAGGAAGAATTTGGGGTCTGGAGGATGGATTGAAGTCCCTGTCTCGAATCGAATGGGGTTTATCCACCATTGTAAGTGAGATCGAATCATACCGTTTATCGAGATCGGGTGATCGAGAGGAAGAATATGAGGTTTCCAGACTGACAGCAGGCACATCTGAAGAGGACGTAAGTGCAGTCTGCCCAGGAGAACAAGGTCTGCTGCAGCACTGAGTTTGCCCAAAAGAGAAAGGAAAGTTCGTGCCGATACATGTTTTGCTGACATTATTTTCTTGATTGTTAGAATTAGGTTCTGTACACGATCCGCTGGAACCCTGACTAAATTTTGTTGCGTCAGAAATTCCATACCTATGAAGGTGAATTTCTGAGCAGGAAAGAGGTCTGACTTCTTGAGATTTGGCAGAAAACCTAGGCTTTGAATAGTTTGAATGCAAATCTTTGTCTGAGTAATCAGACGGTTGTGAATCAGATTTTTTATCAGCCAATCGTCTAGGTATGGAAAAACTGATATGGCACGTTGGCGTAGAAAAGCTGCAATAACGTCCATCAGTTTCGAGAAAATTAACGGACTTAGGGACATTCCGAACGGTAGGGCCGAAAAGTGATATACTTGATCTTCGTGTACGAAACGAAGATACTTCCTGGATTGACGATGTATCGGCACATGTAGATATGCATCTGTTAAATCTATGGAGACAGCCCAATCGTTGAGTCTCATCGCTTGTCTTACCGATTTGACTGTCTCCATTTTGAATGCTTGTTTCTCTATGTAACGGTTTAATAAAGACAGGTCTAATATTAAACGAAACTTTCCGTTCTTTTTTGGCACAAGGAATATCCGGGAATAAAAGCCGGGAGTTTCCGGATTCTGTACCCTTTCCACTGCCCGTTTGTTGAGAAGATTTTCGATCTCTTCTCTGAGAAACGGGGAGGAGGATTGACTCATTCTGATCGGAACAGATGACAAAGGAGGAATTTTGATGAATGGTATCCTGAATCCGTTTCGTACGATAGAGAGGACCCATTTGTTGTCTGTTATTTCCTCCCATTTTTCCGCAAAATGGGCCAATCGTCCTCCCACTGGAATGTCCGCGAGCGGAAGAGCAGGCAGTGGAAAGGGCGGGCCTTCATAATCTTGCGGAGGAAGAGGCAGGTTTAGAGGAGGGGAACTGACGGATGTTACCAGTCCTCTTGATATTATCTTTCTTAATGTGAGAAGATGAGCTTTGAGGAATATTTTTGGACCTATACGACTGCGTAGGTTTAGGTCTGGATGTTGTTTGTTTAGCAGGATATTTAGGTATCTTGAAAGCTCTGCTCTGCGAAGGAGGCTTATAAGAATGAGATTGTGACTGAATGGATGTAGAAGCTAGAAACCTTTGCTGTTGAGCTTCGAAGTTTGATTTAGCTATTTCTTTTATCCTGCCGTCAAATAAGGATTTTGAGTTAATAGGAGCGTTCCTTAACTCGTATGTGGAATTGTCGAGTAGTAGTTTAGACGAAGCTAGGGCTGCGTCCCTCCTAGCTTGGAATAATTCAGTAGTTAAAAGTGTAGACATGGCAGTAGCATGTTTAATCGATTTGGCTACGGCCTCCAGAAGCCTGGAAAGGGCCGCAACCGACATCGATTCCTGTTGTAATGAAAGGAAGGCAGCTGAAGAAAATAGATCAGCATGAGAATTAATAGCGACTAGTTTTCTAGCCTTCCTTTCCCATGCTTCTAGATTCTTGAGCGGAATAGAAGCTCTTCCTTTATTAGAAATGTCTAGGAGCGACGCATCCGCTTCTAATTGAGGGATATTATCAGTTGGCAAATATTGGTTTTGGCTCTTGTAGAATTTAGTCGGAGCAAGAGCCGAAACCAAGCTTTGCGGACAAATCCAATCTCTTGAACATTTGTCCGATTCTAGTCTATTTTGAATATATTTTGTTGTATTTTGTACTAATTTGGATTGTGGGAGGACAAGTAATGGAGTGGAACGAGACTCCATTAATTGTTCGATCCCAGAGAGAGGTTTTAATGGAGCTTGATCCTGCTGAGTTTTGGGGCATAACTCAGGAGGAAGAAGCCGGAAGACCTCGTTAATCGCACGATCAAATGACCAGACTTCGGATTCAGTTTCCGAATCTGACTCCTTATTCTGTTGAGTGAGATTCGGCTGAATCTGATCGTAATTAATAGGTTGATTTGTGATTTGACTAAAATTAGTCTCCTCAGGTTGTATTGGAGTTGGCGTTTGAACAACCTGGGGAGATTTATGAGCCCTTGTATATCTACCAATGTCAAGTTGAGATTGGGAGGAATTTGATGAAGAAGAAGGCGTCATCGATCGTCTTCTTCTCTTTTTATGAGAGTGCTTAGATCTCTTTGAATTTTTCTTTCGCCGAGAAGAACTCAAAGAGTCTGATCTGGAAGTAGAGATAGAAGAAGAGGACGATCGATGTCTTCTTCTCTTTTTAGATTTATGCTCTCTTTTAGACTGATCCTTCCTTGAAGGTCTGGAGATAGATAAATCATTTGAATTTGGAGGCTCAATCATTACACTCGGATCTGAGACCTGCGAAAAATCAGGTTCGAGTGGAATAATCTGTCTAGAGGAAGAAGCTGGATTAGGAAGTTCTAGTCTATTAGAACGTTCGTAACCAGGAATAAAGACATTGGATAGTCTGTGGACACTACCCTGTGAAATATGGCTACTTATGGACGGAGCGTAGCTTTGAACAGGCACATTTATAGGAATATAACCAGGCGGAATTTGTGTTTGTAGGTCATACGGGAATGACTGTAAACCCATGCCTGGTTGACTGGAGCCTAGTTGACTGGTGCCTGGTTGACTGGTGACTGGTTGACTGGTGACTGGTTGACTGGTGACTGGTTGACTGGCGACTGGATGAACGGAGATAAGTTGCCCAGTGACTGGATGACTGGTGACTGGATGACTGGTGACTGGTTGACTGGTGACTGGTTGACTGGTGACTGGTGACTGGTGACTGGTGACTGGTGGGCTTAGTGCCCGGTCAGACTCTAAGTCCGCCAGGCTGCCACCTTGATGGGTCCTGCCCCGAGCAGTAAAGCTATGAGGGGCGGTGCTCCCATCAACTGTCCCGTTGTCAGACATGTCTGACTGGGACTTCTTGGATTTCTTTGATTTCTTCTGTTTTCTCTTCTGCGTCATAACTGATTTTCTAGTAGCATGAAGGCGTCTTCTTTCTGCTAGGTTCCAAACTTTTTCTGTCCAGGAACTACAAATATAACACGGAGAGATACGTGTGCAAGAATTACAAGTTAGACATGATAAATGTGTATCCCATTTAGCTTTTAAATGGCCACAGTTGCCGCGGGCGAAATGCATCGACTGACGCGGAAACAAAGGAAGAAATTTAACATTGAGAAAACAAGAAATCTAAGATCGATATTTCGAAAATAATTACATAGATAGTAGAAGGAGTGAATATAGAACCAGAGAAAGTCAAGGATATAAAAATTTTAACCGTGTAGAATAATTTTAATCCATTTTTTCTAACACAGAATAATAATCCTTGAACATTCAAAGTCCACAGAAAAGAAACTGACACGTGATCATTTGAGCGGGAGGAACTACGTCATACAGGTAACTGTTAAAGGGACCTTCTGAATTAAGACTTTATAACGACTGAAAGGTCGTTTTTTCTGTGGAAGGGGTGAATAACAGAATAGAATAGCACATTATCTATAGGTTAATGTATTACGAAGTTAAAATGTCGAACTTCAACATAACAGAACTGTTAACAGACAGACGGATGGATGAACGGACAGACGAATGGAAAAGCGGGCACCTATGTCGCAAAGTCGGGAGGTCAGGGAGATGTTTCATACAAGGATTGATGGTTGTTTAGTTTTGTAGTTGATTAGAATACAACTTTGACATAAATGTCGGAATTCGACATAACAGAACTGTTAACAGACGGACAGACAGACGGATGAACAGACAGACGAATGGAAAAGTGGGCACCTATGTCGCAAAGTCAGGAGGTCAGGGAGATGTTTCATGCAAGGTTTGATGGTTGTTTAGTCTTGTAGTTGATTAAAATACTAACTTTGACATAAATGTCGAACTTCAACATAAATGTTGACAGACGGACTGACGAATGGACAGACATACGGAAAAGCGGACGCCTATGTCGCAAAGTCAGGAGGTCAGGGAGACGTTTCATGCAAGGTTTGATGGTTGTTTAGTCTTGTAGTTGATTAGAATACTAACTTTGACATAAATGTCGAACGTCGACATAAATGTTGACAGACGGATGGACAGACGGACTGACGGAAAATCGGACGCCTATATCGCACCCTGCTACAAGCAGGTGCGATAAAAATAGGTTTGAAAAGTTTGCAAGAATATTCAGCAGACGACATAAACAGACAACATTAAATTTTTCAGATGCAGGTTTTCTTAGCATTTTAAGGGTTAACATTTAAATGCCCATATATTAAGTTAAAATATTTCCATGAAAGACCAAGCAGCTGCTTCTCCAACTCTTCCTGTATCAAATACCACCAACTATTACAGAAAACCCATTACTGTAATAATGCTAAGAATTGGGACAGATATGCTAAGAATTGGGACAGTGTAGACCAAGATCAGATGCCACAGAATGCAGCATCTGATCAGGGTCTACATTTGCCATACATACAGCAATATTTCAGATACACCAATGAGTAGTAGAATGGTCTATTTCAAAGTTTAGGTAAAGTATGGTAAGTAGGTAAGGTAACTCAATACTTAGGGTAAATACGGTATTAGAAAAATAGTGGTTTATAGTACACAGGCAAAACTAAGCATTCTTAGAGTAAACTAATACCTGAGACGGTAGAGTCATCTGCTGGTGTTGAAATACTGGTTTCCTTCTCCATGGCAGCAAACATGGCCTCCTTGGCTCTCATTATCCTGGTGCTGAATCCCTGCTTTGTCTGAATAATACAAATGTAACAGGAGAGGCAGCTTAGCACAAGCACCCAGATGAAACTAGGCAAAGTGCCCAGTGGGGCACGTATACCCCCGACCAGCGCTACCGCCACTTTTTTAAAGAGCACAAAGTATGTAGCTTTGACTCTGGAAATGGCAGTTGTATGCTATATGTTATAACATTGAAAAAATTCAATCACACATAATATGAAGCCCTTGACCTCAAAGGTCAGATACAGGTGCAGGGATTGAGCAAAATGAAAATTTTAGCCCTATAACTATCACCATATACCAGTGAAATCAGTCAGTCTTTATAATATTAGCAAAAATGACATTTGTATGAAAAGTCTGTGACCTTGACTTAAAAGCCATGCCCCAGCTTGGGGATGGTGCCGAGAAAAACTTTAGACCTATATATACCATCATGCTTAATATTAATGAAACCAACAAAATGGTCTTCATAATATAGCTATATAAATTTTAATGGAAATTTTAAGGTGACCTGCCTACTCAATGCCCTCTACATATCGGTAAAGTATCACAAAATATCTTAATGAATTTTTAGAGATTTAAATAACGAAGGGAGAAAACTGCAGAATGGAGTAAGTTAGAGTGTCATTCTTGAATGTGATATGCCTACTCAATGTCCTCTACATAGTGGTGAAGTATCATGAAAATATCTTAACATGTTTTAAAGTTATGGTTCGTACAAAATTTTTACAATTCTGGAGACATGGGGAGATAACTCATGGACCAAGTCAGAGTTGTCTTTCTTGTACCTGACGCCCTACCAAATGCCCTCTACAACCTGACAGTTTCCTTAAAAAAGCTCAAAGGGTAGTTAGGAGTTATGGGATGCACAATAATGCATTTATGGACAGATAGATGGATGGATGGACAGATGGATTCCATGCTGATAGCTATATCCCCTAAACTTCTAGGTAGGAGGATAACGAAATTCAACAAAAGGATGGTATAGCTATATAACCTTAGATGCTATTTTTTTTTACTTTTATATGAAATTTCTGTGACCTTGACCTCAAGGTCATACCCTCAGAGGTCATACCCCAAGATGGGGATGATGCTGAGTAAAACTCTAGACCTATATCTACCAACATGTAAAATATAAATGAAATTCCTCAAAGGGTCTTGATGGTATAGCTATATAAACATAAACACAAAAATTTTGACTTTTTTATGAAAATTCTCAGTCCGTGACCTTGACCCCAAGGTTATCCACTGGGATAGGGTTGGTGTTGATAAAAACTTAAGCCCTATATCTAAAATCAGGCAAAAAATGTATGAATTCCATCAAATGGTCTTCATAATATAAGGTCTTATAAACTTTAACATAAAACTTTGACCTTAAGACAAAAATTAAGTATGAACGAATAATGCTTCAATGGATGGACGGACAGACGAACAGATCCCTTGCTGATAGCTATAGTCATTCAACCTTTCAGTTAGGGGATAATGAAATTTAACAAAAGGTCTTGATGATATGGCTATATAAACTTAAACGCAAAAATTTTTACTTTTATATGAAAATTCTAGGTTCGTGACCTTGACCTCTGTCACACCCGGGGTGGGGATCATGCTGAGTAAGACTCTAGGCCGATATCTACCAACATGTCAAATATGAATGAAATTCCTCGAGGGTCTTGATGATATAGCTATATAAACTTTAACACAAAGAACTTTTTCATGAAAATTCTTAGTCTGTGACCTTGACCCCTAGGTCACCCCCGGGGTGGGGATGGTGCTGATAAAAACTTTAGACCTATATCTATTATCATGCCAAATATGAATGAAATCTATCAAAGGGACTTCAAAATATGAGGTCTTATAAACTTTATCGCAAAAACTTTGACCCTGTGACGGAAAGACGAACGAACGTACAAACAAACGAATGAACGTACGTACGTACGAACGGAAAAGGGAAAACTATATACCACATCGGGGATATAAAGAATATTTCTGTTACTTTTGCAAAAACAAAACAAATAATAAACTAAACGTGTGTCCAAAATACAACAAGAGCTGTCGTAGGACAGCGTAGCTCGCCTGCTGGGTACATTTTATATTGTAACATTTTTATCATTAAGCCATATAATATAGGTCACACTGACCTAGATGTATTTGTATGTAAATCATTTTGTCACATAGATATAATAATCCAGGTATGACAATTCTCCATGAAATAGTAATAAAAATAAAAGGCAAAATCACTGAAGCATGAAATATAGGTGACAATGACCTAGATATAGTAAGTGGTGATTCATTGGGTCACATGGAAGTAATATCCCAGGTGTGACATTTATCCAATAAATAGTATTCAAGATATAAGGCAAAATCACTGAACCATGAAATATAGGTCACACCAACAGAGATATATTTTGACGTCAATAATCGGGTCACAAGGAACTAATATCCCAGGTGTGACATTTATCCAACAAATAGTATTCAAGATATAAGGCAAAATCACTGAACCATGAAATATAGGTCACAATGACCTAGATATAGTAAGTGGTCATTCATTGGGTCACATGGAAGTAATATCCCAGGTGTGACATTTATCCAACAAATAGTATTCAAGATATAAGGCAAAATCACTGGACCGTGAAATCTAGGTGACCTGGACCGTAAAATGTAGGTCACCATGACCTTCACTCTCTTACACTTAAACCGATGTCACATAGTTAGCTGATGTATAACCAGTTGTGTCTATAACCTGTAGGCATATAAGATTTTACAAATGTGTCCTAGATTTTGACCCCTAGCCCCACTCCAAGGCCCACCCTGAGGTATGAACCCAGGGGTATGTTCTTTTGGAATCTCAGAAGACTCCTCCAGGTACCCAAATTCTAAATATGAATGCTCTATGAGGAGTGAAAGTCAAGATATAAAAATTTGAAAAACTTTAACACAGTATTACAAAGGTGTCCTAGATTCTGACCCCTAGCCCCACCCAGGGGCATGAACCCAGGGGTTTATTCTCTTGGAATCTCAGAAGACCCTCCAAGGTACCTAAGTTCCAAATTTGATGCCTCTGTGAGGAGTGACTGTTGAGATATAAGCATTTGAAAAACTTTAACGCAGTGTGACGGGAACGGGAACGCAAACGCAAACGCAAACGCAAACGTGGACGACCGGGGTGACTACAATAGCTCTCCTTGTACTTCGTACAGGCGAGCTAAAAATGCCCCTGTCCTTTGCTCTTTTCCCATATGGCAACATCTAGATACAAAAATTTCAACAACTATTTCCAAATGCTCAATCTGATCTGTTACACATTCTGACCCCTCGCCCTACCCCAGGGCAAGACCCAGAGCCAATTCTACCACTGACTTGAAGGTTTGGGTCTGGGTAAGTACCATGCAAAATTTCAACTACCTAGCATAAAAGGTACCCAAGTAATGACCTCCTAGAGAAATGCGGATATATATGTCCATATAAATTTGAATGTAAACTTAAATATTTGTTAGTCTGGTTACAAACATGACATCATGCCGAAACGCTCTATACCTGCTTCCTGCCTGTGGCAGGCAGGGGCATAAAAAACATGTTTTCAGTATTCATCAGTATTGCCTTGCTGAGACCATTCTAATTAGTATACACAATACTTTTAAATAATAACAAAAAAATATTCTAAATTATATATAATCCAAAAGTAACATTTACGCTAAAGTATGCTGAATAAAATCATCAGCAGACAAATTATGAAATTTTTTTTCCCAGAAAACAGGTTTGTCATTGCATGCAAGTTCTCCAATGGAGAAAATTTGCATGAAATGTCAAAACCTGTTTTCTGGGAAAAATAAGAAAAAAATATCATCAATTTGTTGTCTGGTAAAGGTTTATGATGATGCTGATTTTAGGTTTCACAACCTTTTAACCCTTAAGGGGTTTTTCAGGAGGCCTTGGAAGCAGTTTCAGTTCTGGTGCACAAAACATACAGATAACATTTGTTTTTGGTAAAGTATCTATCTGGATGAAATTAGGAAATGGTAGCCATCATATTTTTTGAAAGCTGTGCCTATGGCTTGTTAAACAACCAAAGTCCTGGAAATCTGTTTGCAGTTTTAACCATTTCTCATGTCTGTATGAAAAGACATACAATTGTACACTTTTTATAAGAAACAGATAAATTACTACAAAGGAATATCTATTCATTACTATAAAGGAACATCTAAACATATGTCTGTCAAATAATCAAGGTTCAAAAAGCTGAAAACTGTAGCTAAGTAGCAGATAGTAAAGGCAATTATCACATGAGAGCTTACATTTAGTAAATGATTTGCTTGCTATTTTGGAACTGATCTATCCTTTATAATGGGTTTCATCAAGCAAATATGTCTTTAGGTGATATGCTGATGTCAAAGGCCCAAATTGGTCTGCAAATTTGTGCAGTCTGATCAAGACATTTACAGTCAGCTCATAGAATAATCAGTTATTGTATCATGTATAAGGACTTGGCAAAGGCTTAGATGAGTCATCTCAATATATACTCTACGACAACTTTTCATCAGTACAGGTTATGTCTGCAACCGTATATTTGCAGTTTGCAAAAAGGTGGCAAAACAAGAAAATAAAAAGAAATTCATATAGCTCCAGATAAGAAGTCTGATCAGAGTCATCCCTTGTGTTCAATGGGTAGCAATGGATCCAAGCTTTCTCCATGCAGACAGCAAAGTCTCTGATCAGACTGGGCAGATGCCCGGGCTGATCTGAGTCTTGGATTGGCGCACATGCCATTTTGTAGGTTTTGTCATGAGGTGGCTCAAATATGCATTATCTAGAGATATGAGGAATGTATACAAACCTTGACAAAATGAGGTACAAATGTTGAACTGAGACTACGACTGGACTGAGCAGCAGAATGCAGTGACTGACAGGAAGGCGAGGCTGGGTCAACTGTTATACCATGATACTTGGATGGAAAAGGTGAAGGAGTTGACCAATTGCTGCAGTGTAATCTAGTCAGGTGACCCGAATAACATGGCAACAACACTGGTGACTTGGTGATGGGTTTGTTCACCTGAAAAAAGCATGAAAGATATATATACACAGACTCCTTTCTATGGTACACACTTGAACCATGTCGATATATGCAAAACAGTACATCTGTGCAGTCTGATATAAGTAATTTCTTCTGTTTCTTGATATATTCTAGAGTAACTAATGATCTTGAACGAGGGCAACAAATGATTGATTGTGTTGGGGTTTAATGATAAGTCAGGACTAGTGGGTCATTTTGTGTCATCTCCCAGAGAAAGGGAGAAGAGAGATAGTAGAGGAGATGAAAGAGAGGGACAGGAGAGAAAGAGGAAAATTAATGAAAGTGAAGAAACAGAAGAAATAAAAACATTCTCTCTCTACCCTTACCTTACCAAGGATAGCAGGCCTTGCCAAACTGTAAGCCAATATCTGTTCAACGCCCCAGTGACGCAAGATACATGACACCTTTGCCTCACCTAACCAACCTCTAAAGAGGGCAACAGAGGCCAAAATTTCACAGATGGCGATGGGCATTCTGATTTGGGTCTTTGATGTCCGCATATGATAAGCACTGTTTTTTTCATGCATAACTTATTTTTAAAAAAAATCAAGCGTACAGGACTCTTACATGGGAGTCACAACATGAGAAAACTGCCTTTGGACATGTGCATCCAGTAAAGATCGACCTGTACAGCTGCAGTTTGATCAGTCTTTGCTGGGTGCAGACCCTCATCAGACTATGGATAGACATCATGATCCGAGCCTTTGCTGGGCGCAGGTCTAAAGGTACAGTTTCTTATGTTGTGGTTCACCTTATCAATATTACCATATTTACCCTAAGTATTAGGACACCTTAATGCCTTACCATACTTGTCCTAAAATTTGAAAAAGTCTATATTGCTACCTATTAATGTGTCTGCAATAGTGATGGATGAGTGGCAAACAGTGTAGACCCTGATCTTGGTCTACACTGTTTGCAAAGGCCTATCTGTCCCAATACTTAGGGATATTATGGTAATTGGGATTACTGCAGTGAAGCAGTTGCAAATGGACAGCTTGATATGCATTAAATGTCAACCACATCTGATCAAGAAAAACTAAGAAAATAAATATCAAATTGTCATCTGCTGAGGTTTTTACCTGGCATGTTAAGCCTTAATTCCATGGAATAAATGCAAATCAAAAGTAAATGAAGAGACCTATTTGCCAAGTTAAAACTGCCTGTTTGAACAATAACAAGCTCATATTGAAAAATAGAAAGAACTTTGTTGAAGTTTAAATCGCACCTGCAATCTAAAATGAAGTTTTTTAAAAGTAAAACATATTTTAACGAACAATACTTAACCTATAGATAATGTGCTGTTCTATTCTGTTTTCACACCTTCCACAGAAAAAACGACCTTTCAGTCGTTAATTAAAGTCTTAAACCAGAAGGTCCCTTAGGCAGTTACCTGTGTGACGTAACTCTTCCCGCTCAATTGACCACGTGTCAGTTTCTTTTATGTGTAAAACAATAGACACAATTAGGAGAGATAAGCGAGGGTGGGCGGAGGGAGATAATTGATTATCTATAGGTTAAGTATTACTCGTTAAAATATGTTTTACTTTTAAAAAACTTCATTTTAACTTCATAATACATTAACCTATAGATAATGTGCTAGAATTTGCAGAATAGGAGGGAGGTGCTCTCCTAATTCTAACACCAATAATATCTCACCACTTCTGGTTAAGACTCAGGAAACTCAAAGGAATCAGATACATTCTAATTCTATATTTAATAGAAAGAATGGTCTAGATTCACAAAATAGCTTTAAGGTGTTATGATATAACAACCTTATATATATTAGTAGACTCTAGAGGAAGCCAGTTCTTAAGTCTCAGAGACCTAACATTGGCCCCCCCCCCTCTTTTTTTCTTTTTGGGAAACAACAATTGGCTTCAAAAAGAAAAGGGAGTCATTGAGACATAACATAAATATTCCATCGCAAAGTAAGCTAGGAATATAGAAAATTTTGAAAACAAAATTTGTAAAACAAAAAGCCAAGACCATACACTGTAAGTAGTCTATGTAGGATCTTGAATAAATAAGGAAAAGTCTACTCGGTGGAGTTTCCTATAGATAACTGACATATGTAGATATTTTGGATAAAATTCTAGATATGTGAAGCTATGTAATTGTAATAGTCTAAGCTATTAGAATTATAAACTAATTAAATTCTGTTAATTGGAGCGACAGGACAGTTTCCGATGAACAGACACAGACTTAAAATAACCATAATGTGTAATTATTTCCCTTTATCAAATTAAAGAAGGGGAGATAATAAAAGTAGATGGAGTTAACTTAACTATAACTAAGTTATCCATCAGAAGAAAAAAAGTATAGACAAACATAATGGTTAAAACTATTGCTAGAGTAATTGTATAACGAATTTTTAGTCAAGCAATAAAATAATACAGAGTTTGCATATAACTGCTGGGAAGAAAAAACAACCTAAACCATTGATAATTAGTTTTGTCATAGACATATAAAAGCGTTTGATGTCCTGACAAAAAATAAAGAATAAACTGTCAACATCATAACTAAAGAGTTTGACAGAGAATAAGAGAGATAAGAATAAGGTTGATCGCAGCAAACTGTATGACGGTCATAGTTTGGCTAAATCTTACCGTATTGATAAGATTAAACAATAATAAATAAGCTGGATAGAATCTTTCTATACCAGAAGATTGCCATGAAAAGTACTCCTGAGTAAATAATCATGGAAATCAAGAAATGTTAAAAATCCACTTTGATACGAATCAAAATGTTCATAAAAAAAGAGAAGGACTCAGAGAAAAAGTAATAGTGTGATAATCTCTGAAGAAAGATTATACAATAATACTGATTATTAATCTCAAAAAACACTTAATTTAAAAGTTAAGAGATAGTATTACTATTCTATACGCATATTTAAGAATAGTAAGAAATATATTAATACTAAATAAAAATTATACTACTGAACAAAATTCCCGCTATAAATCATAGGTTAAGCGTAACTATTATTTAAGCAAGGAATTATTAAACATATAACTCTCTATAAAATTACTGCCCGAAAATTTTATAGATAAACATTCAATCAAATTTTTTTAGAATTGAATATTAATAGAATAAAATCTATGTCTGCATAATTGGTAATTCCTGAAATATCAAATTACGTATTCGCAAATGAGTCAGGAAGAAAATACATATATATACTCTCGAGATCTATGTGTAAACCATAGAGAGTAATAATATTATTACCGCGATCCCTGACGGAAGGGTAAAAACATGTATATGAAAGAGATAATAATTAATTTAACGTCATATAGGTTTAAGATAAAATTTGTTTAATCTTTAACCAATATGCAGCAACAGTGACTCGATATTCTGTATTCGTACGTAGAAAAGGAGTACTTAGTCATTAGAATTTTGAATGATTGAAATAGAGATAATGGGATCTAAAAGGATGTATCTCCATGAACTGAATCGAAGGATAATATCCATTCTAAAAAACTAGGGCTTGTTTTAGGCTTAGTTTAACAAGCGTAGAATTGAATTATTTTCAAGTATTCATGAAGTCGTTATGCTCTGAATACTGAGAAAAATGTTAAAATATTGTTTAGGAAATAAAAAAAGTGACTGTTCCACAATGTTAGCTAGATTTAAACCTGGAACGTAGCGAGAAGGTCAATCTAATTTAAAAGTAAGATGAGAAAGATAAATAATGAAGATAGATATATAAATATCGGAATAATATATTATCTCCAACAATTATCAAATAATCTGAATGTTTAAAGGCATAAATACTACTCGAAAGTTTATTTACCGAATGTATAATCGGAGAAAACTTTCAGTATGTTCAAAAACGTATCACAAAAGTAAGATCTGACCAGGAACGTAGGTGCAGCACTTACTAAGTTGTGAAGTTAATATAAACATATTTTATATTATAAATTGAAGCAGTGCATTTCAAAATCATCGACATCTTGAAATGACTTATTGTGTGGAAAAATAAATAAATATCCAGTTTCGGAAAGATATTTATCTATATATATAGACCATTTTTGATGCGGACTGGAAATCAAGATATTAATCTTTGCATTATTCGCAAACTGAACTTGAACTCTTAGCGAGAATTACTATGATCCCTTTAACGAATGTAAACATAAAGGAGGGGTAAAGAGATAATTAAGAGTGTCTTAATTCTTTACCGGCTCGTATACTAATAATTAAGGATGTTTTCCCTTTTGTCTAAGCCTAGACTATAGATTGATTAATATAATTATAATAATATCTGCTATTATGAGGTAAACTCTCGTTAATTAACCTCTAAGCATATATCAAAAATATATATCAACATAATCTAGAGCTTCGGTAAGTTTAGAGGAAGGAAATGATTGACTTTGGCAGTTTCTGAATAGTTACAAAGTCAATAAAACAAAATATCAAAAGGAAAGTATAGTATATAAAATCTAATTTAGGCAATAATAATCTGTCACGTACTGAATAATTAATGCCTTTACTAAATATGTATCCATTGTCAATACCAAAGTGCAAGAAAATTTTGATTGACATGGACTCTAGTTATAAATAAAATATTAGAGGTATAGAGCTAGTCGAAGCAAAACTATTCCTCAATAAGATAAAGTAGACCTATAATATACGAGGGTTAATTGGGTCTAGAATTATAATCATAATAAAATTATTATTCCAATATGAAGAATCTTCAGCGTAATAGATTCTTACTGAGGCAAAAATATCTGGTATATTGCTATCGTAGTCTTAAATGATCCAGAAGAAATAATAAAACAGGCAAAGTAAAGAACGTATCGAATTATATCTATGCCTAAATATAAGATTTTTTTCTTATTTATTATTTTATAGCAGAGTTTAGACAGAGCACGACTGACCTAGACTCTAATATAATCAATCAAAAGATAGTATAAAATAGAATAATAGCTTATCGGATCAACTATTTTCCATGTAGAAAAGGCAAAAGGAAAATATGTACCTCAACTAGAATTTTAAATCGTAGTAATCTAGAGAGGTAGCGAATAAATAAATAAACTGTTAATTTATTTATCTGGTTGGTGTAAATTTCCGATACCTTAAGAATGAAAAATTAATAGAAAGTAGAAAAGATCGATTGCTACTTTCTTGTCAATTTACTCCTTAGATTACATGCTGATTACATATCGGAGCATGTAGAAGAAAAACAGGGGAGGAAAGAAGAAAATTTTTTATCTTTCGTGTATATTTTTCTTCTTATAAATAACGATAGTTTTATAGTTCACCTTTGCCCTAGAGCCGAATAAGGTGAATATGTAAGAAGTTAATCTCTTTGTAGCGAATAAAAGAGATATAATTATAGCTGGAAGTATCTTCTACACTTAGTGAATGAATTGCGAATTTGATCGTAACCGATAATTCTTAATTCATTTTCAATAATAAATATATATATAGAATTTAAGTCAAGTTCAAAAGTGACTGGACAGAATTCAACAATATAAATGGCTACTAGGTATTAGAACCCATCGCTGTCATTCAATAACCTATAATCCAAGACTATACATGTCTATAGTGGTTATATATGAATATATGTTGAGCGAGTACTAGTGACTACTACTCGCACACTAGTAATCCGACACAAAGTCTACGAAACTACTGCCCGGTGGAATTTCGTTAGAATGACCTGGCACTACTCTACGAAGTGCCTCCCGATGAAATTTTCGTTGGAGCCGGAATTTAAACGCTTTCTAGCGAATTAAAGAGATAAAACATCATTTGAATGACCTGGCACTAGTCTACGAACTGCTGCCCGGTAAGAATTTTGTTATAGTCGGAAGTTTAACTCTTTCTAGCGGATAAAAGAGATAAAACATAAGTTAATTTAAAATATTAATGGAATTACACACCTATAATAAGTCAATGGAATATTAAAAATTCTAGTCTGATTTGGGAAAGACTGTACAGAATTTTTTTGTATAAAAAGTTATTATGTATTTCACTTAATAACCTATATCCATTGACTTAAACGTGAATGGAGCTCTATGAACGATAACAGATTGTTCGGGAATTAGTAATCATTATTTTGACACTAGTTACCCGACACAATGACCGGACACTAATATTCGTCACTGTTGCCCGGTAAAGTTACAAGTAATTTGACAAATTGATCGGATAGTAGTATTCGTAACTCTAGTCCGATGAAAAAGGGAGATTATATATGAAAACTGAGCGGGCACAAGTATTCGAAACTTTTTCCCGAAGATAATTAATTATTAGGCAAAAATTGACCAGACACTTTCTGTAAAAGTTTGCCTGGTGAAAAATCAGAAATAATATAATAATATGACCGGGTATAAGTATCAGAAATATTACTGATACTTTGCCCAGTGAAAATTTTTTTTTGTTTTTTTTTTTTAATAATTAGACATAATGACCGGAAGTTAGTATACGTGACTATTTTGTCCGGTGAAATATGTCAGAAACTAAGTCTTTCCAGAAAATAATTAAATTATTGACTGGAGACTAGTTGACTGGTGCCTGGTTGATCGGTGACTGGTGACTGGTGACTGGGTGACTGGTGACTGGGTGACTGGGTGACTGGTGCCTGGTTGACTGGCACCTGGATGACTGGTGACTGGTGCCTGGTTGACTGGCACCTGACTGACTGGTGACTGGTGAAGCTGATTGACTGGTGCCTGGGTGACTGGTGACTGGTGCTGGTGGACTTAGACTTTATAGGATACTAAGTACCCAAAGATGCCACCTTGATGGGTCTTACCCCGGCAGTATAGCCATATGGGGTGGGGCTCCCATCAGTAAAGAATTGTCTTATAACCCATCAAGGGTTGACAAGTTCTTTACAATCAGCTTCTCCACCATGAGAATCTTTAGCCAACTGAAGATCTCTGCAAACAAAAGTCCAGGAAAAACATATCGTAATTGCTGAATAACCTGGAACGAAAAGAACAAAAATATTCTGCATATATAAACAGGACTATCGAACCGATCGCGCACGAGCGTTGTGCCGAATAGCGAGAGTCGCCAAAACGCATGTGGAAAAAGACCAGTCAAAAATACATGAAATCGAAAATTGAAAATTTTAAATAATAACACAGAAAGTGAAAGGAGTGATAAATAAACAAAAGAAACACAAGGATACATAAATTTATCCGTGAGGAAAGAAATAATCCAAATTTCTATCACAGGTAAATAATCCTTGTTGAATTTCTTTGTCCACAGAAAAGAAACTGACACGTGGTCAATTGAGCGGGAAGAGTTACGTCACACAGGTAACTGCCTAAGGGACCTTCTGGTTTAAGACTTTAATTAACGACTGAAAGGTCGTTTTTTCTGTGGAAGGTGTGAAAACAGAATAGAATAGCACATTATCTATAGGTTAATGTATTATGAAGTTAAAATGTGAAAACAAGCAAGAAAAGAGTGGGAGTTGTTATCGTTGGTTAGCTTGGTGAGATAAAATAATCACTGACAGGGTTCATACATTTAGAATTGACCAAAATTCCCTGACATTTCCCTGACTTTTTCCTGACGTAAATTCAAATTTCCATGACAATATCAGAGCTGGAAATTTTATGAATTTAGCAAGAAAAATATATCGGGACCAAAGATTCTAGCTTCATCAGGCTGAAATGTAAAATTCCCTGACATTTCCCTGACAATTTTGCAAAATTTCATTTTTCCCTGACACATCACAGAATTCCCTGACAATTCCCTCATCTTGAAAAAAATAAATTTCCCTGACATGTATGAACCCTGAGTGAAGTGATATTATTTGCAAAATTTAACCATTTGTAGACTTCATTTATGGTAGTAGCTAGGGTGGACACTAGAGTGGATGTAAGTACATGGATGGAAACTTGCATTTGTAATTTGCCAATGCTAACACAGGTGCAACAAAAATGGACTAGTTACAAATTTTGGATAAATTTAGGCTTATAAAAAAAACAAACCCACCTGGTTATGTAGGTCAATTAATGACAGTTCTTCTTCTAATAGCCCTTGAGACAATGTATCTTCCTGATCTGTGTCTGCTGACATGTATGACAATGTAGAATTTGTTAATGATGATGAACTATCCTGTCTCTCTAAAACTGTTCTGTCTCTGGTAGCAAATGGACTACTATCTAGATCAAGTTTCAACGTGTTTTCTGGCTTCAGGTTAGTACTATCACTACCTGAAGAGTTTATATCTGGAACCAACTTTGTTGTATCTGGGACAGCTGCATCAGAAGAAGAGTAAGTGTCTTCTTCTGCAGAAAAGTACATTTCACTTTCCAAAGATAACGTTGAAGTTTGTCGCATTGGATCATGATGTGAGTGTCTCATTCTCCTGAGAATAGTGGGACTTCGACTGGTCACAGATGATCTTCCAGATGGACTCTGTCCAGAGGAACGAGATGAAGCACTTCGGACAATTGATGATCTTGAAGTTGGGCTGAAAGGGGGAGGTGACTGACTTGAACCGAGTGATACATTTCCAGCTGAGCTACCCTGACCGTCAGCCAAGCTACTACCTCTACCAACTTCTTTTAAAATTATGGAGTCAGCAGATTTAACTGTGTCAAATGGATTAGTGCTGAAACTCTCTCTACTACATACTTCAGTTGGAGATGTTGTGACGACACTAGAAGTAGAAGGAGATTCACTAACTGCTGATGGACTGAGAGGTGCTGATGGACTGAGAGGAAGCACTTTCTGACTTGTAATGACTGATTCATCAATTGTTTCAATACCATGATGTTTTGGAGTGGCATTGATCTCTTCAATAACTGTTATGCTTGTGACTGGAGTATCTGGCGTGGTCACACTACTCATATAACCTCTTGTGAAGGCAAACTCCCTGGTTGGGGACAACCATCCACTGTTCCCTATATCAAACACAAGTTTATTCTTGTGTAGTAAACTCTGTCCAAAGCCAATGTCCATCCCTTCTGGAGAAACCTTACATACTGCCGTTGGAGTTACATCCCGGAATTTCTTTGGATGAAAGAATGTCACGCCATTTCTATTGTTTCCAAAAAAAGTACATCCTCCCAGGCACCCACACTTTCCCATGACTGAAGTTGAAACTTTAACCCCATCACCAGGCCACAAAAACCACAATCTGTTTGTTTTAATATCATGAAGTTTCAAGAATTCATCCTGTAAACTGTGGAAATCCTGAATGGGTAATGCCATTGCTGCCTCTGCATTGACCGGTCCAAGTGAGAGACCACCTGACTCTAGCCACACCTCTGTTTGACTGGTATCAGAGTGATGCTTGATGGGAGCTGTTGATATGAATTGTTTCAAGGAGATATGTTCAATGAGACAGTTTATACCAGCTCTGGTGTTGTTACCATGGAGATTACAAGTTGAAAGACGTAATGGATAGATCTGAAATATATACAATAACTTATATTAGAACCTGATGCAGCCGGATGACATCTAGTCCTCGAGTTTTTTTTTCTTTTCTTTTTTTTTGTAAGTGTGTGTGTGTTTTTCCCTGTCAAGTAGATCAGTCAATTTCTGTTTACATGTATCTATCTTTTTCAAATGAAAACTATAATATACAGTGGTAGAGCTTTTTGAAAAGTTTGAACAAGATTAGCAATGTATAATATTTCTACTTTATTTCTTCTGTGACCTTATTTATTCTAAACAGTTACATAGTCATAGGGCACATTGACATGCACAACTTTTTTTTTTTATGGAATGAATGTAATAAAAAAATTCCTTTTTACTATTAGGTTGAATATACCTCAAGTTATGCAACAAATTTTTGAACCTGTGACTTGGTGTCACATGCAGAACTGTGCGAATTCACTGTCAATAATGACTTTTCAAAGCTAAGAAATTATTTTGTCAAGTAGATATTACCATAATAATCCTAAGCATTGGGACACCTTATCTACTGAATGCACTTTTCCTAAAATTTGAAATATTTCATTCTACTACCTCTTGACCTGTTTAAAATATTGCTGTATGTATGGCAAACAGTGTAGACCTTGATCAGATGCCACATTCTGTGGCATCTGATCTGGGTCTACACTGTTTGCAAAGGCCTATCTATCAAAATACCAAACACATCTGAATCGAAAATGAATATTACAAACCATTTCCCAATTATTTACATTGTACATTGAGAAAAAATGTTCATAACAGTAAAAAGAGCATCTGTATAGTTTTTGCCAATAATGACACTTGAGCCAGTGCATGACAAAACCAACAAAATGGCATCTGTGCCCAGCAAGACAGATCAGCCTGGGCACAGACCCAGTCTGATCAGAGTCTTCATTGTGCACCCAATGGGTAGCTGAGGGCCCAAGCTTTTTTCATGCAGACAGTGAAAACTCTGATCAGATTGGGCAGATACCCAGGCTGATCTGAGTCTTCTATGGGTGCACATGTCATTTTGTTGGTTTTGTCATGGGGTGGCTCATTTATAAATTTTGTAGCTCTGTACCCTGACAGTCACTCAGAGCTTCTTCGAGCCAAATTACAGAACCATGAAATAATATACATACGCTGGCCTGGATATTTGCTATCCACATATGGGACTGTGCATCTTTCACAGCTCTAGATAATCGAAGCACTGACAGCACGGGTGGGTCGATTGTGAGTGAAGGCTGGGAAAATAGTCCTGAACAGGACTTAAAACTGTTTCAACTGACCCTTACCTTCCTGTAATTTAAGCTAACAGTTCAGACCCTGATCAGAAACCACACTCTGTGGCATCTGATCTAGGTCTTCACTTTTTGCCAATGTCCCAAATGTCCCAGTTCAAGTTTTACAGATAACCCTCTATCAGCAGCACTCTGACGTCACAGCGACAAAAAATAGCGTAGCAATAAATAACCGTTACCTGATTTCATCTAACTTGCAGTTTGATTACATTGGTCAATGACATTCACATGGACAACTACCTTAAGCAAATTTTAGCATTTGTATAATATGGCTCGATTGTAAACAATCAAACCAAAAAGGATATTCAGATAGATATATTTCTTATTACTCCACAAAAAAGGTGTTTTGGGTATTCATTATAACTGCCTCACCTCATTGAAGCACTTCTAACGAATACCCAAAACAGGTTTTTGTGGAGAAATAAGAAATCTGCTGCCCCATTCGAAAACATGAAGTTTTTTAAAAGTAAAACATATTTTAACGAGTAATACTTAACCTATAGATAATGTGCTATTCTATTCTGTTTTCACACCTTCCACAGAAAAAAACGACCTTTCAGTCGTTAATTAAAGTCTTAAACCAGAAGGTCCCTTAGGCAGTTACCTGTGTGACGTAACTCTTCCCGCTCAATTGACCACGTGTCAGTTTCTTTTATGTGTAAAACAATAGACACAATTAGGAGAGATAAGCGAGGGTGGGCGGAGGGAGATAATTGATTATCTATAGGTTAAGTATTACTCGTTAAAATATGTTTTACTTTTAAAAAACTTCATTTTAACTTCATAATACATTAACCTATAGATAATGTGCTAGAATTTGCAGAATAGGAGGGAGGTGCTCTCCTAATTCTAACACCAATAATATCTCACCACTTCTGGTTAAGACTCAGGAAACTCAAAGGAATCAGATACATTCTAATTCTATATTTAATAGAAAGAATGGTCTAGATTCACAAAATAGCTTTAAGGTGTTATGATCTAACAACCTTATATATATTAGTAGACTCTAGAGGAAGCCAGTTCTTAAGTCTCAGAGACCTAACATTGGCCCCCCCCCCTCTTTTTTTCTTTTTGGGAAACAACAATTGGCTTCAAAAAGAAAAGGGAGTCATTGAGACATAACATAAATATTCCATCGCAAAGTAAGCTAGGAATATAGAAAATTTTGAAAACAAAATTTGTAAAACAAAAAGCCAAGACCATACACTGTAAGTAGTCAATGTAGGATCTTGAATAAATAAGGAAAAGTCTACTCGGTGGTGTTTCCTATAGATAACGGACATATGTAGATATTTTGGATAAAATTCTAGATATGTGAAGCTATGTAATTGTAATAGTCTAAGCTATTAGAATTATAAACTAATTAAATTCTGTTAATTGGAGCGACAGGACAGTTTCCGATGAACAGACACAGACTTAAAATAACCATAATGTGTAATTATTTCCCTTGATCAAATTAAAGAAGGGGAGATAATAAAAGTAGATGGAGTTAACTTAACTATAACTAAGTTATCCATCAGAAGAAGAAAAAAGTATAGACAAACATAATGGTTAAAACTATTGCTAGAGTAATTGTATAACGAATTTTTAGTCAAGCAATAAAATAATACAGAGTTTGCATATAACTGCTGGGAAGAAAAAACAACCTAAACCATTGATAATTAGTTTTGTCATAGACATATAAAAGCGTTTGATGTCCTGACAAAAAATAAAGAATAAACTGTCAACATCATAACTAAAGAGTTTGACAGAGAATAAGAGAGATAAGAATAAGGTTGATCGCAGCAAACTGTATGACGGTCATAGTTTGGCTAAATCTTACCGTATTGATAAGATTAAACAATAATAAATAAGCTGGATAGAATCTTTCTATACCAGAAGATTGCCATGAAAAGTACTCCTGAGTAAATAATCATGGAAATCAAGAAATGTTAAAAATCCACTTTGATACGAATCAAAATGTTCATAAAAAGAGAAGGACTCAGAGAAAAAGTAATAGTGTGATAATCTCTGAAGAAAGATTATACAATAATACTGATTATTAATCTCAAAAAACACTTAATTTAAAAGTTAAGAGATAGTATTACTATTCTATACGCATATTTAAGAATAGTAAGAAATATATTAATACTAAATAAAAATTATACTACTGAACAAAATTCCCGCTATAAATCATAGGTTAAGCGTAACTATTATTTAAGCAAGGAATTATTAAACATATAACTCTCTATAAAATTACTGCCCGGAAATTTTATAGATAAACATTCAATCAAATTTTTTTTTTTTTTTTTTTTTTTTTTTTAGAATTGAATATTAATAGAATAAAATCTATGTCTGCATAATTGGTAATTCCTGAAATATCAAATTACGTACTCGCAAATGAGTTCAGGAAGAAAATACATATATATACTCTCGAGATCTATGTGTAAACCATAGAGAGTAATAATATTATTACCGCGATCCCTGACGGAAGGGTAAAAACATGTATATGAAAGAGATAATAATTAATTTAACGTCATATAGGTTTAAGATAAAATTTGTTTAATCTTTAACCAATATGCAGCAACAGTGACTCGATATTCTGTATTCGTACGTAGAAAAGGAGTACTTAGTCATTAGAATTTTGAATGATTGAAATAGAGATAATGGGATCTAAAAGGATGTATCTCCATGAACTGAATCGAAGGATAATATCCATTCTAAAAAACTAGGGCTTGTTTTAGGCTTAGTTTAACAAGCGTAGAATTGAATTATTTTCAAGTATTCATGAAGTCGTTATGCTCTGAATACTGAGAAAAATGTTAAAATATTGTTTAGGAAATAAAAAAGTGACTGTTCCACAATGTTAGCTAGATTTAAACCTGGAACGTAGCGAGAAGGTCAATCTAATTTAAAAGTAAGATGAGAAAGATAAATAATGAAGATAGATATATAAATATCGGAATAATATATTATCTCCAACAATTATCAAATAATCTGAATGTTTAAAGGCATAAATACTACTCGAAAGTTTATTTACCGAATGTATAATCGGAGAAAACTTTCAGTATGTTCAAAAACGTATCACAAAAGTAAGATCTGACCAGGAACGTAGGTGCAGCACTTACTAAGTTGTGAAGTTAATATAAACATATTTTATATTATAAATTGAAGCAGTGCATTTCAAAATCATCGACATCTTGAAATGACTTATTGTGTGGGATGGACTGGAAATCAAGATATTAATCTTTGCATTATTCGCAAACTGAACTTGAACTCTTAGCGAGAATTACTATGATCCCTTTAACGAATGTAAACATAAAGGAGGGGTAAAGAGATAATTAAGAGTGTCTTAATTCTTTACCGGCTCGTATACTAATAATTAAGGATGTTTTCCCTTTTGTCTAAGCCTAGACTATAGATTGATTAATATAATTATAATAATATCTGCTATTATGAGGTAAACTCTCTTTAATTAACCTCTAAGCATATATCAAAAATATATATCAACATAATCTAGAGCTTCGGTAAGTTTAGAGGAAGGAAATGATTGACTTTGGCAGTTTCTGAATAGTTACAAAGTCAATAAAACAAAATATCAAAAGGAAAGTATTGTATATAAAATCTAATTTAGGCAATAATAATCTGTCACGTACTGAATAATTAATGCCTTTACTAAATATGTATCCATTGTCAATACCAAAGTGCAAGAAAATTTTGATTGACATGGACTCTAGTTATAAATAAAATATTAGAGGTATAGAGCTAGTCGAAGCAAAACTATTCCTCAATAAGATAAAGTAGACCTATAATATACGAGGATTAATTGGGTCTAGAATTATAATCATAATAAAATTATTATTCCAATATGAAGAATCGTCAGCGTAATAGATTCTTACTGAGGCAAAAATATCTGGTATATTGCTATCGTAGTCTTAAATGATCCAGAAGAAAAAATAAAACAGGCAAAGTAAAGAACGTATCGAATTATATCTATGCCTAAATATAAGATTTTTTTCTTATTTATTATTTTATAGCAGAGTTTAGACAGAGCACGACTGACCTAGACTCTAATATAATCAATCAAAAGATAGTATAAAATAGAATAATAGCTTATCGGATCAACTATTTTCCATGTAGAAAAGGCAAAAGGAAAATATGTACCTCAACTAGAATTTTAAATCGTAGTAATCTAGAGAGGTAGCGAATAAATAAATAAACTGTTAATTTATTTATCTGGTTGGTGTAAATTTCCGATACCTTAAGAATGAAAAATTAATAGAAAGTAGAAAAGATCGATTGCTACTTTCTTGTCAATTTACTCCTTAGATTACATGCTGATTACATATCGGAGCATGTAGAAGAAAAACAGGGGAGGAAAGAAGAAAATTTTTTATATTTCGTGTATATTTTTCTTCTTATAAATAACGATAGTTTTATAGTTCACCTTTGCCCTAGAGCCGAATAAGGTGAATATGTAAGAAGTTAATAAATGTAGCGAATAAAAGAGATATAATTATAGCTGGAAGTATCTTCTACACTTAGTGAATGAATTGCGAATTTGATCGTAACCGATAATTCTTAATTCATTTTCAATAATAAATATATATATAGAATTTAAGTCAAGTTCAAAAGTGACTGGACAGAATTCAACAATATAAATGGCTACTAGGTATTAGAACCCATCGCTGTCATTCAATAACCTATAATCCAAGACTATACATGTCTATAGTAGTTATATATGAATATATATATGAATATATGTTGAGCGAGTACTAGTGACTACTACTCGCACACTAGTAATCCGACACAAAGTCTACGAAACTACTGCCCGGTGACATTTTTCGTTAGAATGACCTGGCACTACTCTACGAAGTGCCTCCCGATGAAATTTTCGTTAGAGCCGGAATTTAAACGCTTTCTAGCGAATTAAAGAGATAAAACATCATTTGAATGACCTGGCACTAGTCTACGAACTGCTGCCCAGTAAGAATTTTGTTATAGTCGGAAGTTTAACTCTTTCTAGCGGATAAAAGAGATAAAACATAAGTTACTTTAAAATATTAATGGAATTACACACCTATAATAAGTCAATGGAATATTAAAAATTCTAGTCTGATTTGGGAAAGACTGTACAGAATTTTTTTGTATAAAAAGTTATTATGTATTTCACTTAATAACCTATATCCATTGACTTAAACGTGAATGGAGCTCTATGAACGATAATAGATTGTTCGGGAATTAGTAATCATTATTTTGACACTAGTTACCCGACACAATGACCGGACACTAATATTCGTAACTGTTGCCCGGTAAAGTTACAAGTAATTTGACAAATTGATCGGATAGTAGTATTCGTAACTCTAGTCCGATGAAAAAGGGAGATTATATATGAAAACTGAGCGGGCACAAGTATTCGAAACTTTTTCCCGAAGATAATTAATTATTAGGCAAAAATTGACCAGACACTTTCTGTAAAAGTTTGCCTGGTGAAAAATCAGAAATAATATAATAATATGACCGGGTATAAGTATCAGAAATATTACTGATACTTTGCCCAGTGAAAATTTTTTTTAATAATTAGACATAATGACCGGAAGTTAGTATACGTGACTATTTTGTCCGGTGAAATATGTCAGAAACTAAGTCTTTCCAGAAAATAATTAAATTATTGACTGGAGACTAGTTGACTGGTGCCTGGTTGATCGGTGACTGGTGACTGGTGACTGGGTGACTGGTGACTGGTGACTGGGTGACTGGTGCCTGGTTGACTGGCACCTGGATGACTGGTGACTGGTGCCTGGTTGACTGGCACCTGATTGACTGGTGACTGGTGAAGCTGATTGACTGGTGCCTGGGTGACTGGTGACTGGTGACTGGATGACTGGTGACTGGTGGACTTAGACTTTATAGGATACTAAGTACCCAAAGATGCCACCTTGATGGGTCTTACCCCGGCAGTATAGCCATATGGGGTGGGGCTCCCATCAGTAAAGAATTGTCTTATAACCCATCAAGGGTTGACAAGTTCTTTACAATCAGCTTCTCCACCATGAGAATCTTTAGCCAACTGAAGATCTCTGCAAACAAAAGTCCAGGAAAAAACATATCGTAATTGCTGAATAACCTGGAATGAAAAGAACAAAAATATTCTGCATATATAAACACGACTATCGAACCGATCGCGCACGAGCGTTGTGCCGAATAGCGAGAGTCGCCAAAACGCATGTGGAAAAAGACCAGTCAAAAATACATGAAATCGAAAATTGAAAATTTTAAATAATAACACAGAAAGTGAAAGGAGTGATAAATAAACAAAAGAAACACAAGGATACATAAATTTATCCATGAGGAAAGAAATAATCCAAATTTCTATCACAGGTAAATAATCCTTGTTGAATTTCTTTGTCCACAGAAAAGAAACTGACACGTGGTCAATTGAGCGGGAAGAGTTACGTCACACAGGTAACTGCCTAAGGGACCTTCTGGTTTAAGACTTTAATTAACGACTGAAAGGTCGTTTTTTTCTGTGGAAGGTGTGAAAACAGAATAGAATAGCACATTATCTATAGGTTAATGTATTATGAAGTTAAAATGTCTTTGTGTGTAAACTGGCGGCATGGCCCCACACAGTCTGATCAGGGCATTCACTGTCCGCTAACAGAGTCATTGAATACTACTGAATGTATGGACAGCAAAGGCCTGGATGATACTTTGCACATACACAGGATGATCTGCATCTGCGCATTTTGCACATGTTCTAGGGCACTTTTTCGCTTGATGTGGCCCAAATATATTAACATTTTTTAGTTGAAAAAACAAACAAACAAAAAGCACCTTAATATCTAGAGATATGATTTCTTCCAATGCAGGAGCCTAAAAGATTTATGTTACCTGTACATTCATAGCAGTTCCAGCCTCCACCAGATATATATTAATACAATCCACAGAGGCTCGTGTCATCCTGTACTTGATGTCTTCTGATGTCGGACAAGGTAATGTGTACTGCGGCTGTAGTTTCTTGCACTGCGGTTGAGGGACCATGTGTTGACACTTCTGGTAGGTGACAGGTCGCTGAAGACTGTTCTCTGGATCCTCCACGAGCATGACAAATGTCTGGAGAGACTCAACAATGTTCTGGACCTGTATAAAGAGTCAACCATTCTAATGAAATGAACATAAATAAACATAAAATTCCTAAAGCAACTGTTAAAATCTTCCACATAATCTACCATAGCTTTAGATAAGACACTTTTTTAACCAGAAAGTACTTATATTTTTCTTATTTCTACATAAAAACCTATGTTGTGGGTAATCATATGAAGTGCCTCTATGTGGCACCTCTAATATTAACACAACATATGCTTTCATAAGAAACTATCCCTAGATACCTCTTATCTTCAGTCTTGTCAGACTGAGGGGTTGTGCAGGCTGAACTATCGGACTGAGGAGTCATGTAGGCTGAACTATGGGACTGAGGGGTTGTGAAGGCTAAATTATCAGACTGTGGGGTCTTGCAGGCTGAACAATCAGTGAGGGGTTGTGCTGGCTGAACTATCAGACTAAGGGGTCATGCAGGCTGAACTATCAGACTGGGGGGTGGGGGTGGGGGGGTGGGGGGGGGGGAGGTGCAGGCTGAACTATCAGACTGAGGGGGTTGTGCAGGCTGAACTATCAGACTGGGGGATTGTGCAGGCTGAACTATCAGACTGTAGGGTTGTGCAGGCAGAATTATCAGACTGAGGGTTGCGCAGGCTGAACTATCAGAATGAGGAGTTGTGCAGGCTGAACTACAAGACTGATGGGCCATGCAGGCTGAACTATCAGACTGAGGGGTTGTGCAGGCTGAACTATCAGACTGGGGGATTGTGCAGGCTGAACTATCAGACTGTAGGGTTGTGCAGGCAGAATTATCAGACTGAGGGTTGCGCAGGCTGAACTATCAGAATGAAGAGTTGTGCAGGCTGAACTACAAGACTGATGGGCCATCAGACTGAGGGGTTGTGCAGGCTGAACTATCAGACTGAGGGGTTGTGCAGGCTGGACTATCAGACTGAGGGGTTGTGCAGGCTGAACTACCAGACTTAGGGGTTGTGCAGGCTGAACTATCAGACTGAGGGGTTGTGCAGGCTGAACTACCAGACTGAAGGGCCATACAGGCTGAACTATCAGACTGCAGGGTTGTGCAGGCTGAACTATCAGTCTGAGGGGTTGTGCAGGCTGAACTATCATACTGAGGGCTGTGCAGGCTGAACTATCAGACTGAGGGGTGTGCAGTCTGATCAAGGCTTTAGTTGCACAACCCCTCAGTCTGATCAAGGCTTTAGTTGCACAACCCCTCAGTCTGATCAAGGCTTTCATTGTTCCATGGTAGCCTGGATTCTACATAATCTACTGAAGATGATGATGATGATTTGGTGTTTTACGTATCTTTCAACAGCAATTGTCATATTGAGCTGATGAAAGGTGATAATGAAAGGCTCTCTGAAGTGAAGTGTCAAACAGTCATGAACTGAATGACTATGGCAGGATTCTAAAATGGGACCTCAGGAACAGAAGTCAGGAGCACTAACCACTTGGCAACATGAAGTTTCATCGCTAAAGACAGACTTGAGATCTTGATCAGACTGGTGTATCTGTATTTTTGTTGTTCACACATGGCCTTTTATAGTTGACCTTTTAAGAAGGGAGACAAAAGAATCTTGTCTCCCATACAAGCATATCCATTCCCCTTTAAGCATATACTATGCCAAAAGCAAAGTCCTAGATCAGCAAATATATGTGCAAAGTGCAATCACGGCTTTCACAGCAGCCAGCAGGAAGCCAGGGCCCAGTTGTTCAAAGCGTCGTTAGCTTAACGAGCTCGTTGAGGGTCATTTCGTTAACTGTTTTAGCGGATCAAATACACAATATTCTGATATTTTTTGCTGAAAAATGTGAGTAGCTTTTGCACTGCAAAAGCTACTCACATTTTTTCAGCAAAAAATTTCAGCATATTTGCGTATCACTCAATGTAAATTTTAACGAATCGTTAACTAACGACATCGTTAGCTTTGAACAACTGGGCCCTGGTTTTCATTTAAGATTTATGTCAAGATTCGCACTGTGCAAGTTGTTGTCCCTGAGAGCAAAAATGTAAATCCTGTGCAGATATGGAGACTGATTGTGGCCTTCACTATTCACGGCTTCAAGATTATTTTCACATGGTACACACTCACACACCTTCTCCCACATACCTGTGGACTGGTGAGTTTTCCAGTGACATCACCGATGATAGCCTCCACAAGCCAGGCATACTCTAGGGTTTCACTATCTAGCGGAAGACCTTGGTGAGAAAACATGGCATGACCTCTCACCTGTAACCCTGACAATGCTATGTGACCTTCCTTCAAGTGAGCTTGGTCAGACTCTCTCTGAAAATTGTAAAAAGAAATTGAAAACAAAACAGAGGTAAATGTGGTGTTTTCAATATGTGGTAGTGGGTAGAGGGGCTTCAATTGCCTTGGAATTTGTAATTTTATGATCCAGAAAAGTTCGTGACTTGCATATTCAAAGAATGGGCCAAATCATTCCAAGCTCTGACAAATCCCTCTTGCCTCTTCATGTGTTCACCTTCTTTTGCATCTATACAGTCTGATCAGAATCTATACTGGTCACTTACATAATATACAGCTGTTAAACAGAGTATTAGTAAACAGCATAGACCCTGATAAAACTGTATGGATGTGCAGGTTGATTGGGTCTATGATGGTTGCATATATTTGTAAGGTTGAGTTCTATATGGAAAAGATTATGTTTACCTCAACATTATCTTTGGCAATAAGGACAGCTGGAGATATGAGGACTTGCAGCTTTGTTTCGGCATACTTCTTGTCCATTTCAAAACCCACCCGCTCAACATATACACTTGGGCATGGCACATCTTCCATATTGCAGTTCTGTGAAAAGACATAATAGTTGTTTAAAAAATACCATTTTAAACAGAAATCAGTAACAAGACCCATCGATGGACAGGGCAGGCCACATCAAATCATACTTGTTCATAAAACAGAAGATTTTTAACCCTGGTGCTGCTGAACCCGGATATATCCTGCCTTGGCAAACTGCGTAGATCCAGATCAGTTGGCTTCTTATTTGTCATTAAGTATGCAAATTTGATCAAACAACCTGGATCAAGTAATCTGATTGGATGAAAATTAGAAGTAGGTGTGGCATCTTACTTTATATTGCAGGACAAGGGTTAACAGAAAACTTTTAGCAAAGCAAGCACCAGAGATAGTGCTATAGCTTTCAGGTACTTTCATTATCCTTTACAACTCTCTCGGCAAATTCAGCAAATGACAAGTTGATTATATTTTTTTCTTATTTTTCCCAGAAAATAGGCTTTGACATTTCATGTTAATGGTCATCTTGGGAGACAATTTGCATGAAATATCAAGTGTATTTACTGGGGAAAATATTTCAAAACTATTGTCTGCTAATTTTTTTCCCAGTATACTAAGCATTAAAGTAAGGTACAAAATAAACAACAAAAATTACAATTTCTAGTCTAACAACATATCTATCCACAAGGGATCTTTGCATAAAAATGGTATGTTGAGGTCATTTACTGCATGAAAAGTCCAGTGGGTAGGCATTTTGGATAAAATATGAAAATAAGATGAACAACAAAGACAAAATCAAGATACATTCAATCTGGTCAGGTCAGGGTATACACTGTTTATGGAGAAATAAGATAAATTATCCTAGAATTATCAGCAAATACTCTTCTTTAACAAGTCCTATAGGTTGTCTTATCTTTGAAAAGCTGTTATAATCTATAATGCTCAATTCAACAGGATAGTCCATAACTCTGTGATGAGGCACTTCTCATGAATACCCACAACATAAGTTACTGTGAACAAAAAAGAAAAATATCAACAATTTTGTTTGAACAAAGTGCCATATCTGGAACTATGATAATCAAACAAGCTGCAAAGTAAAATATACCTTAGGATGTATGCCTAACAAAGATGCAGATCAGCCTGTGCATGTTAGTGGTCTGATTAGAACCTTTGCTGTCCACCTGTAGAACTTTCGATAATTAGCTATCCCAGCAAACACTGAACAGACTGTGAACATGTACAAGCAATTTTTTTTATCCTTCTGGACCTCTATCTTACCTTAACCAGGTGGCCTTGTATATCATGCAGTGTCACAGATACTGTTACAGCAAAAGGGCGATATTTCCTAGCATCAAACTCCCTTTCTGCAACCTCTCTGTCTGTCAGAGGGCCTTCTAAACCTTCCAATTCTGCTGGTTCTGTGTAACTTTTGGGTTGGTCATACAGGTCTGTGTAACTCTGATCTTCTCCTAAGTAATTTTCCTGTTCAGTGAAGAATAATCTTCTGTTAGTCAGATCCACAAAACATCATTTACCATTAACAAAAACTGTACATTATAGGAAAAAAGGATTGTAGAAGTTTTAGTTGTAGTTGCACTTGAGGACACAGATAATCCCAAGCAATACAGGTTATGTGTCATTTTGTAAGCTTCATTTTTAACACTACTGTATGTATGCTAAATAAGTTGAGAGATAATGAAAATCTAAAATTCTGAGCAAACAGCGCAGACCAAGATCAAAGGGAGCAGAATAATTAGGATCAGTAGTCATTCAGGCAGCACTTTTGGACATATAACCAGGTAGACAAATGGACTGAACAAATTTCAGTTACGATAAAATTTATGTCTTAAAATTTCTAGCACCAAAGTGACTGACAAAATGACATATGCAAACAGTACAGACCCAGATCAGACTGCTCCTGAAGGAGCAGTCTGATCAGCGTCTGCACTGTTTGCCATTCCACTAAATATTTTAAGAAACAGATGTATAAAAAACAAAATTTAGCCAAAAAAAAACTGTGGAATAAAGTGTTCAAAAGTTTAGGTTTGTTTGTGTTGAGGTTTTACGGCCCAGTCAACCCAATGGGGTCATGTCGAGCGAGGTCAGTTTACCTAACCACACGTTTACTGGGCAGGCTTAGTCCTCTGAGCAGTTAACCAGTAGTGTGCACATTCTTTCGCCAGAAGCTGACAACTGCCCTTCTTGAATCAGCGGAAGGGAGAGAATGACTGTAGAAAATATTTCACGATCAATCTCCACGAAAGAATGTTGCCGACCTTGGCCGGGGATGAATCCGCGACCTCCTGGTCTCCAGTCGGACGGAGCATCCAATTGAGCCACCGAGGCCGGCTCTCAAAAGTTTAGGACATTTACTGGTAAATGGTTTTGGCATCTCAATATTTAGGGTACCATATTTATCCAAAATATTTGGACATCTTAACTCATTGCCATGTTTAGGCCGTCTCAAGTGAAAAGTGCCTAAATCATGCCCAAAATGTGCAGATTCAGATCATCCTGCACATGCGCGAAGTATCAACTGTGCAAATGCCCAAAAACATGTTTTCGCTTAGTGCTGTCCATTTGTCCTAAAATTTGAACAAGTCCATCTGACTACCTGTTGTTGTCTAAAACCTGATGGATGAGTGACAAACAATGTAGACAGATCAGATGCCACAGATCAGTCTACACTGTTTGCTCAGGCCTATCTGTTTGCACAGGCCTATCTGTCCCAATACTCATGTCATTATGGTAATTGTAGTACCATTTATATGGATGCAAGCCACTCTGCCACTCAGATGCTTCATAATATAGAGAAGCATTTTTACCTTAACATGTAGAAAATTCCTGAGCAGTGACCCGTACACACATACAACAGATGGAGCCACTTCCAGTTCCACACTGATCAGGTCAGAATCCATCTGTCCTGCATCAAAATCATGTGGGACCTTGCTGGTAGAAGCTGGTCTGAGTGGCCGCAGTGGTATCAGTAAAGCTTCTTCAGGATCCTGAGCAGTCATCAGAATGTCATCAGTTGATATGCTGATATGGTGGGAGTCCGATTTCATCAACGGTGGCATTGGGTGATATTTGTAAGTAATTGTTAGAGCAACATTTGATGTCTGACAACAGTCAATCCAGCCAGCACTGAATAAAACAAATTGTAAGTGATTTTTAGAGCAACATTGGATGTCTGTTAGAATAAAACAAATTCTGATTTATTTAAAATTAGCAAAAAAAGGTGCTTAGCACATATGCAGACAGTGATGCCCTGATCAGAATGACATAGCTTCAGATAACAAGAAATGTCAATAAGGAGTGCTTATCAGACACCCCTGCTCAGAGCCAAATTGTAATGGACAGAGGAACATGTGGATGGACAACGTGAAAACAGTATACACCCCCTACCCACACTGAAATATATTTTATAGGTATTCATTGGAATCGCCTCATTGATGTTGCTATTTTTGCACCAAACATATAATAATGGTCATTTCACCAATACAGCCACTTCCTCATATTAACCACTTTTCTGATATCCCAAAGTGCAGATTTACTAAATTTAGAATTATATATTGTTATGTCATTTATATTAATGTGGGTTCAATAACAGAACTATAAGTGTATGCATATATTTATTTACAAGTATACAACATGAAGCTCAGAACCAAACTGAAGAAACTCTCACCAGTCTCAAAGAGGCATGCATATCTAATTACCTGCAATGTGTGGTCTATATTTTAACAAGCGTGGGAGAAAGATACCATTTCGACTCATGCCAAGTCCAATTATTTCAATAATATTACATATATTTAACCTTTTTGAACAATGCTACTTCCTACAACAGCTCCATTTGTTTGTTCCCAAGGGTGGTTGTTGTACGCAGATAACATTGTAGCAGAAACTAGCACTGATGCTGATCAATGCTTTTGCTGTTTGCATATGCATAAAGCACCTCTATGAAATCTGTGGCACATTTTATCTTCAGCAGTAAAACAACAGTAAAACAAAATCCATTATTACATAAAAAGCAGTGCCGCACGTTATTAACAGCCGTGCATTAATTGGCGAAAAGCCACGTATTAACAAGGCAATTCACGCGCTGTTAATGCATGGCTACGCAACTTTCAATATGCTGGTACTGGGGCCACAGAATTGCTGCCGTCAGAAGATGTGTAATGCCCAGCCCTAGAATGAGCACAGTCCGTGGAAATTGCTTTCGCGAGACATCGGTGAAAAGGGGAAACAAAATAGTGCAAGAAATAATGTGAAATATAGCAAATGTTTTCAGTTTCTATGCAATAATAGTGATTGAACATGGTTTTTCAATGCATGAATATTCGCCAGGTCCTTTGGGAGCAGGGCTCTGGAAATTCTGAAATCTGAATTGGTCCAGCCGATGATGATAACGTCATCAATGAGCCCATTTCCAAAAAAAAAAAAATATATAATATCACCTGTCATGAAAACTAATGACAATTGCAGTCCTATAACTCCTTTTAAATAATACACCTCAACTCCGTTATGGAAGTCCGGATATAACGAGCATGATCAAAGCTGGCGTCATCAATAAATACAGTCAGGTATGTAAAAAAAAAAAAAAAAAAAAAAAAAGGGCATGATTTTGTTGTTATTTCCACCTCCACAGGGTTTTCCTAGATAACTATTTATAAACAACTGATTCCCGTCTTGTGTTAGCGCTAAGACGGCGGGAAACAGGAGAGACGAAACAAAATGACTTTCATGGACCTAATTAGGTCTAATAAAAAAGGCCTGCGCCACGGGCGGTTTTGCAGTTTTCAATGTTTCAAGATCTGACCAGACTGCTTAAATTTCAAGCACTGACCAATCTTGTCTAGCGCAAGTGGTGCATTACTTATTTTTACCATGAAATCTACCTTGAATTATACTCGCGTGTTACGGCTGTCAAAAAAAAAAAGAAAAAGAAGCAAACAATAAGACCCAGATCAGACGCCTTTGTATGTGACATCTGATCAGGACGTATACAGTTTGGGAATTAATTTATCAAATCTGGGACCGACAAACCATGTTGATCAAAACAAAAAAGAAGAGGAAGAAAACGGGTGTGTTCAAGTTGTGCATTCTTTTATCACTCTCAGTTAAAGTGACCTTTGATCTTTTGGACACGCCGACTGCACCTGATGTTTTGCAGTCTCAATGTTTTCATACGTGTCACACACACTGATTAATTATCAGACTACAATTACTGATGATTTGTGTTAATCGCTTGTTACCGCATAAAGGTCAATGAAGTGTTAATTTTTTGACAATGTTTGGATAATGACGTAATTAATTTGTGCTGTGGTAGGTTGTCTTTATTCATCTGTCTCTCCAATATACATGTCAAATGACCGTTTAGAGTATTTTAACTACCATAATATCGCATTTAAAAGGTGCGCGGACGTTGTCAGTTTGGGAAGGCTTAACCGTTTGTGATTTTTTAGACATCAGTGATTCCTGAAAATTGGTTGGTTGGGGAAAAAATGGGGTTCAAGGCACAAACCTGTTGGACCGAATTATTAGCGTTTTGGGGTATTTGAAACCGGTCCAGAATTCTTAATTTCGGTCCAGACTGGCTATTTTCCGGTTTTCCGGAGCCCTGCTTGGGAGGTGTTGAAAAGCGAGGCCGAAGGCTGCGGTTTTCAACCCTCCTAAGGAGCCTGGTGAATGTTAATGCATGAAAAACCATGCTTGATCCCTATATTGTTATATGTCAATGATGATAATAACTTGGTGTTTTACATCCCTTTCAACATTATTTATATACATGTCATATGGAGATGATGGAAGGGTGATAATGAAAGGCTTTTTTGCAATAAAGCCCCATACTTAATTATGTTTCCAGTGGGATTTGAACCTGTGACCCCATGATCCAAAATCAGAAGCCCTAACCAGTTGGCCACCTGCATGCGTATGTCCAACAGCAATATTTCTTCTAAATTTGAACATTCATTACTTTCTATTAACTCAATAAATCTGCAAAGAAACACTGTCATTTAGTTAACAGTGTGTTTGAAAGAAAAGTTTAGAGATGATACTGGCCAAGGAAACAGAGGATAAAATTAGAATCAAGTTCTATTTTTTGTTTGCATTTTGTGTTCATGTGTTTTTTCTTCACATAAACTGCATTTACCTGATGTACTGAACTGTCAAAACTATACATTTCTTTAAAATTTATTTCTTTTTATTAATGCCATAGATCTTAATAAGACAATCTGATCAACTTAAGTATGGATATTTTTCCTATTTTTAAATGAAAAACATATATTTCATCCTGGTGAGGCAATTCTGATGAGTACCCACAACATATGTTTTCATGGAGAAGTAAGAAAAATATTTATCCAGGCCCAGGAGTTTAAAGCATCGTTAGCTTAAGGAGCTTGTTAGTGGTCAAAATGTTAACTGTTCTAGTAAGTACAATATCTAATTCACAGGCAGTTTTGCTGAAAAAAATGTGAATAGCTTTTGCAAATACAAAAGCTACTCACTTTTTTTTTCTTAGCATAAATATTTGCATAATCGATATATTTAATGATCAAAGTTTAAACTATATATTAACTAACAACATTTTTAGTTTTGAACAACTGGGCCCTTGTTACCCCTCCTATCTGGCACTAAGATAAGAAGTTCCTTGTTTTCCTACCTTCTCTCAGTAAGTCTTCTCCATTGTTTAGTAATATCATAGCAGAATGGTTTCTCCAGAATATTACCATCTCTGTCTACTATCTTCATGTTCTCAGACATCGCAATAATCACATGGCGGCTCGTATTATTTTCAGGAAGATACAGGCGACAAAATACATTTTCAACCTGAAACAAGCACAATGAAGCACAAACTACTGTGAACATCTCTCCCTAAAAAAGCAATTTATCTATTTGTTATTTTTTTATATTGTGTAGTTAATGTAACTGGAGTACATTTTCTGTATATGTGTATGAAGTTTAAATACATCATTCTATTCTTGACATCAAAAGGGTCAAAAATCCACAATAAAGTTTACTGTGAAGTCTTGACCAGAGTCTTTACTGTCTGCTTACATAATCATTAGATATCATCAAATTTATCAAGTAAGGGCAAAGAGTCTGATGAGACTGTGTCAATGTACAGGATGATACGAATCATTTTGTTTGTGTTTTTTTTTTGTTTGTTTTTTTTGGGGGGGGTGGGGGGGGGGGGGGTGGTGGGGGGGGGTTGGAGTTAGACCCAATCAACAACATTAAGGTTATGTTGAGTACCTAACTACACTTTTCCAGGGAAGGCTTATTCCTCTAAGATGTTAACAAGTACTTGTGCACATTCTTTCAACTGCCCTTCTTGAACCAGCAGAAGGGAATGACCATACAAAATACTTCATGATTAATCTCCATGGAAGACTGTTGCCGGACCCTATGGGGATCGAACCTGTCACCTCTTGATCACCAGATGCGCATCTGAGCTTTTGGTTGTATTTCATTTGTTATTATCAAAAAGGCATCTCACATTGAATCAAGATAACCATATTTATTGCATGTATTTGGATAGACAGGCCTGAGCAAGCAGTGTAGACCCAGAGAATGCCACAGAAGGGTCTAAACTGTTTACCACTCATCCAGCAAATTTTAGATACAACATCAGATAGTACATTGTACTTGTTCAAATTCTAGAACAAGTATGGTAAGGAGTTGAGGTGTCCGAATATGTAGGCTAAATACTGTGTTTACCAAAATTATGAATTTTAGCTTGCAAGGCTCTTCCATTCACTTTTTCCAAACCAATGAAAATTACTGATGATATATAAAATAGGACATATTCACAAAACTAACTCACCTTGAAGATAAAACTAATGCTGTTGGTCACCGGGAGGAAATCAGTGTAAGGTAACTGTATAGACAGATCAAACATCTCACCACAAAAGGCTATATGAGCTGAAAAAAAAAAAAAATTTTTTTTACATTAACCCTTGTCATGCTGAATAAATTTCAACCCCACACCCACTTCCTAATTCATGCTGTGTTTTTTCTCTTAGTGAATTTGATCCCCATCTTCCCGGCTTATACTACATCAAAGTCAGGTTAGTGGGTAATGACATTTCCATATGTTTCTTATGACTTAAACCACAAAACTCTGCCAAAATGCCAATAAAACGATGTTCCATTATGCAATTAGTTAAGAAATACTGAGTAGACAGTTAACTAGAACCCTACATGAACATTTTTTAAATATTAAACCCAATGAAGTAGCTCAAAACCGAATCCAAAATCTACATCTGTATAAAAAGTTCACATCTGTACAGAAGTTAATCAAATTACAAGTTTTAAATGATTTCCTATGTTAGAAAGTAAAGATTTTAAGATTATATAGTCCAGTGCAGGAAACCAGTGTTACCAGAGAAAAGTAGTCCCCCAGGTAAATCTGGTAATGCCACCTGTTGTAAAGAATCACATTAGTGTATGGAGAGTTGAGGATAGTAGCTATAAAACATCTGGTTGAGCATGAATTTTTTTCCCATTTATTTTCTGAGATAAAAACTTATTATTGTCAGCAATCACATTGCTGATACAAATTCACATACTTAAAGCGACGGCAGGATTTATCCGGGCTCAGCAGGACAAGGAGTTAAAAATTGAAAAACTCTTCATCACAGATACAAAAACAGTTTTTAACCTTTATCACTCACTGGGCAAAAATTCAGCAGATGACAAACTGACAATATTTTTCTATTTTTTTTTTTTTCCCAGAAAATAGGCTTTGATATGTCGAGCCAATTGTCTCTCTAGGAGGCAATTGGTGTGAAATGTCAAAGCCTATTTTCTGGGAAAATTATGAAAAATATTTCAAAATCTTGTCTACTGAAATCCTTTACCCAGTATGCAGAGCATTAACTCATTGTAGTTGGGAGACCCTTAAAATGGTAATTGGCAAACAATGCAGACCTAGATAAAATGCCGCAGAACATGGCTTCTGATCAGTGCCACCACTGTTTGCAAATAGTTTAGCCATTTTCCTCTAGAAATAACTAAATCTCATAGCAGGATGTACCTAAAATTGAAATTTGACTCTTCCAATATATAGTGTGGGGGAGTCTATTTAGTCTACAATGGGTTAAAAAACCTGGCTGCAGAAGGAAAAATCTTAAGATGCCAAACAAGCAAATTTTTTTACATGTCCCAGAAAAAGGAAAACCACTGCATTCATCACTTAACAAGACAATTTGTTTGAAATGCCCAGCTCTAGCTTAACAGGAAATGTAAAATACTTTAAAATATTGCGAAACTCTGACACATACAAGATTATGTACATAGATATAATAAATGTTCTAAAAAATCCAACATTAAATCTTAGTTTCAACCAAGAGCACAAAGAATTCTTAGAGGGAATCAACCTATTCTACTGCTTAATTTATATTCATAGCACTTCTGTAATTCTCAGTAAATAGGGCCCTGTTGTTCAAAGCATTTTAGCTTAAGGAGCTCATTAATAACAGACTTGTTAACTGTTGTAGCTAAGTATTTTCAAATACATTGATATTTTTGCTGCAAATATGTAAGTAGCTTTTGCAATGCAGAAGCTACTAACATTTTTTCAGCAAAAAATATCAATGTATTTGCCATATTTCAAGAAAGAATTCTTAACATCAAGTAAGCTAATAACTTTGCTAAGTTTTAAACAAATGGGCCCTGATCACAAATAACCCTGGTCCTGCTAAACCCAGAGATGCCCTGCCTTTGTAAACAGTGTAAATCCAGATCAGTTGGCTTCTGAAGAAGCCAACTGATCTGGATCTGCACTGTTTGTCATTAAGTATGTGAATTTGTATCAACAACCTGGCTCAAATGATCTGGTTGGCTGAAAAATAGGAGTGAGCGTGGCATCTTTATTCAGCATGGCAAGGGTTGTCATCAAGAACTACTTAGGGTAAATACAGTAATGAATCTGAAGAAGAGATCTTACCATTTTCTGGGTACTGTGATGAGGTATCTATCCAGTTGTACTCATTACATAAAGTGACTATTTCAAACTGATTTATAAGTATGTTAATATTGTATGTATAGGGTACGTAGTGCAGCACATCAGGAACACTCTTTGTTGACCAATCTTCTATCAAATCTGAAAGAAACCAATGTGAATATACATGGTCATTTTTCAATATAATCTATACATTTTTGTTTGGATATAACACGGTTGTTTAACTTACACGGTTTATGCTATGGACCCCAACAATAGTGTTATAAAGAGATTGTGGTGTAATTTGTATGGATTGTCACATCTGTATCACCACATTATAAAAATCTTTATCTGATAATGAATTAATTCTGATTTGATTTTGAATGTTCAAGTCAGTCAAGTACTTCATTTAGCCTACTCACACTTTTCTTGGACAGGCTTGGTCATCTGAGCAGTTGACCAGTACTTTGCGCACATACTTTTGCCAATTACTGACAACTGCCCTTCTCAAATCAGCAGAAGGGAAAGAAAGGCCAAAGAAACTGTTTCATCATCAATCTCCATGGAAGTTAAGCGTTAAAGCTAGGATTCGAACTTGCAATGCCTGAATCTGCAGTCAGGTGCACTACGAGCTCCCTATGGAACCCTGTCAGTCTTAAGAGCTTTCTTTACTTTCTTTATGTTGATTCTTAGGTGAAAATGCAGCTTGTAGCAGGTTTTAATGCCTTTATATTGCTCGATCTGGGATTGAACCCAAAACTTCCTTTATACCAAGTGGATGTGTTGCCGACAACCCTATCTCTGCAATTTAAAGTACAAGCATAAATCCTATTGTGAAGATTCGATTAACCTTTCTAAATTGTTTCTAAGAATGCTACATGATGCTGATAATTTGTTGTTTTATGTCCCTTTCAACATTATTCAAGCCATACTGAGACAACAGAGGGATGATAATGAAAGGCTCTGTGCAATGAAGCCCCATACAGTCAAGAGCAGAATTCTGCATCCAGCAGGATTTGAACCTAGGACCTCATTATCTACATGTATATTTAGAAGTGCCAACCACGCAGCCACCAGGTCCTTCATAAGAGTACTATATAGTTCTAGGCTAAAAAGTATCAATGTTGTTCTTATATCTCCATGAAAACATATATTGTGGGTACTCATTAGAAATGCCTCTGTGGCATTTCTAATGAGTACCCACAATGTATGTTTTCATTGATAAATAAAAAATATCTTTTATGAAAGGTAATGGAGTACGAGCAAATTTTACCTGCAAAGAATTGTTTATGTTGGAAGATAAGGAAGACTGTGGCTTTACAAGCTGTAAGAGAGTATTTCCAGTCTTGGTGGGCATTCCACTCCAATGGGTAAGCTCCTGTAACTGCAAACTGAAACCCACAACATAAGGTAAGGTACAATTTTTATCACAAAATAAATGATATTCTTCTTATTTCTTCATGAATATGCTGTGGTACTCATTAGAAGCACTAAAGACATATGTTTTCATGGAGAAATAAGAATAATACTTATATTGATACTCTATGTCACTGGCCCTTCCTTCACAAGAAGGGAAGTGGGAGCAGTTGGGGTCTGTGGAAACAACTTTAAATATACCTACTTGTACATAAGTATTCTAAACATACGTCCAAAATTTAGCAATTATAAATGCACATATGAACAGGCCAGATGAAATGATCCTGGACCATTTTTATCGGAAATTGTGAGAATAATAATTCTAAATCATCCTAATCTTGAGCTTTCTACAATCAAGATGTAAACATTTAGTGATCAATTGAAAACAGCTGCTGAGATCAAGAGTTAAGAAACATTTGATAAATCTTTAAGGGAGGCAACTCTGTCTTAATGTTTTTGCTTCCCTTCTGTAGTCAACTCTAAAAGGAAAGAATTTGCTCCATCTGGAGCAAATTCTTTCCTTTTAGAGTTTACTCCTTTTCAGAAGCAAACAGGAAGTAAAAAAAAAAAATCTCCATTAAAATAAGAGCTGTCACAGGACAGGGTAGCTTACCTGAATCAAGGTTTGTCTCTAAAAACTTTAACAATTTTTTTTCCAAGTCTGTGGCCTTGACCTCAAGGTCACTCATGTTGGTCAGGATGCTACAGCATAGAATTTCAGACCAGTATCTAACATCATGGCAAGTATGAACTACTTCCATCCAGAGGGTCAGGAGATATAGCCTTTTAAAACCTTTAACCAGAAACTTTAACCAATGCTAACACTGACACCATGTGCTAGAGTTCTATCAGTACTTTTGTACAGGTGAGCTAAAATAGTGGAAAGTTTATCTAGTCTCCTTAAATACAAACACTTACCGGTAACCTAAAATTTAATCATTAACCCATTGCAGACTGAATGAACTCTCCCACACTATATATTGGAAGAGTCTAATTTCAATTTTAGGTACATAAGGCTATGAGATTTAAATATTCCTACAGAAAAATGGCTGAAGTATTTGCAAACAGTGAAGACCCTGATCAGATGATGCATTCTGTAGCATCTGATATGGGTCTGCACTGTTTGCCAATTATCCTTTTAGGGGTCTCCTGACTACAACAGGTGAACTAAACTGCTACAAACAAACTAAGGTTGTTTTTTTTTATATATATAAATTTCAAGCTTTCTTTGACAACTTGATGCTACAAACTTACATCTAATGTTTCACATTCTAGCAGTGAGCGAAACTGCATACTTGTAGTGCCTTCCAGTAGGAGTAGCTGACCTTTGATAAACGACGAGTATCCTATCTCTTCAGTGACCCATGGAATACTTGATTCTACATATGACCCTTGACCCATACTCATATGGATTGCCTGTGTTACCTGTTAAAAATAAATGGCACAAACATTATACTGGCTCAAACAACAATAATCCCAGACTCATAGAAGTATTAGAACAATGTACAGCGAAACCTCAACAGCTGGAACACTGACAGCCTGTTTACCATGGTTAATTCAAACTCATTTTCGATTACTTATGAAATTCTTTCAATAGCTCAAGAAAAAAAAAATATTTATGGAAATTTTCTTATTTTATCATGTAATTGTATATTGTGTGTACTCACTAGAATCGCGGCAATTCTAATCAGTAAACTCAACATACATTTATTATGTAGAAAATCTGAAAGATTTCCCTAAATTATTGCTATTTACTTCCTGACAGGGCACCACGACTAACCCTCAGTGGTTCAAACTACCCATATCTTGAACAAATTTCTGTGGTCCTGAAGATGTTGGAGCCACTGAAGTTTGACTATAAAAGTGGGAAAAAAGAAAATAGTATGTTTATATGGTTTCAATGTATTATAAAAGGACAGAGCTTAACTTTGGGCTCTGAAACAAAAAGAAAATTTGCAAGACTTCCCTTGTAGCTTAAAACTGAGAGAATTTTCTTACCTGTCCACAAAAACATATTGTGGCTACTCATTTGAAGCACCTTATCGAAGCACATCTGAAGAATATGCACAACTTTTCGTGGGCAAGTAAGAAAAAAAACTGCCTTAACTGGAGCGTTGCCTCTGATAATGTTGTGATAAGCATTCTAAGGGCTTAGACTGGGACCTGAATAAAAAACATGACATTCTTAAAGAAAAGAAATTGCTTTCCCTGTACAATAGACTCTTGTTATCTCGAAGACCAAACGACTCTCGACATATCAGATCTGCAGAATTGATTTGTTTGTGTTGAGGTTTTACGGCCCAGTCAACCCAATGGGGTCATGTCGAGCTCGGTCAGTTTACTTAACCACACATTTACTGGGCAGGCTTAGTCCTCTAAGCCGTTAACCAGTATTGTGCACATTCTGTCGCCAGAAACTGACAACTGCCCTTCTTGAATCAGCGGAAGGGAGAGAATTACCGTAGAAAATATTTCATGATCAATCTCCACGAAAGAATGTTGCCGACCTCAGCAGGGGTTGAACCCGCAACCTCCTGGCCGTCCAGTCGAATAACCATATTTCACAAATGAATATGTAATCTGACACCTGAAATTAGAGATATATTGAAAATATTGTGGAAAAGAGGAGAAATTGCTCCTCAGGAGCAATTTCTCCTCTTTTCCACAATATTTTGTTACCAGTTGTTACATTTCCATGTTGAAAATAGGGACCAGATTTCGAGATAAGTGGTTACTCGAGATAAGTGCTGTTGAGACAATGAGAGTTGACTGTACATGTACAGGATTTCCTTCTCAAAGAGCTAGCTGCTCTAAATGTTTTAGAGCAATTCTTTCTTTTTAGAGTAACCCCTCTTTTCAGAACAGTGACAAAAGCAGTTTTCACATTTCACCTGCTCTGAAAATGTATCCATTCCACTTAAGATCAAATAGTACACTCACAGAGTTTTTGGTGAAGAGAACATCAATGGTGGCTTGAGCAACAATATTCATTCTAAACTCAAACGTCCTATACTGTCTTTTCTCCCCTGAGGCTGGCTCCACACTGGGAACTAGTGGCTGATAGCTGGATGGGTAGAAAAACTTCCACAAATACTCCCTACAATAGAAAAATACAAAATATATTACACTTTTGCTTATATTAATAGGGGCACAATGTTAATAGAAATATGTTTGTAAAACAATTTGACACCCCTACCCCCCAACTATGCCAAAGTTGAAAAAGAGGCATAACTCTGACAAAAGTAACCCATTTTTTCCTAAAGTTAATCAGGTGATCTACTCATCATCCCCAATAAGCTCTTCAAGTTTCAAGGCCCTAGCTCAAATATAGCAAAACTCACATGCCCCCGGCCCTAGTTATCAGTGGTATGTTGAACCAATGTTGTACATACAAATTTCCCTTAGTATTGCAGAAAATCTCAGCATCTTGGTTTTCCCTTACATAACATACTTCACCATTGTCAGTGTATACAAAATTTGGCTCCAAACTTCAAAATCCTAGATGCAGTAGTTTCTGAGAAATCATTGAAAGAAAAAAGTTTACACAGACACACAGATGCACAATCAGACATTGCAATGGAAAAGACAAAACACTATATACCCTTATACTCCATATGCTAGGGGTATGAAATACCCAATGTTTGTAAAAAATTTCAAAATTCTAGGTGCAGTAGTTCTTGAGAAATCTTTGACAAAAATTTTCCTATGCATTACACTGAGGAGAGCAATAGAAAAGAGGAAAAAGGAAAAAAAAAGGCAAAATAAATTTCAACATCGTAGTATTCTTTTACACAATATACTTTAACCCTTTGTAGTGTATAAAATGATTGAAGTCTGTCTCTCATGGGAGCTGCAAAATCTGTGACAAAAAATTCTACTGGAGAGAAAGAAAAAATGGTGAAATAAAGGGAATGTTAAGCAGGAGGACATTGATTCTCCCTTACACAATATAACAAGTCATACTCAGTGTTTGTAGAGTAGTTCCTGAGAAATCTTTGGCAGGAAAAAAAGTTCCCATAAATATAGACAGACAGACATTGACTGACAAATATTTTTACGGAAAAACAAAAGCTATATACCCTCTATATACTTCATATGCTGGGGGTATAAATAGTTATTAAACTAAAGTCGACTCTCGTTATCTCGAATCCCAAGGTATTCTCTGAAATACTTCGAGATATCCGTACCTCGACATATCAGATTTGCAGAATTGAGGAAAAAATAATTCGAACAACCACATTTAACAAATATATAATGTTACTGGACTCTTGAAGTTAGGGATATTTTGAAAATATTGTGGAAAAGAGGAGAAATAGCTCCTTAGGAGCAATTTCTCCTCTTTTCCAGAATATTTTTTTTATCTGTTGTTATATTTCATGTTTAAGCAGGGACTAGATTTTCACTTCGAGATAAGTGGTTGTTCGAGATAAGTGAGGTCGAGATAACAAGAGTCAACTGTATCTTGCTGTCAGACAAGATTTAGTTATCATTATATTACAAGGCACAACTCTGACAAAAAAAAAAAAAAAAAAAAATCAGAATATTTTCAATGTTAATCAGGTAATCTACCCATTTTGGAAAGGTTTCAAATACTTGGGAGCAATGCCAGTTTGAGAGTTGAATAAAAGCAGAAAATATTCATTCAAATGAAGAGAACTGAGTGCAGAATTTTGCCTGAAATACTCTAAACTATAAATTTAAGCCCACCTTTGTCTATCCGCCCAAGGTCCATAATTAAAATCTGTGTTTTTACCACACTGTACATCTAGACCAATGGTAGGGTATGTCTGCCTAACCACAGTTTCTCCATCAGCCAATGCTACAATTTCTGGCTCATAAGGAACAGTACCTAAAAAGAAACATGTTTTTTGAGACCATGAATCATATCCAATACACTACTTATCTACAGATACCTTAATTCATGGCCCAAACTGGCCTCTTGCATTAATTTTTTGAAAGAATTGAAGCATTTTATTATAATTTGAACTTTCTAAAAAAATGCTTAAGAACTTCTAGACGAAGTTTTAAAAAAATGTTTCACAAATAAGTAAAGATAACACTCTTTCAAAAACAAAAGATGAGAGGCTGATACAGAAAACAATGAAGCATGCACAAAAATAACACAATCTCAGTTAGGGAAGCAGTCTTGATGGGTTTTGTTTTATCAATAACTACAATGCCACTGCACTTATATCAAACAAGTGCCATATCTCTGTCAAAAATGAAATGTGTTCTACATGTTATGTCCCTTCATTTTTGCAAGGCTTCAAGAAAATCTCTAAAACCGTTTTCGAGTTACAGAAAGAGCACATGTATTTGACTTGGGTCACTAGTGACAATGTTCAAAGGGCGGTAACTTCAAAAGCAGGTAATTCAGTGTTAAGGCTTGAATTTTGCAAATTGTTTCATGGTGATATACATTTGCATCAAGTTTCAAGAAAAGATCTTGAAAAGTTTTTAAGTTACAGAGTGGACACAAATTTATTACAGAAATCACTATTTTCAAAGTTCAACGGGCCATAACTCCAAAACTACGTTCTTGTGTTCTGCATCTTGTCTCATGATGCTTTGCATTTGTGTGAAGTTTCATCAAAATACCTGGAATAGTTTTCAACTTACAGAGCGGACAGGAGTACATAGTCCAGAAAGGTTTTTTTCAATATCTACTATGTTCAAAGGAAAGCAACTCCAAAAGTGGTTAACCAGTTACGTTTTTTTTAGTCTGCTCGTTGTCTCATGGTGCTTTACATTTGAGAGAAATTTCATCATATCTCGAACAGTTTTCAACTTACAGAGTGGACATGAGTACATGGTAGAAATGGCTATGTTCAATGTTCAAAGGGCAATAACACCAAAAGTAGGCAAAGCAAAGTTATAGTTCATGTGTTCTGCATGTCGCATTATAGTGCTTTACATTTGTGTGAAGTTTTGTGAAAATGAAGTTTTTTAAAAGTAAAACTTATTTTAACGAGTAATACTTAACCTATAGATAATGTGCTATTCTCTTCTGTTTTCACACCTTCCACAGAAAAAACGACCTTTCAGTCGTTAATTAAAGTCTTAAACCAGAAGGTCCCTTAGGCAGTTACCTGTGTGACGTAACTCTTCCCGCTCAATTGACCACGTGTCAGTTTCTTTTATGTGTAAAACAATAGACACAATTAGGAGAGATAAGCGAGGGTGGGCGGAGGGAGATAATTGATTATCTATAGGTTAAGTATTACTCGTTAAAATATGTTTTACTTTTAAAAAACTTCATTTTAACTTCATAATACATTAACCTATAGATAATGTGCTAGAATTTGCAGAATAGGAGGGAGGTGCTCTCCCAATTCTAACACCAATAATATCTCACCACTTCTGGTTAAGACTCAGGAAAACTCAAAGGAATCAGATACATTCTAATTCTATATTTAATAGAAAGAATGATCTAGATTCACCAAATAGCATATCTTTAAGGTGTTATGATCTAACAACCTTATATATATTAGTAGACTCTAGAGGAAGCCAGTTCTTAAGTCTCAGAGACCTAACATTGCCCCCCCCCCCCCCCCCCCCTCTTTTTTTCTTTTTGGGAAACAACAATTGGCTTCAAAAAGAAAAGGGAGTCATTGAGACATAACATAAATATTCCATCGCAAAATAAGCTAGGAATATAGAAATATTTTCAAAACAAAATTTGTAAAACAAAAAGCCAAGACCATACACTGTAAGTAGTCTATGTAGGGTCTTGAATAAATAAGGAAAAGTCTACTCTGTGGAGTTTCCTATAGATAACTGACATATGTAGATATTTTGGATAAAATTCTAGATATGTGAAGCTATGTAATTGTAATAGTCTAAGCTATTAGAATTATAAACTAATTAGATTCTGTTAATTGGAGCGACAGGACAGTTTCCGATGAACAGACACAGACTTAAAATAACCATAATATGTAATTATTTTCCTTTGATCAAATTAAAGAAGGGGAGATAATAAAAGTAGATGGAGTTAACTTAACTATAACTAAGTTATCCATCAGAAGAAAAAAGGTATAGACAAACATAATGGTTAAAACTATTGCTAGACTAATTGTATTACGAATTTTTAGTCAAGCAATAAAATAATACAGAGTTTGCATATAACTGCTGGGAAGAAAAAACAACCTAAACCATTGATAATTAGTTTTGTCATAGACATATAAAAGCGTTTGATGTCCTGAAAAAAAAATAAAGAATAAACTGTCAACATAATAACTTAAGAGTTTGACAGAGAATAAGAGAGATAAGAATAAGGTTGATCGCAGCAAACTGTATGACGGTCATAGTTTGGCTAAATCTTACCGTATTGATAAGATTAAGCAATAATAAATAAGCTGGATAGAATCTTTCTATACCAGAAGATTGCCATGAAAAGTACTCCTGAGTAAATAATCATGGAAATCAAGAAATGTTAAAAAATCCACTTTGATACGAATCAAAATGTTCATAAAAAGAGAAGGACTCAGAAAAAAAAGTAATAGTGTGATAATCTCTGAAGAAAGATTATACAATAATACTGATTAATAATCTCAAAAAACACTTAATTTATAAGTTAAGAGATAGTATTACTATTCTTTACGCATATTTAAGAATAGTAAGAAATATATTAATACTAAATAAAAATTATACTACTGAACAAAATTCCCGCTATAAATAATAGGTTAAGCATAACTATTTATTAAGCAAGGAATTATTAAACATATAACTCTCTATAAAATTACTGCCCGGAAATTTTATAGATAAACATTCAATCAAATTTTTAGAATTGAATATTAATAGAATAAAATCTATGTCTGCATAATTGGTAATTCCTGAAATATCAAATTACGTACTCGCAAATGAGTTCAGGAAGAAAATACATATATATACTCTCGAGATCTATGTGTAAACCATAGAGAGTAATAATATTATTACCGCGATCCCTGACGGAAGGGTAAAAACATGTATATGAAAGAGATAATAATTAATTTAACGTCATATAGGTTTAAGATAAAATTTGTTTAATCTTTAACCAATATGCAGCAACAGTGACTCGATATTCTGTATTCGTACGTAGAAAAGGAGTACTTAGTCATTAGAATTTTGTATGATTGAAATAGAGATAATGGGATCTAAAAGGCTGTATCTCCATGAACTGAATCGAAGGATAATATCCATTCTAAAAAACTAGGGCTTGTTTTAGGCTTAGTTTAACAAGCGTAGAATTGAATTATTTCCAAGTATTCATGAAGTCGTTATGCTCTGAATACTGAGAAAAATGTTAAAATATTGTTTAGGAAATAAAAAAGTGACTGTTCCACAATGTTAGCTAGATTTAAACCTGGAACGTAGCAAGAAGGTCAATCTAATTTAAAAGTAAGATGAGAAAGATAAATAATGAAGATAGATATATAAATATCGGAATAATATATTATCTCCAGCAATTATCAAATAATCTGAATGTTTAAAAGCAAAAATACTACTCGAAAGTTTATTTACCGAATGTATAATCGGAGAAAACTTTCAGTATGTTCAAAAACGTATCACAAAAGTAAGATCTGACCAGGAACGTAGGTGCAGCACTTACTAAGTTGTGAAGTTAATATAAACATATTTTATATTATAAATTGAAGCAGTGCATTTCAAAATCATCGACATCTTGAAATGACTTATTGTGTGGAAAAATAAATAAATATCCAGTTTCGGAAAAGATATTTATCTATATATATAGACCATTTTTGATGCGGACTGGAAATCAAGATATTAATCTTTGCATTATTCGCAAACTGAACTTGAACTCTTAGCGAGAATTACTATGATCCCTTTAATGAATGTAAACATAAAGGAGGGGTAAAGAGATAATTAAGAGTGTCTTAATTCTTTACCGGCTCGTAATTAAGGATGTTTTCCCTTTTGTCTAAGCCTAGACTATAGATTGATTAATATAAATATAATAATATCTGCTATTATGAGGTAAACTCTCGTTAATTAACCTCTAAGCATATATCAAAAATATATATCAACATAATCTAGAGCTTCGGTAAGTTTAGAGGAAGGAAATGATTGACTTTGGCAGTTTCTGAATAGTTACAAAGTCAATAAAACAAAATATCAAAAGGAAGTATTGTATATAATATCTAATTTAGGCAATAATAATCTGTCACGTACTGAATAATTAATGCCTTTACTAAATATGTATCCATTGTCAATACCAAAGTGCAAGAAAATTTTGATTGACATGGACTCTAGTTATAAATAAAATATTAGAGGTATAGAGCTAGTCGAAGCAAAACTATTCCTCAATAAGATAAAGTAGACCTATAATATACGAGGATTAATTGGGTCTAGAAATTATAATCATAATAAAATTATTATTCCAATATGAAGAATCTTCGGCGTAATAGATTCTTACTGAGGCAAAAATATCTGGTATATTGCTATCGTAGTCTTAAATGATCCAGAAGAAAAAATAAAACAGACAAAGTAAGAACGTATCGAATTATATCTATGCCTAAATATAAGATTTTTTTTTTTTTTTTTATTTATTATTTTATAGCAGAGTTTAGACAGAGCACGACTGACCTAGACTCTTATATAATCAATCAAAAGATAGTATAAAATAGAATAATAGCTTATCGGATCAACTATTTTCCATGTAGAAAAGGCAAAAGGAAAATATGTACCTCAACTAGAATTTTAAATCGTAGTAATCTAGAGAGGTAGCGAATAAATAAATAAACTGTTAATTTATTTATCTGGTTGGTGTAAATTTCCGATACCTTAAGAATGAAAAATTAATAGAAAGTAGAAAAGATCGATTGCTACTTTCTTGTCAATTTACTCCTTAGATTACATGCTGATTACATATCGAAGCATGTAGAAGAAAAACAGGGGAGGAAAGAAGAAAATTTTTTTTTTTTTTAGATTTCGTGTATATTTTTCTTCTTATAAATAACAATAGTTTTATAGTTCACCTTTGCCCTAGAGCCGAATAAGGTGAATATGTAAGAAGTTAATCTCTTTGTAGCGAATAAAAGAGATATAATTATAGCTGGAAGTATCTTCTACACTTAGTGAATGAATTGCGAATTTGATCGTAACCGATAATTCTTAATTCATTTTCAATAATAAATATATATATAGAATTTAAGTCAAGTTCAAAAGTGACTGGACAGAATTCAACAATATAAATGGCTACTAGGTATTAGAACCCATCGCTGTCATTCAATAACCTATAATCCGAGACTATACATGTCTATAGTGTTTATTAAATAAATATATGTTGAGCGAGTACTAGTGACTACTACTCGGACACTAGTAATCCGACACAAAGTCTACGAAACTACTGCCCGGTGGAATTTCGTTAGAATGACCTGGCACTACTCTACGAAGTGCCTCCCGATGAAATTTTCGTTAGAGCCGGAATTTAACTGCTTTCTAGCGAATTAAAGAGATAAAACATCATTTGAATGACCTGGCACTAGTCTACGAACTGCTGCCCGGTAAGAATTTTGTTATAGTCGGAAGTTTAACTCTTTCTAGCGGATAAAAGAGATAAAACATAAGTTAATTTAAAATATTAATGGAATTACACACCTATAATAAGTCAATGGAATATTAAAGATTCTAGTCTGATTTGGGAAAGACTGTACAGAATTTTTTGTATAAAAAGTAATTATGTATTTCACTTAATAACCTATATCCATTGACTTAAACGTGAATGGAGCTCTATGAACGATAATTGATTGTTCGGGAATTAGTGATCATTATTTTGACACTAGTTACCCGACACAATGACCGGACACTAGTATTCGTAACTGTTGCCCGGTAAAGTTACAAGTAATTTGACAAATTGATCGGATAGTAGTATTCGTAACTCTAATCCGATGAAAAAAGGGAGATTATATATGAAAACTGAGCGGGCACAAGTATTCGAAACTTTTTCCCCGAAGATAATTAATTATTAGGCAAAAATTGACCAGACACTTTCTGTAAAAGTTTGCCTGGTGAAAAATCAGAAATAATATAATAATATGACCGGGTATAAGTATCAGAAATATTACTGATACTTTGCCCAGTGAAAAAATTTTTTAATAATTAGACATAATGACCGGAAGTTAGTATACGTGACTATTTTGTCCGGTGAAATATGTCAAAAACTAAGTCTTTCCAGAAAATAATTAAATTATTGACTGGAGACTAGTTGACTGGTGCCTGGTTGATCGGTGACTGGTGACTGGTGACTGGTGACTGGGTGACTGGTGCCTGGTTGACTGGCGCCTGGATGACTGGTGACTGGTGCCTGATTGACTGGCACCTGATTGACTGGTGACTGGTGAAGCTGATTGACTGGTGCCTGGTTGACTGGTGACTGGATGACTGGTGACTGGTGGACTTAGACTTTATCGGATACTAAGTACCCAAAGATGCCACCTTGATGGGTCTTACCCCGGCAGTATAGCCATATGGGGTGGGGCTCCCATCAGTAAAGAATTGTCTTATAACCCATCAAGGGTTGACAAGTTCTTTACAATCAGCTTCTCCACCATGAGAATCTTTAGCCAACTGAAGATCTCTGCAAACAAAAGTCCAGGAAAAACATATCGTAATTGCTGAATAACCTGGAACGAAAAGAACAAAAATATTCTGCATATATAAACACGACTATCGAACCGATCGCGCACGAGCGTTGTGCCGAATAGCGAGAGTCGCAAAAACGCATGTGGAAAAAGACCAGTCAAAAATACATGAAATCGAAAATTGAAAATTTTAAATAATAACACAGAAAGTGAAAGGAGTGATAAATAAAACGGAATACTGCTTAAACAGTATTCTTAGTTTATTTTGGGGGCTTCACGTTATTCCGTTTCCTACTATTAACTATTGCTAGGCAGGCACTGTAATGCTTAATTGTTCCAATTACAGAAATGAGTCTCAATTGGATTGCTAATTGATATGATATGCCTGTCAATCAAAGTTATGATGTCATTGATGATGTCATCACCATGTGGTCAGCTGGGAGCCAGCACTGCCCAGCTTCCTTTTCCTGGCTGCAACACAAGGAGAAACAAAGCTGAAATTACCTCGATTTAAATCTGTAGAAATCTTCTAAATAAATAAAATGTCTGGCAGAGGGAAATCTAGAGCAGATGCGCCGAGGGTTAGGAGAGCCAAGAGACAGGCTGATGCTAGAAATGAAACAGATGGGGCTGCAAAAAAGCAGAAGATCCAAGACCAGCTGGATGACCATGAGGTGGTGGAAACACTTTCTTTAAGTGGCAATGCCTCCGAGCCACAGTCAGGTATAGGTATAAGCGGAAATGAAAAACCGGAAGGTATAGTTCACTTTGATAATTTATTCAAAGATATTCAGCTGGATTATATTGCATCTGCACCAGAAATCCAGCCCTTAAGGTGTTGTGATGAGGGCCTAGCTGTTCATTTACCACAGCCAATCCAAGAAAAAATCTTAAATCACCAGTACATAAATTTAGCACTGCTTTTGAAAGGCAGCCTTGAGCTTTCAGAAATCTGTTCAGGCAGCACTCTGCATATTAATGAAAAAGGTTGTTTGGAATCTAAGCCCAAAGTTTTAAAGCAAACCATTCATAATATCGATGAATGGACTGATGCATTCATCATATATTCTAGTGTCTACCTGAAGAAATTTCCTGGGAAAAATATCGAAATCCTCAAGTACATGTCAGTCATTAGAGAGGCAGCTACTAGGTACCCAGCAAGTGCATGGATCACTTACGACCAACAGTTTCGTTTACGGCAAGCGACTGAAAGCACAAGACAGTCATGGGGTTCTCTAAATGGGGAGCTATGGCTAAGAGTAATGTCAAATCCTCAAAACAACCAAGTTTCAAATACATTAAAATGTCCAACTAGAGAATCAGCAAATATTTCTAGTCATCTGCATTCACTTACATGCAATGCCTTCAATGATGGTAACTGCACTTGGAACAATTGTAAATTTAAACATGCTTGTGCAGCTTGTGACTCATTATTTCATGGTAGGTACAATTGTCCACACATGTTGCACCAGTTCTCTGTCTCAGACAGGCAGCAGAATGGTTTCAAATCACCAGGTAATACGTCCTTTCGTGGCAGGGGATATTCAAGAGGGCGCTTCAACTTTAGAGGTAACAGATTCAACAGAAGGTAAAGCATTGCAAAATAAAGTCCTACAGTTGAATACTTTGGCAAAGACACCTGTGAATGTTGATGCCTTAAAAAATGAACTTGCGTTCTATCACTCAGATGAGGCAGAAGTTATTCTGAATGGTTTTATGCATGGTTTTTCATTGAATTACGTAGGGCCACGTGTGCCATCAGAATCCAAAAATCTTAAATCAGCTCTAGCTCAGCCAAAAATTACACAGCAAAAAATTAATAAGGAAGTGGCTGAAGGGAGAGTAGCAGGTCCTTTCTGTTATCCCCCATTGCCAAACTTGCGAGTCTCACCTCTGGGGCTGGTTGAAAAGAAAATAGGGGGCAAAGTCCGATTGATCCATCACCTTTCATATCCTAAAAGTGAATCGGTTAACGATTTCATAGATCCCAAGTTGTGCTATGTAAAATATGCTAGTTTCGATGAGGCAGTAGCTATTGTGCAGGAATTGGGGCAGGGTTGTTTGTTAGGAAAGTCGGATTTGAAGAATGCTTTTAGACTTCTTCCTGTGGCAGTAAAGGACTTTAATCAACTGGGATTTAAGTTCAACAATCAGTATTATTTTGACAAATCACTCCCATTTGGTTGTTCTATAAGTTGTGCCACATTTGAAAAATTTGCCACTTTCCTTGAATTTGCTGTGCGCAGACGATCACCAGTTGGCCAACTGCTGCACTATTTGGATGACTTTCTTTTTGGTGGTAAACGCAATACTCAGGACTGTCAAATTATCATGGGCCATTTTCAAAAATGCATGTCTGAACTGGCAGTCCCAATAGCAGGTGAGAAAACTGAAGGTCCTACTACAGTACTTTGTTTCTTGGGGCTGGAGTTAGATTCCAATGAAATGGTTATCCGTCTGCCTATGGAGAAAGTGCACGAAATCATTCAGAAAATCCAGGCTGTATTGTCAAAAAGGAAAGTAACCTTGAAAGCAATGCAGTCTCTCATTGGTGTGTTGCAGTTTGCATGCAGAGCTATTATTCCAGGCCGTCCTTTTTGCCGGAGACTCATAAACTCAACTTGCGGCATTTTAAATCCATATTACCATATTCGCGTAACACAGAATATTAAGAAGGACCTACAAATGTGGCTGTCATTCTTCGAACAATTCAATGGCATTTCTGTGTTCCATGACCGGTTCTGGATCTCCAGCGCTGATGTTGAGTTGTACTCAGACAGTGCAGGCAGTACTGGCTTTGGCATCTACTTTGGAGGCAGATGGTCATATGCTACATGGCCAACAGAATGGCAGGAGTCAGGACTGACAGGAGATATAATAGTACTGGAATTGTTCCCCATTCTAGTGTCCTTGTATCTCTGGGGCAATGAACTGCGCAATAAAAAGATCCTGTTCCACTGTGACAATGCAGCCGCAGTCTTCGCAGTGAACACAATGACTTCTAAATCAGAGCAGGTCATGACCCTCCTGAGAGCATTGACCCTGAAGTGTCTGCGGCTAAATGTAGTTGCCAAAGCAAAGCACATTCCAGGTAAGTTCAACATAACAGACAGTTTGTCCTGTTTGCAGCTAAAGAAGTTCAAGAAGCTTTGTCCAACAGCCCAAAAAGACCCAGATGTCATTCCGAGCCATCTTTGGAATATATTCAATCTCGATCCAGAAAACTTTTGACTGCAAGTTTGGCAATGAATACACACACAACATATAAAAATGCAATCACAGCTTTCAACAAATTTAGGACGCATCATAATCTGGGAACTCAATGGCCTGCAGGAGTTCTTCAGGTCCAATACTTCATATCTAGTTGTTTTGAGAAGGGTTTCTCCCCCGCCACAATATGCACATATTGTTCTGGAATTGGTTACTTCCACAAAATTAATAACCTAACAGATCCAACGGGCACTTTTATCATACAAAAGATGCTTGAAGGATGCCGGCGTTCTCGCAAACAGAATGATAACAGAGCCCCCATCTCTAAGGATTTATTGACTAGCATTTGTGTCAAATTAGGTGAAATTTGTTTTAGTCATTATGAGGTATTATTATTCAAAGCTGCATTTACCCTGGCATATTATGGGTTACTAAGAATCAGTGAGCTTGTTTACACAGGGCCAATGCACAGGGATCGGCCACTACAACTGAGCGATGTCTCATATGATTTGTACAATAAAACACTTCTCATACAAATTAGAAAATCCAAAACAGATCAATCAGGAAAAGCTATAAAACTAAAAATTCATCCTGCCAAGAAGGGTAACATCTGCTGTGTTCATTCTGTGCTTACATTTATAAAGGCTCGTCCTAAAAATGATGGCTACTAGCTATGTCATCAGAACAGTGACCCATTAACAAGATATCAGTTTTCAAGCATACTAGTCAAGGCTATTTCAAAATTAGGTTTATCACCATTACATTTCAAAACACATTCCTTCAGAATTGGTAGAGCAACTGATCTGGCTGCCGAAGGTGTGAATGCAGATACCATCAAAATGATGGGACGGTGGAGCTCGAACGTCTTTTGCAAATACATTCGACAATGAACTTTTATATCTTTTACTGCCAAATATTCATGCTATTTCGTTATTGCAGAAGTCTGGATAATTGGTGATTCTCTGGTGAAGCATGGTGGTAACTACGCTAACCAAGTGGGCTATGGGCAGGTTTGGCAAAACAGTTTCAAAATAGTATGGCTGGGGCAGAAGGGTATGCGATGGGAACAGCTAGCCGGCTCTACAGCTGCATATGATTACAAGGGGCCACCCAAGGATGATCATCGTACACCTAGGTGGGAATAATATTGATTCTGTCCCCCAAATAAACCTTATGAAAACAATTAGGGAAGACCTTATTTATATTCATTCGGTATTTTCCTCCACTTTACTGGTCTGGTGTGATATTTTGCCAAGGCAGGTTTGGAGAAATAATATAAACGGGGATTCAAAAGTCCTTAATCTGAAATGCAAGCGGATAAATAGGGCTGCTCATCAGTGCATGAATGAAATGTCATTGGGTAAAGTTGTCAGTCCACACATTCTCTGGTATATGACAGAATTATTTAGCAATGATGGAGTACATCTTTCTGAATTTGGCAAACTGACATATGTGCAAACATTTCGGAACTTAATTAAAAATTTTAAAGAAGATACATGCCAGTAAATATTTTAGCGGGAGTCTATGAAACAGTAAAAATATAAGTGAAGATAACCAGAAAATGTCACACTCACAAGTATGGCTATCCCAAGGCACCATAAGAAGGAGAGACAAGGAAGAAATAATGACAAAACAAATGCCACATAGGAAATTACCAACACAAAGAAGAACTGCACTGCAACAGTGGTACTGCCTTGGAACTGTCAGTAAGAAAACTACTGGCAAAAGTAGTAAAATATAATTTCTTCAGAATTTGGGGGAAAATATCAGTTGTATTTTCGTGGCGGAAATTCTAAAGAAATTCCAGCTCCCCTGGAAGCCGGTTGCATAAACTGACTGCATGGCTGTCTGCTATATTAAATTGAATGGCTTGGTTAACTTGTGTCTTGGATAAAATAAAAGGCTATTACAGAATAATTTCAAGATTACATAATGTTTGCAGTTTGAGGCGAGGTGCCATGGCCACAGGGTTACTGTCAAAGGTTGCTGGTTGCTCTTATAGGTTGCATTTTACAGTGAAATGGTTGCAAGTGGCTGTCTGTCAAAGGTTGCAGGCTACTGTCAAAGGTTGCTGGTTGCTCTCATACGTTGCTTTTACAGTCAAATGGTTGCAGGTAGCTGTCTGTCAAAGGTTGCAGGTTATTGTCAATGGTGGCAGGTTACTGTCAGTGGGTTAGGTTACAGTGCCCTTGTCATGCACCTTGGGACCTCCTTGTCTGAGGAAAGTGATTGCAAAAGGTTGGAAAGAGCTGCGACTGTCCGAATGAATTACTAGTAAATTAAGTAGGGCTGATAATACTTACCGGCTTCCAGTGGGCTGGGATTTCTCAATGACTGTCACGGCATCAACCTTGCAGTCTAATCTTCTGCCTTGCGGCCAGTCAATTCCCACCCCATAAAGCAAAAATAAAATTGCATTTCAAATACATGTAATGTCTTTGTTATCTAAGCCATCCTAAAATAAAACGGAATACTGCTTAAACAGTATTCTTAGTTTATTTTGGGGGCTTCACGTTATTCCGTTTCCTACTACTAACTATTGCTAGGCAGGCACTGTAATGCTTAATTGTTCCAATTACAGAAATGAGTCTCAATTGGATTGCTAATTGATATGATATGCCTGTCAATCAAAGTTATGATGTCATTGATGATGTCATCACCATGTGGTCAGCTGGGAGCCAGCACTGCCCAGCTTCCTTTTCCTGGCTGCAACACAAGGAGAAACAAACCCTCCCTATCCCGCCCAATAATAATAAGACATCCTGTAAACTACTTCAATATAAAAGTACATATGCACAGACTTTAATGCCTACAAATCCAAACCTGTACAGTCAATACACATGCAGTTAAAGAGTTGTTTTGTTTTAGCTTTAGTTACTGCCTGCGAGTTCAATATTTTCAGATATTGCTGGTACTGGTAGACACTGAAATCAAGCTATACCAGACTAATTGTCAGTGATCCAGGATAGGAGTTGGAGAATACATGGATTGTCAAAAACTGTGTTATGGGAACAATGTTTGGTCGTACAGACTTGAAATTGTGTATTCACATACATATCATGTCAATTTACAAGGAAGAACTGTTAATGACTTAAAGTCAATCTGATGCAGAAATAGTGAAATGTATTAGATGGACAGGCTAACTGCCCCAAAGTTAAAAGTGAAATGGTCTATAGTGGTTTACAGAAACAATTCTTTAAGCTCATTGCTTGATTACAAGTCAGGAAACTGACAAAGTCGCAAGGCGAATATTTGCTCTTCGGAAATTCTAAAGAAATTCCAGCTCCCCTGGAAGCCGGTTGCATAAACTGACTGCATGGCTGTCTGCTATATTAAATTGAATGGCTTGGTTAACTTGTGTCTTGGATAAAATAAAAGGCTATTACAGAATAATTTCAAGATTACATAATGTTTGCAGTTTGAGGCGAGGTGCCATGGCCACAGGGTTACTGTCAAAGGTTGCTGGTTGCTCTCATACGTTGCATTTTACAGTCAAATGGTTGCAGGTGGCTGTCTGTCAAAGGTTGCAGGTTACTGTCAATGGTGGCAGGTTACTGTCAGTGGGTTAGGTTACAGTGCCCTTGTCATGCACCTTGGGACCTCCTTGTCTGAGGAAAGTGATTGCAAAAGGTTGGAAAGAGCTGCGACTGTCCGAATGAATTACTAGTAAATTAAGTAGGGCTGATAATACTTGCCGGCTTCCAGTGGGCTGGGATTTCTCAATGACTGTCACGGCATCAACCTTGCAGTCTAATCTTCTGCCTTGCGGCCAGTCAATTCCCACCCCATAAAGCAAAAATAAAATTGCATTTCAAATACATGTAATGTCTTTGTTATCTAAGCCATCCTAAAATAAACAAAAGAAACACAAGGATACATAAATTTATTCGTGAGGAAAGAAATAATCCAAATTTCTATCACAGGTAAATAATCCTTGTTGAATTTCTTTGTCCACAGAAAAGAAACTGACACGTGGTCAATTGAGCGGGAAGAGTTACGTCACACAGGTAACTGCCTAAGGGACCTTCTGGTTTAAGACTTTAATTAACGACTGAAAGGTCGTTTTTTCTGTGGAAGGTGTGAAAACAGAAGAGAATAGCACATTATCTATAGGTTAATGTATTATGAAGTTAAAATATCTCAGATGATATCAGAGATTTGGAGTGGACACGAATGATGGAAGTGCTGATGGATGGATGCTGAAACATTACTGGATTAGGGGCTAACTTTTACTGGCATTATTAGAGTATCTTACTAAAAGTCAGAAAAGAAAACATATTAAAGTATCAAAATGTAAACTTGCTGTTTGTTTACCTGGCTGATCCATGTAAAAATGAAGTTTGATATCTGATGACTGCATAACAACAAAACCTTCTCCCATCATACGAGGAGGCCTGAAAATTAATTGAATACATGCTTAACACTTAGCAATCTGGGTCAGATTTTCAGCAGACATCATTAAATATTTTTCCTACTTTTTTTCCAGAAACTGGATTTGACATATCATGCAAAGGAGATAATCTGCATGAAATTTCAAATCCTGTTTCCTGGGGAAATAAATGGAGACAATTTGCATGAAATGTCAAATCCTGTTTTTGGAAAAAATCAGAAAAAACATCACTAATTTGTTGTCTGCTGAATTAGCCCGTACAGTGGCAAAGGTTAAACCATGAAATATTTCTCTGCAACTACTACTGACAAATGTTAAAACAATACTTTTAAGTCATACTATACATATATACCTCCAACCTGACAGTATATATTTTCTTATACAGTAAAACAAAAACACAAAAGGAAAACAAGAATAAACCACCAGCATCAGATCATGTTACTGTAGTAATAATATAATTATCATAAATGATCCCTTAACCCATTCATGTCGAATGTCCCATAAAAGGCACATTGGCAAACAGTGTAGACCAGTATCAGTCAGACACTGCAGAATGTGGCCTCTAATCAGGGTCTGTTTGCATCAAACACTGGGATTTCTATAAAACATGGTATTAATAAACACTAATCAGACATCCCTTATACTGGAAATGGACGGGTCCGAAGAATGAAGGTAAAAAGAGTCCAGTCCATCTGGCATAAATGGGTTAAGGTGCCAGTCTGTGACAAAGCAGCAACAGATAACATTCATTTATTTATTTTTGTTTTCAAATTTTCTGAGAAAAAAGGCCAGGCAAACAGTTTGCATGGAATGCCAAGACTTATTTTCTTGGACAATTGGAAAATTAAAAAAGTAGAGTGTTGTCTGCTATAATTTTAATTCTCATTTTAATGGGTTAACAATTGTTATTTTGTCAAAACTAATCTGTTAATTTATATTAATTTGTCCTTAATGATTGCTTAAGCAGTCAAGACACCAGAAAATTATGCCCATGTAGCTTCAACCTCAATATGTCAATGTAGGTTAGCCTCATTTGAGAGGGTGTCATTAACTGAATTCAGGTTTTATTGCCCAGTCAACCCATTAGGGTCATGTCAAGTCCAATCAGTTTTCCCAAGGCAGGCTTTGTCCTGTTAGCGGTTAACCAGTACTTGTGCATATTCTTTCACAAGAAACTGTCAACTGCCCTTCTTAAATCAACTGACAGGAAAGAATGACTGTAAAAAGAATTTCATATCTCCATGAAAGAATGTTGCAGAATCTGGCAGGGATTGAACTTTGACCTCCTGATCACCAGTCTGACGTGCATCAGACTGCACCACTGAGGCAAGTAAAGAGGGTGTCATATGGATCTGGAAAAATCAAGACTAAACTGTTTAAAAGTGGTATCAATAATAGGTATGTAATATGGATTTTTATCACATATTCATTATAACATTTAGCTTGATAATTCATCTTTTTTATATGTGATAATGAGTTCCCTAGATAATCAGACTTGTAACCGGAAATGCATTTTAAAGGGAAAGCTGTTATCTGACTGCCTATCCTGATTACGGGAAGCAGTGTGTTTTGAAAAAACAGGGGTTATCAGCCCACTTGCCATGTTATGGTTATGTTGAGGACAACATGATGTAATGGGCCTGACAGTATGTGCATTTGTGCTTGAGCTGTTATCTATTTTGAAATGTTTTGGAAATTTTGAGCTTCAAAAAAAATAAGAAGCAGATTTGAATGTGTGATAAAGCAGTCTGGGCAGATAATGGAGTTTCAAGCTGATACATGGGATGATAACTAAAACACTATGTGATGATCTTAATTATCACTTAGGTATGCAGAAAACAAAAGTCCAGATCAACCCACACATCCACAATATCTGATTAATGCTTTCAGGGCCTTCCTTGTATGCTTACAGGACTATCTGATACTCTGAAATATATCAATGAACAGAGATGGCCCTGACCAACTACAATTCATAACACACACCTCTAGATAAGTGTCAGGTAAATATTTTTCTTATTTCCCCACAAAAACACACCAAGGCACTTCTAAGAAGTACTCACAACATATAACTTTCAGAAGTAATAAAAAAAATATCAGTGCTTTTTTGGCTGAAAAAAGTGCCTTTTCTGGATTTATGTAACAGTAAAACTTGCCATACAAGTAAGTGAGCTACAGTGCAACTGGTTTTCTATTTTTAAAGTTAAATATGCTTCTGGTACCTTAATAGCCATCTCTTCCTCAAGGTACTCTACACAGGTAGTGATCTATACACACTGCTGTATTTACCTTTAATATTCTGACAACATATCTCCATACCATAGTTATTTTAAAATTTGAATCAGTACATTAAACCCATTATAGATTGAATAGACTCCCCCACACTATACAAGAATATATTTATTGGAAGAGTCCAATTCCAATTTAAGGTATGTTCGGCTATGAGATTTAGATATCCCAAGAGAAAAATAGCTAAACTATTTGCAAACTGTGGAGACCCTGATCAGATGCCGCATTCTGCATCACATTCCAAATTCTGAGGCATCTGATCTGGGCTACACACTCGGGCCTGTCTGTCTGAACACTTTGGGTAAATATGGTGCAATTTGAGTTGCAAAACGTACCTTAGGACATGTGAACCCAGTGAAGATTCGACTCTCATTATCTCGAATTCCAAGGGACTCACTGAAACACTTCGAGATATCTGTACCTCGATATATCAGAGTTGAGAGAGTGAGGAAAACAATAAATTGAACAAACATATTCAACAAATGGATATGTAATTTGACTCCTGAAGTTAGAAATATATATATAAAATAATGTGGAAAAGAGGAGAGAATTGCTCCTTAGGAGCAATTTCTCCTCTTTACGACATTATTTTGTTACCCGTTGTCATAGTTTCATGTTAAAACAGGGACCAGATTTTCACTTCGAGATAAGCAATAATTCGAAATAAGCGAGTTCGAGATAACGAGGTTCGACTGTATCAATACTTTTTGATAGAGAAAATTGCCTTACCAAAACCCATGTTGTTCACAACATTTGTGCAGTCTGATCAGACTCCTCACTGGGTGCATTTTGGATAGCCAAGAATACAGACAGCCAAGGATACAAAGTTGGATAGTCAAGGATACAAAGTTTCTTCATGCAGACAATGCAGACTCTGACCAGACTGCATGGATGCGCAGACTGATTTGAATCTTTGTTTGGTCCACATGTAAGAAGGTATGTTTTCTCATGTGCTCAATTTTTGTAACAAACTGATGAACACTTACTCGTCTACAATACCTCCTGCATAGTTGTCACTGGGAACCAGGATAATACGAAGACTGTCAGATTTTACTTTCAAATCATGCATAAACTCATCAAATGCTGTTGAGGCTGGGGTTGTGGTGTAAGTAACATGACTGTCATCAAGGTGAACAATTAATGTGTTGGGAACCAAATTATTTCCAAAAACAAAACGGCACTGAAAGAAATGAAACGGTGTCAATAGTTGTTGTTTTACCTCAGCACATAATTATAATAAACATTCAATTTAAGAAGTACATGTACCCATCTAAATATCTTTATTTCTCCATGAAAAACACAACATTAAAAAGATTGTGACTACTCATGAGCAGAACCTCGCTGAAGTGTTTTCTAAAAAGCACCCACAATACATTTTTCATTGAGAAATAAAAAAAAAACTACAGTCGACTCTCGTTATCTCGAATTCCAAGGGACTCACTGAAACACATCGAGATATCCGTACCTCGACATATCAGAGTTGAGAGAGTGAGGGAAACAATAAATTGAACAAACATATTCAACGAATGGATATGTAATTTGACTCCTGAAGTTAGAAATATATACAAGAGGCCCACGGGCCACGGGTCGCTCACCTGAGTGACACAGTCACTGCAGATATGCAGATGTTATGCAACATTTTTCCAATCCTGTCATCGCAACTAATGAAAAGATCATCATTTAAGCAGTTCTTTATTTTGAAGAAGATATATGGCATGCCAGTCAATTGAGGGTGATCATTTGAACAAACTCTAAATGGCAGCCAGCTTGGAATTACAATCGGCACGATTTTAGCTATTTTTGATCTACAAGTCACCCCAATGCTTCCTACCAAGTTTCAAGTCAACTGGCCTTTCAGTTCAGGAGAAGAGGCGAAAAATAGATTTTCAAGATGGCTGCCATGGCGGCCACCTTGGATATCCGATTGGCACAATTTTAGCTATTTTTGATCTACAAGTCACCCCAATGTCTCCTACGATGTTTGGAGTCAATTGGCCTTTCAGTGCAGGAGAAGAAGCTAAATATAGATTTTCAAGATGGCGGCCATGGTGGCCATCTGGGATTTCTGATCAGAACGATTTTAGCTACATTTGACCTACAAGTCAACCTGATGCTTCCTACTAAGTTTCGAGTCAAGTGACTTTTGGGTTTAGGAGAAGAAGCGAAAAATAGATTTTCAAGATAGACGCCATGGCGGCCATCTTGGATTTACGATTGGCATGATTTTAGCTATTTTTGATCTACAAGTCACCCAAATGCTTCCTACCAAGTGTGGAGTCAACTGGCCTTTCGGTTCAGGAGAATCAGCGAAAAATAGATTTTCAAGATGGCTGCCATGGCGCCCATCCTGGTTTTACGATCGGCATGATTTTAGCTATTTTTTATCTACAAGTCACCCCGATGCTTCCTACGAAGTTTGGAGTCAACTGGCCTTTCGGTTCAGGAGAAGAAGCGAAAAATAGATTTTCAAGATGGCTGCCATGGCAGCCATCTTGGAATTCTGATAGGCACGATTTTTGCTATTTTTGATCTATAAGTCACCCCAATGTCTCCTACCAAGTTTGGGGTCAATTGGCTTTTGGGTTTAGGAGTTTAAGCGAAAAATAGATTTTCAAGATGGCGGCCATGGCGGCCATCTTGGATTTCCGATCGGCACGATTTTAGCTATTTTTGATCTACAAGTAATCCTGATGCTTCCTAGCAAGTTTGGAGTCAATTGGCCTTTCGGTTCAGGAGAAGAAGCAAAAAATAGATTTTCAAGATGGCCACCATGGCGGCCATCTTGGATTTCCGATCGGCACGATTTTAGCTACTTTTGATCTACAAGTCACCCTGATGCTTCCTAGCAAGTTTGGAGTCAATTGGCCTTTCGGTTCAGGAGAAGAAGCGAAAAATAGATTTTCAAGATGGCTGCCATGGCGGCCATCTTGGATTTCCGATCGGCACGATTTTAGCTATTTTTGATCTACAAGTCACCCTGATGCTTCCTAGCAAGTTTGGAGTCAACTGGCCTTTCGGTTCAGGAGAAGAAGCGAAAAATAGATTTTCAAGATGGCGGCCATGGCGGCCATCTTGGATTTCCGATCGGCACGATTTTAGCTACTTTTGATCTACAAGTCACCCTGATGCTTCCTAGCAAGTTTGGAGTCAATTGGCCTTTCGGTTCAGGAGAAGAAGCGAAAAATAGATTTTCAAGATGGCGGCCATCTTGGATTTCCGATCGGAACGATTTGAGCTATTTTTGATCTACAAGTCACCCCGTCACTTCCTACCAAGTATCAAGTCAATTGGCCCAGGGGTGTAGGAGGAGTAGGCTTTTAAAGCAATTGTTGACGCCGCACGACGGATGACGCACGACGGACGACGGACATTGACTGACCACAATAGCTCACCATGAGCACTTCGTGCTCAGGTGAGCTAATAAAATAATGTGGAAAAGAGGAGAAATTGCTCCTTAGGAGCAATTTCTCCTCTTTTCCACATTATTTTGTTACCCATTGTCATAGTTTCATGTTAAAACAGGGACCAGATTTTCACTTCGAGATAAGCGGTAATTTGAAATAAGCGAGTTCAGTTTGAGATAACGAGGTTCGACTGTATCAATACTTTTTGATAGAGAAAATTGCCTTACCAAAACCCATGCTGTTCACAATGTCTGAGTATCATACAGGGCCAATATTACACAGATGCAACTAGAGGGCCAAGATGGCCCTGACAACCAAATTTCAAGTGACTGGCTTTTCTGTTCAAAATAGATTTTTTAGGATTGGGGCTGTGGCAGCCATTTGGAATTTCTGAATAGAATGATTCTAGTTATTTTTGCATTACAAATCACTCCCAATTCTTCCTACCAAGTTTCCAGTCAACTGGCCTTTTGGTTATGTGCAGGAGAAGTTCAAAACAGATTTGCAAGATGGCAGCTATCTTGGATTTCTGATCAAAACAAGCAAATTCCATGGGGAATTTATGTCCCCCGCCTTATGTTTATTTGAGGTGTTAAAAATGGGTAAGTTAACCAGAGGACCATTGGTCCTGTATCACCGACCTAAGTATTGAAGCAGGAAACCAGTGATAAAAAATAATTTCAGGATTCTGAAAAAACCACATGCATATCTTCAGACCATCCTTAAAGCACTTGTAAAGTTTCAAAAGGATCGGCTTAAAACTGTGGTAGGAGTTACGGGGACAAGATACCGACTCCCTATACGCTTCTGTAGTATTAGAACTCAAAAAATGTCTAAGTTAAAAATGTGGAAAAAGTGATAAAAAATTATTTCAGGATTCTGAAAAATCCACATGCATATCTTCAGGCCATCCTAAAAGCCCATGTAAAGTTTCAAAAGGATCGGCCAAAAACTGTGGGAGGAGTTAAGGGGACAAGGTACCTGCTCCCTACAGACTTCTGTAATATTAGAACTCAAAAAATGTCTAAGTTCAAAATGTGAAAAAAGTGATAAAAAATAATTTCAGGATTCTGAAAAAACCACATGCATATCTTCAGACCATCCTTAAAGCACCTGTAAAGTTTCAAAAGGATCGGACAAAAACTGTGGGAGGAGTTAAGGGGACAAGGTACCTACTAAAAATTCAGAACCACGCACCACGCGCCACCGAAAGCCAAAAACAGTGTCCCTCCGCTTTTCTTCGAAAAGGCGGGGGACAATGATTTTAGCTGTTTTTAATCTACAAGTTGCCTCGATATTACCCAACAAGTTTCAGGTCAATTTGCCTTTTGGTTCAGAAGTTCAAAAGAGATTTTCTAGATGCAGCCATCCTGAATTTCTGATCTGAACTATTTTTGCTCTAGAAGACTTAGTTACCTCATTATGTTTTTATGAAGACATAAGAATAAGAAGAATAGATACATTTTCAAGATGGCGGCCATGCAGGGTTTCCAGTGGGAATGATTTCAGCTCTTTTTTTATAAATGTACACTGATACCTCTTTCCGTCCAAAAGAAAAAACTCAAAACAGAATTTTAAAATGGCGGCTGTAGCGGGGAATCACAGCTGTACAAGGGATATGAATCCATCAGTGCTTTGCAAACTACAGGCTTTCCAGCACTGTCTTAACAAAATATTAGGACCAATTCTCAAAGTTTCTCAAAAAAAAGGGCAATTGACTAGATGACCCCTTTAAACAGATGCATTTCTCAGTAAAGTACCATGGAAAGGATTGAAATGGCCCCTAAAGCAGGGGGTCTCTTAATAAGAGGTAGCCAATATGCAGGTTTGATTGCATAAGTAAGGTTCCCGCAGATGGACACTAATAGGAATCAGGGTGAAAATGTATAATACTTACAGTAGTAATATCAAATTTGCAAACAGGAACTAAATCACGCCATTCTATGTTCTTCTTGGTGATACCACTGAAAATAGAATAAAATATATCAGACAAATAAGACGGCTAATATATTTACCCAAAATATTCTGACAGACAGGCCTTCACAAACAGTGTAGACCCAGATCAGATGCAACATGATGTGGCATCTGATTAGGGTCAACACTGTCTGTCACTGATCTAGCAGTTTTGGACACATCAAAGGTAAGGAATAGGAATTGTTCAATTTTTAAGACAAGTAAGGGACGGAACTAAGGTTTCAAATTTCAAGACAAGCAAGGTAAGGAATTACGGTGTCTTAATCCTTGTCATGCTGAATAAAATAAGATGCCACTCCCACTTCAATTTCTCAGCCAATCAGATTACTTGATCCAGGTTGTTGATACAATTTCACATACTTAATTGCAAACAGTGTAGATCCAGATCAGTTGGCTTCTTCAGAAGCCAACTGATCTGGATCTACACTATTTGCAAAGGCAGGTTATATTCGGGTTCAGCAGGACAAGGGTTAATATAAAGGAAAAATAGAGTACATGCACAAGCAAACAGCAAGACATAGAACAGCCTGCAAATCTACTGGACTCTTTGGATACTGCAGAATCAACTGGCAAACAGTAGAAGCCTTGGTCAGACAGGATGCACTGACTGATTTGCATCTATGTTGTTTGTTCATAATTTAAGAAGGTTTGGAGTAGCTCCTTGAAACAAAATAATCATTAAAACAGAGGACTTTGTAAGGAGGAGAATTTGATGATAATTTCAAGATAATTTTCACCATTTCTCCACTGAAACGTATGTTGTGGGTACTCATTAGAAGCGCCTCGTCAAGGTGCTTCTAATGAGTACCCACAACATATATTTTTATGGAGACATAAGAAAAATTATCACAAAATTATCACCAAATACTCCTCCTTTACATGTCCTCTGATTAAAATGACAAGAGTAGTGCTAAAACAACTATAAAACTATTAAAGGGAATGGATACACATTTACAGGAGATACTCTGCCGAACTTGTTTTGCATCAAATCTGAAAAGCAGTCCACTCAAACAGGAAAAAATTTGCTCCCCTTGGCAACACAGTTAATAATTTTGCAGTAGACTCATTTCAGAAGGGAACTCATGTGCATGAAAGCAAAAATAGCCATCAGAGGAGATGGCAAATCCCCCGACCAAACCACCATTTCTAAATTCAGTGTATTTCAATCGATATCATGTATATATTGAATGAGAGCAAAGTAAAAATATGCAAAGATAGTATGAAATGTGACCAAAATAATAAGTGAAAACAAAAATAGGTGTACTGTGAATGATTTTACTTTTGCGTGTTCTTTTATTTATTTATTTTTTTATTTTTGTCAAAATCATCTAATAATTTCTTCTGATGTGATAATTTGTACAGAATACACAATATTTGCAAATACTTCGAATTTGTGATTGTACATATTCAGAAATAATAGTAAAAAATAAATGCCTTGTAAAGGTAAAGGAACTTGCTGTATGTTTATTGGGGTAAAAAATCAACAGAGTAAAAGTTGTCCTTCTTGCAATCTACACACCTTCTTGCCCTGATATATGTCACTACCAAAAATTATCAAGTTATCTCAAACAATGTGGGAGTTATGGCCTGCACAAGATTAAGGCATCAGGGGAGATAATAATTGAGAAAGTGAACGTATTCTTGAACACGACATGCCTACTGGTCCTTATCTATACCTCTACCAAATATTATCAAAATATTTCAAACCACATACTCAAGGATTTAGCTTAGAAATTCATTCAGGGAAGGTAACTAGAAAAGAACCACAGCAGAGGTTGTCTCTCTTGCATGTGACAAACCTACTGTTAGATACCAATGCCTCTACCAAATACTATCAAAATATGTCTAAGGGTATCAAAGTTATGGAACGCAAGATTTTGGCTTCAGGGGAGATAACTACATAATGGAGAAGAAAGAGAGAGTTGTTTCTCTTGCATGTAACACACCTACTGGTCCTCCTCTTCATCTCTACCAAATGTTATCTTGGCCGGCCTCGGTGGCTCAGTTGGATGTGCCGTCCGACTGGAGACCAGGAGGTCGCAGGTTCAACCCCCACCGAGGTCGGCAACATTCTTTCGTGGAGACTGATCATGAAATATTTTCTACGGTAATTCTCTCCCTTCCGCTGATTCAAGAAAGGCAGCTGTCAGTTTCTGGCGAAAGAAGGTGCACAATACTGGTTAACCGTATAGAGGACTAAGCCTGCCCAGTAAACGTGTGGTTAGGTAAACTGACCGCGCTCGACATGACCCTAATGGATTGGCTGGGCCATAATTCAACTCAGTCAATGAAATATAATATATGTGTTCGTAAACCAAATGTTATCATATAACCTCAAATAGTATAGCCTGCGCAAGATTTCGGCTTCAGGGGAGATAACTGCATCAAGAAGAAAGTGAGCGTTGTCTTTCTTGCATGATACATGCCTCCTCTTCATTTCTACCAAACATTATCAAAATATGTCTAAGAGTAACAAAGTTATGCAGCACACAAGATTTTGGCATCTGGGCAGGTAACTACATAATAAAGAAAGTGAGAGTTGTCTCTTTTGCATGTGACATGCCTACCGGTCCTCCTCTTCATTTCTACAAAACATTATCAAAATATGTCTTAGGGTATCAAAGTTATAGACTGGATAAGATTTTGGCTTCAGTGGAGATATGTACATAACGGAGAAGAAAGTGAGAGTTGTCTCTCTTGCATGTGAGATGCCTACTGGTCCTCCTCTTAATCTCTACCAAATATTATCATATTATCTCAAACAGTATGGGAGTTATGGCCTGCACAAGATTTCTGCTTCAGGGGAGACAACTACATAATGAAGAAAGTGAGAGTTGTCTCTCTTGCATGTGACACACCTACTGGTCTTTCTTTTCATCCCTACCAAATATTATCAAATTATCTAAAACAGTATGGGAATTATGGTCTGCACAAATTTCGGATTCAGGGGAGATAACTATATAAGGAAGACTATGAAAGTTGTCTCTATATAACGAAGACAGTGAGAATTGTCACTCTTGCATGCAACATACCTACTAATCCTCTTCTTCATTTCTACCAGACATTATCAAAATATGTCTTAGGGTATCAAAGTTACGGCCTGCATAAGATTTCCACTTCAGCGGAGATAACTAGACAACAAATAAAGTGAGAGTTGTCTCTCTTACACGCGACACACCTACTGGTCCTCATCTTCATCCCTATCAAATATTATCAAATTATCTCAAACAGTATGGGAGCTATGACCTGCACAAGATTTCGGCTTCAGGGGAGATAACTATATAAGGAAGACAATGAGAGTTGTCTCTCTTGCATGCAACACACCTACAGGTCCTCCTCTTCATTCCTACCAAACCTGACCAACATATGTCTAAGGGTATCAAAGTTATGGAGCACACAAGGATGAGTACAAGTTCTGCTACAGGGGAGATAACAAATAAAGTGAGAGTTGCCTCTCTTGCATGAGACATGCCTACTGGTCCTCCCCTTCATTCCAACCAAATATGATCAAATTATCTCAAACAATATGGGAGTTATGGCCTGTAAAAGATTTTGGTTCAGAGGAGATAACTATATAATGAAGACATTGAGAGTTGTCTCTCTTGCATGTGACATGCCTACTGGTCCTCCTCTACATCCTACCAAATATGATCAAAGTATGCATGGGTATCAAGGTTATAGGGTGCTCAAGGATGAGGCTACAATATTTCTGCTTCAGGGGAGATAACTGCATAATGAATAATGTGAGAGTTGTCTCTTGCACAGGACACGCCTACTGATCCTCCTCTTCATCCCTACCAAATATTATCAAATTATCTCAAACAGTATGGGAGTTATGGCCTGCACAAGATTTCGGCTTCAGGGGAGATAACTAAATAACAAAGACAATGAGAGTTGTTTCTCTTGCATGCGAAGCGCCTACTGGTCCTCCTGTACAATCTTAACCAATTGTTTGTGTTTTACGGCCCAGTCAACCTCACAGGGTCATGTCGAGCGCGGTCAGTTTACCTAACCACACATTTATTGGGCAGGCTTAGTCCTCTAAGCGGTTAACCAGTATTGTGCACATTCTTTCGCCAGAAACAGACAACTGTTCTTCTTGAATCAGCGGAAGGGAGAGAATGACCGTAGAAAATATTTCATGATCAATCTCCACAAAAGAATGTTGCCAACCTCGGTGGGGGTCATAAAACTGGATTCCTAAGAGGGTGACAGCAGATAGCTCTACCTGTTTGTGTATCAGGTTTACAAAACAGACTGTGAAGGTTTTGGAACAGTTCACTTCCTCTGGGCAAACATTCCACCATATTAGTTTGGTGACACCTGGTCCACTGCTTAACCCTTAAAGCGCGAAAACACAGCTGAAGCAGAGGACAATTTGAAATATTTTGTTTTCTTTTTCAGAGTAAATAAATCTTGAAATTTCATGTGAATAGTCTACTAAACAAACAATTCACATATTAGGCAGACTATTCACATGAAAGGTCAAGTCTTATTTACTATGAAAAATAAAAAAAAATTTTAGAATGTTGTCCACTACAAATTTTGCATGGTGCTTTAAGGATTAATGAGTTTTTCTGCAGTTTTACACAGGAGTGAATAGGATCTGTCCCAAACCAATAGGGTGTCTGTTTCAGGACAGCAACATAACAACCTACCCATTTTTCTTTGATTCTGTTTCGGTGCCTGATTTCTCTTCTTGTATTTCACAGCTAACTGTATCATCACCATGGTTACCAAACAATTTCTCAAGAGAATCATATGTCCCAGACTGGTTATAGACATGAAACTCAAACCCATCGATAAAACTGTACATTCGAGTCTCAGAATGAGACATATCTGAAAAAAAAAAACAACAAAAAATCCCAAAAAACAAAAATAACATTAAACTATAATACCCCGCCATTGTCGTGTCGCGGGCAGATAATTCCATCAAAATTTGACAAAATTTGCCCATTAGCAATCCCAAACCAGATCTCCACAATTTCAATGCACATAACAGGTTTTGTGAAAATCCATTGATGTTTATTCAAGCTATCACCAGGAAAAGGGACAGAGGGATGTATGTACGTATGACTGACGGACGGACAGACATGTGGACGTCCAATGTGAAACCATAATACCCCGCCACTATTGGGTAGTGGGGTTTATAAAGAAAAAAAAAAATAAAAAATAAAAAAAAAAAATTTTGAGCTGAGGTTAAACCCATTTTAGTCTGAAAATGCCCAAAAGGGTAATTGGGATATAGTGGAGATCTAAATCAGATGTCCCAGAATGCAGCAGCTGATCTAGGTTTCTACTATTTATAACTAGTTTGGCCCTTTTTCTCTATGAATACCTCAATCACATAACCTGGCATACCTAAAATTGAAATTGGACTCTTCCAATACATAGTATGGGGAGAGTTTACTCAATCTAAAATGGGGCAATGTCACTGCAATCTCTCAGTGAAATCATGATAACATGACAGTGTCTGGATGTGAAAGTGGGAACAGATGTCCCTTTTATAATATCACCTCACACACCTCACACACATATACAGTCACTCTCGTTATCTCGAATTCCAAGGAACTCACTGAAACACTTCGAGATATCCGTACTTCAACATATCAGAGTTGAGAGAGTGAGAAAAAACAATAAATTGAACAACCACATTTAACAAATGAATATGTACTTTGACTCTTAAAGTTAGAAATATATATATAAAACTAGAGCTGGTGTTTGTAAAACACCATGCCCCCAACTGCCTGACTCTAACACTGTTTGACTCCAACACTGCTTAGCCATGACGGTAACAACAGTACAAATATATGATTTCAATGTTATTTTATCAAAGGGAAATAACTCTAAAATAGGAGATGATTGGGATAAGAAAAAAATACGGATCACCTATTTTTTCATGAGGAATCAAAACATGAAATTTCAAAACATTAGCATACATGTTCTATACACAATAAAGCAATGACATTAAATGGCCCGAAATTGCGAAGGGCCATAACTCCAACATTTCATTTAATTGGTTCAAAATTTATTCAGGTGATCTCCTCCTCAATCCCAATCAGTATACCAAATATCATGGCTCTAGCTTAAATACTTTTTGAGATATCTTGCTGAAAAAGTCAAAATGCCTAGAACTACAAAGGGCCATAACTACATCAATTTTTCATGGAATTCCCTAAAAAACAAACCAGGTTATCTCCACATCATCCCCAATCAGCATATAATATTTCAAGACCCTAGCTAAAGTGCTTTTCGAGAAATCTTGCTGACAAGGTCAAAATGAGCAGAACTGCAAAGGGCCGTAACTTTATCAATATTTTCATGGAATTCTCTCAAAATATAATCGGGTAATGTACACATCATTCCCACTCACTGTATCGAATTTCAAGAACCCAGCTTAAATACTTTTCAAGATATCTTGCTCACAAGATTTAATTCTGATTTTTTTCAAAGGGGCATAACTTTAAATAAACATGCTAGACAAGAAACAAAATACGGGTCAGCTATTTTTTCATTGGGAACCCAAATATAAAATTTCAAAACCCTAGCGTGCAGGGTTCTTAAGATATGGCATGCACAAAAAAAGCTTGATGAAAGGATAAACAGTCGGACATAGGACAAATGAAGGCAAAATAATATGCCTCATCAATTTCATTCGAAACTGGGGGCATAATCAGGTCATCTACTCATCGCTACCAATCTATTCATCAAGTTTCAAGGCTCCAGCTTCAATAGTTTTTGAGATATTTTGTTCACAAGGGAAACATGCCCAAATTTACAAAGGGCCATTACTTATGAAATATTTTTCAGAATTTACAAAACAATTAATCAGGTCATCTACTCATCATTACCAATCAATTCACCAAGTTTCAAGTCTCTAGCTCTAATAGTTTTTGAGATATTTTGCTGACAAGATAAAAATGCCCAAAATAACAAAGGGGCATAACTCAAGAAGTATATTTCAAAATTTCTTCAAAAGTTAATCAGGTTGTCTACTCATCACTACCAGTCTATTCATCAAGTGTCAAGGCTCTAGTTCCAACAGTTTTTGAGATATTTTGCTGACAAGGTAAAATTGCCCAAAATTACAAAGGGCCATAACTCATGAAGTATTTTTCAGAATTTCTTCAAAAATTAATCAGGTCATCTACTCATCACTACAAATCCATTTACTAAGTTTCAAGGCTCTAGCTCTAACAGTTTTTGAGATATTTTGCTGACAAGATAAAAATGCCTAAAATTACAAAGGGGCATAACTCAAGAAGTATATTTCAAAATTTCTTCAAAAGTTTATCAGGTTGTCTACTCATCACTACCAGTCTATTCATCAAGTTTCAAGGCTCTAGCTTCAATAGTTTTTGAGATATTTTGCTGACAAGATTGCATCCATATTTTTTCGAAGGGCCATAACTCAGAAAAGGGGCATAATCCTGTCAAGAAAAAAAATACGTGTCAGCTATTTTTTCATGAGGAATCCATATATGAAATTTCAAAACAGTAGCATTCACGGTTTTAAAGTTATGCTATGCATCAAAAAGCGTGACGAACGGACGGACGGACGGAAGGACGGACGGACGGACGAACAACCCAGAAGCAATATGCCCCTCAAACTTCTTTGAAGTTGGGGGCATAATAATGTGGAAAAGAGGAGAAATTGCTCCTTAGGAGCAATTATTCCTCTTTTCCACATTATTTTGTTACCTATTGTCATAGTTTCATGTTAAAACAGGGACCAGATTTTCACTTCGAGATAAGCGGCAATTCGAAATAAGCAAGTTCGAGATAACGAGTTCAACTGTATTGTGTGAATTCGCTGTAATTGCCTTTCCCTGGTGATTCCATCAAATGCTCACAAATATACAAATATTTTTTGGTGCACATACAACATAAAAGCATCACAGACATTGTATGATCTCCACCAATAAAATCCCATTTTTTAGATATTTCTAGATAAGATCATCTTTGAAATGGGACAGTAACAGTAGTCTTCTATATTTCTGGGTATTCAAACTGGAGTTCTGATACAATACTGTAGCTCTTCTGGAGTAAAGTAAGGATAACAAGAAATGTGGCCAGCTTTGGCATTGGAAAATGATTTGTTTGTTTGTTTGATTTGGAGTTTAAGGCTCAGCCAAAACAGGTAAGGTCATGTTGAGCTGGTCGGTTAACCTAGTTGCACATTTTCCTGAGCAGGACCTAAACCAGTACCTTGTGTACTAACTTTTGCCAGTAGCTGAAACTGCTTTTCAGAAGGGGAGAATAATAGTAGAAATAATCAACAAAGTTATGCTGCCACGCTGGGATTTTAGGCCAAAAGTTCATTGTTCAGTTACATCAAGAACTGGAATGGCCAGAGTAGCAGTCCTTGGCCAAAATAAGCTATCTTAAGTGGTCTCTTTATGTATGCAGTACATTGTATTTCATCCAGACATTACAGGCTAAAAACCATTTTTTCTGATATGAAAAGGGCCATAACAATGCAAAAAGTTAAAGGATTTTGCCTATTTACAATCCCAAACCACTCATCCTACATGTATGCAAATAAAAAAAAACAACAAACAAACAAACAAAAAAACCTGAAAAAAAAGCCATTATAGTATACAGTAAACCTGTGTAAGACAGCCATCTTTGAAATTGACCTTAGTGGTTGATGGGAAAGGTGATTGTCTTATAAAGGTACATGTCATGTAATTTTGCTAGCAAAGTTACATGACATGTACCTTTATAAGACAGATAACTTTTTCCACATCAACCACTATTTAAAGTCAGTCTCGAAGGTGGCTCTCTTACACAAGTTTTACTGTATGCTAACAACAAAAGTTCAGGTGAGCATGTGCATCTGCACAATCTTGCCAGAACCTATGCTGCTTGCTCATGTATGTGAGAGGCCAAAGGGCAAATATCAGTCAAAGAACTGAACATGTGAAAGATTGATTCAATGGAAAGTCTAAAGAGACTTTTTGTCATGATGCAACCCATATGTTTGCCAACAAATGGGATGATTTACTGAAGTCAAAGATCATCAGCATTAAACGTATTTTGTTCACAAGGTCCCCTTGTTGACTGACAGACTGACACTTGCATGGTATACATAATACCCCACCACAATAAGTGTGGCAGGATATAAATTGAGCCATCTCAAAGACAAAACCAACAAAATGATGTGCACTCCCAGCAAAGATGCATACCAGCCTGATCAGGGTCTTCACTGTCCGCATGTAGAAAACTTGGGTCCTTAGCTACCCACTGAGCACACAGCAAAGACTCTGATCAGACTGAGTGGATGCCCAAGCTGATCAGAGCCTTTGCTGGGAGCATGTCCATTTTTTTATGTCATGTTACGTCATGAGGTGGCTCAAATTATCTTCCGGGTACCTATAGCTCTAGTTCAGGTACAAGTTTTCAACAAAAATTTGTACATATTCTTCTTCCTCATGAAAACATGTGGCATCTCCCCGAGACATTTCTAATGTCTACCCACACATTAAGACAAAATTAATAACAATTTAGATATTTTTTTACAAGAGCCTTCATTTCATCTTGAGCTCAGCCATACTTCTGGGTATTGTTATCTTAACCCATGTCCTGCTGTATACGGATATACAATGTACCCTGCCTTTGCAAACAGTGTAGATCCATATCAGTTGGCATCTAAGAAGCCAACTGATCTGTATCTGCACTGTTTGCCATTCAGTATGTGAATTTATATCAACAATCTGATCAAGTATTCTGATTGGCTGAAAATTTGAAAAGGGCATGGCATCTTAATCTATTCAGCAAGACAAGGGTTAATGAAGTTATTTTGCTATTACAGTGAATATAATAACACAAATATTTTGAATACAATGCTATGTTTTTAAGAACAAAAAGATGAATAGGTTTTTTGTGTAGCTTACTAATTCCCTCCAGGTATACAGTAGCTAAGTATAAATAAATGAGCCAGTACACAACAAAACCTACAAAATGGCAAGTGCACCCGCAAAGACTTAGATCAGCCTGGGCATCCGTCCTGATCAACTGGGCATCCGTCCAGTCTGATCAGACTCTTCACTGTCCACATGAAGCAAACTTGGGTCCTTAGCTACCCACTGAGTGCACAGCAAAGACTCTGATTAGACTCGGTGGATGCCCAGACTGATCTGTGTCTTCGCTGGGTGCACATGCTATTTTGTTGGTTTTGTCATGCGCTGGCTCAAATAATATACAAATATATCTTTTGGCCAAGTTGAAATCAACTTTACTTTTCCATATATTTGTAAAAAATGTATAAGCTGTTAATCTGTAGTAGCAGACATGCCATTGCCATGGAGTTTTAAGGGGTATCATATGTGTTTTTGTGTGTGAGTAGGGGAGGGTGTAGGGCCATCTGTGTAGACTGCTCAGAGCCTCTATTATTTGTTAATATATTCTTGTTTCTACAGCAGCCAATGGCGATTTTGAATGCTCTGATCAGACTTCATTTCAGGTTCTCACTATCCGCATCATCTAAGACACCTTTATTCATAATTGGCCTGTATAATTACCTTCTTTAACATCTTTGTAAACATAAGGTCTCCACCATTTGAAGATAATCCAGCCATATTCTATCCTAACAGAAAAGTCCTCTGTGATGTAATGTACAGCTCTAAACATGATCTTTCCTGACAGAACTGACACAGAGAGAGAACCTACAGGGGAGAAAAGGATCATTTAAGTACAGTCGACTCTCATTATCTCGACATCGCTTATCTCGAATAACCGCTTATCTCGAAGTGAAAATCTGGTCCCTGTTTAAAGATGAAAATCTAACAACAGGTACCAAAATATTGTGGAAAAGAGGAGCAATTTCTCCTCTTTTCCACAATATTTCCAATACGTCTCTAACATCAGGAGTCAAATTACATTTTCATTTCTGAAATGTGGTTGTTCGGTTTATTTTTTCCTTATATCTGTAAATCTGATATGTCGATGCACGGATATCTCGAAGCATTTCAGTGAGTCCATTGGACTTCAAGATAATGAGAGGCGACTGTACTAAGTACGGTAAATGTCCTAAAATTTCGTTCACCAAAGTTTCTAATGAAATGGCATATGTAAACAGTGCAGACCCAGATCAGACCACTCCTGAAAGAGTAATCTGGTCAGGGTCTGCACTGTTTGCCATTTCACTAAGTATTTTAAGAAACATCTGAAAGTAAAATTTAGGCACCAAAAGTACAGAATTAAGTGTTTGAAATTTTTGAACAATTACCATAGGTCACAGATGATGATAATGTTGACAATGATGATACTGTTGCTGATGGTAATGATGACAGTGACATTTTTCTATCTCATGAACAAAGCAAGACAGTCTTGTTATAATGCTATAGTTGAACCGTTATCACTCTCTGGGCTAATTCAGCACATAAAAAACGGGTGATATTTTTCTTATTTTTCACAGAAAACAGGATGACATTTCATGCAAATTGCATCCACTGAAGATAATTTGCATGAAATATCAAATCTTGTTTCCTGGGATAATAAGAAAATTTTTTTTCAAAATATCTTCTGCTGAAAATTTTACCCAGGGCCCAGTTGTTCAAAACTAACGATGTCATTAGTTAATGTATTGTTAAATATACACTAATATTTTTGCTGAAAAAATGTGAGTAGCTTTTGCATTTGCAAAAACTACTCACATTTTTTCAGCAAAAATACCCTGTTTTCTGGGAATAATAAGAAAAATATCATGTTTGTTGTCTGCTGAATTTGCCCAGAGAGTTCTAAAGGATTAACACATTGTGTTGCTTTCCTCTGTACAAGCAAATGCCCCTGGCTACCCCCAGGCATTCAGTCCCTCACCAACTGTTTGTGGAAACACTGATTGATCTCTGACTAAATGGAATTGGAATGGATACACTTTTTGGGAGGCAACTATGTAGGAATTCTTTTGTTCTCCCTTCTCAAAATGAGTCTTCTTTAAAAGGACTGTATCTGCTCCCAAGGGAAACAAAGTCTTTCCTTTTATAGGTACACATTTCGCAGGACTATATCTGCTCCCAAGGGAAACAAAGTCTTTCCTTTTATAGGTATACATTTCGGAAGGTGTCCATGTCAGCAAACAGGAAGTCACGAAAGTCATCTCCCTTGTAAAAAAGGTGAAAATCTATCAAGAATCCAATCTTCTTAAATATTCACATACATGCTAAGACCCTTTTCAAATGACACAGCTCAAAATTTGTTTAAATAATCATGGTAAACTACTTTACTAGTAATAAAGCACATGCACATACATTTACTGTAAGATGGTTTCCTACAGAACATGACAACAAGCAAATGTGATATTTTATAACCTTTAAACAGCCAATCACAACCGCAGCAAACATTCTGACTTTTGTTTTTACTTTTTAAAGTAAATAAGACATTTCATGTGAACTGTCTATTAGACAGACAATTCACATGAGATGTTATGTCTTAGAAAAAAAAAGTCGTCCGCAGCAGAACTGCTTGGGTCTTTAAGGCTTAACCCTTGTCCTGCTAAACCCAGACATGTCCTGCCTTTGCAAACAGTGTAGATCCAGATCAGTTGGCTTCTGAGGAAGCCAACTGATCTGGATCTGCACTGTTTGTCACTCAGTATGAGAATTTATATCAACAATCTTGATTAAGTAATCTGACTGGCTGACGGTTAGAAATGGGTGTGGCATCTTAACTTATTTAGCATGATAAGGGTTAATAAACTTACCCACATTAATTCTCCCATATTTGACGAATTTATTTGCAATGAGAGTCGCGATCAAGCCAATGACTCTGGAGTTATAGTAGGTGATGTATATTGTCCACACTATTGCTGCTGCTAATGAGATAAAGAACCAATATAATGTAGACTGGGGAAGTTCTTCTTCAATCCTTGTGATGATATTTGTCTCGTTGACCAAATTTTCTGGCATGGTTGCAAGGCAAAGTTGTTATCACCACTAAATAATAACTCAAGATTGGTTTCTCACTGCACGTATTTTACCTGTGAAAATAGACGAGCAAAGCCATGAAAATCTACAATGGCTGCCTTTTCATAGCTCCAGATAAGTCACTTTTTGCTATCCAAAAGCGCTTATACTGTTCTTGTTTCTCCACAAAAATGTATGTTGTGGGTACTCAATGGAAGTGCCTCACCAAGGCCTTTCTAATGAGTACCATGTTTTAGTCAGCCATGGTTCTTTTATATTCGTCCTGGATCTATTGTACAGTCACATCAGGTAAACAAGTTAGTGCTAGTTGGACTAATTACTGGACATTTCCCGGATTAGAAGTGGGGAATGTTCAACTAAATGGACAGGTTTTGTAAATAATGAAGAGACTGACAGTTTTCTCTCTTGCACAAAAAACACCTACTGGTCCTCCTCTTCATCCCTACCAAATATGAAGGCAATATACCGAAGAATAGAGGTAACATATAACTTTGTAAAAAAAAAAAACAAGAGGCCCACGGGCCACGGGTCCCTCACCTGAGTGACATAGCTACTGCAGATATGCAGATGTTATGCAACATTTTTCCAATCCTGTCATCCCAACTAATGAAAAGATCATCATTTAAGCAGTTCTTAATTTTGAAGAAGAATATATATGGCATGCCAGTCAATGGAGCATGATCATTTGAACAAACTCTAAATGGTGGCCAGCTTGGATTTACCATCAGCATGATTTTAGCTATTTTTGATCTACGAGTCACCCCAATGCTTCCTACCAAGTTTCGAGTCAACTGGCCTTTCGGTTCAAAAGAAGAAGCGAAAAATAGATTTTCAAGATGGCTGCCATGGCGGCCATCTTGGATATCCGATTGGCATGAGTTTATCTATTTTTCATCTACAAGTCACCCCAATGTCTCCTAACAAGTTTGGAGTCAATTGGCCTTTCGGTGCAGGAGAAGAAGCTAAACATAGATTTTCAAGATCTCGGCCATGGTGGCCATCTGGGATTTTGGATCAGAACGATTTTAGCTATTTTTGATCTACAAGCCACCCAAATGCTTCCTACTAAGTTTCGAGTCAATTGACTTTTGGGTTTAGGAGAAGAAGCGAAACATGGATTTTCAAGATAGTCGCCATGGTGGCCATCTTGGATTTACGATCGGCATGATTTTAGCTATTTTTGATCTACAAGTCACCCAAATGCTTCCTACCAAGTTTCGAGTCAACTGGCCTTTCGGTTCAGGAGAAGAAGAGAAAAATAGATTTTCAAGATGGCTGCCATGGCGCACATCCTGGATTTCCGATCGGTGCGATTTTAGCTATTTTTTATCTACAAGTCACCCTGACGCTTCCTAGCAAGTTTGGAGTCAATTGGCCTTTCGGTTCAGGAGAAGAAGCGAAAAATAGATTTTCAAGATGGCAGCCATCTTGGATTCCGATCAGCACAATTTTAGCTATTTTTGATCTATAAGTCACCCCAATGCTTCCTACAAAGTTTGGAGTCAATTGGCTTTTGGGTTTAGGAGTAGAAGCGAAAAATAGATTTTCATGATGGCTGCCATGGCTACTACCTTGGATTTCCGATCGGCACGATTTTAGCTACTTTTGATCTACAAGTCACCCGGATGCCGCCTAGCAAGTTTCGAGTGAATTGGCCTTTCAGTTCAGGAGAAGAAGAGAAAAATAGATTTTCAAGATGGCAGCCATGGCAGCCATCTTGGATTTCCTATCAGCACGATTTTAGCTATTTTTGATCTACAAGTCACCCTGATGCTTCCTAGCAAGTTTGGAGTTAATTGGCCTTTCCGTTCAGGAGAAGAAGCAAAAAATAGATTTTTAAGATGGCTGCCATGGCGGCCATCTTGGATTTCTGATCGGCACGATTTTAGCAACTTTTGATCTACAAGTAACTTAATGCTTCCTAGCAAGTTTGGAGTCAATTGGCCTTTCGGTTCAGGAGAAGAAGCAAAAATAGATTTTCAAGATGGCGGCCATGGCGGCAACCTTGGATTTCAGCTCAACACAATTTTTGATCTACAAGTTACCACAATGCTTCCTAGCAAGTTTGGAGTCAATTGGCCTTTAGGTTCAGGAGAAGAAGTGAAAAATAGATTTTCAAGACGGTGGCCATCTTGGATTTCCGATCGGCACGATTTTAGCTATTTTTTATCTACAGGTCACCCTGATGCTTCCTACCAAGTACTGAGTCAACTGGCCCAGGGGTGTAGGAGGAGTAAGCTTTTAAAGCGATTGTTGATGCCGCATGACGGATATTGACTGACCACAATAGCTCACTTCGTGCTCAGGTGAGCTGAAAAGGTTAACCTGGGATGACGCCTGAACGCCCGGACATCGCTACTTTAAAAGACAGATTTTTTGAAAAACCAATCCAAAATAGGGAGGAGATTTTGACTGAATTTCAAATTTTCTAATATATTCTAAATATTTTGAATTCTCTCTCAACTGAAAATAGGGAAAAGTTTGACAACAGATGGAGACAATATCTACCTAGTCGCCCTTTAGCTTATTTCCTGTAGCATTTAATGCATTGGTACAAGATGGTGCCAAAGACATTATGAGACATCATCCTACACATTGATCATCAAAAGGTGATTAGAATCACTGTCAAGAGAAAAAGGCGATAAATCCCCAACCCCTGACACAACTAAGCCCAGCTTTGTTAACTTAAAGGACTGAAATTTTGCAGTATAGGCCCAATGGTATCAGAGACAAAATCCTGGAACTTTTGGTTTTTCTAGATGTTTACTCTGGCCTGCTAGGCTTAGCAAATCTGGTACCATGTTAAGTCAGTCGGGTATGAAAGCCACAGCCGAGCTGAGCCAAAAAAGCCAAGCCTGATATTGTGTTTTTTTGTACTTGTTGAAACGAGTTCAAGATACTTATTTCTTTTAATCTTATATTACCATTTATGTAAAATGCTGTATTCAAAATTAACATTTGTATTAGCACTTACTTATTTATGGCTTTATATCCAATTTTCCATTCTACAGGGGTATGAAAGCCAAGGTCGCGAAAGGGATATGTTTTTGTCAGTTAGTGAACAAATGGCAATGTTTTATAATCTGAGCATTTGACAGAGGTTGCAAAAAGATATTTAAAACTACTTTGAAGCACTATTACATGCAGAAACTGTTTATGTTTCCCATTTTTCTTCTTTTTTTTATCCACATAATGTGGATTTGCAGAATCTAAAAAATAGAATAAACATAAACTAAACAAAAATAACCAAAATGGGAGGCAAGAGCACTGAAAGGGCCTAAACTCAAGAATTACACTTGTTCATCTAATACCAATATGATGGCCTGCATAAATAAGAAAAGCTATCAAATTAGTTGTAGATGTGAAGTCATAAATAACTGTATTATTAGCTCACCTGAGCCTTTAGGCCTTTTCAACCATTTTGTTTCTTTTCGTTTAGTGTATGTCTGTTCTAGTTTTAGATTCTGCTGATCATTGTTATTGGTGAAAAAGAAGAATAATGGGAAACATAAACAGTTTCTGCATGTCATGATGATTCGAAGTAATTTTACATATCTTTTTGCAACCTCTGTCAAATATTCAGATTACACAAACTGGCAGAAACATATCCCTTTCGTGGCCGTGGCTTTCATACCGCTTTTGAATGGAAAATTGGATATAAAGTAAAAAATAAGCAAGTAATAATCATAGGCCTAGATAAGAGTGGGTATCAGGTTATATATTTCTTATTTCTCCACGAAAACATATGTTGTGGGTACTCATTAGAAGTGCCTCAGCGAGGCGCTTCTAATGAGTACCAACAACATATGTTTTTGTGGAGAAATAAGAAAAATATCAATACTTTTCGATTGAAAAAAGCACCTTAACTAGAGCTATGTAATAATACAAATGTTAATTGTGAACAGATTGTTTAATGTAACTGATAATATGAGATTAAAAGAAATAAGTATCATGAACTCGTTTGAACAAATACAAGAAAACACCATATCAGGCTCGGCTGTGGCTTTCATACCCAACCTGTTGTCAGTCCAAAAGTTACTTGACATTATGGATGATCATGGCTTGGAACAAATACATGTAATACCCTTCCCTACTTGTGATAAAAACACCTTGGACTTGATTCTCACCTCTTTAACAAGTCAATTTCAGGAAATTCATTCTCCAGACAAATATCAAAATAAAGAAAAGCCAGTAAAACGTCAGACTGACAGAAATCTTGACTTAATATTAATATGCATTTTCATCGAATACTTAGGCACCAAATTTAGGCGCTCTTGGCCACTCCTAGTCTGCATCCATGCATTCATCTGGGATGAAGCTGGCCCAGAAAAATAGGGAAACGTCACGTCTCCCTCATTGGAAATTTGGGAAACACGTTCCATGTTCTGGGAGATGTGACAATCCCAGCCTGCTAAACTTGCTCAGCGAACGCCGCCAAGCTTTAAATTTATCAAATGATTTTAACATTCTATTTTTTTTTTTGTTTTGTTTTTAATTATTATTATTTCAGTGGTAACAGTACTTGAAACCTTTCATTATTTTTTGCATGTACTGCAGATCTTTATATTTTGTCGTGTCTTTGGCAAATGCTTTGATGGGCATTTCTCAAGAAATACTAAACTAATCTTTGCAGTGGCACCCCTCCTCCACTGCCTTCCAATTTTCATTTAAAATTCGGTACCCCACCGCACCAAAAAAGTTTGTTGCTGTTTGCAGTTATTTCTTAATCTTGAGTGTTATTGACATTAAGTGATTTTGTTAGTGAAATAAAACATTTATCAATTAACCAATTAATGCTCTCTTACACGTCACTGCAAATATATACGTCACATTCTGATCATGGATGTCTGTGTGGCCACAAAACGTCATTTCAATGTTTACTTTGAACCTTGTTGCGATCGATATATGCTGCGACAAAAAGTCTGGGTCTTGATTATATGCGGAAGTTTCGATCTTCTGCTAAAATTCGCAGAAAAATAATTGGTGCAGTTTGGGGATATTTTTAATTATGTGTACAACTGTACATGTATGTTTCGAATGCATTTCTGACAAGAAAAGGCTTTGCAATTTTACATGGTAATAAGTTAGTTTTTCTCACAGAGTGGTTTTCCACAACGAGTTCATGTGATGTCACCATTATGAGCATGTGGTTTCTTCATGTGGGAGCAAGCGAAAACACAACATTTTAACTTGTACTGGAAACGTGAACATCCAAGAATTGTGTATTGTTACCCGGTGTGCATCAGAGCATTCCCATGAGAATCTACACAAGGTTTACTGGACACATTCTACAGGACTTAGAAATTGCTTTTGGCCACTAGAAATAACTATTTTAATGCACAGAATGCGCTCACATAAGGGATAAGGTACTATTTTGCTTGTCATCCTGACCACATGTTGTCTTTCAAAAGAAAAGGTCAACTTTATAATAAAACGGTGCATTTGTGATCATGATGAAAATTTGGCATCCGAAAACTTTAAAATGAAAAAAAAAACAAAAAAAACAACCAGGCAGGGGCGGATTGTGCACCAGTCAAATCTAGGTCAGACTGTCTGCAAACAATGTGATTTTACTGGGAAGTGTCACATAACTAACGAGTGAACCTGTCTGCCAATAATCCTAGCCTCAAGGGATGAAAGATCATGACACCTCCGTCTACATTTTCGATGAATTACAGTAGAACCTCAATAATTCAAACTCCAATAATTCAAAATTCTCAATAATTCAAAATCATTTTGAAGTCCCGACTTAACTATATGTATGCATTTTAACCCTCAATTATTCAAAGTCTCAATAATTCAAACAAAACTGTTTGTTCCCTTGGACTTTGAATTATCGAGGTTCCACTGTAATCGGTCAGGATAGGCAATAGACACTGAAAAATTAAGGCGACATCAACATCGCTTTCCTGTATGAACAGAGCGACGTCTGCAGAAAAAAGGCGAGCACCATCACGAAAACAAACCTACATAATTTTGACCCCTTTGTTAAACCCCACTTTTATATAGTAAAACTGGGGTTTACAGGGTATACATTATTTTTCTTATTTCTGCTCAAAGACGTAGATTGTGGATACTCGTTAGAACCGCCTCGCTGAGGACCCACAATCTTTGTTTTGAGCAGAAATATGAAAAATACCAGAATTTTTATCTGAAAATTTTCTCTTCTTTTTTTTTGTGGCAAAATTTTCAGTATATTTGAATAGGCTTGTTTTCGTAATGCATAGCTCACGTCGCCTGCGAACGTCTTCCCCGATTCATTTGCCAGGTGCTTTCATCCCCCTTCCTGATAAAGGAGGTTGTGAACTATTGCAGGATATTAAAATACTGTAAATATCAGAAGTATTTTAGAGAAAAATACTACACCAAAAAAAAAAAAACAAAAAAAAAAACTGCACTAATACTCTCGCTCACTGAAATTCTCAAGTTGTTCAGCTAGGCATCTGCTAGGCTAGATTCTAATATGAGATTATTATTTTAACAGTGCTTGCATTACAGGAAGTCTGGGAGTCAGAGCCGGGTTCATAGAAATACCAGAACACACCGAAACACACTGTTAATTACCGGAACACACTATAAATTTTTATTTTTATATTATTAAAGTTCGTTTTCATAACTTAATTGCTGTTTGTTTCTGTGTAGGATGTCGTTAATAACAAATTTGATCCTAGCCTACAATAAATAAACCTTATTCCAGTGTTTTATAAAAAAAATGTGTTCCGGTCCACTCATACAAGTAATCATTACAGAGCTGTTTATATTATGATTGCCACACTCTAACTCAGCTAATAAAATGAAGACATTTTGCATATTAGGATTTGACTACATTGTTCACTCTCATCATAAATATTTCCCTAGGAGGTTTAATGCAAGCTAACACCCATTATTATAAACTTAATCACCATCGTGATATCTGTTAAGGATTTAAATAACATTTTTGCGATTGATGTAAATATATTTTATAACTTTTTCATACCCAACTAACCGTGAGAAAAATTCTACATGCAGTCACGCTGCCATATAATAGCGAGCACAGCTCGCGATCCATAAAGCGCACCACGGTGGAAGTGAGCTCTACGGTAGAGAATATGATCAATAAAAAGTAACATACAACAATATATGCTTTCAGCAGAAATCGCTCTGACCAATTTTCTTCCCGTTTTCTTCCCGGAAGTTGTCAAAAGTTGTCACCGGAAGTTGAAAGGACTGAAGCGGACTTGATACTAAAAAGTTTGTGTTTGTGTTGAGGTTTTACGGCCCAGTCAACCGAATGGGGTCATGTCGAGCGCGGTCAGTTTACCTAACCACACGTTTACTGGGCAGACTTAGTCCTCTAAGCGTTAGAGGGGTAACGATTCACCGAAAGTACGGTTCACCGCCGTACGAAGCTGGCGGTTCCGTTCACAGTCCGTTTCTGGTAATTTCCATTTGGTTCACTTAAAAAAATTCTTCGAAAGACAAAATTAAGAAAAAGAAATAGCAGAGAAACTGCTTAAATGTTGTTTTTATGTTAAATCCTACTTAATTTTGCTTTATTAATGCATTAATTATCGATGTAAGCATCTTCTCTCGCCTTACGACAACTACTGCATTCCGTTCGGCTAAAAAGTACTCGCAACAATAAACTGTTCGGCCCATAAAAATATCTGGATTTTCGTGTGTGTGTCATTCTGTCTGTCTGATTAAAAGTATCACGATACATATCGTATTGTGAGGTATCACAATACGTATCGTATCGTGAGGTACATGTAGGTGTATCGTTACACCCCTAATAAGCATCACGAAGTGAGAAGAAACGAGTGTCGATAAGTGTCACAGACATATATTGCTGATTATTTTTATTATTTATTTATTATTTATTTTTGATTTACATATATTTTTATAAACTGATAGTCATTCTTTAATGATGCTGTGAAGGACTTTTGAAGAGACTACAAACAGGGTCTGTGCTGTGCTCGCATTTAGGCTAAGTCTATTTTCATATTAATATTAATTATTTGATGCCTAACTGAGCGAAGGCTTATAAAGTATGTTCATGTGTTACAAATGGTCAAGATAAGACACAGAATATATAAACGGACTACATATTCCCCCCTCCCCCACACCAAAAAAAAAAAAGTAAAAAACAAAAAAAAAAACAAAAAACTATTTAATAAGCAAAGAAAAAAAACTTTTTTGAGTGTGTTCATTGAAATAAATATATTTTATAACTTTCTAATATCAAACTAAAATTTACCGGATCACACTCCCATATAATAATATTAATTGTTTGATTCTTAACTGAGCTAAGGTTTATAAAATGTTATGTGTTACAAATTGTCAAAATAAGACACATACTATATAGACCACATATTCACAAAATGAAACTATTTAATAAAACTTTTTTTGAGTGTGTTCTGGTAATTACCAGTGTGTTCTGGTATTTCTATGAACCGGTCAGAGACTCCCAAAAATTGTCCTGGGACTTCCAATAATCAATGCTAAGAAGTCTGGGACTCCCAACTTTGAAAGATAAATAAAAAAAAAATTAGAAAGTATTTATGTGTTATTTATCTTAAGAATGGCAGTTTTACGCCATAAATGAGAGTTTAAGAATACTGAGGTTGAATTTCTGAAAGAGTGTGAAAAAATTTGATCACCAGAACTTCCAAATATTGAAGCTAGGAAGCTGATTTTGACAGTTAATGCAAACACTGTATTTACCTGCCTACTAGTTACAAACTGAAATATCTTTATGGGTGCCGCGGTCACTGCAGCCACAGACACTTGGGGTCATAATTTTAAAGGTTTAAAAAATCATCATCATGTCATATATAGGATCTCATTACACTAATGAAATGAGAGCCTATATGTGACAGTGTAATGAGAGCCCTGACATGTTCATGATGATGGTTTTTTTAACCTTTAAAATTATGACCCAAGTGTCTGTCTGTGACTGCCAAGTGGGCATTTCTAAGCATAAGTACGTGTAATCATTGTTTGGTAAAGCGTGAAAGTACATCCATTTCCTAAGCTCTATCTTGCGTTTTTGAAATATCTAATCATATTTTGCTTCTATGCTTATGAAACGCAATTTTATGCACTAGACTGCATTCTCGGTGCATTTTCTGCTGCTGTTTTCGCTTAATCAAAGAATAAAGCCAAACAAATCCGAATGATAAAAAAAAAAAAAAAAAAAAAAAATGTGACTGGTTTGCATGTACTTTTTCTGGGGGTGATTATAAAAGCCGGTAGTAAAGGTCGAGAGTCGGGACCAAAAGTCGAGAGTAAATTTGGACAATCGAATAATAACATTCAAATTTTATTAAGATTGCCAAATACATTTTCATGTTTTAGAGCATCTCATATAGAACATATACAAACACTATAATATTCTTACATATACTGAACCAATGCAATATTTTAAGTTAGCGTGTCTATATACTTGTAACATTACAGCATGTATGATAATAAAGTCAAGTTTATGAAACAGGTACCCCATTTTTATATATCAGAGAACAATAAACTGATAATTAGAGTCCAAATGTTGTATATCCCGACCGAACAGCAAATGTTGTGCTATTAGATCAGGGTCTACGGCATTTGTCAAAATTCTTCTCACATGAGCTATTATGAATATTCATATATATACATATATACACATGATATATTAAAATAGATAAATATCAGCACTGTGCTCATACAAAGCATTGAACGTAAATGGGATTGGGTCCTGATCCGACCTCACATATTGTGGGGTCGGATCCGCGCGTACGCCAATCGCCTATTCAGTTATCTATTTCTTCATTTATTTTTGATTATCATTATGGTGTTTTAGGTTTAAATCCGCAGATCAAATTATTTGGTTCAATTTAAGGAATCATTGATACAAGGTATCACTGATAATTACATGTAAATTATATTCATAACAACATTAATCTTGCACCTATCGGGATGAAATTTGGAACATAAGTAGAATATAGACTCTTCTTTAAAATGCATATAAGATTTTATGTCAAGCATTTTGCAAATTATAGTCAGTCTGGGGATTCCACACGAATTGTTTTATACATTATCAATTAAAAACATGTCACAGATCAGAAAAAATGTAAAAATAAAGTTATTTCATCGCACCGTCTAGTAATTAATTGACCCGGGAGTAGGTCGGGACTAAATTTCGGCTTTTGCGGTATTGAAGATGTCAAACATTTTGCAAATTATGGTCAGCTGCGGGTTGCCACGAGAATTATTTTGTGCAATTTCATTTTAAAAACATGTCACTATTCAAAAAATATAAAAAAAAAATAGAGTAATTTCATTGCACCGTGTAGTAAATAATTGACCCAGGGAAAACAATGTATGTGACATTAGCAAGAAGGCAAATCTGAGTCGATTACAAGCAGAAATTTAGTCCCGACCTTCTCCCGGGTCAATTATTTACTACACGGTGCAATTAAATAACTTAATTTTTTATATATATTTTTCTGATTTGTGACACGTTTTTAAATGAAATTGCGCAAAATATTTCTCGTGGGAAATATATATATATCAGGGAAGGTGATCCTAGCAGCTTTCCATTCACCTGGAATGAAACAAGAACCATATATTATTGCATAAAGTGTCGCACGTTATTAACAGCCGTGCATTAACCGGCGAAAAGCCGTTTATTCACGCGCTGTTAATGCACGGCTACGGAACTTTTAATATGCTCGTACCGGGGCCACAGAATTGCTGCCGTCACGAGATGTGTACTGCCCTGTCCCAGAACGAGCATAGTCCGTGGAAATACCGTTCGCGCGACATCGGTGAAAAGGCGAAACAAAATAGTGCAAGAAATAATGCGAAATGTAGCAAATATTTTCATTTTTTTAATGCAATAATAGCGACCGAACATGGTTTTTCAATGCATTAACATTCGCCAGGTCCCTTGGGAGGTGTTGAAAACCGCGGCCTTCGGCCTCGGTTTTCAACACCTCCCAGGGGACCTGGCGAATGTTAATGCATGAAAAAACATGTTTGATCTCTATATTAAAAACATTCTGTCAAATCAATATCCCGTGCCCATGCGCTGTCCCTTTGGACAGACAACTGGACGGAAATCATACACGATCAAACTGACTTCAGGTTTCTTTGACTTACTGTTACCTATTTCGATATATATATATATATATATATATATATATATATATATATATATATATATATATATATATATATATATATATATATATATATATATATTGCGGTGTGTCCATGTTTTTAAAAAGCATTTTAGTTCAATCAGACAGACGGATGAGTGAACTATGTGAGAGTACTCAACTGCACACCGATGTCATTTAAAAATGAAATTTTGAATAAACTTTGATCAAATATAATAAAAAAATAGTATGTACCTTTCTCAAAGTCCATTACGAAGCATTCTATCTGCGGCTGACCTATCTTCTCTCGGAGGGACCCTAAAACCTGAACTATCACACAAAATTGATTTGTTTGTTTGTGTTGAGGTTTTACGGCCTATTCAACCCAATGGGGTCATGTCGAGCGCGATCAGTTTACCTAACCACACGTTTATTGGGCAGGCTTAGTCCTCTAAGCGGTTAACCAGTATTGTGCACATTCTTTCGCCAGAAACTGACAACTGGCGGAAGGGAGAGAATAACCGTAGAAATATTTCATGATCAATCTCCACGAAAGAATGTTGTCGACCTCGGCGGGTGTTGAACCCGCGACCTCCTGGTCTCCAGTCAGACGCGAATCCAACTGAGCCACCGAGGCCGGCACAAAATTGATAGTATACATGTATAATATTATATGTGTTAAATATGGTAAAAATATATAATTACGAATATTCAGGAAAACATTACACTGATTTGTCCACAAGGTAGGCTAGCTTTATATCTATTGTATGGCCCTCTTAAAATGTGGTATAACAAAATAAATATTTATAAGAACAAAATGTGTGTATTTTCTGTGTCATATTCTGGTGTAAGCATATTGTAGTTACCATGTGTCCTTGTATTTTACTTAGTATACTCTCTACCAGGAAGTCGTCGCACTGTAGAAACTCACGACTGATCTGAAAATATAAATGAAAATTAGTGCAGCGCAAAAAATGCACAAACAATTTGATAAGATACTGAACAACGTAAATTTAACACTGACAGCACTGGTGGGTCGATTGTTTTTTAGCATAGGCTTGGAAAATGGTCCTGAAAGAGGACTGTGAGACCCCGTAAATATCTGTGCGGCGTCTGATCTTATTCTACACTGTTTGCTAATCGTTGCAGTACACGAACCAAGTCCAGGTTTTACAATTAACCAAACCCTTTCGCACAGCGATCTGGCGTCACAGGAGAAATAGCGCTACTATAAATGAGCGTTACCAGGATTTTGTACATGGACAGCGACAGTCACGTTGACAACAGCATAAACAATCGACTGGGTCAACTGATATACAATCGACCAAAAATGATAATTAGCGTTGATTTAGCAAATACATGCACATGTTTTCATAATATACGTTGGATGTATCATATTACAGGTATTGCTTCAAAATGTGAAATTACCCCAAAGTGTAATCTCCTGGGTTCATCGGGTTTCATCATTGCTCTGACACGATTTGCTGCTCTCATGAAGCTGTTAACATTAGGGCAACTCATCTCGAAAACATGCCTATATAATATTGACCCCCTTAAACCCCACTTTTATATAGTAAAACTGAGGTTTACAGGGGTATACATTATTTTTCTTATTTCTGCCCAAAAACATAGATTGTGGGTACTCGTTAGATCTGCCTCGCCGAGGCAGTTCTAACGAGTACCCACAATCTATGTTTTCACCAGAAGTATGAGAAATATCCGAATTTTTATCTGAAAATTTTCATTTTTTTGGTGGTTTAAATGTTCAGTATGTTAGGATAGGCGTGTTTTTGTAATGTGATGGTCTTCTGGTCGTATGGTGACTAACATGGCGTCGTCGACGATCTGACGTGCTGGTCTGTTGAGATTTCCCCGCGCAGTAGTTTTCACAAAAAAAAAAAAAAAAAAAAAGAAAACAAAAAAAAAAACAAAACAACTTTTTAGAAGATAAAATAAAATATTAATTGGTAAGTTTTAGTAGTATGTTTATTACGCACAACATTTCTCCAAATTGCAAGTATTTTACATTACGCACATGCGTAATATGCGTAATGGGCGCAACGCCTATGACAGTTATAAGTTTGTATACGTTGTTTAAAAGACTTTTGAAGTAAGCAAATCTACAAATGTCATTTCTCATAGTGAACTAACAATGTTGAAAGAGCATATATTCGACCATGAAAATATGTGTAAAATATTATGAAAACCGTACCTTTTGGGTGTACTCCTAGCCGTCGCTGCTAACAAGCTTGGTCTTATTACGATTGGTTCCATTCTCAACAACTGTAAAGGCGTATTCGGCAGTATCTCTGCTAGCATCGAGACGTGTCTCGAAGTGATCTGGGGAAAAAAAAAATTAATACTATGCTAATGCAGTTTTCTTATGCATCAAAACTGATGTGATGTGCATGGTTTCTTGACAGTCTAATTCAAAAGAATTTTGTAACAAAAAGGTAGAACGATAATCACTTTATTAACCTAAAAGTTTTTATATGTAAATATCCAATCGTGTATATTTGACGCTTATCTTAATTAATAGACAATGTATGATACAAATGGTTTACTCAATGCTGATAAATAGACGGACTGACGAACGGCTCATATGGGCTATTATAGCGCATATTAAAAGCGGTATGCATGCATGCGGATCGTGCAATAATATCCACATGCTGATGTAATAATTGTATATATATTTATTTTTTAAATAATAACAAACTTACACTTCAACGACTTCTTGATGAACGCCGCCATGAACTGTCAAGTCGAATAAAGCGTCTAGAGCCGGACCCGGATCGTCATTCACTGTCGCCGTTGCATCTACAGAGGACGTCGCAGCACTTACGTTCGTCATCTGGATCTGATCTGCGGAAGGTATCGAATCTACAGTAAAGGTCGCATTTGGTGGTCTGTGCTATTATTATTGGTATAGACTAAACCATGTGCTTTATTCTTGTATCACTGCGCATGCGCACTTACCATGCTTTGGCGGTCTTTGAGTCAGTTTTATATTAAATGCATTCAGGAACACACTTGTGTTTTTGTATTCCAATACATGTTCTCATAGGAGATTATTATAATTAATACTTAAATATAAAACATGGTATCAGAATTAATTATTTGAACTAGAATAACTTTATACACCTCGGAAAAGCAAACGAAATGGATTTAAATGGAATACTACCGCCTGTAATGAACTGGGATGCATCCAATTTGCCTGAAGAATGGCAAAAGTTTAAGATACGTACATGTAGAATTAATCTTTTCAGGACCACTCAAAAGTAAATCAGAGGAGAAAAAAGTATCGTATCTTCTTTTGTGGGTCGATCAGCAAGGCCGACAAACTGATAAGACTTGGACAGGTATTGCAGACGATGACGCTCAAAAAAGAAGAAGAAGAAGGAAAAAAAAAAAAAAAAAAAAAAATGGACACTTACTATGGCCGGTTCAAAAACCATGTGCAACCAAAACGTAACCCTATATTTGAGAGATCTCGTTTCAACAACGAGGTCCAAGGATCGGACAGTATAGACGCATTTGTAACAAGGCTGAAATTGAGGGCCCAGGGCTGCAATTATGCGGAACGTGATAATATGATCCGAGACAGCATTGTATTTGGATGTTCTAGTGAAAAATGTCGGGAAAAGTTGTTATATGAAGGCGAAAAGCTCACTATGGACAGGGCAGTACAAATCATGCAAAAAGCACGAATATTGCCAGAAACAACTATCGTCGATGGCCCCATCTAATCACAACGATGATGTTGTCAGTAAACGACCCGGCAAAGGAGCTCGTCCCAAGGCGCCACCAAGAACAAACAACGCTAAGTATGGGTTCCAGACCATCGCAAGCAAACAACACTGTGGAAACTGAGGTACTTCCTACGAGAAAAAGATCTGTACCTGCTTACGGGAAACTCTGCACAAGTGTCATAAGAAAAATCACTTTCTGAAGTGTTTACGCTCGACGACATTTGTACATGAAATTAATAATAATGACGCTAGTGCTACAAATGATTATACTGGACAGTGTGAAAACTCATTTGATCAAGAATATTTCATTGACACGGTAAGCGCTCTTTCTGTTGTGTCACTTTCGCCAGACCGTGCTTTTGCCCAGTTACTTATTGTCCCTAATCAGAACCCTGTGCAATTCAAAACTGACATGGCAGTGCTGTTAATATACTGCCGTATTCACAATTTGTTGTTAAATGTGAAACAACCCTTAGAGCCCTAGCCACAAGCTAACAGCATACGTACATTGGGGACGTGCTCCCAGTCATGGGAATGGTAAAGCTGGCATGTTGCCATAAAGACAAGGACCCGGTTGTTCAAAGCGTCGTTAGCTTAACGAGCTCGTTAAGGGTCATTTCGTTAACTGTTTTAGCGGATTCAATATACAATATTCTGATATTTTTTGCTGAAAAAATGTGAGTAGCTTTTGCACTGCAAAAGCTACTCACATTTTTTCAGCAAAAAAATTCAGCATATTTGCGTATCATTCAATTTAAATTTTAACGAATCGTTAACTAACGACGTCGTTAGCTTTGAACAACTGGGCCCAGGTCATTAATGCATTATTCTACGTTGTGGAAGGCTCTGCCCCTCCCTTGGTTAGTTTGCAATCGTCAGTTGACCTTGGCCTTATTAAACTAACATACACTGTCAAAACTTCCTCTCAAAGAGCCTCATCTGATTTAGATAAGCAGTCAGTAATTAATGAGTACACAGAATTGTTTGCAGGAATTGGGGTCCTTCCCGGGGAGTTCAAATTGTACATTATGGAAAGTGCTGTGTCTGTTGTAAATTCGCCGCGCAGTATACCCGAGGCTCTCAAAACATTGCTTATGGATGAGTTGAGTAGAATGCAGCGTGACAATATAATTACAAAAGTCACAGAGTCCACCGACTGGGTCAACTCAATTTTTGTTGCAGAAAAGCTGAAAACGGATAAACTTAGGGTATGTCTTGATCCTAAAGCATTGAATGAGGTCATATGACGACCGCATTAGCCACTGCCCACTACTAACGATGTAACATCTAAGCTGGCTGATGCCGCCTGCTTCAGTCTCTTAGATATCACACATGCGTATTGGAACATCAAACTGGACAAGGAATCTTCATACTAAACGACATCTAGTACGCCATTTGGCAGATACCGTTACCTCCGTGACATATATGCCTCTAGTGACATATTTCAAATGAAAATAGATGAAATATTTGAAGGTATGTCTGGCGTGACAGCCATTGTGGAAGATATAATCATTGTTGGAAGCACGACACAAATTTGTCCTTGACAGAGCTCGAAACATGGGGATTCATTTCAATCTAGATAAAATGGCAGTAAGTGTAAAAGAGGTTCCTTTCTGTGGTCACGTGGTCACAGATAAAGCTTGGATATTATGCGGCAGACTGCATGTCTGGTTATTAACCCAAGCATTGATCATTGATGGCTATGCTTCACTCTTTAATTGCACGACGGCGGTTCGGACCTCAGACTCAGTGAGGGCCTCTTCGTAAAACTTAATTAGCCATAAGTACTCATCTTTGTTTATCATAGTGATGAATTTGATTTTTATGCTTTCGCTTTGATGCATTGAGTGAGTTGGGAGCCTTTATGTGAACCGAAATTTTATGTATTGCTGTATTAATAGTTGCATCGGGACCCAGGGTGAAGTTGGCTGGCTATAAAAATCTTTAAACCCCCGGTGGTTTGTCCTGTGGCGGCCGTAAAAAGTCTCCCCGTACATCATCATAGTGCAGGTTATATTTTATTTCCTTTGGGATCACTGGACCCATTCTGGTTATTTTGAAAATCGAATACCGCTTAAGCCGGCGTTAGGGGCCGTATGCAGTCTCGCAAACTACAGTGTTGCATATGAAGAGACTCAATCAAACCAAGTCTCCGATTTTCGTGACTTTGTGTGTTCTTTGTTTCCAAAGGCAATCCTTTTTTACTTTTATTTTACTCTACTGTATCTGTTGTTGTGCCGTGTGGCGGCCGTAAAAGTCTCCCCGTACATCATCATAGTGCAGGTTATATTTTATTTCCTTTGGGATCACTGGACCCATTCTGGTTATTTTGAAAATCGAATACCGCTTAAGCCGTCGCTAGGGGGCGTATGAAGCCTCGCAAACTGCAGTGTTGCATATGAAGAGACTCTTTCAAACCGAGTCTCCAATTTACGTGACTTTGTGTGTTCATTGTTTCCAAAGGCACTCATTTTTGACTTTTACATTATTCTGATGACCGTTCTAAGACGGTGGTCCCGGTGTTAGTCTTACTTTTTGTTGCTTTGTAGTTTATTCTACGAGGCGATTTATTTTAAGTTTTGCCTGGTGTTATTTTGTTCTTGTGGTTTTCGGTCCTTTGAGCAATGCGATTACCTTGCTTGGGGAAGAGAGAGCTAATATTTGTGCTTTTCATGCATTTGTTCGATTTGCGTTTGTTTGTTTTTGTCTGTTTCCTCTTCCTCTTGATGTCTGAGAAGGCCTGCGGTTTGTGATTGTGGCTCTCCCTAGACTTTTCTCTTACCGTTTTTAGCAAGTCGACAGTTCGAAGGTCGAAGCGATCATGCAAATTGATATCCTTACATTCGTGAGAAGCTTGAACGTTTCTTGGGAATGGTAAACTACCTTTCCAAGTTTGCTAAAAATCTTGCAGAGATAACCAGTCCCCTGAGGAGCTCTGAAAAGGAGACTGAGTTCATCTGGGACGAACCGCAAACCAGAGGCAGAGCATTTGAGAAAGTTAAAGAAATTATTACGCAAAGCCCAGTATTGTGTTATTTTGACCCTAAGGAAACCCTCACGCTTGAGGTAGATGCGTCAAAAGTTGGGCTCGGAGTTTGCCTTATGCAACGCGGAAGGCTAACTGCGTTCGCGTCAAAGTTAACTCTAGCTGAGATAGCATACGCGCAAGTAGAAAAGGAATCAATCACATGTAGGAGACAAGTAATAGGACATTCTGATTACAGGCCTCCCTCTCACATCATAAAAAAGCGCCTGTCGGCAGCCCCACCGCGCCTGCAGGGGATGCTTTTGCAGCTTCAGAAATATAGTGCTCAGGTGGAACACAAAAGTGGGAAAGACACACCAGTAAGTGACTATTTGTCCCGCGCGTCGCTTCCTAGATTTACACGTACATACTGTAATACAGCAACTTTGTATTACTGAAAGACGTCTGGAAGCAATCAAGCAATCGATTCAGAAAGACAAGCAAATGCAAATCACTTAAAAAGACTATAGTTGATGGTTGGTCTGAAACTAGGCCCGAATGTGACTCTGCTATTCTGGAGTACAATAATCACCGTGACGAGCTGTCGGTAGAACAGGATCTCATTTTTAGAGGTCAGAAACTAGTCGTACCTAAATCGATGCGTGAAGAAATGTTACGCCACGTTCACACAGGCCATTTGGGGCGTAACTAAAACACTTGAGCGCTCCAAAGACAACATCTTTTGGCCAGACACGACAAAGCAAATTACAAAGCATGTACTTCAATGTTCTGTGTGCTTAACACATAGAGATTCTAATGCTAAAGAACCCTAATCCCGCACGAATTTCCGCAAAGGCCATAACAAAAACTGGAACCGATATTTTCACATTCGGAGGGAAAATCTACCTTCTCACAACAGACTATTACAGCCGATTTTTCGAGATCAACTATCTATCGGACATGAGATCCGAAACTGCTATTCAAAAGTTGAAAGTTCACATGTCGCGCAACGGCATTTGCGACGTCTGCATCACTGACAATGGTTCTCAGTATTCAAGCCAACAATTCGCAGATTTTGTTAAGGAATGGGGGTTTATTCACAAAACGTCAAGCCCCTGACACCCCATTTCGAATAGTCTCTCCGATGTGACCAATCGCAAAGAAACTATTGAAAAAGGCAAAAGATAGCAAACAGGATCCTTATTTGTTGATCCTAACCCGTTAGAATGTGGTTTTACACCGTCGCAGTTACTAGTGAGCAGGAGAACTAAATCAATTTTGCCCATTACCGACAAACTTCTCCAACCCAAAATTGCTGATCCTAGTATTATTAAGAACAGAAATCTATACTCTAAAAGTTTACAGAAAAAGTATTACGACCAAACAGCAAAACAATTACCACTCCTAGAAGTCAATGACTAAGCAAGAGTTCAATTTGGTAAGATCTGGAAACCTACAAAAGTCATTAAAAAGCATGATGCTAGATCCTACATGGACTCAGTACAGATAAGCAATGGCGCTATTTATAGACGAAACCGCAGGCTTCTTGCAAACAATGGTCCCTCAAAAACTGAATCCTTCCACCCTGATATATTTGCACAACCCGCATTTTACAATACCCCTGCATAGCCTCACTCAACCAGCAGCTCCAGTACTATCAATGAATCTGATAGAAATTCGTCAATCCCAAGTACCCCTTACATTGCACGGTCCGAGAGAGAAGAGAAACCTAATCGGCGCTATGATGATGATAGTTTTGTGAAATATAAATAAACGTACGCTATATAAGCTGTCTAATATCTAACATTTGACAAACTGACAACACGCGGAATGGAAAATATGACTTTCACGGAGTGCAGTGTTCTATGAAGATATGAAAATAAACATTATGGCATTTCATTCATGATAATTAGCTTGCTGTGTTCTCAGGACAAGCATATAAATAAATGAGTCCAAGTGCCTAAGTTACGACATGCATAGCATTTGATGGCGTTTTTCGCAAATGTTCTGTATGGATGTTTTGACTCCAGGAAACGGTGATTTTATTTATTTATTATGTCATTTTGTAACCATTTTAGTAATACATGTCCGTTCTTTTTAATAGCTATAATGAAAAAAGTGAATAAACACTGCTTATTAGATACCCTCCCCAACACCCCCCCCCCCCCCCTCGCAAGGTAATGGTCGATATAAATAGCAGCTCTGTTCAGAATATTAAAAAAAATCCATAGAAACAACTTCTTATCATTTCAACATTCATGCAAAATATTACAAGATTCCTAAAATTATGAAGCAAGATAGACAGGAAAAACAAAAGTGTTATGGACATTTAAGAATTACAAAGGGGAATAACTATAACAGTATTTATCCCTTGACCCTTCTTTTTCTGTAGCAGCAACATCTCATGAATATCAACATTTATGCAAACTAGTATGCGTAAATACCCTATTAGCACATTTTTATATCCATAAACTGAAAAAAAAAAAAAAATAATAATAATAATAATGCTTTACTAGCCAAAGAACATCTTTGTAGACTTTGCCAATGTTGTTTCAGGCCTTTGTCAGGTCAATGTCACCAAAATCTAACAACAGTCATTTTAAGAGTTTTTACAATGTAGTGACCTTAAAAATGAGGTCAAGGTCACAGAAATCTAATCATTTCTTTCCCATGTCCTAACGGTATATCTGTGCTAGTTTGTTAAAATTCCAGCCATTGGTTCAAGATATAGTGTGCACACAAGCTTTTTTCTATCAAAATTTGAGTTTCAAAGTGCCGGTGTGACGTTGAAAAGGAGGTAAAGGTCACCAAAATCTAACCACTTCTTTCCCCAATCCCAATGAAACATCTGTGCTAGTTTGGTCCAATTCCATCTATTGATGAGAAAATGTGCATACAAAACTCACTTATTGAGTATTTATAATGTAGTGACCTTGAAAATAAGGTCAAGGTCACCAAAATCTAATCACTTCTATCCCCCATCCTGATGATGTATCTATGCTAGATTGGTCAAATTCCACCCATTGGTTAAAGAGATAGTGTGCACACATTATTTTTATTGCATTAACAAGGCTCGCTTTCTTGAGTATGTATAGTGTAGTGATCTTGAAAATAAGGCCAAGGTCACCAACATCTAATCACTTCTTTGCCCCATCCTTATAATGTATCTACTAGTTCGGTCGAATTCCAGCCATTGGTTAAAGAGATATTGTGCACACAAACTTTTTACTTCATTAACAAGGCTCCTGTAGGCTCCTTTTTGAGTATTTATAATGTAGTGACCTTGAAAATAAGGTCAAGGTCACCAAAATCTAATCACTTCTTCCCCCATCCTGATGATGTATCTGTGCTAGTTTGGTCGATTCCATCCATTGATTAAAGAGATAATGTGCACACAAACTTTTTACTGCATTAACAAGCCTCGCTTTTTTGACTATTTATAGTGCAGTGACCTTGAAAATAAGGTCAAGGTCACCAAAATCTAATCACTTCTTTGCCCTATCCTTATAATGTATCTGTGCTACTTCGGTCAAATTCCAGCCATTGGTTAAAGAAATATTGTGCACACAAACTTTTTACTTCATTAACAAGGCACCTTTATGCTCCTTTTTGAGTATTTATAATGTAGTGACCTTGAAACTAAGGTCAAGGTCACCAAAATCTCATCACTTCTTTCTTCTATCCTGATGATGTATCTGTGCTAGTTTGGTCAAATTCCATCCATTGATTAAAGAGATAATGTGCACACAACCTTTTTACTGCATTAACAAGACTCGCTTTCTTGATTATGTATAGTGTTGTGAGCTTGAAAATAAGGTCAAGGTCACCAAAATCTAATCGCTTCTTTGCCCCATCCTTATAATGTATCTGCTAGTTCGGTCGAATTCCAGCCATTGGTTAATGGATATTGTGCACACAAACTTTTTACTTCATTAACAAGGCTCCTGTAGGCTCCTTTTTGAGTATTTATAATGTAGTGACCTTGAAAATAAGGTCAAGGTCACCAAAATCTAATCACTTCTTTCCCCCATACTGATGATGTATCTGTGCTAGTTTGGTCAAATTCCATCTACTGGTTAAAGTGATAATGTGCACACAAACTTTTTATTGCATTAACAAGGCTCATCTTTTTGAGTATTTATAGTGTAGTGACCTTGAAAATAAGGTAAAAAAAAAACAACAACAAAAAAATAAAACAAAAACAAAACAAACAAAAACAACAAAAAAAAAAAAAAAAAAAAAAAAAAAACAGACAGAAAGTTAGATAGATAGATAGAAAATCAGGCAGACATACAGAGATAGATAAGACTTGAAATCTTTAATGACACGTGTCGCGTCTCTTAAAATTATTTGGGGTATTTGATAAATTTAATCGTTTTCTTTGTAGTGTTGGCACGTACCGATTAGCCTAATCGGTTATGATAAACAATTATATTGCATAATCATCTGTGCATGCTTACGCCGACGTCAGCACCAATGCCAAAGACATTGCCGACGCCAAATACATTGCCGATGCCAACAGTACCTCTTATGCTTTCTTACATATGAGCTTAAAGTACAGACTATTGAGTGGAAAGACAAACTTTCTATATTGATGAATGTTGGACGATAACAAACCTGTCATTTATTTTGATATGTACATGTAAAAGGCAATTAGTTTCTTAATGGGTACCACATATTTTTTTTAATCCATTGTAAGATTTTCTGTGAAAAAAGATACTATATGTGGGATGTGTCTTGCATAAGGAAGAAAGAATGCAGGAACGTGCTGTCTGGACATTGGTCCGCCACACGTTCCTGTAGCATGAGATTCTTAAAGATGTCTGGCAAGAGACGGCTGGTGCAACTGAGTTTGTTCACGACCTACTGTTTTAATTTTCTGATTTCCCTGTTTTGTGAGATATCATCTTCTCCACATAATGTTGATTACCCCATAATGTTAATTATATACACAATGTATTGATTTTTTTTTCAGGTAATAACAGAAAATGCTTTTGTAGCTTTAATGACTATGTCATATGCCATCGTATATGTTTGTATTATATCCTCAAGGGCTTTAACACCTATTGGAATTTTGAAATAAATCTATTCTATTCTATTCATAAATAAACACTTTTGTACATATCCTTTGGTAGCTCATGCTCCAGGTTACAAAGCAAAAGTATATATATACATAAAAAAAAAAAAATAAATAAATAAAATCAATGTATAAATTCATTTTAACTGTGTACACCTTCTCCGTATGTTAGTATTTCCTATATTATGTCTTATTAGTGTCTGCAAATATTTTGTCTGAAGGGTAAATAGTACGATGTATATTGCAACACAGATTTCTACTCTACTGCTGAAAATAGCTGCCCAGACAGGTGAGCCAAAGCGGGTAGAGACAATCTCTTTGGCTTGTCCTTTCTGGGTAGTTATTCAGATAACTAATTTTTCAAATCATTTGGATTAATACACATTTACTAGTACTGAGCCTTACTACAGATGTGTGTATGTAAAATGTTGTCACTGTGTATATTCGCCATCACACTGTTAAATGTTATGTCCTGATGGGCTTTATAGCCCTTTGGAGTTCTCAATAAAGATCTGTTCTGTTCTGTTCTGTTCTACTATAAAATACTTTAACCCCAATGATTATTTCAGATATGAACTTTAATCAATGACTAATTAAAATTCATATCTTAAATGCGTAACCCAAATGATTATAATGAATTTTAATAAGGTATTAATTATTAAACAATTAAATCCATATCTTAAATAATCAATTGGGTTACAATACTTGTTTGTCTATTATCAAGTTGTGTGATAATTTTCAGAACATTAATATCCTAATTTTACTTCTGACTATCACAGCTATTTTTATCATGATACATATTGACTAGTACATGTGTATACCTTCAATGTATTCTGAATGTCGGAATAAGATAAAGCAAAAGCAAAATATTTTTAAGACTTATTCTAGAAAGAGCCTGATTTAACCCATATTAGCCCCCCGCCCCCCTCCCCGCATTTTCATAAATTGTCAAAATAAAATATGTTATTATTGGTTTTGGTGGATGTTATTGATAAAAGATACATAAAACCTTCAAATACAATACAATAATATTTCTGGTGTCTTTGTTTTGATGGTAAGGCCCTAAATAGACATTTCGAACAATTTTGTCAATTTTCACCATCTATTTATTTGTTTGAAAAAAACAAAAAAAAAACAAAAAAACAAAACAAAACAAAAAAAAAAAAAAAAAAAAAAAAAAAAAAAAACATTCCATGCGTGTTCATGTTGGTATAAAATCTCGTCTTACAGACAAAAAAAAAAAAAAAAAAAAAATGAAAAATGGGATGACACCAATATTCAAAGTTATCGGAAGAAAAAAGACTGCATTTTCGGTAACAGATTTGCATCAAGATATGTGAGGGTCAGTACTGCTTAGACTAAAAGTAACACTCTAGTTAGCAAGGGTTTCATTTTTAGACATGGAGTTCACTAATAGTGAAACTCGGAGCAGACTACAGTTCAATACAAAGTCTTGATTTGTTAACTTAGTAGTCACTCCATGTCTTCCTGCAAAATGTACATCGCGAAAACATACCTACAGTAGAACCTCGATAATTCAAACTTCAATAATTCAAAATTCTCAATAATTCAAAATCATTTTGAAGTCCCGACTTAAATATTTGTATGCATGTTAAACCTCAATTATTCAAAGTCTCAATGATTCAAACAAAACTGTTTGGCCCCTTAAGCCCCACTTTTATATAGTAAAACTGGGGTTTACAGGGGTATACATTATTTTTCTTATTTCTTCTCAAAAACATAGATTGTTGGTACTCTTTAGAACCGCCTCGCCGAGGCGGTTCTAACGAGTACCCATAATCTGTTGAGCAGAAATGTGAAAACTATCAAAGTTTTTTATCTGAAAATTTTTAATTTTTGGAGGTGAAATTTTCTATATATTTGGATAGGCGTGTTTTCGTAATGACAGCATACCAAACTAGCAGACTACTAGAAATCAAATTTGATAAATAAATGGCACATAATGGCTGTTCTCGATGAATTCATGAATAAAAAAATGTAAATATATGTCTTAGTAATAAATATGCAACTGGATTTTGTAATGATATCAAAGAAAGTAAGAAAGAAAGAAAACAGAAAGAATGAAAGAAAAAATAAAAAATACAATCTGACAGAAAGAAAGAGACAGAAAGAAAAAATATAAATTATGAGAATGAATGAATGAATTCAAAGACCTATAGCTATAAATATGCAACTGGATTTTGTAATGTTACCAAAGAAAGAAAGGAAGAAAAAAAGAAAGAAAGAAAGAAAAAAGAAATAACTACAAACTGAAAGAAAAGAGAAAAAAAAAGATAGGAAAAACAAATACAAATTGTGAGAAAGAAAAGAAAAAAATAATTGTGAGAGAAAAAGAATGAATGAATAAATAAAAGAATGAATGCAAGTATCGAAAAGGTGAAGAAAGAAAATGAATGAATGAATGAATGAATGAATGAATGAAAGAAGCCATGGTGAAAATAAATGATTAAATAAGGCAATTAAAGCGATAATAAACATTGCATCATCAAACACCAAACTGTCATTTGAAAAAAGAGCTCATAATTGCTATTACGATGTAATATTACCAGTAACTGATACATTTCTATATTTGATCCAGGCCTTTATTGCCCACAAAAAGAAATACCATATTTACCCTAAGAATTACATCATAACTATTTGCCACACTTATCCTAAAAATGTGACTAAACCTATTTTACTACCTGTAAAAAATGCAGGATGAGTGGCAAACAGTGTAGACACTGATCATTCAACGATGTTTGGTCTGGGTCTAAATTGTGTTCAGGTTTATCTGTCCAAACACTTAGGGCAACTAGAGTAATATAATAACATCATCCGAACAGTCTACTACTACTACTACTACTACTACTAATAATAATTTCGGCCCGCTCCCGGGCGGCCGAATATACGAAAGGATTTTGCTTAGAAACAGCGAAAAACCTTAAACGCTCCAAATGTATGGAAATGGTTGGTTTTCGGCTTGTTCTTTCCAGTAGTGTGCGCTGAAAACCCGTGTTTATTAAACCAATTCAGCCATTGACTGCCTTTTGCTCGAGCAATGACTTTTGGGCACAGTGAAACAATTGTGACAGGACTGCTGATTGGTGCAAAAAAAGTGTAGGAAGCCCAGGGTAGTTATTTTGTGTAAGGCGGCCTGTGATTGGTTAATAATAAAGATGAATTAAAACTCATCATTCTAATTTGAAGAAAAAAAATGTCTGTTTGTAATTTTCTGATTGTTTCAAAGAAATAAATGTTTCTGTGTGTGTTTGCTGGAGCCCAAAGAAGAAGTGGTGAAATTGCAAAGTTTCAATTTTTGATACCTGCCAATTGAGGGGTTGCTACATTCAGTCTCCAAAAAGTCCCTGAAAGTGCTGGTGATGGTGGTATTTTTCCTTGTTTATTTTGCTATGCTAAGCCTGGGCTTTGAATTAAAACAAAGTTTAGAAGCCCAGCCTTACCCTGAAATGAACCCTTAAGCACCAAAAACGGTGGAATCACTCTGGAGCTCTATGGGAAAAATAATTATTTCACTGTACCCTTTTGCTCTTTCAAAGCAAACCAAGGCTATGGCATTTAGGAGCACTCGATTCCGATCAGATGTTGAAACTCAGTAATGCAGCGGCGCAACGGGTTAATATAAATACTGAAAAAAACTAACAATATGGGTTAGCTCGCAGAATAAAGGTAATTTGGCAGAGATAAGGACTCGTATATTGAAACCACAATACACTGATTTCTAATTTATGGAAGTACATTTGCTTATGGCTTTCATAGTTATTTTAAGCTTCTGCCTGATAATACCAGATGACAAAATGTGGGATATTTGTTTTCTTATTTTTCACTGAAAATAGAGCTTTGCATCTTCAAAGCAAATAATTTTGAAACAGCAAGCTTTTGATATTAGAGGTATCCTGATTGCTCTAGATAAGAGGGGGTATCCACATACTATTTTTTTTATTTCTCCATTAAAAAAAAACATGTTTTTTTTTTTTATATAATCATTTGAAATACCCCAGCAAGGCACTTCTAATGAGTACCACAACATATGTCTTTGTGGAGAAATAGGAAAAATAGTCACACTTTCGGTTGACAAACTGGCTATATCTAGAGTATGTATCTAGCTAAATAGTTCCCTTATTTGTCCATGAAAACGTTCTTTAAGAGAAATGCCTCAATGGGGTTTTTGGCCATTTCTGCCAAGGGAAGTAAACTTTACTACTCTTGGCTAATTCAGCAGACAACAACTTGGATAATTTTCTTATGCTCCTAAAAAATCAGGATCTGACATTTCATGCAAATTGTCTCCTTTAAAGACGATCTGCATGAAATGTCGAATTCTGTTTTCTGGGAAAAATAAGAAAAGTATTTCAAATTTTCATCTGCAAACAATTTACCCGGAGTGTGAAGCATTGAAAAGATTAATGAAATGTCATCTATCGGCACTGTTTTCAGGGAGAAGAAAGAAAATGTCTTCTGTATTCATATGTCAGGCTAGAAGTTTGTTCATAGAACTGCTGATATTTTGTTGCTTTGGAGATAAAAAGAAGCTAACAGTTTTAACATATTTAAGAATTCTGTGCAAAAAGATAGTCTTAGCTATTTTTAGTATTCTCTCCCTTCCTGATCTGTTATGAACCTATTCTGGTCTACTAGGATACATTAAGGTTAACTTATTTTCAACTTTTAAAACCGTTAACTATACTTACCTGTTATATAGTTAACCCATAAAAAAGGGCTGGATATTTTATTGACGCCTCCAGATGAAAGCGGTCATTAGGTGGTAATATTAATTTTTTTTTCTCTTTGAAATAGAAGAGACATTTACTTTAATACTATGCATGCTGTGTAAAAATTTCAGCAGACAACAAATTTGTGACGAATTTTCTTATTTTCCCATCCAGAATGAAATATGACATTCCATGTAAATTGTCTCCTCAAGAGACAATTTGCACCGGCTGCCAAATTCTGTTGTGTAAAAAAATAAGAAAACATTCAACAGACAATTTGCATGGAATTGCAACCCAGCAATATGGGAAAAGAAGAAATAAATATTACCAATATTTTGTCTACTGAATTGGCAGAGAGTGTGCTAGAAGTCATCTTAAGTTAGTTCAGATGGGCAGCTCATCTGAATTGTCGCTGTTTACATATGGTGTAAGCAAAACACCAGATATTAGGCATATACTGTGAGTACCCTCGAACGGAAACGAAGTGATATTTTATTTCTACACGGAAACATATGCTGTGGGTACCTATTAGTAGCGCCTCAGTGAGGTGATTCTAATGATTACACACAACATTCTTTTTGTGGAGAAATAAGGAAATGATTGTTTGGATAACTCTCTTATCTGGAGCTTGGGAGTAAGCCATATTTTCTTACGGTGAGGCTTATGTTAGCTTGAGTTATGCCCCACGTACATACACTCAGCAGATCTGTGTGATCTGAAAATATATGAATAGCCACTAGTTGAAATACACAATGTTTAACTTTACCAAGTAGAATTTTAGCAATATTATTTTCTGTTTGTGCCAGGCCATGCAGCCAGCCTGAGTGTCTCAGTCGGCTGAGTGTCAGAATGTGATTGGGAGGTCGCGGAGTCAAACCCTGCCAGGTTGGGCAACATTCTTACTTGAAGATTGAATATGAACTATTTTCTATGGTCATTCTCTGCCTTCTGCTTATTCAAGGAGGGCACTTGTCAGTTATTGGTGAAAATTTTTGCACAAGTACAGGCTAACCGCTTAGAGGACTAAGTCTGCACAAAAAAAAAAGTGTGATTAAGGAAACTGACCAACTCAACAAGACCTTAATAGAGTTGACTGGGCCAGCAAACCAAACCGAACCAAAAACCAGGCAGAATGATGTCTCTATGACATATGCAGACAGTGAATTCCCAGATAGTTTTCACATCTACACAGTCTGAACAGAGCCTTTGCTACGTGCTTGCAGAATTGGTGGATATCACATTTACCCTAAAATTACAGACATATACGTCTGAACAAACAATGTACACCCAGATCAGATGTCATAGAAGGTGACATCTGATCTGGATCTACATTGTTTGCTACTCATCCAGCCAATGTTTGGGACACATCAGCAACAGTAAAATGGTCTTGTTATAAGCTCGTCTGAACTTAAGTTAGGGTAGCCACAGCGTTTGTTTAAGTTTTTACTCACAGACCTCAGTTCATATTGTATGAAGAAAGATATTGGTCTGAAAACGTCGTCAGGACCCAAGCACATACTTTTAGGGTCGAGATCAGAGACTTAAAATTTTCAGGTTTCAGTTTTTGGTTTAAGTTTTAAGAGCTCGTAACTCCCAAACCTTATGATGGACTCAATTAATATTTGGTATAATGATAGATATTGTTCAAAATATTTCATCAGCACCATCTTAACTCGTGGCTATGACCTAAGGGTCAAGATCATGGACAGAGTTTTTATGTAAAAAATTTTTGGTAAAAGAATTGCCAGATCTTGTGAGGGATTAAATTCATATATTGTTATATAACAGGGTGTTCAATTGTTTTAAACAACATGTTTACTATGTTTCCATAAATAGCTTTATTTACTATGTTTCCAAAAATAACTTTCTGGAATGTTCAACATGTTTACAATAACATGATGTTTACGTCCTTGATTCTGGACTGAGTTGTTTTTGGAATGTCATGGAAGATTTAGAAGTTTCTTGATTGGAACTGGAAAATAAGAGATGCTTGTAGTAAATTCTTTTTCTAGAACCTTCTTTGATATTATATAAGGAGAAAAGATTTTCATCTGGGCATCTTTGTATACTTTCACTGGAAATTATTCTATACAGGATTACTTTACTATTTTATTCATTCTGGACTTAAATTCTGAATTCAGGAACATTAAATTGTGGGATCACAAACTGATATTCAAAGGATTTGTTTTATAAATTCTCATGGATTATTTCAGAGGGACTTTGTGACATAAACTTGAAAGGTACTGTCTACTTACATTCTTTTGTTTTGAATCTTGTCTTATTTTTTTGTGGAATAAATATTGTTAATAATTTTAAACTTATTGCTGGTTTTACTTTCATTTCTTTCTCGTTACGCCTGGCTCGTAACAGAAATTGGGGGCTCGTCCGGGATCGAACATTTTCTTGAGCTAAAACAAGTTTGAGCTTTTTAAAGAAAACAAATATTGATTTTTAAAGAAAAAAAAAAAAAAAAAAAAAAAAAGAAAAAAAAAAAAAGAAATATTTGTTTGCTATAAAACAAGTACTGACTTAAAAAAAAAATTCAGTAAATATAAAAATCTTTATTTGATAAAAAACAAACAAACAAAAAACAAAAAAAAAAAAAAAAAAAAGAAAAAAAAAAAAAAAAAAAAAAAAACAAGTATTGACTTTCAAAAAATATAATAGAAAAAAAAAGCAAGTATTGACTTTTGAAAAATATCAATAAATAAACTCTGATTGATAAATTTACTTGATAAAACCAGCAAAAAGCAATCATGTCATTTGACCTTCAAGCTTTTATCACTGCGCCTTCGCAGGAGCTGTTAGATTTGGCCAAAAAGTCTGATTTGTTGGATATTGCTGCTCACTATGAATTGACTACCGTCAACAAGTCCATGTTAAAACAGGAAATAAAAAATATTTTGGTTCAATTTTTGGTTGATAAGGAAATTCTTGATTCTTCTGCTTTGTCTCTTGTTCTCGTAACTCAGACAGGTTTGCATATGCGAGAGCTTGAAATTCAGAAGCAAATTGAGTTAGAAAAATTAAGATTAGAACAAGAAAGACAAATGCAGAAAGAAAGAATGGAAATGGAAGAGAGGGAAAAAGAAAAAGAAAGACAAATGCAGATAGAAAGGGAAAAATTAAAATTTGATACAGAATTAAGAATGAAAGAATTAGAAATGCAAAATATGACGGTAAAACGGCAACCTTTAGACTCTGGCATTCATTTTGACATTACCAAACACATCAGATTTGTTCCCCCTTTTCAAGAAAAAGAGGTTGACAAATATTTTCTTCATTTTGAAAAAGTAGCAGAAAATTTAAAATGGCCAAAGGAGCATTGGACCTTGCTATTGCAAAGTGTTATAATTGGGAAGGCTCGAGAAATTTATACTCAGCTGACTGTCCAGCAGAGCTCCAGTTATGATACTGTAAAGGAATTAATTCTTAAGGCTTACGAGTTGGTCCCTGAGGCTTACAGGCAAAAATTTAGGAACTGTAAGAAAGACAATGAGCAAACCCATGTAGAATTTGCTAGAACTAAAGAACAGCTATTTGATAGGTGGTGCTCTTCAAAGAAAATTGGCTCCGATCATGAAAAACTTAGGCAGCTCATGCTTGTAGAGGAGTTCAAAAGGTGCATAAATTCAGACATTAAGTCCTTTTTAGATGAGAAACAGGTTGAAACTTTGGAAGCTGCAGCTCGACTTGCAGATGATTATGCTTTAACTCATAAAGTTTCCTTTATTAATAAGTCAAATCCCTCTAGAAGACCATTTTTCCCACATTCAGGATCCAAACATAGTCCTAGTAATCCACCTGGTAGTCATAGCCAAACAATTACTCCCAAACCCAAACCTTCTGGTGAAAATAAAGATCAAAATCCCTTATCTCAACCAATTTGCAATTATTGCAAAAGGACAGGTCATATTATATCTGAATGTTTACATCTGAAAAGAAAGAAAGAAAAACAAGAGGGGCTTAAACCTACTGGCCTTACCTCTTTACGGTCAAAACCACAGTCATGTGGTAAGGAGGAAGATCCTATCCAGACCGAAAGGCCTGAGACTGATTCTGTTATGGAGATTTATGAACCATTCTTATCAGATGGTTTTGTGTCACTAAATTGTGACTATGCCCAGTCTATCCCAATTAAAATCTTACGAGATACTGGAGCTTCTCAATCCCTTATTTTAGCAGATACTCTGCCTTTTTCTGAGAAGACTTCTTCTGGGACAAGTGTCCTTATTCAGGGGGTAGAGTGTGGATTTGTTAATGTTCCTCTTCATAACATTTATTTATCCTCAGACTTGGTAACTGGTTTAGTAGCTGTTGGTGTTCGACCTTCTTTACCTTTTAAAGGTGTTCACTTACTGTTAGGCAATGACTTAGCGGGAGACAAGGTTGTGGTAAACCCACTTTTGACTAACATACCTTGTATTGATCAGCCACCTGATCCCATTGAACAGGATATCCCTGATCTTTACCCATCTTGTGCCGTTACAAGGGCCATGGCAAAGAAAGCAAAACAGAAGGGACATTGATTTAACTGATACCTTTTTGGGTCAGTCTTTTAAACATGAGATTACAAATTCTCTTTCATCCAGCCTGTCTGACAAACAGACGGAGTTACATAACAAGTCAGAGTCCAGTCATTACTCTGCAATATTAAATGACCAAGGTCAAGGTCATGACTTGGTGTCAAGGTCCCAGCTTTGTAAGGAACAGCATAATGATCCTGAAATTTTGCCTTTGCTTTAAAGGGCTTTAGATGAGAAAGAAATAGATCAAGTCCCAGTCTGTTTTTATGTCAAAAATGGCATTTTAATGAGAAAATGGCGTCCTCCTGATGTCTCAGCAGAAGACGAGTGGACTGTTAACCACCAAATAGTGGTTCCAAGGGTTTATCGCCTTGAAATTTTGAACTTGGCCCATGACACTCCCATGTCAGGTCATTTAGGTATAAATAAGACCTATCACAAAATTCTTAACCATTTTTACTGGCCAGGGTTAAAATCTGACGTTTCTCAATTTTGTAAATCATGCCATACTTGTCAGATGATAGGAAAACCCAACCAGACAATACCAAAAGCTTATTTACAGCCCATTCCTGCTTTTGATGAACCTTTTAGCAGAATAATTATTGACTGTGTTGGTCCCTTGCCCAAAACAAAGTCAGAATATCTTCTCACTGTAATGTGTGCTTCTACACGTTTCCCAGAAGCCATTCCACTTAGGAATATTAAAACTAAAACCATTGTTAAGGCTTTGGTAAAGTTTTTTACATTTGTAGGTCTCCCAAAGTCTGTTCAGTCGGATCAGGGCTCTAATTTTATGTCTGGAATTTTTCAACAGGTCATGCACGAGTTGGGCATTACTCAATATAAATCGTCACCTTATCATCCTGAAAGTCAAGGTGCCCTTGAAAGATTTCATCAGACACTGAAAAATATGATCAGATCATACTGTTTTGATACTGAAAAAGATTGGGATGAGGGCATCCATTTGTTGTTGTTCGCTGTTAGAGAATCTGTTCAGGAATCCCTTGGTTTCAGCCCATTTGAGCTGGTATTTGGCCACACTGTGCGTGGACCTTTGAAACTTTTGAAAGAGAAATTTCTCTCAAATGATGATAGTTCTCTGAACTTACTTCAGTATGTATCAGATTTTAAAGACAGACTGTCTAGAGCTTGTGAGGCTGCTCGGACCAATCTTAAGTCAGCACAAAGGAAAATGAAACGTTGGTATGATGAAAATGCAGAAGAAAGAAAATTCATGCCTTGAGACAGGGTACTTGCTCTTTTGCCTATTCCTGGCAAACCATTGCAAGCCAGGTATTACGGCCCTTACACTGTAGATAAACAGATAATTGATGTAAATTACATTGTTAACACTCCTGGGAGACGCAAACAAAAACAATTATGTCATGTTAACATGCTTAAACAATACATAGATAGAGATAGCTCTTCTGTTACACCAATTAGTGTTGTTAGTTCAGTCCCTCAGGAACAAAGTGAAATGAACTCTGAAGACATGAACTTCATCAAATCTGATCCTGCTTCATCAAAACTCCAGAATTCTGACATTCTAAAGGATCTCGACCAGAAACTTTCACACCTAGATCCAGTCCAAAGAAAGGAACTGAAATAGTTAATTCATCAATATGAACACTTATTTCCGGATATTCCTACAAGGACTGACAAAATTTATCATGATGTGAATGTTGAGGACTCACAACCTATCAAACAACATCCATATAGAATGAACCCAACAAAACAAAAATATCTTAAGGAGGAAATTCAGTATTTGCTGGACAATGATTTCATTGAACCAAGTCAAAGTGAATGGAGTTCACCTTGCATTCTTGTGCCAAAACCTGATGGAACATATCGGATGTGCACCGATTACAGGAAGGTCAATAATTTGAGTAAAACAGATACTTTTCCCATCCCAAGAATGGATGATTGTATTGACAAAATTGGAAATTCAAAATATATAACTAAATTTGATCTTCTGAAAGGATTTTGGCAAATTCCTCTCACAGAAAGAGCTAAAGAGATTTCAGCATTTGTTACTCCTGATGGATTATATCACTATAAAGTAATGCCTTTCGGAATGAAAAACTCTCCAGCAACATTTCAACGCTTAATCAACACCATAATAGCTAGAATCGAGCATTGCGATGCTTACATCGATGACGCCATCATATACAATGATGAATGGAATCACCATCTTGGAACTATCAAAGTATTCTTTGATAAACTAAGTGAAGCAAAATTGACAATAAACCTTGCTAAAAGTGAATTCTGTCATGCAACTTTAACATTTCTAGGACATGTTGTGGGTCATGGTCAGGTTAAAGTTGAGGCTAAAGTTGAAGCTATTTCAAATTTTCCGGTGCCCACATGCAAAAGACAACTGATGAGGTTTCTTGGTATGGCCGGTTATTACAGAAAATTCTGTAATAATTTTTCTGTCATTGCTGAGCCACTGACTAATTTACTTAGTAAAAGAATGAGGTTTAAGTGGACCAGTGATTGTCAGAATGCCTTTGATAAACTGAAAGCCATACTGAGAAGTGAGCCGGTTCTCTTGGCACCAAATTTTAATAAAGAATTCAAGTTAGCAGTAGATGCAAGTGATGTTGGTGCAGGTGGTGTATTACTGCAAGAGGATGACAATGGTGTGGATCATCCAGTTTGTTACTTTTCCAAAACGTTTAACAAACATCAAAAGAATTATTCTACAGTAGAGAAAGAATGTTTGTCTCTCATTCTTGCTCTTCAACATTTTGAAGTTTATCTGACTTCTTCGTCCTCACCTATTGTTGTTTTCAGTGATCACAATCCACTGACTTTCATCCATAAGATGAAAAACAAGAATCAGAGGTTGCTCAGATGGAGCCTGTTGTTACAGGAATACAATCTTGACATCAGGCATATCAGGGGAAAAGATAATATTATTCCTGATGCCTTGTCCAGAGCATGATGTCTTGATCTGTGGTTTCCTGTAACTTGCTGTATATAAGATAATAATTGCCTTTATCAGTATTTTATTTTATGATAATTTTATGGCAAAAGAAAGCTTTATTACATAAATCTTTCTTTTCCCTGAAGAGGGGAAGTGTTATATAACAGGGTGTTCAATTGTTTTAAACAACATGTTTACTATGTTTCCATAAATAGCTTTATTTACTATGTTTCCAAAAATAACTTTCTGAAATGTTCAACATGTTTACAATAACATGATGTTTACGTCCTTGATTCTGGACTGAGTTGTTTTTGGAATGTCATGGAAGATTTAGAAGTTTCTTGATTGGAACTGGAAAATAAGAGATGCTTGTAGTAAATTCTTTTTCTAGAACCTTCTTTGATATTATATAAGGAGAAAAGATTTTCATCTGGGCATCTTTGTATACTTTCACTGGAAATTATTCTATACTGGATTACTTTACTATTTTATTCATTCTGGACTTAAATTCTGAATTCAGGAACATTAAACTGTGGGATCACAAACTGATATTCAAAGGATTTGTTTTATAAATTCTCATGGATTATTTCAGAGGGACTTTGTGACATAAACTTGAAAGGTACTGTCTACTTACATTCTTTTGTTTTGAATCTTGTCTTATTTTTTTTTGTGGAATAAATATTGTTAATAATTTTAAACTTGTTGCTGGTTTTACTTTCATTTCTTTCTCGTTACGCCTGGCTCGTAACAATATGTATAATGATAGATACTGGTCCAAATATTTCATCAGCACGCCTATAACTTAGGGGCAAGGACTTAGATTTAAACACCATAGATGTGTTCTTGTTTTTTTTTTTTCTTTTTTTTTTTTTTTTTTTTTTTTTTCAGTTTTCCATCGGTGCATTCCCAATGGACACATCAAGCAAAAAGTGGCAGAACATTCAAATATAATGCTACAGCTAAATACTTCGGAAATGGGATAGAAATAGGATAGGAACACGCTTGATACATCAATGCATATAAATAGATATATGCATTAAATCGTGATTTTTTTCGGCCCTTTCACGGGTGCCGAATATACGATAGGAATTTGCGTAGAAACCATGAAAACCTTCAACGCTTCAAACGCATTTGTAAGTCCGTAAACTTTCCTGTAAAGAATTTATGTTTTGGTCGACTTTTCTCACGTACATCATTGATAACTTGGATTACTAATAAACTAAGAATGTCCACCGGAATTCAGCCATGACGTAAATTCACTGACTGTTAATTATTTACGTTAGAGTTTGTTTCAGACCAAGTATCAGACCTAGGGCTTTCATTACGTACTTTAACAGCAAACCATAAATATAACTATTATTTACACAACTCGTCTTGAATTCAACAAATTGAAAGTCATATGCTATGCGGGCCGTTTCTAGCTTTTTTAAAGCTATTCTTGTAATAATAATAATTACTGCCTATATCAGAATGCGCGGATGTACAAGCTCATCGGGTCTTTCATCACTGAAACATACCTATATAATTTTGACCCCCTTAAACCCCACTTTCATATAGTAAAACTGGGGTTTACAGGGGTATACATTATTTTTCTTATTTCTGCTCAAAAGCATAGATTGTGGGTACTCGTTAGAACCGCCTCGGCGAGGCGGTTCTAACGCGTACCAACAATCTATGTTTTGAGCAGAAATAAGAAAAATATCAGAATTTTTATCTGAAAACTTTCAGGTTTTTGGTGGTGACATTTTCAATATATTTGAATAGGCGTGTTTTCGTAATGACTGGACGCATATATCCGAATACATTTTCTCACCACATGACATATATGGTGTGTAATCAAGTGGTCTTTTTTTGTTATATGCCAGGTCAGTTTTTATGCTTATTTGAGATGTAAATGATACTTCCCAACAGATATAAGAAAAATAATAATGCGAATTTTATTGTTTGCGTCTAAATAAAACCTCTCCTTCAAAACCTAGACCCAGTAAGCATTCTTTATAAATCTACAGCGGGCCGTTATCGGCCCGTCAGGGTAGCTGACGGGCCGAGAACGGCCCGCTGTAGATTTATAAAGAATGCTAGCTGGGGACATTCTTTTAATGAAATAGAAGAAACCATAAATTGGTGTAACATCAAACCCAGGGTCAGTGACATGCGGGGTCCCCGAGAAAGTGTTCTTGGGCCCTTGCTGTTTGATATGGTCACCAGTATGGATGCAAACTCATTTTATATGCTGATGATAATGCTTTACTGTTTGCTCACAAGGATACAGATGTTATATGTCACAACCTAAGTACATTTATGGAATCTTGCTCAGAAGGTTTGGTTGACAATAAGCTCTCTTTACGTCTAGGAAAGACTGAATGTGTCCTATTTGGTCCTAAAAGGAAGTTGAAAAAAAAAAAAAAAAAAAAAAAAAAAATCACTAATATCACTTGCAAAGGTGAAATCTTTAAATTCCAAGGCGGTTTAAATATCTTGATCTTTTCATAGATAAATTTTCAGATTGTGAAATAATAGTCAACTCCATTGTATCTAAGTTAAATTCATGACTAAAGTTTGTTTTTTTAATACAGACATTGTAAGTATTTGAACACTACAACCAGACTAAACACTATCATCGTGTTTCACCTACAAAACTGAAAATTTTCAGATAAAAAACTCTGATATTTTTCATATTTTTTTGCTCAAAACATAGATTGTGGGTACTCGTTAGAACTGCCTCGACGAGGCGGTTCTAACGAGTACCCACAATCTATGTTTTCGAGCAAAATGAGAAAAATAATGTATACCCCTGTAAACCCCAGTTTTACTATATAAAAGTGGGGTTTAAGGGGTCAAAATTATATAGGCATGTTTTCGTGATGTCGGCATGCAGGTTTAAATTCACCACTCAAAAAGAAATTACAAATATTACAAATGAAGACTATAAGGTTTATCCTAAGACTCCAGCCTATGACAAGTGTAAATTATAGCATACTTACAGGAAAAATATGCTAAAAGTAGAAGATAGAGCAAAACAACAGGTTACACCATGTCTTTAACATAGCTCACAATTTTTCCCCAATATTGGAGGCAAAAATGTTCTCCTGTACCAATTGATCATCAGCAAAGAACAAGCGGTAGCGTTTATAATTTTAAAATTTCAGAAAATAGTGGCTGTGAGTCAGATATCTTTTATTATAATGCAATTTTAGATTGGAATAAGTTACCACAGTATTATGTTCTTAAGAAATAGAAAGGATTTTGAAACATCCGTCATGTTTTGGCTGCTGGCCAGTGAGGAAAATATTTTTAGCTATTTTTAATGTTTCATGTAAATACTAGCAATAACTGTGATGGTATTCAGGATACTAGGGTCAGACGATATATATATATATATATATATATATATATATATATATATATATATATATATATATATATATATATATATATTTCAATGAAAAAAAAAAAAAAAAAAGAACACACTAAAATACCCGGCGAGTCTTTACCATAAGAGCGTATACCAGGAATACTGGATACTGGCGAGATACTTCGGCCAAAGGGCTGATAAATAACAACAACAACATCTACTTCTAGGTATACATCTACACTGCTTCACCCACTCTCGAGATATAGAAATATAAATATAAGGAAAATATATATTTAAAATCGTATAAACAATAATTCAGAAACACTAATTTTGTTAAATAGCAATCAAAAGAAACTTTACTACCCGACACAAGCTATAAATGCGGGTCCTGTTGGTGGTGATGGGGTCTGAAGTTCTCTGATAAATAATAATTTACCCCGATTGTTCTCTTTCTTTACATTTTTAGTATGAGCTTAACTATACCTAATTTAGTGCCACAAAGGCCTTTCTGTTATTTAAACTTCATCAGTGTGGCTAAACCCCAAAAGTTTGGAAATGAAACGTGTGATGCGCATGTCTTGGCAAGCAGCAAGACATACAGAAAGCAAAATAAGCCTAAAAGGTGGATCCAAAACCCGCTAAGATACATGTCATTTTGACAAGTCAGTCTTAGTTTTATGATTTTTTTTTTGAATTTGTTCTATAACAAAGATTGAGGTATAAAATAGTTGTTTAATTCAGTACCTAAGTACGAACGTCAAGACCACAGTATCAACTTCAGCACTCAGGAACTGATACTGAGCTGATGATATCCTCATGGACGAACGAATCATCCACCAGCATATCTATATAATGCTGACCCCCTTAAACCCCACTTTTATATAGTAAAGCTGGGGTTTACAGGGGTAAACATTATTTTTCTTTTCTGCTCAAAAACACAGATTTTTTGTCTGAAAACTTTGAGTTTTCGGTGGTCAAATTTTCAATATATTTGAATAGGCGTGTTTTCGTAATGGTGAGGAATTGACCTAAACGTACAAGATGACCATGAAATGAACAAAGTCAGTGACGCATGAAAAGAAGGTCAAGACCATAATATTATACTGGTGGTGGGCCTGAGCTGGTCCCCCAGATGCGGTCGTGTCCCTAATACCATGTTCTAGGCCCTTAGAGTTTTGAGAAACTGGCATGAACGTGCAAAGTGCATACAAATTGATAAAGTCAGTGAATCATGAACAGTTGATCAAAGCCACATATTGATAGTTGGTATCAGCTGCTTCTCCTTTGATTCAACTATAGGTAACGTACCATGATCCAAGCATTTAAAGAGAATGGATACACTGACAGGGGAGACAATCCTATCAAAATTGATTCTGTCCCTTCTGGAAAGGGGATTACTCTAAAAGGAGAAAAATTGTTTTCTTTTATTAACCCCTCTTTCGAAGGACCCTGGTGTCCAGGAAAGCAAACAAGAAGTCACAGAAGTTGTTTCCCTTGTGAAATGGCACAAAATATACAAATGTATACATTTTCTCTTTTTTTTTTTTTTTTTTTTTTTTTTTTTTGAGAACTCGATTTAACACAAAAGGTAAACATAAAATTATCAAAGTCCATAAGTATGAAAATTATGTCAAGGCCATGTAGTGGTGGTGGACTTCAGCTGCTCTCTCCAAGATACAGTTGCGATACACGTACCATGCTCCTAGCACGTAAAGGTTTTGAGAAACTGACCTAAACATATTGGGTAAGCATAAATTTAACAAAGTCAGTGAAACATTAAAAGTAGGTCATTGTGATATAATAGTGGTCGGCCTCAGCTGCTCTCCCCTAGAATCAATTGTGATCCAAGTGTGAAGGCCCTAAGCCCAATGGTAAATGAGGAACTGACCTAAACGTTGAAGGTGAGCATATAAAATTAATCCTTGATGCAACTATGGTCCAAGTACCATGGTCATAACCCTTAAAGCGTATGAGAAACTGATCTAAACGAAGCAGTAGCATCCTAAACGCACACAGTAACATAAAATTTACTAAAGTCAGTGAAGCATGAAAACTAGGACAAGACAACGTACTGATAGTGGTGTCTTCAATGGTTCCCAGTCAACTCGTACTCAAGCCAAATCGTTCTCATTTTGGCCTTTTCGTACTCATCGATTTGGTCAGTTCGTACTCGTTTGGTCAATTCGTACTCACTGTTTGGTCAGTTCGTACTCATTTTGGTCAATTCTTCCTCATTTTGGTCAACTCATACTCATGTTTTTGGTCAATTCGTACTAATTTTGGACCTCTGTTTTGGAACTCAAACAAACGAAAGCAAAATAAAATGTACTTAACGCCGTTAAAACGCAAAATTTAGAGCATTTAAAAATGTTTGATTTAGAGTTTTTAGGTCGGGCATGATTCTTAGTTATAGGGTTAATTTCAGGGACATGATGTATAGACGGACCAAATTCACCTGTCGCGTTGACCTTTTATATTTACTATTCACCAGGATGCGTCCACTGTACAATCGCGCACCTATATAGGTGATACGTTTTGATACAGTAAGTCTAAACTTATAAATATTATAATTAAACAATCAAAGAGACAGGTCAATTAGATCGGCTTATAAAAGTGTTGTAAATAAACACAACAGTGTTTAATTTACACTGTTTTACGTATTATTGTTACAATAGCAAGTTGTTCATATAACAAATAAAACGCGAATTACATAACATAATACAGTTAATACAAAAGTTAACTAGATATCCCCAGCCAGTCATCTTTTTAAATCTATATATGGCCAATATCAGCCGATAATGGTGCTGTAATTTTAAGAAGATAGCTATCTAGGTTATACGTAGATGCTGAAGTAATAAAACTTTTCGTTGTTCAAGATAACCAGACTTTTCCTAACTAGCATGAAATACGTATCTGGCCGATATCGGCACAACAGCAATCCAATCATGCCGGCCGATAACGGCCCAATAAAGATTTAAAAAGAATGCTATCTGGGTTGCATGTACAAAAAAAATAGAGCCACATTAATCAAACTTTGCGCAGTTCACAATAAACCGACTATTTCCAGCTAGCATTAAATCTATATCTGACCGATAACGGCCCAACAGCAATCCTAACGGTTAGATAACGGTTCGATATAAAGTTTAGAATAATGCTATTTGGATTTTAGATACGTACACTATTTGGCACAGTTCATGATCAAATCAGTTTTGCAGTTAGCAATCTACTTAAATCGTATATTGATCGACATTGATGCACGACGTTGCATCGATGTTGATGCGACGTTGTTTTAACATTGTGTGTCCACTGGGGAGTAACTGATCTAAACGCACAAGGTGAACATGCTAACACTAACACACACACCCAGTAAAAACACAACGTCGGAGCAACATTATTATGACGTTGTTTGTTAGCGGGGGTTCTTTGCTTTGCAAAGGCACGCTAAAATGACAGCTGATTCAGATAAGAACTTCGTATGCAATTGTGCTCTCCCAAATTAGAGTCTTTAACGAAAACATAGAAAATGTTATAGGAGTGCAGGTAGAGGGAAGGGGCGACAAAAATGGCTTAAGATGCCTCTTTACAAGCCTCTTGCAGTCAAAAGCAAAAGTGTGTGGGCGGGTGGGTGTGGGGTGGGGTAGGGAGAGGTTGGGGTGGGGGTTGAAGGTGTAAACAGTAACAAAGCGCCCGGAGGAATAAAAAATAAAAATGTCAGAAAAAAAGGTTTCAGTTCAGAACAACAGGCGAGTAAATGAAACGCAGGTAAAAGCTCACGGAACTAACAAATAAGATATAAAAATATGACGAGGAGATGAAAAGAACTTAACATTAAACAAAAAGGGGAAACGAAAGAACTAAACTTTAAGCGAAAGGAAAACGAAATGAAGTAAATCAAAGTTAGGATTAACAAACATGGAATAGACGAAAATAGCACTTATTTTCATTGAGTCTGCTCATGTCTCCGTTGAACCATATTCTATTTTCAAAATACGTCGACTCTTGTTATCTCGACTTCGCTTATCTCGAATAACCGCTTATCTCGAAGTGAAAAATCTGGTCCCTGTTTTAACATGGAAATCTGACAAAAAAGTAACAAAATACTGTTGAAATTTCCCCTCTTTACCACAATATTTTAAATACATCTATTACTCCAGGAATCAAATTACATCCTCATGTGCAAAAAGTGGGTTTTCGAGTATTATTTTCCTCAATTCTGCAAATCTGATACGTCGATGTACGGCAAAGTATATCAGAGAGACATCAAGATAACAACAGTCGACTGTAAATTCAAAAGAGCTCAGTTATCCAAGAGGACCAGAAAATATTAACTACACGAAAGTGATATACGGTGAAGTAAATAAGTGAACTCAGGAAATGATACAATCAGATCCACATCAAATTCTCGGCATCAAAGGAAAAGATAGATACAGTCGACTCTCGTTATCTCGAACTCCAAGGGACTCTATGAAACACTTCGAGATATCCGTAGTTCGACATATCAGATTTACGGAACTGAGGAAAAAACAATTAATCGAACAACCACCTTTAACAGAATAAATACGTAATTTAACTCCTAAGTTAGAGATATATTGAAAATATTGTGGAAAAGAGGAGGAATTGCTCCTAAGGAGCAATTTCTCCTCTTTTTCACAATATTTTATTGACTGTTGGTAGACCTCTGTGTTAAAACAGGGACCAGATTATCACTTCGAGATAAGCGGTTATTCGAGATAAGCGAGTTCGAGATAACCAGAGTCGACTGTATATACAATTAACCATCCACACAAAGAACAGATGCCAAACAGAGTTGGCAGGCCTTTCCCAAAAAGGTGGCAACTCTGTTACCCAAAACTTAACTGAATATATCTTAAACTCATATAATGGTTATATCTTAAACTCACATAATGGTTACAGAAAGAAAGAAAGAAAAAAAAAAAAAAAAAAAAAACAACAACAAAATTTGTAAGTGAAGCACTACAGAATATTAAACAAAAATTACCACAAAAAGTACAGCCTTGGAATGAACAGTGGATGAGGGTTGAGTGGGTGGGGCTAAATACCTCATATATATATATATATATATATATATATATATATATATATATATATATATATATATATATATATATATATATATATATATATATATATATATATATATATATATATATAACCAAAAGGGAAAAGAGAGAACTAAACTTTATCTCGACTTCACTTATCTCGAATAATCGCTTGTCTCGAAGTGAAAATCTGGCACCTGTTTTAACATGGAAATCTAACAACAGGTAACAAAATATTGTTGAAATTTTCCCACTTTACCACAATATTTTAAATACATCTGTTACTTCAGGAATCAAATTACATATTCATGTGTGAAAAGTGTTTGTCCGAGTATTATTCTGCAAAACTGATATGTCGATGTACGGCTATCTCATTTTAGAGAGACCCTTGGACTTCGAGATAACGAGAGTCCACTGTTAATTCAAAAGAGCTCAGTGATCCCAGAGGACCAGGAAGTATAAACTACACGAATGTGAAATACGATGGAGTAAATCAAGGAATTCAGTAACTGATACAATCAGATCCACATCAAGTTCTCAACATCAAAGGAAAAGATCGACAAATACAATTAAACAGCCATAAAAACAACAACAACAACAACAACAACAACAACAACAACAAAAAAAACAGATGACAAGCAGTTGTCCAAACTTAACTGAATCTATCTTAAACTTACATAATTGGTAAAAGAAAAAAAAGTTTAAACTGAAACACTACAGAACATTTAAAAAAAGTACCACAATGAAAGTACCGCCATGGAACGGTCAGTAATAAATTACTGGGGGTGGGGTGGGGCGGCTTGGAGCTTAAGCTAGCTTTACGGGATCCCAGCCTTCGCCCTCAGCTTCCATAGTGGTAAAAGAAACAACATATTTGCTCGGTGCGCGTGGATGTCTCTAGCATTCTACTTGAATTTATATCGGACCTTTATCGGCCCGACAGGATTCCTGTTGGTCCGATGACGATCTAATATAGAGTTAAGTAGAATGCTGTAGCATTCTGCTTAAAACTATATCGGACCGTTCTCGGTCCGACAGGATTTATGTCGGTCTAATACAGATGTAAGTAGAATGGTATTTGGGTACATATACACGCTCACCCGCATTTTAATTGCAAAAAGAATGTGTGTACTGTGTAGGTGTATATTGTTGTGCGAGTTTGTACCATTACAGAAGTTTTCTTGAAACTGTCTTGGGTGTTGACATTTGGTATTGGGTGACTGTTACAATTTACCTTCTGGCGTACTAAAACCCGTTTGTCGTCTGCTGAATTAGCTCAGAGAATGCTAAATGTGATGATAATAAGTGTTCAACTATTTTCAGCAAACGGCATTTTCAAATATGCACCTTTTTTTTTTTTTTAAATACCAGAAAATGGATTCGGTTCAAGTAAACTCGATTTAACACCCCACCCCCACGCCCCGAGCTACCCCTTCCCGTCGGTAGTTTTTACTACTGAACGTTCTAAGTAAATAAGTGAACTCGGGAACTGATACAATCAGATCCACATCAAGTTCTCAACATCAAAGGGAAAGACAGAAAAATACAATTAAACTGTCACAAAAAAAAAAAAAAAAAAAAAAAAAAAAAAAAAAACAGATGGCAAGCAGAGTTTGAAATTGTACGTGAAAGACGGTTGTTCTGGTGCTGTTTGTTATGGGCAGTTGCGAAACCGACACCAGATTTAGCATACCACATTTCCACAATCCGTTTTATCGTTTCTGCCAACCTAATAACAGCAGATTGTTCTCTGCTAACGCTGAAAACGCTAAATTCTGCATTCAAACATATTAGCCTTATGCACTGATGCTTTAAAGTATCGAATAAATAAACAAAACCAAACTTTTGAAGAAATAAGATTTTAATCATATTAATTTCATGACTAAGCTAGGGAATAACATTGTCTCGTCTTATATACTTGACAGCAAAAGAGACGCATATTTTTACTCTTTCGTTTTTTTTTCTTATTAAAATAATAATACTTTATTTTTTACTTAGCAAACACACCTGCCTACGTATGGCTTACGGTTTTGCAGCATTTTAATTTCAAAAAGCTGTTTTGTCACACAACAACAACAAAGCAATGAAAATCACTAAATTCTATTAGAATGTATAAAAAACTCGATTTTCCTTTCAATTATGTTGCATGCGAGTTTATCATGATTTAACAAACACGACAATGGCGTAAAAGATGCGAAAGTTTGACTCTAATACAGTTTTATCGCACATGCAAAAATTTTGCGAAGTTTTTCAAAGTTTTAAATCGTCTAAATTATCACTTGTGAGAAACATATGGCAGTTTGGGCATAACGAATCGTTTAAAACAAGTTTTGGGGTTTGAACTTTGTCTGTGTTTCGCTCACTTAAGTTTGCTATTCTCACATTAAAGGCTAATAAAAAGCTTTTAATGGCAAACCCTTGTCTCCAAAAACACTATACGTAGACTGAACTTCATGACAAAGATACAACATTAATTTTGTTTAATTCTGTTCGATGCCTCATGGATCCAGCTCCCCAAAGTTCATGTCGTGTTTGCACTATTTTTAAGCACATAATAAGGTTCTGTCCCTTTATTAGCCTACTCAATTTGATTGCGACCACTTACCATTGAATTCAACCCGAACTGGAGCTTGGCTCCAATTCCTTTTATGGCAAATTGCACAAGATTATTTCATGCTGTCTAGAACATAGCTTACACTGCAGTTACTGCACAAAGGAACATAACTAAGTTTGCGACAAGTTAGCAATGCTGAAAAGTCCTGATGATGTTTCTGAGACATCATTTAAGCTGCAAATAATACTGCACCACTTTTGGACCAGTGAGAACTCTTTAATCCGACGGTGACTTGACTTGACTATTTCGACCCCTTGGTCGTTATGCGTTCGTTATGCATGAATAAACTGACTAAATTTCAACAATTTTGCAACAAAGCGTAATCAATGCATCAATAATGCATTTCATATTTTGTCATTACCAGCATATTTCAATGATAACATAAAATATCAAACCAAACAAATGTGCGTTATTTATTTTGCGCTCGAGCATATAATGTATAATTTTGCAACAGCCCATGCTCTCATAGCTTCTAAATTGTATGGTTCAAGTATAAGTAATTCCGTGCCATCAGTCGAGAAATTAACAACTACAGTCGACTCTCGTTATCTCGAATTCCAAGGGACTCTCTGAAACACTTCGAGATATCCGTACCTCGACAAATCAGATTTTCAGAATTTAGGAATAAATAATTCGAACAACCACATTTAACAAATTTAGATGTAATTGGACTTGACGTTAGAGATATATCGAAAATATTGTGGAAAAGAGGAGAATTTCTCCTCTTTTCAACAGTATTTTTTACTTGTTAGATTTTCATGTTTAGACAGGGACAATATTTTCACTTCGAGATATGCGATTATTCGAGATAAGCGAGTTCGAGAAAACGAGAGTCAACTGTATTCAATAAACAGTATGTCGCAATAATCGTTATGACCTTATCTCGTAGACGCCATAATAAGACTGACCACAGTGTAAACCTATCATGTGTTTAATGAAATATATTTCATTTTAATAATGGCTCATGGCGACAAGTGCTGATAACTTCAGCTTTTAACTCTATTATTGTCACAATTATCAATGTTGCCCATGTCATCAGCGGAATACATCATACATGTAGTATAATACAGAAACGTTTTAATCCATCGTTGATAATATTTTGAAATATACATGTGTTTAAACATGATTTCGAAACAATAGTTATTTGAAACATACATGAATATAAACATACTATATTTGTATCACGAATTAAAGCAAAACTATTCTTCATTGGCTGGTTGCGATAGACATCATGCAGGGCTGCGTTCAAATATCCAAGTTACTCGTTGGTGTTTTTGCCCTGGATCTCTGCTTCTGTTAGCGTTCGTCATTAGGTACAGGGATCCAGGGCAAAACATCTAGTGTGTGTGTATGTGTGTGCGTGTTGGGGCGAGGGGCACTGTCAAATTTCAAATCCCTATAGAAAATGGATCTACTCTAAAGTCAAGAATTTGCTTCCTTTTAGAGTAGGTCTCTTTTCAGAAGGTCCTTGGTGAACATACATGAAAGTTAATAGGAAGTCACAAATGTTGTCCACCTTGTAAAGCTGGTGGAAACGCTAACAAGTGGATGAAGTCCACATAAGAAACTCTAGACCAGTTAGGTCATGTGAGTCATCATGTAAGTCTCATCACGCTAAAAGCCCATCTCACATAGAAGCGAAAACCCAGATTAGCCTCTATGCATCCATATACATGTAGTCTTGACGGAGTCTTCATTAATATACAACTAGAGGCCCAAGTGGGCCAAAAATTGCTCACCTGGATTAGGCTGATCATATGTTACATTGTGCCAGGGTGGCCATCTTGGCTATCAGATCAGATTGCCTTCAGCAATTTAGAGTCTGATGTTGTTTGAAGAGTTTCAAAATTGCCACCATGGCCGCTATCTTGGATATTGGAACCCGTCATGTTTAAGCTCAGTCAGACTTACCGTTCGGTAGCAGATGTGATTTGAAGCTTTTCAAGAGGGCTGCCATTGTGGCCATCTTGGATATCAGAATGGAACCATTTTAGCAATTCTAAATCTCCATGCTCCCCTGATGCCCTCCACCAAGTTTCTGCTCCGACATACAGATCAGGGACAGACAATGGTCAACAGACCATGGCATAAGCTGACCTGGAGCAAAGCTCCAGGTGAGCTAACAGTAGAAGATCTTCAAGATGGCTGCTGTGGCGGATATTGTAACAAATGCTTTTAGCAATTCTGAATCTCCATGTCACCCCAATGCCTCCCATCAAGTTTTGGCTCAATCAGACTTACCATTCGGGAGCAGATAAGGTTTGAAGATTTTCAAGATAGCCACCTTGGGGGCCATCTCAGATATCAGACCAGAACTATTTTAGCAATTCTGAATATGTCACTCCGATGCCTCCCATCAAGTTTGGGCTCAATCCGCATTACGGTATGGGAGGAGATGTCTTTGGAAGAATTCAAGATAGCCCCCATGGCAGCCATCTTGGATGTTGGATTTGAACAAATTTAGCAGTTCTGAATCTCCATGTCTCCCTAATACCTCCCACCAGGTTTCAGCTTAATCCAACTTACCGTTCCAGAGCATATGTCGTTTCAAGACTTTTAAGCCGGCCACCATGGCAGCCATCTTGGATATTTGAATGGAAAAAATTAAGCAATTATAAATCTGCATGTCACCTAAATGCCTCCAACCAAGGTTGGGCTCAATCCGACTTACCTACGGGAGCAGACATGGTTTGAAGATTTTCAAGGCGGCCAGCATGGGGCCATCCTGGATATCAGAATGGAACTATTTTAGCAATTCTGAATCTCTATGTTGCTCTGATGCCTCCCATCAAGCTTCAGCTCAATCCAGCTTACAGTTTGGGAGGAGATGTTGTGTGAAGATTTTCAAGATGGCTGACATGGCGGCCATTTTGGATATTGGTACGGAATGATTTTAGCAATTCTAAATACCCATGTGGCCCCAATGCCTTCCACCAAGTTTGGGCTCAATCTAACTTAGGGTTCGGGAGCAGATGTGGTTTCAAGATTTTCAAGGCCGCCAAGGCGACCATCTTGGATAGCCAAACGGAAAAATTTAAACAATTCTGAATCTCTGTTTCGCGCCAATGCTTTCCATCAAGTTTCCGCCCAATCCAACTTACGGCTTGGGAGGAAGAATTTGAAGATAGGCCTTGAAGAATTTGAAGATAGGCCATCTTGGAAATTGGAACGGAACAATTTTAGCAATTCTGAATCTCTATGTCGCTACGATGCTTCCCATAAAGTTTTGGCTCAATCCGACTTACGGTTTGGGAGGAGTGTCGTTTGAAGAATTTCAAGATGGCCGCCATGGCAGCCATCTTGGATTGTGGAACAGAATGATTTTATCAATTCTGAATCTCTGTGTCACTGTGATGGCTCCCGTCAAGTTTTGGCTCAATCCGACTAATGGTTTGGGAGATGTCGTTCGAAGAATTTCAAGATGGCCGCCATCTTGGATATCGGTTGGAACGATTTTAGCAATTCTGAATCTCTGTGTCGCCCCATGTTTATCATCAAGTTTTAGCTCAATCTGACTTATGGTTTGGGAGGAGATATCGTTTGAAGAATTTCACGATGGCCACCGTGGCGGCCATCTTGGATATCGGAACGGAACGATTTTAGCAATTCTGAATCTTTGTGTCACTGTGATGCCTCCCATCAAGTTTTGGCTCAGTCTGACTTACGGTTTGGGAGGAGATGTCGTTTGAATGATTTCAAGATGGCCGCCATGGCAGCCATCTTGGATATCGGAACGGAACGATTTTACCAATTCTGAATCTTTGTGCCACTGTGATGCTTCCCATCAAGCTCAATCGGACTTACGGTTTGGGAGGAGATGTCGTTTGAAGAATTTCAAGATGGCCGCCATGGAAGCCATCTTGGATAGCCGAACGGAACAATTCTAGCAATTCTGAACCTCTTTAATGCTCCAATGCCTTCCATCAAGTTTCGGCTCAATCTGACTTATGGTTTGGGAGAAATGTCGTTTGAGAAATTTCAACATGGCCCCTGTGGGGGCCATCTTGGATATCATAACGGAAGGATTTTAGCAATTCTGAATCTCTGCGTCACTGTGATGCCTCTGTGTCACTGTGATGCGGCCATATTGGATATTGGAACAGAACTATTTTAGCATTTCTGAATCTCTGTGTCGCCCCGATGCCTCCCATTAAGTTTCAGCTCAATCTGACTTATGGTTTAGGAGGAGATGCCGTTTGAAGAATTTCAAGATGGCCGCCGCGGCCATCTTGGGATATCGGAACGGAACAATTTTAGCAATTCTGAATCTCTGTGTCACTGTGATGCCTCCCATCAAGTTTTGGCTCAATCCGACTAACGTTTTTGGAGGAGGTTTCGTTTAAATAATTTCAAGATGGCCGCCATGGTAATTCTGAATCTCTATGTCGCCCCGATGCTTCTCATCTAGTTTTGGCTCAAGCTGACTTATGGTTTGGGAGGAGACATCGTTTGAAGCGGCCATCTTGGATATCGGAACGGAACGATTTTAGTGTCACTGTGATGCCTCCCATGAAGTTTTTGCTCAATCGGACTTACGTTTTGAGAGGAGATGTCGTTTGAATGATTTCAAGATGGCCACCATGGCGGCCATCTTGGATATCGGAACGAAACGATTTGAGCAATTCTGAATCTTTGTGGCACTGTGATACTTCCCATAAAGTTTCAGCTCAATCGGACTTACGGTTTGGGAGGAGATCTTGGATATCGGAACGGAACGATTTTAGCAATTCTGAATCTCCATGTTGCCACAATGCCTCCCACTAAGTTTCACTTCAATCCAACTTATGGTTCTGGAGAAGATGTCGAAAATGTGAAAAATAAACGACGGACGGACGACGGACAACAGGCCATGGCATAAGATGACCTGTAACAAAGCTCCAGGTTAGGTAATAATAAAAAAAACCAAATGAGTTATGCCCCGGACAAGGTCAAATCTGGACATTTTAGCACTCAAGGGCAAATAACTCAATTGTACAATATGGCCCAAATTTAAACTCGTCTGCGATTTTATGCCTGCCCTAGTTATCAGCAAATTTGATCAAATTTCATTAGATAATAAAGTTGCTGTACTTGGGACACAATTTCCCCCATAATAAGTCTATTGGAAAATTTTTTCATGGTTCAAGGGCAAGTAACTCTGAAGTGAATGGTCTAACCTGGCCCAAATTCCAATTTATCCGAGATTTTATGCCTCTCCTGGATACCTGCAAGTTTGAAGAAATTGTGATGAAAACTGAAGGCGCTATGCCCCGGAAAATGTCAAATATAATGGCAAGTAATTCTAAGAAGAATTGTACAAATGGCTGAAATTTTGGCTGAAACTTGTCAGAGATTTTATGCCTGTCCTTGTTATCAGGAAGTTTGATCAAATTTCAATAGAAAATAAAGTTGCTGTGCCTGGGACAACATTTCCCCCGTTATAACTCTATGGGAAAATTTTTCAAGGGCGAGTAACTCTAAAGAGAATGATCTGACCTGGCCCAAATTCGAACGTCCGAGATTTTACGCCTCTCCTGGATACCTGCAAGTTTGAAAAAGTTGTGATCAAAACTGAAGGCGCTACCGCCCGGAAAACATTTTCCCCATTATAAGTCTATGGGGCCTATTTGTTGCCATAGTAACCACAGTTTTGAACAAATCTCTTTCAAAAGTATATGCAGTCAATCCCCTGCCCAAACAATACTACATATGAAATTTGATCAATATTGGCCAGCTGGTTCAGGAGACATTCATATTTGAAAGTGTGGGAAATTTTTTCATCGCTCAAGGACGCGTAACTCTAAAGAGAATGATCCGACCTGTCCCTTATTTGAACTTGTCCGGGATTTATGCCTCTCCTGGATACCTGCAAGTTTGAAGGAGTTGCGATTAAAACTGAAGGCACTATCACCCGGAAAACATTTTCCCCATTACATGTCTATGGGACCTATTTGTTGCCATGGTAACCACAGTTTTGAACAAACCTCTTCCAAAAGTATATGCAATCAATTCCCCACCCAAACAATACTACATATGAAATTTAATCAAGATTGGCCAGCTGGTTCAGGAAAGTGTGAACGCACGGACGAACGGACGGACGACGGAATGGCGGCCATCTTGGATATCGGAACGGAACGATTTTAGCAATTCTGAGTCTTTGTGTCACTGTGATGCTTCCCATCAAGTTTCAACTCAATCGGAAAGAAAGTTTTGGTGAAAGAAAAAAGTATTATTTGGTGGTCAGTAATATAATAATCCCTACTTTACTTCTGTAAACAAAGCAATTATGCCACCATACTGTACATGTACTGATAGGGGTGGTTAGGTGAGACGAAAGTGTCCTGTAGCTTTTGTCACCGGCCCCCCCCCCCCCCCCCCCCATTATCTTCTCTAATATTTCTTCTATTTCTTTTCTCCCTTTCTCAAGAAGACGACACAAAATGACCCACAAGGGTTGACGTGTCGTTAAACCCTCACACAACCAATGTACATGTTGTGCACATGTACATAGATATGTTCATCAGCCTTCAGCCCAACCCCATAATCATTTGAGGCACTCCAAATAGAAACTGATTTATGACATATGCGAACAAGGTACACCCAGGTCAGCTTGTGCACCTACTGGGTCTGTGAAAACAATGTAGACCCTGATTATGCCCAGATGTGCAGGCCCTTCTGCGTGTATGCAGGTCACATATGTAATAAAGTTAGTTTCTATTTGGAGTAACATATTTACATTTTACCACTCATCAGCTATGTGCTCTAGATGTGAAACAAACATTAATCAACAGAACTAAATGGTAAAATCAAGAAAAGAGATAACAATAATACATAAAAATTAATTATTTGACATGGCTTTTTATAATTCAGGTCAGACTGTATGAAAATGTTGAATGTTAACTGGCATAGGACCTGAAACTGGGACTAACAGGGAACTCAGTTCTGGTGACAAGCCCATAGATCTGCACAGTCTGGTCAGGGTATTTCCTACTTACAGATGGGATTCGACATATAAAGATAAACTAATTCACAGGTCATTGGTAATAACTGTCCATTATCATTGCAATCCACTTGCAGTGCTAGTGGCTGTACTCAAGTGATTGTCACATACTGACCTGTTGAAATGCCGTGTGTGAGTACCTACGACCATAGACTGTGTAGAGGTTGTTGAACAGATATACAGTCTGATCTGGTACCATTTTTTATATCTAACATTTCTGTAGCCTTGTAATTTTTGTTTAGTCATTAACCTTTACCACTCTCTGGCTCTCTGGGCTAAATTAACAGATGCCAATTTTTTTTTTTTTTTTTTTTTTGTTGTTTTTTTTTTCCAGAAAATAAGGGATGACACCATTTTCATGAAATGTCAAAGCCTATTTTCTGGTAATAATAAGAAAATATTTCAAGTTGCTGTCTGCTAAAAAATGTACCCTCCACGATAAGCGTTAAGAAATGGGAATTAGTTTTAGTCATCAAATTGGTTTAAAATACCTACTGCGAAAACTTTCCTAATGTTATTATTTAATTATAGATCAGCACAAGAGTGTGCTACTTGATCAGCACCATAGTATTAAACTATAAATCATATTTGCCTTGAATCAGTATCCTAACATAATAGTATTCTTGTCCAGTAACTCACTTCTGACCATAACTTGCAAATATAAATTGGTACAAGTATATCTGCAGACATCAAGTAAATAAACAAATAAAATTTATGCAAAATAAACATTGTATACATGTATTTTGAGGCATTCCAAACATATTTACAAAATTTACCCCTATGGGTAAATTAAACCTTGTGTTTACATGACGAAATTTACCCCTAGGGGTAAAATACCCTTATTTGCCCCTACCCTTGAGCAGGGGTATTTTACCCATGTGGGTAAATTTTGCCCCTAGGGGCAAATGCGTTTACATGACAAGTTTACCCCTAGGGGTATATTTGCCCCTAGGGGTAAACTTATGCATATAAACGGGGCATTAGAAGCCAACTGATCTGGATCAACACTGTTTGCAAAAGCAGGGTGTATCCGGGTTCAGCATGACAAGGGTTAAGGGTCCTTTTACTAGACGGATGCTGTTATAGTCATATGAGGAGTAATACTGGAAAAGAACCCTTATGTCCTATACAAACAATGAAGATCCAGATCACCTGTAAATCCGAACAATTGATTAGAGTCTTTTCGTAGCCGATATACAGTGAGACCTGTGAGTCCAAAAAATGTGGTCTTTTAACCCTTTCAACCTTGAGTTTCTGAAGTGGACTTTATCGTCTTTGTATTTGGGCATAGCACAAAAGTGAGTCCAAAACTGTGGTCTTTTAACCCTTTCAACCTTGAGTTTCTGAAGTGGACTCTTCCGTCTTTGTATTTGGGTATGCCCATTGTTAACAATAGGTTTGTTTGTTTTTTTACTTAAATTTATTAACAGACTGGCAAATAGTGTGTAGGTCCTGATAGGTCCTGGTACCTATCCAAACAGTGTAGATCCAGATGAGACGGCTCATAATGATTATGAGCCGTCTCATCTGGATCTACACTGTTTGCATAGGTATTATAATGAGCCGTCTCATCTGGATCTACACTGTTTGCATAGGTATTATAATGAGCCGTCTCATCTGGATCTACACTGTTTGCATAGGGATTTGTACCGGTCTACAGGGTGAAAGGGTTAACTTTTAAAGCGCTAAGTAATTTGTAGAAGACGTCATTCTAAAACTGACTGTGTTACGTTTCAAAGAAAATAAGGCTTGACATTTTTTGTGAATCGTCTGCTAGGCTGAAGGAATTGATTTATGTTTCAGAGAAAATAAGGCTTGAAATTTCAAGTGAATAGTTTGTTTAGCAGGCGATTCACATGGAATGTCAAAGCATTTCTCTGAAACATAACAAAATCAATTTTAGAATGTCGTCTTCTGTTGTTGTAGTTAGTGCTTTGAGGACTAAGTCGGATATCGTCCAAGCACCAGCTTAAGCGGAACTCAGTTTTTCCAAGATACCAGGATGGGTTCAAAGATCCCAAGGAAATTTGAAGTAAAAACACTATGACGAAGTATGGGGAGACTTTTTACGGCCGCATTGATATAAATTTGTGCTATGTGATTTGTCTGCTACCAAGCTGACTCTGTCTATTTGATCATTTTTCCAATAACCAATTAACAGTTCACCAGTTGACCAGTTGTACAATATAATTGTTGGAGACATTCGTAGATTATTCTTTCCAAGAAGAGTCCTACATTTTATGAAGTCCGCTGACAAGACACGTATTTCTTGTATTTTGAAACAACACACACTGATGTTGCCATGATTATCCACAGTAAGGCCATGTGGCTGTTCCCCGTTCATATCAATAATGTCTCGGAAAGTACCGTTGCTGGCATCCAGGAGTGTTAATGTATCCTTACTCCAATCTGACACTATCACTATGTCTGTGTCATTCATTTTATGTATCGCAACAGAATGTGGTTTAACAAACAACTGTTCGTTACCAGGACGTTTCGAAGCAGACCATATCTCTTGTCCATTCTTGTCAATCATTTTAACACTTTTCGGTTCATCCGAAGAAACAACAACTAACTTATCATTAAATGCTGTCACATCAGTGGCCATGTAGTTAAGCGATACACACCTCTGTACTGATACTGCCGAAGTATCTGAAATATCCATGAAGTGCAGTTTCTTGTCGTATGTACTTACAACTGCTGTTTCAGAATTACTTATTGTGACAGGACCGGACCGGTCGGACAGAGGTACATACGAGAGTAATTTATTATCTTTTGAAAACACTTTCAATGATTTATTCCCCCAGTCCGAAACTAGTAGTGTACCATTATCTGTTACAGCCAGTCCGTTGACATAACATCTCCCTTTGTCATTTCGGGCACTAACATTCAAAGGTGGCAAACTTTTGACAGTTAAATGAGATATATCTATAGGTTCAACATCTGCCTTAGCCTTCCTCATCACTGAAGGCGAACGTGGAAAGGCTATATCTTCAATACCTTTCATGGTGTCGAATTGCATCGGTATCTCATCAATATCACCTAGTATTTGACTTCCATTCAGAAATGCAGATATGTCTTTGTTTGTGGTGAACGACATGTGGCTGGTCACGCCGTCTATTTTTAATTTGCAGTCCTGCGTGTTTTTAACAATTGTCTGCATTCGAATGAACATGTGTTCATCAAAGTTGTAACTTACTAACAATTGCTTGTCAAGATCGCCCATAATTTCATCAAGATTATCAATTTCATCCATTAATGTTGAAATATGTTTAGCTATTTGAGAGCTTTTGTTTTGACACTTTTCAATGATATTGGATACTGTTTCTTCAAACAGCTCATTTGCCTTAAAAATTATCTTATTTCGCTCCTCTTCTGCTTTCTCGGTCATTTCTTTCTTCTGTTTTTCCAGGTCTGAAACATTCTGTTCTAACCCTGATTTCGTGCAGATGACGTTTTGTTTTATATTAGCAACTACAAGCTTGAACTGTTTTATATCCTTCGATAGTGTAGTAGCGGTACACGTTTTGTGAATCTGCTTCATGCATTCGCTGCATACCATCTGGTTATGGTCAAAACAATGACGGTCGTTTTTGTTTCCAGTATGTATTTTACAATCTGGGAATCTAATAGGTTTTTGAGCGTGTGGTTTTACCATATGTCTACTTGAAATTCGATTTTTCTTGTGACGTTTATAACAGGATTTACAGAGGAATTTTTTACACTCTTCACAGTAACAAATGGAGTCAATCAACTTTGTGTTGCAAAGGCAAGGGTCACACCATGGATCTATTAACTGATCTGACGCGCCTCCTGTCTCGGTCATATCATCATCACCAGCTTTAGCCATTCTGCAAACAAAGTTACGAGAGTGATGAGAAATCTCTTTCCCTGTGTGTGTGTGTGTGTGTGTGTAAGAGAGAGAGAGAGAGAGAGAGAGAGAGAGAGAGAGAGAGAGAGAGAGTTTTGCATTTGTATATTAATCTGGTTTATATATCATTCATTCTTAAAAAAATATGCCTAGTCAAAGCCATCATAACAATAAATATAATAAATAACCACATAATGAATCTATACTTAATACTCGTATATGCAACTTAGCCGATAAAGTCACACAACCGTTGATCATTTGATCGTCAAATTATGTCAATATTCGGCATATCATTGTTTTGTCATTATATCCAGTTATTAATTAACTTTCGTACATGAAAACGTAATTATTAAATACGCTGTATTTTGCGAGACTAACGTCAACGTACTTAAGATATCCAACTAGTAATTCCCCTGTTATATTTACTTCATTCTTTATCAGAATGACTGCTGTTTCTGATGTACATCACACGAAGTGTGGATCAGGGAAGTAAAATTACCTACCTTTAGACTGTTCAAAAGATTACAGCATATTTTAATTAATCTACAGCAGTACCGATAAACTCTACTAATAAATGTATTATCACGTGCTGTTATCAGGTGCAATTATCTTAAACAGCTTTGAATGGACCAATCATTACAGAGTATGTCAATATTCGGCATGTCATTATTTATCAGTCGTGAGGGACTTTGGAAAGTTATGGCAAAGTTTGGCTGTCCTGCCAAATTCATAGCAACGGTGCGCAGTTCCATGATGGTATGCTTGCAAGGGTTCAAAATGATGGCGAGTTTTCTGATCCATTTCCTGTGACAAATGGAGTTAAGCAAGGCTGTGTACTAGCTTCAACACTGTTCAGCATGATGTTTTCTGCCATGCTTACAGATGCTTTCCAGGACGGTGACAATGGTATACTTATTAGGTATCGCTTTGATGGGAAACTTTTCAACCTAAGAAGGTTGCAAGCTAAATCTAAGGTGCAGAGAGAGGTGCTAGACGAGTTCCTCTTTGCTGATGACATGGCTGTGCTCCAACCGAAGAGAAAATGCAAAAAGGTGTGGATCAAGTATCTGATTCATGTACCAGCTATGATCACACAATCAGCATAAAAAAGACTGAGGTAGTATATCAGCCAGCACCTGGAAAGCCTTACAAGGAGCCTACCATCACAGTGAAAGGTCAACGACTGCAAGTGGTAGACAAGTTCACCTACCTTGGAAACACATTGTCTAGAGTTGTGCACATTGATGATGAAGTCAATGCTAGAATTGCCAAAGCTACTGCAGCATTTGGCCGGCTACATGGAAGTATTTGGGACCGAAGTGGAATCAGACTTGACACAAAGCTGAAAGTATATAGATCGGTAGTGCTGCCAACACTATTATACGCATGCGAAACTTGGACAGTTTACCAACGGCATGCCAAAAGACTGAACCACTTCCATACAAGCTGTCTTAGAAAACTTCTAAAGATCAAGTGGCAAGACAGGATTCCAGGCACAGAAGTCCTGAAAAGGGCAGGGATGCAAAGTGTACATACTCTTCTGAAATTGGCACAGTTAAGATGGACAGGCCATGTTACCAGAATGTCTGATAAACGTTTTCAAAGAAAATCCTTTATGGAGAACTTCAAGTAGGAAAACGCTCCCATGGTGGTCAGAAGAAGCAATACAAGGACACCCTCAAAGCCTCCCTTAAAGACTTCAACATACCAACAGAGTCATGGGAACAGATTGCACAGGATCGTACAAAGTGGCAAGGCCTCATAAAAAGGGGAGCTGGTGAATATGAAGCAAAAAGAATCAGCGGAGCCGAGCAGAAACGTGCACAGCCGAAAGCCAGAGCTAAGGCATCAACATCAGAGCTTTCTTCCTCAGACCTCTCTTGTTCTATCTGCAACAGGCAGTTTAGAGCTAAGATTGGTCTCATCAGCCATCTTAGAACACACAAATAATAACACATCACACAGTTGATTAAGATTGGTCATTGTCAGAAATGACAGACGAACTATCATTACAGAGTTTAAGTTGGAAAAAAAAATACTGTAACACATTGTTGTTTATATTCCTCAACTTGTGTTCTTTCTGACATTGAATGATCAAATGAGGACGGAAATCAGCCAAGGTCAAATTCAGCAAACAAGAATCATAATATATTTGTGTGGGCCACTAGCAGCATTTTTGATTGGTCATACAGATCTCATTAGTTGAATACTAAGGAAGCAGACAAACCAATAATTTATTCTGGCAGGAACAATAGTTAAATTGGAGGATTAAGAAAATAAATTAAAACCAAGATAGAGTTTTTAATTTTCTCCTGTTTTCTTAAGTCGAATCGTCCTGTCAAACTGTAGAATAAAACGGATACACATGTGTAATATATATTAGAGATATCCATTTTTACAGATGTATGGGGAAATATTTGTACTGATACTTGATCGCACTACAGGGCTCGCCAGTTATCCTGTACTCTTGACAATACAAATAATCCTCTCCCCCACCCCCACCCCCACCCCCCGCATCCCGTATATATCTGAAAAAGAACGTGTATGTCTATTACAATTTGACGCAAATTAAAAACTTTACTGAGACATATTGTTAGTAACCATATTGCGAATTGGAATTTTAGAGCGATATTACTGAAAACCGAAAACAACTTTTTTTTAACGGAAACAACCGAAAACAAATTACATTACCGAAAACAAATCGTATTTTCAAGTATATTTAGATTTTCATAATTTATTCCATTCATATTGATAAATATGATATAATACATGTAGTTCTGTCTGTGAAATTTAAGATTTACGAAGGATTTTGTTTAATAAGAACCAGCCGAAGACGAATCCGTTTGCCGAAAACAATTTAATCCTTTATCATACTGCAGATTAATTAGGCTTAATTGCATATATTGAAACAATTAGGTAAATTTGTTAAAATGCAGGTAAAATCTCAAATTAATTAAGTGCCTTCTTATCGAAGAAATTCTTTATACTTTTTTATTTAAAATGCGCGATTGTGTACTACGTTTTACTTCCCTTAGACTCCCGTATATTTCATTTTATCTTACTTTATTTTATTTTATTTTTATTTAATTTTTTTGTATAGTGGGGTGGGTGGGTTGGGGGGGGGGGCGGGGGGGGGGGGGGTACTCTGAATTTTGCCTTTTATTTAGGCAAGTACTAATTTTGGGGTTTAGAATTTTTAATTTTACTATTTTTTGTGGGGTTTGGGGAAAAAGTGGCTATTTTTGCGGTATTGGCAATTTGCAGGTATTTTTTTTCTATCACTTTCACAAAAAGGTAAGAGAAAAGTCCAGGGAGTGCCACAATCACAAAACGCAGCCCTTCCCAGACCCCAAGAGGAAGAGGAAAACGACAAATCCAAACAAGCACAAATCGAACAAACGTACGAAAAGCACTAAGATTAGCTCTCTCTTCCCCAAGCGAGGTAATCGCAAAACTAAAAGGACTGTAAAACACAAGAACAAAATGACACACGGAAAGACATACAACAAATCGCCTCGTAGAATAAGCCACAAAGCAAGAAAGAGTGAGACTAACACCGGGACCACCGCCTTAAAACGGTCAGTAGAGTAAAAACTGTTATGTAAACTGATTACATATGTATTTGTTTTTGGTCTATCAAAATTCTTGTTATTTTTGAGGGGTATTGTAAGAATCGGGGTTGGAACCTTCTGTTGAACTGGCAGTTGTTTTTATTTGGTTTAAACAGCTCTATTTCTGCTTTGCATCAGTTCAGTGCAATTAAAGTAAAAACAGAGCGTCTGTTGGAAAATGGTTAAAGCACTTATATTACTAAAACAATCATTATATAAGAAAATAAATGAAAACCATAATTTTGTATAAAAGAAAGCAAGGGGAATATTTTGGGGGTATGCATATACCTGCAGATATTTTTGGGGGTATGGCTGATATACCGGATATTTGTAGGGTATGGCTGATATACCGGCTATTTTTTTGGGTAAACACTCAATGTTGGGGCCCAGCCTATGTAGCAGACAAAATTCAGAGTACACCCTCTCCCACCCACCCGGCTTTGATCGTTTATCATAAATAACATAGTTCTACATATAGTAGAAATAAGTTATGTTGATATGAACTTTTAAGATATGTTTTCCATTTCAGTATGTAGGTGTACGTGGGAGAATATGTTGAAGAAAAAATGAGAGAATTCCACCCATTATGTGTATTTTAAAGTATCTCTCTCTATATATTTTTTCGCTTGAAAAAAAAAAAAAAAAACACAAACAAAAACAACAACAACAAAAAAAAAAAAAGGTTTAGCAAGAAAGTTGTCCAGGAGGACCTGCGCAAATTTCTCAGAAAAGTTCCAGCTTCCTACCATTTTTACATTTTTATACCCCGCCACACGATAGTGGCGGGGTATTATGGTTTCACGTTGGACGTCCGTGTGTTTGTCCGTCCGTCCGTATTTCGTTCCGCATGATAACTTACGTAAACATCAATAGATTTTCACCAAATTTGGTATGTGCATTGATATTGTGGAGATCTGGTTTGAAATTGCTAATGGCTAAATTTCGTCAAATTTTGACGTATTTATCTGAGCGAGACATGCCCAATTTTTGTTTCCGGATGATAACGAGTAAACATCAATGGATTTTCATCAAACTTGGTATGTGCATTCATATTGTGGAGATCTGGTTTAGGATTGCTAATGGGTAAATTTCGTCAAATTTTGACAGAGTTATCTGCCAGAGGCACACCCATATTTTCGTTTTCGGATGATAACTCGAGTAAACATCAGTGGTGTTTCACCAAACTTGGTATGTGCATTAATATTGTGTAGATCTGGTTTGGAATTTCTAATGGGCAAATTTCATCAAATTTTGAGTTATCTGCCCGAGACACGCCCATATTTTAATTTCCGGACGACAACTTGAGTAAATGGCAAGAGATTTTAACCAAACTTGGTACATGCATTGATATGAAGGAGATCTAGTTTAGGATTGCTAATGGGCAAATTTCGTCGATGTTTGACAGAGTTATCTGCCCGTCCCACGATAATGACGGGGTATTATAGTTTAACGTTTTTATTATCATTATTTACCATATATGGGCATGACAGTCAATGGAGTGTGACCATGTGAACAAACTCTCCATCCCGTTTCAACAGTAGGATCGACATGAAACAGATTTCAAGATGGCGGCTGTGGTGGTCATCTTGGACCCGATCGACAAGATTTTAGCTTATTTCGATCCAGAAGTCGTCCTGTTGCTACAGAGCAAGATTCAGCTCAAAGCGACCAAACGTTTTGGAAGAGATGTCAAAAATTGATTTTCAAGACGGCGGCTGTGGCGGTCATCTTGGATTTTGGATCGGCTCAGTTTTAGCTGTTTTGTGTCATCTACTAGGCCCCCCGATGCTCCTCATTAAGTTTCAACTCAATTAGATCATAGTCTTCAGAGGAGATGTCCAAAATCTGAATTCACAACATTTTTCCCATATAAATGTATAGTGCCCAAAAAAATGCATGGGAAGCAAATTTGACCTTGCCGTAAAAATGTCAAACGTCAACATAGGACCATTATTTTAGCAATTTTGGTAGACCTCCCATACCCGATGAGTTGTGCAAAGATTAGGCTTGGGGGCTTATTTAGTTCTGGAGAAGAAGATGTTTTAAAGTTTTTACCATATAAATACCATCTTGGTAAATGGACCGCAACTATTTTAACAATCTTTTGTTACCCTGCCTCAAGGAGGCTCCACTTGAAATTCGAGCAACATTGGCCCACAGGCTTCAGAGGAGAAGTCGTTTGAAATTCTCAACATTTTTCCCAAACAAATGTATGGCCCATACAAATGCACAGGGAAGCAAGCTTTACCTCGCCGTAAAAAGGTCAAACATCAATGAACGACCATCACTTGAGCAACTTGGTAGATCTCCCGTCTCCGATGATTTGTGCAAAGATTCGGCCCCAAGGCATCCTCGGTGCTTGAGAAAAAGATTTTAAACAGTTTCTACCATATATGGGCATGGCGGCCATCTTAATCAACGGACCGCAACAATTTTGGCAATTTTTCGGTCCCCTAATCTAAGGAGCCTCTATATGAAGTTTGAACAAACTTGGCTCAGCAGCTTCAGAAAAGTCGTTTGAAAATGTTAACGGGCGGACGCACAGGTCAACAGACAAAAAGTGATCACTACATTTCATCCAGAACTCAGGTGAGCTAAAAAGTCTGTTTCTTGTGATAGTTCTAACAAGTTCCCACAATCTCTGTTTTGAACAGAAATAAAGAAATAATGTATAACTCAATTTTTTCTTACTGCTTACAAGGGTTTTCAATATACAGACAAGTTCCAATGTGTATATAACTACAGTTGACTCTCGTTATCTCGACCTCGCTTATCTCGAATAACCGCTTATCTCGAATAACGGCTTACTTCGAACTGAAAATCTGGCTAAACATGAAAATCTAACAACAGGTAAAAAAATATTGTGGAAAAGAGGATTTCTCCTCTTTTCCACAATATTTTCAATATATCTCTAACTTCAAGAGTCCAATTACATGTACATTTGTTAAATGTGGGTATTCGAATTATTTTTTCCTCAATTCTGTAATGTCTGATATGTTGAGGTACGGATATCTCGAAGTATTTCTGAGAAGATAACGAGAGTCTACTGTATATCATTTGCATTTTAACTACATTTACATGTAGTTTGAACGTACGATACGATTTGATAAAAATGAGTTGATCACATGAGCCATGTCGCTGAAGAACTTTCAGTAGAATTTCTGATGCAGGCGATTCTGCAGGGTATTACAAACACTCAACATACGAGGGATGTTCGAAATGAATTGCTTATTTCCTCTAGCTCGATATCCACGTGGGGCACGATAAAAACCAATACATACCTCTATAGGGTTATTCAATATCTACACAATGGTGTATAAATGTACACGTTAGACTAAGTGTAAGACATAAAATTTGCCATTTGAATACACGCAGTCATTGACCATTGCAGTAAAAATGGTTGGTTGAAGCGTCGACAAAAAAGATGAAATACGGGCTTACATCAAAGCTCGCTCAAAACTTGGTTGTTCTTTGAAGAAGCTGATGACTGAAATTTCTACTGCTTTTGGACCTTCTTGTGTGTCTTATGACACAGTTCGGCGGTGGAAAAAGAAATTTGAGTCTGGTGTAGAGTCCATAAAAAATGCACCGAAATCAGGTAGGCCAAAATCTGCATCTCGTAAAGAAATCGTTTCCAAAATAAAGGAAATCATTGAAGGAGATGCCAGATTTACAGTTCGTGATATTGCACGAAAGGTAGGCATATCACTATCAACGGTTCACCTTATTTTGAAGAAGCATTTGAAAGTCAGAAAGATTTCTGCTAGATGGGTATCACATCTGTTGACTGACGAGCAAAAGAGGCAAAGGGTTAAAGTGGCCAAAAAGCTGCTTCAAATGTTTCCAAAATATGACAAAAAGCAGTTTGCCAATGTCGTCACAGGTGATGAAACCTGGGTCCATTATTTTGAGCCCGTCAGAAAGGTTAGCAATAAGATCTGGGCCACTAAACACAGCAAACGCCCAATAATTGCCAAACGTTCTTTGAGTACAAAGAAGGTTTTGTATGCAATCTTCTTCTCTGGTGAAGGAGTCGCAATAAAAGTGCCAGTGAAAAGGGCAAAAGCATCACCGGAAAGTACTACAAAGACGTAGTACTGAAGAAACTGAAAAAGTATTATCAGAAACGACGCCCTGCCACTGGTTTTAAACATGTCCGTCTTCTACATGACAATGCCCCAGCTCATACCTCCGCAAAAGTTACGGCGTTTTTGAAGAAAGAAAAAGTAACTGTTTTGCCTCACCCCCCGTATTCCCCAGACCTTGCCCCATGTGATTTCTTTTTGTTTCCGAAAATGAAAGCATTCCTTGCTGGGCGGAAATACCAGTCCCGACAGGCACTTGGATCTGCCATTCATCAGTACCTTATTACTGTGCCCAAATCAGCGTACCGTGACGCCTTCAGGAAGTGGATACATCGACTGAAACTGCATTTCTAGCCACGGGGAGTACTTCGAGGGCATGAAATGAGTACTTTTGGGCTAACTTGAAATTTGAAGTCTCCAGATAGAAATAAGCAATTCATTTCGAACATCCCTCGTATGGTGCTTTAGCTGACATGCTAAAGTCATTAAATATAGATGGACTCGTATTCATTGCTTAGCATTTTGTTCATAGGATAAAAATAAGCCAATAGACTTTTTTCTTCTTTGTTTTAGCCCTGAATGTATCGTGGGGGTGGGGGTGGGGGGAGGCAAATGACCCTTTCTGAAATAAGCGCGGGGGCAAACGTCCACATGCAACATAATCATTGGGGTGGGTAGTGGCAATCGTCTGTACCAGAAATAAGCTCTGTGTGTGGGGAGGGGGGGGGGGGGGTAAATGTCCCGATTGCATTTTGAAATGGGGGAGGGAAAAGGAAAGGGGAAAATGTCCTGAAAGGTGGGGGGCAAATGTCTTGGAATTGGCGGCCATGGCAGCCATCTTGGGTTACTGATCGAAATGTTTTTTTGCTTTTTGTTTAGCTACAAATCCATCCGACACGCCCTAGCAAGTCTCGAGTCAAATGGTCTTACTGTTCAGACGAAGTTCAAAACAGATTTTCAAGAGGGCAGCCATCTTGGATTTCCAACCAAAAATTATTTTAGCTATTTTTAATCAACAGATAGCATCAATACTTCGTTCCAAGTTTGTATTCAATTGGCTGGTCTGTTCAGCAGAAGAAGTTTAACATAGATCTTCAAGATGGTGGCCATCTTGGATTTCATATCGGAACAATTTTAGCTATTTTTGATCTACAATTCACCCTGATACATTTTATAAAGTTTGTAGTCAATGAGCCTTTCAGTTCAGGAAAAGCTCAAAATAGGTTGTCATGATGGCCACCATCCTGGCTTTCAAATATGAACAATTTTAGCTATTTTTGATCTACAAGTCACAATGATACTTCCTATCAGTTTTGGGTCAATCAGCCTTTCTGTTCAGGAGATGTTCAAAACTGATTTTCAAGATTGTGACTTCAGCGGCCATCTGGTATTTCCGATTGGAAAAATTTTAGTTAATTTTAATCTTCAAGTCACCCCAATACTTCCTATCTAAGGTTTTACTCAATTGGCCCAGAGATGTATGAGAAGTCATTAAAAGCAAATTGTTAATGCCGCAAGACGGACGACGGACATTGACCAAACACAACAGCTCACCTTGGGCTAACCTTGAGCACTTCATGCTCAGTCAGCTAAAAAGAAGAAACCAATCATGAGGTTTTCTCAGGTTTTTATTGACAAAACATTTTTCACTTCCACAGTTTATTCCTTCATGCAGCAGGACCTTTTACATTTCACATATTACACAGTTCCAGATTAGAGGGGGTATCCCCATAATATTTTCCTTATTTCTCTATGAAAACATATGTTGTGGGTACCTATTAGAAGTGCCTCAATGAGGCACTTCTAATGAGTACCCACAACGTTTTTGTCTAGAAATAAGAAAATATCTGTAGTTTTCCATTGAAAAATGCATCCTGTCTGGAGCTATGACAAGTTGAATTTATATTATTGATATTAACAAAACAACATCATGTATGCCAAAATAAATTTTCAGTTCAACAATATTTGCTCTGTAAACTGTCACAACCTTTGTTCCAACAAACTTTCATAACTTTTGCATTACTTACTTAACCTTTTAAATCGCCATGCAAAACTGTAGCTGGTGACGTTCTCAGATTATAATCTGTTAGGTTAGTTATAAAGTCGCATGCACAGAAAAAGGATTCTAAAATTTACTACAAATAAAATCTGAAAAATAATATTTTAAGATTACTCTTATTTTAATGCATATTTTAGAAATTATAATTCCATTATAAATGAGGCAAACAGGTCATAGCGGAACTACCAATGCAAAAGGGTTCTTTTAATTAGATGCTTTGGAACCATCATTAAATTTTAAATCAGCTGAGCATTGCAACTGTAGAATCCTAATTAAATTAATCACCAGCATTTCAGTTATCAGTCTGAAAAAGTGGATTGATGTTCAAAATGGTATTCTAAATTATTTTAGATACATTAACATCGCTCTTACTTTAAACATAACCAGCCATTAACCCTTGTCCTGCTGAACCCGGATATACCCTGCCTTTGCAAACAGTGTAGATCCAGATCAGTTGGCTTCTGAAGAAGCCAACTGATCTGGTTCTGCACTGTTTGCCATTATGTGAATTTATATCAACAATCTGGATCAAGTGATCTGATTGGTTGAAAATTGGAAGTGGACGTGGCATCATAATATATTCAGCAGGACAAGGGTTAAGGTGTCCTCAGCATGCCATGCCTCATGTTTCAGAGAATAAATCTATAAAAAGGAACATTTTTTATTGCAAAATATGAAGGACAGGTTACTAGCCAAAAATTGCATGTGTTTTTATTTGCTGCAGAAATAGCTTTCTAAAGGTCACTGTTTTTCATTTTTCTAAGGCTATTAGAAATGCATGCATTTTTTTTTTTTTTGCTAGTAACCTAGTATATCTTACAAGAAGGCATGACTATTCAACATTTACAGCAAATAAACATGTAATTTACAATTAAAACATATTTTCTGAGTTAGCAAATAAAAGTTAAAGATTATCTGTAAAGTAAAAATCCAAATCCAAATCATTTGTCATTACAATTCAAAATGCATCTTTTAATTAACAAACAAAATTTGCAATTTATAATATGAATTTACAAACATATAACAAAAATAACTTGTGATTTAAAATTCAAAATCAACCTTCTGAGTTAACAAACAAAACTGAGATACTCTACAAAATAAATACTATTTGAGCCAGCACATGACAAACCTACAAAAACACTTGTGCGACAAGTGAAGACTCAGATCAGCCTGTGCATCCATACCGTCTGATCAGAATCTTCACTGATAGCATGTGCTGTCTCTGCCTCCTTGATTTCCAAAGAAGGATGCCATATTGGGTGGATGTACAGGCCGATCTGAGTCTTTGCTGGTTACACAGGTCTTATTGTAGGTTTTATCGTGCGCTGGCTCATCTAATTAAAAAAAAAAAAAAAAAAAAAAAAATAATGTAAAATGGAGAGATTTTCATGGAGGGCTTCTGACCGCTGAGCAAGTTTCTTTGGGAACACCTTGGCCTTCATATGCCCAAAAGAGTTCTCTTCTCCTTGGGTTCAAAAACTTTATTCAGGTGAGAAAAAATAATCTAATACAGCTCTCACATCCTGATAACTCATATTGGCTGCTTAAATCAAACTAAATTTGAAAGCAATATTGTACAGGGCCCAGTTGTTTTGTTTGATTTGGGCTTAACGTCGCTTTCAACCTTTTTCAGTCATATCGCGACGGTGTCTGGATGTGGCAGGGAGCTCAATGCTCACTTTTAGAGTGCTGCCTCACTGAAATATCACGCCCCAGACACTTTGACATGATATTCCACCCAGTCACATTATACTGACACTGAGCTGACCAGTTCTAGCTCTACTTTCTTAATGCTGAGACAAGCGAAAGAGCAGCTAGTACCATTTTTAAAATCTTTGGTATGACCCGGCCGGGGATCGAACCCGCAACCTCCCGGTCACAAAGCGGACGCTCTACCACTGAGCCACTGTGCCGGTTAGGGCCCAGTTGTTCAAAGCTAACGATGTCGTTAGTTAACGATTCTTTAAAATTTACATTGAGTGATACGAAAATATGCTGAAATTTTTTGCTGAAAAAAATGTGAGTAGCTTTTGCAGTGCAAAAGCTACTCACATTTTTTCAGCAAAAAATATCAGAATATTGTATATTGAATCCACTATAGCAGTTAACGAAATGACCCTTAACAAGCTTGTTAAGCTAACGACGCTTTGAACAACAGGGCCCTGTTCTTTACATTTCAACTCTTGTTATCTCAAACAAATATTCCTGAGCCCAGCTGTTCAAAGCACTGTTAGCTTAACAAAACTCATTAGTGGTCAAAATGTTAATTGTTCTAGTATGTACAATACCTAATTCAAAGATATTTTTGCTGAAAAAAATGCAAGTAGCTGCAAATGCAAAAGTTACTTGTATTTTTTTTCAGCAAAAATATTAGAGTACATGTAAATGCAAAAGTTACTTGTATTTTTTTCAGCAAAAATATTAGAGTACATGCCATACTTAATGACAAAAGTTTTAAGGATATGTTAACTAACTATATCATTAGCTTTGAACAACAACTGATTCCCAGGTCCCTTGAAGTTCAAGAAAACAAGACTCAACTATATGTTCTTATTTCTTCATCAAGAGGAGCTGTCACAGGACAGCATAGCTCACCGGAATCACACTTTGAATCTAAAAACTTTAATCAAACTTAAACAAATTTTTTCTATAACTATGACCTTGACCTCAAGGTCACTCATGTGGGTCTGGATGGTACAACATGGAACTTCATACCAGTATCTAACATCTAGAAGTTCAGGAGATATAGCCTTTAAATACTTCAACTAGAAACTTTACCAAACGCTGATGCTGATCATAGCTACAGATAAGAGGGGGTATCCACATAATATTTTTCTTATTTCTCGACGAATACATATGTTGTGGGTACTCATTAGAAGCACCTCACCAAGGCACTTCTAATGAGTACCACAACATAATTATGTTTTCATTGAGAAATAAGAAAGTTATCAGCATTTTTTGAATGAAAAAAAAAAGCGCCTTATCTGTTGCTATGGCTGATGCCCACACCAAAGCAGTAGTGACTGCTACATCTCTACCTGTACTTTTGTACAGGTGAGCATAAAAAGGGAGTTATAAATACATATGCAGATAATGAAAGTCTGGAGCAGACTATGCACTGAGACAATCAAGGTCTCCATTGTTAGCTTTACGAAAACAGTGACTACTTTAGAATAATGTATTTACCCTAAGTATTTGGACACTTACCATACTGCTCTAAAATTTGAAATAGTCAATTCTACAACCTATTGATGGGTCTAAAGTATTGCTGCATGTATAGCAAACAGGGTAGAACCTGATCACACACCACATTGTGGCATTTGATCTGGGTCTACACTATTTGCAAATGCCTATTTGTCCCAATACTTACAGTTATTACGGTATACAAACACAGAAGGAATGGATGCAGAAGTTCATCTTGGCCTCTGCTGCTTGTATATTTATCACTCACATCGGGGCCCTTTTCTCAGCTAAGGCTCAGAACTATAATCACTAAAGACAGCCTCACCAAAAGTGTCTTAGTGAAATATTTCTGAGCACAGGCATGCTTACACAGAAAACAGAAAATTATTTGCTTTTTTGCAGGATATGGCTCAAATGAATAACCTCTCAAAGATAACCTCACACGACCTTGAGATGTTTCTAGAGGCAACAGAGAAATAAGAAAATGAATATTTTGAATATTATGCTAATCAGTAGCCCTGTTTATGGTCATTACGGTGATAAAACTACAAATGTACCAATAAATAACAATATCACAGCTTGTATTAAATAAATAGAAATGTATGTACATAAACTACCAAAAATCATACAAAAACGTGCTGAGACATTATTTAGAAATATGGTAAATTTAAGGTAAAATCAGTTGTACTTTACATCATGAGAAAACCAGGATTATGTTGACAATTAGGTGTTTTACATCCCCTTCAACACTGTTTAAGTCATACTGAGATGATGGAAGGGTGATAATGAATGGCTATGTGCAATTAAGTGCCGTACAGTCAGGAGCCGAATTCCTCCTCCTGTGGGATTCAAACCTGTGACCTTGTGATCCAAAATTCAGGGGTGAGAATAGTCACAAATAATCAATCCTGAAATCTAAAAATTCAATCCAAAAACTAATATTTTTCTTATTTCTCAATAAAACATATGTTGTGGGTACTCATTAGAAGTGCTTCAAGGAGGTGCTTCTAATGAGTACCCATAACATATGTTTTTATGAGGCACTTCTTATGAGTACCCACAATATATGTTTTTATTGAGAAATAAGAAAATTATTATGTGGATACTCCCTCTTATCTGGAGCTATCCAACTAATAATTAGTTTAATAATTAGTTTTTTGAAGTTATTTAAGGCATATAAATTCAACCAAATAAAGCTACTTTTGACATAAAAGTCTTGTGAACAAGTGTAAAAGTAAAATTTAATGCTTAAAATAAAAGTTCTCAATCTGGAAATCAGGATTAATCCTGAAGTCTACCATCCCTGGAAGTTGGGAGTGCAAACTACTTGGCCAGCTGAATGCTTCACCAGCCTTATGGGAAACAGCAGTGGTCCAAGCTTGCCGTGGACCTCTGTCTTTTAACATATAACATTTTGTAGAATCTAACTAGCTGTGGACTTGCTAAGCAGAAGCAGCTGTGATCATTCTGGGCTAATTTCTCAGGGCCTAGTTGTTCAAAGCTAACGACATCATTAGTTAATGATTCGTTAAAATTTACATCGAGTGATACGCAAATATTCTGAAATTTTTTGCTGAAAAAATGTGAGTAGCTTTTGCAGTGCAAAAGCTACTCACATTTTTTTCAGCAAAAAATATAAGAATATTGTGTACTGAATCCGCTAAAACAGTTAACGAAATGACCCTTAACAAGCTTGTTAAGCTAACGACGCGTTGAACAACTAGGCCCAGGTTTTCAATAGAAATGAATGCTAAGGTACTCAACAGAAGTGCCCCAGCGAGGTGCTTCTGATGTGTACCCACAACATGTTTTTTATGGAGAAATAGTAATCCAAGAATTATCAAAAATACTTCTCCATAAGTCCAGACTGATAGGATTAACCCTTAGCCTGCTAAACCCAGATATGCCCTGCCTTTACAGTGTAGATCCAGATCAGCTGGCTTCTGAAGAAGCCAACTGATCTGGATCTGCACTGTTTGTCATTCAGTATGTGAATTTATATCAACAATCTGGATCAAGCAATCTGATTGGCTGACAGTTAGAAATTGGCGTGGCATCTTAGTTTATTCAGCATGAAAAGGGTTAAAAGATTGCTCTGACCATTCACTGTTCATACATGACAGAGAAGGCATGAGTCTATGTCATATGTCACATGAGTCCCATTCACTGTTCATACATGACAGAGAAGGCATGAGTCTATGTCATATGTCACATGAGTCCCATTCACTGTTCATACATGACAGAGAAGGCATGAGTCTATGTCATATGTCACATAAGTCCCATTCACTGTTCATACATGACAGAGAAGGCATGAGTCTATGTCATATGTCACATAAGTCCCATTCACTGTTCATACATGACAGAGAAGGCAGGAGTCTATGTCATATGTCACATAAGTCCCATTCACTGTTCATACATGACAGAGAAGGCATGAGTCTATGTCATATGTCACATAAGTCTCATTCACTGTTCATACATGACAGAGAAGGCATGAGTCTATGTCATATGTCACATGAGTCCCATTCACTGTTCATACATGACAGAGAAGGCATGAGTCTATGTCATATGTCACATAAGTCCCATTCACTGTTCATACATGACAGAGAAGGCATGAGTCTATGTCATATGTCACATGAGTCCCATTCACTGTTCATACATGACAGAGAAGGCATGAGTCTATGTCATATGTCACATGAGTCCCATTCACTGTTCATACATGACAGAGAAGGCATGAGTCTATGTCATATGTCACATGAGTCATTGGAAATACTTTATTTACCCTTAATATTCAGACAGCTTAACTCTTTACCATACTTGTCCTAAAATTTGAACAAGTATGTCTTACTATCTGTTAATGTATCTAAAAACTTCTAGAAAAGTGACTAACCATGTATTCTTTGATCAGGAACTGCCTTCAGTGACTTCTGGTCTGACTCTACACTGTTTGCTCAGGCCTGTCTGTACTAAATACCTAAGGTAAATAAAGTACAAACAGGAAACAGCCCACACATACACCATTCCTGGCCAGACCATCATTAGCTTTCAATAAAAAGCATTCGGATTAGGTACAGCATCCAGATATTTAGGGTAGATACAGTAAGTGATAAAAAACAACAACAAACAAACAAAAAACAAAACAAAAAAAAAAAAACTGAGAGGGAAAAGCAATTAAATTAACCCTTGTCCTGCTGAATAAATTAAGAAGCCACGCCCACTTCTAATTTTCTGCCAATCAGATTACTTGATCTGGATTGTTGCTATCAATTCACATACTTAATGGCAAACAGTGCAGATCCAGATCAGTTGGCTTCTGAAGAAGCCAACTGATCTGGATCTGCACTGTTTGCAAAGGCAGGGTATATCCGGGCTCAGCAGGACAAGGGTTAACTGATACCACTCTCTGATCTAATTTAGCAGATGACAAATTGATCTTATTTTTCTTATTTTTTCCAGAAAACAGGGAATGACATTGATGGAATAGTTTGCATGAAATGTCAAAACTTTTTTTCTGGGAAAAATATTTTAAAATGTTGGCTGCTGAAATTTATATACCCAGAGTTCTAAGCATTAAAGAATTAACTTTAGAACAGCATAAAGAGTAATCCAAAGAACTAGAAAGATGGCAGCTTCTTTGGAAGCAGACAGATTTTCAGTTATTGCAGTGGGTGTGTGGTAGTCCAACTGATATAAAGTTCTTGAGAGCTGAACACAGTTGAAATACATGTACAGTTCAAATAACAGCAGTAGTATGGCTGCATGGTAGAGTCACTGTAGAACTGATTCTATATCTGCATCCTTATTCCGTTTCCTGAAAAATAAACATAAAAAAGATTGCCTTTAGAAACAATGAACACACTACAGCAGGGCTCGGGAAATATTGAAAAATGAATCGGTCCAGCCAATGACGTCATCACCTAACTAATTTCCATTAGAAATAAATTGATACCTGTCACGAAAACTAATGATAATAAGCGAAGTCCTATGAATTAATCCCGATTTCCGTACAGTGGTCGTACATTGTTGTGTTTGGTGAAGTTCTTGGTTTCAAACATTTTAAGACATTTAGCTACGCATGTAAAAGCAAATACAAGACTACAAAGTGTTTGTAGGCAAAGCGGACATGATAAAAATGTCATACTTGATTGACAGGTGGACAGGGGAGACAACCTGATATGGCTGAGAGTATAATTACCGGGACCATATACAAGACAAGACAAGACTCCGGGACAAGAATTGTTATTTGCGCTACCTATCATGTAAAATGGGAAAGAAAAAAAAGAAAAATACGAAATGTACTTATGAATCATAAGTGTTCATAAGCATTCGCGGTCATTCACGGGGTGTTGAGAATATTAGAAACATGCTCCTAAAAGTTGCAAGGTAAACATATTCTCATTGATCTCGCCACATATTTGTAAGCAAAACAGATTTCTTTTTAACTATCAAAACATCGAACACATCAAAGTCTTTAAACTTCAGTAATAGCGCCTGAAGCTAATTACTTTCACACAATCACTGTAATCTCGCGAGATTCAAGATAATGCGATGAACTACGAGATCTCAGGTAATTTGTTTACACAACTTGACTCAAGGCGATTACTGGATTAGTCATGTGTAATTAACGGATTTTTGAGAATATCCTAAATATCTGACAGAATCGGAGAAAATTTCCTAAGTATTGGGCCAGTATGGGACCAATTTTTTTAGGCTTTGGGCTGTTTTCTATTGGACCCAATATCTGAATTTTGGTCTGGCACTAAAAATTAGCAGGCAGTGAAGACACTGATCAGACTATGCCCAAAGAAACGTTTTTGCATAGTGCAGACTATTCATACATAGTGTAACAAAATATGCATAAAATCTGATTTTTTCTTAATGCCATGTCAGATCCGTATAGCAAGTTTAAACTATTATTATCACTGCAGGAAGACATTCACAGTTTTAATGAGATTTCACAACATATTTCCTCAAGAAATATGAATAAAAAAGTGAATAAAATAGTGTTCCTTACGTTCTTGGGAACATAATGCCTATTTTGGTAAATTGGAAAATGCAAAACCTATATTATGCAAAAGTACTTACTTTTTGGAAGATTTTGGCCTGCTTGATGCTTTAGGTTGCCCTGACTTTGGTCTTGAAGATTTTGGTCGAGAAGATTTGGACTGTTTTGGTCTCATAGCCTGCGCTGCACCCTCAGCTGTGTATGCAAGATACACATTGGATAAATCTGGTTCCTGATTCTGGAATAACAAGAGAAACTGCTACATGAGGATGATAATGAATTCAGGTTTAACAACACGTCAACCTACCAGGGTCATTAGTGTCAAAATGGTATATTAACTGAGCAAGTGCACGACAAAACCTACAATAAGACTTGTGCATCCAGCAAGGACTCAGATCAGCCTGCACATCCGCGCAGTCTGATCAGTGTTCACTGATCGCATGTGCCTTCTACAGCCGAAGAGGGATTAACAAGAACCCTTGCCCTACTGGATGGATGTGCACTCACACACGTCTTATTGTAGGTTTTGTCGTGCGCTGGCTCAATTTGGATTGGTACTGAAATGACTATAATAACAATGAGTTAGATAAAATTGGTATGTCTCTATGAGCATTGAAGTTAAATGTATGAGCCACAAGGTGAAAGAAAGTACTTTCTGACATGTGCCCAACGAAGACTCAAATCATCATGTGCATCCCATAGCAACAGATAAGGCGCTTTTTTCATCTGAAAAATGCTGATGTCTTTCTTATTTCTCCACGAAAACATATGTTGTGGGATCTCATTAGAAGCGCCTCACTGAGGCACTTCTAATGAGTACCCACAACACATGTTTTCGTGGAGAAATGGTGAGGCGCTTCTAATAAGTACCCACAACATATGTTTTCATGGAGAAATAAGAAAAATATTATGTGGATACCCCCTCTTATCTGTAGCTATGGCATCCATCTGATCAGAGTCTTTGTTGTTCACATGAAGAAACTTAGCATCCATGGTTATCCAATATGTGCACAATGAAGATTCTGATCAGACTGTGCAAATGTGCAGGCTGAGCAGAATCTTCACTGGAAACACATCAGAAGGTACATTTATTATGCTACTGCTCATACAAGAGATGTAACACGGGAAAAGATGTGTTTGGGGCATATGCATAACAGTGCAGGTAAGATCAGATCCCCACCACTTTGCACATCCCAACCACTTTGTCTGGTCAAGATATCAGCCTATACTAATAGACACTGACATAATGACATGTGCAACCAGCACAGACTCAGATCAGACTGCCCAGTCTGATCTGAGTCTATGCTGGTCACCAACATTTATATATCTTAAATAACTATTGTCTATTAATAAAAACAAAGACTGTGGTCAGATTTGCAGACGTGCAGGCACGATCTAGGACTACGCTGGCCACAATTTCATAAGATCATTTTCAATATGGAGGGGCTCATGCAGTTAAACCTGTGTAAGAGAGCCATCTTTGAGACTGACTTTAAATAGTGGTTGATATGGATTTGTTTGTGTTGAGGTTTTACGGCCCAGGCAACCCAATGGGGTCATGTCGAGCGCGGTCAGTTTACCTAACCACACGTTTAATGATATGGAAAAGGTGTCTGTATTATAAAGGTACATGTCATGTAATTTTGCTAGCAAAATTACATGACATGTACCTTTATAAGACAACCACCTTTCCACATCAACCACTAAAGTCACTCAAAGGTGGCTTTCTTACACAGGTTTCACTGTATATGATGTGAGACATAGGAAAAAGGACCTAATCAAAGCTCCAGATATGGCACTTTCTCAATATGAAAGACTGGTAGTTTCCTGATTTCTCCACAAAAAATGTGGGTTCTCAAGCTGAGGAACTTCTTATGTGTACCCACAATATATGGTTTTGTAGAGAAATAACAAAAATAATTTACTGCTGTCTTAATGAAAAACTGTGTAAATCCTAATTCGCTTGATGGCAAATAGTGCAGACCCTGATTGGCTGAATGGCAAACAGTACAGACCCTGATTTGTTGAATGGCAAACACTGCAAACTGACTGGCTGAATGGAAAACATTGCAAACTCTGATTGGATGAATGGCAAACAGTGCAAACTCTGATTGGCTGAATGGCAAACAGTGCAAACTCTGATTGGCTGAATGGCAAACAGTGCAAACTCTGATTGGCTGAATGGCAAACAGTGTAAACTCTGATTAGCTGAACGGCAAATAGTGCAAACTCTGAATGGCCGAATGGCAAACAGTGAAAACTCTGACTGGCTGAATGGCAAACAGTGCAAACTCTGACTGGCTGAATGGCAAACAGTGCAAACTCTGATTGGCTCAATGGCAAACAGTGCAGAATGTCAAGGAATGTAGCCATATTCTTCAGCATCTGATCTAGGTCTTCATTGTTTGCTCGTACATGTACTTACAGAACTGCCCAAATATTTAGAGTCAATATAGAACATCTGTTTAATCAAATTCAAGGCAAACTAGATTGTGCATTATATGGCACACCACTGCAAATCATTATGCTTTCATCACTAAGCAGACAGAAGTGAAAAAAATGGTGTTGTTCTTGCACACCCTTACTACACAGGAAAGTCATGTAGCAACTTTGGTTAAATTTAGCCCAGTGTTTAAGAAGAAAGTGTGAGTGACGGATGGACAGACTGATGGACAGAGGCGTTCACAGTATCCCCATCACTTTTTCTTAACAAGAGCTCCGCCATCCGCATTATATGCCTGTGGCAAGTAATAAGATGTAGCACATAAACTGGCTCCTGTATAATTCAGTGCTCTGGATATAAACTGTAAGTGGAATTACAAAAAAAAAAAAAAAAAAAAAAAAAAAAAAGAAATTTCATTGGGGCATATCTCTGCTGATAGTTTGTGAACTGTAACCTAAGGGTCCAAGCTGACCCAGAAATTAAGGGAGAAGTGACTTCTCCCTCCTGGGAAAATAGGAAGATGTTTGCTGCTTCTAGGGAGAAGTGCTTTCTGATGGAGGACACACCACAGAAGCATGGCTATATTATAAGTTCATATGAGCTGATTTGTTTTTCCTATACTTCAATATTGGACCAAACAATAACAAAACAAAAATAAACAACCCCAAAAAAAAAAAATGCTGCAAGAAATTTTTTTGTAAACCTTTAACTTGCATAATACTGATTTTATTTTTGCTCTTCAAGGGAGCCAAATCAGAAGAGTATTAAAAAGAAAAAAAAAAAAAGAAAAAAAAAATCAAAAAGAATTTTGTATTTAAAAAGATTTAATAATGACAACCTTTCCTTGCAAATCTAATAAAAGAAGATGTTAAAAAAAAAAAAAAAATCAATATCTTGCCCATATGACCAAAACTTTAGTTATTTGCAAAAAATATACCTATTATAAAATAAAATTTGCACACTATTACTTCTAAACAATTACCTGTGAAAAGTTTACAAAAACTTTCAAAGGGGCATAAATCTGCAAATATTTGGTGCACTGTAACCTCGAAATAATATGTGCTACTCCACATCATTGTGTAACTATTTATTAAGTTTCAGCTTGATCGAAGTAAACTGTAGGAGGATTTAGCCGAAAACAAAAAAAATTAATAGAAATTTTCAAAGGGGTTTAACTCTGCTAATATTTGGTGGACTGTAACCTTGAAACAATATGCGCTGCTCCACATCATGGTCTAACTACAAATCAAGTTTCAGCTTGTTTTGATGTAAACTGTAGGAGGAGTTAGCCGGAAACAAAAAGTCTACTGAAATTTTCAAAGGGGCATAACTCTGCTAATATTTGGTGGACTGTAACCTCGAAACAAAATGCGCTGCTCCACATCATGGTCTAACTATATATGAAGTTTCAGCTTGATCGGATGTAAAATGTAGGAGGAGTTAACCGGAAATGAAAAGTTTACAGAAATTTTCTAAGGGGCATAACTCTGCAAAACTCTGGTGGACTGTAACCTCGAAACAATATGCGCTGCTCCATATCATGGTCTAACTATATACCAATTTTCAGCTTTATCGGATGTAAACTATAGGAGGAATAAGCCGGAAACGAAAAAGTTTACGGACGGACGCCATACCCCGTAACATAATACGTCCCGTTTTTCAAACGGGCGTATAAAAAGTGTGGGGATAACAATATGTCTTTTTAACTCGATATATTAATTATAAGTTTACCTTGTCTTTTTCCTTGTCTGGCTGTGGTGTCTGTTTTCTCATGTTGTTCCCTGTGTAAGCTACACATCTGAGCTGCCACTCCCCAATATCATCATTCCAGGCCACATGCTGCTCTATCATCTCCTAGCAAGTCAATACAAAATATATAGCACTTCAAAGGAAAACACACAGTGTAATAAAATATTAGAAAATAATGTTAAGCCAAATAGTTTAGTGAAAAGATGATCCATTGAGAAAGAAGAATGTTATTTGGTTTTGAAGATCTAGAAAAGAATGTCATGAAAGTTGCCATTTTTGTGAAAAAGTGACATCATAACCACCTATTAAAGTAAATATACAAAAAATAAGCAATTCATATTTAAAACAATATTTAGTTGTGATATACCTGTAAATAGGTTCATTTTCATATAAACTATCAACTAGCTAACATAAGTAGCATATTCCTGTCAAAAGGTGGCTTTAATTTGCATCTTATGAAAATTAGCCATCTAATTTATTATTTAAAATGGACAGATATATACAACAATGTCTTTCTAATTTGTAAAAAATTGCATCAAGAACCTGTTTTCTAAAACTGAAAACTTTACAATAACAAGAGCTGTCGTAGGACAGCGAGCTCGCCTGCTGGGTACATTTTATATTGTAACATTTTTATCATTAAGCCATATAATATAGGTCACACTGACCTAGATGTATTTGTATGTAAAGCATTTTGTCACATAGATATAATAATCCAGGTATAACAATTCTCCATGAAATAGTAATAAAAATAAAAGGCAAAATCACTGAAGCATGAAATATAGGTCACAATGGCCTAGATATAGTAAGTGGTCATTCATTGGGTCACATGGAACTAATATCCCAGGTGTGACATTTATCCAACAAATAGTATTCAAGATATAAGGCAAAATCACTGAGCCATGAAATATAGGTCACACCAACAGAGATATATTTTGACATCAATAATTGGGTCACAAGGAACTAATATCCCAGGTGTGACATTTATCCAACAAATAGTATTCAAGATATAAGGCAAAATCACTGAACCATGAAATATAGGTCACAATGACCTAGATATAGTAAGTGGTCATTCATTGGGTCACATGGAAGTAATATCCCAGGTGTGACATTTATCGAACAAATAGTATTCAAGATATAAGGCAAAATCACTGAACCATGAAATATAGGTCACACCAACAGAGATATATTTTGACGTCAATAATCGGGTCACAAGGAACTAATATCCCAGGTGTGACATTTATCCAACAAATAGTATTCAAGATATAAGGCAAAATCACTGAACCATGAAATATAGGTCACAATGACCTAGATATAGTAAGTGGTCATTCATTGGGTCACATGGAAGTAATATCCCAGGTGTGACATTTATCGAACAAATAGTATTCAAGATATAAGGCAAAATCACTGAACCATGAAATATAGGTCACACCAACAGAGATATATTTTGACGTCAATAATCGGGTCACAAGGAACTAATATCCCAGGTGTGACATTTATCCAACAAATAGTATTCAAGATATAAGGCAAAATCACTGAACCATGAAATATAGGTCACACCAACAGAGATATATTTTGACGTCAATAATCGGGTCACAAGGAACTAATGTCCCAGGTGTGACATTTATCCAACAAATAGTATTCAAGATATAAGGCAAAATCACTGAACCATGAAATATAGGTCACAATGACCTAGATATAGTAAGTGGTCATTCATTGGGTCACATGGAACTAATATCCCAGGTGTGACATTTATCCAACAAATAGTATTCAAGATATAAGGCAAAATCACTGGACCATGAAATATAGGTCATACCAACAGCGATATATTTTGACGTCAATAATCGGGTCACAAGGAACTAATATCCCAGGTGTGACATTTATCCAACAAATAGTATTCAAGATATAAGGCAAAATCACTGAACCATGAAATATAGGTCACAATGACCTAGATATAGTAAGTGGTCATTCATTGGGTCACATGGAAGTAATATCCCAGGTGTGACATTTATCCAACAAATAGTATTCAAGATATAAGGCAAAATCACTGAACCATGAAATATAGGTCACACCAACAGAGATATATTTTGACGTCAATAATCGGGTCACAAGGAACTAATATCCCAGGTGTGACATTTATCCAACAAATAGTATTCAAGATATAAGGCAAAATCACTGAACCATGAAATATAGGTCACACCAACAGAGATATATTTTGGAGTCAATAATCGGGTCACAAGGAACTAATGTCCCAGGTGTGACATTTATCCAACAAATAGTATTCAAGATATAAGGCAAAATCACTGAACCATGAAATATAGGTCACAATGACCTAGATATAGTAAGTGGTCATTCTTTGGGTCACATGGAACTAATATCCCAGGTGTGACATTTATCCAACAAATAGTATTCAAGATATAAGGCAAAATCACTGAACCATGAAATATAGGTCACACCAACAGAGATATATTTTGACATCAATAATCGGCTCACAAGGAACTAATATCCCAGGTGTGACATTTATCCAACAAATAGTATTCAAGATATAAGGCAAAATCACTGAACCATGAAATATAGGTCACAATGACCTAGATATAGTAAGTGGTCATTCACTGGGTCACATGGAAGTAATATCCCAGGTGTGACATTTATCCAACAAATAGTATTCAAGATATAAGGCAAAATCACTGGACCGTGAAATCTAGGTGACCTGGACCGTAAAATGTAGGTCACCATGACCTTCACTCTCTTACACTTAAACCGATGTCACATAGTTAGCTGATGTATAACCAGTTGTGTCTATAACCTGTAGGCATATAAGATTTTACAAATGTGTCCTAGATTTTGACCCCTAGCCCCACTCCAAGGCCCACCCTGAGGTATGAACCCAGGGGTATGTTCTTTTGGAATCTCAGAAGACTCCTCCAGGTACCCAAATTCTAAAAATGAATGCCCTATGAGGAGTGAAAGTCAAGATATAAGAATTTGAAAAACTTTAACACAGTATTACAAAGGTGTCCTAGATTCTGACCCCTAGCCCCACCCAGGGGCATGAACCAGGGGTTTATTCTCTTGGAATCTCAGAAGACCCTCCAAGGTACCTAAGTTCCAAATTTGATGCCTCTGTGAGGAGTGACTGTTGAGATATAAGCATTTGAAAAACTTAAACGCAGTGTGACGGGAACGCAAACGCAAACGCAAACGACCGGGGTGACTACAATAGCTCTCCTTGTACTTCGTACAGGCGAGCTAAAAATGTGTCTAGTGTGCTTTCCCTTTAAACTTAAGCATATTGAATGTCAGGTGAACTGATATATTTTCAGGGGAGGGAGGCAAATCTGACAAATTTTTATACCTCCCTTCCACAAAGGGTCTACTCTAAAAGGAAAGGATTTCTCTCTTTTATCTGGACTTACTAATAATCTATCTGGGCCTAGTTGTTCAAAGCTTGTTAGTGGTCAAAATTTTAACTGTTCTAGTAAGTACAATATCTACTTCACAGGTATTTTTGCTGAAAAAATGTGAAAGCTACTTACATTTTTTCAGCAAAAATATTAGCGTATATGCCATATTTAATGATCAAAGTTTCAACGATACTTTATCTAACGACATCATTAGTTCTGAACAACTGGGCCCTGAAAAATAAAGTTTACCTGATACTCGGGTGGAATAAAGTTGTCAATAATAAGCATCTGCAGTTTGAGTTCTCGGCTGAGTTGACGCACATTTTCAAGCAGGCCTTCCATCTCTCTCTGATGTTCCTGTTGCAGATCAGCTATCTGGAGTACAAAAAAACAAAAACAAAATGATATGGGCCTGTGAAGTGAAAAAGTGCCTGTGGGCATATGCAAAATGTGCAGATTCAAACCATCCTGCGCAAACACAAAGTCTCATCTAGGCATTTGCTCTCCATTGAAACATTCTATAGTATCCAATAATTCTGTTTGTGGACAGTGAAGGCCCTGATCAGACTGCACAGATGTGGAAGCTAACCTGGGCCTTTCATGTCCGCATATGCCCAAAGACATGTTATCAAATTGTGTGGCTCATATAAAGAAATCAACTCTTGTCTATCTTTACGTAGCAATTATCAAAATAAAGCTGTACTAGATATCAGTGGGATGCCATTTTTCCAATTGGAAGAAAACTGATTTTTTTTCTCAATGAAAATATAAGCTTATATAGTGGATCTGTTATAGAGATGTATTTTGGGATAACTTTGCCACTGCCTATAAGAACTTTGTTGTTGGCACTCATTAGAAACAAATCAGTTAGGCTTTTTTTTTTTAAAGAGTACCCTGTATTTTTTTATACTCACATACAATTTTACTAACCCTAGGTACATTCCTGGGCCCAGTTGTTCAAAACGTCGTTAGCTCAACGAGCTTCCTAGTGGTCAAAACAGTAACTGTTCTAATAAGTACAGTACCAAATTCACAGGCATTTTTGCTGAAAAAATGTGAGTAGCTTTAGTAGCTTTTGCAAATGCAAAAGCTAATCACATTTTTTCAGCAAAAATATTAGCGTACATGTATATCATATTCCATATTTAATGATCAAAGTTTTAACGATATGTTAACTAACGACATTGTTTGTTTTGAACAACTGGGCCCTGGTTTGTCTACATTTATGGTAAAGCAATCTGCTTGGCTGTATTCAGTTCATGAAACAGAATCAATCATAAATGAAAGGGTGTTTCATGTCACCTCCAAGACATTTTCTCGTTAACTTATAAATACACTAGAATTGAATAGAAAAGAACCTATAAAATCAGTGTTGACTGCAGGAACAACTTTATAATAAAAGAATGCTTAATCCCAAAACAATTGATCAATAAGCACAAAATATGTACGCATTCGGCAGTTTGTTTATCTATAACCATGGTGCTAATGACAGAGGAAGCATATGGCATCATCTAATTATCTAACTCATGACACAAACTCAAAACAATGTAAAATTACACACCAGAAGTACCCAGGGGTCTAACATTATCTTCAGAGTGCCCGACCACTTGGTTTCTGAAGGTGGTTTTTATGGAGAATTAGTAAAAAATGTCCCAGAATTATCATCAAATACTCCTTGTTGTACTCTTTTTTACATTACTTTTTATAATCGCCTCAGTGATGGTATTCTAATGAATTCTTAAAGGCTATTTTTGAGGCAAAACACTAAGGTAATTCGAGAAATCTGGAAGATTTTGCTGCCGTTTTGCAAAGGGTAAAAAGCTTTTGCAGACAAAATTAATACAATGTAGTTGTCTTTTTTGTATTTGAAACCTTTGAAAAAATGGGGTTACTCTTTTAGGAAGGAACTGGCTCCCAGCGAGGCAAATATTTCCTTTAAGGGCAGTCATCATTGAGAAAGAGAGGCAAATATTTTCCTTTGAGAGGTCATCGTTGAATAGAGAGGCAAATATTTCCTTTGAGAGAATTCCTCATTGAGAAAGAGCAGCAAATATTTCCTTTAAGAGTAATCCTCATGGAGAAAGAGAGGCAAATATTTCCTTTAAGGGTAGTCATCACTGAGAAAGAGAGGCAAATATTTCCTTTGAGAGAAGTCCTCACTGAAAAGAGAGGCAAATATTTCCTTTGAGAGAAGTCCTCATTGAAAAAAGAGGCATTCCAGCTTCAACAATGACTGAGTAGACCTTTTATGATAATCTTATTCAATCCAAGTACTCTTAACTAACACACAGATTTATTTTTTTTTAAACAATCATCACTAAACATGACTTTCCACAAATAACAATGTCTCAGGCCATACTTATAAATATGTTGATACTCTAGCATAAACTCCAGACCTTTCATACCCTGCATCATTGGCTGATACACTGAATGATACGCCGGGATACACAATATCTGACAGGTTTGCATATACTTTGTTGCATATCAATATTCCAGAAACATTCCGGCTGACAGGACATTATATCCCAGGTTACTGACTGATACACCGGGGAACAGTGTAGCTTACAGGTCTCAGTATACTTTGTTGCTGACAGATATTCTGGTAGATCTACACACTCCAAGTGTATACCCCAGGTTACTGACTGATACATTGGGGTACAATTAATGTAGCTGGCGGGTCTTCATATACTTTGTCGCTGACTGATATTCAGGTGCACTCTTCAAGTGACAGGCCACTATACCCTGGGTTACTGACTGATATACCGGGCAACAGTGTAGCTGACACTGGTCACTGACAGATATTTTGGAATACAATCCAGGAGACAGGCTGCTATACGCCATGCTACCGACAGACACAGGGGTACAGTGTAGCTGACAGGTCTTCATATACTTTGTCGCAGACTGATATTCCAGTATACAATCCAAGTATCAAGGGGTTATACCCGGGGTTACTACCTGATACAGAGGGTAACAGTGTAGCTTACAGGTCTTAGTATACTCTTTCCCTGACTGATATTCTGTTATACACTCCAAGTGACAGGCTGCTATACCCTGGGTTACAGACTTATACATTGGGGTACAGTTTATCTAATGTCTTAATATACATGTACTTTGTTGCTGAGCATTATTCACTGGTTTACACTTTAGGTAACAGGCCACTATACACTGGGTTACTGACTGATACACAAGGGAGCAGTGTAGCTTACAGGTCTTCATATACTTTGTCGCTGACTGATATTCCGGTAAACACTCCAGGTGACAGGCCACTATACCCCAGCTTACAGACTAATATACTGGGTAACATTGTAGCTAACAGGTATTTGCATACTTTGTTGCTGACTGGTATTCACTGGTTTACACTTTAGGTGACAGGTGGCTATACACTGGGTTAATGACAGGTCTTCATATACTTTGTCGCTGACTGATATTCTGGTCTAGGTTAGAGGCTGCTATACCCTAAGTTACAGACTGATACTTTAGGGTCCAGTGTAGCTGACAGGTCTTTGTATACTTTCTCTCCGACTGATATTAGGGTATACACTTTAGGTGACAGGCTGCTATATCCTGGGTTACTGACTGATACACCGAAGTACAGTGTAGCTTACAGGTCTCGGTTTACCCTGTCGCTGACCAGTATTCCAGTATACTCTCCATGTGACAGACTACTATACCCCGGGTTACTGATCCACCGGGTAACAGTGTAGCTGATAGGTCTTTGTATACTTTGTTGCTTATACAGGTATATTCATAACTGTCAACTATCAACAAACCATCAATCTTGACCCTGTCACATTGAGTAGAACATAATGTACTTTTTATGCTGTGCATCATGTTCCCAAATCAATCAATCAATCAGTGATATGAAGTTCTCTAATACCATGTCAGATTGTGTTTTATTTTTAAATTATCAATTGCTGTTTTGTCAACAAAAATGCCAGTCACTGACTTATAGTGTAATTCTCTGCTTAATATATGAATGTCTGTTTTTAAAGGGTAAAGTTTACTGAGAAACTTATATCGGGGATTTAAGTATTTATTCTATTATCTCATAGAGTGAAAATATAGACTTTCCAAACAATTTTAAATGGCTGCCATTAATTGAGTGATGTCGGGATTTAGTTATCAGTAACAATAATCTTGCACTTGTTTCTCCCGGAACTCCTGGTGATTATTGCAAGGATAAAAGTAAGAAAATAAACCCACTGGTTGGTATTATTTTATTCCCATCTAAACTATTTGCTTAAAAGTATTCCCATTGTTGATTTAATGTAAAATCTTGAAAATAATTTATCTTAAGTCAAACAAAAAGCAGTCATGATAAGACTATCAGTACTGGTTTTTCTACTTTCGTTTCAACTGGATGTCACGTTGCGTGCAAGGCATTATGGTCTTCTGGAATAAAGCGAATGTAGAATATGTTTAGAATATTTCATAATTTCAATCTATATTCTATATTATTGTTATGTGCATTTTATATCTTTAGCTTACCTCTGATTTTGCTTGCATCAGCATGGTCCAAACTTTCTTGAGTTTCTTGGTCTTTCCTGTGATTTCATCTTGTAAACTGGAGTATTTCTCTTCTATATCCAATCTCTCTTGCTGCAAGACATAGAAAGATGCATTATTGGACTATCTAAACATTCCTTTATGAGCTACAATGTAAGAATATAAGAATCCATTATGAGTGAGTGTCCATGCAGGATAGGGAATTCTTGCCCGAGGGGAAGAATTTCAACCAGGGATGAGGCTTGCTGAGTCCCTGATTGAAATTCCTACCCCTCGGGCAAGATTTCCCTATCCTGCATGGACTGGCTCATGATAGATTCTTTTTCTCCCACCTGTGAGACAGAAGTTCTCACATGGGCATAAAGTCTTTCTCATATAGGCAAAGGTGGGAGAAAATGTACCTTGTGTACCACCACAGACTCAGATAAGCCTATGCAACCATACTTTCTGATCAGTCTTCACTGGGTGCTCTGATGATGATGATGTTCATGATTTGGTGTTTTACATTCCTTTCAACATTACTTAAGTCATATCGAGATGATGATGGTGGTAATGAAAGGCTCTGTACAATAAAGTGACCTATAGTCATGAGATGACTTCCAGCTGGAGTCAAACCTGGGACCTTGTGATCTTAACCCTTGTCCTGCTGAATAAATTAAGATGCCACGCCCACTTCTAATTTTCAGCCAATCAGATTACTTGATCCAGATTGTTGCTATAAATTCACATACTTAATGGCAAACAGTGCAGATCCAGATCAGTTGGCTTCTTCAGATCTGGATCTACACTGTTTGCAAAGGCAGGGTATATCCGGGTTTAGCAGGACAAGGATTAATTAAGTTGGGAGTGCTAACCACTTGGCCACTGTAACACTTCCTGGGTACTATCTCAGGGTTGCCAATCATTTTCTATTTCAAATTTCCCTGACTTTTCACCATTTTCCAGACTTTTTCAACAGCCATTCTCAGCCACCAAATCTTCCAAGACAGCACTTTTATTTCATTAATTACTGAATAACTTGCACACCCTTCAGTCTGTTTTTTTTAAACACATCTTGAAATTTAAAATATAGCATTCTTGTCAAACAATCTTGGATGCAAAGAAATTCCAAGAATTTAAATATTATTTAACAAAACAATGAAAATGATTCTGTAAGTTTATCAGTTTCTGATAAGAAGACTGCCATAGACGTCTCAGTTTTGACAAAATTTAGTCCCTTACTTTTCCCTGACTTTTTCCATTTTTTTTCCAATTTCCCTGACTCAAACCAAACTTCCCTGACCTGGAAAAATTTTCATTTTCCAGACTTTTTTCCCTGACTGTGGCAACCCTGTATCTGGATAGTCTAGAGAAAATGTTTTGTTCTTTGATGCTTTGTCCTTTTGCTTCTCTTCATCATCGTGCTTGAAGCCTTATCACGGGAGTTCCGCTCTGGGGTCCCCTGGGAGGACCTCTATGCCGATGACCTTGTTACCATCACTGAATCCTTCGAGGAATGTGTCGGAAGTCTTGACTTGGAAAGAAGCAATGGAAAAGAATCTCCTGCAGAGTTCAGGCGAGTTTCCATGCACCGTCTGTCACACTGGAGTGGGCAGCAACAGCATCTTCTGCAACGACTGCAAGCACTGGGTGCACAAGAAATGCAGTGGGCTCAAGCGCTTGACAAAGGACCTTGACTACAGATGTACACGGTGCCAGGGAACTGCATACCCCTTGGACGGCAGACCACAGAGGGAAGTCCAAGTCGGACCTGACAAGCTTGAGGCAGTAGCTTCCTTTTGCTACCTAGGAGACATGCTCTCAGCAGCAGGTGGCTATGAACTTTCAAACACAACACGTGTGAAAACCGCCTGGAAGAAGTTCAAGGAGCTGCTACCAGTTCTCTCTTCACGCCACCTCTCTTTTAAGACACATGGCCGTGTGTACAGCTCTTGTATGCGGAGCGCAATGCTCCATGCCAGTGAGACTTGGCCATTGACAAAACCAAACCTCCAACCTCTGCAGCAGAATGACAGCGTAATGATCAAACAGATCTGTAACATCTGGCCCCAAGACGGTGTCACAACCAGGTCCAGTGAGCTACTTGCGAGGCTTGGCATTGAGGATCTGGACCTCATTCTGAAGGAGAGAAGGCTCCACTGGTATGGACATGTAGAACACTCTAATGGTGCAGTCAAGACAGCCTTCCACATACAGGTTGAGGGAAAGCGTGGGCCTGGGAGGCCCAAGATGACATGGAAGCAGCTGACAGAGACGGATTGCAGAGTGGAAGTTCTCGGCTATCAACCCTCATGATAGAAATATGTGGAGATCTGGTGTGAGATCTGCCTTTTGTGTGCAGCAAGCCAGCTATCTGGAAGGGGGCCCACTGATGTGGATGTGGCCCCTGTACCTGCATGTTAATCAAAAATCTGATTATGACGATATGATGATGATGCTATTATATAACTCTTATCATGCTGAATAAATTAACATGCCATGCCCACTTCTAATTTCCAGCTAATCAGATTACTTGATCCAGGCTACTGATACAAAATTGCATACTTCTGAAGAAGCCAACTGATCTAGCTCTAAACTGTTTGCATAGGCGGGGCATATTTGGGTTCAGCAGGACCAGGATTAAGAACATTTCATACTGTGGGTCCCTATCTTATTTGACAATAAAAATCTAAAAGTTTGCCTTTGGAAACAAAGAACACAGTATAGAATGAAAACTGAAGACTCTTTTTTATTAAGCCTTCATATGCAGCAATGTAGTTTGTGACGCTGCATATGCCGCATAGCACTGGCTTAAGCGGTATTTGATTTTCAAAGAAACAAAACAAATCTACTTTCTTTTTGTGAAGAGAACAATCTTACCTCCTTTTCATGAAGAGCTTTTCTTAGTTGTTCTTCTCGGGATTTTCTTTCTTGTAACTCCTTGGCACTTTCCTCAAGTAGTCTCTCCTGTTCCTCGGCTTTCTCCAGGAGATTTTCTCCTCCGACAATGATCTTCTTCTCAATAGCTGCTAGTTTATGTGCAAGTGCATCTTGTTCATCCCTAAAAATAATACAGTTGACTCCAGATATCTTGAAAATCTGATAACTCAAATTACTGCCGAAGTCAAACTGAATACTAAAGAATTCTGATTAAGTTTATGTTCCATACATTTCAGCTCTCTTTAGCTCAAACTACTGTTATCCCAAACAATACATTCTGGTCCCTTGAAGTTGAGATAATGAAAGTACATGTATACTCTATTAATGTATCAATGGGATCTGATACACTTTCAAGGGAAACAACTCTGTCAATTTTTTTGGCTCCCTTCTGAAAAAAGGGTCTGATCTTAAAGGAAAGAATTTGCTCCCAAGGGGAGCAAATTCTTTCCTTTTAGAGCAGATCCCTTTCAGAAGGGGACTGGTGTATAGAAAAGCAAATAGGAAGTCACAAAAGATGTCTCTCACAGCAGAGCTGGCATAAAATCTACCAAGGGTATCCAGTCCCCTTGAATCAAATGAGCTACACCAAGAGAGAAAAGGTCTTCAAGGCACATGGGAACAGCAAAGGCCCAGATCAGCCTGTACATCCACCCTGTCTGATCAGGTCCTTTGGAGCCTGTCAGTATAACCTTGTATAAAATGATTCCATGAGCAGACAGCAAAAGCACTGACCAGACTCCACAGAAGTGCAAGCTGATCCTGCAATTCACGTCCTGCATGCAAAACAAAGAAACATTTTCATATTTTTCATGGTACAGCTCAAATGCATTTGGTTATTTTTTGTTAAATAAAATAACTTACTTTATTGCAAGCGGTGAAATCAATGTATATTCGAAATGAATAAAAATGATATTTTCACATGTGAAAGAATATGATATTTTCACTAGTGAAAAATAACAAGTTATTTTCTCTCCTCGTTTTGGATTACTTCGATTGTCTTCATTGTTTCACTTACAGATGCCGATCCCGCTTTGGTTATTTGAACTCCTCTAACTTCTCTGTTTCTGAACAAAACTATAAAGTGTTGGTATGCATTTTCTTGGTTATAATGTAAGGAACAGTTTGGTTACAAAATTATTTTAATTTGCCAAATTGATTGATCGAGTTGGGGTTTAACGACACGTCAACCCTTGTGGGTCATTTTGTGTCGTCTCCCAGAGAAAGGGAGAAAATAGACAGAAGAGATAGCAGAAGAGATGAAAGGGAGGGACAGGGAAGAAAGAGAAACAGGAATGAAAGTGAAGAAACAGAAGAAATAAAAACATCACCTCCCTACCCTTACCTGCTACAAGGATAGTAGGCCTTGCCCAACTATCAGCCAATATCAGCTGGACGCCCCGGGTGACAAAAGATACATGACACCTTCGCACCACCCAACCACCCACTTAATTTGCCAAAACTTTTTGTTTTTGTCTCTTCAGCGCTTCATGTTTAAAAGTACTGAATGTCGACGCCATGACATTTATGTTTTGTTTGGTGACGTAGTTATGACATCAGAAGCGTGCATTGGAGTGTTAACGATAAAATAAAAAGAAAATTTATTCTTTTTCAGTGAATACCATAAAAATTTTTATCTCATGTAATGAAAATATTCAAATTTTCACTCGTGCTTCGCACTCGTGAAAATACTGATGTTTTCATTATACTCGATGGAAATATTAATGGTATTCAAAGCAAAAGAGTAAATATCCTCTATTTATTTTATGCTTTTCAATGAAATATAGAGATTTCTCAGTGAAATGGATTTTGATATTCATATTGTTTCAAACAGTGAAAATACAATTTTCGAATATTCACTGTTTGGGACTACATTTTTTCTTGAAATCAAATTCCTCATGAATTCTGGGTTAAAAACATTGCCAAAAGATTAAAGACATAGTACACTGAAATTATGTAAAGAGGTTAAAGTTCCGCTTTAGAACCATTGACGTCACTTATTGCTCTGATGTAGCTCTTTTTCGTCACACGATGTCAGGTGGACTATCACCTAGTGTGGCATTTTCTTTGTGTCAATTTCTTGCGTTGTATTGCTTCAAAACTGGCCTCATTTTCTATTTAATATCTGACGTAAGTGTTAAAGAGTAGGTAGAAGTTTAATTATTGTGTATAAAAGCATAAAAGAAACAGAAAATTTGATTTATACAATGTAGGATCGAATTTTATTTCACTCATGAACACCAAAACTTGTGGCTATAGCCACTCATGAAAATACTACATTTGGTGTTCATTCGGTGAAATAAAATTTGATCTTACGCTGAAAAAATCAAATATCCTCTGCATCTTTATTTGCTTCCTGTTTTGTATTTGAAATCTGATCATACAAGGGGTATTTCAAAAGTAATGTCACTTGCATCAGTTCTCCTATACTGCAAAATCCGAGGGTTGAGCGCAAGACTGTAGTAACTCAAAACATATTTTTGAAACCCTTATTTAGGGGCAACTTTGACCCCTTTGCAAACTTAGGTGCCATTGCTCATATGAGCAATGGCACCTAAATTTCCTTTGTTTACTGAAAGAAATGTTGTAATCTTTATAACACCTTCATGGTGAGGAGATTAAGTATTGGGAAAAACAATCATCTGACTTGCTACACTCTTGCGATCAACCCTCGAAATGTTCTGATCATTTTAAGCTGTTCTGCCCTTCAAAATAGCTTGAATACATCCTTTGAGCCAATCAATCCACTTTTAGACGCATTGTTCATGCTCTTCTATGGGAACACCAATAAGATACTGATAAACAGCAGATCCAAAGGGCATTTCTTAATTTGTATTGCTTTCCAGATAGATCATATTCAAGTTTGAGAAACACAAAATAGTCGCAGGGGGGCCAGGTCCGGCAAAAACGGAGGGAGTGGAAGGAAGGTAACCTTCTCTGACTCCAAAAACTTGGTCACAATGCATGCCTTGTGAGAGGGTGCATTATCATGCAAAAGTTGGAGGTACTTCAGTCTTGTTTGGGGACAGCGACTTTTGTAGTAGTTCTTCAATTTTCTTAGAACAATGTTTTTATAGAATTTTCCTGTGACCATACTGCCTTCTGAAACCCAAAGTTGAATGACTGGACCCTTATGAGTGAAAAAAAAAAAAAATGCAAACAAAACCTTCTTCACTGTTCTTATTCATTTGGCAATACTTGGAAGCCTCGCATTTTTGGTGGCCAAAATTCAGTTGGAGTACTTTCGTTTTGGTTCAAAATAATTAACCCAGGTCCCATCACCAGTAACTACTTTGTCAAAAACCTTTTTGCTGTATGTGCAGAAGTTTTTTTGCCATTGTTACACGGGTCTTCTTTTGTTCATCTGCTAATAAATGAGATATCCATCTTGCAGTTATTTTTCTAAGTTTTAGGTGTTTCTTCAAAATTCAATGAACTTGTGCTAACTACAAGTTTGTCATTTGGGCCAATAGTCTTACGGTGAATTTGGCATCCTTTTTAAGCTTATTGCAGATTTTTTCAATGTTATCTTTCGACATAAATGTTGCACGACAACCTGTGCAAGCAGCATCTTTGAGTTGTAGCTGTCCGGTCCTAAATTTAGCTACCAACCTACAAACAGTCCTGTGAGACATTTGACCCTCCCCATAAATGGCGCACACTTCACACTGAATAGCTACAGGCCTCTTGCCAAATAGCGGACTTCCTTTCATGTAGGCCCTATTTCAAGCACATTTTACAACTCTTTGGGACCACTTATCTACTAACCATACTTGTCCTAAAATTTGAAATAGTCCATTCTACTACCTCTTGATTTGTCTAAAATATTGCTGCATGTATGGCAAACAGTTAGACCCTGATCAGACACCGCATTCTGTGGAGTCTAATCTTGGTCTACACTGTTTGCAAAGGTTTATCTGTCCAAATACTTAGGGCTATTATGGTACCCAGAAAAGGTCATTATCATGGAACACAGCAAAGCATCAGATAAGGGCTGACTTACATGAAATGACATCATAAAACAGCAAGTGGGAAGAGCTACTCACTTGTATTTCTTGAGTTCATTTTCTTGCATCTCAAGATCTTCTTTCACTTTATTTCTCTCCTCTTCTGCCATGTCTTTCTGTTGCTCCAGTTTTTGCCGATCTGCATTAATCTTAGCCTGAATTTCTGCCATCTTCTCTTTTGATATGGCTCTGCCACCTATAGTAGACATCAAATTACCTATCTAGTATTCAGAGCCCAGTTGTTCAAAGCGTCGTTAGCTTAACGAGCTCGTTAAGGGTCATTTCGTTAACTGTTTTAGTGAATTCAATATACAATATTCTGATATTTTTTGCTGAAAAAATGTGAGTAGCTTTTGCAGTGCAAAAGCTACTCACATTTTTTCAGCAAAATATTTCAGCATATTTGCGTATCACTCGATGTAAATTTTAACGAATCGTTAACTAACGACATCGTTAGTTTTGAACAACTGGGCCCAGATTAGTATTGGGAATCGGCCAGGATTTCACAGTCGATCATTGGTTTGGTAAAACTGACCGATCATTGACTAATAATCATGTAGAAAATATGTTCAATCTTAATTTAGCCCTCTTCCAGATACTTATTCATAGCTCCAGATTGATAAGAGGAGTATCCAGAGATAATATTTTTCTTATTTCTCCATGAAAACAATATGTTGTGGGTACTCAATAGAAGTGCCTCTGTGAGGCACTTCTAATGAGTACCCATAACATATTGTGTTTTCACGGAGAAATAAGAAAAATATAAGTACTTGTCAGTTGAAACAAGTGACATATTTAAACCTATTTTATCAAATTTCTTCACCTTAATTGACCACAAATCTAGGGTGACCTCATAGATTGCTTTGAATTTCATTTCTTTATAACTTACCTATAAAAATAAAAAGTGAGAAAAATATGTTTCTAAAAATAGAATTTCTGATTAAAATTTTTTTCTGATTGTCAGTCACAAGAGGCAAAAGTGACTGATGATCGATTATAATCAATCATAAGAGGCAACACTAATTCAGACTGGCCTCAGCACTCAGTGCAGATCCAGATCACAGCATCTGGTTTGAGGCTACACTGTTTGCCACTCACCCAGCAGTTACCCAACAGGTATAACAAGAGCTGTCAGCAGACAGTATAGCTCGCCTAAAATTGAGGTGAGTGTCAGGCTGCTCTTTAGGACCAGTCTAATCTGGGTCTGCACTGATTTTTTTTTTTTGGCCTTTCTGTCCCAATAACTAGAATCATTATGGTAAAATGAAATGTTAAGGCATTTTAGCTCTTGATAGGATTTCTTGTGCTATGGTTTGGTCATTTGTTGTCATGAGTTTGACATTATCAGGAATCAATTATAAAATTTCTGTGATCTTGACCTTGAGGTCATAGGCATGGGTGGGGTTGATGATGAATAGAACTTTGAACCTGTATCTATTATCATTCCAAATATGAACTAAAATCTATCATATGGTTTGGAAAATATGAGCTCTTAAAACACATTAATATAAAATTTCTAAGTTCTTAACTTTGACCTTGAGGCCATGAGCAAGGGCAGTGAGTATTGCTGAATAAAACTTTGGACCTGTATCATCATGTCAAATATGAACAAAATCCATCATATGGTTTGGAAAATATGAGCTCTTAACAAACTTTAATATAAAATTTTTAGGTCTGTGACCTTGACCTTGAGGTCAGAGGGTATTGCTGAATTAAACTTTGGAACTGTATCTATCATCATACCAAATATGAACAAAATCCATCGTATAATTTGGAAAATATGAACTCTTAAATTCTATAACATTAAAATTTTTTAAAAATGACCTTGACCTTGAGGTAATGGGCTGGGGTATTGCTGAATAAAACTTTGGAACTATATCTATCATCATACCAAATATGAACCAAATCTATCAAATGGTCTGTAAAATATAAGCTCTTAAAAAACTTTAACATAAATGTGGATTCCAACAATGACGCTGATGCCGGGGGTAGTGCAATAGATCTTCCTGGACTTCATCCAAGCAAGCTAAAAATTGACATGTTCAAATTTTAGGATGTGTATGGTAAGGAGTTAAGGGTATATATAGTTCATGGGTAATGACACAAAAAAGAGACATCTGTTTTGAATATAAAAAAAAAATTCAGACACAGAGCAATTTGCTGTAAGTCCAATACTTCTCTGGGCCAAACAAATAAAGGTGCTTTCTGCATGGCATAACTTAACTTGTGACTTATGATGAGCAGTTATTTTAAATGTAATTAACCTAGAAAAAATAAAAAAATAAAATATCTACAAGAGCACAATGCAATAATTGACTATATTTTACAAATATACTCAAAGGCAATAATAAGTATAGTTTCGAGTTTTGAGTACCGGCTGTATGCATGTTGTACTTTTTTCGTTAAAATGTTTTATGGTAATTTTGTCAAATGTCTGTCTTTGAAAATCATAAGGTAATTCTTTCACAGTCATAAATTATGGAGTTATGAGCCCTTAATTAAAAACAGCATTTCCAGTCATAACTCGCTTTGTATAAAACAAATGTCATTTTACTTTACAAATGTCTTGCACAACTGTCTGTGAGCAAAATCACAATGTTATTTAAATAAAAATTCCCATCAAATGACATCAAGCTGAATTTTAATTTCTTCCCGTCTCAAATGATCTCCCTTTGAATGAAAAATATAGGGAATTTAAAGAGTCTATTTCTGAAGTGGCATTGGTCGTTTTCACTTGAATTTTTCAAAAAAATGTTGCTTGGCTTAGCCTTCTTGTACAACATACAGATGAAATCTCCTAAAACCGTTTATTTAACAGAACAATATCAATTAATGTCCCATAGAAATTCAGTGCATTCAGTCAGAAGAGGTATGAAAATGTCAAAAACGTCAAGTCCTTGGTATAGAAATTTGACAGTGTACTCTGTTATGCATCTGAAGTTGAAACATGTCCTTACAGCATTTTTATCCTTCTATCGACTGAATGCAATACAAATGCATAAATGTAAGTTTCTTTGTCCAAAATGCACTTTTAAAGGGAAGCTACTCATATGCAAATGTTGATTTAGACCCCCTATTGGTTTTCCGTAAATGTTATTTCCTAGCTCTTTGATAAATTTCCCGGACACGGTTGCAAATTATGCGTAAATGATTGTTCTTAACTGTGACATCAACAATTTATCTGCATATGTAAAAATCCGGTGACAAATAAAAAAATAGTTACCTGTATACTTATTTTTGCCTCTCAGTATAGCATATCATACAGTATTACCTGATTTACCCTAAATATTTGGCCATTTTCAGCAGGGTCTACACTGTTTTCCACTTTATAACAACATTTTAGACGATGAGTTCATCACAAAAACATGCCTAAATAATTTTGACACCCTTAAACCCCACTTTTATATAGTACAAGAATTCCGCGGAAGGCGTCATCGCACCTGCTGGGGCAAAAGTCACAGGAGCCACAATCAGAACGTGGTTATTAAATAAGTTTATTTCATTCTTAGCAGTGCTTACTTGGAAAACTGGGTTGAAAAAGATGCAGACAAAGTGCCTAATGGGGCACATATATTCCAGGCCAGTCCCATTCCCTCTAATGGCTATATCTTCAGCACTGACTTTTCATATCATACAGCCCAATGATAATGGAACGTTGACGTAAAATGTGTAAAAGTCACTGGAGCATGAAATATAGGTCAAGGTCACGGGTCAAGGTACCTGCTAATTCAGTACATCAAGGAGAAGCACAATGCAGGGTATGGTGGTTGTAGGCCTTATAGTTGAGGAGTTATCAAACATTAACGTAAAATGTGTCAAATATAGGTCAAGGTCACCGGGTCAAGGTACCTGTCAAGCCAGTGCAATGAGGTGAAGCACTATGCAAGGTTTAGTGGTTGTAGGTCTTATATTTGAGGAGATACCGAACATCAACATAAAATGTGTCAGTCACTGGAGTGCACAATATAGGTCAAGGTCACCAGGTCAAGGTACCTGCGGAGTCAGTACATCGAGAAGAAGTGCTATATAAGGTTTGGTGGTTGAAGGCCTTACAGTTGAGGACATATGGAAGGCTGACGTAAAAGGTGTAAAAGTTAATGGAGCGCGAAATATAGGTCAAGGTCACCCAGTGAAGGTACCTGCGGAGTCCGTACAATTGAGGAGAAGCACTATGCAAGGTTTGATGGCTGTAGGCCTTACAGTTGAGGAGATCTGGAACGTTGACGTAAAATGTGTAAAAGGCACTGGAGCGCAAAATATAGGTCAAGGTCACCGGGTCAAGATACCTGCCGAGTCAGTACATCTAGGAGAAGCACTATGCAAGGTTTGGTGGCTAGAGGTCTTACACTTGAGGAGATCTGGAACATTGACGTAAATTATGTCAAAGTCACTGCAGCCAAAATATAGGTCAAGGTCACCAGGTCAAGGTATCTGCCAAGTCAGTACATTGAGAAGAAGCACTTTGCAAGGTTTGATGGTTGTAGGCCTTATAGTCGAGGAGATATCGAACGTCGACGCAAAATATATCAAAGTCACTGGAGCGCAAAATATAGGTCAAGGTCACCGGGTCAAGATATATGCCAAGTCAGTACATCTAGGAGAAGCACTATGCAAGGTTTGGTAGTTGTACGCCTTATAGTTGAGAAGATCTGGAACGTCAACGTAAATTGTGTCAAAGTCAATGGAGTGCAAAATATAGGTCAAGGTCACTGGGTCAACATACCTGCCAAGTCAGGAGGTCAGGGAGATGTGTCATGCAAGGTATGATGGTTGTTGTAGAATTGTAGTTGATTAGAATACTAACTTCGACGTAAATGTCGAACTTCGACATAACAGAACTGTTAACAGACAGACGGACGGATGAACGGACAGACGAATGGAAAAGCGGGCACCTATGTCGCAAAGTCGGGAGGTCAGGGAGATGTTTCATAAAAGGTTTGATGGTTGTTTAGTTTTGTAGTTGATTAGAATACGAACTTTGACATAAATGTCGAACTTCGACATAGCAGAACTGTTAACAGACAGACAGACGCACGGACGAACAGACAGACGAATGGAAAAGTGGGCACCTATGTCGCAAAGTCAGGAGGTCAGGGAGATGTTTCATGCAAGGTTTGATGGTTGTTTAGTCTTGTAGTTGATTAAAATACTAACTTTGACATAAATGTCGAACTTCGACATAAATGTTGACAGACGGACGGACGAATGGACAGACATACGGAAAAGCGGACGCCTATGTTGCAAAGTCAGGAGGTCAGGGAGATGTTTCATGCAAGGTTTGATGGTTGTTTAGTCTTGTAGTTGATTAGAATACTAACTTTGACATAAATGTCGAACGTCGACATAAATGTTGACAGACGGACGGACGGACGGACGGACGGAAAATCGGACGCCTATATCGCACCCTGCTACAAGCAGGTGCGATAAAAACTGGGGTTTACAGGGGTATACATTATTTTTCTTATTTTTGCTAAAAAAACATAAATTGTGGGTACTTGTTAGAACTGCCGCAAGGCAGTTCTAACAAGTACCCACAATCTATGTTTTGAGTAGGAATATGGAAAATATCAGAATTTTTTATCTGAAAATTTTCCTTTTTTGGTTGTAAATTTTCAATATATTTGAATAGGCGTGTTTTCCTAATGTGGTGTTTTATATCTCTGTCAATATTACTTTAGTCATACTGAGATGATGGAGTGATGATAATAATGAAGCACATTACAGTCATGAGTCCAATTCCACCTCTAGCAGAATTTGGACCCGAAACTTGTGATCTAAAGTCAGGAGTGCCACATGGATGCTTCTACAACAAAAGTTGTTCTGATATTTAGGGTAAACATGGCACTTTTTTACATTCATTCGAAAAAACACAACACCACAGAAGCATTCATAATCATTCATTTAAACCATATCTCTAACTACTAAAGCTGAAATTAAGCAGAAACACTGAGAGCAGAGCACAAGACAACCTGCTTAAAAAACAGAAAAATCACAGACCTGGCCTTGGTCATTATTCATACCTCTAGATAAGGGCTTTTTTTTCAACCAAAGAGTATTGGTATTTTTCTTATTTCTGCATGCAAACATAAGTTTTGGCGCTTCTAATGAGAACCCACAACATGTTTTTGTGGAGAAATAAGATCTACATCTGGAGCTTTGATAACTATGAATGGGGAGGAAAAGCCTAGACATTACTTTGTGCATTCGCAAAATGATCTGAATTTGCAGAGGCATTTACAAGATTCCCATTGCTTTTTTTTTAACCCTTGTCATGCTGAATAAATTAAGATGCCATGCCTACTTCAAATTTTCAGCCGATCAGATTACTTGATCAAGGATGTTGATACAAATTCACATGCAGAATGGCAAACAGTGCAGATCCAGATCAGTTGGCTTCTTCAGAAGCCAACTGATCTGGATCTACACTGTTTGCAAAGACAGGGTATATCGGGGTTCAGCAGGACTAGGCTTAAATAGCCTGGGGATAAAGATGTATTTACAATATGCTTACCAGCAACCAAGAGTAACATATTAATATATGAGCCAGTGATGATGAGTTTGGGTTTAATGACGCGTCAACCCATGAGGGTCATTTGAGTCAAAATGGTATATTAACTTGGTTTAGTATTGAAAGGGTTGAAATAGTGTCATACATGTATGAAAATATAAGTGTTTTAAAAACGTTTGAATTTTATCAGGTGGTACAGCTTGAAATAACTGTCTCAAGTCATTTGTCTGGAAAATCTGGCGCCATACATAAACAAATTCAAAGCAGTCTATCAGAAAGTGTTTTACTGTAAACAGTTTATTTCAGCTTCTGCAAAGTGGTTGATCTTCTTGTCTGAGCAGAAAAGTGTGTGTGAGTCAGTACATATATGAGCCAGTACATGACAAAACCTACAGTAAGACATGTGACCACCAAAGACTCAGATCAGCCTGTACATTCACTCAGTATGGCAAGGGTTCACATTAATCTCTCTTCGGACAGTCTGGAGGTTGTTGAAGACACATGCAATCAGCAAAGACTCTGTACAGACTGCAAATGGGCGAGCTGATCTGAGTCTTTGCTGGTCACACAAGTCTTATTGTTGGTTTTGTCGAGCGCTGGCCCATATAGGACGTTATCAGCTGTAATTAATGTTTAGACACTGTACCTATTTTTGCACTCTGGCTTTGCACAATATAAAAGAAAGCAAATTTAGCAATATACATAGAATGGTTCCTCAATTCCATGCATGAATCATTGTTCAGAATAAGAGGGGGTATCAGTTAAATAGTTTTCTTATCTTTCCATGGAAATGTATGTTGTGGGTACTCATTAGAAGTGCCTAGCTGAGGCACTTCTAATGAGTACCTACAACATACATTTTCATTACCTTGATAACCTACTCCTCGGGAGCTAAGTGATCAGGGACTTTTTGGACACACCTTTGGGGAGACGTTACTATGGTTGTTAAAGGGAGGAGGTTATTGTAAACAGGTTAAATAGGAGTAAATAAAAAAGTACCTTCAGAAATCTGAAAATGGGCCCAGTTGTTCAAAGCTAACGATGTTGTTAGTTAACGATTCGTTAAAATTTACATTGAGTGATACGCAAATATGCTGAAATTTTTTGCTGAAAAAATGTGAGTAGCTTTTGCAGTGCAAAAGCTACTCACATTTTTTCAGCAAAAAATGTCAGAATATGGTATATTGAATCCGCTAAAACAGTTAACGAAATGACCCTTAACGAGATCGTTAAGCTAACGATGCTTTGAACAACTGGACCTTGGTTGTTATATGAAGGTGGCTGTTGTTGGGAGGTGACTGTTAGTGGAGGTTCCAATGTACGTAAATATCAATAAACTGAACAAGTCCTGACTGGACTACACAAATGTGGAATCTAATCTAGACTTTTGTTGCCTGTGTAAGCCCTGAAAATCCCTTTTCCCAAGGCACAGTTCAAACTTATACAACTTGTGAAATTCTGAATACAAGCACAGTTCTAATCACTTCTGAACATAATTTAAGCAAGGCAGGTCATGCAAAAAGATTGCTTAAGCCAAACTCAGATCGACCAAGGAATGTTTCCTGACGTTACGGCTCATGATGTGAACAGAAGCTAAGCAAATGCACAATATTTCTAAGGTACCTGTCATTTGTAAACCCAGTTCCCTTTCAAACTTGTGATATACCCTTCTCCAATCATTACAAGAAAACTTACAAGTTCCAATATCAAGCCTTTTCATTACTTATCTGTCAACTTTGATAAGTAGAAGATTTTTTAAGGAGGAATATTTGATGATAATTCTGGGATAATTTTCTCTATTTCTCCATAAAAACATATGTTGTGAGTTCTCCTTAGAAGCACCTCAGCGAGGTGCTTCTAATGAGTACACACAATATATGTTTTTGCAAATAAAAAAACTATGTCCACAGTACTCGGATGCCCCTGCTGTGGGGTACCTGCCTATAAAACTGCAAAATTCTACCTGGTACAAATGCCTTAACCCGAGTCTAACAGGATCACATACGTATGTACGTACACATATTCGTACAGAAGGATGTACATTCGTATCCACGTACGAAAAACCAAAAATCTATATGCCCCCCGGCATCTTCCAATGGGGGGGGGGGGGGGGGGGGGCATAAAAAACATCCCAGAATTATCACCAAAACTCCTCCATAACAAATCCTCTAGACAAGGATAACAAGGTTGATAAATGGAACAAACTGAAGTAAAATTATCTCCTTTCATAAAATTCAATTCTCTCTTCCTTGGTTAAGGTGAACAATTTCATTTTTCTAGGTAAGAACTGTCCTGATAAATATTTTCTTTATTTCTCAATGAAAACATATGTTGTGAGTACTCATTACCTCACAATGTATAACTTCATGGAGAAATATTAATATGTTTGGATGAACTTAACTAGAGCTAAGTGACTTATTAATGCAGTGAAGACAAAACTCATCAAAGCTCAGTGCTTTAATCTTACCGGCACCTTTAGCTGTCAAAAAATTAGAATCTAAGACATTCTTACTGTTCTTGGCATTTCAGGCAAGATGACTGCAGTGAATTTCCACATATAATGGTGTAAAAAATGCAAAATTTATCTGATAAATAACACTTTATCTGAAACCTTGACCAATTCAACTGCAATGTGGGAAAGTGTACCTTCAGATGTGCGCCTAGCAAAGATTCAGATCAGACTGCGCATTAGCGTGTTCTGATCAGAATCTTCACTGGGCACATGTTGGGTAGCCCAGGATGCAAAGTTTCTTCATGTGGACAATAAAAACTCTGATCAGACTGAGTGGATGCACAGGCTGATTCAGGTCTTGTTGGGTGTACGTCTGGAGGTACGATTTTTTACGCTGCAGCTGAATGATTCCTACAATTCTATCAGTATTCAATAAACTGATAGTGAGGTTACAAATGACAAGTGGGTATCTACAGAAGTAACACAATGTGGAGGGAATGTAACAGAAGTAGGAAGTACCGACCAAACATATCTCACCTGATTCTGATCCTGATTAGCATTAATAATAACAAAACGTTAAACATTACTGTATTAAACTAATTTAAACATTACCATTATTGTAAGCTGATTTAAACATTACCATAACTGTAAGCTGATTTACACAGTACCATTACTATAAACTGATTTTAACATAACCATTATAGTAAGCTGATTTTAACAATAATTTTAAAAATCAATGAAATAAACTGTAAAACATAAATTTTCAATCAATGTTTTAATTTTTTTCCTGATGTTAATTTTCACATGTTCACAGTGACTTCTACAGCTCTAGACAGGAGGGATATCTAGGTAAGTATGTTTTTTATTTCTCCATGAAAACATATATTCAGGTTACTAAATGGTAGAGATTTCAACAAGTACCAAAAAAAAAAAAAAAAAAAAAAAAAAGAAATAAAAAATGTCTTTCTTTTGTAGAAAAATAAGAAAAATATCAATTTTTTTTAACAAGAAAGTGGCCTATCTAGAGCTATTTTTTTTTCCTATTTATGCTGAGTGGATTCTCCTATCCAACTCTTTGGACATGCCCATTTCCAATTTTAAGGGATGTCTGGTTTGTTTTATCATTCTCATTTTTCACAGAACTTTCGGCATTTTAATACAAACAGTATAGACCCTGATCAGATGTTGTGTTCTGTGGCATCTGAACTGAGTTTGCACTGTTTGCCAATGTCCCTTTTATGGAATGCTACACATAAATGGGTTAATCTTGGTTTTATTTATTTCTAGGTTTATAATAAGCATAGGAAGCACTTTTTATGTTTACTAGCTTCAAAGTTTGTAACAACTTATCTGACAGATTAACTTAATTTTCATGAATGCTAGAATTTCTTTTCACCCTTTCATTATTCTTCAAACCTTATTTTCAACTATCATATCTTTAAGAAAATACCTTACAGATTTAGAAATACACTCTACAATACTAAATATATATGTAAATATACAGTGTTGTAAAAAAAAAGGGGCCTAACATATAAACAGAAAACAAAGACATTAATTGGCTTGCACTTCTGTAGCCTGATCTGACCCTTTCCTTTTGTGGCAGTAGACTGCAAAGTATCTAAGCAAATAGCATCCCTATAAGATTGTGCAGTAAGCCTTTTTTCTATGCATATGCATTACAGCCCCTTTTTTTATGACTGGTTATGTACAGATACTGAATAAATGTTGCATACATGAAAGGTAATCATATAAAGCCAGATTTTTTTTTTTATTTTCTGGTTCTCGGGAGAGCCAACTCTATTTTTTTCCAAAATCCAAATAAAAATAAAAATGCATTCAGTCAGTTTTAATTTTTTCACTTCCTCCAATATTTTTCTGTCAAATGAAATAAAATAGCAGTTTGAGTCAAGTATTTATTAAATTAAGCTTATAAAATAAACAAATTAAATGTGTTAAATTAGGCCGGAATGGCAACATATAAACATAATTTATGCTAAAATCAAAAAAGCATTCATTCCATATGAAAGCCTATTTATTTATCAACCTTTTTTTTCTTTAAAATATCATGAAACTAAAAATTTCAATGTGATAGCAAAATAAATTTTTGATCATCATGTTGAATTTATTTCTCCGACACAGTGGTAATCATCATTTTACTTTTATTTCCTCTTCTTACCCTAGGTCTAGTCAGAAATTCCCGAGAAACAGATAATAAAACTATAAGCATGATGTTACATGTAGCCTGATAAAGTTTACTGAATTGAGGTTTTATGGCCCAGTCAAGCCATTAGGGTCATATTGTGCCTGTCAGTTTACCTAACCACACTTTTCCTGGGCCGGCTTAGTCAGCTAAGCAGTTGACCAGTATTTGTGCACATTCTTTCGCCTGAAACCCACAACTGCCTTTCTTGAATCAGCAGAAGGGAGAGAATGACTGTAGCAATTATTTCATAATTGATCTCCACTTAAGAATGTTTCCAGACCTGGCGGGGATCAAACCTGCAACCTCCTTATCACCAGTTGGATGCGCATCCGACCGAGCCACCGAGGCCGGTAGCTTGATAAAGTATTCCTACAGTGCAATACGTAGAATTCATTAAATTTTTAACAAAACAAAAAACTTATTTTATGTACTGTATGTACTAAAAAGATTGGGACACCTTAACTCCTTACCATACCTGTCCTAAAATTTGAACAAGTCTTTTACTATCTGTTTACTACCTGCCAAAGCTTTTAAAATACTGCAGCGTGACACAGGGCAAACAATGATCAGATGCTGTGATCTGCAGCATCTGATCAGGGTCTACACTAATTGCTCAAGCCTGCCTGTCCCAATACTTAGGATAAATATGGTATATATGTACATGTAAAACAAGGGATACAGTACCTTTTCTCACTCTCTTTTTCTTTCTTCTTACTTTCACACCATCTGCTCCTATCACTTCTTCTTCACTCTCAGAGTCTGAACCCTCATAGTCACTGCCTGAAAGATAAAAATTCAGTCAATTCAGGATAACATTTATGCCTAGCATCTCATAAAAGAGGCTTTGGCAAACAGTGTAGACCCAGATCAGATGCTGCAAAATGCAGCATCTGGGTCTACACTGTTTGCATTAAATTTATGACTATCCATAAAACATGGTAATAACATAAACTAACCAGACCCTCCTTCAGTTGGAAATGGACTTGTCCAAAGAGTTTATGTTGAAGAGTCCACTCGGCATAAATGGGTTAATGCAGAAATTTCATAGTTCTAGATATTAAAGATGATTTTTTTTTTTCAGTCTGGGCCCAGTTGTTCAAAGCATTGTTAGCTTAATGAGCTTTTGTAATGACATACTCGTTAACTATTGTGCTGAGGTATTTTCAAATACATTGATATTTTTTCTGTAAAAATGTGAGTAGCTTTTGCAGTGCAAAAGCTATTCACATTTTTTTCAGCAAAAAAAAAAAAAGCAAAGTATTTGCCATACTTCAAGACAGAAATTTTAATGTCACATTAGCTAACAACTTTAAGTTTTGAACAACTTGGCCCAGGTTTTACAGACAATTTTCTTGTTTAACCACAAATATGCATAGTGGGTACTCACTCACTTGACAGATTACAACAGATAACAACCATGTATGTTTTTGTGGGGAAATAAGATACTACACTATAATATTTAGAGAATGCGTTGGCAAATTTTACAGCCTCAACAATTCACTTTAAATACATTACAAGATTATAATGTCAATAAATCCAAAAAATTAGTTCAAGGTGAAATACAGATGCTTCATACAAGTCATGAATGGTTTAATGTTTAATAGATCAGTCAACACTATTAAGGTTATGTCAAGCCTGTCAGTCTACCTAACCTTTCCTGGGCAGAAACTTAAGCTAGAAACTTAAGTAGAAACTGACAACTGTCCTTGAATTAGTGGAAGGGAGAGAATAACCATCGAAAATATTTCATATAAAAACTAGAAATGTGTCTAAAGGACATGGATGTCCCCGCCTGAAAATCTTAAATGCAAATTGCTAATGCCAGATGCTGACGAGACAGATGGACAGACAGTGGTTACACGAGATGCAATTTTCTTCCTTCTTTGAATAGGGGGAAGGGTGGGGGCAGGTGGGGGGGCATAAAAATTTTGCTAGACCTCAAAAAGACTGATGCCGCAACCTCCTAATTACCAGTCAGGTGTGAATCCGACTCAGCCAACAAATACCCACAGTGTACATTTTTGTGGGGAAATAAAATACTCTTCTTTTATATCTAAATAATGTTTTAGTGAACTGAGACAGTCCTAAAAATCACTTAAACATTTTACAAGATTAAAATGTCAATAGACCAAGAAAAAAATCAGGTTACAGTGAAATGCAGATGCTTCATACGTCATACAATAGTAAAATGTTGATAATGACATTTTACCCCATCAGAAATAGTTACTTTAAAATGGGAATGCAATTTGGATATATTAAGCTGGTAGAGAAATTATAATAACCACATTGGGGTCATAAAGCTTATAGGAACAATAAAGTTCCCCATTTGGCCTGTGCATCCATGGCTTGAATGAGAACAGTCACTGTTATATATAGCTTCTTCAAAGTTGCATATTTCTGTGTGTTTGTGTGCATAATTTATTCAATCACCTCTTTTTCCCTGTCTTAATAATGTTGCCCAGCCACAACAACAGCAGACAACATTCTAAAATATCATTTTTTAATTTGAGAGAATAAGGTTTCACATTTCATGTGAATCATCTGGCTAGCAGATGATTCATATGAAATGTCATGCCTTATTTTCTGGACAATTCACATGAAATGTTAAGCCTTATTTTCTCTGACAAATAAAAAAATAATATTTTGAATGTTGTCTGCTACAACATCTGCTATAGAATCTGTCCACCACCAAGGGTTAGGGTTTAGGGTTAGCCCTTACTTTCAATGCATACACTTGCATTTTAGGTTGGGGGACAGATTCTATATTGCTCCCTACACCTTTGTAATGTACATAAGAGACAAACCATCTTCCAACTGCTTGCGTAGCTCTTCTATCTCTTTCTGGAACTGTCTCAAAAGAGCATCTTTAGGATCTTCATTGATACGAGCCTTGTTCTGGATGTTCTTAGCTCTGTTGGCATACCGTAATGTACTGATAGATTCATCATAGTTATAGTCTGCAGGGCCTATGTTAGCAACCTGAAATAAACAAGAATAATGATGATGACTTCAGGTTTGAGGACATGTCAAGTTTTCCTTATTTCTTGATGAAATAAGTACATGGAAACATCTTAACAAGAGGTCCGCCAAGCGGGGCATTATACTCTCGTGGCAAGTAAAAAGATGTAGCACAAAAACTGGCTCCTGTATAATTCAGTGCTCTGGATATAAACTGTAAGTAGAATTACAAAAAAAAAAAAATAAAAAAAAATTTCATTGGGGCATATCTCTGCTGATATATTTCCTCCTTGGAAAATAGGGAGAAGTTTGCTGCTTCTAGGGAGAAGTGCTTTCTAATGGAGGACACACCACAGAAGCATGACAATATTATAAGCTCATATGAGCCTTTGGCTGATTTGTTTTTCCTACACTTCAGTATCGGACCAAACAATAACAAAACAAAAAAAAAAAAAAAAAAAAATGTTGCAAGAAATTTTTTTGTAAACCTTTAACTTGTTTAATACTGATTTTATTTTTGTTCTTCAAGGGAGCCAAATCAGAAAAGTATTAAGAGAAAAAAAAAAAAAAAAAAAAAAAAAAAATCCAAAAAGAATTATGTATTTATAAAGATTTAATAATGGCAACCTTTCCTTGCAAATCTAATAAAAGAAAAAAAAACAAAAAAAAAAAACCAATATCTTGCCCATATGACCAAAACTTTAGTTATTTGCAAAAAATATACCTATTATAAAATAAAATTTGCACACTATTACCTCTAAACATTATGCTGCGAAAAGTTTACAAAAACTTTCAAAGGGGCATAAATCTGCGAATATTTGGTGCACTGTAACCTCGAAATAATATGTGCTGCTCCACATCATCGTGTAACTATTTATGAAGTTTCAGTTTCATCGGATGTAAACTATGGAAGGATTTAGCCGGAAACAAAAAATTTATAGAAATTAATAGAAATTTTCAACGGGGTTTAACTCTGCTAATATTTGGTGGACTGTAACCTTGAAACAATAAGCGCTACTCCACATCATGGTCAAACTACAAATAAAAGTTCAGCTTGATAGGATGTAAACTGTAGGAGGATTTAGCCAGAAACGAAAAGTTTACTGAAATTTTCAAAGGGGCATTACTCTGCTAATATTTGGTGGGCTGTAACCGCAAAAGAATATGCGGTGCACCACATCATGGTCTAACTGTACATGAAGTTTCAGCTTGATTGGATGTTCTAACCGCAAAAGAATATGCGGTGCACCACATCATGGTCTAACTGTACATGAAGTTTCAGCTTGATTGGATGTAAACTGTAGGAGAGATTTAGCCAGAAACAAAATAATTAATAGAAATCTTCAAAGGGGTATTACTCTGCTAATATTTGGTGGACTGTAACCTTGAAACAATATGCACTCCTCCACAACATGGTCTAACTGCAAATCAAGTTTCAGCTTGATCGGATGTAAACTGTAGGAGGAGGTAGCCGGAAACGAAAAGTCAACTGAAATTTTCAAAGGGACATAACTCTGCTAATATTTGGTGGACTGTAACCTCAAAACAATATGCGCTGCTCCACATCATGGTCTAACTATATTTGAAGTTTCAGCTTGATTGGATGTAAAATGTAGGAGGAGTTAACCGGAAATGAAAAGTTTACAGAAATTTTCTAAGGGGCATAACTCTGCAAACATTTGGTGGACTGTAACCCTGAAACAATATGCGCTGCGCCACATCATGGTCTAACTATATACCAAGTTTCAGCTTGATCAGATGTAAACTGTAGGAGGAGTTAGCCGGAAACGAAAAAGTTTACGGACGGATGCCATACCCCGTAACATAATACGTCCCGTTTTTTAAACGGGTGTATAAAAATGTAACTTTTTACCTAAAAACGTGAATACTCCCTTACCAGTTGCCTAATCATAAAGAAATACAATTGATGGTCTAGTTGACCATATTTAGGGAAAATAACAATTTAAGACTCTTGATAATGTGATTTTTTCCCACTTGAAAGTATCGATATTTTTCTTCTCAAGGAAACACATGCTGTGGATTACCAGTACATAGAAGAAATGCCTCTGACACTAAGGCACTTCTAATGTCTAATGAGTACCTACAACAAATGATTCACAATGTGAGAGAACGTATCTTCTGACATTTGTGGACAAAGAAGACTTAACCCTTGTCCTGCTGATTAAATTAAGATGCACACCCATTTCTATTTGTCAGCCAATCAGATTACTAAATCCAGACTGTTGATATAAATTCACATACTTAATGACAAACAGTGCAGATCCAGATCAGCTGGCCTCTTCAGAAGCCAACTGATCTGGATCTACACTGTTTTCAAAGGCAGGGTATATCCAGGTTCAGCAAGACAAGGGTAAAATCAGCCTGCACATTTGTTCAGTCTGATCAGTCTTTGTTGTCTTTGCAGTACTGGTTATCAAAAATGTGCCCAGTGAAGATTCTGATCAGACTGAACAAATGCGCAGGCTGATCTGAATATTAACTGGATGCACATGTGTTCTTCGATGTTGGGGCTCATGTTTTCAAAACTCACTATGAACTATGAAATTCATACATTACCATGGCTGTTTTAGAGTTTCCTCCTAACGAGTCTTGTAACAATCTGGTCAATTTTGAGTTTCTATATGGTATATGACTACTCTTTCCATCCACCAGTGCTGAGATCACATTACCCAAGGTTGAAAGGGACAGATTGATCTTTGTTGCCTCTTTTAATCTTTGACCTGTAGCCCCTGTTTTTGCTTGTCTTTCAGAACCCTAAAACAAATGAATAAACATAACAAAATCAACACTTGCTGGTTCAAAATTAGTGTCACAACGTCAGAAAATGAACCTTCGGACATGCTGGCCCAGCCAAAATTCAGATCAGCCTGCCCATTTGTGCAGTCTGATCAGAATCTTCACTGGGCACATTTTGGATAGCCAAGGATGTAAACTCTTCATGTAGACATTTACCACTGATCAGACTGTGCAGAAGTGCAAGCTGATTTAGGGCTTTTATGGATGCACATGTTAGAAGGTACGTTTTCTCATTTTGTGGCTCATTTAATATTATCAAATTACTGGAATCCCCTTACTTCACCATGTTTTCATGGAGGAAAAATCCACACTTTTTGACTGAAATCAAAATACATCTTATGCAGAGGTATGTTTACTGTCCTTACCCTATGAATTCAAACATCATATCTCCTTACATTACTTATCCTAAAATTTGAAACTCTATTTCCTACTTTCAACGTGTCTAAAAACTGCTGGATATTAGTGGCATTCCTCAGCATCTGATCTTGATCTACTGTATTTACCATATGTATTCGGACAGACAGGCCTAAGCAAACAGTGTAGACCCAGATGAGATGCCACAGAATGTGACGTCTCATCAGGGTCTACACTGTTTGTCACTTAGGCAGCAATTTTTTGACACATCGGGTAGTAAATTGCACCATGTTAAAATTTTTGAACAGATATGGTAAGAAGTTAAGGTATCCAAATACTTAGGGTAAATACTGTACACTGTATGCTAAGGCCTATCTATCATACAGTAAGGGTAAATATGGCATAAAATAAAAATAATGGAGGAGGTATGTGGTTCCAGAGATGTTAAAAAAAAGAGAAAAAAAAATCACTTACAGCTAAATCAACAAGATGTAATTTCCCTACTCTCACGTGCTGTTCTCCATCTGGTCCTTTCTCACTACACTCTATAGTGACTGTGAATATTGCGTGGGATCGAGAACTATGTAGATTCATATTCGTAGCTCCTGTCACCCCTGAAACATGCAATATGTATTATAGGAAGATGTGTCACAAAAGTAAGACAGTCTCATTAAGTCTTTACACACAGCCTCATCAAGTCGAAGTTCTCACTACCTGGAGCCTCTTTATAAGATGATTGATTATAAGATGGTTTAACATAAAAATTGGTTTAAAGGTGGTCCCAAAATGTGTTGTATCCAAACAAAAATGTATAGATTATATAGAAAAAAAAGACCATTTATTGAAACAAAAATGTGTAGATTATATAGAAAATGACCATTTATGGTCATTTTTCTATATAATCTACAAATTTTTGTTTGGATACTCATTTTTTTTATATAATCTACACATTTTTTGTTTGGATACAACTTGGTTGTTTATCTAATATTTTTTTTTTCTGATCCCAGCAACAGTGTTATAAAGAGGTTGAGTGTATTTACAGTCTAGCTGGTCAAGATATATGCCAGGAGCTATAGCTCTACATGTCAGCCATAGAGTATTGATATTTTCATATATTGTGGGCACTCGTTTGATGTGCCTCTGGGCACTTCTAATCAAGTACCCACATTACCATAATAAACCTAAATATTTCGGACAGACAGGCCTGAGTAATCAGAGTAGACCCAGATCAGATGCTGCATAATGCAGTGCCTGATCAGTGTTTAAACTATTTGCCACTCTTCCAGCACTATTTTAGACACATCAACAGGTAGTAACAGACTTTTTCAAATTTGAGGACAAGTATGGTAAGGTGTTTAGGTGTCCAAACACTTAGGGTAAATACAGTATACACTGTAATGTGTTGTGAAAGAAATAAGAACAGTATTTATCTGGCTACCCCTCTTATCTACAACTATGTAGAAGTGTTAAATTTTGAGTTTCATAAACTGAAAATATAACTCAGAGCATTTTACATAAGACTAACACATCAACCAGTGTCCAAGAATAAGGGACTCCAAACAGAGCTCCAGATAATTATTTTTCAAATCAGTATCGTACTGGTCAAACTTAAGGCCCGTCATAACGGTGAAAACCTGGATTCTGGAATCAGTATCCATGCTGCGGACATTGATAGTTATATTACTTGGCTCAGGGGCTGGTGTGGAGAGGGTGTGCTGTGGTTTACATAATTTGCTTTAAAGTATGTCTTCTGATGCTTTGACTTTTGTTTGTGTCTCCTCCTGTACATCTCCATTAATTTTTGCACAGTACAATACACCTGATCATTTTTCTGTACTTATCTCCTTGGTAACTAAACAAGAAAAGTTCTGAAATGGGTGCTATCTACCACATCCCCTTCTTCAGTGAACCCCTTTTTAATAACACAAGAATTCCGCGGAAGGCGTCATCGCACCTGCTGGGGCAAAAGTCGCGGGAGCCACAATCAGAACGTGGTTATTAAATAAGTTTATTTCATTCTTAGCAGTGCTTACTTGGAAAACTGGGTTGAAAAAAATGTAGACAAAGTGCCTAGTGGGGCACATATATTCCAGGCCAGTCCCATTCCCTCTAATGGCTATATCTTCAGCACTGACTTTTCGTATCATACAGCCCAATGATAATGGAACGTTGACGTAAAATGTGTAAAAGTCACTGGAGCATGAAATATAGGTCAAGGTCACGGGTCAAGGTACCTGCTAATTCAGTACATCAAGCAGAAACACAATGCAAGGTATGGTGGTTGTAGGCCTTATAGTTGAGGAGTTATCAAACATTAACGTAAAATGTGTCAAATATAGGTCAAGGTCACCGGGTCAAGGTACCTGCCAAGCCAGTGCAATGAGGTGAAGCACTATGCAAGGTTTAGTGGTTGTAGGTCTTATATTTGAGGAGATACCGAACATCAACATAAAATGTGTCAGTCACTGGAGTGCACAATATAGGTCAAGGTCACCAGGTCAAGGTACCTGCCGAGTCAGTACATCGAGAAGAAGTGCTATATAAGGTTTGGTGGTTGAAGGCCTTACAGTTGAGAATATATGGAAGGGTGACGTAAAAGGTGTAAAAGTTAATGGAGCGTGAAATATAGGTCAAGGTCACCCAGTGAAGGTACCTGCGTACATTGAGGAGAAGCACTATGCAAGGTTTGATGGTTGTAGGCCTTACAGTTGAGGAGATATTGAACGTTGACGTAAAATGTGTAAAAGGCACTGGAGCGCAAAATATAGGTCAAGGTAACCGGGTCAAGATACCTGCCAAGTCAGTACATCTAGGAGAAGCACTATGCAAGGTTTGGTGGCTAGAAGTCTTACACTTGAGGAGATCTGGAACATTGACGTAAATTATGTCAAAGTCACTGCAGCCAAAATATAGGTCAAGGTCACCAGGTCAAGGTATCTGCCAAGTCAGTACATTGAGAAGAAGCACTTTGCAAGGTTTGATGGTTGTAGGCCTTATAGTCAAGGAGATATCGAACGTCGACGCAAAATATATGAAAGTCACTGGAGCGCAAAATATAGGTCAAGGTCACCGGGTCAAGGTATATGCCAAGTCAGTATATCTAGGAGAAGCACTATGCAAGGTTTGGTTGTATGCCTTATAGTTGAGAAGATCTGGAACGTCAACGTAAATTGTGTCAAAGTCAATGGAGCGCAAAATATAGGTCAAGGTCACTGGGTCAACATACCTGCCAAGTCAGGAGGTCAGGGAGATGTGTCATGCAAGGTATGATGGTTGTTGTAGAATTGTAGTTGATTAGAATACTAACTTCGACGTAAATGTCGAACTTCGACATAACAGAACTGTTAACAAACAGACGGACGGATGAACGGACAGACGAATGGAAAAGCGGGCACCTATGTCGCAAAGTCGGGAGGTCAGGGAGATGTTTCATAAAAGGTTTGATGGTTGTTTAGTTTTGTAGTTGATTAGAATACGAACTTTGACATAAATGTCGAACTTCGACATAACAGAACTGTTAACAGACGGACAGACGGACGGACCAGGTCAAGGTATCTGCCAAGTCAGTACATTGAGAAGAAGCACTTTGCAAGGTTTGATGGTTGTAGGCCTTATAGTCGAGGAGATATCGAACGTCGACGCAAAATATATCAAAGTCACTGGAGCGCAAAATATAGGTCAAGGTCACCGGGTCAAGGTATATTCCAAGTCAGTACATCTAGGAGAAGCACTATGCAAGGTTTGGTAGTTGTACGCCTTATAGTTGAGAAGATCTGGAACGTCAACGTAAATTGTGTCAAAGTCAATGGAGCGCAAAATATAGGTCAAGGTCACTGGGTCAACATACATGCCAAGTCAGGAGGTCAGGGAGATGTGTCATGCAAGGTATGATGGTTGTTGTAGAATTGTAGTTGATTAGAATACTAACTTCGACGTAAATGTCAAACTTCGACATAACAGAACTGTTAACAGACAGACGGACGGATGAACGGACAGACGAATGGAAAAGCGGGCATCTATGTCGCAAAGTCGGGAGGTCAGGGAGATGTTTCATAAAAGATTTGATGGTTGTTTAGTTTGGTAGTTGATTAGAATACGAACTTTGACATAAATGTCGAACTTCAACATAACAGAACTGTTAACAGACGGACAGACGGACGGATGAACAGACAGACGAATGGAAAAGTGGGCACCTATGTCGCAAAGTCAGGAGGTCAGGGAGATGTTTCATGCAAGGTTTGATGGTTGTTTAGTCTTGTAGTTGATTAAAATACTAACTTTGACATAAATGTCGAACTTCGACATAAATGTTGACAGACGGACGGACGAATGGACAGACATACGGAAAAGCGGACGCCTATGTCGCAAAGTCAGGAGGTCAGGGAGATGTTTCATGCAAGGTTTGATGGTTGTTTAGTCTTGTAGTTGATTAGAATACTAACTTTGACATAAATGTCGAACGTCGACATAAATGTTGACAGACGGACGGACGGACTGACGGACGGACGGACTGACGGACGGACGGACGGACGGAAAATCGGACGCCTATATCGCACCCTGCTACAAGCAGGTGCGATAAAAACCAATCACCTTACTATTTGTGTTAGTATTTGGGAGCTCTTCTTTGGATTTTTTTTTTGTTCACCTGCTCTATCAGTGACTTTCAAACCCGCATGTTGCTAACTACTTTTACTTCTGCTGATGCTTACACAGATCGGTCATGAGGGCAAATGTGATTCTGTATGCATTTATCACATTTATCAATGACTTCATCAGTTCTGTTTGCACTAAATAAAGATGCTGGATCAAATGACGATGACTGGCACACTATTATTTTTTTTTGATGCAGTTCTGCAATCTCTTTCCTCATTTCTCATTTTCTGGAGGCAATGTTTCTCAGGGTTCTCGGGGACGCAGAATCCTGCATCCCGGGACACATAAATCATGGTCGGGACTCCTAAAAATTACTAAAGCCGAGCCCGCCGGACGCATGTTTTTTTTTCCCGTGGGACTACTACTAATTATGATCGAATTATTTGACTGAAGTCTAAAGTCAGCCATGTGTTATTCGTACCGTCGGTAGCATCTTAAAAGAACAGTAGTAATCCGCCGCATGCTTTTCACACCTGCGACAGTACCGTTATTTTGCTAAGCAAGCGGTATTTAAACAGGTGTTAGCAGTTCACACTTCAGCGATCGAGTAATTAAAGCATGCAACTGACACCGGTATGCGACCCTTTCCCTCCCTGTGTATTGCTTGCACCGAAGACTAATTCACCGAAAACGCACACGCAGGTGTCATGCTTTCATCTCTTGAGGCTTGAGGCTGGCGTTTTTGGTGGTTTTTTTTGTTATTAATAGATTTTTTTTTCCATTTCAAAATTTTCGGACACTGAATTTTCGTCACTAACATCAAAAAAGCCCGCTTACTGTTTTCCGTTAAAAGCCGACAAGTGTACCTTATTCCTTGGCGAGATAACAGTCTGCGCATCTAACGGTTATTACTGCTTGTCACTAAAAAAAAAAAAAAAAAGTTTCTAAGTCCCATCGAATCTATCCCGTAAGCTCTGTGAAGAGTCTAAAAGGACTGCTCAGATGCACCACGGACGACGGTATACAATTGGGGACTTTTCTAGTATAAGTTACATTTTCCATTTCTCTCGCATGAAGAAAGCTCGTGCTTGTTACGGTAACACATGCTCGTAAGGGTAACGTCATTTGACAGCGTGGCGGGAAACTGTTTTGGGAGAAAAATGAACTATTTCCATGTTGAATTGTAGAGCATTTTCTTGTAAGAAATGCATATGAAACAGACGCATATTTAAAAACAAAACTAAATTATCAAGACTTTTACGGCAAATCAAAGTAGATCGAAATTTCAGCTAGTGAAGAAGTCCCGGACTTTTGCAGTGCAAAAGCTACTCACATTTTTTCAGCAAAAAATATCAGAATATTGTATATTTAATCCGCTAAAACAGTTAACGAAATGACCTTTAACGAGCTCGTTAAGCTAACGACACTTTGAACAACTGGGCCCAGTTCGTTAAAATCAAATGATTACAGATATTAGCTGACTTAAGAATTACCAGTTTATTTGGAGTGGGGACTGTACTAATGCTTATCATCCTGTTGGGGTTTTTTTTACTGGTAAAGACTTCGAAAAATTACTGACTGGATGGTATGTCTTCCTGTTTTTGTGACTTAAATATTGTAAGTGATGAGAAAAGATCATATCCAGATTACTGCTGAAAGTAAAATGAGTATATCTGGGCCCAGTTGTTCAAAGCGTCGTTAGCTTAACGAGCTCGTTAAGGGTCATTTCGTTAACTGTTTTAGCAGATTCAATATACAATATTCTGATATTTTTTGCTGAAAAAATGTGAGTAGCTTTTGCACTGCAAAAGCTACTCACATTTTTTCAGCAAAAAATTTCGGCATATTCGTGTATCACTCGATGTAAATTTTAACGAACCGTTAACTAACGATGTCGTTAGCTTTGAACAACTGGGCCCTGATTGTGAAAAGGAAGAAAAACTTACTGTTTTTGTTCCCTAATGTCATTATTCTGTCCATGTCATCAGCATTATTAACAACAAAGGCTGACAGATCTTTGACATACACACCAATATCAGGTCTTTCCTTCACCTACAAGAAGAATTGAAATCTATTAGTGACAGTATTAAGAGGTTATTGCACTGATATTGGTGAATATTGTCCCGAGTTTTATCATATAACTATAAATATTTTGCTTTATATATTCAGTTGTTTGTAGCATCAAAATAAGCATTTTATTATTTAAAATACAGAGCCTGCACAAATGCATGACAATTTTTTTGTAATGCCATTGCTCTTAGATGCCATGAAAAGCAACATCATGTAAAGGTAACATTCAAAAGCACCCAAGTAAGTGTGCAGTATCAAGTAAGTGTACTGATATGATATCAAGTGACAACTACATCCTTGCTCCTCTGATTTTATTGCATATTTTTAACCCTTATCATGCTGAATAAATTAATTTAGCCACACCCATTTCTGACTATCTACTAATCAGATTACTTGATATAATGTGTTCATTCAGTTCACAAACTACATGACAAACAGTGTAGATCCTGATCAGATGGCTTCTTCAGAATCCATCTGATCTGGATCTACACTATTTGCAAAGGTAGGAGTTGTCATGTTCAGCAGGATAAGGGTTAATCTTTCAATATTTGTAGCTATTAATAGAAATGACTGCATCCTTATCCTTTACTCCTAATGAGACGTAATAAATTGCTCTAGTCCTTTACTTCTAACGACACATAATAATTGCTAAATATACCTTTGTTTTTCAGCCAAGTATACATAATACACCTCTCAAATGCATGCTTTATAATCGAACAATAAAAATCAAATTATTTGACTTGTGCATGCATCAGCTCATTGTCTACATGCTTTTGAAGAAACCAAATAAATTAAATACTTAAATAACAAATGAGTGTACAAGACATGCAACATGTAAAAACAGCTCTTACTTTAGGCCATTCTTAAAAATTGTTGTGGCATGCTCAGCATGGTGTCAAGTTATTCTAATTTTCATTATTTCTAGACATGTCCATCAAATTCATTATTGTGTGGATTAAGCATCTTCTGTAAAATCTAGATTCTGAAATGCACTGGCTATTCAGACACTTCGATCATCTCTAACACATAAAATATAAGCATATTTGGTTGAAGTATTTGCAAAAACTACAATATACCTTGAGTTTGCATTTTGTTGGGATAGTGTTATAAATGGGCATGTTTAGTGCACCAAGTGAGTTGTAGATCCATTTTGCATCTCGGTGAGTCTGGCATAAACAGAACAAATGGTACAATCACAGTTACACACATATTAGCAAGTTAATGACACAGACTGTTGCCCCTGTCATCATGTGTTGCAAGGACTCACTGTAATTGCACCTATAGCTGTACTTCATAACATAGCTCCAAGATGGGTAGCAAAATAATTATTTTTCTATTTCTCCACAAAAACATATGTTGTGTGTACTCATTAGAAGTGTCTCAGTGAGGCGCTTCCAACGAATGCCCACAACATATGAAAACATTCAATCCTTTTTAGTTGAAAATAAAAAAAGTGAAAAGATAATACCCCACAGGCAGATAAATCTGTCAAAAATTTACAAAATTAGCAATCGCAAAGCAGATCTTTACCATATCAATGCAAATATCAAGTTTGGTGAAAATTCATTGACATTTACTCAAGTTATTGACCAGAAATGAAAATACTGATGTGTCGCGGGCAACTCTGTTGAAAATTGAAGATATTTGCCCATTAGCAATCCCAAACTAGATCTTCATACTATAAATGCACAAACCGTTTTTTGGTGAAACTCCATTGATGTTTACTCAAGTTTTCATCTAAAAACAAAAATATGGACGTGTCCCAATCAGATAACTGTCAAAAATTGACGAAATTTGTCCATCAGCAATCTCAAACCAGAGCCCAGTTGTTCAAAACTAACGACATCGTTAGTTAACGATTCGTTAAAATTTACATCGAGTATTACGCAAATATGCTGAATGTTTTTGCTGAAAAAATGTGAGTAGCTTTTGCAGTGCAAAAGCTACTCACATTTTTTCAGCAAAAAATATCAGAATATTGTATATTGACTACACTAAAACAGTTAACGAAATGACCCTTAACGCGCTTGTTAAGCTAACGACGCTTTGAACAACTGGGCCCAGATCTCCACTATATCATTGCACATACCAAGTTTAGTGAAAATTCATTGACATTTACTCAATTTATCATCCAAAAACAAAAATATGGACATGCTGCAATCAGATAATTGTCAAAAATTGATGAAATTTGCCCATAAGCAATCCAAAACAAGACATTTACTCAAGTTATCACCCAGACATGAAAGTACGGATGGACAACAGACAGATGGACAAACGGACAGCAAATGTGAAATCATTATACCCCACCACTAACGTGTGGTATGGTAATAAAAAAAGGTTTATCTGGAGCTATAAGTCATACTGACAGCCATACCTCAAGTCGCTGATGTTGATCTTTACCAAGAAGATCTCTCACTTCCTCATTGTAAATTTCCAGGTAAGATACCCGCACCAAAAATCTGAGAACAGAAAAATGACACAAAATGAGTTTTCCTATGGAAATCAATGTGGTGGTTGAAGACAGCAAATAAGATCTGTCATCTGCAACAATTTTTCTTGACACTTTAAGTGTTAATTATTTTATCATAATTTTGAATCTCACATTTCTGATGAAGATTATTTTTGTCTGTATATACTTGTGCAGTATAAAATTGAACAATAGATAAGACATTATCTTTTCTATGGTCATTCTCTCCCTTCTGCTGATTCAAGAATGGCAAGAAAAAATTCAAGAAAAAATGTGCACAATACTGGCTTACTGCTTAGAGGACTAAGCCTGTCCAATAAAAGTGTTGTTAGGTAAACTGACCATGTTCGACATGACCCCATTGGGTTGGCTAGGCCATAAAACCTCAACACAAACACAAAACAAGACACTATATAGTAAGAAAGGATCTTATCTGGGGTCTTGTTAAGCACAGCCAAACCTACAATAAGACTTGTGTGGCCAGCGAAGACAGATCAGCTTATGCCCTTTGTGCTATCTGATCAGCGTCTTTGTTGATCATATGTGCCTTCTACAGCCTCTGGACAGTTCAAAGAGGGATAAATGAGAACTCTTGCCATAGTGGGTGGATGCAGTCTGATCTGAGTCTTTGCTAGTCACACAGGTAGTAGGTTAGTCGTGGGCTAACTCAATTCTGGGATAATTTTCTTCTGCTCTTAGGAGCACTGTAAAACACTTAATAGCTGCAATATCAAAATTTGGCAGTTTGATGGGAAGGACTTGTTTGCGCGTTTTAACTCTGATGCATTTATCCTTTCAGATGTCTGCCACATTTTATACATTTATTGCAAATTAAATTTTGGCATAGTTTTATTTTGGAAGTTTTTGCCAGGACTGCCAATAATGCCAAATAAAGTGGCCACCAAATATTAGAAAAACACATGATGCACCCCTTGGATACTGTTATACATCGTAGAAGACTCCGATTCAAACAAATTGTAATGTTAACAATAGTTTATAAGTACTACAATACTTTCATGTGTGTGGAGAGGCATAATGAGGGGCAGGGGACAAAGGCATGGAGTATGGGGCAACCTTACCTTGTATCCCCTTCAGCTTTAGCAATATGTCCAAAAATATGAGCAAACGAGTTTGGTATGATACCCCTGAGTTCAGGTACAGATCTAACTCCTTCCATTGTGTATGTTTTACCTGTTCCAGTTTGTCCATAGGCAAATATTGTACCTGGGAAGAAAATATAGATACACATTAATTCATAGTTCCAGATAAAGTACTTTTTTTTTTCAACAAAAAAGTATTGATATTTTTCTTATTTCTCTTCATTATGAAAACAGATGCCCTGGGTAATTGTTAGAAATGTATCACCAAGGTGCTTCTAAAGAATACCCACAACATACGTTTTCATGGAGAAATTAGAAAAATATTTACTTGATAATGATATCCTCTCTTATCTGGAGCTATGACAGTATGGTTACAGAGGTTAAAAGTTTCTAGTTTAGGTAGAATTCTGTTTGTCTTGGAAATTTAAATCAGTGTTTATCCATAGCATTCAAACAGACATGCCTGAATATACAGAAGGGAGGAAAACTCATTTTGACAAAAGTTGCTTCCCCTGAAAGTGTAAATATTCCCCTTAAGGTGTCCAAATAATTATGGTGAAACCACTATGTATATGGTGCTACTGCTGATTTTTTTTTTCACTGTAACCTATATTCTGCTGTGTGCAAAATAATAAGAAATGACTGAATCTGTATGTTTCCCTAAAAGTAATACTTTGCTTTACATCCAAACTGTCTTCTTGGAGTTTTCAGGGTCTGTATAGGACAAGTTATTTTACTAAGTAATTTGTATGTAATTTGTTAAATTTCTTGGCTCTCCAAAAAGCTTCTTTTTTTTTTTTTCACCACTTTCTTATTTCTCCACTGATATGTATATATTGTGACTCTTCTTACCTCAAGTTATGAAATTTTAAGAGCAAAAAAAAAACAACAAAAAAAACAAACAAAAAAAAACAAACAAACAAAAAACAACAAAAAACAAAAAAACTACTGGTGGCTGAAAAAACAACAACAAAAAAAAACAGCCATGTTATGAGGGAACTAATTGCATATATGGACTAGAAAGGCTGAGATCAGTCTGCCCATTTACTTTACTGTTTGAGTTGGGTTTTTCAGTTGTTTTATGGCTAAGTCAATACTGTTAACCCTTGCCATGCTGAATAAATTAAGATGCCACACACACTTCCAATTTTCAGCCATCAGATTACTTGATCAAGGTTGTTGATATAAATTCACATACTGAATGACAAACAGTGCATGTCCAGATCAGCTGGCTTCTTCAGAAGCCAACTGATCTGGATCTGCACTGTTTGCAAAGGCAGGGTATATCCTGGTTCAGCAAGACAAGGGTTATTTATTGGGGTTAAGATCAGGTCAATCTACTCACACTTTTCCTGGGTAGGTTTAGTCCTCTAAGTGATTAACCAGTACTTGTGTACATACTTTTTGCCACTACATATTTTTTGCCAGAATCAGTGGAATGGGGTAAATGACCTTAGAATGATTTCATGTTCAATCTTCCTGAAAGTTATGCAACCAAGTTAGAATTAGAACTTGCGACCCCTGGATCTGCAGTCAGATGTACTACCGACTGTGCTATGAAGTCTGGCAATATCACTTTTATAGAATATACTGATGGACAGCAAATTTGTTTGACTTGGAGTTTTTAAGATCGTGTTGAACTGGTGATGGACAGCTATAGCCCTGATCAAGCTGCAGGTTCATCTAGGCCTTTGTTGTCTGAATATGCAACAGTGGAACCTGGGGACCTGTTAACCCTTCTCCTGCTGAACATGACATGCCCTGTCTTAGCAAACAGAGCAGATCCAGATCAGTTGGCTTCTGAAGAAGCCAACTGATCTGGATCTGCACTTTTTGTCATTAAATATGTGAATTTGTATCAAAAACCTGGATCAAGTAATCTGATTGGCTGGAAATTAGAAGAGGGCATGGCATCTTAATTTATTCAGCATGACAAGGGTTAAGAAAGAGCATTTGGTGATAGTTGTATTTCTCTATTATAAAAAACATAATGGGTACTCATTTGAAGCACCTCGGAGCAACACTTCTTATGAGTAGCCACAACATATGTTTTTTATAGAGAAATTGAGAAAATTATCATCAAATACTCCTTAACAAATCCTCTGGGGTACCTTTTCTTATGTCATGTCCCAAATATTTTTATATATAGACATATATATACCATTGTATCCCTCCAGTACAAAGTCAACAATAGGCCTGGCTGTCTCATTATACACGTCTACTTGCTTAGAATCCGGGGCATACACCTGATCGAATGTGAAGTTTTTCGGTGGCTCACTACGATTTCCTGGTAGAGTATTGTTTACTGTGATACATTTTCTTACAGTGTCAACCTGAAAATCAAAGTGTAATGATAATGATAATTTGGTGTTTAAACTTTAATCTTATTGACACAATGACTGGGTGATAATTAAAGGCTCTGAGTAATGAAGCACCATAAGTCATGAGCTGAATTCTGTCTCTAACAGAATTCGAGAAGTGTAACAGGAAAACAAACCTGTTAACAATCTAGTTTAAACATACATGTAGTTTATTACATATACAATCAAATAGGTTGGGCACAATTTAACAGCATTAATTAAAAGCCCTTCCCAATCAAGAAACACATAACAGATGATTCAGAGGAACTATAAACCTTATTTTCTCAAAAAAAAAAAAAAAAAAAAAAAAAAAAATAGAAAAAAAAAAAAAAAAAAAAATAGAATGACATCAGTTGCTGTTGTGAATAGGTTCAAAAGCACTTTTAAGGGTTGATAATCATAGAACAGAATAAAATAAACACATTATTACTATAGTAATAACATGATCTTATGCGTGATCTGATGTTCTGTATAACCAGGCCCTGAGGTTATAAAACTTTTTTCATGCACAACTCAGCTGAGCATGAAATTCGACCTGCCAATAAATCTCAAATTACTAACAATTGCAAATTCTTTCTTGCTGAACATAGCTGATCATGAAAATTTCTCTGCTTATAAATATGAAAATGCCAACTATTCATATTTATTAGCAGAGGAAATTTCATGCTCAGCTGAGTTGAGCATGAAAAAAGTCTCATTGGTGTTCCCAGGTCTCTGGATCACACATGAAGCTAGCATCTTGCATGATCCACAGACCTTTACTTTTTCATGTCAGCTTGATATTTCAAGTGTTTGGTTTTGCAACTGTGTCTGCAGGTGTCCACTAGACACAGTTTCACATGGCATAGCCCATATAATTGTATGAAGTCACTTACCTGAACAACCTGGGTACAGCCTTGTTGAATTTCCTTTTCATTGATTGGACGGCATCGAACACAGACACGAACACAATCAGAATCAGGATTTTCCTGTAAACAAGACAGAAGCTGTGCATTAGACCATTGTAGTCTTGAGACCCTATAACGGGTAAATGGCAAACAGTGCAGACCCAAATCAGATGCCACAGAATGCAACATCTGGTCAGGATCTCCACTGTTGGCAAATAGTTTAGCCATTTTTCTCTATGAATATCTACATGCAAATCTCATAGATTAAAAGTAAAATTGGACTCTTCCAATATATAGTATGGGGGAATCTAATCAGTTACAATGGGTCAGATGAACTGATCTTTCTTTTTTTTTTTGTTAAAGCCATAGTCCAAAACTGGGTGAACAAGTCCTTTATATGCCACCTCTTTTATACCCTGAGGGCACTGATAAAGATTTTGTCTCAGGAAATCAACTGTTCTATTTGCCTTAGTACACATCTATTGTATTTGGAGATATTAAATATATGAGTGAACGGGCTGATGTCACAGCCGTCATCTTGATTTATCTTGGGGGTGCATGCTTCGGATTTTATCCTTATGGTTTAATCATATTTGGATGGAAAAATCTCACAAGCCGAGAAATTCATCAGGGTTCTCGGGGACGCAGAATCCTGCGTCCCTGGACGCATAAATCATGGTCGGAACTCCTAAAAATTCCCAAAGCCGAGTCCGCCGGACGCATGTTTTTTTCCCGTGGGACTACTACTAATTATGATCGGATTATTTGACTGAAGTCTAAAGTCCGCCACGTGTTATTCGTACCGTCGGTAGCATCTTAAAAGAACAGTAGTAATCTGCCGTGTGCTTTTCACACCTGCGACAAGTACCGTTATTTGCTAAGTAAGCGGTAGTTAAACAGGTGTTGGCAGTTCACACTTCAGCGATCGAGTAATTAAAGCATGTAACTGACACCGGTATGCGACCCTTTCCCTCACTGTGTATTGCTTGCACCGATGACTGATTCATCGAAAATGCACACGCAGGTGTCATGCTTGAGGCCGGCGTTTTTTTTTTTTTTTTTTGTTATTAATAGATTTTTTATTTCCATTTCAAAATTTTCGGACGCTGAATTTTCGTCACTAACATCAAAAAAGCCCGCTTACTGTTTTCTGTTAAAAGCCGACAAGTGTACCTTATCCCTTCGCGAGATAACAGTCTGCGCATCTAATCAGTTATTCCTGCTTGTCACTAAAAAAAAAAAAAAAAAAAAAAGTTTCTAAGTCCCAGCGAATCTATCCCGTAAGCCCTGTGAAGAGTCTGATAGGACTGCTCAGATGCACCCCGGACGACGCTATACAATTTGGGACTGTTCTAGTATAAGTTCCTTTTTCCATTGCTCCCGCATGATGAAAGCGCGTGCTTGTTACGGTAGCGCGTGCTCGTAAGGGTAACGTCATTTGACAGCATGGCGGGAAACTGTTTAGGGAGAAAAATGAACTATTTCCATGTTGCATTGTAGAGCATTTTCTTGGATATGAATCAGACACATATTTAAAAACAAAACTAAATTATCAAGACTTTTAGGGCAAATCAAAGCAGTAGATCGAAATTTCAGCTAGTGAAGAAGTCCCGGACATTTTTTCGAAGCGTGTATTGATCGCAGCACGGTGCAAATGTAAACATTGAAATGACATTTTGCGGGAAGCTCAAAAGAGGTGTCCATGATCAGAATGTGCAGATAGATTGCATATATAAGTTTACGATAGCATATAACGGAGCTTTCGTTGGTTTTGATTAAAATATTTTTCACTTAGTATTCAGAACACTCAAGATCACTTAACAGACAGCAACGAACGGTGGGGTATTGAATTTAAGTGTGACGATCTTTACCATGCAAGTAAAATAGATTAGGATTTTCATGTCTCCCTGATCTGCAAAGATGTCTCTAGTTCCCCATGAGGGAGATATGACGTCATCCTAATTTCTGGGCCAACTCCATTGAATTAACAACATCAGGATGTGTGATAATGACTACCAGTTGGTTACATGCATTGCTCGGAATAACACATAATGCAAAGCACCATAAAAAGTATGTGAAAATAAGGAAACTGATTCTCCATCAGGTATTTATAGAATGAAGTTACCAGGGACATGCTCACTATCAAAGGAGAATGAAGTAACCAGGGACATGCTCAATATCAAAGGAGAGTCATAAAAAAAAAAAAAAAAAAATGGGACTCCTATTTTGGGGGAGTGGGACTCCTACTTTTTGGCTGGGACTCCTACTTTTTACAAAAAGGGAGTCCTGGACTCCTACTTTTAAAATCCTAGTGAGAACCCTGATTCATAATCAACCACATTCTTGTATTGAACACAATCTTTTCTAGAAGTGATTTATTGGGGTTTTTGGAGAACATTCAGATTATCGAGTTATTTTAATTGAAAATTGGTAGATTTTGGTAAGCTGTCAATGAGCACAACCGAGACTTGTATATATGGCGCTAGGTGGCGCTGCAGGTAGCTGTTAATAGTTTCTCTCGACTGAAGAGTTTTTCTGCCTATCGACCCTGTTTAAATTAGAGACATTTTGGCTAGACTTTAGAATCTGTCTGCCACCATTTACTGACCTCAGCATCAGACCTGTTGTAATTATAATCAGTAATCGTGATTACATGTAATTGATTACAAGTTTTGAGTAATCGAAATGTAATCTGTAATCATTGATTTTTATGATTACAAGTAATTGTAATTGTAATCGAATACATTGCAAAACAGCCTGTAATCGTGATTACTTTGACGATTACAATACGATTACAATATGGATATTTAAATAAAATAAGTCAGAAGGAATAGAATTGAAAAAAAAATTCATTTCTGGTATGACAACTTGACAAGAAACAAGAATATTGGAGGTAATTATTTTGATTTGTATACATTTAATGACTCTGTATTGGTTTGTTTAAAACAATCAATACATCTTTGAGATAAAAGAAAATTTAAAAAATACATCTTCGAGATCAAAGGAAATTGAAGTTTCACACATGGATTAAACAATGACATTGAATTTGAAAGGCTGTAGACCCTGGTGTACTTTTTCTTCATTGTTTGCACAGGCCTATTTATCAAGTATCCAAATACTTGAATTATTAATGGCATTTACTAAAACTGGTCCAATTATATCCTTCTGTAAAGTACCAGTGTTAAGTTTTGACATTGCCTGAGGACATTGACAGGTTTTGAGCTGGTTCTTTCATAGGCAGAGGATCAAATAAGAGGAGTAAATTAGTTATAATTCAGGGATAATTTTTCTTATCTCTCAATGAAAACATATGTTGTGGGTACTCATTTGAACCATCTCGACAAGACAGTTCAAATGAGTACCCACAACATATGTTTTCATTGAAAGATAAGGAAAATTATCCTTCAGTTATCAGCAATTTACTCCTCTTATCTGGTCTACTGACAGGTAAAGCAATAACAAAACTTATTCACTGCAAATTTTAAACTGTACAGCCCCGGACCAAGATTGATTTTTTTTTGCCCCCGCCCCCACGCCCCCCCTGATTAACCACCACTAAATTTTTAGATAGAGAAGGGATTGTTCTTTCCTTTGTTCCACGAAGCTTAATAATGCTGCTCATGCAAATTAAACTTATTTGTAACAGATGAAAACTTGATTTAATTCCACTGTTGTTTTCATTTTTATATATCAGTGCTTAAGATGAACAGCCTGACAGAATTATATTGCACCCTAGGGAGTACAACAAAAGCCAGGCACTATAAGTCTTTGAACCAGCTCATGGTACCAAGAGGAAGAGTGAAAAATAACCATACGCCATAGAAAATGTATAGTAAATGGAATATCATAAAAAAATGAATATATGGTATAAAGAATATGAATAACATCTTGTCAGAAGATATAGCATGCCATGCATGAAGCTTTGAAAGAACAATAAAACAGATTATTAATTTAAACATGAATTTTTTTAAACACGGAACAACAAGAAAGTAATTGTAATTGTAATCAATTACATTGCAATGTAATTGTAATTGATTACATTCAGGAAAGATGTAATTGTAATCTGTAATCATGAAATTACAAAGTAATTGTAATCGAATACATTTGTATGTAATCGGTAACAGGTCTGCTCAGCATGTGAGTGTGCACACTGACCTCAGCAGGTGAGTGTGCACACCTATCAACTACACTAAAAGTTAGGGTTAACTTACAGCCTAGTCACTAATAGTTAGGGTTAGGTCAGTTGAGATCATAGTTTAATAGCATACCTTAACTGGGTCATTTGCAGACGGTTAGGGTGAGATTAAGTGGTGGACACATTCTAAAGGTGCTCTGATATTTTAAGTATTTTGATAGGTTTTCTATTTTATTTCGGGATTTAGTAATGACCAAAAACTTGACGCTCCAATCACTACATTGTTTTATCAAACCTGGTGAATGTGTCTATTTTTCAGCATTCACATTTATTATCTTTAGTAACATGACTTGATGCGCAGACAATCTCACAAAATCCTCGCGTGTGGTGTTGCAGTAACCATAGACAGATAGCTGTATCACCAGGGAATATTCGGTGTCTAGTATTTCCCCACCCACATTTCCCAATGTGTAATGCCGATCCGATTGACTGTTTCAACACATTCTCTAATAAAATGTAAAATATCAACATATCACGTCTTGCACTGTAGGACACATCATTACTTACCGGCATTTTTCTATTCAAACGGTTTTACTTTATCTCAAATTTACCAAATTTATATTTCTAATGTTTTTCTTCCGAAAATATTTACATTATGCATGGCGTAAATGAAAATCTTGCAGCTGATTCGAGAAAAATATTCCGGACTAGCAGTATAAACGCCGTGCAGAACAACTGTGTTAGCGGGAACAAGACAATTCATCGACAAGACAACTCATCGACACGGTTTTTGGAGACAATTCACCGACACAATTGAAGACAACTCATCAACACTTTTTGAAGACAATTCACCGACACATTATTATGTTGAAATTATACCCAAGCTGATAAAATGAAGACAATGTTTCGAAAATAAAATGATTTATTATCACGTTTATGATCAAAATAACGAATTTAGGATATTAATTCAATATTTTTTGGCTTATTGATGACAATTAAGAGACCATTTTAACCGCATAGGATGGCTGGCGTAAATAAACTTACATTTTATTTTAAAAGCATGATTTAAAGGAAACTATACGTATAGGGAACGTGTTTATACATGTATAGCCTTAACTGATTTATGTGCTAGTTTGTTTTTATTGATATTTATTTTGTAAATAAACGATTAAATGATATATCTGACTTTCATTCCCCTATCCCCTTTATGTATTTTATTGCTGAGCCACATCCTGTTGGATGCAAGCCAACCATCATGAAATGTTGCATGTGCAAACATCGAAGCTTCAGACGAGCCTGCTTATCCGCACAGTCTCGTCAAAAGCTTCACTGTTCGCTAATACATGCTATATGTCAAGCTGAAACTTCAGCCTAAAATAAGAAACAACATGGACCTTGTCGCGAGAAAAACTGGGGTTTCCATACAGGTGTGACAAAACCAAACTGCTTAGTCTCAGAAGCCCACGTAACCATACGCATATACAATGCGCTGTTATATACATGGCATTTTTAAGGAGAAAATACAGAACCATATAGTTTTCTTAATCTGCTCAAACCAAAACGACTTTAACGATAACGCCTAACGTTTATAGGCAGAAATATGAAACAACTTAATCCCTCTTAAGTGGGATTAACCGAGGTCTTCATCGCATAGGCTTATTATCTCGATGATAATTCACCGACACGGTTTATATCTCAATGATCAGAATTGGTATCTAAATGCAAATTGTACAAATCTCTAGGCTCAGTTAGCCTACAATTCCAGTGGTCGTATTATCAATATTGCAGTTCCATAGCAATCAACATCCTAAAAGCTACATGTTAGCCTCAATGGGACTTTGAGACAGCTCCCCGACAGTCAAAGTGTGCGACATCAACATGATCAAGTCATCAAGTTAGCCTCAATGGGACTTTGAGACAGCTCCCCGACAGTCAAAGTGTGCGACATCAACATGATCAAGTCATCAAGTCTATTAAACTTCCTATTCCGGTCTTACGGCACAGCGGTGGCGCTGAGAGCGCATCCGTCAGCAGCTGCATCGTAAATGATGCAGAACGTCACTCATGACTAAAATTAAAACATTTCCGCATTCTTAGCCCAATAATCGATTCTGAGACTGTTCACTGACAGGCAGAACAGGTAGGCTAGTCATTCACAGGTATGATCAATCAAATACAATGTACCACTTATCCATAATTACCCTTAATTACCTATGATTGCCAATTACCTTCAAACAAATGTGTCGGTGAATTGTCTTCAAAAAGTGTCGATGAGTTGTCTTCAATTGTGTCGGTGAATTGTCTCCAAAAACCATGTCGATGAGTTGTCTTGTCGATGAATTGTCTCGATTCCCTGTTAGCTATCCAATTACCTCAGGTGTACCTTTGGGCCTCGGGGAACCAGTGTTATGGGTGTCTGGGGTTTTATGACCATTTCAACAAAGATTCAGCATGTTCAGTATAGCGGGGTGGCGGTATAAATCTATGTATGACACACTTGCTTGGTTTAGGTCAACTCAGAATCAGAATTCTTACTGGCTATACGTCCAATGACATACATTCACCAGGACCTGTGATTATGGGAAGTTAGTCCCTAGCTCTCACCAGATAGGTAAAACCTAGCCACGCCATCCTCTGCACCTTAAGCAGAGTTAATAATCGAGTTTAGAAGGGCATTCCACTCTGATTGTTTGAGGGAAGAATGAGGGCCGAAGAATGAGCCCTTGAAAATGTCACTTCTTGCAGCGGGGGTCTGAAAAGTCAATGAGTGATGATTTCTACTGCGCCTAATTTTGGGTGTGTGTAGTGGTTTGTAGTGGTGGTGGTGGTGGTGGTGGTGGTGGGGGGGGGGGGGGTGGTGAAGGCAAATAAGATCATCTGTTGGAACCCTTTAGACCTTTGTAACTCACCGTCATCTGACTTCTGAAGGAGCATTTTGATATGTATCATCTCTGGCATTAAGGTTAGTTGAATATGATTATCTGTTCGAATGCTGGAAGCACCTTTTAGACCTTTGTAACCCACCGTAACTGACACCAGAATAAGTCATCTGAATAAGTATCACAACATGCTGGCTCGAATTTATGGGGATGCCTTTTCCTGTGGTCAAACGGTTTTTGAATGCATTGAGGGAGGGTGCAGTCACTATTGACTCAGGAAGGCTATTATATTGCATTTGACTGGCTGAAATCTCATAACACATTTTCATCTGTTCGAATGCCGGAAGCACCATTTAGACCTTTGCAACTCACCGTAACCGACATCAGAATAAGTCATCTGACTTTTGAAGGTGCTTTTTTGATATATATCATCTCTGGCATTGGAGTTGGTTGAATAGCATACTGGTTCAAATTTATTGGGGATGTCTTTTCTTGTGGATATTCAAACGGTTTTTGAATGTATTGAGGAAGGGTACAGTCACTGCTGACTCAGAAAGGCTATTCCACGTGTTCACTACACGACTGCTGAAACTATTTGCTCTTAGTGTAAGACTGAATCTTTGTTTGAAAAGTTTTTGAGAATGTCCCCTAATGGCACTATAGTGAACAAAAGAATCAGTATACTCTGTCTCTCCCCCTTTTCTCATTTTAGTTTTTCCATTATTCCAAAGATACTTCTAGTTTCAAAATACAAGAGAAGGCAATGATCAGGAATCGATACAATTATCCTACACCTCCCATCAGAGACATCAAAGGGAAAGAAACACAAACACGAAATAACTAGACCCTAATGGAAACATCACTAGCAGAAAGCCAAACGGACAGTTACTTTCCCACAAAGTGGCCAAATGGCTACTCAAAACAAAAAGATGTAACACACATTCAAGAACTATAACAAAAATAAACCATAACAGAAGAACCGCCTTGGAACGGTCAGTGAAAAATATTTCACTGGGAGGCTTAAATCGATTTTACGTGGCCACAATTCTCGCCCTTACTTCTGTCGCGGTTTAGACACATAATTTGTTCAGTCCGCATCAAAGCAGTAATTGCTAGTTACAAAAAGGTAAGATAAAAGTCCAGGGACTGCCACAATCACAAACCGCAGCCCTTCCCAGACAACAAGAGGAAGAGGACTCGGAAACAGACAAAACCGAACAAGCGCAAATCGAACAAACGTACGAAACGTACTAAGATTAGTTCTCTCTTCCCCAAGCGAGGTAATTGCAATGCTAAAAGGACTGAAAAACACAAGAACAAAATAACACAAGGTAAGACATAAAACAAATCGCCTCGTAGAATAAACCACAAAGCAACAAAGAGTAAGACTAACACCAGGACCCCCGCCTTAGAACCGAAAAAATTACGGACTCAAAAAAGGCAAGAGAAAAGCCCAGGGAGCGCCACAACCCCATTTTAGATGCCCCAACGCACAATATAACTATTGCTTAAATTTTCACCCCAAAACAAAATGTAGTAAAAACAGAAGGTATTATAGTACGAGCCTATGTAGAACATGGAATATGAGTATCTACACCCCATGTGGAATATATATGTATAATCTTCTGTCCTGTACATATGAGAAACTGTCTCTGAATGAAACATGCTGTGATTAAAATAAAGCATTTTCACACCTAGCACCAATAGCCTAGGCTGCAATTTAGAAGTGCAAAGTGATCGCAAACGTTTTGCGCTGAATCCCCGTACCTAATGAGGAGCGCCAAAAGGAGTAGTCAATGGCAAACCTTTGCGAGTGTCTCGCACTTCCGAACACAGCACAGGTGAACATGAAGTCGTAATTATTAATCCTTTCCAATTATCGTTAAATTTACGAATAAACTAAGTACATGTACTAACATTCCATAAAGAAAATACCTGAGAGTAGATTATTCACTGAGTACAAATTCTGGGTTAAAAATAAAAACACTCAAATGGCACTATTTCGTTTTAGTATTAAACAAAGACTTCTGACAAAGGAAGTTTAAATAATAATAATAATAATAATAATAATAATAATAATAATAATGGATTTCAACTTTTCTGCAGCAGCGTTTATCTCCCGTCAGGGACTGTACGTATTTCTGGTTTAATTTCTTCCGTCGTGTATGGGTACAATATCCCAGCTATTATTTCTCCCTTCATGTATGGGGTACTATCGCAGCATCCATTTATTTATCCCTGGTATCATTTGACAGTTCTTTGTTTTTGTTATCTTCGCATATTGCAGTATATTGTGCTTGTCCTGTACACCTCGCGCACGCCTCGTGGCGTTTGATATTAATCCAAAATACATTTAGTCAGTCAATTATACCTAAATAAGAGTACATGTATTACTAGGCGACATGACATTAATTTGCTAGGTCCTGTCACAGAACTGACGTGTTGGGAGTGTCGTAGGCTAGTATATAGTCCATAAGCTGTAACCGACTTTTTCTTGCTGTCTTCTGTCCGACCAAGGTCGAGCAATCACTAATTCTGAAAGTAAGTATGGTAATATGGCAGAAGGCATTCAGCCCAATGGCTTTGTTGCCTATCCTAACTGTTGCCTCAAATGTTTTTTATTTGTTAATCGATTGCTCAAAACTAAGTTCATCAAACAGTCATATACATAAGGATTACTTTTTACCAATATTTTGTTTATGTATTTATCTATATTTATCCACTAATCAGCCTGCACGGACGTAAACTACACATAACACTTTTATTCAAATAGTAAATAAAGGCCCTGTTTTTTTTTTTTTTTTCATTTCAATTAATATATCTAAGGCCATGAACATAGGAGCCGCGTCATGGGAAAATAGCCGTTATAGCATATACGAACAGCAAATGTTAAGATCTGCGCATACGCACAGCCTCGCCAGAACCTACGCTCGTGTAAGCGGTAAGGCAAGGGGTAGCCTTGCCCAAGGCTTAGAAATATACATATATATTTTTTGGCTTATTGAGTTTGTGGCTAGTCTATAGATAATATGGTCTGGATTTCTGGCCATCTTTAAATTAGTCACAGCCAATTAACACCCAATAAAAGCAACAGGAGCAATTCTGCTTTTGACTAGGCCAATATATTTCAGAGACAACCACAGAAGAAAAGTTTATCCATAGACTAGCTAAATATTGAATCAAAAAGCAGATTATAAATGAAAAAAAAAAATATAATAAAAAATAAGTAAACAAAAAATGACAAACATACTTATATATTGGCCTAGTAGCTAGGCTAGGCAAGGGGGTAACTGTAGCAAAAAAAAAAAAAAAAAAAAAATAGACACGTGGCCTCGCTAAGGGTGAAGGCATGCGCATTTTAAGATTTATTTCACGGACGGTCCGAAGATTCTTTATCTCGCGACGCTGTTTATGTGGATAAACTGTCTTACTCAAGAGCGGGATTCAAACTCAGTACCTCTCGATCTAAAATCTTATGTGGCATCACTAGTTTTAGAGAGAGAGAGAGAGAGAGAGAGAGAGAGAGAGAGAGAGAGAGAGAGAGAGAGAGTTTGCCTGGCCAAAGAAGAATTGATTAAATGAGAAAAAAACCCTCGGGGGGAGGGGTTGGGTGGGTGCGGTAACTTCCTATATAGGGAGCGCTGTGGTGCAGTGGTAAAGCGTCGGACTCGAGATCGAGAGGTACCGGGTTCGATCCCCACTAACTGCAAGTGTTGTTTCCTTGAGCAAGAGACTTTATCCACATTGCTTAGTACTGGTTTCTACCCAGGAAAAAAGAGGGCCACATGGAAGATTAGTACTAGATTACTAAATGTGTTACCCTCTATAAATAAAGTCGATTATTATTATTATTATTATTATTATTATTATGGCATAATGCGGATGTGCGCTACGAATGGCCCCCTTTTTCTGCGCTGCCAGGTATATGATTGGCCCCTTTTCAACAAAAAGTATATGAATGACCCCATTTTTCTGGATTCTTATGTGAAAGACCCCATTTTTCTGACGTCCTGGTATATGCACATATTTTTCACTCAGAGATTTTTCAAGGCTGCTTTTTCTCTTGGTATTCAATGAATTGAATGTGATTTTTGTCTAACAACCAGCAATAAATGGGTACAAAAATCAAAGGGCAGTATATGAATAGGTCAACATTTTGGATGATCAAGTATATGATTGGGTCCTTTTTTTCAAAGGCCAGGTATATGAATGGGGTAGGTTTTGAAATACTGGCTCGCACACCCGTACCACAATTACCCCTTAGTTACACCCCTTCCCCCGGCCCGCCCCCCCCCCCCCCACGAGAAAAAAAACATGAACTTGTTCAAGTGAGGCAAGAACATTCCTACTAAATACAGTTTTCTGCAACCGTGCAGTAAATCCTGTATGGTTATAAAACTAGCATTAAAGCAAGGTAATGATATCGTAGTAAAGTTGCGGTGATATCTTACCATGAAAATAGAGGTCGCTGCAAAGTTGCAGCAAATGAAATGCATGCTCATAATTAATCTCCGGTACAGCTGCGGCAAAATGAATTCTGGCGATGTTGCGGCAAACATCGCCAGAAGATCTCAGTTTCTGAGAAGTTGTATATTTTGATACTCTTTCAACTTTCAGTCTTTATGCACCAGCAGTTTTGTTGCTTCTTATCGGTGTTTTGGTGTTAGTCTTGCTCTTTGTTGCTTTCTGGTTTATTCTACGAGGCGATTTGTTTTATTTACGCCGGGCTGGAGCCGTATCTATTTGAGGTTGTTTTTGTAAACTGTCTATGCATTTGGAGAACATCGGTTTTCTTCCAGTTTTATGGGGTTCTTAGTGGGGTTATATATAACTATTCACCCCCACTTTTTTTATTATTATTTAAAGTCACACTTTTGCAGCAGAGAACTGTGCTATTGGTAACATAGTGAAATAAAAAATGGGAAGTACTGTGTAGAATGAATGTAGCAATGTGGGTTTTGCTCATTTCAAAGAGAAATGAGCAGTTTTCCCGTAGGAGCCCCAATTTGATCATTCGACCTGAAATGAGCTTGTTGCTGTCAATATTCGTATACGTTTGAATTTTTTTCATTTCGATTTTTTCGTCGTACTACGAAGAAGAAACAAAAGATATTTTTCTTTGTTTTCGATTGGAAATATGCATTCTCAAATCGAACGGATTATAAGCTGATTTAATAATACAGTTTAATTTGATATAGCATGGAAAGTTTTGGGCCAAAAGAAAACGTTATGAGTGGAGAAAAGAAAGAAAAACTCTTACATAGATGATTTCGGATATAGTATGTTCGGCCTAGGCTATGGATGGCGACATGTAATTATGTCTGCGGGCTAGGAAACAGACGATCATAGTTGATTTTTTTTACATAGTTCTGATAACGTCTATAATGTTTTTATCGTTGAGTATTGCAATAATTTATATAATTACAACCTTTCATGAATTATAACATTTTTTTCACTATACTACGATCTATAGGGAGCTAAGTAATGCATGACAGATTAGTTTCCCGGCGTATTGATGCTTTGCATCAATATTTTCTTGTGTCTTATCTTGTGTGATTTTGTTCTTGTGTTTTTCAGTCCTTTTAGCATTGCGATTGCCTCGCTTGGGGAAGAGAGAGCTATTCGTACGGTTGTGTTCGATTTGCGCTTGTTTGGTTGTCTGTTTCCTCTTTCTCTTGGTGTCTGGGAAGGGCTGCGGTTTGTGATTGTGGCACTCCCTGGACTTTTCTCTTACCCCTTTTTTTTCTCATACATGGCTCATCATACCGTTAAATAAAGAATTTAAATCATACAAAGGCAATATCATGATTCAAGAGAACAAAATCCCTAAACATGAGCCTCATCATGACAAAGCCTGCCTTTGGAAATACGCAAACTGGACATGCTCACAACATACCCTGCAAATATGCAATCTGGCCAGAGCATGTTCGCTTTACATTTTTAAATCAGCAAGGTCTAAAGATTGCCTATTCAAACTATGCCTAGTCTGACCCGAATGGGCTGACTTGGCTGGGCGGTATCAGATGTACAGTTTGATACGTGCATGATTAAAGGTTTTGTCAAGAAGCGTTTATAAGAATGAATATTGACAGCTACCCAGTCTATATACAGTTTATACATGTACATAGGTATCTGAAAGCCCACTTTCGTATCTAAAAGCACACTTTCACAGCTCTATTCGTATTACTCCTGTTATGTTTACTTCTGAATTAAAAAATAACCTGTTGTTTTTATTCAAATTTAATTCATGTGGGTCTACGTGTATACAAGCTATGAACATGGCCTAGAACATTTCTTAAAATGACTTCCTTTGGCAAACTTTAGTTAAAATAACATTCTACCATAATTACATTTGTTATCCATGAACACAAAAGAAGTTATATGTATAACACACAAGAACTTGAATATACATGTTACACAAACAAAAAACTTGAATACACATGTATACACTTAAACTTTACATCTGAATAAACTGTGGACATTATGACAACAAGACAGACAATATCAAATCAGTATCTTAAACCTTTTTAAACACTTACAAATGCAAGTTGACAGCATTAAAGCATCAAAACAATCCAAAATATCAGTGCTATAAACCTTTTCCTTCCAAGTCCCAGCTATAAACTAACCTAGCTAATATATAGCTGCAAGCTTGGTGATAAAATCTGCTCGTTTGTCCGTTTCTAAATTAACGCATTAATTTTACTGAAGCTATACAAAGTTGTAAAATGCATGGGGCTGATCCTGCGACAAATTTCTTAATTGATACCATATTGTATTCTTTACGGTGATGCTGCGGTAAACAAAACGTAATGTAATACAATGTACTTTACGGTGCGTCTTCGGGGAACTTTGCTGAAGGTTCTCACTAGTGGCGATGAGTAATGTTAATTTTACTGAAGCTATACAAAGTTGTAAAATGCATGGGGCTGATCCTGCGACAAATTTCTTAATTGATACCATATTGTATTCTTTACGGTGATGCTGCGGTAAACAAAACGTAATGTAATACAATGTACTTTACGGTGCGTCTTCGGGGAACTTTGCTGAAGGTTCTCACTAGTGGCGATGAGTTGCGATCTTTATAATCTGTTTCTATAATTATAACAATTTGTTTGCCACAACTTTCAGAATGTTACCGCAACCCATTGGCAAAGATCCCTTCTGTAAGGGCGCCCACACACGCGTGAGATACAGTGCAATCTCTCTACAACAGCCACCCTTGGGAACGCATCAAACTTACTGATTTAAGGAGGTGGCTGTTGTAGAGAGGTTCATTATATAGTAAAACAGCACTTTAAGGAATTAGAATAAGGACTGTTACTATTACGAAAACACGCCTATTCAAATGTATCGAACATTTCAGCACCAAAAACTGAAAGTTTTCTGATAAAAATTCTGATATTTTTTATATTTCTGCTCAAAACATAGATTGTGGGTACTCGTTTGAACCGCCTCGGCGAGGCGGTTCTAACGAGTACCCATAATCTGTGTTTTTGAGCAGAAGTAAGAAAAATAATGCATATCCCTCTAAACTCCAGTTTTACTATATAAAAGTGGGGTTTAAAGGGGTCAAAATTATATAGGTATGCTTTCGTGATGAAGGAGGTGACTGTTGTTGAGAGTCAACTGTTTCTGCAGATTTCACTGTATGTAACAAGATTTGTTCAATAAAACCGTTTTCTATGAATGAATATAAGCGTGTCTAGCCTAATTATAAACTGTATCTAGTTCTTATCAGTCATTTGTATAAAAAATATAACCGTTTTAAGGCATTTTTCCATTCTGTTGCACATTCTTCATTTTTATGTCTCCATCTGTCACTGAATTAATAGATTATATAATGTTTCTGGGACGTAAAAAGCCATTTAAACCACCAGTCGATTCATGCCTCACTAGTTTCACAGTACCCTTGTTTAGACTAATTTTCGTCGCATTTTTTATTTGTTCGAGCTAGAAAATTGATTGGTATGTAGCACATTCCCACGTATATTTTAATCTTATATTTACTAAGCTGTGACATGCATTATATATTATGAAACAGTTTTAAATATAAATAAATACGCACACGCATAAGATTTTATCAAATGAAGTGGTACTATATTTGAATTACGGACAACTCGGCCCAAAGACAAGTCGGCCCAAGACAACTCGGCCCAGAAAAAAGTCGGCCCAAGACAACTCGGCCCAAGTCGTCCCAATTTCAGAAGACAACTCGGCCCAAGTCGTCCCAATTTCAGAAGACAACTCGGCCCAAATCGTCCCAACTTTTGAAGACCTCTCGGCCCATGAAAATCAGACACCTCTTAATGAATTAAAAATGATTGGATGATGGTACTTTTATTGCTTTGTACCTGATGAAGAAAAAGCATATGCAGATGTCTTAGATCAGATCGCTTAAGTACATATTCTAACTTAAATGACATCTGATCTATCTATCTAATTCTTTGTATTCAGCCTGAAAAAAAAGTGAAAAAAAAAAATCGGACTTTTAAAAAAAAAACGAAGAAAAATTATTAGAGACTTTCATGAACTGTGGTAATCAGCGGCTGATCACCTTTTAATCAGCGGTTAATCTCCTTTAATCATTTAATTCAAACTTAAACTATTCCAATGTTTGATTTAATTACATGTTAAGCTAACTGATCAATTAACGACAAGCACTGAAATTTAATAAGAGTGAATTCGCAACAAAAGTGTTAATTGTCATCCTTTAACCGACAAAGGTTAATTATTAGTAAGTTTGAGCAATAACAAATTACCAACTTTTGTTTAAATTATTTCTTTTATTTGCCGACATGATCTGTATAAAGACAATGCCAAATGACCAGAAGCTTCTAATCCACTTTTGGCATCTGTTGCGTACAGTACGTACATACAGTGTCTTAAACTCGAATATTGACAGTCATTATGCCTGTTTTTTGCGTTGCGTATAGTAAGATCGTTCATGGTAGTCACCATGCCGTTTCCTGTGATCTGTGCGAGGCTTGGCAGCATCTGAGGTGTAATACTGGTAAATATTTTACTTATCACTCTAATATTTTGTATTAAAGGTAGTTCTCATTTTTATGTTAAAGTACAGACAGATTTCTAAGATGTATACTCTTATCAGATAACCTCACATAAAAATTAAGTCAGGGTCCGAAAATAAGGATATCTTGGAAAAAGTATTGGGTAAACAGCATGGAAATTCATATATTTGTTGCGTTTATATAATATATTTTATGCAAGAATGTAAATTTATATCTTCTCCATTTGACGGACATAATTTCCACTGATCATTACGAAAACACGCCTGTTCAAATATATTGAACACTGTCACAAAACCAAAAAAGAAAATTATCAGAAAAAAAAAAATCTGATATTTTTTTTTTCATATTTCTGCTCAAAACGTATATTGTGGGTACTTGGTAGAATCGCCTCAACGAGGCAGATTTAACAAGACATACGATCTATGATTGAGCATAAATAAGAAAAATAATGTATACCCTTGTTAACCTCAGTCTTTCTATATAAAAGTGGGGTTTAAAGGGCAAATATAAAGGTTTTAATTCTACTAAATATTTAAGGGCACTTCAGTAAGGAGGTGACTGCCGAAAACCGCATCAAATTATCTTAAACGGTTTCTGAAATATTGCGATTTGAAATTTGATATTTAACATCCACGAGGATTGAATTCAGGCTGCCTCATTAATATTCATGAGCCTTTTTATGACATCATAAGGGAACAGTAAAATTTTAAACTTTTTTAAATTGCCAATATTTTTTGCTCTTTAATCTGCATCAATTCAGTTTTCATATTGTTTAATTTATTCAGCTCCTTTAAACTAATATACATAGGAATTTAGCTCTTATTTTCCGTTTAAAGTGTTACATTTCAAATTTAAAAATTTCATTTAAATAATTTAAAATCCAATTACAATGCTTAATAATTAGCCAAAATTGACTTTTTTGGCATTCATTTATATGATATACACCCAAAATTCACTATTATTAAAAAAAACTTACGAAAAATTTAATATTAGTCAAGTTTTAAACATTTTAAAATTTAGCTTTAAATTTAAATAACAGATTAAATTTTGAGTTAAATTCTCTTTTAATGGGCTTATTTGTGGACAGAGACCAATTTCAATAATGGTTAAGGAGAAAAACTGTGTAGCATATAAGGAAATGCAGAATACTCCTGTTTAAAATTTCAATTTAAAATTTAAGTTCCACTATGACATCACAGAATATTGCATTGTGGGCCTTAATCAATACACAATCCAAGGGAGGTTACTCTAACAGGAAAAAAGGTAGGTATCGTAAATTAATCACCATAACTTTTGATTGGATTGGAATTTTTTGATGGGGTTTTCAACAAAATAATTCTCTTAAAGCATTCTATCAACACCCTGAAAACCAGGAATATTTTGAAAACCTTTATATTTGCCCTTTAAGGGAGGTAATATTATTTATGCGTGTTTTCTTGTTGTTATTCATAATAAATCGAATTATAGCAGAGCATCAGAGGGACGCTTCTTTCTATATAAATAACATACAATATACACAAAACATATTTATTTTAAAAAAAAAAAATGTAAGCAAGCATTCTAGCTTACAACGCTTAAAATGGTACTACTCATACAACATGATACAGGTTTAATATCATTTCTCATATACCCTGGCAAATGCTCCTAAATCCCATACACCAGTCTCCGACAAAATGGCATAGGCAAACATTGCAGATCCGACTCAGACTGCTCCAACATGAGCCGCCCGTCTGTTACATGAGTTCGCATAAAGCGACTGTGCTTATTTCAAACATTACACCTTGGAATATATCATTTCAGGCATGTCACGCGGAGAGCAGTTATAACTTGCAACTATCAAAAGCTTATATTATCCTGCGCATTCGCGCAATCTGATCTTATTCTTCGATACCCGTTCGAGGCTTCTGTTGGTTTTAGAAAGTACGATGACATTTGCTGACTGTATAGGCGCACGTTGTTTTTTTTTTTTTCTTTTTTTTTCTTTTTTTTTTGTTGTTGTTGTTGTTGTTGTTTTTTTATTCTAACGCATTGCCAATATGATAAAATGTTTCAGGAATAACCAAAGAAGAATATCTTGCGGCGACCGAGGGAAGAAACACCTTAGTTTCACCTGTATAACATGCGCCCACAAAGCAGAAGAAGCCGAGATTGAGGTACGTTCATGAATAATCATCTTCAATATTAATGATAACGACACCTCTCTCTCTGTCTCTCTCTCTCTCTCTCTCTCTCTCTGTCTCTCTCTCTCTATCTCTCATTTGATTGAGAAAAAAGTTTTGAGATGATGACCCATGGAGGGGAATGGATACACAGCGAAAATGGGTAACTGTCAAAAATGTTTTGCCTCAATAGAAATACCCTATAAAAGGAAAGAATTCGCCCCATAGGAGCAATTGCTTCTTTTAGAGTAGACCCTCTCTCTCTCTCTCTCTCTCTCTCTCTCTCTCTCTCTCTCTCTCTCTCTTCGAAGAACATTTATACAAGAAACAAAGCGCCAACAGACGTCATGATAAGAATCTCTGTTTCAAACACACACCAGTAACACTTGAAAACATGCCTATTCAAATATATTGAAAATTTTACCATCAAAAAAAAAAAAAAAAAAAAAAAAAAAAAATGAAAGTTGTCAGATAAAAAATTCTGATATTCTTCATATTTCTGCTCCAAACATTGATTGTGGGTACTCGGCGAGGCGGTTTGAATGCGTACCACAATCTATGTTTTTGAGCAGAAATTATAAAAATAATAATGATAAAAACTACATTGTATAAAAAAATGAAAAAAAAAAAAAAAAAAAAAAAATCAGATAAAAATTCTGATATTCTTCATATTTCTACTCCAAACATAGATTGTGGGTACTCGTTCGAACTGCCTGGGCGAAGCGGACCTAACGCATACACATTCTAAATTTTGAGCAGAAATTAGAAAAATAATGTATACCCCTATAAACCTTAGTTTTACTATATAACAGTGGGGTTTAAGGGGGTCGAAATTATATACGCATGTTTTCGTCTCACACACACACACACACACACACACACACACACACACACACACACACACAAACACAGTTTGTATTCTTTTTTTCCAGGTTGCAGAAGAAGTTACTGAAGCAAGCGTCTTTGATGTGCCTCCTAATCTGGAACTCATTTCTCCAGCCGATGAGAGAGATGAGACTGATGACGAGAGTGGAGCAACCGTCTTTGGTGTGCATCCTATCCTGAAACTCATTACCCCAGTCGATGAGAGAGATGAGACTGATGATGAGGCAAGGCCACCTTTGTTGGAATTTTGGGTGAGTAGACAAACTGGCGCGAAATGGCTAGGAAGAAGTAAATTTATTTTCCGACTTAAGTGTCTCAGAGTAGGCAGAAGGATAATAATTTTGAATAAATACATAAAAGCAACAGATTTTTTTTCAGTGTAAGATCGAATTTTATTTCACTGATGGACGCCACTCGCGAAAATAATATACGATCTTACACTGAAAAAAAGAAAAAAAAAAAATCAAACATCCTCCATATTTTACCTTTTCAAGTGCATTATCAAATCTTGCATATGCAGATATATGGAAATATAGTTTTAATATTAGCATACTTTCATTTCAGGAATAAGGAGGATATTCTAGAAACGTTTCTATTCAAGTTTTTTTTTACACAACACAAGTGTTATGAGTATTTGTAAGATTAACCTCCACGAGGAAATTTTAATGGATATGGCACACTATCCTAAAATTATTCCAACCACGCTTCTATATTTGGAGTTATGCCTTAGAAATAGGAAAGGATGGATGAGAAACAACTCGCAAACGAAATAATTTTCACTGGCAATCATGAAAGCACAAAAACAGTGAAAATTTAACATAGAGGGATAGCCACATATTATTATTATTTCTGCGCGAAAACATATGTTGTGGCCTCGGCGCTTCTGATGAGTACCCACATCATATGTTTTCGTGCAGAAATAAGAAAAATATCAGTACTTTTTGGATGAAAACGCGCCTTCTCTGGAGCAATGTTATTTATTTTCAGGGACGAGACTCGGAAATAGAACCAGTGGAGAGAGAAACAATCGGCAACATCTCCAGCTTCATCGCCGTACCTGTTGCAGAATCTACTTCCAACTTGCCTCTGCACCAGACATCACCTATCCAACAGATCGAGCGTAATGAAAGTACTGACATCGATGTAGACCAGTCTATCGAGGACCTTGTAAGTCAATCTATTTCTTCGTCAACTGAAACACAAACTAACATTTCTTTTTTTATGAAAGGTGACTTTTGACCATCCTGTATCCCGTTGTCCATCGTCCGCCCGTGCGTCAACATTTCCATCAAAACCTTTTTATTACTACTTGCTCAGCTTTGAAAAGGGAATAAATAGAAGATACTTGCCCTTTCGATGTGAATACCAGAAATACATTCATCAAATGCTTTGAAATATTAGTAATTTCACGAGTGCGAGGCACGAGTGAAATTACGTTTTATTAGAAGAGATTAAATTATTTATGGTATTTAGTTTAAAAGTGAATTTTTCCTTTTGCGTCTGCTCAGGTAACGGTGAAGACTACCGGTTTATTCCGAAACGTAATAAGAAAAATATCTATAACAATAAATAAAGAAAAAAAACAAAAAAAAACATAAAGATAAAATACAATAACATGCATTTTTGGTACATATAATTGTATGTTCATAATGATCCTATTATAGCCTTTACAATGCAACGGTGTTATTTGTTTGTTTTGGTGCTATCTGGAGTTTATTCCTGGTACACAGTGTTTTCAGAAATGCAATTTATTTCAGGCATTGGAAACTTCAGCCTCAGCAGAGACAGCTAGACAGAATGAAACAATCGTGGTACAACCGGCCGTTGATACATCTTCTTTTGATATTGGGGACATTACATACGCCCGTCCTAGACAGCTTGCAGAAGAGTAAGTGTAACATATTTATATTTTAGGGGTTTTAACGAATTACTGTGATTTTCCTGTGAAATTGCAATCAATAATCCCATTAAAATTTATTTTATTTCACTGTAAAAACGGAATTTTCTTGAGTCTAAAATTTCGCAAATGGCTCTGATATTATGTGAAGTGGTTAACGTTCCGCACTCCAACCGCTGACGTCACCTACTGCGCTAACGTATATCTGCATGCGGCGTCAGGCGGATTATCATCTACTTGGGCAATTTCTCAGTGTGCGTATTTTGTTTCGTGTCGATTTAAAATTGACTTGTCCTGATTGTCACTTACTGCGCAGACGTAGCTCTGCATGCGACGTCAGGCGGATTATCATCTACTTAGGCATTTTTAATGCGTATCCTATTTTATACAGATTTAAAATGTACTTGGTCTGATTGTCCAACATTATGCGCATGAACACACTGAACCAGATCAAATTTACGCGAAATGGCTAGAATAACAACAAAAAATTTTCACTTTTAACCAATTTATGTCGTGTGGACTCTTCTGTCTCTACATTTTGGACTGGTCGATAGCCATGTTTTACGGAAATCTGGGCATTAAGTGTAAAATAATTGTAGATCCTGGTCAGAAACGCAATTTGGGCCGAGTTGTCTTCTGAAATGGAACGACTTGGGCCGAGTTGTCTTGGGCCGACTTTTTTGGGGGCCGAGTTGTCCTGGGCCGACTTGTCTTTGGGCCGAGTTGTCCTGAACCCCTATATTTATATCATATCTATTTTTAACACCTCAAAGAAAGATTCATTCACTTGTCAGATTTATAAAAGAGGTTCCCCGCAAGGAACGTACATGTATGAAGTGGAAAAGCTCTAATCGACAAGATGCAGCAAACTGCATAGTATGGCTAAAATACAACATGACGTGTGCATTAAAGAGGTTTGCTTATTATGTCAGGTTATAGAAGTAAGAGAGCGCATGGGGGTTGGGGAGGGAGTGAGTGCTGGTGCGGCATTGATAAATCTAAGTATTTGGTCCCAATCTCTGGGTGTTTCACATACGGTGCCTATCCTATAGTGATGTTATAAAGTATTCATTCTTTCCCTGGACTTTTCCAAAATGGGACAGTCGATCTGTCTCGATCCTGGTTTAGTCAAAACTGCGACTACAGAGAAGTTTAAGGCCCTCCTTTGAACCCCTAAATTAAGATGAAATAAGCTTTATTTTGAGTTGGCAAGTAGATAACGATACAACATAAGATTTACTGCTTGTTTTTTTTTTTTGTTTATTCATGTTTGCTAAATTCTAAATTTAGCCACTCACACACCTGAGGTAATATTCAGAAATTGATCAACTCGCTATCGAGAGATAGGTAAATGGGGACAGGCCTCCTCTAGATAGGAGCACCCATGGGTCCAGCGTAATCGTAATAGTGTTATAAGTTATAAAGCCGTTTTGGTTCAAACTAAATACATCTACTGGCCAAACAGAATAGGCGATAGCCCATTGACAACCCATTCAGTCTCGCATTATAAACAAACGTTTAAAGTGAAGATCATAGCAACTGTCAGTTTACATGGATGCCTGGAACCAGTCGCACGACATTCGTAAGGCTAGTCCTAGCCAAGGGAGAGCACTGAAATTTTCCATTTTTACTTTTGGTTTTAAAGGTGAATATGCGTATTATGCCATTTATTTTCATTGCGATGTCTTTCAGTATCTACACAAGTTGAACATGCAGTAAATTTTTGAATTTGGCGAAAAAAGTCAAAGTAGGCTTGACAGACATTGTCTTATTGTCAATAAAGAGTGTCTGTTAAGACCACATCGACTTTTTGGCCATTTTAGACATTAAAAACCCCATGCATACGTGCCTATACTCCCTTCTCATAACCTGTTATATTGTATGCAGAATTTCAGAAAAATGTGTGTGTGTGTGTGTGTGTGTGTGAATTTGTCCGCTATGCCCCTGAAACAAGAATATGAAAAAGTATTTTTACAGATTTTTTCAAGTTTCACGAAATAGGAGGTAAATAATGTTAACAATAGAATAATTTGGCCATTACCCATCCTCAGTGACCCAGGTGTGACACATTGTCACTTCATTCATCAAACTACAGTCGACTCTCGTTATCTCGAATTCCAAGGGACTCTCTGAAATACTTCGAGATATCCGTAGTTCGACATATCATGTTTGCAGAATTGAGGAAAAAATAATTTGATTAACCACATTTAACAAACTGATAGGTAATTGGACTTTTAAAGTTAGAGATATATTGAAAATATTGTGGAAAAGAGGAGAAATTGCTCCTTAGGAGCAATTTCTCCTCTTTTCTACAATATTTTCCATCTGTTGTTAGGTTTTCATGTATAGGCAGGGACCAGATTTTCACTTCGAGATAAGCGGTTATTCGAGATAAGCGAGGTCGAGATAACGAGAGTCAACTGTATTAAATACATTAACACATCTTGCTTTATCATTAATTATCACCTTGATCTGTACCTACACTGTTTTCTCAGGCTTCCTTGTCCAAATGTTTAGGTTAACAATATCAACGTTTTTTGAAGTATTTGAAATTTCTTATTTTCAGAAAACTTGGCCAAAAACTAGAATTCATGAGAAATAAAATTGTGTTTAAATCACTAAAGTAGATTTTCAAATAAAAAAAGTTATGCCTATTTTAATGTAAGTGGTCAGCATATTTTTTCTGTCAAAATCGATCAGCTGATCTACCTGCAAGTGTATTTGGGTCAATACACATCCTCGTGTGTAGGCCCAGGGGTCATCCAAAATTGGCTGACCTCTCTATCTTTAGCTGAGGGAGAAGTGAAAATGTATAGAATATAAAGGGAAATCCAAAATTTGGACCAAAACTTCTCCCTGAAATCCTGAAATTGTCGTAAAACCTCCCTCTCTGAAAGCTCTGGGATGACCCCTGTGTACAGCATTTTTTCCTATACTTGCTGTGAATTCAAAATGTAACAGTATCATTATAAATAGCTTTTGCCCATAAATGCGCTAACTTTTATGTTACTAAATTTGCATTGCATATGTTGGGAAACATGCTGGTGTTGGTACATTTTAGTGCAAATCATCCGTTACAGAGAAATACAAAGTTGACCAATCTTCAAGGGCAATTCTGATCATGTGACCTGGCGTGCATATCCAAAATTCAATAATGACTGCATTTCTATATTTATACTCTTTCATTTTCAGAAAAAATAATGGCACAAGTTTGATTGGTTGATTTTTAATGAGTATGTAAATAAGGGCACCCTCTGAAGGTCAGCCAAAACCAACTGTCATGGCGGCGCGTTCGCAAGCAAATTCGCTAATTTCAAATCTGTTTTTTAAATTCTACCTGGCCATTCTGATTAAATTTACACCAGATATAATCAGTTCAGTTATTATAATTTTAAAGTTTAATAAACTAAAATTAAATTTATTTGCCAGTTGAATATAATACGCTATTTTCTTGAGCTCGGTTTGTATGGTGACAGAAAGAAGGTGCAATTCTGTTGATATTGTATTTAGGTTACCATATATATATTATATATACCTTAAGTATTCAGACAAACAGTCCTGAGCAAACAGTGAAGACCCAGATCAGATGCCACAGAACGAGCAGGGTCTTCACTATTTGCTACTCATCCAACAGTTTTTATACCCATTACCAGGCTGTAAAATGGACATTCAAATATTAGAACAAATAGTTTCTGAATATTAAGGATAAATCTGGTACATAAAGTACACATTGACTCCTCATCTTCTTCACAGAATACAGTTTTTGTGTAGTGGGACCCTGAGCTGAGTTTTGTGAAGTGTGACACTGAGCTGAAGACATTCCACCATGCCTATGGATGAGAAACCATGTGAAGGAGTGAGAAAAGACCTAAAGTTCTGTCTACAACAAAGTGATTGTGTCAGAAGGGTAAATATAGGAGCCTGGCAAGCAAAGTCATAGCTCTTGATCAGAGGGATGTCTAGTATTGTTCTTACTCGACATGTATACTTTATAACGTGAACCATCGTTAGTAGAAGTTATTATAATAAACTCCCCAATTCTTGTCTCATGTGGAAAAATATTAAACAAGTAGTGGAGTCAAAAAGTTTGCTAATATCGTAGATATGTCATAGAAAGAAGAAGGATGATTTGGTATTGACTTCTCTTTCCATCAAAGTCAAAATTATTGATATACCTTCTGATTTTGAAAAGAATGCTAATCAGTATCTAGGAATTAGATCCATGATGTGTAATACTTTAGACTGGTAATAGAATTGATTCTAACCAGTTGTTTCAAAGTTAATTAGATCTTTAACTGATACAAAAAAATTATCAGTCATATGTTTACCATCATTGATTTATAAACTGGGTATCTGGCAAAGAATTAGATCTGTTCATTTACCCAGATTATTATTATTACATGTATTATTCCTATTTAGCTTGAAATTGCAAAATGGGAATAATTTGTAAAATCTTATAGTTACAGTAATTAGAAATTATGAACTGGATATTTGACAAAGAATCAGATCTGTCCAATTACCCAGATATAATTTATTTTAACTAAATAGTCTAGGCTATTTACTAATTGAAGATAATCATTACATCTCTAAGATTTATATTAAAATCTATGTAGGTTGTCTATAGGAAACTCATCCGAGAAGACATTTCCTAATTAAATACATTGTAATTAAACCTCACAAAGATAGTCAGCTGTCTTTCCTGGACATTTTGTTTGCTGAGGTTCTACTCAATACATTTTCAAACAGTAGTTTTGAATTTTGTCTTTTAATGTGCAAAATCTTGAAGGTTTTGTCTCGCTAACTTATCAGTTCTTTTTTGGGACCAACTGTTGTTACCCAAAAGAGAAGGGAGGTGGGGGGTGGGGAGGCAGGGGTGAGGGGCAGGGGGGTGTGTGTGCAGGAATTCAGGCCTCTGCTGCTTGAGAAAATTGGCAGCCTCCAGAGTCCACCATTAACATATAAGGTATTAACACCTTAGAGGTATGTTATAAGCAAATCTAGATCGTTCTAATTTCTTAGCATATACTATAGAATGTATCTGATTCCTTAGAGTTTCCTGAGTCTTAATCCTGAAGTTAAGGGAATCTAATATATATATATATATACCGGTATATATATATAGTGTTAGATGTTAGAATTACGGAAGCTCCTCCCTCCTAATCTGCAAATGCTAGCACATTATCTATAGGTTACTGTATTGTGCAGTTAAAATGAAGTTTTTATAAGTAAAACATATTTTACCTAGCAATAATTAACCTATAGATAAGAGAATCCGCCCCCCCCACCCCCCCCCACCCCCCTCCTTTCCCTGCATAGCTGTTATATTGTTTAATCCTTCACTGAAACTGACACATGACCAAAAGAGCGGGAAGAGTGATGTCACAGAGGTAAATGCCTAAGGGAGCTTCTGGATTAAGACTTTTTGAGCTGTCGTTTTTTCTGTGGAAGGTTTGAAATACGGAATAGAATAGCACATTATCTATAGGTTAAATATTGCTAGTTAAAATATGTTTTACATCAGGGCTCTGGAAATTTTGAAATCTGAATCGGTCCAGCCGATGACGATGACGTCATCAATAGCCCATTTCCAAAAAAAAAAAAAGTGTGTATATCACCTGTCACGAAAACTAATGACAAATGGCAGTCCTATAACTCCTTTTAAATAATACACCTCAGCTCCGTTATATGACGGAAGTCCGGGTACAACGAGCATGATCAAAGCTGGCGTCATCAATAAATACAGTCAGGTATGAAAAAAGAAAGAAAAAAAAAAAAAAAAAAAAAAAAAAACAAAAAAAAAAAAAAAAACGGTTTTGTTGTTATTTCCACCTCCGCAGGGTTTTCCTAAACTATTTATAAACAACTGATTCCCGCCTTGTATAAGCGCGAAGACAGCGGGAAACAGGAGAGACGGAACGAAACGACTTTCATGGACCTAATTAGTTCTAATAAAAAAAGGCCTGCGCCACGGGCGGTTTTGCAGTTTTCAGTGTTTCAAGATTTAATCAGACTGCTTAAATTTTAAGCACTGACCAATCTTGCCTGGCGCAAGTGGTGCATTACTTATTTTTACTGTGAAATCTACCTTGAATTATACTCGCGTGTTACGGCAATCAACAAAAAAAAAAAAAAAAAAAAAACGAAAAGAAGCACTCAATTATACCCAGATCAGACGCCGTTGTATGCGACATCTGATCAGGACGTACATGGTTTGGGAATTCATTTATCGAATCTGGGACCGACAAACCGTGTTGAACAAAACAAAAAAGAAGAGGAAGAAAACGGGTGCGTTCAAGCGGTGCATTCTTTTATCACTCTCAGTAAAGCGACCTTTGATCTTTTGGACACGCCGACTGCACCTGGATGTTTTGCAGTCTCAGTGTATTCACACGTGTCACCCAAACGGATTAATTATCAGACTACCGTTACTGATGATTCGTGTTTATCGCTTGTTTACCGCACAAAGGTCAGTGAAGTGTTGATTTTTTGACAATGTTTGGATAATGACGCAATTAATTTGTGCTGCGGGTAGGTTGCTGTTATTCTGCTGTCTCTCCAATATACATGTCAAATGACCGTTTAGAGCCTTTTAACTACCATAATATCGCATTTAAAAGGTGCGCGGACGTTGTCAGTTTGGAAAGACTTGACCGTTTGTGATTTTTTAGACATCATTGATTTGTGAAAATTGGTTGGTTTGGGAAATGTTGGACCGATTTATTAGCGTTTTGGGGTGTTTGAAATCGGTCCAGAATTCTTAATTTCGGTCCAGACCGGCTATTTTTCCGGTTTTCCCGAGCCCTGGTTTTACATATAAAAACTTCATTTTCATCTAAACTAAATAACATTGTCCTATGAACAAGAAACATTGTCCTAAATTACCACCTCAGTTGTCGCCTAGTCAAAGAACTATTTACAAGTAAAATTATTATTTTGTTTTCAGGATGGCCACAAGCCAAGTGAATGCTTGAAAGACAAGTCATATATATATATATATATATATATATATATATATATATATATATATATATATATATATATATATATATATATATATATATATATATATATATATATATATATATATATATATATATATATATATATATATATATATATATATATATAGTCCTGTATTTTTTGCAGGACAGATAAATACACAGGAGCCATGGTATAACATAGTTCATTATAGAATCGTTTCAGATATAACATGGTTTGAAGATGGTGCTCAGATATAAAATATATAGATTATATATAATTTATCCATAGATATATATAATTCATCCATTTTCGTTTGGATTTAATGTTAAACAGTTTTTGCTTCAGATCCCAGCAATAGCAATAGTGTTACAATGAGGTTGTGGTGAATTCCTTTTTTTTTTTTTTTTTTTTTTTTTTTTTCCCAGAAATTGATATTGTATAGAATATAAAGGAGAATTCTGCTTTTTGCCACATTTCATACAGAGTATATTTAATGTTGCAAAAGTAAAGTACATGTACTTGGATATTTGTCTATTGGGGAAACAATACCGGTACTGAAATTCATGTAACATCACAAGTCATAGACTAATGCATTCCAAGATAACAGGCCCACGCTGACAGTAACTGGCATTTTGATACTGTTAAGTGGACTTGACGCACTTAGCATTTCTGCCATTTTTGACAAGGGAGATAAATTTTATGACTTTCTGTTTGCTTTCCTGCACACCAGGCCCCTTTAAATAGGGGTCTACCCTAAAGAAAAGATATGCACCATTGGGGAGCAAATTCTTTTCTTTTAGAGAGGATCTCTTTCAGAAAGGAGGCAAATCAAATTTGACTGAGTTGTCTCCCTTGAAAGTATATCCATTCTCCTTAAATTTGGACATGAAAATATTCCAGACGCAGGACATAATGAAATGAATATGAAAAGGGATATCAGTCATATTTGAGAATGTTAGTTACTTGTTTTTGTGTTGAACATGTTTACTATCCTGACATTTTAACCCTTGTCCTGCTGAATAAATTAAGATGCCACACCCCCTTCTAATTTTCAGCCAATCAGATTACTTGATCTGGATTATTTCTTTAAATTCAAATACTTAATGGCGAACAGTGCAGAAGCCAACTGATCTGGATCTACACTGTTTGCAAAGGCAGGGTATATCTGGGTTCAGCAGGACAAGGGTTAAAAGAAAATATTGTAATTGCCTCTGTCTGTTGTTTTGTCTGTCTGTATGTGCATCCATCTGACTGTCCATTACTCCATCTTCTCCTACCCTAATGGAGGGATTTCAAACAATATTGCTATATACCTTCCTCATGCTTGGATCATGCAACATCACAATGATTTATGACCTAAACACCTTAGAAGACAATTTGCATTAAACGTCAAAACCTGTTTTCTGGGGAAAATAAGAAAAAAATATTTGAAAATATTGTCTGCTGAAAATTTTACCCAGCAAGCTAAGCATTTAGGTACAGTACTACCGTATTCGCCCTAATTACCACACATTCCCTTATAAGCGCAGAGTCGAGCAATTCTGTAGTCTTCAGATTACAGCCAATGTACTTTTTGTCTTCTTTATAAAAGCATACGTTGTGGGTACCCATTTGAATTGCATCGACTTGTCGATGCAATTCAAATGAGTACCCATAACATGCTTTTATAATACAAATCAGAAAAAAAAAGCGCATAAACATATCATAGGCATCATTAGATAACTCCTTTGCTGATTTGGTTTTAAAGTGTACCCTTAATATAGGTGAATATATATTTTCTACAAGTTTTCCCAGTACTTTTGCACAGTGCAGTAATTAGGTCAAATAGGGTTTGTTAATTTTGGACTGACATATCTGAGGAGACAGTGCAGACCCAGCTGAAATTGCCTAAAGAAGTAGATGCACTGGGGATGACATTGTTTGCTGTTCAGCTAACTCTGAATGGGACCGGACATGCTTAGTTGATTTTCCCATAAGTCTAGATAGGAGTGAGTATCAAGTCAGTACCTTAGATAAGTGGCTTTTTGGGGCATTTACCCAATAAAATTCCTGAAAAAGCAATTCAAATTAAATTCATTGGGTAAAATACCCAAATACCAGTATTTCCTGCACCCATCAACAAAACAGTGTACCCAAAAGAAAAATCCTGGTACCCAGTTCAATAAGAAATGGGTGGGTAAAAATAGCCAAAATGCCCAATTGCCTAAAATCTTATCTAAGGCACTGTAGTATCAAGTAAATATTTTTTTTTTTATCTCTTGACAAAAACATATGTTGTGGGTACTCATTAGAAGCACCTCACAGAGGGACATTTTGTGACTTCCTGTATCCTTTCCTGTATACCCAGTCCATTCTGCAAAAAGGTCTGCTCTAAAAAGAAAGAATTTGCTTCCAGGGTGGAAAGGGTCTACTCCGAAAGGAAAGAATTTGCTCCCCAAGGCTGAAAAGGGTCTACTCTAAAAGGAAAGAATTTGCTCTCTAAGGAAAGAATTTACTCCCTAAATTCTTTCCTAGGAAGAATTTACTTTCTTTTTAAACCTTTTTTGGGGAGCAAATTCTTATCTTTTAGAGTAGGCACCTTGTTCAGAATGCCTTGGAAGAAAATTCTTCCCTTTTAAGTTTAGTTCGCTTTTCAGAAAGGAGACAAAACAATTTGGGGAATAAATATCTTTTCAGGAGGGGCAAATTTTTCAGGAGGGGCAAATTTGCCCCTCCTGAAAGGATATTTAGTCCCCTGAAAATGTATTTTAAAGACATTACCAGGTGGTCCCTTTAATGCTTAGCATGTTGGGTAAAATTCTCAGCAGACATATTGAAATATTTTTCTTATTTTTCCCAGAAAACAGGTTTTAACATTTCATGCAAATTGTCTCCATTGGAGACAATTTGGAGACAATTTGCATGAAATGTCAAGTCCTGTTTTCTGGGAAAAATAAGAAAACTGTCTTTTATTTGTCATTTGCTGAATTTGCCCAGAGACTTGGACCCAATATACATTATTATTAGGTCTGAGCCAGAGATTGGCAAAGGTTAAATGAACTTGTTTAAAATTTAGATATCCGATAAGTACACCAAGGCATGAAGTTGTCAGTTAGTTAGGGTGAATACAATATTTTATACTTCATTAATCCAAAAAATTATTTTCATCTTATCCAAGAAGAAATTTTGACTTATTTGACTTACTGTGACAATTTCGGTTGGCTTCAAGAGCCATCATCAGACTGTGACCTCGACCTTGTGAAGTCAGTGACCTCGACTTCTTGGACTGCTTACCACTAGACTGGTCACTAGTGGTAAACAATGGTCTGTAGATGTCAAAGTCACAGTCTAATGATGGTTCTCGATGAGAACTGAAACTGTCACAGCAAGTCAAAATTTCTTCTTGTATAATTATAAGATAAAAATATTTTTTGGATGAATGTGATATTCTATCCTGATGAGCCTTTTCAGTGAATGTTTTATATTTCAGTTTGACATGAGGCAGAGATTTCGAGGGAGAAAAGGTTATTGAGTATCCTGAGTGTACAGACTGAATTATAAGAGAAAAGCAACATCAAAAAAAAAAAAAAAAAAAAAAAATTAAGCAGATGGCTCAAAGACAGAGATGTTCAGCTGTTACTGTGATCTTTTTAATGCATCTATTAACACTTAAAACGCTAATCACAACTGTAACAGATGACATTTTGATATATCTTTACTGATATTTTTTAGAGAAAATAAAATTGACATTTCATATGAATTGATTCGCATGAAATGTTGTTTTATTTTCTCTGAAAAATAAATAATCATTACAGAATGTCATCTGCTGCAATTTTCCTTGGGTTTTAACCCTTAAAACGCCAAGAAAAAAATGCATCTGAAAATGTCGTCTGTTTATGTCGTCTGCTGAATATTCTTGAAGACTTTTCAAACCTGTTTTTGCATACAGGCAAACAGTGTGGACCCTGATCAGACTGCTCCCAAAGGAGCAGTCTGATCTGGGTCCACACTGTTTACAAAAATGACTTTTAAAATCACAAGCAGATCACAAAGCAGACGACAATAGTTGTGACTGGCGCTTTAAGGGTTAAAGTGTTAAAGGGGGGGGGGGTGGGGGGTGTTTATTATGAGCCACCTCATTAGGATCAACAATTTTTGCCATTCTGTTTTTGATTTTTGACTGAAATCCCTGTTTGCAACAAAAGATGTAACCAAATTAAAAGATCGAAGTAAGAACTAAAGGGATTAAACTACCATTTTGGACAAGGTGGCTCATTTTAACCCATTGTATACTGAATAGACTCTCCCACACTATATTGGAAGAGTCCAATTTCAATTTTAGGTATGTCCGGCTATGAGATTTACATATTCATAGAGAAAAATGGCTAAACTATTTGCAAACAGTGGAGACCCTGATCAGATGCCAGCTGATGCTGCATTCTGCTGTGTCTGATCTGGGTCTGCACTGTTTGCCAATTACCCTTTTACGGGTCTCCCAACTACATTGGGTTAATTGACTTTAGTCACAGACTGTCTGTACTTATTGGATGCTTTTTTTTTTTGCCAACAAAAAAGTTCTTAGAATAGTAATGATTTATGCAGAATTGAGGAATTTTGATGGCATGAAATTAATTTCCAGATTTTGGTGTCTCCTATAATTTCTGGCAACATAAATTGGTTAATTGCCACACATTAATAATGTTATCATGTAACTACCTGTCAGATTATAAATAAAATTTGTATTTGTATAAATTTTTGTAGCCCACCTATATGAACATACAAGAACTATTGCAGTCATTCCAGCATGGGCAACATCCAAATCTGAATGTTAAAGTTAAGACCTTTGTCTCGTGAATGCCTGAATGGATTTTGTTGACATTTGGGCTGATGTTAGATACTGTTCCAAACTTTGATTCAGTGCAAGCCCTATGCCAGTCTGTGATTTAAAAAATGTTACTTTTTTATCATATGAGCCCCAAGGTCAGAAAATGCAGTCTGATCAGAATCTTCAATTGACATATTTTAAATTGCCAAGGAAGCAGAAAATACTCAGAAAGCGATTGTTTGGCCATTTGATGTCTAAGGTACAATGTAAATAATTGTTAGATCTGCACCCTGATAAACAGGGTTTGTAGGTCTATGCGGACTTGAAACACCTAGATAAGCTTGAATATCCTTGCAACGTCATCAGGTCCTTTGCTGTAAATTTACCATTGGGCACTGTAGACTACTTCAAAAATACTGCAACACCTTATCAGATCTGAGCATTTACTTTTCATAACGAAAACACGCCTATATAATTTAAACCCCATAAACCCCACTTTTATATAGTAAAACTTGGGTTTACAAGGGTATACATTATTTTTCTTATTTTGCTAGAAAACATAGAGGCGGTTCTAACGAGTACCCACAATCTATGTTTTGAGAAGATATATGAAAAAATACCAGATTTTTTTTTATCAGAAAGTTTTCCTTTTTTGTAAAATTTCCAATATATTTGAATAGGCGTGTTTTCATAATGTGGCATGTACTTCGCATATCCTTATAAGAGCACTAAGCAATTTCCAAGTCGTCTTTCTCATTTGTGATAATGGCTCAAAGGCGCTACATCGGACAAAAATTTGAAGACTTTTCTACTTTTGAAAGTGCAATTGAGCGCTATGAGAAAGCAGAATTCGTCCAATTCTTTACGCGTGATTCTAGAAAACACGCCTATTCAAACACATATAGAAAATTTCACCTCGAAAATCTGAAAATCTTCAGATAAAAAACTCTGATATTTTTCATATTTCTGTTCAAAACATAGCTTGAGGGTACTCGTTAGAACCGCCTCGGCGAGGCGGTTCTAACGAGTTCCCACAATCTATGTTTTCGGGCAGAAATAAGAAAAATAATGTATACCCCTGTAAACCACAGTTTTACTATGTAAAAGTGGGGTTTAAGGGGGTCAAAATTATATAGGTATGTTTTCGTGATGCACTGTATACTTGACGGAAAGAAGTTTAAATACAGGAGTACGGGAATCAGAGATCAGAGGTACCTATCTATTTAAAAAGTTATTTCGCATTTATTACAAGATAAAGTAATGGAAATAGGATGAAAATAATTCTCAACCGTATCTCTAGCCAAGTACAGAGGGAGTGGCTAGGGATACTGGCTCGTATCTCTTGAATGACAGGCTAAATATACGGGCCTGTATCTCTAGCCTCTGAGGCTAAAGGTACGGGACCGTATCTAGCCACTGCCAATTTAATTTCATCGTCATTTCCATTTTTGGGTCGATTATTTACAATCGAGCCATAATATACAAACACCATGTACAAATAATATACAAAAGTCATACATGCCAAAAATCTCCTAGAATTTTGGCCCTTCTGGACCCCGTTTCCCATAAGATTTTCAAATCTCACACAAAATCACAGAATTTTCAGACCATTTAATAAGCTATTTTTTGAAGAACTAGAAATAATTCACACATTAGCATAGCTGTCCCAAGCATAATTCATTAAAATAATGGCTTTTAACTTACTTACGTAAGCTTGAAAGTGATTTTCATAAAAATCTCACAGAATTTCATCAAATCTCCCCTAAAAATCTGCAAAATCTCACAGGTTCTGTCAACAGCTAATGGCATGTATTCAAAGTGTCCACGTGATTATCATTGACCAATGCAGTTCAACCACGCGGTTGTACAAAACCAGGGAATGGTTGCTTAGCCGCGCTGCTCTTGTCGCTGTGACGTCAAAGTGCCGTGTAAAGAGGGTTATCTATAAAATCTGGACTGGAGCCTTGACAGTTGGGCAAGACCTGCTACCCTTGCAGCAGGTGGGGGTAGGGGGGAATGTTTTTACTTCTTCTGTTTCTTCACTTTCATTCATCTTCCTCATTCTCCCCTGTTCCTCTCTTACATCTCCTCTACTATCTCTTCTATCTCTTCTCCCTTTCTCTGGGAGACGACGCAAAATGACCCACAAGGATTGACGTGTTGTTAAACCCCAACACAATCAATCAATCAATGGACTGGGACCTTGGCAAACAAGATGCGGCGTCTGATCAGGGTCTGTACTGTTTGCTTAAATTACCCGGTTAAAGTTTGAAGTCAGGACCATTTGGCACCTACACTCGGCTAGTCGACCCACCGTCAGTGCTATCAGTACTTTGATTCTGTTTGTAGTGGCGAAGCGAAGTTTATTTACGCCGGGCTGTAGCTTGAGGTTGTTTTTGTAAAATACGTATGCATTTGGAGAACATCGGTTTTCTTCCAGTTTTATGGGGTTCTTAGTTGGGTAATTGTCGCACGTGCGTTAGCACGCAGTACATATGGTAAACACTAAACATATAATTACATGTACAACAAAAACATATAACTGCAATTTTTTTCGCGTCGGCCTCGATAACGTAATACGATCGGAGACTCTTCCGGTTTACAATTTGATTAATCTGACTTGATTAATCAATTTTTTACGACCAGTAAAATCCCCACCGAGTGCGGTGAACATTATCGTACCGATGTGAAGAGACTGCCCTTCCCATTACACAACAAATATAGCTTCTAAGAGAACTACGCTACAACTACGTTCCCTGATTTACATTGCAGCAGACGACTATTTTAAGTGCCATATTCAGACGACTTTTTTATTCTGTGCGTGTCTGAAATTATTCTTACCTAAATTAATTACATAATTTACAAGAACTGCGCATACGCGTCTGTCCTCAGTCACCTAATGCATATCTCTGTGGGCGTGTGCATGCCTGTATGTTCGCGCGTATGTTTCAGACAATGCACTGTTCTTATTTACACCAAAACTACACTTTGCGCCTTCTACAAAGAGACCCCGATCAGAGTGGACATGGTCGGCACAGTCTTCTCGGCACTCTCGACAGTAGCTACAACCCGCGCAAACAGGGGAAATTCGGACCAGACTACACAAAGGAAGCGCAGCCTTTTCGGTAGTCTCGACACTAAATGTAACCTGTGAAAACTGGAGAAATTGCGACCAGGGCCCAGTTGTTCAAAGCGTCGTTAGCTTAACGAGCTCGTTAAGGATCATTTCGTTAACTGTTTTAGCCTCGAGGAGGGGGGGGGTGGGGGGGGGGGGTGGGGTGGCGGGGGGAGTAACTTAGGGGTAATTTTGGTACGGGTGTGCGAGCCAGTATTCAAAACCAACCCCATTCATATACCTGGCCTTCGAAAAAATCGGACCCATTCATATACTTGATCATCCAAAATGTTGACCTATTCATATACTGCCCTTTGATTTTTGTATCCATTTTTTGCTGGTTATTACACAAATATCACAGTCAATTCATGTAATACCAAGAGGATAAGCAGCCTCGAAAAGTCTCTGAGCGAAAAATATGTGCATATACCAGGATGTCAGAAAAATGGGGCCTTTCACATAGGAATCCAGAAAAATCGGGCCATTCATATATTTTTTGTTGAAAAAAGGGGGCCAATCATATACCTGGCAGCGCTGAAAAAGGGGGCTATTCGGCACGCACATCCGTACTGTGCCATATATAGGAAGTTAACCCCCCCCCCACCCACGAGGTTTTAGCGGGTTCAATATACAATATTCTGATATTTTTTGCTGAAAAAATGTGAGTAGCTTTTGCAGTGCTAAAGCTACTCACATTTTTTTCAGCAAAAAAATTCAGCATATTTGCATGTCACTCAATGTTAATTTTTACGAATCGTTAACTAACGACGTCGTTAGTTTTGAACAACTGGGCCCAGATTGCCAGACAATAACTCCGGTAACATTTGCAGAAAAAAACACGAAAAGATTTCGACAAAGGTTACTGGAGACTCTTTTGCATCGTCTGGTTGCCCTCTGTCGATACAATTTCGGTGTATGTTTAAAGATCATCGTGATCCGCGATTTTCACGCGGGCTAAAAATTAAACTAATGGCCTTAGGTAGTAGAAAGGGACCTCGCGTACACTAAACAAACCCTGTGTCGTAACATTTACATGAAACTAAAAAAAGAACAAAAACAAAAAACAAAAATGAAAAAACAAAAAAAAAAAAAAAAATACAAGATGTGTTTGTGAAACACGAACATCAATTTTTTATTTAAGTAGATCACAAGTCAAGGTCAAGGTCACAGGTCGAAAATTTTTGTATGAGTGGGAAGCCCATGTCACAAGGAACCTACATGCCAAATATGAAGGCTCTATCTGAAACGGTCCAAAAGTTATGACCAACTTTAATGTTTTCTTTAAAGTAGGTCACAGGTTAAGGTCACAGGTCAGTTTGTTTTGTATGGGTTGGAAGCCCTTGTCCAACCAACAAACAAACCAACAAACAGACAGGGCAAAAACAATATGTCCCCGCTATCGCTACCGGGGACAGAAACAAAAACTGAAAGCACACAGGAAAGAAAAAAGCGGGCAGCTGCCTATGGTGACCGCTATGCTAGTATCATAAGAGAGCATCCACAAGAAAACAAAACGGAAAGCAAATTGGGCAGCTGTGGAAGGCTTGGCCATAAATTATTATAGCCAGGGTTGTTTTCGAAAGTAATTGAGCCTCAGTGTAAGAAAATATACTTCGGACATGTGCGCCCAGCAATTTTCGGATCAGTTTGCACATTTGCCGTCTGATCAGAATCAGCACAGTTTAGATAGCCAAAATGCACAGCTCCTTTAGGCGGACAGCAAAGAGTGATCAGACTGTATGGAAATACTGACTGGGTCTTCATTATAAGAACATGTCAAGGTACATTTTCTCAACGTTGTTATAAACATGAACTTGCAGAGATTATTTGAAGTTGTGGCTGTTTCCTGTTGCTCGGGTATTGCAGAAATATAACACAGCGACCATTCTTTATAAATCTACAGCGGGCCGTCATCGGTCCGTCAGCTACACTAACGGGCCGATAACGGCCCGCTATAGATTTATGTAGAATGCTTACTGAGACATGAAGATACCCAGCAAATGCCAAAGTCTAGCATTCTACATAAATCTACATCGGGCCGTTATCGGCCCGTCAGCTACCCTGACGGGCCGATAACGGCCCGCTGTAGATTTATGTAGAATGCTTACTTGGACCTGAAGATACCTAGCAAATGCCAAAATCTACAGTAATGCCACATGGTGTCAAGAGCCACCACACAAGTCAGTCTTTTTGGGTTCAAACAATATTATGCTGCAGCTGAGAATGCGTAAAAATAAATGCCATATGTTGGGGCAGACAGGCCTGAGCACAGTATAAACCCAGATCAGATGATTTAGGATGTGATGTCTGGACAGGTTAGAGTCTGCACTGTTTGCCAGACATCCAGTATCTTTAAAACACAAGTACGAGTAAACGTATTAAAATAGACTTGTTCAAAGTTATTTTTTTTTCAAAGTAAATAGGTATATAAAAGAGGTAAGGAGTTAAAGTGTCTGAATATTTTGGGTAAATATGGTATGGAAGTAGTGCTTGACATTCCATAAGGATCATTCGAAACTGAATACAAAGCCAAATTCTTCTCATCCTTTTAGAGTAGACACCTGGACAAATTGACAGAATTATTATGTAGTTTATATTTCTGGTCCTTTGTGATCAACGGGCCCATTCCTGGATTTTTGAAAAAATGTATGAGGGTCACGAAGCTTAAAAACGTAAAAAAAAAAATTGCCTTTGGAAACAAGGACACACTACGGATTAGAAAATGGGAGTCTCGGTTTTATTGAGACTCTTCATAAGCAGTAATGGAGTTTGTAAAAGCGCTTACGCCCTCTAGCGTAGACATGAGCAGAACTCTATTTTCAAATATACCACAATGGGCCCAATGATCCCAAAGGAAATGAAATACATGTATAACTTGCACTATGGTAACCCATTTAAGCCTAGCGTCCCATAAAAGGGACATTGGCAAACAGTGTAGACCCAAATCAGACGCCACAGAACGCGGCGTCTGATCAGGGTCTACACTGTTTGCATTAAATACAGGAATTTCGATAAAAATGATGTTATTAAAAACTAACCAGACACCCTTATATCGGAAATGGAAAAGTCCGAAGAGTGAATGTAGAAGATTCCATTCGGCATAAATTTGTTGAAAATAGCTAGGCGGGCCCACTTCAGCTGTTTTAAGTTTTATGAGTGTGTCCGTTGCTCTCAGAATCATTCCTTTTAGAATCTATTTGTCCCCCCACCCCCACTGAAAGTGTGTCAAACCTCCTTAAGCAAACAGCGGAGATCTTGGTCAAACTACATAGGTCTGCAGACTTTTCTGGGTCGTCCCTGTTTACATGCTGTCGTAGGGTACTTGGTTTTACTGTAGTGGACCTCAGATAAAGAAAAACGAGTACAAACTATTGTGATTTTATTGATCTTTAACACTCTAATTTTGACGACAAAGACAAAATATACATACAGTATTCTTGGTCCAAAATAAAGTATTTACAATTATCATTTCCGAATTTAGGAAACCAGTCAAAATCTAAATTCGTCCTTTGTAATTGATAATATATAGCCTCTGTCTGATCTGTTACAAAAGCTATTTAATACTTTAGCAATTTAACTCTGTAGTGATTTAATACGACTTCATAGTTCATACCTCAGAAGGCATAGTTCATAGCTTTCTAAATGTGTATTTTAGGTATAAAAGTCGACGGTAAGTGACATTTCAAAATTCATACTTCATAGTTCAGACTTCAACGTTTAAAGTTCATGGTTCATTTTCGGTTCATATTTCATACTACATAGTTCATAGTTCACACTTCATACCTCATACTTCACAATTCATAATCCAGAGTTCATAGTTCATACTTCACAGTTTATGGTTCATTTAGATTCAAGCAGAAATGCACTGATTTTAGCCAGTCGTTCTTACAAGCGCACTATGAATATCTTTATAAGTAAGCACAAATTCAATAAACAACGTAAACTACGCAAAATGCAGAAAGGTCAACCTAAAGAATATTGGAAATTCCTAAATAGTCTGAAAAATAAGAAAACTTCAGAAACACCGTCCCTATCAGTTTTTTATGATTACTTTAAGGACACTTACTCTGGTGATACAGATAATGAATTTGATGGGACTGGAAGCAGCAATTCTTATGAACCTGAATCTGATATAAGTAATGAATGTCTTAATCGACCATTTACCTGCGACGAAATAGAACGATGTATAAAAAAGTTAAAAAATTCAAAAGCCCCAGGGGGTGATGAAATCTTAAACGAATACTTAAAAATCACTAAAGACTGCATGTTACCGATATATGCATCCCTGTTCAACCATATTTTGGACACAGGACACATCCCAGATCAATGGTTGGAAGGGAAAATACAGCCTATTTACAAAAACAAGGGAGATTCTCTTGACCCCAATAACTATCGCCCCATTACCCTGTTAAGTTGTCTTGGGAAGTTATTTACAGCCACTTTAAATGAACGATTAAGCAATTTCCTTGAAGAAAACGATCTACTAAGAGAAAATCAGGCAGGGTTCAGAAAACATTATTCTACTGTAGATCATATTTTCAGCCTATACTCGCTTATAGAAATTTTGAAGAACGAGAAGAAAAAACTGTTTTGTTGCTTTGTGGATTTTTCGAAAGCATTCGACTCGGTGTGGCGTTTTGGACTTTGGAGAAAACTTCTAAACACGTCTGTAAACGGAAAGTTTTTAAAAGTACTGCAAAATATGTAAGCTGAAGTTAAATCTTATGTTACTCTTAAGGGAGAAAATTCTCCTTTCTTCGTAAGTAACAGAGGAGTAAGGCAGGGAGATAACCTATCTCCTCTTTTGTTCTGCATATTTTTGAATGATTTAGAAGATCATTTACGTGCTGACGAAAATGAAGGTATCTCATTTGAACATCACAATGGCACGACTCTTGATCTCATTAAATTGTTTGTCTTGCTCTATGCAGATGACACGGTGATATTAGGAGAAACTGCTGAAGATCTTCAGAAAAGCATTGACTCATTCCTAAAATATTGTGCACTCTGGAAGCTCAAAGTTAACGAAATAAAAACGAAAGTAGTAATTTTTGGAGCACGGAAAACAGACTCCTTTTCTTTCCATCTTAGAAATACTCCCCTAGAAGTTGTTGATAACTATAGATATTTAGGCACTTATTTTTCTAAAACTAGAAGCTTTCTAAAAGCAAGGAAATGTATTGCCGAACAAGCAAAGAAGGCTATGCATTTACTGCAAGTTAGAATTAAGAATTTATTTCTTCCAGTTGACCTTCAACTTAAGTTATTTGACCAAACAATATTACCTATTTTGACATACTCGTGTGAAGTTCTTGGATTTGAAAACTGTGGACTTTTTGAGTCGATTCATACACAGTTTCTAAGGTCTGTCATTCATGCGCGTAAAAGCACTCCACTTTACATGCTTTACGGGGAGCTCGGAAGATACCCAATTGAATTCACTATTAAGTGTAGAATGGTTAACTATTGGACTAAGTTAATCAGCGGAAAACAACATAAATTAGCTTCTCTTCTATATCAAAAACTCCGCGCCAATAACATTCAATCCAAATGGGCTGCAAGTATTCAAAATATTTTTGAAGACTGCGGCAGACCGGATGTTTGTATAAATCAGTCGGCAAATCCCCATTGTAGCTCGCTGATTAAACATATTTTACAAAGTCAGTTCTTGCAAAATTGGAGCGCCAAATTAGATAATTCTTCCAAAGGTTTAAACTACAGACTTTTTAAGGATACAATAAAAATAGAACCTTATCTCTTGAAAGTGCCACCAAGGTTTTATTTACATTTTGCTAAACTCCGGACAGGTAACCACAGATTTCCATGCGAACGCGGTCGCTGGCTCGGACTCGAAATAAATGACAGAGAATGCAATTTATGTGACTTACACGAAGTAGGGGATGTATTTCTTTATGTATTAATCTGTCCATTTTTTAAGAATGAAAGACAAAAATACATAAACAAGTATTATTATACATCTACCAACGTGTTAAAATTCAAAGAATTGTTGAACAGCGAAAATGAACTCCAACTGCGTAATATTTGCATTTTTGCGAAAATGCTTATTAAAAGAGTCCAGTGATCTAGTAAACTTTATGCTTTTCCAAAACAAATTTACATTGTCTTCATCATTATCATGTTTCTCTTTTCTTTTTCTTCTTTTCACTCATATGTCATGTGCATGACCTGAGTTTGTCTTAATAAAGAATATTGTTTTGTATTGTATTGTATTTAAGGGGAATCAATTTTTTAGACTAACACACTTCCGTAAAATTATAACAGGTATGCGCACTGATGTAGAAACCAATGTTAGCAGAATCCTCGCGCTAATACAGTGTGTTGCATTAGTTGCATTGGGAAGTGCTTGCGAAATTCTGACAGAACACTTACAATTATCAAAAGTACATGAACGGCGGATGTCTCACCTGCTGACCAAAGAGCAAATGACCCAGCGGGAGAAGTGTTGTATAGATCTTTTGAAAGTACAAAAAAAAAAAAAAAAAAAAAAAATGCTGATCAAAGAAGACTAAATGAGCTCCTCACAAGTCTATTATATTGAACCTCAAGGGCGGGCAAATAATTAATCTTATTTTTATCAAGCCGGTCTCAAAACTTTTAGAATCCCCCTCGTACTTCTTCCCTAACCCTAATCATGAATTGTGCAGTGTGGCATATGAACAATGAAGTGTGAAGTAGGAACCACCCAGTAAACATTCTTGATAAATCTATAGCGGGCCGTTATCAATCCGTCATGGTAGCTGACGGGCTGATAACGGTCCGCTATAGATTTATAAAGAATGCTAGCTGGGTATGAACTATGAAATGTGAAGTATGGGCTATGAACTGGGAAGTATGAACTACGAGTTTTAAAGTCTGAATTATGAACTATGAATTGTGAAGCATGAATTACGAACTATGAACTGTAAAATGTGAAGTATGAAGTCACCATCAGTCTTTCGTAGTTTAACCCTTAAAGTGACATTCACCAATGCAGCAGACGACATTTTGAAATATTTCTTCTTTATTTTTCAAAGAAAATGAATCTTGAAAATTCAAGACCTATTTTCTCTGTTAAACATAATGTTGTCTGCTACAAATTTTGCTTAGCGCTTTAAGGTGTAAGTTTAAGTTTGTTAAAATATTACAAAGACATTATAGTATTTTTTCTAATTTTCCACAGAAAATATGGCTTGACATTTTATTCAAATTGTCCCGATACCTTAGATGAAATATCAAATCTTGTTATCTGAGAAGAATAAGAGTATAAGGATAATATCACGAGCTTGTTTTTTCTTTTTTTTTTTTTTTTTTTTTTGCTACTGTACCTTTATTTTACTGAAGTTTAAGGAGACTGGAAGCATTTAGCAGATTTTCTGCCATGGTTTACAAGGTAGACAACTTTTGTGATTTTCTTTTTGCTTTCCTACACATCAAGCTCTTTCAGAAAAGGGGTCTGCTCTTAAAGGAAATAATTTGGTTTATTTTTAAAAAAAGAGTAAAACAATTCCGGCTGGGTTATCTCCCTTGAAAGTGTGCCAGATCGGAGCATTGATTTATGATAAGAGACTTAGTTTCTGGATAGATTCTTAGACAGAACCTTAGTATCTGATCAGAGCCTAAGTATTTGATCAGAGCCTTAGTGTCAGCTCACAGCCCTAGTATCTGATCAGAGCCTTAGTGTCAGCTCACAGCCCTAGTATCTGATCAGAGCCTTAGTATCAGCTCACAGCCCTAGTATCTGATCAGAGCCTTAGTATCAGCTCACAGCCCTAGTATCTGATCAGAGCCGTAGTGTCAGCTCACAGCCCTAGTATCTGATCAGAGCCGTAGTGTCAGCTCACAGCCCTAGTATCTGATCAGAGCCTTAGTGTCAGCTCACAGCCCTAGTATCTGATCAGAGCCGTAGTGTCAGATCAGAGCCCTAGTATCTGATCAGAGCCGTAGTGTCAGCTCACAGCCCTAGTATCTGATCAGAGCCTTAGTGTCAGCTCACAGCCCTAGTATCTGATCAGAGCCGTAGTGTCAGCTCACAGCCCTAGTATCTGATCAGAGCCGTAGTGTCAGCTCACAGCCCTAGTATCTGATCAGAGCCTTAGTGTCAGCTCACAGCCCTAGTATCTGATCAGAGCCTTAGTGTCAGCTCACAGCCCTAGTATCTGATCAGAGCCGTAGTGTCAGCTCACAGCCCTAGTATCTGATTAGAGCCTTAGTATCAGATCACAGCCCTAGTATCTGATCAGAGCCGTAGTGTCAGCTCACAGCCCTAGTATCTGATCAGAGCCTTAGTGTCAGCTCACAGCCCAAGTATCTGATCAGAGCCTTAGTGTCAGATCACAGCCCTAGTATCTGATCAGAGCCGTAGTGTCAGCTCACAGCCCTAGTATCTGATCAGAGCCTTAGTGTCAGCTCACAGCCCTAGTATCTGATCAGAGCCGTAGTGTCAGCTCACAGCCCTAGTATCTGATCAGAGCCTTAGTGTCAGCTCACAGCCCTAGTATCTGATCAGAGCCTTAGTGTCAGATCACAGCCCTAATATCTGATCAGAGCCTTCGTGTCAGCTCACAGCCCTAGTATCTGATCAGAGCCTTATTGTCAGCTCACAGCCCTAGTATCTGATCAGAGCCTTAGTGTCAGCTCACAGCCCTAGTATCTGATCAGAGCCTTCGTGTCAGATCAGAGCCTTCGTGTCAGCTCACAGCCCTAGTATCTGATCAGAGCCTTCGTGTCAGATCAGAGCCTTAGTATCAGACCACAGCCCTAGTATCTGATCAGAGCCTTCGTGTCAGATCAGAGCCTTAGTATCAGATCACAGCCCTAGTATCTGATCAGAGCCTTCGTGTCAGATCAGAGCCTTAGTATCAGATCACAGCCCTAGTATCTGATCAGAGCATTCGTGTCAGATCAGAGCCTTAGTATCAGATCACAGCCCTAGTATCTGATCACAGCCTTTGTGTCAGATCAGAGCCTTAGTGTAACCATACGCCATTAATCTAGGCTTTCGCTTCCCGCATAATATTATGCTCTTCGTGCATTGCACATCGTATAACTATTTCTTCTATACCAGGCCGAGAAATCTGTGGTTTTTACCGAGGATAGGTCATAAGGATCTATCATTGGTGTGAGGGGTAGATAGAAAAATCCGTCCCGAGGATCACTGTCTGGCAGACTGTGATCGCGATTGACGGATTTTCTATCTACCCCTCACACCCATGATAAATTCTTTTTCTTGCACACCTTTCATTTCTGGAGGTAGATCTTTTAATAAGACAGTTACTTCGATTGCTGACGTCCGCCATATTATGATAACATTACTGTGGCATTTAATGACGTCATTTCGTTCAGTGATGTAAACCTTAACAATGGCGTACCTGACGTCCATTACAACAAATGCATATCAGAACATGTGAGAATTCTCGATTTTTATCTTACCCTGGGTAGGGTAGGGTAACCTGGGTAGGATAAGAATTTCTATCCCAGGATTAAATCCGGGATTTCATTATCTGGTGTGCAAGAATAGGTATTCTTATCCTACTCACTCTATCCTACCTAGTGGTAAGATAAAAAGGGGAAATTCACATGTGGTCGATCAATGCGTTGGTTGTATTGGACGTCACATAGCTCTGTGCAAAGTTGACATCATCACGGCTGACAGTGATGCAAATTTCAAATGGCGGACACCAACTTCATTGTGTATCGAAGCAGTGCTGCGTTTTAAATATACGAAAAGGATCAACAACAGTTGAAATTGAAAGGTATGCAAGAAAAAGAAACTGTCATCTTTGGTCGGTGTGTATAGAAAAAATCCGTACCACGTGATCACTATCTGGTATCACTCGGTAAAGACTCGCGATGCCAGGCAATGTCCGTTTGGACGGACTATTTTTCATACGCGCCGAACTCCCATGAAAGATTTTTATACTTCAGTATTAGAAGTATTTTAATGTTAAATGCTAACTCTTACCATTCTATATCGCATTAGTAAACCTTCTTTATACAGTAACTGCATCGGAATGCTGGATAGAATTGCGGTTCCTATAGTTAACGATTCTGTTTAAAAGACTCCTGGATTTACAAAACAAACCAAACAACACCACCAACAACAACAAGACAGCGGATTAATGCGTTTGATATGCTGATCTGGATTATCTTCATGCTTCCTTCTTTCTTTCATATTCATCTGCCTGTCTTGCATATATGCACACAATCATTTTATTACGACAAGGAGAGAACGAGGCAACGAGAGAAAATGGATCTTAGGAAATGTACACCTAAGAAAAACTCAGATATGCTTAATGCAGCCGATCCTTAGCTATCCAAAGAGTACCCTCAGAAGACTGATCAGATTTAGTATGCGCAGGCTGATCTGAGTCTTCGCTACGTGTACATGTCACTTGTTCTTGCATATTCAAATATATACACGTGATATGCTATATACAGTCAACCCTCTTTATACCGACACGCGATACAATGATAAATTCGTTATAATGACAATTTGAATGTCACGAAACCTTCGCTCAAGAGGTGACGGTTAATGAGAAATTATGCAAAAACACTGTACAAACCCTTCAAGCAACATATGTTTTGAATATTTGTTAGAATCGCCTCAGAGAGGCGATTCTTACAAATATACAAAACATGTTCTATAAGGAAATAAGAATAAAACAAGGCCTTTTTTACCAATCAGCCTATCATTCTGTCCATTAAAGATTCTTTACAAGAGCAAATTCATTATAATTAATGGCTACGTTTTTGGGAACAAATGCTGTCGTTGTAACGAGGGTTTACTGTAAAAAAAGTGAAGATACCCAGAAAATGCCACAATTACGAATCACAGTCCTCCCAAGGTACCAAACGAAGAGATGAGGAACAAACAATGATAAACGCCACATATGAAACTACCGACGCACAAGGAAAGAAGAACTGCAACAGAGAATATAGATGTGTGCTTGAAGCTCGAGCGCCTAGTTTCTCGTCAACACCAATCTGGCCCTAGGCTGTTGTGACGCTTTGTCTTACTTTATCATAGTGCAGTTTTTATTTTCATTTTTTTGGCATTATTGAACCCATTCCAAAATCTTCGAAAATCGAGTTCCCCTCAAGCCAACGCTAAGGGGCATATGCAGCCATTCAAACTACAGTCGAACTTCGATGGCTCGAACCCCTTTGGGACCATGAAAATTTGTTCGAGACAGCAGTAGTTCGAGCCACGGAGGGTTACTATTAGTGCTATACCAGGAGGCATAATGGTGATAATTGTGGGATATCTTTTTGGTGTTCTATATTATAATAAATGTATGTTGTGTGTACTCATTAGAATCGCCTCATCGAGGCGATTCTAATGTGTACACACAGCATACATTTGCAAGATAAAAGAAGGAAATGTCCCTAAAATCCGTATATCGTATTTGGAGGAAATCCCTGCGGACTACGTACAGAACGTGTTCGACTCATCCATGGTAAACGAGCCATCGGGGTTCGAGCCATTGAAGTTGTACTGTATATTGCTGTTATATGAAGAGTCTCAGAAAAACCGAGACTATAATATTCTTTCTTTTCCCTGTTAGGCGCAACATTTATATATTTTATTTTTAGTTTCAAACTGTGAAACACGCTTAACAAATGTCTTCAAAAAATAATACGCATCTTGAAAATGAATGACTGAAAACAATACAATCATAAACCACACTTATAAATCGATGCAACAGAAAACTGTTTGCAAACTGCATGAACGCAAAGCATTAGTATACCGGTTAATGAGGAGAGTTCGTCTGACACAGACTCCATTGATGGATCAATCCTGAAGATTTTCTAGATGGTTTGTGCCTGAGCTTATTCGTGTGTGGTTTCTCTCAGCATGGCTTTACTAGAGCTTTTCCTTTTCTCCGACCTCCAGTTTGTAGCCTCATCATTGTTACTTCGTAGTGTTAAAAATTTAATGTTTTTCTCTGTTAAACTGCTGATGAACTAATGAATCTATACGCGGACCGAACAATTATGTGTAGCTGGAACTGAATCAGGCCCCGAGGTTATAAAACCTTTTTCATGCTCAACTCAGCTGAGCATGAATTTTTCATGCTTGTAAATATCAAATAACTAACAAATGCAAACTATTTCTTGCTAAACATAGTTGAGCATAAAAATTTCTCTGTTATAAATATGAAAATGCCAACTACTGTTGGCATTTTCATATTTATTAGCAGAGAAAATTTCATGCTCAGCTGAGTTGAGCATGAAAAAAGTTTTATAACCTCGGAGCCAGGCTTAATATCTAATTTTGTGCCAGTAAAACCAGGTTTTCCAGTAATTCTTATGACATGTTGATCGTTCCTTGTAAGACTTTGTTGCCCCTGGCTGCATGTTAAAGATAAATAAAAGCATCGCAGACACTGCATGTTACCCCGCCATTGCAGGGTAACAAAACATGTAGAGAGATGACTGTGTTTGATATGCTACATAATAAATTGTAAGCCTGCATGAGATCTCGAAGATCATGCTTGAACAATCTTTAAAGAGCTGTAACTCTATCAAAATTTGGTGTACTGTAACCTTGGAACACTATGCGCTGCATCATCTCATAGTCTAACTGTCCATTATGTTTCAACCCGATCGGATGAAAGCTGTAAGAGGAGTTATTCGGAAACAGTCGTCTGAAAAATCTTTAAAAAACGTAATAACTCTATCAAAATTTGGTGTACTGTAACCTCAAAACAATGTGCACTGTACCACCTCATGTCTAAATGTTCACCAAGTTTCAATGTGATTCGATGAAAACTGTACGAGGAGTTATCCGGAAACGAGGAAACAAAGTCAAGGCTGAAAAATCTTAAATTAAAAAAAAAGTGTAATAATTCTTGGTGTACCGTAACCTCAAAATATGCATTGTACCACCTCATGATATAACTGTCCACCAAATATCAACGCATCCGATGAAAACTGTAGGAGGAGTTATTCGGAAACAAAGTACGGACGAAAAAAATCAATTAAAGTGTAATAACTCTATCAAAACTTGGTGTAGCGTAACCTCAAAACAAAATGTAATATACCACTTCATGATCTAACTTTTCACCAAGTTTTATCGCGATATGTTAAAAACTGTGAAAAAGTTTTAGCCAATCAGTGGGCTAGAATTACCATACATGGTAATTCCATTGACTGACTGCAGTTGTTACCTCCTTGAGATCAAGAGACAGAATGACACTGGAAATTAATTCCCCTTTTAAAGTCCAGCCCTGTCTTTAAGTCCCTTCATATGCAGCAATGTAGTTTACGAGGCTGCATACGCACCCTTACACCGCCTTAAGCGATATTTGATTTTCAAAGTTATCAGAATAGGCTCAGTGATCCAAGCATGGGGAGAAGTTTTACGACCGTGGCGGTCGTAAAAGTTCTCTCCGTACTTCACCATAGTGCAGATTTTATAAATATACTCAAAGGCAATAAAATGTATACAGTTTTGAGTTTTGTGTACCGGCTCGTGTTGTATTTTTTTCGTTAAATATTTTCATGGTCATTTTTGTCAAACGTCTGTCTTTGAAAATCACAAAGGTAATTCTTTCGCAAGTTATGAGCTCTTAATTAAAAACAGCATTCCAGTCATAACTGGCTTTGTATAAAACAAATGTCATTTTACTTTTCATAAATGAATGTCTTGCACTAATGTCTGTGAGTAAAACCACAACGTCATTTAATTCGAAATTCCCATCAAATGACATCAAGTTGTATTTGAATTCTTCCCGTCTCAAATTACCTCCCTTTGAATGAAAAATATAGGGAATTTAAAGGGTCTATATCTGAAGTGGCGTTGGTCGTTTTCACTTGGAATTTCCGAATAAATGTTGCTTGGCTTAGCCTCCTTGCAACACATACAGATGAAATCTCCTAAAGCCGTTTATTTAACAAAACAATGTCAATCAATGTCCCATAGAAATTCCGTGCATTCCGTCAGAAGAGGAATGAAAATGTCAAAACGTCATGTCCTTGGTATAGAAATTTGACAATGTACTCTGTTATGCATTTGAAGCTGAAACATAATGTCCTTACAGCATTTAGTATCTTTCTATTGACTTAATGCAATACAATTGCATAAATGTAAGTTTCTTTGACCAAAATGCACTTTTAAAGGGAAGCTACTCATACGCAAATTTTGATTTAGACCCCTTATTCGTTTCCGTAAATGTCATTTCCTTGCTCTTTGATAGAACTTCCTGAAAATTGTTGCAAATTATGCGTAAATGATTGTTCTTAACTGTGATATCAACGATTAATGTACATATGTAAAAATCCGGCGACAAATAAAAAACAAAGTTACCTGTATACTTATTTTTGCCTCTCAGTATATATATATATATATATATATATATATATATATATATATATATATATATATATATATATATATATATATATATATATATATATATATATGAGGGGGGCGGGAGGGGGCACTGAACACCAGCTGCAGCGAAGTAAAAAATAAAAAAATCTAAAAGAAACAAAGAACAAACAAAAAGAACGAAAATCGGAGACTCGGGTTTATTAATTCACTTCATGTACAACAATATTGTTTGCGAGGCTGCATACGCTCCTAGCACAGGGTTAAGCAGTATTCGATTTTCAAAGTAAACAGAATTCGCTAAGTGATCCCAAAAGGAAATAAAAAAAATCTGCATTAAGTATTGTGAGAACGTTTACGACCACACGACCGTGCAGATTTTATAAACGCTGCAGCGAAGTAAAAAATAAAAGGTTGTCTTTAGAAAAAAGGATGCGCTCATTGATCCCAAAGGAAATAAAAAAATAATCCGCACATGAATAACGCAAGGGACAGGAGAAAATATGAAAAATGTTCTACAACGGGCAACTTAAAAGAAAAATCTGAAAAGCTGCTTTGGGAACAAAGAACACACAAAGAAAATCAAATACTTGGTTGCCTTGGTAGAAAAATATAGCGCCAGTCTGAAAACACTTCTGCAACAAGGTATATCGGAACCAGAATTTTACGGAGACTGAGTGTACAGATGTAGAAAAATTGTAGGAAAATTTAACTTTTTGGAGCAATTCAGAAAACTTATTAACCGTTATAAAAGCATTGGCTATAGCCTGGATATTATACGGCAGACTTCATGCCTAGTTGTCAACCCAATCATTGTTGATGGCTATGCTTCGCTCTTTAATTGCACCACGGCGGTTCGGGCCTCAGACTCAATGACGTCCTCTTCGTAAATCTTTAACCAGTGGGACGGGGCTTGACGATATGTCTTTGGCTTGGCCTGCCGTGGTTCAACTATTGGTTTTCATTTACTCTAGCATACAGTAGACTTAGACATGAGTACTCGTCTTTGTTTATTATAGTGATTAATTTTATTTTTATGTTTTTGCTTTGATGCATTGACTGAGTTAGGAGCCTTTATGCGAACCGAATTTTTATGTATTTCTGTATTAAGAGTTGCATCGGGACCCAGGGTGAAGTTGGCTAGCTATAAATGTGCTTTAAACCTCCCAGTGGTTTACTCTACTGCGGTGGTCCCGTTGTTAGTCTTACTCTTTGTTGCTTTGTGGTTTATTCTACGAGGCGATTTGTTTTTTAGTCTTATCTTGTGTTATTTTGTTCGTGTGTTTTCAGTCCTTTTAGCATTGCGATTACCTCGCTTGGGGAAGAGAGAGCTAATCTTAGTGCTTTACGCACGCTTGTTCGATTTGTGTTTGTTTGGTTTTGTCGGTTTCCTCTTCCTGTTGGTGTCTGGGAAGAGCTGCGGTTTGTGATTGTGGCTTTCCTTGGACTTTTCTCTTACCCTTTTTTATTAAGTCCATTCATATGCAACAATGTAGTTTGCGAGCGGCATACGCCCTTAGCATCGGCTTAAGCGGTATTCGAGTTTCAAAGTAACCAGAATGGGATCAATGATCTTAAAGGAGATAAAAATATAATCTAAGTCCTATTTGTATAATAGTATTGTGGTAACCCGCTGTTTGTCTGCCCACTTTACTTTATGTTTTGTTTTCGTGCGCCATGTTGTTTTGTCCTGATGTTAGCATTTCGGTAACCCAACTTCAATAGTTGTCCACTTTGCCTCCTGTTTCTTTCTGTGTATGCTTTGTTTGAGCTTTGTTTACCTGTGTGCTAGCCGAGCTTTTTTTCTTTTTCTTATTATTATTACTTATACAACATTTGAATCTAGTCTCTTTCTGGACATCCTCTGAACTATTTTGCTCTCTTCCAAAGCTCCGCTTTTGACATTTCCAGACAGTTCCTTCTCTTTGTTTGTTCTATTTTCGATAAAGTGTTTTTTTGTGATATCGTTTTAAGTCATTCATCTTGCCTTTGGAGGCATATGTTTCGTAATTCTGGCCTTTCCTGGTCCCGAGTCAACTCAGCTGAGCATGAGAGAGCATGAAATTTTCTCTGCTAATAAATATGAAAATGTCAACGCTAGTTCGCATTTTCATATTGATTAGCAAAGAAATTTTCATGTTCAGCTATGTTTAGCCAGAAAATATTTGCAACTATTACTAATTTGAGTTTTTAGTAGGACAAGATTTATGCTTAGTTTTCTCTTTCAAAGTCGAAACCGGCATCTCTTTCTTAAACTTCAAATTGATGCTTCATTTCTTTGTAATCTTCTGGGGCACAATCTGAAGTTATTCTATGATGTTCAATGAAGATTTTGTGACAAATGAAGGGTCGGGCAGGCTGTATGGATACCTGGCTTATATAGTGTTTCAAAGCTGCATTAATATACACGTAATTTGTCTTTGTTCGTGAGTTGGTGGTTTTATAAGTGACGTTTTTTTTTGTCATTATTTCTCCCTAATCTTTCCTTCTTTTGGTGTCTCGGGAAGACTGTGCTTTATGATTGTTCCTGGGTAGTTTCACTTTTTTTAAGATTCACGTATTTATATATTTCCGTCTCATTTCTGGTTTCAGCCGCAACGTGCGAAAATGCGCCTAAACAAGACTCAAATCTGATATATGCGCCCAAAACAAGACTGAAATCTGTAATAAGTGTCCAAACAAGACGCAAATCTAATGTATGCATCTAAACAAAGCTCAAATCTGATATATGCGCCCAAACAAGACTCAAATCTGATATATGCGCCTAAACAAGACTCAAATCAGCCTGGGCATCCACACAGTCTGATCAGAGTCTACTTTGTCCTTATGAAGTCACTTTCCATCCTTGGCAATTAAAAATGCGCCCAATGAAGATTCTGATCAGACTTTGCAAATGCACAGTCTCCTAGCTAGCATTCTACATAAATCTACAGCGGCCCGCTATAGATTTATGTAGAATGCTTACTGGGAGCTCATTTGAATCTTCGCTGGGAGCACACGTTCGAAGGTACGTTTTCTGACGTTGCGGCTATTAAGTTGTCATAGATAAATAGATTCTTAGAGGAATGACCTCTAAAAGCAAGGAACACACTCACAAAAATGAAAATAATGAAGTGAGGGAAGTTTTCTGGGCCAGACTAGGTAGTTTCGGCCAAATAGTCTTCATCAGTGGCTCTCATATATGTTTTTCAAAATCCCGGGTAGGGCTTATTTATCACAAAGGACCCGCAAATTTCCGCTACGCCATAATGAAGCATGGGGAGACGTTTTACAGCCGCTACACGGCATTAACATTAGCGGTGATAACGATAAATAGTTCCATGATAGAATGATATCTTGAGAGCAACTAACACTCTCATAATATCCTGTCAAAAAAAACCTGTTAAATGAATATAAGAGAAATGCCTTGTCCTTAGCCAAGCTTTTTTCCCGATCGTATATAGAATGAAACAGAATGATAACAAATCTACTTTGTGCTAGGACACGTACTTATCAAAGAAGAAAGGAGATAAAAAGTCTTTACCTCGTATCAGATTTTATAAATAGACCTAAACCGTAGTATACCACTTCTGATGAAATGGCATATTCTAGTAGTGTTATATTTTCAAAAATGTATAGTATACATGTAACAAATGTGTCGGAAAAGTGAGCATTAATGACAACCTTGTTCTTATAGCAGGGAACTCGATCAAAAAGAAAACAAAAGCAAACTAGTCCGAGTTCCTGTGCTGGTAGAACACTGTACAGTGAACACATATATAGACTCGCTTCGTCAGATTTCAATGCTGATTCAATATTTGGTGCTGCAGCAAACATCCCTTTGTTTGCGAGAACCTTTTAAAATTGTAACCTTTAAAAGCCAAACAAAACTGTAGCGATAAGCAACATAAAGTTTTATTATTATAGGTTTTCAGAGAAAATAAGATTTGACATTTCTTGTGAATGATCTCTTCGAAATTTTACGCGAGGCGTCAATCCTTATTTTCTCTGAAAAAGAATAAAATATTTCAAAATGTCTTCTGCTACAGCTTTGACTGGCACTTTAAAGGTTAACAGACATAAATTCAGGAGATACAAACAGCAAGCGCCATTTTATGATAACACTTAGCACTCTGGGTAAAATTTTAAGCAGACGACATAATGACGTATTTTTCTTATTTTTCTCAGATATTTGATTTTTCAAATGTCAAAGACTCTTCTCTGTGAAAAATAAGAAAAATATATCAGTTTGTCGTCTGCTGAATTAGCCCAGAGAGTGGTAAAGGTTAAAAATGATTCTTAGCTTCTCCGTCAGTATAGTTACCAAGAACCAAAGTTCAATAAATACGTAATAAAACAAATGCACAGAGTCAAGACAATACCTGTCTTCGACCATATGTAAACTGCGCATGCTCAGAGAAAGTCAAGTTATGATTTAGTCATCTGAGCGTGTATAACTAAAATATTCCGGAAGACAGATATTGTCATGAGGCGGCACAAATGTTTGTCTTTATACAGTAATTTTAATATCACAGAGCAAATATAATCGTTAATATTGACAGTATATTATCCCTTTCGCCTGTGGTGTTTTCGTGCTTGAGGACAAAATCCTGTGTGAATTCTAAATTTTCCTACTGCACATTTTGGCTCGATGCATTCACCTGCTTTGATACATCTGTAAAATAAAAAATAACAAAGCTATAATAGCAAATAAATACTACTGAAATACTATCATATTGAGAAAACCGTAACTGCAACACTATTACTCTTACTGTTACAGGTTTGCTAATGTATTGCATTGCAAAGCTACTGAAGACTTACCTGTAACAGCCCATTAATAATTTCTATAGTAGCCATAGTAACGAAAAAATCCCATAGTATAAAATGCCTGTATGTAATATTAACCTTTAAATAATATCTTAATTAAACAATATCTTAATTTGGAGGCTGAGCAAGGCATTCATATGGAAAAAAGACAAATTTTCAAACTATTGAAATTATACCAATACTGAAAACGCTGTTGTGACTGTCTTATCACACCAGCACTATTGGCTAGTTCACTATTACAATGCATCTCTATTTCGATTTATTAGGTGCAGCCTTGTAATTTCCTAGTAAATAAATTTGAAAAGTATGTGACATTATCTGAAGTGTTAAGACCTTTAGAATACTGTGGGTACTCAGGTCAAACCAGTTGTGGTCCTGTTTGTGATTTTCTTGTGTTCTGGCTTCAGCTCGCTATTGAACCCTTTGCTTTGTTTCACCACAGTGTTAATGAATATATGTGAAATGTGTTTCACTTTGATATTTTACTGTTGAGTTAGATGACCAATATTCGGACCAATATTGGGATCGAATATGTGTTTGTAAGTTGGAGCTGCATCAGAATTAAGGGTGAGGTTACGCACCAGTAAAACAGGTTTAAGCCCCTCCCACCCCATATCCCCGTTGGTTTTTCAACTGACGTTCCAAGGCGGTTCCTCTGTTATAGTTCTTTGTTTGTGCGTAAGTGGTTTCATAAGTGATGCGTGTGTTTTGTCATTATTTGTTAATCGTCTCTCTTTCTTATGGTACCTCTGGAAGGCTGTGCTTCGTGATTGTTGTATTTCTGGGTATTTTCTTTTATGATTTTGGGCCTTTACTGTTCGTGGGCAGAAAGCCTCATTTGTACACTCACTCTGTTTTTATCCTAGATATTGTCTCTGAATTGCTTGACGAAGCAGTGTCGTCAAGGACACAAACCGCTTGATCCGTGTCTATACCGTTTGCCATTCCATCAAACCAGTTTATAAATCTCATCAGATAGAATTGGAGCCAGCGCACACCAAAACCTACAAAATGGCTTATTCGCCCAGCGAAGACTTAGATCAGCCTGGGCATCCGCCCAGTTTGATCAGAGTCTTCGCTGTCCAGACAGCATGAAGAAAGCTTCGGTCCTTAGCTACCCATTGAGCGCACAGTGAAGACTGATCAGACTGGGCGGATGTCCAGGCTGATCTGAGTCTTCGCTGGGCGCGCATGCCATTTTGTTGGTTTCGTCGTGCGCTGCTTCATTACTCTTCCTCTTAGTGTCATTGCTGGGCTATTGTCTGTGGTTGTGGATATATTCAGACATCTTCTATACTACTGTTCAAATATTAGCATAAGAATGTTAAGGTGTCCACATATTTATTGTAAATACTGTAGATATCTTACTCAAGGTCTTTCTCCTCCAATGGCAGATGTCCTCTGTATATAAATTTACACAGTCTGGCATTATGAGTACACTCACAGACGCAGTCGGGACCATAACGTCTCTTTGTAAATTGCTGTGGACACTTTTTGTGACAGCTGTTACAAAAAGAAATGACAAATAAAATGGAATGTTATGATGACAAAAACACACTTTATAGGAAATTAGTGAACTTATTTTATAAACGAACAGATGACACAAAATGCAATGTACCGACAACAAAGTTTTACAGAACGGATTTCTTAAGAAAAGAAGGAAAGAACAATCTAAAAGGTTGCCTTTGGAAACAAAGAACACACAAAAGAACGAAAATCGGAGACTCGGTTTTAGTAAGTCTCTTCACAGACAATTATTAATTTTCAAGGCTGTATACGCCCCCTCCCCTCCCCTGACACCGGCTTAAGCGGTATTCAATTTTCAAAGTTACCAGAATGAGCTTAATGATCCCAAAGGAAATAAAATTTAACTGAAGTATAATGAAATACGAGGAGACGTTTTACGGCCGCAACTTGACGCTTAACGCCAGCTGCTGTGAAGTAAACAATTATTGTTTTATTAATTAGTTGATAGTTCATCCATTAATGCCAATATTCGTCAACTGACTCTTCCATCGTGCAAGTCGATTAGTGTTTTCTAAATGGTCTTAACTACTTTTTATTATTATTAATTTATAATGTGATGAGCAGCATGCAGCCCGTGATCAGATGCCCTGTTGTAAACATTACGAAAACACGCCTATTCAAATATATAGAAAACTTCACCTCCAAAAACTGAATATTTTCAGATAGAAAAAAAACTCTGATATGTTTCATATTTCCGCTCAAACCATAGATTGCGGGTACTCATTAGAACCGCCTCGGCGAGGTGGTTCTAATGAGTACCACAATCTAGGTTTTTGAGCAGAAATAAGAAACATAATGTATACCCCTGTATACCCCAGTTTTACTGTATAAAAGTGGGGTTTAAGGGGGTCAAAATTATATAGGCATGTTTTCGTGATGATATTCAATCATTATGGGGCTACCTAATTGAAAAAGGGAACAAAGCCATTCTTGGGAATCTTACCACTAATTAGATAAAATAAAAAGGCTTTAAAGAATAGTTTTACACATGTAAGATATTCGTAAATCTTATAGAATCTATTTACATGTATATAACATTTTTAAACGTCATTATACGAAGTTAAGTCTTAATACCAGCTAGGATAAGTAAAAAGTCGTATTATTTTGAATAAAAAAGAGTCTCAAAATAATAAATTTTAACAACTTGTATTTTTATTTATATTACAAATGCGACAAAAGTAAAATAAGAATATATTCCGCTCTCTCAGATCTATTACCTGCAGAAATGCATGCAAAATGAAAACAAAGTATTGAGGTTCAGACAATGGTTGAGAAGCAGAGGTACCAAACAGTCAAAACATTGTAACAGCGCAGTCAGTTATCCTTACAATTAAGGCATTTAAATTTTAGCAATCATACACATTCCATAAAGCACATAAATAATATCAACATTATGGAATAAAAAGGAACCGTGTCTACTATCTGCAATTGTTCACACAGAAGGAAATACTGTCTAATTCCAGTGACTCGAACATCTTAGGGACCAAAGAATTTTGGTTAGACATGGTTAGCTCGAGCCAATGAGGGTTAATCATAACGCCAGGTCAGGGGGCAAATGTTGATAATTTAGGGATATCTTTTCGGTTCTCTAAAAACAATGGTATGTTGAGAGTACTTGTTAGGATTCTAATGAGTACAAGCAACATACATTTTCATGATAAATAAGAAAAATTCCCTAAATATTTATTTTATTGAGAGATCAGAAAAAAAAAATCTAGGAACTCAAAAAAAAAAAAAGAGTTGGAATCAGCCACGGAAAGGAGCCATATCAGCGTTCGAGACATTGGAGTTTTACAGTATATCGACCTTCTGTCAATGGCAGAGGAGCGAGACAGATTCCTGGGCCCAGTTGTTCAAAGCATCGCCGAGCTTAACGAGCTCGTTAGTGGTCAAAATGTTAACTGTTCTGGTAAGTAGAATATCTAATTCACAGGTATTTTTGCTGAAAAATGTGAGTAGCTTTTGCAAATGCAAAAGCTACTCACATTTTTTCAGCAAAAATTTTTGTGTACAAGCAAGCCGTATTTAATGATCAAAGTTTTAACGATACGTTAACTAACGACATCGTTACTTTTGAACAACTGGGCCCTGGTATTCAAAGAGGTTGTAATGCTGAACACTTACAGGCAAATTGAAAATTCAACCCTTCCTAGAAAATGACCTCATGAAATACAAACCAAAGCATCCAGATTCAAATTAACTTGCACATTCACACATTCTGGCTAGGGCTAACATTGTAGAGTGTAACCAGACTATGCAGGCTAATCCGAGTATATGGTATATAATGGTTGCACACGTCATAAGATCGTTTCCTATTACGAGTTGTTCATCTTTTTAAAATGAGCCGCGTCTTCGGTGAATACCCGAAGAGCGAAGTCCAGTTCAGTCTTGCTGTCCATTGATATATGTAATGATCGGACAGCAAATACCCTGATAAGACTGCGCATGTGCTCCGAAGAAATATTTTCTATTAACGCGGCTCGTTGCAAGGGTATATTGACCATTCCAAAGAACGTGACAAAGTATCACAAGCTGCAGGTATATCATAAATGGTTGCTTATGTTTAATTCTAAGCATACCCCACAAACTATAAGATAAATCGCACCACGAGAACACATGGGGCGGAGCGTAAGAAAATAATCTGATGGCACCGCCCACCAAAAATCCAGATCATCTTGCAGAGCCGATGTCTGAGAAATACTTTTGCTAGGCTTTCTGTGGAAAGTAAATGACACAAGGTTGCTTCAGGCAGAAAATTCTGATCAGTCTGCGCGGATACGTAAGGAAATGATCTGGGCCCAGTTGTTCAAAGCTAACGATGTCGTTAGATAACGATTCGTTAAAATTTACATCGAGTGATACACGAATATGCTGAAATGTTTTGCTGAAAAAATGTGAGTAGCTACTCACATTTTTTCAGCAAAAAAATATCAGAATATTGTGTATTGAATCCGCTAAAACAGTTAACGAAATGACCCTTAACGAGCTCGTTAAGCTAACGACGCTTTGAACAACTGGGCCCTGAATCTTCGCTGGGCAACATGTCCGAAGATACAGCTTCTTACGTTACGATACATAGTTTATCTAATATGACATACAGTCGACTCTCGTTATCTCGATTCCGCTTATCTCGAATAACCGCTTATCTCAAAGTAAAAATCCGGTCCCTGTTTAAATATAAAAATCTTATAACAGCTAACAAAATATGGAAAAGAGAAGAAATTGCTCCTAAGGAGCAATTTCACCTTTTTTCCACAATATTTTCAATATATCTCTAACTCCAGGAGTAAAATTACATAATATTTGTGAAATGTGGATGCTCGATTTATTTTTCCTCTAATCTGCAGATCTGATGTGTCGAGGTACGGATATCTCGAAGTATTTCAGAAAGTCCATTGGACTTCGAGATAACGAGAGTCGACTGTGCGCAAAGAGCGAATGCTATCACCTGTATTTGTATACATCGACGCATGTATGTCATACAAATGTTCTCGCGATACGGTTCTAACACTATTCTGTAAAAGAAATGAACCGCAACGTGAGGAAACGAACCGTAATATGTAGGTGAACGAGGACTCAAATCAGATCAGAGTCTTCGTTGTCTGCACGAAGAAACTTTAGACCCTTGGCTATCCAAAATGTACCCTGTGAAGATTCGCGCAGTCTGATCTGAATCTTTGCTGGGCGCACATGTCAGAAGATATATTTTTCTTACGTTACGGCACAAAACATCATGCACTAACACAGTGGAACAAAAAGCACAGACATGTATACATTTCATCTATCAAAATCTTATGGTTACACAAGTATTAACTTTCACAAAAAGCTTGGTCTACGCTTAGCACACAATGTGTGCTAAGCTTAGACCAAGCTTGTTTGTGAAAGCTAATACTTGGTTATAAATATTACGTTAAGGAATCCATGGAAAACAACATTTACCAATCATAAAATGCTTCCGGAGCAATAACATACTAAGATTGTCAGAAAAGCTTAACCCTTTAAACCCTACCATCCCCAATATGAATATAGGTAACAGTATAAACGTCTGATCAGGGTCGGGACGGTTTACCTCATTATTAACAATTTACAGCCATAAAACTTCTTGTCACAGTTGCTATATAGGAACCTTTAAAAACAACAACAACGAAAAACAATGGATCCTTCCGGCTTGCAGGAAGGAAGGTTTTATTGAGACATCCAAATTTAAATGGTTTAAATGTACATTTTTTGCAATTCTCATTCAAACCAAATACAGGCGAATCTCGTTATCTCCTCTTCGCTTATCTCGAATAACCGCTAATCTCTAAATGAAAATCTCACCCCTGTTTGACATGGAACTCTAACAAGAGGTAACAAAATATTGTGGAAAAGAGTTGAAATTTCTCCTGAGAAGCGAGTTCTCTTTTCCACAATATTTTCAATATGTCTCTAACTTCAGGAGTCAAATTACATATTCATTTGTGAACTGTGGTTGTCGATTTATTTTTCCTCAGCTCTGCTAATCTGATATGTAGAGGTACGGAGATCTCAAAATATTTTAAATAGTCCCTTGGACTTCGAGATAACGCGAGTCGACTGTACAGGCAAAATTCTTAAGGGCCACTTGTATTAAGAAATCATGTAAATTTAATGGCCAGTTTTTTTTTTTTTTTTTTTTTTTTTTGTTTTGTTTTTTTGTAATATGCGTAAATTTACCTATACTGATCAAACACCTGTGTTTAGCAACAATGTTTTGGCTTTCCCTTAGTTTTTTGCTGAACACAGGTTTGTTGTAAATAACCATAACTTAAGCATGAGATTGAACATATATGTTTTCCAACAAAAACTAACATATGACGACTGTCTGAAACTCAAACTATAATAAGCTGTAAGTATAAGTCAAAATAAATTAGCATTATATAGGTTTTGTACTCATTCCCAGCAGGCACACAGCGTTGAAACAACGTCGATTAAGCGTTGATTCAACGTCAATATGTTGTCTTTCCGCTGGGATATTAGTATCCTTGATAACTAGATGTCAAAATGCTTTGCAGTTATGAGATTGCTAATGAGAGCTATCATATTAGCACTGCAGAAAATGAGTTTGAAGATATGCAGAGCTGCGAAACGTTTGTGGAAGAAACCGTAGTTGCCAAAGCTGTTAGTCCACGGGTACTGATTTTGCTTAAAACCTGTTCGAGAGCATAAGAGCCGTGACGTCAGACAACGTACCTTTGGCTATGTGCGCCCAGCAAAGATTCAGATCAGCCTGCGCATCCGCGCACTCTGATCAGAGTCTTCGTTGTCCGCATGAAGAATCTTTGCATCATTGGCTATCCAAGTCCGCTCAGTAAAGATTCTGATCAGATTGCGCGAATGCGTAGGCTGATCTGAATCTACGCTGGACGCACATAGCAAAAGGTACGTTTTCCGAAGTTGCAGCTCATAAGATAAAGCTTAGCATAAATTCAGAGATGCATTCAGAGTAAATATTGCGAACTCGGGAAGCGCAAGAAAGCAAAAGCTGTGCTTTTTTGGTTTGTAAAGTCATTCAGAGACATTCTAACTACATCATCATCTAGTCTAATAGTTCTTACTTCGAGTCGACCTGAACATGATGGCACTCGCATTCAGTGTGGTTTATAAAAGATCTAGTCTGTACAAAATGTTCTCCGTTCGGCAACACTCTGCCCACTTGCCCTGGTGCAGTTTCGAACACCTATAATAAAGTTTAGGCTTAACATAAATTGAATATGAATGACAGGTCAGAGCACTTACTTTGTGTTGTACTCGACCCTATTGCACTCGCATTCCCTATGGTCGATAAACATTCTTTTCTCTACAAAGTTGCGTCTGAATGGGCGGAGTTTGCGTGTTCCCGCTTCCACTTCAAAAACCTGTCAAAAAGTAGCCACATAACAAATGCAACAACTGCCCTTCTTTATAAATGCATGCTTAAAAGGTCTCGCCGTGTATATATATGTTGTTAATTATATTCAGACCAAAACCATCCGATACGGCAAGTATTAGTTTGAGGAATACACGACAGAGAATGGGTGTTCATTTCCTGCATACCAAATTAAGAAATCCAAGAGTTTTGCTGGGGCACAGACAGTCATTCTATCCACCCTATCCCACGCAGGGATAAGACAAACTTCACGTGTGATCGATCGATGCGTTGGTTGTATAGGACAACACATAACTCTGTTGCTAATCTGACGTCTTCGCGCCATGAGAAATGACGTCAGCTTTCAAGATGGTGCACGTCAACTTCATTGTGTATCGTAGGGAGAGCTGCATTTAAAATCAATTGAAAAATAAACAAACACTGAAAATTGAAAGGCAGGCAAGAGAAAGAATCTGTCATGGGTGTTCGAGGCATACAGAAAAATCCATTTCTCGGTATCACTTTCTTGCCTCGTGATGCCAGATATTGATCCCGAGGGATGGATTCTTCTAGACACACCGAACACCCATGAACGATCCTTACAGCTTCTGTAGACAGGATAAGGTACACTATCATACAATGACCATTCTGAATACGAATTAACCAAGGCATAAACTGAGATGTAGAACATAATAAATTTCCATTTGATTTAGAGTGATTCTTTTCAGTAGACAAACCATTATTGCGATCAGTGCCTTAAACCACACAAGTTTAAAATACAAATACAGAAATCACTTCTTTTAGCTACTTACTCTTTTACACAGTATAATTTAATGTTATGATATTTACTACTTTTTCGAAGGGAGAACAAACACTGCCCAGATAAGTAAATATACACTTTTACAATTAATGTCATTTTTGCTATTGGAATAACTTTCATTTTTGTTGGATTTATCGACGTGTAAAACCTGGCAAATCACTCAGACACGGAACAAAGTTTTTACGTTTATATATCAATAAAAGAAAACAAAAGTAAAATTTATTTCTGATCATCCCAACTAAATCATATTAACAATTATGTAAGATGATTATATATTCAATTAAGTATTGGTTACAGAGTTCCCACTTTTTTGGGAAAGAGTTGCAAACTCTGCTTGCCATCTGTTCATTTTGTGCTTGCTTTATTGTATTTGTCTGTCTTTCCCTTTGGTGTTGCGGGCTTGATGTGGAACTGATTGTATCAGTTCCTGAGTTCTCTTATATACTTTTTATATTGGAAACATGAGTTAGATAGCACATTTTAGAAATTTACGCATTTATCGATTCGATATGCAGTCGCGGGCGAATCACTCACAAACTCAATAAAGCCCAAAGTGCTTCATGTTAAAGGCTCCGTATTCCTCAAAAATAGACATTTTATTATCCAAGAAAGGTTTAATAGATTGATACATGGTATTAATACAATCAGAAAATGTGGCATCTGGCAACCTGTAGAATTTTAGGTAGTCTCTCATTCTTGAACTGGATCAAAAATGAAATGAGTTTTTATCGTATCTCTGAATGAATGTTGCCAACACTAATTCAGAGATACAATAAAATTCATTTCATTTTTGATCCAGTTCAAAAACGAGAGACTAACTGAAATTTAACAGGCTGTCAAATGCCACATTTTGTGATCATATTAATACCATCTATCAATTTATTAAACCTTTCTTGGATAAAAATGTCTATTTTTGAGAAATATGGATCCCTTAAGTTTATGAGTGATACGCCGGCGTGTACACATCGGCAAAATCCACAAAAATTAAAATCATTTCTTACAATTCCAACTCGGTCATGTTTACGTTGAAAATGTAAGTTTAGCAGCTTTTTTAAAATCTAGGCAAAGAAAATTGTTCTAAGATTGCTGTTCAGTGAATTTATCAAAGTATACATGCGCTTTCGAATTTGCTCTCGGCCAATCAAATTGCGCTAAATTAACGTAAACCTGCTGACTTAGAATTTTGCACCCGATAGAAATGAGTTTGATATAATGTATTTACTCTTAATAGTCAGACACCTTTCCTTATCATACTTGTCCTAAATTGTGGACAGGTCTATTTACTACCAGTTGATCTCTCTTAAAAACTACCGGATGCGTGGCCAATAGCTTAAACCCTGATCAGAGTGCGCGTCTGATCTGAGTCTACGCAGTATTTTTAGGAGTGTCTATACGAACACTAAGGGTAAATACTGTGGTGATCTAAACCACCACTTGAATAATAAACAGTGGCGTTGCCAGAAAGGAATTGTTTTTACACACAGCCAGGAAAAAATCTTGAAAACTATGCCTAGAATCACTTCTAAAATAGGGGCTACTCTTAAAGGAAAGAATTTGCTCCCAGAGGGAGCAAATTCTTTCCTTTAAGAGCAGCCCTATGGTAGAGAAGCAAAATATTTCATGTTGATGCCACTTTATTATAAATATTTTTCCGTACGTATGTTACGCATATGCGTTTTGTGCGTAATAAACGCACGCTTATACTAAACGTTTTTAAACACAGTGTATGCTAAGAACAAATTGTATGTTCATATCTGTATAACTCTTATTATTATTGACCTAGTTTGAGAAAATATAAACGGAGCATTGTCAATGTACATGGAACTTAGCTCGTAGAAAAGCAGTGCAGGCACAGATTAACCGGTGATACTGTGCAGTATGGCTATGGATTTCATTGTGTGTGTACAGAATTAATGGGTTGGCAAAACTAAACACACTGATCAGGCTGCAGATATGCGTTGAGCCCCTTATTGCTAATGAGGTCCTATTCATTCTCTCTTACCAAAAATGCTTTTGTAAATATTCTGATACCATTGTCTTTCTTTGGACCACACACTGTACCATCAGGACAACATCCAGTGTAATTACGACATCTGTGGACTACTGTACAGCGTGGGTAGTAGTGCCGGAAAGTGTCCGTTTCTACACTTCGAACGTATTCGACTTCCGGAAGTGGATATCGGCAGGAACCCAAAGGACTTCTGGCCATTTCTAAATGATGTTCGAAGGCTGCTGCTCTGTCTGTATGTGATAAATACCATTTGAGTCGGGACATAGCATTTCCTACAAGATTGCATTTGCGCCCTTCGGAGATTCAGATTATCAGGGCCCAGTTGTTCAAAGCGTCGTTAGCTTAACGAGCTCGTTAAGGGTCATTTCGTTAACTGTTTTAGCAGATTCAATATACAATTTTCTTAATTTTTTTGCTGAAAAAAATGTGAGTAGCTTTTGCACTGCAAAAGCTACTCACATTTTTTCAGCAAAAAATTTCAGCATATTTGCGTATCATCGATGTAAATTTTAACGAATCGTTAACTAACAATGTTGTTAGCTTTGAACAACTGGGCCCAGATCAACATGCGCATCCGCACACAGAGTCTTCGCAGGGAACTCTGTAGGTAGCCAATGATCCAGACTGATCTGAGTCTACACTGGGCGCGCATGCATTACTGTAGGACATGCTATGACCTGGTTTATTAGAGACAATATAAATGCATGGATACCTAGAAAAATGTGAAGATATGCCTTCGGCCATCCAGACACTCTGATCATTCTTCACTTGACAGCCAAAGATCGAAGTTTCTTTGGGCGGACATCGAAGACTCTAATCAGACTACGCAGAAACGCAGGTTGATTTGAGTTTTCGCTGGCAGCACGTGTCAGAAGGTCACCAGAACGGTACATGGAAAACTCATAATAAGTTTCAATGCAGCCAAATTCCTTCGGAACTATTGGGCAAAATATTATTAGTTGGATAGATGCTAGGATGCTAGGAGCATGAAGGATGCTTTCCCTATTCCCAATCAATTGATTGATTGTGTTGGGGTTTAACGACACGTCAACCTTTGTGGGTCATTTTGTGTCGTCTCCCAGAGAAAGGGAGAAAAGAGATAGAAGAGAGAGTAGAGGAGATGAAAGAGAGGGACAGGGAAGAAAGAGGAACAGGAATGAAAGTGAAGAAACAGAAGAAATAAAAACATTCCCCCTCTACCCTTACCCACTACAAGGATAGCAGGCCTTGCCCAACTGTAAGCCAATATCAGTTGGACGCCCCAGTGATGTAAGATACACAGCACCTTCGCACCACCCGACCACACCCCTATTCCCAATCAAACCGAATGTGTTATCAATTATTTTTTATTTTTTATTTGTTAAATATTTACAAAGGATACCCGATGCAGAATATTTAGGACGCAAACTAAACCAGAATGAAAGTACCCGGGAAACGCTACAATCACAAAACACAGCCAACCAGGTGTTTCCTCTATTGCAGTTCTAATTTGTCGGTTAATGCCACTGTGCTATTTAGTTTTGTCAGTTTTTGTTCCTCGCCTCTTCCTCTTTCGAGGCCTCGGGAAAGTTGTACTTCGTGATTGTGGCCTGTGCTGGCAAGCTTCAATGATATTTTGTGCTGACCTATCTGTCTGATTATTTATTATAATTGAGCCAGCGCACGACGAAACCTACAATAAGACCTGTGTGACATGCAAAGACTCAGATCAGTCTGTACATAAGCCCAGTATGACAAAGGTTCTCGTTTATCCGTCTTTGCATGACCTGGAGTCTGTAGAAGGCACATGCGACCAGCGAAGACTCTGATCAGACTGCGCGTATGCGCAGGCTGATCTGAGTCTTCGCTGGTCGCACAAGTCTTATTGTAGCTTTTGTAGCTTTTGTCGTGCGCTGGCTGATATATAAACTATTACATGTACTTATTAAATTAACTGGTATTACATAATCTTTAGAAACTATTTACCCTAGTCCTGCTGAACCCGGATATACCCTGTCTTTGCAAACAGTGTAGATCCAGATCAGCTGACTTCTGTAGAAGCCAACTAATCTGGATCTGTACTGTTTGGCATTAAGTATTAGAATTTGTATCAACAACCTGGATCGAGTAATCTGATTGGCTGAAAATCAGAAGTGGGCGGGGCATTTAAATTTATTCAATATGGCAAGGGTTAATATGTGACTTGTAGTATTAACAATTAGATAAAGGACAAGAGGCTCAACGCCAGAAACCGTAATACAGTCGAACCACTCGAACTCGCTTATTTCGAATTACCGCTTATCTCGAAGTGAAAATCTGGTCCCTGTTTTAACATGAAATTATGACAACAGGTAACAAAATAATGTGGAAAAGAGGAGAAATTGTTGCCCCTGTAATTTCTCCTCTTTTCCACATTATTTTATATATATATATATTTCTAACTTCAGGAGTCAAATTACATATTCATTTGTTAAATGTGGTTGTTCAATTTATTGTTTTCCTCACTCTCTCAACTCTGATATGTCGAAGTACGGATATCTCGAAGTGTTTCAGCGAGTCTCTTGGAATTCAAGATAACGGGAGTCGACTGTAATTAGGATATGTGAGCCCAGCGATGATTCCTATTAGCCTGCGGATTCTTTTAGTCCCATCAGAATCTTAATTGGGCGCATTTTGGGGTGGTGGGTGGGGGGGGGGGGGGGGGGGGAAAGAGATGTAACGCTTCTTTTGGCGGACAACGAAGACTAGACTCTTATCAGACTGCGCGGATGCGCAGGCTGATATGAGTCTTCGTTGGGCGCACATGTTAGAAGGTACATGCGCTCATACTCATGTTGCGACATAACATTAAAACCCAGTGGGCAACGTTGAAACAACGTCGTTTCAACGTTGATTTAACGTTGTTTGTCCGCTGGGATACCTTCTACAGCGTCTTCATCATCATTCATCCAGTTTCTCGGTTTGTTTTCTCTTTTGTAATGTGATGTACCATAAATAAACTGTTTTGATTTCATATCCATTATGGTATTAATATCAAAGTCTGTAAGATCGTTTCGATCGAAAAATATCCGTAACATATCCGCAACACTTGTTGACTTGTCTAAATGTTTTTCGAATTCGTCTACTGGCACACTTTTAAATGGCACATCCTGAAATGATAATAATAACAATACATTAAAGGTTCTATATTCCTCAAAAATAGACATTTTATTACCCAAGAAAGGTTTAATAAACTGATAAATAGTATTAATACGATCATAAAATGTGGAACCTGACAGCCTGTAAAATTTGTTAGTCTCTCGTTCTAGAATAGGATCAAATATAAAATGACTGTATTTTTGTCGTTTCTCTGAATTGTTGCCAACATTAATTCAGAGATACGATCAAAAATCGTTTCATTTTGATCCACTTAAAACTGAGTGACTAACCAAAATTTTACAGGCTGTCAGATGCCACATTTTATGATCGTATTAACTCTTTCGGTGCCAAATTTCAAACGACAATTGTCATCTTTTTCTTTTTTTTTTAACAACCTATCGCATGGAAAGAAGCTTACATGTAAAGTTGAAAGACTGAATGGCAAACAGCGTAGATTCAGATGAGACGGCTCATTATTGGCTAGGAGGCGTAAGTAGTGTTTCAGAAAGGTCTATCGAATTTGAATTTTAAGACGACTTAGTCTATAAATTCAGAAGGATTGTTTGTAATACTGATTTTAGTAACAAATGAGGCGATTCTAACAAATATCCAAACATATATATGGTCTATGAGGTAATAAGAATAAAACAATGCCTTTCCTTCATACCATTCTGCTGGTTAAGGATTTTTTACAACAACAAATTCATATTAATGGCAACATCTTTGGGAACAAATCTTTGTAACGAGGGCTAATTGCATTTCAATTTGAAGCGTATTCATAATGTTAACCCTTGTCATGCTGAATTAATTAAGATGCCACACCCTCTTCTAATTTTCAGCCAATCAAATTACTTGATCCAGGTTGTTGATAAAAATTCAAATACTGAATGGCAAACAGTGCAGATCCAGATCAGTTGGCTTCTTCAGAAGCCAACTGATCTGGATCTACATTGTTTGCAAAAGCAGGGCATATCCGGGTTCAGCAGGACAAGTGTTAATAAGTCTGATGTAATGTAATGTATACTCCATATACCCCACAATAAACAGTGTAATTAGGGTATACAGGGGTATACGTTATTAAGCGAATTTTGACAATTGTTTCAATATTTAAATCTGATTATGTTGTTTCTGTCATTCTTTTTACTGCACAAACATGCTAGGTTGTAAGCTCAACGCCGTTGAAAATAATGCGTCATCTATTTTAGATATACATTTCATACCCCCGGGCGACCCACGGTCGGTGTCACTAAATGCACCTTACCATAAGGAACAAAATATATATGGTTTAGGAGTGGGGATTTGTACAGTTCCTAAGATATCAATCATATGAGCTGGAGGGGGTAGGGCATACCTCCGTGGGGAATCATGGTCGGTGTCACATGCAATGTGTATATCTAAAATAGATGACGCGTTTTCAAAGGCGTTGAGTATACTTCGTAATCAAAATTACTTTCATTCTTCGTATTATATAATGCAAGTGTCTAGATGATAGTAATATCATTCAGGTAAATGTTTTTCTTTTTTCTCCTCCGCGAGGCGCATCTAATGAGTATCCACATACCAACACATGTCAGCCATATGCGATAGAGAAGACCCAGATCAGCCAGTGCATCCGCGTAGTCTGATCAGGGCCTTCGCTGTCCGCCTAAAGAACCATTGGACACTATATAATGTATCAGTTGAGAGCAAATGCTCGGATCAGACTTTGCGCATGCGTGGGATGAATCTGAATGTGAGTATTTTGCGCATGCTCGAAGTCAAGTTTTCGCTTGGCGCGGCCCGTATGTTTCCGTGGAGGAAATATCGACGCATTACGGTTGAAAAAGTAGTACCATAGACATTTCACATAGGTGTATTAACCCATATAAGCCTAGCGTCCCATAAAAGGGAATTGGCAAACAGTGTAAACCCAAATCAGACGCCGCAGAACGCAGCGTCTGATCAAGGTCTACACTGTTTCCACCGAGTTTAAATATTTCTATAAAACACAATAATAAAAACTAAGCAGACACCCCTTATATAGGAAATGAACTTGTCCAAAGAGTTAAAGTAGAAGAATTCACTCGGCATGAATGGGTTAATAGAACCAATTTAATCATTAGAGCCGTAACGTGAGAAAACCATCTGATATGTGCGCCCAACGAAGACTCAAGTCAGCCTGCACATTCGTACTGTCTAATTAGAGTCGTCGTTGTCCGCATGAAGAAACTTTGCATCCTTGGCTATCCAAAATGTGTACAGTGAAGATTCTTATCAGACTGTGCGAATGCGCAGGCTGGTCTGAATCTTCGCTGGGTGCACATGTCCGACGGTACGTTTTTGACATTACGGTTCATTTATCTCTTTATAAAAAGTAACATTGTATCATTTATTTTATTTCCATGAAAATTTAATGCTGCAGATTCAATACAAGAACTTAAACCCCACGGTTATGATGCTTATGATACTTCTTTTAGACTTATATTATCTATTTACCTGTAACCTTGAACTTAATTGTCAGGAATCCACTGGTTTGAAGAGGATCTCTATCTGAGTGTTGATTATCTGCTTGTAAAGCACCGCATGAAATGTGTTAAATTATGATTTAGCGATAACAAATATGTTTGAACTTCTTCAATTCTAATTTAAATACAGATATATTAAAATTTCACATTAACTTCCAAAGTGCGGTCGTAGATAAAACGTTTAGTAAAAATTTCTCATTTTATTTAACGCAAGAACTTTAAGTGGTATTGAAATAGATGCGCACAAAAAAAAAAAAAAAAAAAAAAAAAAAAAAAGAGAAAAATCTACAGTGTGTTTACTATACAGTTCTCTTATGGCGATAAAAACAATCTATATATAGCATTTAACCAATTTAAAATTAATGTCTCATAAATGAGACCTTTGCAAACAATATAGACCTAGCTCAGACGCTACAGAACGCGGCGTCTGATCAAGGTCTGCGCCGTTTGATTTACATATTAGAAGATTCTATAAAACACAGTAACAATGAAAGCTAACCAGACACCCCTTTTATTAGAAATGCGCCGGTCCGAAGAGTTAAGGTAAAAGTGTCCATTCGGCGTAAATGGGTTAATTACCTTAGTGGCAATTTCTAGAAGCGATTATTAAGGGGACTGGATGCATTTGGTAATTGTCCTTCCAGTGTCAACCATTGTAGATTAGAAAAATGTCCAAAAAGAAAAAAAAAAAAAAAAAAAAAAAAAAAAAAAAGAAAAAAAAAGGGAAATCATGAAGCACAGCCTTCCCAAGGTACCGAAAGACGAAGAGATGAGACATAAACAAAGACGGTTTAAGATGTTATGACGGCAGTTTGTGTTTTAGTCTCTGCTTTGCAGGAAACTACTGTGCTTTCAACATCTTTCTGAAAGTCGTTTTTTTTTTTTTTTTACTTGCATGATGCTTTACACAAAATCATTTGTCGTAACTATTTATTCACAAAAAGATTTATTCTTGCTGGTGTTTTTTTTTAAATCAAATATTTTCACTTTTTTCCCATTGTAAAACTGAATGCAAATTATGCAGAAATCCGTAGGGTACGTAACTTGGGGACAGATTTTCAAGTTCCGCTTGTTCAGTTTTTCTGAAATTTTCACAATATTGTTGTGAAATATCAATAATTCAAATTCAGCAAAGAAAAGTAAAAATATTTTCTCAGACAAAAATTCCAAAAAAATCACTTTACTATAGAAATTGCATAGGTCAGGTAACTTTTGGCGGTCAGTTTAATTTTTGGGTACATATGTGAGAACAAAACATAGAAACAGAAAAGACAAATGGTTTCCGAGAAGATATGGTCAATCAGAACAAAATATCTTCATTAACAATTAAACGGCAATCAAACAGACATCTTTCCGAGTGATGTCGAAAGGACAGTAGTTGAAGAACACAAAGAAAACAATAAAATATAGAGGAGGCAAGCCATCCGTGAACATAAGCCCCACATTGTGCCCATCATGAAAACATGCCTATATAATTTTGACCCCCTTAAACCCCAGGGGTATACATTAGTTTTCTTATTTCTGCCCATAAAACATAGATTGTGGGTACTCGTTAAAACCGCATCGCCGAGGCGGTTCTAACGAGTACCCACAATCTATGTTTTGAGCAGAATTATGAAAATATCATAATTATTATTTTTTTCTGAAAATGTTCAGTTTTTTGAGGCGAAACTTTCTATATATTTGAATAGGCGTGTTTTCGTAATGCCTAATAACTTTAATGATTTTGGACAAGCAGGTATTTAAACCAACTTTTAAACCATCTTTTGTTTTAATCAGAATAAACTGCCAAGCACGACACGTCTTTCTTAAACAATGTAGACATGTTTTTTTTTTTTTATTATTAAAGAACAATAACAACAGGAACATACATTCGATTTTCATCTCAATAATATCTAGGAACCCGAACAGTTTAATTAGACGAAACATAATAGTCATTGTTAAAATAATGAAAAGATTCTAAAAGGAATAATCCTTATAAGCAATGAACACCCTCACAAAGATGAAAATTGTTGAAGTGACGAAGTTTTCTTAGTCAGACCAGCTAGTTATTGACCAATGAGGGCTCATCAGTGACCCGCATAAATGAGTCCTCATCAGTGCATCACGAAAACACGCTTATATGATTCTGACACCCTTAAACCCCACTTTTATATAGTAAAACTGGGGTTTACAGGGGTATACATTATTTTTCTTATTTATGCTAAAAACATAGATTGTGGGTACCCGTTAAAACCGCCTCGCCGAGGAGGTTCTAACGAGTACCCACGATCTAATAGATTGTGGGTACTCGTTAAAACCGCCTTGCCGAGGCGGTTCTAACGAGTACCCACGATCTATGTTTTGGGCAGGAATATGAAAAATATCAGAATTTTTTATCTGAAAATTTTCCCTTTTATGGTTGAAAATTTTCAATATATTTGAATAGGCGTGTTTTCGTAATGGACCCTCATAAATGAGGCCTCATCAGTGACCCTCATAGCATTTTCAACAAATCCCGGAATGGGCTTAGTGACCACAGAAGACCTGATGTATAAACTACACAATACTGAAACACAGTATGAAGAGACAGTTTACGGCTACCACACGGCACTAACAGATACATGGCTTCCAGAAGGACATAGCCCTGAGAACAGATTGTACTCAGTAACCAAAATCACTTACATTCTTCCATATTATATAATGGAAGTGAATAGATAACAGAACATCTCATTCAGGTAAATATTTTCCTAAATTCTCCATGAGGCGCTTCTAATGAATACCATGCACATCATATGTTTTCATGGAGAAAAAAAGCAACACATCATGGTTAAAAAGAACCCTATCTAGAGCGATGGCTTTGATGCATAAATTTCACATAGGAGTATTAACATATAAACAATTTCATCATTTGAGCCGCAACGTGAGAAAACCTTCTGACATGTGCGCCCAATGAAGACTCAAATCAACCTGCGCATTCATGCAGTCTAATCAGAGTCGTCAATGTCCACATGAAGAAACTTTGCATCCTTGGCTATCCAAAATGCGCCCAGTGAAGATTCTGATCAGCCTGCGCGAATGCGCAGGTTGATCTGAATTTTCGCTGGGCGCATGTGTCCGAAGGTACATTTTTACGTTGCGCAGGCTGATCTGAATCTTCGCTGGGCGCACATATCCGAAGGTACATTTTTACGGTGCGCATGCTGATCTGAATCTTCGCTGGGCGCACATGTCCGAAGGTACATTTTTACGGTGCGCATGCTGATCTGAATCTTCGCTGGGTGCATATGTCCGAAGGTACGTTTCTACGTTGCGGTTTATTTATTTATTTATAAGAAAGTAACATTGCATCATTTATTTTTATTTCCTTGAAAGTTGAATGCTACAGATTCAATACAGGAACTAAAACCCCTAGTTCATTAACTGCTGCTTATCATACTAATCTATTTATATGTAATGCTAATCATTCTAATCTATTTTATATGTAATGCTAATCATACTAATCTATTTATATGTAACCTTGGACTAAATTGTCACGAAGCCACTTGCTTGAAGAGGATCTCAAACTGAGTGTAGATTATCTGCTTGTAAAGCACTGCGTGAAATGTGATTTAAATTATGATTTTGCGGTAACAAATATGTTTGAACTTCTACAATTCTAATTTAAATACAGATACATTAAAATTTCACATTAACTTCCAAAGTGCGGTCGTAGATAAAACGTTCAGTAAAATTTCTCGTTTTATTTTACGCAAGAACTTCAGTTGGTATTGAAACAGATGCGCACAAAAAGGATAAAATCTACAGTGTTTTTACTTTACAGTTCTCTTATGGCGCTTACAACAATCTGTATAGCACTTAAATTTAAGCCTAATATCCCATAAATGTGATCTTAGCAAATAGTGCAGATCCAGATCAGACGCCGCAGAATGTGGCTTCTGATCAAAAAAGGTAAGAGAAACGTCCAGGGAGTGCCAGAACCACAAACCGCAGCCCTTCCCAGACACCAAGAGGAAGAGAAAACAGACAAAACCAAACTAGTGAAAATCGAACAAACGTACGAAAAGCACTAAGATTAGATCTCTCTTCCCCAAGCGAGGTCATAGCAAAGTTCAAAGGACTGAAAAACACAAGAACAAAATAACACCAGGCAAAACTTAAAACAAATCGCCTGGTAGAATAAACCACAAAGCAACCAAGACAGACTAATACCGGGACCGCCGCCTTAGATCGGTTAGTAAAATAAACCACCGGGAGGCGGGGTGGGGGGGGGGGGGGTGGGGGTGGGGCGTGGGGGGGGTGGGGAAGGGGGGAAGGGGGTTTAAAGCACTTTTACGGCTAGCCAACTTCACCCTGGGTCCCTATGCTACTCTTAATACAGAAATGCATAAAAATCGGTTCGCATAAAGGCTCCCAACTCAGTCAATGCATCAAAGCACAAACATAAAAATCAAAATCACTATGATAAACAAAGACGAGTGCCAGAGTAAATGAAAACCAATAGTTGAACCATGGCCGGCCAAGCGAAAGACATATCATATCGTCAAGCCCCAACCCACTGGTTAAAGTTTTACGAAGAGGCCGGCATTGTGTCTGAGGCCCGAACCGCCGTCGTGTAATTAAAGAGTGAAGCATAGCCATCAACAATGATTGGGTTGATAACTAGGCATGCAGTCTGCCGCATAATATCCAGGCTATAGCCCGTTTGATTTAAATACAAGAAGTTCTAGAAAACACAGTAATAATAAAAAAAACTACCCTGACACCCCTTTTACTGGATATGTGCCTCTCCAAAGAGTTAAGTTAGAAGAGTCCACTCGCCATAAATGGTTTAATTACCTTAGTGATAATTTCTGAAGCGATTATTAAGGGGTCTGGATACATTTGGTAAATGTTCTCCCATCATTCATTGTAGATTAAAAAAAAATCACGAAGCACAGCCTTTCCAAGGTACCGAAAGACGAAGAGATGAGATATAAACAAAAACGTTTTGACCCTTGTCCTGCTGAATAAATTAAGATTCCACGCCCACTTCTAATTTTCAGCCAATCAGGTTACTTGATCTGGACTGTTGACATAAATTCACATACTGAAAGGCAAACAGTGCAGATCCAGATCAGTTGGCTTCGCCAACTGATCTGGATCTACACTGCTTGCAAAGGCAAGTTATATCCGGGTTCAGCAGGACAAAGGTTAAGCTGTTATGACGGCAATTTGTGTTTTAGTCTCTGCTTTGCAGGTAACTAGTTGAAGAAGACAAGGAAAAGAATACAATATAAATACTCTTTTAAACCATCCTTTGTTTTACACGGAATAAAATGTCAAGCACAGCACATCTTTCTTAAACAACGTATGCATGGGTTCTTTTGTTAAAGAACAAAAACAACAATAAGAATTCATACATTCGATTTTCATCTCAATAAAATCTAAGACCCCGAATAGTTTTATTAGACGAAACATAATAGTCATTCTTAAAATAATGAAGAGATTCTAAAAGGAATAATCCTTATTAGCAATGATCACACTCACAAAGATGAAAATTGTTGAAGTGTCGAAGTATTCTTGGTCAGACCAGCTAGTTAGTGGCCAATGAGGGTTCATCAGTGACCCTCATAAATAAGGCATCATCAGTGCATCACGAAAAGAGCCTATATAATTTTGACTCCCTTACACCACCTTTTATATAGTAAAACTGGTGTTTACAGGGGTACACATTATTTTGTTTCTGCTCAAAAACATAGATTATGGGCACTCGTTAAAACCGCCTCGCCGAGGCGGTTCTAACGAGTACCCACAATCTATGTTTTGAACAGGAATATGAAAAATATCAGAATTTTTTATCTGAGAAGTTTCCTTTTTTTATTTAAAAGTTTCAATATATTTGAATAGGCGTGTTTTTTCGTAATGGACCCTCATAAATGAGGCCTCATCAGTGACCCTCATACAATTTTCAACAAATCCCGAAATGAGCTTAGTGACCTCAGAAGACCTGAAAGTCTAAACTTCACAATATTGAAGTACAGTATGAAGAGACAATTTACGGCCACCACAAGGCACTAACAACAACTGTAGTGAAAATAGAAAGATTCTAGAAGGAAAGACCATCGAGAGCATTGAACACACTAACAAATATTAAAATTACTGAAGTGTCGAAGATTTCTGAGCAAGACTAGCTCGTTTCTGCACATTAGGCCTTATCAGTAACAATAATACGAGCGCATGACAGAACCAACAAAATGGCATATGCGCCCAGCGAAGACTCAGATCAGCCTGGACATCCGACAAGTCTGATCAGAGCTTTTGCTCTCCACATGAAGAAAGCTTGCGTCAGCTACTCATTGAGCGCACACCGAAGACTGATCAGACTGAGCGGATACCCAGGCTAATCTGAGTCTTCGCTGGGCGCACATGTATTTTGTTGGTTTTGTCGAGCGCTGGCTCATAAAACATGACATGAGCCACAACGTCAGAAAACGTACCTTCGGATATGTACGCCCAGCGAAGATTCAGATCAGCCTGAGCATTTGTGAGTCTGCCAAGAATCTTCACAGGGCGCATTTTTGATAGCCAAGGACGCGCAGACATGCTGAGTCTTTGTTGGGCGCACATGTTAGACGGTAACCCAGTAAGCATTCTTTTAAAAATCTGTAGCGGGCCGTCATCGGCCCGTCAGGGTAGCTGACGGGCCGATAACGACCCGCTTTAGATTTTTAAAGAATGCCAGCTGGGAAGTTTTCTCATGTTGGGGCTCATATAATTTTTACTGTTGTGAAAAAAGCGAAAGTGAATATGCAAGTAACATTGTCTTGAGAGCCTTCGTCTCTTTTGATACGAATCACAATTCACATTAAGATTTGAAATTTGAATCTGTTTTCAATGTGAATAACAAGTAAAACCAAAATATCAGCACTTGGTCCAATTTTAACCCTTGTCCTGCTTCTAATTGTCAGCCAATCAGATTACTTAATCCAGATTGCTGATATAAATTCACATACTGAATGACAAACAGTATTAATCCAGATCAGATGGCTTCCAAGCCATCTGATCTGGATCTACACTGTTTGAAAAGGAAGGGGTTGTTTTGTTCAGCAGGATAAGGGTTAAGAAATAGGCGGATGTTTTGATTTTTTGTCTCCTTATGTAATCTACTGATCTGTTGGAGCATAATAAAACACTCAAACTTTCGTAAAATGATATCGCTGGAATTTCAATCTCTAAATGAGATCTAACCAAACAAATATACTAAATGAACAACAGATGAGGAACAAACAATGACAAATCAAAAACAGAAGTTGTGACATCACAGAAATACGAAGAAAGAATTGCAACAGAGGAGCCGCCTCGGTGTGTTCAGTGTTCAATCATCAATCTCTTATTCAGATATATTCCACTTCAGTAAAAACAATTGGGATTCAAGGCACCATTTAACTATTAAATAACCAGAGGACCAATTATTCTGTAGCTCAACAGAGACATTTCTTCTGAGCCAGCTTACGGTAATATTTTTTAAGAATGAAATATATACACCCCCACACCCCACACACAGGGGCATAATTTGAACAATCTCGTACTCTAACTGAAGCTACATACTAAATATCAAAGGTCTGGGCCGTCTAGTTTTCGGACAAGAAGATTCTTAAAAAATTCCTTAAATGACACTGTGTAAAACAAGTGACCCCTCAGGTGGAACCAATTTCGACCCAAGGGCTAATATTTGAACAACCTTAAGAGAATTTCATTAGATAAAGCTATATACCAGATATAAAAGGCCAGGGCCTTCTAGTTTCAGAACAAGAAGATTTTAAAGGTTTCCTCTATATGATTCTATGTAAAACAAGGGAGCCCCAGGGCAGAGCCATTTTTGATCCCAGGGATATAATTTGAACAATCTTGTTAGAGGCCCATTAAATGAAGTTGCATACCAAATATCAAAGGCATGGGCTGTCTAATTTCAGAGAAGATTTTCTTTAATTTTCCCTATATCAGTATGAAAAACAAGTGACCCCTTGGGCGGGCCATTTTTGACTCCAGGGCTATAATTTGAATAATCTTGGTAGAAGTCCACAAGACAAAGCTACATACCAAGTATCAACGGCCTGAGCCGTCTAGTTTCAGACAAGAAGATTGTTGAAAGTTTTGCCTATAGTAGTATGATAAAAAATGACTTTTCATTAAAAAAGGTCAAGATCAACCCAAGGTTATGATTTTTTCAAACTTTATTGTGCCCAAGTCTCCAATGCTGCATACTGAACTCAAGGACCATTGGCCATTTGGTTCTGGAGAGGAAGATTTTTAAGATGTTTTACTATATATGGGCATGGCGGCCATCTTCATCATGTGACCCAGATGTGGCGAACAAACTGTCGTTTTTCCGGCCCAGTTTCTAGTTTCAGAGAAGAGTTTTTACCTATATGAGTCTATGTAAAACAAGTGACCCCTGGGGCGTGACCATTTTTGACCACAGCGCAACAATTTGAATAATCTTGGTAGAGGTCCACAAGATAAAGCTACATACCAAATATCAAAGGCTGAACCCGGATATACCCTGCCTTTACAGATCGGTTGGCTTCTGAAGAATGCAACTGATCTGAATCTGTACTGTTTGCCATAAAGTATGTGAATTTATAACAACAATCCGGATCAAGTAATCTGATTGGCTGAAAATTATGAGTGTGCATGGCATCATAATTTATTCAGCAGGGCAAGGGTTAACAATCCAGATCAATTTATTTCAATACCTTTGAGTCAGTATTTTGTGTAACCTCTTAGAACTGCAATGGTAGCGGCAAGACGCGTCTTCATAACCTGGACCAGACCTTGTATCCGCTGCTGAGGGAAATGTTGCCATTCCCGACGAAACCCAGCCTCAAGTTAAACTAGGGTATGCACTGTGGAAGTAATTTCACGACATTTCCGGCCCAGAATGTCCTACAAATGTTTAAGAGGGTTCAAATCAGGTCTGCAGGCCGTGGAAGTGTTGAAATCGCATTTTGGCGTAAACATACAATCACTACACGTACGTGACCTGCGACGTCTTGCATTGTCATCCATGTTAAAAGGGGATAGTCATCAAAATGGGAAATAACAGCTGTTTAAAGAATGTCCGTTTGGTACTTTTGTCCAGTAAGGGCCCCTTGCACAGTAATCAGACCAATCATGTGATAAACATCCCCAGACCACTATTTAGCCTCCACCAGAAGGAACAGTCTCCTTTATGTTCCTTTGAGAATAAGCTGTATTTCGCTGCCTCTAAGAACGCACACGGCCATCCATCATATGGAGAAGAAAACGGCTTTCATCTGAACAGTGAACCTTTCTCCAGGACTGGGTATTCCAGCTCCTGCATTGCTGGCATCAGTATAAACGTGCTCCTTCTGTCCCAGAGTAAGCACTGGTCGTCCGATAGGCCATCAAGCACAATGACTAGAAGCCCAGAGCCTATTACGAAAGGTTCTGTTTGACAATGGCCTGTTTGGTAGCCATCTTTGCTTCACAACAGTACTGCTTGAGAACGGAAATCGCCGGGCAATTCTCAGTAACGAACCATCTTCTCTTCGTGACGTCTTTCGGGGCCTCACTGAGCGTGCTCTGTCCTGCACATGATTGGTTTGTTGGAATTTATTGAGCAGGAAATCAATGACTGACTGACTATACCCAAAGCGACGTGATATTTCTCGCTCGAAAAACCCAGCATTTTTCATTCCAAGTATCTGCCGCCGGGTGGCTTCTGGCAGTTTTTCTACGAGCTATGGCACATGTACACAAGTTAGATCCATGCACAGGTTCATAAATTTGTTCGTTATTAACACAAGACTAAACAGCATTATTGTTTTATGGACAAAAGTACCAAAGTGGACAAAAGTACCAAACAGACATTCTTGAACATAAGACTAAATAAGCATCGTTGTTTCATCTCTGTATTCGTTTGATTTTTATGTTCTGGGAGATGTTGCACTGATGAGTTAGGAACCCTTCACGCGGACTGAGCAAATGTCTTGTGTATACTACGGCAGAACTAAGGGTGAGGGTTGTGGCCACGTAAAATCGATTTAAGCCCCAAGTAGTATTTTACTGACCGTTCCAAGGCGGTGTTTCTGCTGTGGTTTACTACTACCGTCATTGTGATTCTTTGCATGTATGTCCTGGACGGTTAAAGTAGGTGCATAAAAAAAACAACAAAAAATAAACAAAAAAAAAAACAAACAAACAAAAAAACAACAACAAAAAACAACAAACAAAACAAAAAAAAAACACACAAAAAAACAAGAGGCCCACGGGCCACGGTTCGCTCACCTGAGTGACATAGCCACTGCAGACATGCAGATGTTATGCAACATTTTCCAGTCCTATCATCGCAACTAATGAAATATCATTTGAGCAGTTCTTAGTTTTGAAGAAGAATATATGGGCCTGACAGTCAATGGAGCATGATCATTTGAATAAATTATCAATCACATTTCAACAGAAGGATCAATGTGAAATTTGTGGTTTCTGAAGAATCATGCTTTTATACATATAAACAGCACAGTGGCAGGGAAATATTATAAATATAAACCAGATGATGGCCATCTTAGATTTCCAATCAGAACAATTTTAACTACTGTTGATCTACAAGTCACTTCGATACTTTCAATATAAATGTATATGGCCCATACAAATAGGGAAGCAAATTTGACCTTGGAGGTAAAAAGGTCAAATGTCAACATAGAACCATCATTTTAGAAATTTTGGTAGATCTCCTGTCCCCCATAATTTGTGCAAAGATTAGGACCCAGGGCTTATTTGGTTATGGAGAAGAAGATTTTTTAAGGTTTTTACCATATATGAGCATGGCAGCCATTTTGATCAATGGACCATACCCGTTTTAGCAATCTTTCATTCTCCTACCCACGGAGGCTCCGCATGAAATTTGAGCAACACTGGCCCGGAGGCTTCAGAGGAAAAGCCATTTGAAATTATCAACATTTTCCATACAAATGAATGGGGCCCATACAAATGCATACAGAAGCAAACTTGACCGTGCCGTAAAAAGGTTAAATGTCAATGTATGACAATTATTTTAGCAACTTTGGTAGACCGCCCGTTCCAGATGATATATGCAAAGATTCAGCCACAAGCCAGCCTCGGTTTTGGAGAAAAAGATTTTTAAATGTCTTTTCCCATACAAATGCATAAGGAAGCAAACCTGACCTTGCCGTAAAAAGGTCAAATGTCAATGTCAATGTATGACCATTATTTTAACAACTTTGGTAGACCCCCTGTCCCCAATGATTTATGCAAATATTCAGATCCAAAGCATCCTCGGTTCTAGAGAAGAAGATTTTTAAAGGTTTTTACCATATATGGGCATGGCGGCCACCTTGGTCATCAAACCGTGACCATTTTAGCAATTTTTTGTTCCCCCTACCTAAGGAGGCTCCATATGAAATTTGAGCAAAATTGGCCCAGAGGCTCCAGAGAAGTTGTTTGAAATTCTGAACATTTTTCCCATACAAATGCATAAGGAAGCAAAATTGACCTTACCGTAAAAAGGTCAAATGTCAATGTACGACCATTATTTTAGCAATTTTGGTAGCACTCCTGTTCCCGATGATATATGCAAAGATTCAGCCATAAGGCATGCTCGGTTTTGGAGAAGAAGATTTTTAAAGGTTTTTCCCATACAAATGCATAGGGAAGCAAACTTGACCTTGCCGTAAAAAGGTCAAATGTCAATGTACGACAATTCTTTTAGCAATTTTGGTAGATCTCCCGTCCCCGATGATTCCTGCAAAGGTTCAGCCGCAAGGCATTCTCGGTTCTGGAGGAGAAGATTTTTAAAGGTTTTTACCATATATGGGCGTGGCGGCCATCTTGGTCAACGGACCGCGACCATTTTAGCAATTTTTCGTTCCCCACCCTAAGGAGGCTCCATATGAAATTTGAGCAAAATTGGCTCAGCGGCTTCAGAGGAGAAGTCGTTTGAAAATGCTAACAGACGGACGCACGGACAGACGGACGGACGGACGGACGACGGACGAAAAGTGATCACAATAGCTCATCCTGAGCAGAGCTCAGGTGAGCTAAAAAAAAAAAAACAACAACAAAAAAAACTGCCACTTAATATCAATAACTTTCTTGACCTTACGCAAGTTCCTACTTATTTTGATTTTCCGTACAATTACATTTTATATCTTGTCTTTTTTATCCTTCTCACACATCCTAATATTTCAAATTACACCAGTTACGTGGCTGTCAAAATCCGTTCCGGTTTTTTATTCATACGTGTTACAGATGTCTGTCCACGTTTAGCATGCTAAAATAAAAATTTCAACGGCCGACATTTTGAAATATTTCTATCATTTTACCGGAAAATAGGCTATGCCATTTCATGCAAATTGTCTCCACTGGAGACAATTTGCATGAACTGGCTAAGCCTATTTTCTGGGTAAAATAAGAAAAAATGTGAATAATTTTGTCGTCTGCAGAATTAGCACAGAGAGCGGAAAATGTTAAATCATACATGGACTTCGACGTAAGGAAAGGGCCCTTAGATCACAAGCGAACAGTGCGACCCCAATTATCATCCGCACAGTCTGATCAGTTGTAAATGTTTCGGATATTGCAGATTATATCGAAGAACAGTGACGGGGCTCATCAGACTGCTTTCATGTACAAGCTAATCTAGTTGTGTGCCATTTGCATATGACACAGTATTAAAACCCCTTTCCCTAGTTACCCATAATAGCAGCTGTGAATATATACAAGGTCACTGAATATTAGTACTCCTCATGTTGTAAGGAATGCGTCACCTACGTGGATAAAACTTCACAGTTGAGGTAGGGACCGGACATGTGTTTTCAATTAGAACTGCATCAGAATTAAGGGATGCGTTTCGCGGGAATAAAAAGCAGTTAAAGACCCCATTTCCCACAGTAGTTTTTTCTACTTATCATTCTTCTGTTGCAGTTCTTCTTTGTTTTTGTGCCTGTGGTTTCATATATGGCCTTTGTTTTAAGTGTATGAAGTTGGCTTGGAGTTTGAAGTATGGAGTTTGGTATTCGATTTCCTCCGCAGTAGTAAAGTATACTAAAGTAACGGTTATGATTGGGCAAAATCGATATTCCAAGTTGCGAATCCCAAGCCAAAACAAAAATGTAAGAGAAAAGTCCAGGGAGTGCCACAATCACAAACCGCAGCCCTTCCCAGACACCAAGAGAAAAAGGAAAGCGACAAAACGAAACAAGCACAAATCGGACAAACGTACGAAAAGCACTAAGGTTAGCTCTCTCTTCCCCAAGCGAGGTAATCGCAATGTTAAAAGGACTGAAAAACACAAGAATTAAATAACATAAGGTAAGGCATAGAACAAATCGCCTTGTAGAATAAATCCCAAAGCAACAAAGAGTAAGACTAACACCGGGACCACCGCCTTAGAACGGTCAGTAGAGTAAACCACCGGGGGGTTAAAGCACTTTTACAGGTAGCCAATTTCACCCTGGGACTCTCGATGCTACTCTTAATACAGAAATACATAAAAATTCGGTTCGCATAAAGGCTCTCAACTCAGTCAATGTATCAAAACGAAAACATAAAAATCAATTAATCACTATAATAATCAAAGACGAGTACTCATGGCTAATTCCACTGTATGCCAGAGAAAATGAAAACCAATTGTTGAACCACAGCGGGCCAAGACAAAGACATATCGTCAAGACCCAACCCACTGGTTAAAGTTTTATGAAGTGGCCGCCATTGAATCTGAGGCCCGAACCGCCGTCGTGCAATTAAAGAGTGAAGCATAGCCATCAACACACTTCATAGCATAGCCAAATTCACACTCTCGTTTGTTTTGTTATTATTTGTTCATCAGTTTGCTTTCTTTTGGTGCCTCGGCAAGGCTGTATTTCGTGATTGTAGCTTTCTTTGAGTATCTTCACTTATGGTTTTGCAAAGTCTTTCCTAATGTATCGTATGCCATAGCTTTTTTTTCGGAAATATGCTTATTCCAAGTTTAGCAACTGTCTTACTTCCTTAACCAACAAATTTCAGCATTCATTTATGGTCCAAAATATATTAGCCAGCGCATGACAAAACCTACAAAATGGCATGTGCGCCCAGCAAGGACACTGATCAGTCTAGGCATCCGCCTTGTTTGATCAGAGGCTTCGCTGTCCTTTCCTACCCATTGAGTGCACAGCGAAGACTCTGATCAGACTGGGTTGATGCCCAGGCTGATCTGAGTCTTTGCTGGGCGCACATGCCATTTTGTTGGTTTTGTCATGCTCTGCCTCATATATCAAACAAAAATGAGATGTGTGTGACCTGTTCTGCATTCTATCAGCAGTGTTTCACGCATAGTGGACGACGATAGGGTGATAACTGGGTTGCGTTCTGAAAACCAAAGCTTTCACGGACAGTCGCGAGCTATTGCAATCTTTCCGCTTAATTGTTACAGTTTTCTGAGAGTTTCTGCGAACTCTATCATTAGCTGTCTTTTGACGCAACCATAAATGACGGCCTATGTTAATAAAATTTATGTATGCTTGTAACAAAACATGGAAATGTCTACTGTGATCATATATTATTTATTCGATTATGTATGAAATAATAGTTATTGATATTACGGCGCCTTCGATCACTCGATCATTTTGGTTTGGTTGCTGTTTGTGAATTGGCAATTACACCCCCGTTTAATACTCAGCCAATCAAATTTCATTAGTTCATCTGGAAGTTGAACGAACTCACTCTAGCTTTGTTTCTCCGGTTACCGGTTAACCAAAGCAAATCGCTGGTCGGTATGAAAAGGCAAGAACCAGTATTTTGGTTCGAAGGCTTACATTAGCTTAAAATTACATACAGGAGTAACGGCCAATTTACAATTTTCCTAAGGAGACAGTTTGCATGAAATGTCAAGTGCTGTTTTCTGGGGACATAAGAAAGAAATATATTTCAAAATGTCTTCTGTTGAAATTTTACCAGGTTGAGCGTTGTGAAAACACGTGCAGAGTAGTGCGCATCATCACTACGTGGACTGGTTATCTAATCTCTCAAGACCTACAGACCAACAGCGCTAATGTAAACAAATGTTACTTCAAAGAAAATCTTCTGTGGGTTGATAACTGGGAAATAGTCTTTGTAATGCTAATGATTTTGCACTTCGCAACGGTAGAATGTACGTATCTATAAAGCATATAGGCTACATCGCTATAAAACATGTATAGGACAATAAAAGGAGATGCTTCATGGTATGTTTAAAAGGTGAAGACTCATATCGGCTTTAATATCGGCTTTAATATCGCCTCCCAATAGTTCACTATAGTCACGCCTACCAAACGAATGAATGCGTAACCATCGGTTAAAAACGTGAAACAATTACAGCGACATCGGTTAGGCATTCGATGACTCAAAAAGGGAAACAAACTTTGCATTTTCTGTGTCTCATGAGCGATATAGATGTTTTGAGGAAATTATTTGAAAAACGGGAAAATACATTAAACAGCCCATTGATATCGGCATCTGTGGAGTAAATCTCAGACAGCCTACTTCACACATATTAGGTGAATTATTTTTCGCTTGCTGAAGGTGTAGAAAACACGTGGAAATTCGTGCTGTTTATTGTTCTTTGCGCTTTGCTAGAAGTTCAGCATATCATCACGCACACACGGTATACACGTATGATTGTTTGTTATGGTATTTTGATTGTCAATGCAGCATTGTTGAGAAATCGCCACGGGAAGGGTCGAAAATGGACGGTTACGCATTAGAGCTAAATACAGCCAAAATATCCATAACACAAATAATCATATGTGTCTATCGTGTGTGCGTGATGATATGCTGAACTTCTAGCAAAGCGCAAAATTAAGTAAAGGACAATCAACACCACGGATTTCCACGTGTTTTCTATGGCTTGCGGTACACCTTCAGCACGCGGAAAATAATTCAGCCAATATGCGTGACATAGGTGGTCTGAGATTTACTCCACAGACACCGATATTAATGGGCGGTTGAATGTAATTCCCCATTTTTCAAATAATGTCCTCAAAACATTTATATCGCACATGAAACACAGAAAATGCAAAGTTTGTTTATCTTTTTTGTGTCATCGAATGCTTAACCGATGTCGCTCTAATTGTTTCCCGTTCTTAACCGATGGTTAAGCATTCATTCGTTTGGTAGGCGTGATGGTGTACTTTATATTTTTGGTCCTCTATGATCACTGAACCCATTCCGAAAGTTTTGAAAACAAAATATATATGATGACCACTGATGAAGCCGTTTTGCCCAGAAAACTCGACACAGAAGCTGTGTGTGTTCGTTGCTCTCAAGGGTCAATCCTTTTAGAATCTATTCACATTCACTTAGTCCGATCAGCATAGGCTCTAGGCTGTTCAGTTTGGAAAACACAAAAGAAAACAGATCAGGCCCAGTTGTTCAAAACTAACGATGTCGTTAGTTAAAAAAAAAAAAAAAAAAAAAAAAAAAAAAAACTACTCACACTTTTTTCAGCAAAAATACCTGTGAATTAGATATTGTATTAACTAGAACACAGTTAACATTTTGACCACTAACGAGCTCTTTAAGCTAACGATGCTTTGAACAACCGGGCCCAAAAGTATGTTGTGTAAGGTAAAAAACCAAAACGGTGAAATTTATTATTTTTTGCCCATCTGTTCGATACAATACTAAGTGAAAGTTGCAACAACAAAATTGGTTGAAAATCCCTCTGATAGCTATGGCCGGGGTATGTGAGCTTTGCTCACTATCTGCTATATTTTTTTATCTGGCTTGATGACTGGTAATATTATGATCTTTTATTCTAGACAGCATATACTTCTCAAGACAATATGGTTGAACTCAGATGCTTAAAATGTTTAGTTCTGATTTTGCATTTAGCAGTTGCTTTAAGTCCGTTCTTCAGCTTAAGGACATGGTCAAGGCCACATGCTTTATATTTATGTTATTTGGTGTGTTTTACGTTTGGTTAAAGCCCAATTTTGCTATTTTCTTCAAATATTTTATCTGTATCTTTTTATTTGGCTTAATGGTTTGTAACATTATGACTTTGCTTCTGTATAAGACCTAGGTACTCTCGTGTACCTTTGTCACATCTACTGACCTTGTAGTTATGAAAAGGCATATATGTTTACTATGCATTATAGCTTAGACTATTGTTGACCTTTTCGACCTCTCAAATTTCCAATTTACGGAAGATCAGAGAGTTGGGATTTCTGTTCTTCTGAAGTCTGGACATTGAAGTTTGATTAAACAGTATTTGATCTGTTGTGAACCAAAAAGAAACCAGATATAATTGTATTTCCTTCCAATTATCATAACATAAACAATCATAATGGCAATTGAAATTTCCGTAAACATTTGAGTCGCAACGACAGAAAACGTACTTTTGGATGTGTGCGCCCCAGCGAAGATTCAAATCAGCCCGCGCATTCGCACAGTCTGATCAGACTCTTCATTGAGCACATTTTAGATAATCACGAATGTAAAGTGTTTTCATGCGGACAAGGAAGACTCTAATTAGGATGCGGGAATACGCAGGCTGATTTGAGTCTCCGTTGGGCGCACATGTCATAATAGACGTTTTCTTACGTTGCTGCTCATTTATTTCAGCTTGTCCGGACAGAGGGCACGAACAGTTCACAAGATCAACTTATGGTTATTCACGAAACAACAGATTAAAGGCCCCAGATTCCTCAAAAACAGATATTTTATTGTAGTAGGTATATGATACACTTGTACTGCCTTGCGGTACAAGCCGGCTTTTATAGCGACGTGGTAGAGTGTTCGCCTGTCACGCAGGCGGCCTGGGTTCGATTCCCGGTCGCGGCATTGGTGATTAGAATTTTTTCACCTGTTACATCTGGCGCCCAACGTAAATAACCCCATTTGATGGGCTTGGTGGCCCAAGAGGCTTGGTGGCCTAGTATTGAGTGGTTGCTCAAATTGAGATTCGCGGACGAATCTTAAAATGGAGGGGGAATATGTAGTAGGTATATGATACACTTGTACTGCCTTGCGGTACAAGCCGGCTTTTATAGCGACGTGGTAGAGTGTTCGCCTGTCACGCAGGCGGCCTGGGTTCGATTCCCGGTCGCGGCATTGGTGATTAGAATTTTTTCACCTGTTACATTATTATCCAAGAAAGGTTTAATAAATTGATACATGGTAATAATACAGTCATAAAATGTGGTTCCTGACAGACTGTAAAATTTCAGTTTGCCTCTTGTCCTTGAAATGAAATGATTTTTTTATCGTATCTCTGAATTAATGCTGCTTATTCAGAGATACGATAAAAAATCATTTCATTTTTGATCCATTTCAAAAACGAGAGGCTAACTGAAATTTTACAGGATGTCAGATGCCACATTTTATGATTGTATTAATACTATATATCAATTTATTAAACCTTTTTTTTTTTTATAAAAGAATGTCTATTTTTGAGGAATATGGAGCCTTTAGCCCATTAATGCCTAGGGGCATGTACAAACAGAGTTGACCCAGATCAGATGCCGCGGCGTCTGATTAGGGTTCGCACTGTGTGCATAAATTATAAGAATTTCTAGAAAAGAGATACGAGTATATATTTCTAACTTCAGGAGTCAAATTACACATTCATTTGTTAAATGTGGTTGTTCAATTTATTGACTTCCTCACTCTCTCCTCTGATATGTCGAGGTACGGATATCTCGAAATGTTTCAGTGAGTCCCTTGGAATTCGAGATAAGGAGAGTCGACTGTATATTCAAACCAGGAACTTTTATGTGCCGAATTTCAATTATAAACGGCCCGCTAGATAAGATGCTGACAACATTATCAGAGACACATACTGTGTTGTAAATTACAACAATCTAAGACCTTAAGATGAATGGATAAAGTTGATAGACTTTCCTCCATTTTCGACAATTGCGACAACCTTGTGGCTTCCTATTTGCTTTGCCGCGCATCAGTCCCCTTTTGAAAAGGAGTCCACTCTAAAAGGAAATAATTTGCTCGAGTGGCCCCCTTTTAAGAAGGGCGCAAAATTAATCTTGACACAGCTATCTCCCTTTAAAGTATATCAGCTCCCCTTAGGAAGCAGCACACAGAGCTACAGGGAAAGCAATTTTCTTTTGCGAAAATATATCAGTAGAAAGACTTTCGTTCAAAGGTCAAGTAAAATACAATGCCCTGAATAAAATTATACACTTTACTCTTAAGAAGCGCTAAATGTATTTTGAGAGAGAGAGAGAGAGAGAGAGAGAGAGAGAGAGAGAGAGAGAGAGAGAGAGAGAGAGACGATGTTAGTGACGACGGTACTTATTTTTAACACTTAAAACTGATGCATTGTTCATAATTAATCTATGGATTTCTGAATCAGATGAAAATCCAGGATTTATACTGCAGTTTTATTTAAACGTCTTGGAAAAACAAAACAAAAAAACTCTCCTTCATACAGACTGTTACATTTTACAGCGCTTTATTGATCAATAGTAGGTTAATATTTCATTTATGTTTAAATTTATAATCCTTATTTTTTATATAATACCAAATTATCAATATAACTGGATGTTATTTTTCAAGAGAGATTCCTAAGTTTTCAAAGAAAACTGAAAGTATTACATAATTATACTGAAACTTTTACACACATTGTGTGATCGGGGCATTATTATAGCTTGTTACACTTGGCTCTTGCACTAAATAACCCACATGTGTGAGCTAGAGTGATTCTAGGGGTCCTAAATAATTGTGTGCTGAATTTCAGTTTGAAGGGAAGAGTCGTACAAAAGATAAGTAAAATATTAGGCTCATAGTCCAAACAGCTGGGATCCGAGACAAATCTAGATGGTTAGATATTCACCATGTTACTATTTTGTGACGAATACTTTAATGGGTTCTTTTCAGGTTCGCCTGGTTACAACGCAGCGCAGTGACTGATAGATTTTATACCTGGTTCTGAACTGACCAACAGCTGCATTCTGAATTTCTGTTAAATGAATTAAATTCGTAGAACACACGGTTCGGCGCTGGCATCGGCGCTGGCATCGGCGCTTTCTCTGCGGGCATACGTCGTTTATTATATACGTTATCTCATCAAAAAACAAGTATTCGGTGCAAATTGCACAGATCAAAAAGCTCGTTAAAGGTCAGTTTGGTCGAGACTCATTGTTTGTTAATTATCTTGCACTTTTGAAATACAACGATGTATTTGCTCAGATTTTAGGATTAGTACGGTAGGGCTATATTTTGTTTGAAAATTTGCACATATCTTATTAACCCTAAGTACGGTAAATGTCCTAAAATTTCGAACACTTTATTCCATACCTTCTTTCTCTAAATTTTGCTTTTTATGCAGTTAAACTACCTAGTGGAAAGGCAAACAGTGTAGACCCTGATCAGACTTCTGATCAAGGTCTGCATGTTTGCATATGCCATTTTATTGGCAACTTTGGTGTACAGAATGTTAGGACATTTACCGTATCGGGACAGATAGGCCTGTGCAAAGCGTGTAGACCCAGATCAGACGCCACGTTCTACGGCGTCTGATCTGTGTCTATACCGTCTTTCACTTATTTAACAATACAGTCGACTCTCGTTATCTCGAAATCCATGGGACTCTATGAAACACTTCGAGATATCCGTACCTCGACATAACAGATTTGCGGAACTGAGGAAAACAATTAATCGAACAAACACCTTTAACAGAATGAAAATGTCATTTGACTCCTAAGTTAGAGATATATTGAAAATATTGTGGAAAATATTGTGAAAATCCTTAGGAGCAATTTCTCCTCTTTTCCACAATATTTTGTTGCCTGTTGGTAGATCTCTGTGTTAAAACAGGGACCAGATTTTCACTTCGAGATAAGCGGTTATTCGAGATAAGCGAGTTCGAGATAACGAGAGTCGACTGTATTTTAACCAACTCTTTTAATGTTTGGATAAGTAGGGTAAGCAGTTAAGGTGTCCCAATGCTTAAGGTACATGCAGTATTTAGAGTTGGGCCCGACTACACAGAGGCACAAGGCCGCAGTCTGGGTCTGCGCTTGTGGGATACGTAAAAGAGGCCCACTTACAGCAGATGTGGCTCGTTTCTCTAAAAATGTTTGGTAAGATAAACAGAAACATGATTATTAAATGGTTTTCAACATGCCATAAAATAAAAACATTTTCGATATTCCTATGAAGAAACGTTCAAGTGAACAGCATGTGCTATTAGAAAATCAGCTTTTCAAAATTATCTTCCAGAAATCAGTTTTTAACCTCATGAAGAAATCGAGATAGATGCAAGCCAGTAGCGGCTATGGCGAGATAAGATGTTTTTTTTGTTCTGAAATCACTTGAATACAAGGTTGGGATAAAATGCTTACAAATGCAAAATACGAAGGACGACTGAACAAGTTCGAGGACAATAACAGTTACCAGTAAAACGAAATTTTGATACTGTCATATTTATCCCCCAGGTGTTACTCACTTCTCACATATATAATGTCGTCTGATGATTTATACTTCTATGAATTTTCATGAAATTATCTTGAATGGTTTTCAACTTAAAGAGCGGGAACACAACTACTGTTGTCCAACTTCAAAGGGGAATAACTCCAAAAAATATACAGACAAGTTACACTTATTTATATCTTCACATCATCTCATGATGCTTTATATTTCTGTAAAATTTCATGAAAATATCTTGAAAGCCTTCTTCTTATACAACGGCAACGAAACTAGCATTGGCAAATTCCAAAGGAGAATAACTCCAAATATATATAGACAAGAGTTACGGTTTTTGTCGTCTGCAACTCGACTAATGATGTTTGATATTTCTATGAAGTTTCCTGAAAATACCCAGACCTATTTTCGAATTAACGAGCGGACACGCAACTACTATTGTCAAATTTCTATGGAGAATAACTCCAAAAATATATAAATAAGAGTTATGGTTCTTGTGGTCTGCACTTTATCTGATGATGCATTATATTTCTTTGAAGTTTAATGAAAATATCTTTAAAGGTTTTCAAAATTTAGAGCGGACACAATTTTGTGACAGACCGACAGACAGATGGACAGACAAGATTTACGGTTCTTGTCGTCTGCACGTCGTCTGATGATGTTTTATATTCCTATGAAGTTTCATGAAAAGATCTAGGATGGTTCTCAAGTAATGGAGTGGAAAAATGACCATAATCAAAATTCAAAGGGAAATAATTCCAAAAATGTATAGACAAGAGTTACAGTTCTTGTGGTCTGCATGTCGACTGATAATGCTTTATATTTCTATGAAGTTTCATAAAAATATCCTGAACGGGTTTCAAGTTATAGAGCGGAACCGAAATGGCCATTGTTCAATTTCAAAGGGGAATAACTCCAAAAAATGTATTGACAAAAGTTATGGTTCTTGAGGTCTGCACGTCGTCTGATGATGCTTTATATTTCTATGAAGTTTCATGAAAATATATTGGACGATTTTTAAGTTATAGAGCGGACACGATTTTGTGATAGACAGACAGACAGACAGACGGGAGGACGGACGGACAGACGAACGTTCTAACATTTCGGGTTTAGGGGGTTACCTTAATGTTAAATTTCCATAGTGGTTTAGGCGCTATTCAAAAAACGGTTTAGGGGCTACTCTAATGTAGTTTATACGGAATAAAGCTCAAAACAACCTCATAATTATGCCCAAAATAGCTCCCAAATAACTTGATGTTGGTTCGGACAGACGGACAGACAGCCAAGGCAAAAACGATATGTCTCCGCCCTATCATGTGGGGGAGACATAATTGAGGACTTAAAGCTCGTTAGATACAATATCATAATGAGACACCAAAGCAATGAAAGCGCAAGGAACAACTTTCAGCTGAACAGTTGTAATAGCCGACCTCGCTCATCATTAAATATATTTCATGTTTAGATATAACTAACACAATATCAAAAATCAACTAGATATACACAAACTTGTATTATTTCTTTTGTATTCAAACTTCCCCATTAGAAAAGAGCGTTTCCTGAAAAGGCAGACATCAAAGGCTCACATCAACCTGCGTACCCCTACATTCAGACCATGACCTTCGCTCTCTATTTACAGAATTATTCACGCCTACCAAACGAATGAATGCTTAACCATCGGTTAAGAACGTGCAACAATTAGAGCGACATCGGTTAGGCATTCGATGACTCAAAAAAGGTAAACAAACTTTGCAATTTCTTATTTACCTTTTTTGAGTCATCAAATGCCTAACCGATGTAGCCCTAATTGTTTCATGTTCTTAACCGATGGTAAGCATTCATTCGTATGGTAGGCGTGTGATTATTGGTCACTGTAGAATATACTACGTACAAAAAGCCTTAATTTGCGTGAACGTATAGTCTGATTAATGCATTTGCCGTTCGCAGGTTTACCGGCAGGCACCATTTTACGTGGAAGTTTGTTTATCAGTGTTACATAACTGAATTAACGTCTGTTAATGTTATCACTACCAGATCATAGAATAATTCTCTTTATCAAGTCCACCACCGTGATTTCCAAGATAAATGTTCTAGTTGTATATCAACAGCATTTTAAGGGGAATGAATAGCCCGCCAAGAAAAATAACTATGACATGAAATGTTTGCCTTCTCATTGGATGCCACTCTTAAAGGAAAGTATTTGCGTCTCTGGGGGCAAATTATGTCCTTTAAGAATAGCATCCAATTATGAAAGGTTTTAAAACATAGGGAAGCACATTTATGTCCTCCAAACTTGTGCCCCCTTGCAAATTAAGGACATAAATCTTTCAAGAGCATCATTACACCTTAAAATGCGAACAGAGAAGCATACACCAGTCGTTATTCGTGCGGAAAGGTCAGATTCTTTTCTGTATGACACATACGCTTGGACAGACCCGTTTGCTCAGTAAGCGACCAACGAAAACCTAACCAGACTGCAAGAAGCACATTTGGATTTGCTAATTCATGAAACTATTGAGATATTGCACAGTGGGTCGCAAATGTTATATTATCCGAGACACAATTCCTACAAGATTGCATGTGTGCCCAGCGAATACTCATATCAGCCTGCGCATCCGCGCAGTCTGAAAATGAGTCTTCGCTGGGCACATTGTAGGTGGCGAAGAACCCAAACGATCGAAGGCGGCAGCGAAGAATCTGATCAGCATGCGCAGGCTGGTCTTTCCCTGGGCGCACTGGAATCTGTAGCATAAGCTGTGACCCGGCTCTTATTAAGACTGGTATTGTGTCTGATGTATCATAAAACAGCCTTGTAAAGTTATCAAACATTTAGATATGTTATCATGCCTCGATGCTATAACTGTTCATATAATGATAAACAACATTATGTTTTATAGCATTTTGTTCTCTAAGATACTAACAGTGGACTCTCGCTCTTTGTCTCACACGCGTTTAGAGGGTAATTTAGGATTTCCTCAATTACTTTCTTACAAATATAAGTGAAAATACCCAAGAAATGCCTCAATCGTGGGGCACAGCCTTTCCGAGTCGCCAAAAAAAAAAGGGGGTGGGTGGGGGAGCGATTGGGGAGCAAATAATGACAACCATCACGAAAACATTCCTATATAATTTAGACCCCCTTAAACCCTACTTTTATATAGTAAAACTGGGGTTTACAGGGGTATACGTTATTTATGCTAAAAAAACATAGATTGTGAGTACTCGTTAGAACCGCCACGCCGAGGCGGTTCTAACGAGTACCCACAATCTATGTTTTGAGCAGAAATATGAAGAATATCAGAATTTTTTATCTGAAAATTTTCATTTTCTGACGGTAAAATTTTCATTATATTTGAATAGGCATGTTTTCATTATGGCTGACGTCACATATGAAACCACCGCTGCGTGAACAAAGAGAACCGCCTTGGAACGGACAGAAGGAAAACTACTCGAGAGCTTGAACCAGTTTAACTCGCGCGAAACCTCACTCTTATTTGCTGACGCAGCTCCAAATAATGAAACAATACACAGAAAACAGAGAGCAAAGTGGGCATCCATTGACGATGATGATCACAATGCTAGCATTACAAGAAAACAGAAACCCAGTAAAAGTGTGGTTAGGTAAACTGACCGCGCTCGACATGACCCCACTGGGTTGACTGGGCCGTAAAACCTCAACACAAACAAACAAGAAGACAGAAAACAAATTTCGAAGCCGTACAAGGGGTGACCAGAATGCTAGAACAAATGATCAGAATCAGAATATCCGGCTTGTCACGGACAGAAGGATTAACCACTGGGGGCTTAAACAAGTTTTGCTCGCACGAAACCTGAATTCTGATGCAGCTCCACATTACAAATCCTCGGTTTGCATACGGGTCGTCTACGTCATCAAAGAAAATGGCCCAATGGTGATCTGAAGCCAGAACACAAGAAAAACGCAACATGATCACGAATGGGCCCGGTCACACAGTCAAGCGATAACCTTCTGAAACAGGTCAACGAGGGAGCCGTCATTTAATCTGAGGACCGACTCACCGTCGTGCAACATCACGAAAACATACCTTTATAATTTTGACCCCCTTAAACTCCACTTTTATATAGTAAATCTGGGGTTTGTTTGTTCGTTTATGGCCCAGTCAACCCAATGGGGTCATGCCGAGAGCGGTCAGTTTACCTAACCACACGTTCACATTCTTTCGCCGGAAACTGACAACTGCCCTTCTTGAATCAGTGGAAGGGAGAGAATGACCGTAGAAAATATTTCATGATCAGTCTCCACGAAAGAATGTTGCCGAGCTCGGCGGAGGTTGAACCCGCGACCTCCTGGTCTCCAGTCGGACGGCGCATCCAACTGAGCCACCGAGGCCGGCAAAACTGGGGTTTACAGGAGTATACATTTTTTTCTTGTTTCAGCTCAAAAACATAGATTGTGGGTACTCGTTAGAACCGCCTCACCGAAGCGGTTCTAACGAGTACCCACAATCTATGTTTTGAGCAGCAATATGAAAAATATCAGAATTTTTCATCTAAAAATTTTCAGTTTTTTGTGGTGAAATTTCCAATATATTTGAATAGGTTTCCGCAATGATGAAAGAGTGAAGCGAGATCAACCATAATTGCGTTAATAGATATGCATGTAAGTAGTTTGCATCAGAATATCCATGTTCTAAACTATCTTCTTGTAGCGAGTAACAATATTTTCAAATTGTTCAGGAAAATCACGGTTTTTTTCCAACACTGTCAGAATTTATTGAACCAATTCACCATAAAATTCAGATTCCGACAGACCTTCTACCTGAAACCTTTCATCAGTTAAATTACAATATACACTTCCATTTACAATAAAAGATAATGACAAAAAGTCATCTTAAGTTGTTGTTTTTTTCCTTTAATTTGAACTTTCGCCATATCGTTTTAAATATTGAACAAACGCAAATATGTCTATGGTGAATGTGATACAGAAGGCCCTCCACCGATCTTTCCGTTTAGAATAAATTCTTAGGGATTGTTTGCAATGGTTTTCATTTTTCTCATCTCTTGACATTGGAAAGAATTGCCAACTCTTCTTGCCGTCTGTTCATTTTGTGGCTGCTTTATCGTATTTGTCTGTCTTTCCTTTTGGTGTTGGGGGCTTGATATGGATCTGATTGTATCAGTTCTCAGTTCTCTTATTTACGTTTTGTGTTCTATCTGTAGTTTAGATTTTTATTTTACTACACTGCAGCTAGTGTTAAGTGCCATGTTGCGGCACTAAAACACCTCCCAGGACTTTACCATAGTGCAGATTATATTTTTATTTCCTTTGGGATCATTGATCCTATTCTGGCTACTTCCCAGTAAGCATTCTACATAAATCTACAGCGGGCCGTTATCAGCCCGTCAGGGTAGCTGACGGGCCGTTAACGGCCCGCTATAGATTTACAAATAATGCTAGCTGGGTTTAGTGCTAGGGGCATAAGTAGCTCCGCAAACTGCACAGCTATACAATTGACTATCGTTACCCGCAAGTAAAGATCTCAAACTTCTGCTCCTCAAACTAAATAAAGTCAAATGATGGTTTAGTTTTCTATATGTTCATTACGTTTCAACTCCTTGTATTTCAATCTACTGCTATATCAAATCAAATATTCTGGTCTCTAGGAGTTTGACATAATGACATCGACTGTATAGGAAGAGACTTAATAAAAACGAATTTCCAATTTACGTTGTTTTGTGTGTTCTTTGTTTCTAAAGGCAACTTTTAGATTTTTATTGCTCTAATTAGATAAAGATTATACGAAGCTTTTTATGAAATATAGCCCTTGTCTTCCGCATACTTTTTATTGGTTCCATTCCTGACCACAGATTTGGTACCCTGCTCCATATTTGTGAATGAAAGCGTCAAATGTAAGCATTGTTCGGTAATAGAATTATGTCGCTTCGGTGGTTTTAACAACGTCTTAGAGGAGTTATTGGGATAATTATAAAAAAAAAAAAAAACAACTCTTGTCTGAGTTTGACTTATTTCAAAATCATAAACACTTGATGATTACACAAATTTACAAATATGACTGATTACACAAATTTACAAATTCAATTAAACTTCTACTTTAACTCGAATGCCATGATTGGCTCATTCAGATGAATACGACTAAACATATAAAATAGAAAGGGAACAAACAAAAAAAACAAAAAAAAAAAAAAACAACAACACTTTAATCAATAAATTCAACAATAATTTCGTCTTGTTCGACGAAAAACTTATTTTTGTTTTATTCGTACATTTGTACTTCACACTCGTGAAAATACACATAAATCACGAAAACACGTCTATATAATTTTGACCCCCTTAAACCCCACTTTTATATAGTAAAATTGGGGTTTATAGGGGTATACATTATTTTTCTTATTTTGCTAAAGAAACATAGATTGTGGTACTCGTTAGAACCGCCACAATCTATGTTTTGAGCAGGAATATGAGAAATATCAGAATTTTTTTTTACCTAAAAATTTTCATTTTTTGGTGGTAAAATTTTCAGTATATTTGAATAGGCATGTTTTCGTAATGTTTTTCTCGCATTTAGTGAAGATAGGATTTCCTGTTTTTATTTTGTTTTATTTTAAACCTTTCAGGATGACACATTAATTTTGAAGTTCTAGTGCACTGAACAATATCAAGACTTAACATGATACGGTATCATTCACGTTTTGGAAGACGGTCAAGAAAGGCTGTTGTTATGAATCAAACCAAACATCACGTTATTGATTACATAATATACCGAGATATCAAAGCTAAATAAAACTTGGAACGGCAAGGGGTATTTGTGCTAAAACGTGATAAATTTGCATGCAATTTATCAGTTGGTTTTCATGATTGTTGGTAGCTATTATTGAGCTGCAACGAGAGAAAACGAACCTTTTGACATGCGCACCAACGAAGACTCTATTCAGCCTGCGCATCCGTGCAGTCTGGTCAGAGTCTTATTGACCACATGAAGAAACAAGTGAAGATTCTGATCAGACTGCATGAATACGCAGGCTGATCTGAAGCTTCGCTTAGTAGGCGCATATGTCCGAAACTGCGTTTGCTGACGTTGCAGTTCTATGTATTATTGCATTCATTTTGATATGCACCTTTGCGAAAATAGAATATGACTCAGGAAAGCCCATGATCCCAAAGTTCAGCACTCCTAAGGCAAAGAAGAAAAAAAAAGTTAGTACAAAATGCAAATAAAAGCTTTGCAAGCACTGCACCATGCCCCGCCATTGCATTTACATCAATCAATTGCCCTAACGCTGTTAAAAATAAAATGTGTTCTACGTGTTATGTCCCTTTACATTTTTGCAAGGCTTCAAGGAAATATCTGAAACCGTTTTCACGTTATAGAAAGGTCACATATATGACTTGTTTCAAAGGGCGAAAACTCCAAAAAGTAGGTAAGTCAGAGTTACGGTTCTTGTGTTTTGCTAATTGTATCACGGTGACATACATTTGCATAAAGTTTCAAGAAAATATCTCGAACAGTTTTCAAGTTACAGAGTGGACACAAATATATTACAGAAATCACTATTTTCAAAGTTCTGAGGGCCATAATTTAAAAAGAAGGTTAACCAGATTACCGTTTTTGTGTTGTATACCTCGTCTGATGCGGATGCGTAGACTGACATGAGTCTTCGCTGGGTGCACATAGTCTTGTAGGAAATGCTGTGCCCCGGCTGAAACGGGTTCTGCCCCACCCCCTCCCCCCTAGTCGTCTTATGCCTCATAAGTGAAGCATCATATTATCACAAGCTTTTGCTTTTTTTTAAAAAAAAAAGCTAGCGGGCTGTTAATCAGTTGCGTGTACACTTATGCCACACATGATGGCATATGTATCAAGAGTCATTGAACTAACCTAACACTGTTTTGGTTCACTCCAAACTGTCAAATTTACCGCTAACCTGTACACAAATAATAGGTGCCACGAACTTTGTTGACACTTACTATTATCCTGTGAGTAATTCAACATTTTGACTATAGCAGATAACTATATTGTGTTACAAATCTGGCTGCGCGCATTTGCGCGCTTTCCAGTTCTTCCTGGCTACACCTTCGGGTCCCAAACCTAACTGCCTTTACTCCTGGACTCGAAGCACCAATCCTTTATAAGCTGCCCCCTTTAATGTCTAAATGAATCATCGTATTGCTAAAGCATAATTTCATTTGAGGACGAAATCGGTATTGAAGCGAACGATCTCGTTAACTGTATACCCGAAAGAGACCATAAATGGATAATAATCAGGGAGACCCGCAACAGTGGCCCGCCAGGGCGACCCACAACAACAGCAACTACGTGTACACCAGCCCACCATTAATTGTGATGCAGCTCCAAGTAGCAAGATAGTGTTCGATCCGCATAGGACCATCTCTACAATGAATCATCACAAAAAAAAAATCCCGATCAACTACATAGATGAAACAAACCTGAAGACGCACTACCAGTACAATCAGGGTACTAGTAGGAGCATGGTGGAACCGACCAGTGATAAAGCAGATCAGAAAGGAACGATATTTAATATGAGGCCCAGCCTACCGTCGTGAAAATGAAGAGAGAAGCAAAATTGTCAACAGTTTTCTAACTGCCTACCATGCACACAGCCCATGTTAAACCATGTCTTCTTTCCTTTTAAAGTAGACCCCTTTTCAAAGAGAGGCAAAAACCATCTTGATACATTTAAAAACGTATGTATTCACCTTAACGCTTAGCACTCTTGGTGTGATTTTCAGCATACGATATTTTGAAATATTTTTGCTTTTATTTTTCTCAGAAACCAGGATTTGACATTTCATGCAAATTGTCTCCAATGGAGACAATTTGCATGATATGTCAAATCCTGTTTTCTGGGGAAAATAAGACAAATATCACAAGTTTGTCGTCTGCTGAATTAGAATATCACCAGTTTGTCGTCTGCTGAATTAGCCCAGAGAGTGATAAAACTTAAACATGAAAATAAGTGCCACATGATATAAGTTTGGAAAAGATGGATCCTTTGGGTGAAAAAATGCAATAAACGATACTACGATACTAGCAGATTCGGTTTTGTCGTCTGTAAAGTGTAACACTGCTCCCGCCTCATGGCCCATCGTTCAACGATATTCTTCTTATTGATTTTGTCGTTGTTAGGCTGTTCTGTGATTTTGTCTCTTACTATACATCTTCTACACTATTTTCAGTCATTGTTTTCAGTCCATTACCAAAACACGCCTATTCAAATACATGTATATTGAAAATTTCACCACCAAAAACTGAAAAATTTCTGATAAAAATTCTGAAAAAAAAAAAAAAAAAAATCGCCGAGGCGGTTCTAACGAATACCCGCAATCTATGTTTTTGAGCAGAAATAAGAAAAATAATGTATACCCATGTAAACCCTAGTTTTACAATATAAAAGTGGGGTTTAAGATGATCAAAATCATATTGGTATGTTATCGTGATGTCGTTCAGATTCGTGTTGTGGTTCGTGATCATGGCCTTTCCTGGGTAACTTCATATATTTTTATCAGCGGTCCTGTTAATCCGACTAATCTAACGAAAAACAAGAGGGCCAATATGACCCTGTATCGCTCACCTGAGTGCCAGATGTTTCGAGTCAAATGGCTTTTTGGTTCAGGAGTTGAAGTTCAAATTAGATTTTCAAGATGGCGGCTGTGGCAGCCATCTTGGATTTCTGATCGGAACTTTTTTGCTGTTTTGCTTTACAAATCACTCCGTTACTTCCTATCATGTTTCCACTCAACTGGCCTCTTGGTTCAGGAGAAGAAATTCAAAACAGATTTTCAAGAGGGCCGACGTGTCATTTAAAGCAAACTGCTGACGCCGCACGACGCACGACGGGAGATGGACGACGGACATTGGCCGATCACAATAGCTCACCATGAGTACTTCGTGCTCATGTGAACTAAAAAAATTGTAAAACTGGGGGAATAGAAGTGATACAAGAGGGCCAAGATGGGGTGGGGTCATTTTTTACACCATGGCTTAATTTGAACGTCAACGATACTTTCAGTGGTTCGAAATAGATTTTCAAGATGGCAACCGTGGCGACCATCTGGACATTCCAATCAGAACTATTGTAGCTATTTTCGATCTACAAGTCACCCCAATACTTCCTTTCAAGTTCGAGTCAATTGGCCGTACGGTTCAGGAGTATAAATTCAAAATCGATTTTCAAGATGGCGGCCGTGGCGGCCATCTTGGATTTCCGATCATAACCAGTTTAGCTATTTTTGATGGACAAGTCACTCGATAGGTCCTGTCAAGTTTTTTAGTCAACTGGCCTTACGGCTCAGGAGTAGAGGTTCAAAATAGATTTTCAAGATGGCAGCCATGGTGGCCTTACGAATGTCCGATCGAAAAATACTTTGGTTTAGTTTTAATCTACAAGTCACCACGATACTTCTAATGAAGTTTCGAGTCAGTTGGCCTTCGGTTAAGGAGAACAATTTAGAAATATATTTTCAAGTTGGCAGCCGTGGCGGCCATGTTGGATTTCCGATCAGAATGACTTTAGATATTTTGATCTACAAGTCGACTCAGATACTTCCTATCAAGTTTCGAGCTTTTTATTAAAGAGAAGTGTTTCTAAATGGATTTTCAAGATAGCAGCCTAAGCGGCCATCTCGGAATTTCGATCAGAACAATTTTATCTTTTTTCGATCTACAAGTTGACCTGATACTTACTACAAAGTTTCAAGTCAATAGGCATTTTGGTTCAGGAGGAGAAGCTCAAAATATATTTTCAAGATGGCCGCGGTGTCTTGAATTTCTGATGGAAACACTTTTCGCTTATTTTTATCTACAGGTCGCTCTGATACTTCCTATCAAGTTTCGAGTCAATTATCTTTTATCTTTTATATTCGAAAGTTCAAAATAGATTTTGAAAATGGCCGACAGGAACCCATCTTGGATAAAACATCGGGATGGTTTTAGCTGTTTTTGATCTACAGATTGCCCCGGATACTTTCTACAAAATTTCGAGTCAGCTGACCTTTCGGTTAAGGACAAGAAGTTTAACATAGATTTGCAAACTCGCTGCTGTGGCAGCCGTCTTGGGTTTCCGATCAAATGGCCAACTGACCTTTCGGTTCAGGAGAAGGACGAAATAGATTTTCAAAATGGCGGCCATGGCGGCCACCTTGGATCTCAGATCGGAACGATTTAGCGATTTTTTTATCGACAAGATACCCTGATACTCTTACCAAGTTTCAAGTCATTTGGCCTATCGGTTCAGGAGATGAAGCTTAAAATAGATTTACAAGATGGTGACCATCTCGGATTTCCGATCGGAACGATAATAACTAATTGATTGATCTGCAAGTTACCCCAATACTTCCTGCTGAGTTTCGAGTCAATTGGCCTTTCGGTTCAGGAGAAGAAGCTCAAAATAGATTTTCAAGATGGGGCCATGGCGGCCATCTTGGATTTCCAATCCAAACGACTTCAGCTATTTTTGATCTGCAAGTCACCCCGATACTTCCGGGCATCCATCTTGGATTAACGATCGGAATGATTTAGCTGTTTTTGATCTACAAGTTGCCCCGATACTTTCTACAAAGTTTCGAGTCAAATGGACTCTCGGTTAACGACAAGAAGTTCACAATAAATTTGCAAGCTCGCTGCTATGGCAGCCGTCTTGGAATTCCAATCAAATGGCCATTTCGGTTCAGAAGAAGTACAAAATAGATTTTCGAGTTGGCACCTATGGCGGCCATCTCGAATTTCCGATCGGAACGATTTTAGCTATTTTTGATCTACAAACTGCCTCGATATTTCCTACTAAGTAGACAATGCGCAACGGACAGTGACCGATCACAATAACTCACATTGATCTCTTCGTGCTCAGGTGAGCTAATAAACACGGGGCAGCATCATATCCATCATGCAGCTGATTGCGTTCATTTGCATATACATAATCAAATCCGTCTTACTAGCCACCTATATAATACAATCACCTTTATTAAAAGGTCGTAATTTCGGAGCGCTTAAAAGTAAATTAAGTGTAAATCTACCTGTTTTAAACAAGCAACTGTCCTAAGGAACCATGCTTTACCTGTATATGAGGTGATTGCTAAACACAGAGCTGACTGAAGACTAATAAGATTGTTAACCACAGATTTGACTGCATACATACATACGCCTTAACTAGCAATTTAATCGTGTCAGAGATGGATACGTTTGGAGAACAACGGGTGTAAATAATTAAAACAGCAAAATATAATATATATAAGTTAAGGGGTTGCATTTCTGTTGCAGAGCCGCTTTGTTTGATCTTCTGATTTCGTTACAGTCATGTATAGCACATACTAAAAAACAGTGAAAGCTGTCTTGATTTAAAATTTTTGTATATTTTGAAATTGGAATGGTTCAAAAAGTAAATATGGAGATACCAAGAAAAGGCCACACTTACGGAAAACAGGCCTTCAAAGTCACCAGGTAAGGGTTTGAGGTCATGAAAAGTACATCACTAAATGGCAGACTATTTATTGCATTTACTTGTTAATTTCATGTTCTGATCCGGTAATTTCATGTTCTGATTAAGGGTTTTGTTGAGGAATTACGCTACCGACAGAAACATCCGTATATATGGATATATAATATAATATTAGAGTCGCAACGTCAGAAAACGTACCTTCGGACGTGTGCGCCCGGCAAAGATTCAGATCAGCCTGCGCATTCGCGCAGTCTGATCAGAATCTTCACTGAGCGCATTTTTGATAGCCAAAGATGCAAAGTTTCTTCATGTGGACAACGAAGACTTAGATCAGTTTGCGCATCCGCGCAAACTGATCTGAGTCTTCGTTGGGTACACATGTCAGAAGGTACATTGTCTGGCATTGCGGATCATTTAGGTTACTTACCTGTATAACATTAGATGACCCTGAGCCATGATTACCATCGTTGTTACCTGTCTCTGGATAGTAATCTATTGAAAAATCGTTCCCTTCGTGAGAATCACTATACATGAATACTCCACAAAATGAGATTATTATCACAAATAAAACACAATGGCACATAATTCGCATCATTTGTTGCTTTTTCCTGAAGAATAATTTCCACTTTTGGCACAAGAGATTGCTACGGAACTTTTCGTCTGAGGAAACACAGCATGGACTTTTCTTTCTGCTTCTGTATTCTGTTCTAGTCCTATAAGAATCGCTGAAGTTAGGTCCCCTTGCTTGCCGCCAGGAGGAGCTAGTCCACAGTTTCGTTTTCAATTTACTTCTGATTGGATGTCTTATTTTGTGGTCACTTCCGGTATTATTGTTTGAAAATGGAAGAAGAGCATGTGTTTGGCCTGAAGGTGTTAATCTCCGCTTAATGTGGCATCGACAACAGCACGTGTGTCTGGAAGTAGAAACATATCAAACTCAAAGGTTATCTGTTTTAGTGTTTTTCTCTTGCAGTTTTAGATAAGAATCCGGATCTTCACCAACCTGATGCTTTTACAATAAAAACGGTACTTTTCTTAGTTATCAAACCCCGGTTTAATGTACTGTGCCTAAAAGAAATCAAGACTTCATTATTTTTCCGTAGTTGTATTTATAAGCAAAAAGAATGCTTAAGTGAAAATAAAACTTATACTTATGTCTGTTAACCCATAAAGCTCCGAGCAATATTTGCAGCAGACGACATTTTATTTTCTTTTTTTTTCATAGAAAATAATCTTGAGATTTTATGTGAATCACATGAATATCGAGACTTATTTTCTATGAAAAAAAAAATAAAAAAAAAATAAATAAATAAAAATGAAATAATCGGAAGTCGTCTGCTGCAGTTGTGACTGGCGCTTTAAGGGTTAACCCATTCATTGCGAATGCACCCTTCTTCCTTCACTCTTCGTATCGGTCATTTTCCAATATAAGGGGTGTATAGTTAGTTTTTATTAATACCATGTTTTAAAGAAATCCCTGTATTTAATGCAAACAGTGTAGACCCTGATCAGACGCCGCGTTCTGCGGCGTCTGATCTGGGTTTACACTGTTTGCCAATGTCCCTTTTAGGGGACGCTAGGCTTAAACGGGTTAATCACAATGTTCCTTTAAGACTGCAGTAATGGAGATTTGTTTTCAAAAGCACATTCGTCCAACGATAAAAGGAAATACTTTTTTGTCTAAAGAAGTCATAGTCACGTGACTGGATACACATGGTAGATTTTGCGCCATTTTTTTTTTTTTTTTTTTTTAACAAAGAAGGCACTGTTGTGACTTCCTGTTGGCTCTTCTGAAAATGGGCCAATGTTCTATGACTGTGGCTCTTTTGCTATCCTGTACTAAAAGGACTGAATTTGCCCAACAAAGTCTTTCTTTATAGCGTAGACCCCTTTTCAGAAGGTAGTGAAATAAGTTGACAGTGTCACCTCCCGTGCAAGTGTATCCATTACCCTTAAGAATTGATAAGATTAGTTGGGATTCTGTGTAACGGAAAAGACATCAGGCCTGTCATAGTCCTTTTATAGATTGAGCTAGCGCATAACAAATCACCAAAACGACAGATGCGCCAAGCGAAGACTTGGATCAGCCTGGGCATTCGCCTACTGATCAGTCTTCGCTTGCGCCCAATAGGTAGCTAAGGACCTAAGCTTTCTTCATGCGGACAGCGAAGACTCTGATCAGGCTGGGCGGATGCCCAGGCTGATCTGAGTCTTCGCTGTGTGCACAAGCTATTTTGTTGGTTTTGTCATGCGCTAGCTCAATTTGCAATTCTCTTCACGCGAGTAAAACTGTATAAGCCCCAACCCTTCTCCCCCGAGTAGTTTTTCTACTGACCATTCCGATGCGGTTCCTCTGTTGCAGTTTTTTCTTTGTTTGTGCGTCAGTGGTTTCATATATAACGTTTGTTTTGTCCTTTGTTTCTTACCCCTCCTTCATTTTGTGCTTCGGGAAGGTTGTGCTTCGTGATTGTGACATTTCCTGGGTTATCTTGGTTTAAACATTATGAACAACCTAATTTGTATAAACTGCCAAAATGTACAGAGTTTGAGACCTGGAAAACAAGACAAGAATATGCAAAACGGGAGTCAGAAGAGAGGCTAATATGCTTTTGCAGAGCTGTGCTGTATTTTTAATAAAAATGAAGATATCAAGAATGTGATTTCTTAGGTCAGTCTTAAAAATAATGTGTTTTTTTTTGTTTCCTTTGTGAAAATGTGTTAGGAGATCTTAAAGAAACTGAAATACACTATTAGATACATAAGCAGAGAAGAGAAAACTAATTGTTCTCAGCTACCCGAATCTGTAATTAGACTCGACGAATGTCAGTCGTTGAAGTAATACTCACATAATACTTACAAAAGGGTGCTGCAGTATATGAAGATAGCTAGAACATACTTTCTACCAGCTTTATTATGTACATCAGGTACGGTAGATAACTAAGTCATGCAAGAGTACGAAATGAGCATTCCACGGGGTACATATACAGTTTGAATGCAAAATAAATACTTTAGGAAGGTCTGTTGGCATTTTAATTTATATAATGTTCAATTCAAGGCCAGGAGGACTTTCCGACCAGCCCACACCGATGGGCATGGTGTTTGTTCATTGACGAAGTTCGCTCAACGAGACAGTTACACTTCATTTGTATGTGTAACATGCATACAGTTATAACTATACTTGGAAGCGTTTCGTTCTTGTAATATTGGAGTGAACAGCATTGGAGATTGGTTTGTTTTCTTCAATGGTCATCGCTCCAGATAAGAGTGGGTATCCACATAATATAGTCTTTATTTATCCATGAAAACATATGTTGTTGGTACTCATTTGAAGCGCCTCCGTAAGGCGCTTCTAATGTGTATCACAACATATGTTTTCTTGGAGAAATAAGAAAAATATCAATACTTTTCGGCTGAAAAAAGCGCCTTATTTATGGTTAAGTTCAGGCTTCTATACAGTAAAGTTTTTGCAATTGGGTTTGCTATTTCGGAGATACAGTCCTGGGTATTTTCACTTATATTCAAAAGAAAAAAAATACATTCACACTGCTACCAAGAGCTTATTAGACTGTATTATAGTTGACTCTCGTTATCTCGAACTCGCTTATCTCGAATAACCGCTTATCTCGAAGTGAAAATCTTGTCCCTACTTAAACATGAAAATCTAACAACAAGTAAAAATATTGTGGAAAAGAGGAGAAATTGCTCCTAAGGAGCAATTTCTCCTCTTTTCCACAATGTTTTCGATATATCTCTAACATCAAGAGTCCAACTACATATAAATTTGTTAAAATTGGTTGTTCGAATTATTTTCCCTCAATTCTGAAAATCTGATATGTCGAGGTACGGATACCTCGAAGTGCTTCAGAGAGTCCCTTGGAATTCGAGATAACGAGAGTCGACTGTATATGCTACTTGCTGCTGCCGATTGTCGCAGTTATGGCTGTAAGCTGTAGGTGCTAGCTGACTTAATCATTTACCAGTGAATATGACACATTAGTTGACTTTGAATTATAATTAAAACTATTTCACAGACATTAGTCAAAACAACATAGCGGAAAGCAGTCCTCATATGCATCGAAAATACATTTTGGCATAGAGTGACCTATACTGTTGTTAGTAGAATTTGCATACATTGACTTTTTTAGTATCAAATATTGCCTAACTTACATGCGGTTTCGTTTGTCAGTCTTTTTGTCGCACCTGCGTTAGCATGGGTCATTTAGGTGTACAAGTCTCTATCCGTTCGTTTATCCGTCCGTCTGTTCGTCTATTTACTTACGTCCACCCTAGCGTCAACCTTAGCGTCCACCCTAGCGACCGCCCTAAATGAAATTGAACCGTTTGAAATCATTTGAAATGACATAAACTTCAACGAAGTTCTTTCTAATGGTGCATAAAGCGCGACGTCAGCAAACCTACCTTCGGACATATTCAAATATGATTCAAAATGAATAGAGATTAGTCCACAACTGTTTTGAAATGTGGGAAATAATTCCCTATGGCATCGAAAGTCCGATTAAAACCGAGTGCTTCAGCACGTGGTTTTTATCAGGACTTTCAGTGCCCGTGGGAATTATTTCCCGTATTTCAAAACAACTGTACACTAAATTTTATATTACGTATACCATACAAGATGACTTTCAGTCATCCTACTCACTTAAATGACGTCATGTTTTTGCTTCAAGCGTACCATTGAATTGAAATGCGTAATCAAGGGCAGACAAAATGATAACAAAAAACGATAGCCAGTCACGTTTGTTTAGTACAAACAAACATAACATTCATGGCATTACCGTTACATCTTTAGCAATGTTATACTACTTTCATGTGAAATAAACCGCAATGTCAGAAAACGTACCTTTGGACATGTACGCCCAACGAAGACTTACGCCCAACGAAGACTCAAACCAGCCTGCATTCCCAGCAGTCTGATCAGGGTCTTCGATTTCCGTGTGAAGAAACTTTGCATCCTTGGCTATCCAAAATGCGCCTAGAGTATATTCTGCTCAGCCTGCGCAAATGCGCAGGCTGATCTGAATCTTTGCTGGGCGCAAGTGTCCCCAGGTACGATTCTTGACGTTGCGGTTCAAATACCGATGATGTAAGGAACTATTTCGAGAAATAACTCGTGTTTTTTTATGACAAAGAAATTGCGTGATACGCTTATATTCCTTTACATTACGAGAACAAGCCTATTCAAACATACTGAAAATTTTACCGACAACAAAATGAAAATTTTCAGATAAAAATTTTGATGTTTTTCATATTTCTGCTCAAAACATAGATTGTGGGTACTCGTTAGAACCGCCTCGGCGGGGCGGTTCTAACGAGTACCCACAATTTATGTCGTTTTTTTTAGCAGAAATAAGAAATATACCCCTGTAAACCCCAGTTTTGATATATTAAAATGGAGTTTAAAGGGTCAACATAATATAGGCATGTTGATGAGAAAGTCAGGTGCGTGGTAACAAGCCTGAACCGCCTATGAAAATAATAGTTTAATAAGTGCAGTGAAACTATAAACTTACCAGAAAACATTTCTGCAATTAGTTCCAATAAATTCCCAATAATAAACATACAGGTATAAGTAAATCCAGTTATAATTCGAGGTACAGCAAAACCAACAATACGAAGATTAAGATAAACCTGCGCAATACCGCAGTCTAAATAATTAAGAGTCTTCGCTGTCCGCTAGATAGAATCTACAAGGTTCAGATGTTGTCATCGCGCACGGAGAAGACTTGAAACTCATAGCAAGAGATAAGACGCTTTATTTTTATCTGAAAAATGCTGATATCTTTCTTATTTCTCCATTAAAACATACGTTGTGGCACGCATAGAAGAGCCTAGGCGCGGCAACATATGTTTTCGTGGAGAAATATGAAAAAATATTACATGGATACCCTCTCTTATCTGGAGCTGTGACTTTTTTTTCAGGCGCGCCACACATGCCTTACTAGGTATGTACACTCTTTTCCTTACTACAAATAACAGGTGAACTAGAGAAACAACTTAGGCTCAGCACTCTGGGTAAAACTTTCAGCAGACGACATTTCGAAATATTTTTCTTTCTATTCTCCCAGAAAACAGGATTCTACATTTCATGCAAATTGTCTCCGATAAACTGTAAACACCTGTTTTCTGGGAAAAATATGAAAAATATTATCATTTTTGTCGTCTGCTGATATCGCCAAGAGAGTGGTAAAGGTTAAGGAACATGTGGTTGAATACGCTGTTGAGTATTTGGCTACTACATCTAATAAATCATTATTCTATCAGTGATAACATTAAAATAAAACTGATTAACCCCTAAAGCGCTAGATAAATTTGAAGCAGATGACATTTTAAAATTGATAATGTTATGCTTCAGAGAAAAGTAGACTTGACATCTCACGTGAATCGTCTGTCAGGCAGACCATGTACGCTTCAAATGAAATGTCAACCCTCATTTTCTCTTAAAATAGAATAAAAATAAATCAAAATAAATAAATAAGACAGACATACAAAGTGTCTTCTGCTGTAGTTGCGATTAGCTCTCTAAAAGGGTAAAAATAGTCACAAGTCACAAAACACTATGGGCATAACAGATGACAATTGCTGGACTCGCTAGGACAGGCGCTCAAACAAATGGTTCATCGTCTCGACAAAATCGGAAACAGGGCTTGGAAAGACAAAAGAGATGACCAACAACCCAGAATTGGAGCTTGATATTAACCCAGCAGACACATGGCATCTATACACCAACGCCTCAACGTCGATGCAACGTCATGATGTTGCATCGACGTAGAGGCGACATTGTATAGACGTCATGTGCCCGTTGGGTTTAGTGATTGGCACAAGCTGTGAAACAGAAAAGAGTTTTAATACCCAGATCCCTCATATCGGAAGATGGCTCCAAACAGAAATTCTGTCCATAATTGCTCAGATAACTGGATTAGCAAATATCTAAGGATATTTTAGGACTTTTCCTATTTTATTATGAAAATGTATGTTGTGTGTACTCATTAGAATCGCTTTATCGAGGCGATTCTAATGAGTATACTCAATGTACTCAATTATTTTATAGAAGATCAAAAATACGTCCGTATATTATTCCCATTTGTTTCCTAATCTGATGCTATGATTTATCCTCAGTGACTCGAACTACCCATATCTAGAACAAATTTCCATGGTCCCAAAGATGTTCGAGCCACTGAGGTTCGACTGTAGTGACACTTCAGCTGTTTTCAGTTTTGTGACAGCATTCCTTGCTCTCAAGGGTCCCCCTCGGGCAAAGGTCATTCCTTTTAGAATCTACAGTCGAACCTCAATAGCTCGAACACCGACGGTTCGTTTACCAAGGCTAATTCGAACTTGTTTTTCAGTCCCTACAAAATTCTTCCGATGTCTCAAGAAAACAAATGTTCTTATTTTATCATGAAATTGTATGTTGCGTGTATTTATTAGAAGTGCCTCATCGAGGCGATTCTAATGAGTACACTCCAACAATGGCTTAGCAATTGTTTTGAGTTCGATTTCAAATTCACTTGTAAAATGTTATACATTTACGTGAACATCTTGAATAATTATGACTCACAAGATAATTACATTAAGTTACATTCTGCCAGGTAAACATGGTCATTAAAATACAATTAAAACGGCAGTCCAATAATTATAATGGGGACTCGAAAAGCCAAAATTACCAACGTTAATAAAGTTGAATCATTTCGTCCCAATTTTCAAGAAAAACGAAACCTTAAATACTTTCATGGCCCTTCAATCATTTCACAGTGAAACTATATGTTGCGGAAATGCAATCTTCTGACTGACAGGTCGCACCTGCCATGTGTTCCAGATCTGTGCCGTTGAACTGTAGAATTTAATGAAGATTGAAGAGCTTTACCACAATCTTTGACACCATAGTGTTAAAACTGATGAACTATAATAACTAGAGCTGTCAGAGAATCTGACTATAGTCCCGTTCCAGCTCTATCGGAGGAGAAATACAAAGAGTGTTGGAATATTTTGAATTCATCTTTACCAGGTAACACCACCGTAGGACATAGTAACATGGCATCCTAAAACCTATCAAGGGACTTTAATCCATGAGTTATGGGCCCGTGGCCCTGATTCCTGAATACATGATACATCAACGCACTGTCCATGCATATACCACTTTTCCAAAGCCCCCAAGTGTGGTATAAGTTCCGTCGAAGTAGGACCACAAACATAAAAGTTATTGAGCAAAATGCATTTTAATTTTCTGAAAACCTTCTAAGGTACATAACTCCAAGAGTTATGGACCCTTGACCCCTATTCCGGATTACACGATACATCCAGTCATTGTCCATGTTAATACGCGCTTTCAGCTTTCTAGCTTTCATAGTTCCTTAGAAATCTGTTTCGGAAATTTTCAAGAATGGCAAAATTTGAAAACCTATGAAGGGACATAACTCCAAGAGTTATGGGCCCTTGGCCACCATTCTAACATTTCACCTCCCTTACCTCAGAGACCAAGCATCGTATTAGTGTCATCGAAGTAGGACCGCAAACATATAAGTTATTGAGCAAAATGCATTTTATTTTTTGAAAACCTACCAAGGGATATAACTCAAGAGATATTGACTCTTGGTCCCTATTCCAGTACACACTATACATCCAGTAACTGTGCATGTTTATAGGAACTTTCAGCTTTCTGGCTTTCAAAGTGCCTGAGAAATCTGCTACCAAACTTTTCAGGAATGGCGAAATTTGAAAACCTATGAAGGGACATAACTCCAAAAGTTATGGGCCCTTGGCTACCATTCTATCATTTCAACTCCCTTACCTTAAAGATCAAGTGTGATAAAAGTTTCATCGAAGTAGGACCACAAACATAAAAGTTATTGTGCAAAATGCATTTTATTTATTTATTTTTTTTTGAAAACCTACCAAGGGACATGAGTCCAGGAGTTATATACCCTTGGTCCCTATTCCAGTACACACTATACATCCAGTCATTGTGCATGTTTGTACGAACTTCCAGCTTTCTAGCTTTTATAGTTCCTGAGAAATCTGTTATGAAAATTTTCAAGAATGGCAAACTTTGAAAACATATCAAGGGACAGAACTCAAAGAGTTATGGACCCTTGGCCACCATTCTGCCATTACATCTTCCTTACCTCAGAGACCAAGTGTGGTACTAGTGTCATTGAACTAGGACCACAAACATAAAAGTTATTAAGAAAAATGCATTTTAAATTTTGAAAACCTACCAAGGGACATAACTCCAAGAGTTATGGGCCCTTGGTCACTATCTATCTAGATTTTTAACGCTACGCGGCAACTGAGTCAGATTGAGGCAGCACCTCAGAGACCAAGTGTAGTATAAATTTCATTGAAGTAGGACCATAAACATAAAAGTTATGAAGCAAAATTCATTTTAATTTACGGAATTACGGAATGACGGAGCCACGGAATCACGGAAGGACATGGCAAATCCAGTATAGCCCCACTTTTTCAAAGCGGGGTTATAATGATATTGTTTGGTTGTAATCTTTTTATTTGTAAGTCAGTATGCTGTAGCCAGTCGAGATGAACTTGAATTATTACTATTCATATAGCTTTAAGGCATAAGAACCAAGTCAAAGCATATATATATATACAGTTGATTCTCGCTATCTCGAACTCGTTTATCTCGAATAACCGCTTATCTCGAAGTGAAAATCTGTTCTCTGCCTAAACATGAAAATCTAACGTGTAAAAAATATTATGGAGCAATTTCTCCTCTTTTCCATAATATTTTCAATATATCTCTAACTTCAAGAATCCAATTACACATATATTTGTTAAATGATGTAAATCGAATTAGTGTTTCCTCAATTCTGCAAATCTGATATGTCGAAGTACGGATATCTCGAAGTATTAAAGAGAGTCCATTGGAATTCGAGATATATAAGTGAAGATTCCCAGAAAATACCACAATCACGAGGCGCAGTCTTCCGGAGGCAGCAAAAGGAGGAGAAATGAGAGATAAATTGTGACAAACCAAACGCACAGATGAAACCGCCGACGATTAATTTCAATCGTTTTACCTCTGAACCTTTCTGCATATTTTCAGATATATTCTTGCCACATTGTCCTAAGATTCAAATAAGAGAACTCAGAAACTGATACAATCAGATCCACAAGCCTCCAACACCAAAAGGAAAGACAGACAAATACAATAAAGCAACCATAAAATGAACAGATGGCGAACAGAGTTTGCATCTCTTTCCCAAAAAGGTGTGAACTCTGTTACCCAAACTTAAAAGAATATATAATCAACTTGCACAATTGTTAAACGAAAACATAAGAAAGTGAAACACCACATAACCATCACGAAAACATGCCTATATAATTTCGACCCCCTTGAACCCCACTTTTATATAGTAAAACTGGGGTTTACAGGGGTATACATTATTTTTCTTATTTCTGCTCAAAAGCATAGATTGTGGGTACTCGTTAGAACCGCCTCGTCGAGGCGGTTCTAACGAGTACCCACAATCTATGTTTTGAGCAGAAATATGAAAAATATCAGAGTTTTTCATCTGAAAATTTTCAGTTTTTGGAGGTGAAATTTTCTATATATTTGAATAGGCATGTTTTCGTAATGAATTAACAAAAAGTACCACAATGAAAGAACCGTCAGTATTATGAATTACTGAGGGGCTTAAGCTAGCATTATAGGATTCCAACCCTCGCCCTCAGCTTCTGTAGTTTTAAAAACCATATATGAGCCAGCGCACGACAAAACCTACAAATAGACCTGTGTGGCCAGCAAAGACTCAGATCAGCCTGTACATTCAGCCAGTATGGCAAGAGTTCTCGTTCATCCCTCTTTGGATAGCCCTGTGGCTGCAGAAGGAAGATGCGATCAGCGAAGACTCTGATCAGACTGCGCGGATGCGCAGTCTGATCTGAGTCTTCGTTGGTCGCACAAGTCTTATTGTTGGTTTTGTCGTGCGCTGGTTCATATTTGTTCGGTCCGTGTGGAGGTTCTTGTGTCTAAAAGCTGCTGAGTAAGTGGCAAATGTGAGCTCGGGTCAACACGGGCTGCGCAGGTTGGTCTGTCCGAATATTTAGGATGAATATGGTAATCAAATTTCATCGAATTTCGGTTTTACATGTGTCTTTCATCTTTTATTTAGTAATACATTTTAAAATGAACAAATAATAATTTCAGCTGCAAATAGAATACGAAAGACCTTTGATCTTTAACACTCTCTGGGCAAATTCAGAAGACGACAAATTGATGACATTTTTTCCATATTTTCCCCAGAAAACAGGATTTAACATTACATGCAAATTGCCTAATATATTTTTTCTAATTTTCCCAAGAAAACAGGATTTTATAGTTTACGGAAATTGTATCCAATGTAGACAATTTGCATAAAATGTCAAATCCTATTTTCCGGAAAAATAAGAAAAATACTTCAATATGTCACTTGCTGAACATTTTACCCAGAGTGCTAAGCGTTAAAACAATTATGTTTTCGTATTTAATCTTAACTTAAGTTTACGTTACATTAAAAGCTACGGCGATGGAAATATTCATATGCAAGTTTGACTTGAATTCTGACAGGTAAGTACGTTTAAAGTAAGTAAATAAACACTGAATGTGCTAAAAGATACTACTCACATTTCACTGAACCACTGAACGTCCTACACTATACACACAAAGTGCAACTTGTCTCAATTCAGACGACGTGTTCATCGGGATTACGTCATTGATAGTGCAGACGTTCACGTATGCATTCTCGCGACGTTTAGACAATTTCCGCTAGTTTGAAAGGCAAATGAAACATGTCAGATCAAATAAACTGCATATTATGTAAAACGACACTACCGGTACTCTTCTAGTTTTACATCACGAGAAACCTACCTACATAATTTTGATCCCCTTAAACCCCACTTTTATATAGTAAAACTGGGGTTTACAGGGGTATACATTATTTTTCTTATGTCTGCTCAAAAACATAGATCGTGGGTACTCGTTAGAACCGCCTCATCGAGGCGGTTCTAACGAGTACCCACAATCTATGTTTTGAGCAGAAATACGAAAAAATATCAGAATTTTTATCTGAAAATTTTCATTTTTTGGTGGTAAAATTTTCAGTATAATTGAATAGTGTGCATCATGCTGGGCAATAATTTCAGCAGTGGCTCTTTTATTTTCCCAGAAAATAGAGTTTGAATTTTCATGCAGTTTATATCTTAACGAAATGACATGAATGAAATACCAAACGCCACTTTCTGAGGAAGACTGAAAACATATCAGTTTGTCGTCTGCTGGATTTGTACAGAGAGTGCTGAAGGCTAACATTGATTTGACTTAATAAATCTATTGCTGTCTTTCAGCAAATAACGTAGTACGGTGATACTGTGAATGTGCCTACATAACTGTGACGTCAAAAAATATTTTCTATCGAGATTGTATGGTGATAGTTTGGAAAGGTTTGCGTTTGCCTAGGCAAATCAGTAAATATGGTCCTACAGTCGTCTTTGTTAATACATCAGTACTTACCATATGTAAACATCTTAGTTTTTTTGAATTTGGTTACCCTAAGCACACATTGCCAGTCATTCTTCTTCAACTTAGAGTTCGAAATTCAACTTCTGTCGCCAACAAGGACTACTGGTGTCATTTTTATTCAGCAAGAATTCTGATTATCATTTGACATTTCTACAGGGTGGCAGAATCACCAAGTATGTACGTATTCTAGATAGATATGCCGTTCAAAACAACAAAGGAAAGTATATACGTATTCTAAAATAGATATGCCGTTCAAAACAGCAAAAAGTATGTACGTATTCTAAATAGATATGCCGTTCAAAACAGCAAAGGAAAGTATGTACGTATTCTAAATAGATATGCCGTTCAAAACAGCAATGGAAAAAATGTACGTATTCTAAATAGATATGCCGTTCAAAACAGCAAAGGAAAGTATGTAAGTAGTCTAAACAGACATGCCGCTCAAAACAGCAATGGAAAGTATGTATGTATTCTAAATAAATATGCGGTTCAAAACAGTAAAGGAAAGTATGTTCGTATACTAAATAGATATACCGTTCAAAACAGCAATGGAAAGAACAAACAATTTCAAAATGGATATGTCGTACATATGGGGGTTGGGGGATGGGTGTGTGTGTGTCGGGGGATGGGGGGGGGGGGGGGGAGGGGAGACTTGGGGATAATTGTGGTACGGGTGTGCGAGCTAGTATTTCGAAACCTACCCCATTCATATACCAGGCCTTTGAAAAAAAAACAGACCCATTCATATACTTGATCGTCTGAAATGTTGACCTGATCATGTTCTGCCATTTGATTTTTTATACCCATTCTTACAGAATCTACTCTTCGCTGTTTGCATTCATGTTTGCAAATAATAAAAAAATACAATTGTATTTCACAAATTAAATGCCATTTAACTACCGTCTTGTATACTGACACGCATTAACACTAACATAGCTTTCTAACCTAGTTGTCCCTAGAGGATTCATCTAGCCTTATCACATGGCCGAGTCTATTCTTTGAAAAGTGGGGCCTTTCTTATACCAATCAAGAAAAACCGGTTCAGCCATATACTTTTCGTTGAAAAAAAAGGGCTAATCATATACCTGGCAGCGCTGAAAAAGGGGGGACATTCGTCACGAACATCCGTACTATGCCATATATCGGAACTTACTCCCCGCGAGGCCAATTCAGCAACTTAGACATTTCATACAAATTGTCTCCTGAGGAATTTGCCCATAGAATGGTAAAGGTTAACCCTTGTCCTGCTGAACCCGGATATACCCTGCCTTTGCAAACAGTGTAGATCCAGATCAGATGGCTTTTGAAGAAGCCAACTGATCTGAATCTGCACTGTTTGCCATTAAGTATGTGAATTTATAGCAAAAATCCAGATCAAGTAATCTGATTGGCTGAAAATTAGAAGTGGGCGTGGCATCTTAATTTATTCAGCAGGACAAGGGTTAAACAGATATTAATTAGAGAGAAAAACTACAGCATAAAAACGCTCTTAATTACGCTTCATTCAAATGCAACCACAAAAACCGCAAGACATAATTAGCATTTCTTTACCACAAAAAACGGAAAAGAGCACAACCCATTTGCATTCTGAAGGTACAAATGAACCGCAACGTCAAAAAACGTACCTTAGGGTACGTACGTCCGGCGAAGCTTCAGATCAGCCTACGCTTCCGCACAGTCTGATCAGAATCTTCACTGGTTGCATTTTGGATAGCCAAGGATGCAAAGTTTCTTCATGCAGACAACGATGACTCTGATCAGACTGCGCGGATGCGCAGGCAGATTTGAGTATTAGTTTGGCGCTCATGTTATATGATACGTTTTCTCACATTGCGACCCAACTGAGTACAGATGGCTGACGAAAGACTTCATATTCAAGAATATGCTTCTCTCCAGATGGGAAAGGACAGTGTGGCATACATAGCCAGCGTATACTCAGATGCGCATGCGTATCGGTGCCTACACTGTTCGTGCGTAGTACATTCAAAGCCCATTAATTGTGTGAGCAGACTGCGTAGACCCTGATCGGACGTGTATATCAGGCTGAATTAGGGCTTAGTTAGTCGTATATTTTGTCGTCATTACGAAAACACACCTATTCAAATATATTGAAAATTTCACCGCAAAAATTTAAACTTTTCAGATAAAAATTCTGGTATTTTTCATATTTCTGCTCAAAGCATAGATTGTGGGTACTCGTTAGAACCTCCTCGACGAGGCGGTTCTTACGAGTACCCACAATCTATGCTTTCGAGCAGAATTAAGAAAAATAATGTATATCCCTGTAAACCCCAATTTTACTGTATAAAAGTGGAGTTTAAGGGGGTCAAAATTATACAGGTAAGTTTCGTGATGGTGATTGAGTCTGAGCCCAACGATTCCTACAAGAATGCATATGCACCCAGCAAAAACTCAGATCAGCTTGAGTATCCATGCTGTCCTGAAAATACTTGGGAGTCTTTACTACTGACAGAGTGCCCTGCGAAGACTGGTCAGACTGCGCGAATATACAGACTCATCCGAGTCTTTGCTGGTCGCAAATGCAATCTTGTTGGAAATGTTGTGGCCCCGATTATTTTCTATTTGAGCTGCGTCAAGCCGAATTATATCTTCTGGTCCCGAGGTTATAAAACATTTTCATGCTCAACTCAGCTGAGCATGAAATATGTCCTGCTATTAAAACTCAAATTACTAAACATTTGCAAATCCTTTCTTGCCAAACATAGCTGAGCATGAAAATTTCACTGCTAATAAATATGAAAATGCCAACTATTGTTGGCATTTTCATATTTATTAGCAGAGAAAATTTCATGCTCAGCTGAGTTGAGCATGAAAAAAGTTTTATAACCTCGGGGCCCGGGCATATGTAAACTGTAAAAGCCCAAATCAGCCTACGTATCCGCGCGGTGTGATTAAGGCCATTGTTGCCCATGTTCAGAACCAATGGATGTGTTAAAATATATCTATGCGGAACAAAGACTCTTTCAACGTTTTGCTGGCTAAGTTGGAGCTTTACGTTTTCGCAATATTAGACTGCGCCATCCCGTAGCCAAGTCATTTTGTGCCCATGGCTCAGTTTAACACTTGTCCTGCTGAATCTATTAATAAGCCACGCCTTCTTCTAATTTTCAGCCAAGCAGATTACTTGATCTGGATTATTGCTATAAATTCACATACTTAATGGCAAACAGTGCAGATCCAGATCAGTTGGCTTCTTTAAGCCAACTGATCTGGATCTACACTGTTTGCAAAGGTAGGGTATATCCGGGTTCAGCAGGACAAGGGTTAATAATCAATCCTTATGTTAAGGTCGCATATTAAAGAGAATTTTCAGCGATATAATAAATAAACGTATATTAGTTTTATAGGGTCTACTGGACTGACATAAAACTTTCCATTTTAGTTGAGTTTAAAAGTTTCATTTCATATGTTCACATATCAAATTTCGGACATTAAGTTAAGGCATACGTACCTTGGTTCTAAGCAATGATTGTGAGACTCGGCCCAATATCCGTTTTCGCTTTTCGTATATGCCCAGAGGAATTTTCATTGATCCAACTATACTGACGCAACTTTGTGCCACGTGATATAGCGCATTAACATGCATCAATCTAACCGCCCACCGCAAGTCATTGCATCATGATTGTACGTCCTGCATATCCTAGAAGTATGCATTTCTAATCATCATATCCTTGTTGTACAGAGATTCTTGTAAGAAACGAAACGAAAAAAACAAACAAAAAAAAAACAACAAAAAAAAAAAAAACAAAACAAAAAAACACGAAATAATCTGCCTTTGGGTATCCGGAGGAGAGGGTCAAACTGGATTTTCAAGATGGCGGCTGTGGCTGCCATCATGGATTTTGGATTGGAAAATCTTTAGCAATTTTTGTTTGATCTACAAGTTCAGGAGAAGTTCAACACAGATTTTCGGATTGGAAAGATTAGCAACTTTTGATCTAAAAATCGCCCTGATACTTGTTTACCCAGTTTTAAGTCACTTACCCTTTCGGTTCTGGAGAAGACGTTCAAAATAGATTTTCAAGACGGTACTGTGGCGGCCATCTTGAATTTCGAATCGGAACGATTTGAGCTATTTTGATCTAAAAGTCTTCCAGATACTTTTTATTAAGTTTCGAGTCAATTGGCCTTTTGGTTCAGAACAAGAAATTCGAAAAAGATTTTCAAGGTGGCGGCCATCTCTCATTTCTGGTGGTGGCTGTGGCGGCCTTCTTGGATTTCCGATCAGAACATATTAGTTATTTTTGATCTACAAGTCGACCTTATACTTTCTACAAAGTTACGAGTCAACTGACCCTTCTATTGAGGATAAGAAGTTCAAAATAGATTTTCAAGATGGCGGCTATGGATTTCCGATCTGAATTATTTCAGCTATTTTATATCTATAAGTGACCTCGATACGTCCAATGAAGTTTCGAGTCGTGGCCTCTCTGTTAAGGAGAAGTTCGAAATAGCGTTTAAAGATGGACGCTATGAAGTTAAAAAATAATTGTCGATATGGCGGCCATCTTCGGTTTCCGTTCTAAAGTATTTTGGCTATTTTTGATACACAAGTCTCCCAGATACGTCCTACCAAGTTTCGAGTCATTTGGCGTTTCGGGTCAGAAGAAGATCGAAATATACTTTCAAGATGGCTACTATGTTGCCCATCTTGAAGTTCCGATTGGAGCGATTTTAGCTATTTTTGATCTACACGTCACCCGGATACTTCCTGCCAAGTTTCGAGTCAACAGGCCTTCCGTTCAGGAGAAAAAATTCCAAATAAATTTTCAAAATGTCGGCCGTTGCAGCTATCTTTGATTTCCGATCACAACGATTTAAGCTATTAGCTATTTTTGATCTACAAGTCACCCCAATAATTTCTACCAAGTTTAGTTTAGGAGGTTCACAATTAATTTTCAAGATGGCGGCCATGTTGAACTTCCGATCGGAACGATTTCAGCTGTTTGTGATCTACAAATCACCTTGATACTTCGTACTAGGTTGCGAGTCAATTGATCTTTCAGGTCAGAATAAATTCAAAATAGATTTTCCTTCACGGCGGCCATGTTAGATTTCCGATCAAAACAATTTAGCTATTTTCAATCTACAAGCCACCCTCATACTTCCTTCCAAGTTTCGTGTCAATTGGCCTTTCGGTTTAAGAGAAAAAGTTCAAAATAGATTTCAAGATGGTCGCTATGCTTTTAGCTATGTTTAATCTACTAGTCACCCCAATGCCCCAAATCAAGTTTCGAGTCAATCTGTTCCACAGTTTCGGAGGAGTTGTTGAAAATGTAAAAAAGGTAACAGACGGACAGATGACAGACGGACGACGGACAACAGGCGACGGCATAGGCTGACCCGGAGTAGTGCTCCAGGTGAGCTTAAAAAAAAAGAGATGGCTGTTTTATTGAAATGACTCGGGTATATTTTAACTCAGCAAAAGTCACAATTGATACCAGTCACTAGGATCGTTATAAAACATTTAAGCAATGTAGTAGGCAAAATTTAATTTATGCAACATCACTTTGTTTTTAGATCTTGCTCACTAGACAGTGATTTTAGATGGGGTTACCTTGGTGATTGCTATTATAAACTTGTCGCAACTGTTATGATCTTTTGACAAATAACGTCCGTATTAGAGAAAACATTACAGCAATAACAAACAGTGTCTGTTGATATCCCATACTTAAAGTCAGTGTACAAACTTCCGCATTACCAGTTTTCTATAAACCACGTGTCAAAGGTCAAACATAAACAACACTAACCCAGCACTTGTTTAGACGCATAGGCACCCAGTAAGCATTCTTTATAAAGCTATGGCGGGGCGTTATAGGCCCGTCAGGGTAGCTGACCGGTCGATAACGGCCCGCTTTAGATTTATAAAGAATACTAGCTGGGTAGGTAGTAAAATGGACGTTAAAATTTAGAGACAAATATTGTTGTCTACAGGGTAAATACTGACGCACCCTGAACTAGAGGGGACAAGCAATATTTCTGTTTGCCTATACGAGGGCCGTTCAAAAAGTTCATGGTCCCATCCATTCTGGTGGATCTGTGCATACCAACATAATATGAAATTGATTAGGAGTCCTTCACCCGATTTCTGATAAAAAAGAGTTTCTCAAAGTCCTCTGGTTGATTTTTTTTCTTATATTGCCCCTCAAACACAAGAATGGCTGTCGATGTTTTAAAAGTTTATCGAAACTTAATTGTCTTGCGTCACTTTGACATTTCATTTCTCATACACAACATGATTTTGGTCTGTTTTTTGATGTAGACGCATATGTGATCGTTTGCTGATGGTTTAATTACAAATAAAGCTATTTTTGACATGTATCAGCACTACCGTAAACCCTTAAATTATGGACCCCGGAAATTTAAAAATAGCCCTCAAATTTATGTGTTTATTGAAATTCCTGTGCACAAATCCAGGAAAATGGTCTTACACAGATAAATATTAGCATCTGACAAAAAACTTTGCCATAAAGACTTTGATATTGTAAATTCCTGGGCATTCACAGGACGGTCCCAAGTGTGCACTCTCTGTTGAAATTATTAAAAATTATCACCATTCTCGGCATTTAAATTTGTGCCCAGAAGTTTTGAATAACCTAAAACTGCAAATAAATATATCATCACTTACAGAGATGCTCATATAATTTAAGATATAAACAAACTTCAACAAAGAATTCCGGCCCAGGATCATTACTGATGCAAGTACTTCAGAAAAAAAGTGTATAGGGAGAATTATGAAATACCACTGGACTGAGTGCGAATCAATCCCACACCTGCTACGACGGCAGCGTCTAGCCCTTCAGAGTCAGGAGACATAACCACTGCACCACTACGCTTGTTAAAAACAAGTTTCATGGAACAGTATTATGCTTGATTTCTCTGAATGACCGGTTGGATAGGGTATATATTTGGTGCGCTAGCGCACTCATATACAAGGAATTCTCTGGATCCGCAGGATACTAAAGCTTAGAAATATTATTATAATTTAAGATTTAAACAAACTTCAACAAAGAATTCCGGCCCAGGATCATTACTGATGCAAGTACTTCAGAAAAAAAGTGTTAAAGGAGAAATATGAAATACCTTGGCGAATATATATATATATGTAT